>OU898278.1:32243829-33599114 GCA_918026665.1 Diabrotica balteata
ATATGATACATATTAGGTAACAAGTTTTCGAAAAACAAAATAATTCAAATTCAAAAAGTTATTTATGTTTAACTTTAAACACTTCTTATACTAGTAACAACTGACATAAATGTTTAGTGATTCAAATCAAAACGAACTCTGCATAATTTCAAATTATTAAAAAAAAAGAAAACCACATGTGGGTTTTGAACTCTAATCGTCTGCGTCGCAGTGTCGAATTCTTACCACTAATCCACGAACGATTGATGTTTATTCCGTGACAAGAGTGTATGAAACTCCTCAAATCATAGTAGAAATTATTCTTGGTTAATAATTTAAAACTTTAGATTAAATAATCACTATTAATTAATTTATTTTATTCACATTTTTGTGGTGAATAATTTTTTTCCTTATGCGAAATTAAAAAATGTCACTGAAATACGTCACACATACGACGTCACACATAATAATTATGACCGATGTGATTTAGCTCGAAGCTAACGTCTAAAGGTGTGAGACTATCGATAGTGGTAATGTAATGTAATGTAAATTATAGGTTTCTATCGATTATTTCCCACCTCTACGAGTTTCATCTCTTTTTATTTCACAAGGTAACTGTGTTTTCTCTCTCTTACGTTAAAAAGCCGAGTGGTAAGGCACTCACCACTGTATAATACTGCTGTATTATATAGTGTCCTTTTTATAATACCCAGAAAACTCAATTAGAACAAGTTCAAAACAGATTTTTAAGGATATGTGGTTATAAAATGGGCTCAAGACGTGGAGGTTATAATTACAGTTATATTCTTAATCAACTTAAAATGAACAAATTAGCGACAAGAACAGCTGAATTCGAATTATATTTTTTACATGAGCTCCTAAATGGATTTATTAATTGCCCTGAAATATTGGGTTTAATCTCATTTAATATACCTATACAAGGAACCCGTCATTCTGACCTGTTTTTTGTATATTCCCATTCTACTAATTATGGACATAATGAAGTTATTTCTAGGATGTTACGTAGGGCGAACAATTACTAAACAGATTTAGAATTATTTAATACTTCAACTGCATCATTAAAAAAACATGTTAAAAAACTGTTGTAGCTAGCTTATGTATCTTACTGTATTTTATATATATTGTACAAAAACTGAAAAAGAGTTTAGCCCGTCAATAAATAAATAAATAAATAAATAAATAAAATGAAAAAAAAAAGGAAAACAGAAAAAAGCCGGTGTGAAATAATTATGGTACTGAACTAAGGGGCTAAAAATAATCGAGGAAGACATAACCCATTGATTAAAAAATCTACAATAATAATCTATAATTGATGGATTCGACCGTTACTTGATGGAAATTCATTTTATGTAACAATAAAACACTGAAAACTTTGTTTTCAAACTTCCACAAAATTTATTTTAACTCTAATCACTACAGCGGTTTCGGCTGATTGCCTTTCTCAAGTGGTCTATTTTTGGCTTGGGTTTACAAATTTATAGTCTCTAATGAAATAGGTTGAGGAGGGGAGAACTGTTTGTCTCAAGTTGGTCATTCAGAATTATGTCTGTGTTTTTTAATTTGTTGATTTCCATAGATTCTAACAGAGATAGCTTAAGGCCTTTATTTTGAATGTGAAGAATTTTAAATTTGTCATTAAAAGAATGATTATGATCTAGAAGGTGAAGTGCGTATGTCGAATCTGTTTTTATATTGTTGAAAGCCCTGTTATGTTCTGCTATTCGTTTATTAAAGTTTCTACCAGTTTGACCGATGTAAGTTTTTGGGCAGTCGCCACATTGAAGTTTGTACACACCACTATTTAAGTGTTTTTTATTTTGGCTCTTGTTATTTTTAATATATTTGCCTAGGTTGTTATTTGTTCGGAAAGCTGGTGTGTACAAACACACTTAAATAGTAGTGTGTACAAACTTCAATGTGGCGACTGCCCAAAAACTTACATCGGTCAAACTGGTAGAAACTTTAATAAACGAACAGCAGAACACAAAAGGGCTTTTAATAATAGAAAAACAGATTCGACATATGCACTTCACCTTCTAGATCATAATCATTCTTTTAATGACAAATTTAAAATTCTTCACATTCAAAATAAAGGCCTTAAGCTATCTCTGTTAGAATCTATGGAAATCAACAAATTAAAACACACAGATATAATTCTGAATGACCAACTTGAGACAAACAGTTCTCCCCTCCTCAACCTATTTCATTAGAGACTATAAATTTGTAAACCCAAGCCAAAAATAGACCACTTGAGAAAGGCAATCAGCCGAAACAGCTGTAGTGATTAGAGTTAAAATAAATTTTGTGGAAGTTTGAAAACAAAGTTTTCAGTGTTTTATTGTTACATACAATAATATATAAACCCTTAGAAATATTAAACTTGATAGGTTTCCTCTAATATATAACAATATTGATGTTATTATCTAATGATGCAACTTTGGTTTTGCAAAAAATTAGATGGTTTTATTTCAGAGTAAGGACACACCAATTTTAATTTAATCAAAGTGCATTAAATTATGTTTTAAATCACATGAACCTCTTTCTTTTTCAAATAGGTTTTTCCTTCTTATCATCTACAACTATGTCATTTTAATTTTAATAATTTTCTACTCTAATGTTACCATTTAAAAATGAAACTCATATTTTTTAAATGTATTCTAATGTTATATACCATAGCCCCACTAAAAATCGAGATATTTAGTGGAATAAATAAATACACACAATATTGGGCAATGTTCAAGCTAATAGTTATCAACTAAAGGGTCAGGGTTCTTCTAACAGACCATAATTAAATGAATTATATTAACATTTATTTAATTTTCTTCGAGAATTAATTGAGATACTTACGCGAATAAAAACACTTTTAAAAAAATCATGCAAATCAGGATTATTTAATATTCTCCAAGTGACCGTTCGAAGTTGCACAGTTTCTTCCTCAGTTCCTTCTTCCTCCATGTCTTACATTAAATAAAAAAAAAACTATAAAGTCCCAAGTCACAGGCAAAACACATTTGCGTAACAAAACAAACTGTAAAGGTATTGGACAACTTTCACACCGGCTTGTCAGCTTTAACTGAGTAAATTCTTGGAAGCATGTGAAACTTTATAAATAAAAACAGTTACGTTAAAACATATCGACGCATAGTTGCCAGTTTTAAATTTTGTTGTTGATATTTTTAAGTTAAATAATAGTTTAGAAAGAAGTATTTTAAATGAATTGTGACCGCATTGGTAATGTCAATCACAAAATTCCTGTTTTGGACTTAATCACGCCAGAAATACTTATTATCATCATAATTCTGGCTTTACAACCCTACGTGGGTCCTAGCCTCCTTAAGAATTTCTCTCCAGTCGTCCTTATTTATCGACTTTCTCCGCCAAGTACGTAGTCAATCTGTTGACTAAGAGCCACCATACGGTTCAAGATTTCTTAGTTCACTAATTTCGTTTTTTCATTGCCCTGGAATGACAGCTCCGTTGTCAGCAATTTCCATATCGATACATCCACTGACAAAATGTGAGTCTGGAGATGTATCTCTTAGTCAGTTGTGAACGTTACAAGCTGCGTTAACTACTTTATTTACTGTTGTTAGCTGTATGACTAAGTGTCTTTCGAAAACCCGAAACTAACTAACATTCCAAATGCATTCTCTGAAATTCTGCTTGCCCTGCTCATGTGGTAATTGAAGACTTGTTCGTTTACGGTAAAACGTCTTCGATATTTACTTCATGGCTTCATCAGGTACATTTTCATGCATCGTCCCTAACGAGGAATAGGTCATAGTAGTCCCAGTATATTTTCACCAATGATATTTTCAACTTTGCCTTTTACCATTTTTGTATTGAGATCTACAACTGTTATCGTTGTTTGATATTTTTGTGCGCTGCATTAAAACTTGTAGATCTGTATAGAACTGTTTAATCTCAGTGTCGGGTTCATCGGTTGTTGGATCATCGACTTGTATATTATTGAAGTTTATTGCGTTTCCTTGAAGTTGTAGAAGTAGCACACGATCTGAATGATAGACCACATTTGGACTACTAAATGAAAGAAACGGCATACTACTTCAGTTTTGCCAAGAACAGAACATGATTATTATGAATACATGGTTTACACTTTCAGCTTGCAGAGTGTACACGTAGATGTCTCCATCAGATAATAAAGAAAATTGCGTCAAAAGTAAGATAGACTACACAATGAATAATCAAATATACCGAAATAGCATTGTAAGTGCAAAAACCTTAAAAATAAAATAAAAAGAATCAAAACAAAATGAAAAGAATCAAAACCAGGCATGAACTTACTGAAGAAAGAAGAAATGAAGAAAAATATAACACGTCGCATTAATCAAAAATGTCGAAAACCTAAGAATAGAAATACGAAAAGTGGGAAAGTAAAGATCCTGACAAGTTGTGGTCTGAATTCAAAACAATAATTAAACAAACTGAAGATATTCTTCTAAAAAACACAAAACCAACAGGCAAAATCGATATTGCATGATAAAATGTAATATAGAGAGTGTCCCAAAAGTCTGGAAACGGCCAATTATCTCGTAAATTAAAAGACATAATTATACAAAATTTGAGGTACACCTATTTTGGGATACGAAGATTCCATATTTGATATTTGAAATGTTGCCAGATTTGCCTTTTCTCTTATAGTATTAGTAACTTTGGTTTTTCAAATTCATCACCCTGTATATTTACTCATTATTGGAATTTCCTTTTCAATACGAATTCAACCATATGTAACACTTTTGATTTTATGTAGTCTGGAAGGTCTTAAATACATAACACACAAGTCTGGCAACGCCTAATTGTCTCAATAAATTTTTTAATAATAACTATTTTTAACTGCATTAAAACGTAACAATTGACAGATTACAACATTTTTAACAAAATGCTTTCTTTATCAAGTGTTCAAAATGTGCTGCAATTGTGAGTTGACAGTACCCTAATTGATGGTAGAATGCGTCTACCACATTTTTCCATGATTGTCTAAAATTTATTCGAGATTCATCGATATTTCGTTGCCTTAGTTCTGCAAGACTGGCTGGTTTAGTTTTGTAAACTGACATTTTCAAGTATCCCCAATAAAAATAATTTTTAGGATTGAAATCAGGTGAACGTGGAGACCATTCAATTCTACCTCGTCTACCGATCCATCGTCCTGGAAATATCTATTCTAAATAACCCCGAGCATTTACCCCAAAATGAGCTGGAGCTCCATCTTGCTCATATCTGATTAAAATTGGCACCAAAAAAATTTATCAGTGTAGGTACAATTTCATTTCTAAGTAACATTTCGTAACTATCTGAAGTTAAATTTTCTTCGATAAAAAATGGCCGAATTAACTAAGTACCTACTATACCTGACCATACATTTAATTTTTATGGTTTTGAGTTTGGTTTTCATGCATCCAGTGTGGATTTACATCACTTTAGTACCTTAAATTGTATCGATTTACACTTACACATAGTGTAAAGGTTGCTGCATCGGAAAAACATATTCTGTTAACGAAATTTTTATTCTTTTCCATTTTATCCATCATTACCTCAGTAAACTCTAATCTACGATCGAAGTCATCGTCACTTAATTCTTGGAATAAGTTAATTTTGTATCGTTTAAAAATATTCTTATATAATACACGTAAGACTGAAGAACGACCTACATCATGTACTTGTGCAACCCTGCGTGATGATGTATGTGGATCTTCAACAAAACTTTGCATTATATCAGATCTAGTTTTGTTGTCATTCATAACTTTTTTCGGTCTAACTGATCGGTATCTATCGATCGGTAAATTGTAAATTGCTTGTCATAATTTTACAAAATTTTTTGTAAATGGTACGACGGATTGGTAGACGAGGTAGAATTGAATGGCCTCCACGTTCACCTGATTTCAATCCTAAAGATTATTTTTATTCGGGATACTTGAAAAATTCAGTTTACAAAATAAACCAGCAAGTCTTGCAGAAGAAATATCGATGAATCTCGAATAATTTCTAGACAATTATGGAAAAATGTATTAGACGCATTCTACCATCGATTAGGGTACTGTCAACTCACATGGAGCACATTTTGAACACTTGATAAAGTAATCATTATGTTAAAAAATATTGTAATCTATCAATTGCTACATTTTAATGTAGTTAAAAATAGTTAATTTTTGTTCAGTGGATGTGGGATCGAGCCCCAGCTCGGTGTACAGAAAACAAAAAGTCTAACGCAGCAGTTTAAAATTCTAGATGAATCTGCGGCTTAGACTAGAATATGCTGGGGTCTGATCGGCCTATGGTGGAGCAGTACGGCAAGAGATAAGGGCTTGCGGCTCGGTGATACTCCTCCATAGATCCCTACCGGACGGGCGTAACGCCTAAAAAACCGGATATATATAAAAAATAGTTAATATTAAAAAATTTATTGAGACAATTAGGCGTTGCCAGACTTTATGTTTTATGTATTTAAGATTATCCAAACTACATAAAATCATAAGTGTTACATATGGTTGAACTCATATTGAATAGGAGATTCCAATAATGACTGAATATATAGGGTGATGAATTTGAAAAACCAAAGTTACTAATAATATAAGAGAAACGGCAAATCTGGCAACATTGCAAATATTAAATATGGAATGTCCGTATCCCAAAATAGGGGTACCCTAAATTTTAAAAAATTATAACTAGCAATTTACGAGATAATTGGCCGTTTCCAGACTTTTGGGCCACTCTGTATAGAGTATAATAATACACAATATTCTACTACATAGCATGGAAACCTGGATGCTGGCAATTAGCTCGTTACGATGCATGAAAAACTTTATGATATGGATATTCCGCCGAATTCTAAAAATTTCATGGACTGACCAAGTCAGAAATGAAAGAGATATTGAGACACAAAAGATATAACTTCCTACAACTGATAATGGAAGGAAAAATATAAGGAAAGGGTGGTCCTGGCAGACGACAAATGACCGTAACATCAAGGATTAGACAGTACACCTTCAACCCCAAGTAAGAAAAGCAAAGGATAGAGACGAATTTGCAGTAATTTTCAGTAAGTTATCGTCAATCTACATAGACGGTACCTAAAGAAGAAGAAATTATTTTTGGAAACCACATCTGATTAATAATTCGCTCATTTGCATTGCAAATTTTGTGTTTAATTTTATATTTATAATATTCCCATTATGCATAGCAAAAATGGCAACGCTGAAGTTTCATTCATTATAATTAAGTTCTAAAATAGTTGGTTTTAAAAAATACACATCCATTCTGATTGTTTTATCTTATATACCGTTGCATATAGACTGTGAATTAACATTATTTCTCCACCAAAATTAAAGTTTTCATTAATAAATCTTCTATGATGGGTTTTTCTTGTGATATTTCCGTAGAATTAAAAAAGAATTGTAACTTCCAGATATTTTGTATAATATTATAAATAAGTAAAAATTTCTTTTTAGAATACTCGATGTAATATTCCTAGCTCCTAGTTGCAGATTGTTGACCCAGAGATACATTCATGATTTGCGATTTTTCTACAATTTTTCATTTAAATTTATTGTTTAATATTTTATTGTCTATTAATAATTTATTGTCTGCTGTGAGATATACTCGTTAAGACGAGTTTTCATTAGTAGAGTAAAGGTCGATTCAGACACATCAGTCCCGTCACAGTCTCGACGCCGAACCGGTCCTGTTTGGTCACAAAACTATTAATTATCTGACAGCTGGGAACCTGTTCGTCGCCTGATGAATGTGAATGCCGGCGCCATATTTCTATTAAAGAATATTTTGTATGACGGATTGTTCGGTTCGGCGACAGAACTGTGACAAGACGTGACTGATGTGTCTGAATCGACCTTTAGTGGTAGAGTCGAATGGGCGAGTACTCACTATCCTGTCAATTATCCTAATGTAAACATAAAGTAGAGTACTTGATTACGGTAGAGTAGAGTGAAATAGTACGGCGGTATAGTTCAGACTAGTTGATACAAGTAGAGTTTTGAGGAGAGTAGAGTAGCGAGGAGAATAGACTCTACTCTACCAAAAATGGCTTGATACCGTTCACAGGATATGAGAGTACAAGTATTATAGCACTGATGCTGGTATAGTATGGAATGTGGTGTTTAGTGCAAAATGAATTCAAGAAAAAGAAAATTAAATCAAATGCATTTTACGCAAGAAATAAACGCAAAATATAGTTGCAAATGCATTTGTAACTGAAGTCGCTGAAGCTATCGATGATGAGGTAAATAAATAAAGAAAGGAGTGGATGAGAGAGTGGCTTACTGCCACTAAAATGTCTTGCTGCCGAAAAAATCAACTGATTTTGGTTAATACATTTGCGCTAATTCTAAAAACACAAACCTTTTTTGTGTCAGCTCTAGTTTTTGAGATATAACATAATCATCAAATACTTAAATATTCTTACATTTGTGTATATTCCACCATTATAATAGCAATATGTCTATAAACAACAAATTCGAAGACAAATGCATACTAATGACTTCTAATTAAAGTGTACTTATTGGAAATGCTCATAACTTGAAATTAGCGTTAATTACTTCTTAACTTGTCCGATAAGTATATAGAATTTTCTCTGAAATGACCTTAATAAATTCCTATAAAGTTGATTCCATTGTAAAATTGAGTTTCGTTGCAAGAGTTTGTTTTTGACAACTGAGAACCATGGCTTCTACAAACAGGCGTTGTTGTGTGAATAACCCGGACTTTTTTGATACATATGTGGCGAGTACAATTCGCGGTTGCATGGGTATAAAGGTGGGTACACATATGCTCCGAATACCGTCTCGAACCCCGTCGCGTACAGCGACGCGATCAACAGAAGTTCGCGACGTTGTTACAGGGTGCATTGAAATAAGTAACGAACTGAACATCGCTCCGTACTTTGTACCAAACATTTAAGCGTTCCAGCAGTAATTGAGTAGAATTCGCATGTGCAAGATGGATCTCACTGCAGCAGCCTACATTTTTATGCTTTATTCAGTTAATTAAACGAAAAATATTCGTGAAAGAAGATGGTGGCAAACACAAATATATAAAAGAAGGGAGAAATATGGTGGCAATCACTTACTCTTGGATTTAAAATTTCAGTCGATCAGTGGGTTCTATAAAAATTTTACAAGGATATCTTTAAAAATTCATAAACCACTCACCTGTTCCTGTGCTTTTATTTTTTTTTATTTTTTCTTTTTCTCTCCGTAATCCAGATAGAAAATTGGTCATTTTTTTACACTCATCCAGTGT
This sequence comes from Diabrotica balteata, assembly GCA_918026665.1. NCBI lineage: Eukaryota > Metazoa > Arthropoda > Insecta > Coleoptera > Chrysomelidae > Diabrotica > Diabrotica balteata. The sequence goes on from OU898278.1 coordinate 32,253,106, forward strand.
AATTTCCATTTTAGAAGCAATCTTTTCCCATGCCTCGTTTTTTATTTTATTGTAGTATCTGGGATTATTTGTGTCCCATAATATCTCTTTTTCCCGATAGTTTTCGATTAAGAGTAAACTATTCTCTTCCGTCCATTCCACCTTGATGCACTCAACTTTAAAAACACCTTCAACCTTCAAAATAACAGACTGACTATTTTGAATGACTGGAGATTCGATAAAAGATTCGCAAGCTAGTCCAAACATGAATTCGCGGTGTACATTGTCGCGCTCAAATTTCTTTTGATGCGAAGGCATTTTACCGACAACCGATGGATCGCTTCGATGTACGTTGTTGACGCGTCGAAGTACGGTACGCGGTTGCATGACTCCGTCCACACTTGAGAACGCGACGGGGTTCGAGACGGCATTCGGAGCATATGTGTACCCACCTTAAGGTATCAAGTCATAAAAATTGGTTTTGAGATATTCAACTTTTAAGTTCGGCTCTGCGCTGTCCAAATTCAAACGATCTTCTTTAGAATATATCAGAATTAGTAAGTGGACTTTTGTTAATTGTTTTATCCTATGTACATTTGGATTTTCAAATAATTAACATTATTCTGAAATTTGATATTTTTTGACTTAAATCATTTGGCACGTTATCAAATTTTACTTAAACCCTTTTACACAATAAGATAAACCACTTGAACAACATAGCTTTATTTGACAAATAAACAAAAATTAAAAAAACAGAACAGTAATAATAATAAAAACTAAGTATTTAAATTCAAATTAATAAAAAAGGTAACTAATGGGATAGCTTAATCGCCAGCTTCATCGGAACTGCTCTCATCCGGGTAAACATCGACTGCATCATTGGTGGTTCTCAAATTTTTATAAAAATCATGGTAGGTGTCACAAATGTACGGTAACAGATCCATTAGATTGCTTTTTTTCTCCTTAGTAATAGGATTAGCTGCATTATACCGCTTGTGTGTCGTAAATGACAAATTTTTTGTTTTAGATTTCCTTTTAAAATCTACTTCATTAAAATTGTTTATTGCTGACAACGTTGTTTTATAAAGAAACACTCCTGGTTGACATTTTTTGGTAAACCTTAACCAGCGGATCTTCCGCCAGTTATCGTCGTCGGGAAGTTTTCTATTGACAAGTGGTCCTTTAAAGAGATCCGAAAATGCTTGGAACTCATCCTGATGCATTTCTTTTACCCGAAAATGATTTTTCCTTCCAACTTGCCTTATTAGCTGGGCCCAATCATGAGGATGTTCTAGGGGAAGATTATACTTTTTCTTTTTCTTCTCAATAAGGCTGTGATCTGTGTCGCACTCCATGTGCGTATGTCCTGGGACTAAAAACTTGTGGTCTATTATTTCTAGTGTTTCTGATTCCTGAACTGCTTTCATACACATTGCGGCTACAAAACTATTCTTGTTTTGCCCAGTGCATGTGTCAGAATACATGACTAAATGGGTTACAGATTTTGGTAAATCCCCAAGAATATATTAATATAGGCATGAAGCAATGTCATCACCTCCTCTTTTGGCCAGTGCTTCATGCCAAATGTAGCAATGCGCTTGGCTCTGGTCACAGTCATGAACTGTGAGGTTGTACGTCCACAACTGCCTCTTGTAAAACGCTAAAGAACTTTGCGCCGCAGGTGTTGGTAAACACTGTTGCATGTCAAACGTTATTGTTTTTTTAGTTGGATCAGATTGTGAAATCTGTCTATCTGTAGATTTAGACAAGTATGCCAAATCTGCTTCCTCATGATGCTTTTTTAATTCTTCTTTTAATGTGTTATTTTCAGGGTGGAGTTGAATTTGTAAAGCTAATGTGTCGCAAGTCTGACATGTATCTTTTTTTGGCTGTTTTATTTTTATATCAAGTAAGTGAAATTCCCTTTCATATATAAAATGTGTAACAGGATTTATCGGAAACTTTGCTTTATACTCCTCATAAAGGGCGGAAAGAGTTACATGTGGTGGCAAATATTTCTGTTTTGAGTCTCTCCTTGTGTAATGACTCTCGTAACTTGGAACTGACTTGATATGATTACGTACCATTTCAATTTCATCTGCTGTTCTTTTATGGGTCGGTTCGTGTGTACCTTTGCGGTCTAAATTTACTACACCTGACTTACCAGCTAGCTTCTTTTTAACAACGCAGCTAATAAACCTTGCAGTTTCGTTAAAAGTTGATAAGAAACAGATTTTGCACACAGATATATTAGCTTCACGTAGTTGTAAGCGGTAGAAAATTGTATGCTCTCTGTTATGCCTCTTATTCGTTAAAGTTACTCAGTCTACCTACGGATTTAAGGAAGACGACAGTGATTTTGAAGGGGATTTAATACGTTCTGAGCGCTTTACTCAGGAAGAGCTAAGCAATATTATCAAAGATTTGAAGCTTCCAAAGGATTTTTCCGAATTGTTTGCCTTCAGACTAGATGAAAAGAGAATCTGCTTTACCCAGACACCAAAATTACATACTACCGTAATAGAGAAAAAGATCTTTTGCCTTTTTGCAAGATGATATGTTTTTTTGTAACAATATTAAAGGACTGTTAAAAAAAATGGGTGTATCGGAATATACTGATCACTGGCGTCTTTTTATCAACAGTTCCAAATAAAATTTAGGGTGTGTCCTTCTACATAACGACAAAAAATATGGAAGTCTACCAATTGAGCATTCTATAAAAATGTAAGAAGAATATAAAACAATATCGCTGGTGCTAAAAAACATTAAGTATGACCCACATCAGTGGACGATCTGTGTTAATTTTAAGATGGTGAAATTTCTCCTGGGACAACAAAGCGGCTATACAAAATATCCTTGTTTCCTGTGTCTCTGGGATAGCAATGCTAAAAACCAACACTAGAGTAGAAGAAAATGACGTTCTAGAGATGCTTTTGTTCAAGGAGAAGCTAACGTAATTAACGAAGCTATGGTCGACCGGGAGAAAATAATATTACCTCCGTTACATATTAAACTAGGGCTGATTAAACAATTTTGTAAAGGCCCTAGACCAGAATCGTCCTTGTTTTGAATACTTGTCCAGCAAATTCCCTGCACTTAGTAAAGAAAAATTGAAAGTCACAATATTTGATGGGCCTCAGATACGATAACTTATAAAAGATTCGCATTTTACGGAATCGATTACTGAAATTGAATGTAATGCATGGTGCTCTTTTGTGAAAGTTGTGGAACATTTTCTTGGAAACAATAAATCGGAAAATTACCAGGATATAATGCTCAACGATTTTAACAAATACCGTTGTTATATGAGTATTAAAATTCATTACCTCCACAACCACTTATATCGTTTCCCAGAAAATCTTAACAACTTTAGTGAGGAACAAGGGGAACGCTTCCACCAAGATATCAAAACGATGGAAGAGAGGTATCAGGGAGATGGGATACTCACATGATGGCGGATTACTACTGGAATTTTCAAAGGGACCGTCCTTTTAAGCCTTTGCAACAAAATCATATAAAAGAAAGTTTTTAGGTAACGCCGAATAACAGATTTGTGCGTTTTAACGCAACAAAAAGTTAAGTTTTTTTTTGGCAGATACGTGTGATGATTTTTATAAGTATATTGTTGTACAATAAATATCTTACTTTGTATTCGTGTTTTGTTTATTTGATGGGTAACAGCACTACATATGTGTAAGTAGTGCTGCGCTAAATTACCCTATATCGTCGGCTTAATTGGCAAACTGCGTAACTCCTATCAGTAAACCTTTTCAGGAAACGCTAAAAGCTGTTTTCTTTTAATTACAAGACAAATATTAAAAAATAAATGAATCTAGTATAAAGTTTTTACCAAAAATAATGTAGAGCGGAAGAATGCACATTGAATTTTAATTATATTAAGTCATTAAAAATAAAATAAAGGAGTTAAGTATTTTTCTTAGTAAAATTTGTCTATAATTTGTCTTTTTGTCTTTTGTATTTGTCTTTTTTTAAAGCAATAAAATTAATATTATTTCTTACAAAAACCTGTTTATTTTAATACAAAAGTGAGTAGAAAATTAAGTAAAAGTAGTAAATTAACATATTTAGTTTAATTAACAAATTTTCGTGCTGGATTGGACGATAAAGATCTACGAATAATTACAAATCTATACTGGCATCAAGTGGCAAGAATAAAGGTTGAACAAGAACTGTAGGATGAAATAATTATAAAAAGAGGAGTGAGACAAGGCTGTATATTGTCGCCTTGACTTTTTAACTTATATACAGAGGAAATATTTAAGGAAGCCTTAATGAAGACAACCGAAGGTATTATTGTGAATGGAGTAACCGTCAACAATATTAGATATCCCGACGATACCTTAGTGCTTGCTAATTGCGGAGAAGACCTTCAAAATCGAATGAACAAAATAAAACAGACTTGTGATCAGTATGGATTAAAACTCAACATTAAGAAAACTAAATATATGATAGTTAGCAAACAAAATGATATACAGGATGACAGTATAAAAATCGGAGATTCCACACTGGACAGAGTAGAGAAACTCGTGTATCTCGGTAGTAATATCAATGAGAGCTGGGATCCAACCGCAGAAATTAAAAGCCGAATAGAACAAGCCCGAGCTGCCTTTGTAAAAATGAGAAACGTACTTTGCAGTCACGATCTTAGCATTGACCTTATAGTTCGAATGACATCTTGCTACATCTTTCCTGTCCCACTGTATAGAGTGGAAGTGTGGACTCTAACTGAGGCTAACCTTAAACTCTTGACAGCCTTTGAGATGTGGGTATACAGACGACTACTGAAAATAAGCTGGGTCGACAGAGTTAGAAATGAGGAGGTCCTTAGACGGCTGAACCAAACAACACAACTCGTCAATATAATAAAGAAACACAAGCTGGAATACTTCGGTTACATTATAAGACACCCTGAAAAATATGATCTTTTACATCTGATCATTCAGGGAAAGATCCAAGGCAATCGTGGTCCTAGTAGAAGAAGAACATCATGGCTGGAAATTCTAAGGCAATGGTATGGAATATCAATTACATCGTTATTTAGAGCTGCTGTCAATAAAGTCACGATAGCGAATATGGTCGATAACGATCGATAACGGTCATGGAACTAGAAGAAGAAGAATATCGTTTACAGTGGATTCACCGATAACAACTTTGCCTGGTGTTATTGATTTAACGAACTGGAGGTAATCATATTTTTTTTAAGAAATCGTGCCTTAGATATATTTGATATTATAAGGACTTTTATGGCAAGCAGTTATACAGATGGATACATAATCTGCTGGAATGTTAATTTTTTATTTCAAATTTGCCTCTCAATGACGGAGTGGACACTGTCTACCTCCATCTAGGTGTGACCTTTTTGTAAATACTTTTGAGTTACCGTTAACCCAGTATCTAAGGCAAAGTTTAATAAACCATTTGATAACGTTGAGTTACGGTTTTGGTACCCGCAACCATCACTCTATAATATAATCCACAAGGAAAATAATTCCTGTAGCTGGCTGTATACCATGTATCACAAAAAAGAGGTAAGTCTTCGTAAATGGGTATATTTATTTAAAAACCCTTAAAAGGGCTACATCAAAAAAACAAACGTTTTCGGACTAAACAGTGCATCATCAGGTTTAAATTTTAAAATTGCCTAAAATAAGTATAAACCATTTAGTTTAAACAAACGTGGTTATGAAATTTTGACTATGGTTAAAAAGCAAAAATGGTTATACTTACTAGGTTAAAATGCCTGAGCCACCAAAATACATGGGTAAAAACCCTTTAAATTACATATAGTTGTAAAAGATTATACAGCATGTTGTTAAAAAACTGTGATGTTCAGTATTAAATTAAATATGACTTCAGGTAACATACAAGGTTGAATTGAGTTCCAGAGCCGGAGAGTAAACCTCTTCACACGGAGAACAGCTGGTAACTGATTGACAATATACCTATGAACGGTGTCGAAAACAAAATATCAGTGTAACATGGAACTATATTAGTTATACCTAGTATTACTACAGCCAAAAGATTCAAAAAATTATTTTGATGATTTTAAAAAATAATAACAGCAATCTAGGTGTCGGGATTTAAAAATTTTTGGGGTATAATAGATGTGAAATCACCGATGGTGTTAAAGCATGTTTAAGAGAATGACCTGTGTATTAGGCAACCTATGTTACTTTTTGTCGTATGGAATGTGGTCTAAAAGTGTATTTTATGTTATATTAGCTTATATATATATATATATATATATATATATATATATATATATATATATATATATATATATATATGAAAATTATCCTTTTATGTTTATCACATCTAGGACAAGGTAAAAATTAAATAGCAAATATTTGAAGCTAATATAAGACATCATATTTAAATGACTTCATTTAAGACTGCTAGTATGGTGAAAAAATTAATAAACATAAGTTTAGTAAATTGAAAATCTACAGGCTGAAGAAATTTAAGTTATAGCCTATGTGATTAAATTTAAACTCTATAATATGATTTCAGTGTCCTCAGTGCTTTTTTCTTTCAAGTTATACAACTGTACCTGCTGATTTAGGAAATGAAAAATAATACTCGTAAACTCATTACTTGTGAGACCCCCTTCTGAATCGTTCCACAGGTAGCAGAAGACTTTTTGGAGTTTAATATCATAAATTGTGCACAATTAGTTTAATTTTATAATAGAGATACATTTGATTTAGGACAAAGCAAAAATGATTGAAGATCCATAGTAAACACTTCATTATGCGACTCTTTATCATTATCTTTTTCAACTCTTGCTTCTTTTTTATCTTTGTCATGCTCATTGTAGAGATCTTCTGGAATATTCCCTGTTTCAAAGGACACACAGGTATCGCACAGATCTTTTTTTGGTCTATACAAACAAAGTGCATTTTTTAAATGCATTTTAACTACTACTGGAACTACTGGAGTTACGTATTCTGTCATCGCGAAATTGGTGGGGCTGAACTTAGAACGTTTTCTGTTGTACAGATAATAAAGAAGGCAATTTAATATTGAAGTTACCGACTATGTTATCGGATGCGCTTCATTATGTGTGAATAGATGACACCAAATTAAAATTTTCACCCATATGTGGACATGCATTTTGCTAATTAAGCCGACGATATATTAGAAATTAGAAATTAGAGATTATTCAAAAGATGACGCAGAAGTGGGTATGGACTCATTTGGGTACAGTGAGCGAAATGATAAAGGAGGTGTGCTACTACATTTTTTGTTGCATCATCGGCTCTATGTGATGAACACATTTTTCAAAAAGAACAAACAGACAAAATATTGTCCAAGATGTTTTAGTAATTAATTAAATCACTGTTAGGAGTGACCATCGGTTGGTTAGAGCAAAAATAATGATCAACTTCAGAACTGAAAGAAGTAGAACATCTAAATGAAAATGCATTAGATATGGAGGTGACAAACATGGGAATAAATAGTGCGATTCGAAACGCTCATATTTAAGGAAAAGGAGAGAAAACAAGAAGGATCAACTCACTCAAGCTACTAAAGATCTTATAAACAAAAGAAGAGACTTGAAAGACAACTACACAGATAATTTGGTAACACTTAGACAGTTAAACAAAGATATCACAAGATCCATTTGAAAAGATGTAAGAAATTACAACACTGAATACATAACTCAAGCCATTGATAAAAATAAAAGTGGGCTCAGAAGACATCCCAGATATCACAACAGAGGAAATAAGCTCTCTCGGAGATGAAAAACAATAAATCACCTGTAGAAGATGGGAAAGTCATTGGACAAATCAAAGAAGGAGGAGGAACGTTAGTAAATGTATTGAAAAAGATGTTCAATGCTTGTTTGACAAGAGGCGTAACCCCCTCCCAGTGGCATAATGCTATAATAACCATTTTGCACAAAAAGGTGACATTTCAGACCTAAAGAACTACAGACCTATTAGTTTGCTCTCCCATACATACAAACTATTTATGAAGACTACAAAACGGCTTGTGAACAAACTGGATAGTTATCAACCTTGTAAACAGGCGGGGTTCCGCTCCAGATACGGACTAAATGATCATCTACATGTTATAAAAACGCTAATAAAAAAGTGTACAGAGTATAACTAGCCTATCTTTCTTATATTCGTAGATTATGCAAAGGCGTTCGATACTATAGATCATCATAAAATGCTTCGAGCATTGGCTGACTGCGCATTGACTACCGATATATCGCCTTGATTAAAAGTATTTACGAAACTGGTACAGCTTGTCACCGCCTTCATAAAGATACCAAGAAGTTTTGAATATAACGTGAAATTAGACATAGTGATACTATCTCCCCTAAATTGTTTACAGCTGTTCTTGAATATATGTTCAAGCAAATGGAACGAGAGGATAATATGGGGATTAATATAAATGGGGAAGATCTGAACTACCTAAGACTTGCCGATGACATCGTTTTAATATCTGATAGAGTTGATAAAGTTTCAAAAACAATTGGTCTTAAAAATAACACCTCAAAGACAAAATTTATGACCAACCTTGTAGTCTACGGTAAAATTCTGCTTGAGAGCTATAGCATCGACCAAGTAATAGCTTACAAATATTTAGGGAATGAGAATCGCTTAGGATGAGATACTCAGACAACTGAAATAAAAAGAAAGATAGGTCTTACATGGGCTGCCTTTGGTAGATTGAATAACATTTTCAAGTCTATTAACCCAGTTTGTTAAAAAAAAAGGTTTTTAACTAGTGCGTTTTACCTGTTCTTACATATATGGTGAAGAAATACTGACTCTGACAAAAACAACAATAGATAAAATAAGAGTTACACAACGCGCTATGGAAAGATCAATATTAGGTATTACCATCAGAGATAAAGTACCAAACCTAGAAATAAGAAGAAGAACAGGAGTCATAGATGCAGTTGAAAAAACAGCCATGGCTAAATGGGCTTGAGCTGGACATGTTGCCAGATTAACGGATGATAGATGGACCAGAAAGATTCTGGAATGGCGACCAAGGCAAGAGGCATATCGAAGCATAGGACGACCACCGACTAGATGGACGGATGATATCAAGCGCATCAACACAAACTGAATGCAAGAAGCTCAAGATAGGAAGCCTACGTTTAGCAGTGGACAAATATAGGCTAATCGATGATGATGATATTAGAAATGTGATCTGTTGATTTTTTAAAAACGATCTGATAGAGCAAATCTGACGGAATTTTTAGATTCAGTGGAATAAATTACTTAGAAAAAGTAAAAAAAAATCCGTCAGCAAAATTTGTGTTTACCGCTATAATAAAGGGATTTTTACTCCCCCTTTTTGTATTTATTGCTATTTTGCAGCAGAGGTAATAAATTAAAACATTACTAACCAGCCATATCTTATAGAAAAATTAATTGTAGTTCTTTTATTTCAGTACGACTTTGCTCCAAAATGCAATCTTTTAAAGTTATAAACAAGGAAAGTATGAAAAAAACGATTTTTTAGTCATTTCTAAATATTTTAATGTTTTTATTAATGTTCCCAAAATATTTAAGAGGGGGGCTAAGTTAATTATTATTACTGACGTTATCATCTAGCCATTTCTGCAAAAACCTGAATGTCACCTCCCACATTCACTTCAAAACAGATCCGCCCTAGTCTATACATATGTACATAAACATTAAAAAATACAAAAAATATTAAAAAATTTATTTTTAAAAAAATTAAGAACATTGTATAGGCTCTACATCACCATAAGTTTTTATTTCCATTTCCGGATCATCCATAACAGCATCCAATGTTATGAATACAGCAAACAATGCCGATAATGTAATCAAGCAACCGAACCAAATGATTTTTTCTATCTTCTTAACTCGAAGATTCCTCAGTATATTAACACCAAACAGTAAACCTACTACAGCTCCACCAGCATGTGTCAAATACGATATTGTATCATCTGGTGATAATTTGAATAGGCTGTAGACTACTTCGATAGCGATAACGACGCCAAATATTAGAAGATGGACTGCAGGATGAGTCATTTCTCGCCAATTCTAAAAAAAAAATATGTTTCAGGACGTTATTTTATATATCATACGAAAAAAAATTAAAATAAACTAATCAATATGTAGATGTAAATATATATATATATATATATATATATATATATATATATATATATAAAATAAAGTTTTATTTTGAGGATGCAGTCATTTAAGTAGGGCAGGATAAGTAAAACTCTTTGTTCTTAAATCAAGCTTTCGCAAAATTTATTTGCTTCATCAGGATATGCTAAAATATGTTATGGTAAATACAATGAAATTAGAATTAAGAAAAACATTGTATAAAACTATATAAAAACTTACAACATGAGGTTAAACCATTAAATTATTAAATTCACAAAACATTATTAATTTTTCTAAATTATATTTTTATGCAAGTACAATATATTTTAATTTTAAATATATTATGACATTGATTAATAATGATGTTTGATATATGTCAAAAAGACACTCGTGTCTGTTTTTATTATTGATAATTAGCTCTATAATATTATGCTTACGTAAAAAGTGGCGCCAAATATGAATATTTAAATTTTTGAAAATATAGTATTTATAGTCAGAAAATCATATATTAGAAAATTAAAGTATTAATTTTCGTAAGATAGAATGTAATTATATATATTGCTGAGTTTGTTAATATCAGTTTTTTTATTAACGCATTGATATTTATTTATGCATACCATTTCTAAAAATTCTCTTTTATTTAATTGGTTTTCACGTCTTAATATATTAGTTTCATTAAAATTAAATGAATGATTATTATTAATTGCATGATCTATTAATGCACACGTATTTTTATTATTTCTAAGGTCACTTTTATGTGATGTTAGTCTACCTATTAGATTTCTTGATGTGTGTCCGATGTATGACTTATCACAATTTTGGCATGGTATTCTATAAACTACATTTGAGCTTTCCATAATGCTAATAGGTGATTTAGTTTTTGTATATAATGATGCTAATGTCTTAACATTTTTAGTTGCAATTTTAATATGAGAATAGTTAGCAAAGACTTTAGTTAATTTGGTTGTTAATGTTGGTATGTAAGGTAGTGATGTGAAAGTAAATTGAGATTGCATGATTTGTTGATTTGGTTCTATTATCTGATTCATGTCAATGATTCTGTTATTAGGATTGTTAAATAAAAATTTGTTAATTAGTTTAATTGGATATGAATTCTCTAATAAAATGTCTTTCAGTTCTATTAACCCTTTGTTGATGTTATTAGTGTGTGATAATTTGATTATTCTGTTTTTTAAAGCCAATATTAAATTTATTTTCATATGAGGTGGATGTTGGGAATGATAATTAATAAATCTGTTAATAACTATAGGTTTTCTATACCATTCAGTGCTTAATATATTTTGTGCATTTCGTTTGATTCTTATGTCAAGGTATGGGATGCTATTATCTATCTCTTTTTCACATGTAAATTGTAAATGTTCACTATAATTATTAAAAGTTTGTAAAGTTTCATTTATTTTGTCTGTAGGTAAAGCAAGTATTAAGTCATCCACAAAACGTTTGATAAACGGGATATGAAAAGGCAATTTATTTAAAGAATCTGTTATTAAATCGTCTAGTACATAATTACATAATATACATGATATACTTGAGCCCATAGGTGTGCCAAAAATTTGTTTATAGAATGCATTATCAAAAATCAATACATTAGAATCAAAAATGATGACTTAATACTTGCTTTACCTACAGACAAAATAAATGAAACTTTACAAACTTTTAATAATTATAGTGAACATTTACAATTTACATGTGAAAAAGAGATAGATAATAGCATCCCATACCTTGACATAAGAATCAAACGAAATGCACAAAATATATTAAGCACTGAATGGTATAGAAAACCTATAGTTAGTAACAGATTTATTAATTATCATTCTCAACATCCACCTCATATGAAAATAAATTTAATATTGGCTTTAAAAAACAGAATAATCAAATTATCACACACCAATAACATCAACAAAGGGTTAATATAACTGAAAGACATTTTATTAGAGAATTCATATCCAATTAAACTAATTAACAAATTTTTATTTAACAATCCTAATAACAGAATCATTGACATGAATCAGATAATAGAACCAAATCAACAAATCATGCAATCTCAATTTACTTTCACATCACTACCTTACATACCAACATTAACAACCAAATTAACTAAAGTCTTTGCTAACTATTCTCATATTAAAATTGCAACTAAAAATGTTAAGACATTAGCATCATTATATACAAAAACTAAATCACCTATTAGCATTATGGAAAGCTCAAATGTAGTTTATAGAATACCATGCCAAAATTGTGATAAGTCATACATCGGACACACATCAAGAAATCTAATAGGTAGACTAACATCACATAAAAGTGACCTTAGAAATAATAAAAATACGTGTGCATTAATAGATCATGCAATTAATAATAATCATTCATTTAATTTTAATGAAACTAATATATTAAGACGTGAAAACCAATTAAATAAAAGAGAATTTTTAGAAATGTATGCATAAATAAATATCAATGCGTTAATAAAAAAACTGATATTAACAAACTCAGCAATATATATAATTACATTCTATCTTACGAAAATTAATACTTTAATTTTCTAATATATGATTTTCTGACTATAAATACTATATTTTCAAAAATTTAAATATTCATATTTGGCGCCACTTTTTACGTAAGCATAATATTATAGAGCTAATTATCAATAATAAAAACAGACACGAGTGTCTTTCTGACATATATCAAACATCATTATTAATCAATGTCATAATATATTTAAAATTAAAATATTGTACTTGCATAAAAATATAATTTAGAAAAATTAATAATGTTTTGTGAATTTAATAATTTAATGGTTTAACCTCATGTAAGTTTTTATATAGTTTTATACAATGTTTTTCTTAATTCTAATTTCATTGTATTTACCATAACATATTTTAGCATATCCTGATGAAGCAAATAAATTTTGCGAAAGCTTGATTTAAGAACAAAGAGTTTTACTTATCCTGCCCTACTTAAATGACTGCATCCTCAAAATAAAACTTTATTTTACATAACGTGTCAGTCAATAATACCTAACTACTTTATATATATATATATATATATATATATATATATATATATATATATATATATATATATATGTATTGTAATGAGAACAGAAATACAATAAATTAGCATAGAAATATATTTAAGTCAGCCTTGTGTATATACAACCAGATATACACTGTTAATTAATAAATTTATTTAAATAGTAATTAAAGACATAATTTATAAGTTATATACTAGATAATATTATTAAAAAAAAATTATATGAGGGTATTTTTAAGAATCTAGCATATAATAAATGTTGAAAGTTTTTTTTAATAATATATAAGTCAGCCATATGTATGCAAGCAGGTATACACTGTAGTGTCAAAGTAAAAAAGGGGTTTATCTATTTGTAATGTTAATTTAAAATATAATTAAGGATGTAAAATAGTATAATATATTTCATATAAATGTTTATGTTACATATAATAGTGTAATTCTGATCTGGAGAGCCTAAAGGTTAGTTAAATTGTACATGTAGACCAGATAAAATTCTAGAAACGTCAATAGGACTATTTCCATAATCCATCACATAAACAAAAACCATTCCATTGATTCCAGAATGTTCAGATAGAAAAAATAGAATGATTCGAACCTTATTTATTGCTAGATTATTCTAGAACCAGGAAAAATATATAAATACTATGTAATTTGGAGCAGATCATCAGTTATCAGTTAGAGGAGTTAGTCAGTATCAGTTAGTTAAGCAGTCAGAAAAGTTAGAATTCAAGAATTTAGTTACAAGAAGATTATTAATTAAGTTAGAGTTGATTCGTGAAGTGAGTTAGTTAGTTACAAGAAGTTACAGTCAATTATTAAGTGAATTAGTTTGAAGAATTTAACAATTCAAGGATTATTAAGTCAGTTACATGTGATTATTAATTACAAAGAAGAATTAAGAAGAATTTATGAGGTTACGAAGAGATTATTAGCTAGAAGAAGGCATTAATTAAGTTAAATGAATTAATTAAGTCAAATACAGTTGGAGATTAATTATTACTACAGTAATATAGTGACAGTATGAAGTTAATTCATTGAAGTAAGCATTCAATAATACAATCACAAGATCCAGTATATTTGAAAGTACATTATATGGAAATTACAAGGATTTAAATTTATATATTTATATGGTGAGTGGAGATAATTAAGAAGAAACATATTAAAATTGTTGGATAACCAAGGCTGAGTAAGAAGAAATCGAGTGGTGATAATAACTTTAATTTTGGAAAAACTTTAGGCGTTCAGTGACAGAAAGGTACCAAATTTTATTAATAATTTAATAATTGTAAGAATTTTAAATTTTAGATAGATTGTTTTAAATTGATATTGCTTATATTAGATAGATATGTTTGTTTCATAATAGTTATAATAAAGATAATTTAAAAAAGTACTTACAAACTAATTCTTTGAGAACTGCGATAAAAACCCTATCCTTACATATATCATTCAAATTTACTCATAGCTCATACAGAAACAACACATCATACCAATATATATATATATATATATATATATATATATATATATATATGTTCGGAAAGATCTCCGCGGTGTAGTAGTGAAGTGAATAGTGATCAGTGTAGTAGTGTTTGGAGGCTCGGGAGACTGAGACCTCGAAAGCCCTGAAGAAGACATCAGAAAGGAAGTCGAAAGCTCGACGCAATGGAAATCAACGCGGTTCAACCCGGAAGACTGGTGAGGTTAATATTAATTTTTATAATAGTTTTAATCTTAGCTCCAGGTTTAATATATATGTACATATAAATATTATACAATAATATATTATATATTATTGTGGTTTGAATTAGTCTAAAACTTGTAAAGAAAAATATAATATAAATGTAATTTCATTGACAGCTAAACTTGATATAATAAATAAATAGGAAAATTATTTCTGTAAAAACCAAATAGATAAGAATGAGTAATGGTTTTTCTAAGCTATAATAAAGCAGATAAATATCTATATGATAGCAATAGTCGGTTTTTAATAAACAATTATGTCAAAGGCACAGGTATAGGAATTCTTTAAATACAAAATAGAAATCTATTGTACACAGAATTTTGAAAGTAAAGAGAAAGCTTTTAGTAAAAAATTAGGGTAGATAATAATCTTGATGTTTAGTTATATTGGTATATCGAGACTTGTAAACAAAAAGAAAGGAATTATTTATGAAATTGGAAATACCAAATGATATAAGGTCATGACGACAGCGAGTTTGTTTACTGAGAAAGTAATAAATATGATTAGTGGTTGGAATTTAAGATGTGGAGTGTATGAAGCTGAAATCTGATTGGTAGAAACGGAAGGTAGAGTAAACTGTAGTAAAGGAAAACAGGTGTAGCATATATGTAGTGCTAATCGGTGAAGTGAAAATCCTTTTGATTAGTAAGAAAATATGTTCCTGTGGTATAGGTGTTTACCCAGGAAGTATTTTGGAGAAACTGTAGTGGCGTTAGTGTGTGTGAGAAACCAGCTAAGGTGAACAGGGGTGTGTGAGCATCCACAACTACGAGCAGGAGATGGTCAGAGCACAGTAGGAAGAGAAAAGGAGCCAATAGAAAAATTGTGTAAATAAAAGGTCAGTCTGATGTACAATAAAAAAAGGACTTTCAACCACACTCGTAACGATATCATAACTAATTTGATTTTTTCAACATTTTCTTCATCTATTCGCATTCATAAAAAATTTAAAATTTAATTAAGAGATTTTCCTTTTGAGTACAAGTCACAATAAGTATTGGTAATTTGTGTATGAATATTTGAAAATTTTTAAGTTTAATTATATGTATTAAAGAATAGGTTATATTTTTGGTTTTTTAAAATAAATTTATTTGATTTAATAATTTGAAAGTAATTTGTAGAAAATTGTTTGATAATATATTATCACAAGTTTATTTTTTTTTTATTTAATTTCCCATTGTCCATCTTTTCCTCAAATGCAATAGTATAGATATTACTTTGAAGCCACGTAGAAAAATAATAGTTGAACTACTGAACTGAATAAATACGTAATAGTTCAGTTGAAGCCACAGTCAATGGGAGAACCATAACATTAAAATGTCAAAGCATTCTTCTTCTTCTTTAAGTTCAATCTTCTATCGAAGGTTGGAAATCATCATGACTAAAAAGTTCTGCACTACTGCATTCAAACTATTCCCTTAAGTTCTTAAGCCAGGATATTCTTCGTCTTCCCACATTTCGCTTTCCTCGGATTTTGCCCTGCATAATAAGTTGTAATAATGCGTATTTTTGCCCTCTCATCACATGTCCCAAGTACTCAAGTTTTCGTCTTTTAATAGTTAATATTATTTCCGCCTCATTTCCTATCCTTCTAGTTACTTCCATGTTTGACATTCTTTGAATCCATGATATTCGTAGGATTCTTCTGTAACACCAAAATTCAAAGGCGGCCAACTTATTCAGATGAACTTGTTTTAGTGTCCAAGCTTCCAAACCATAAAGAAGAGTAGAGAACACGTAACACCGAAGCATTCTCAGGCGTAGTTCTAACCTTATATCCCGACAACAAAGAAACTTTTTAAGTTTAATAAATGATGTACGTGCTATTTCAATACGTGTCTTAATTCCTTTGGTTTGGTCTACGTCTGATGTTATCCATGTTCCTAAGTATTTATAGTTATTAACACTCTCAATTGCAGTATCTTCAATGGTCAATAACGTAAGTTATTCAAAACTTCTCCATTGATAGATATACCTTCTATTGAGTCTGAGAGCGCTTCTTGAAATACCGCTTCACTGTAGACATTGAAAAGTAGTGGGGATGCACGCAACCCTGGCGGACTCCTCTCTGTATTTTGATATTTTCGGTGTACTGGCTGTCAACTCTTACCTTGGCAGTTTGATTCCAATATAAATTAGATATAATTTTCAGATCACGACTGTCAATATTTTTGCTTTTTAATATATCTACAAGCTTTTTATGTTGAACTTTATCAAATGCCTTTTCAAAGTCTACAAAACATAAGTACATATCCTGATTCATGTCCATGCATCTCTGAACCAGCACATTCAAGCCGAACAAAGCATCTCTTGTACTCATACCATTTCTAAAGCCAAATTGTGTGTCACTAATCTCATATTCAAGAGTTTTAACAATTCTGCTGTGAATTATTTTCAAAAATGTTTTAAGTGTGTGACTCATTAAAGCTATTGTTCTGTGGTCTGAGCAAGTTGTTGAACTTGGTTTTTTGGGAATTGCTACAAAGGTTGATTGCAGCCATTGTCTGGGGATTGTGGCAGTCTGATATATTAGATTAAAGAGTTCAACCATTACATCAATAACATCTTCATCGATGAGTTTTAATAATTCGATGGGCACCTCATCTGGTCCAGTAGCTTTACCCTCTTTTGTGTTTTTGATGGCATAGATGACTTCTCTTAATATTGGTGGTCCGGTATCTTCGGTGATTTCTAATGACAGTTCTTCTCTTTCATCATTAAATGGTTGTTGAATGTAATTAGTCCAGTGGCATAATCTCTCCTTCATATCAGTAATAATATCCCCTTTATCATTTTTAAGGATATTCGTTTTTGTACGCTTTCTAGAACCTGTCATTTCTTTGATTTTTTTGTGTAAATTAAAGCTATCGTACTTTTTATCCAGATCTTCTATTTCCTTGCATCTGTCGGAGAGCCACCTCTCTTTTGCCTCTCGAATTTTCTTTCTGATGTTTCTCTGAATTTCTTTGTATTTATTCAGGTCTTTTGCTTTATGTTTTCTTCGTTCTTCCATGAGTTCAACAATGTACTGTCATCCAAGGTTTTGTTTGTTCTTTAAGTGATTTGAGGGTTTCTTTTCCAACTGACACAAGGGCATGTTGAATTTTTTCCCATTTTTGGTCAATAGTTAGAGTTTCTGCATTACCTTCTTTGACTTTCCTTAAGCTCTCGTTTATTTTAAATTTGGTTTCCACATATGTGTTGTCTTGTTTGCTATGTCAAAGCCTTACTCAAGACAAACTGACCAACAGTGGGAGATGTTGAAATATACTGTGGAGATGTTATATCTAAAAAACCAAGAGATACGGAGAGTGTAATCAACGCCAACTATAGATCCATTAATCCTGAACAAGCTTGTTTTTCAAGTTATTTAAGAATGAAATATTAGTATTAATTAAAATATGAAATTAATAATCTCTTATTGGGTATACTCAGTGCAGGAAGTCTAAACAGTCAAGCTAGGCCCCCTACGAGGAGAAGCTGCAATAAAGTTTTTAAAAATAGGTTTAAATTTAGTACAATTTAAATTATTTTAAGTATTAAGACAGTGAGAGTTTTCATTTGTTTCCCTTGTAATTTCCAATTCTTTACTAGATAGTAAATGATGACCAAAACTTGAAGAGTTTGATCTTTTCAAGTGTTCTGTGATTCTAGTAGATAACTTTCTAATGGTTCTATCTACATAAGAGGCATCACAATCATCAAGTTTTAACACCTTTATCAATGTCTGTTTTGCTTTGCAATTTTTAGAAAGCACAGATTAAAGCAGAAATCTGAATTGTGTTTCGGAACTATTTTACGGTTTTTCATCAAATTAATTTTTAAATACCACTTTTGTCAAGAGTGTTCACCTCTCTTTGGTGTTGATTAAAAAAGAAACTAAAATGTTGTGTGACTTGAAGGAAATTTTGATGTCCTTAATTGTAGAAGTAAAAAGTTTTGATATTTTTTTGAAAGTGTTGCTGATATAAGTAAAGGAGAAATATATGATGTTATTTGTAGCATTAGGTTGAACCCACTATCTAATAGATCGTTTAGTCTATTTCTTATATTCATACTCCTATGTCCACTTCAGTTGCCCCCAAACTAACACGCAAATTATTACTGACAGGTTTGAGTGTGAAATCATCACCATGATTGTGACTGCCCATCCAAGTTGTCATATGTCAGATGTCACTTTAACATTTCCGTTAAGATCAGCCATTCTCTCTCCTGCTGGCACCCAATAGGTAGCTTCTGCAAATTTATAATAATTTTTAAACTGTTTGTCCTTTGTTTAGTGTTATGGAAATGTATCAGTTAATGTTTAGGACATTCACCATATTGTTGGATAGCCTAATTTTGACGAAATAAGTCTGAAACCTTATATTACACAATTTTTTTATCAACCATCATCTTCGAGTTTTTCGAAGTTAATTAATTTTTTTTTCAGATGAAAAAACGTTTTTGGCTTATTTCAGATGCACCTGAAAATGCTCTAAGAGTAAGTAGAAGTACTTGTGCAATATTATCTCGCTTGTGCGAGATATATCACTTTAAAACACATATTGTTAAACAAAATTAGGTAAATCAATATGGTAACAAAATTAATAATTTTAATTACTTATAATATAAGGTAGTTTTATACAAAGTGGGAAAAATATAATAAAAAATTAACCTTGAAAGGTTTAGGTTACGTCCTTGAATTTTAAATATTAATCGTTTTCAACAAACTGATATCCAACAAAACAACATACTATTAAGGATCGCTAGACAATACCAGCGGCAATGAAAAGGAACCGGTGACAACAACGTAACTTCCCGTATATCTATAATATCTCAAATTCTCCAAGCACCGAAAAACAAACAAACTACCTACCACAACTCATAAACTATTCGTAATCACTTATATACCTTTTAACGAATAATCCAAATATTTGATGACCAAAATAAAAGTTGGGCTACTTTTAACAATGACCTCTCTCTATATGGCGACCAGTGGTCTGCACAACTCGAACGCAGACGAAAGACAAACAGAAAAATGGCAAAACACTGTAACAAAAACCCTGACCTGTCAATCATTATCAAGCGTTTTGAATCCTCTGCTGAACATAGGCCTCCTGTAAATAATTTCAGTAAATCCGATCTTGAGCACTCTGATTGGAGTTGTGCTGTATGCACTTGATGTCGTATGACCACCTTGTTGGAGGTCGTCCTCGATTACAATAAGCATCGTGTCTAGGTCTCCATTTTAAAATTTTCTTGGTCGATCTTTTATCTCTGACTCTGATAACATGTCGTGTCCAGGTCCATTTCAGCGTTGTAATTCTTTTAAGTGCGTCTGTAACACCAGTTTTTCTCCTAATTATTTGATTTGAAACTCTGTCTCTGAGGGATATATGTAAAATGGCGTCTTCATTGATCTTTGTGCCACTTGTATCTTATTAAGAACTTTTCTGGTAAGGGTCAATATTTCTACTACATACGTTAGAACTTTAAGGATTGATCAAAGACCTTTCTTTTCAAGCACATGGTAATATATGATCTAAAGACTTCACTCAGTTTTCCGTAAGCTGCTCATGTTAATCGTATTCTTCTGTTTAATTTTGTTGTTTGATTGTCTCTTTCTAATTTAATCTCGTGGCTCAGATGCTTATAGGTGTAAACTTGTTTAATTTGGTGCCATTAGTTGAACTGTTTTTGCCCAGTACAAGGTTAGTGATGTATTGTGTTTTGGAAAAGGTAATTTAAGACCAACTCATGTACAAGAGCTCTGAAGGTCTTGAAGAAGTTGACAGGCATGATCTACCCGGTCTGCAATAAGGACTATGTCGTTTGCAAACCTCAAGTTGTTAGAAACTCCCCATTTATGTTGACTCCAATATTTTTCCAATTATTGTTTCTCATGGCACTCGGTAATAAATCGGTAAATAGTTGAGGAGAGATGGTGCACTGCATCTGTTGCGCTATTATATAAATTCAGAAGAAGAGTTGTGTACCTATGTTCAATACTGCACTCTGTAAGAGCTTTCAACATGGAACAATGCTAAACTGAGTCAAATGCTTTCTTACAGTCTACAAATAATAATATTAATGGCTTGCTCTTTCAAAGATTTTATTACTTGTAGGTGATCATTCGTTTCAAAGCTACTCCTAAGTACGGCTTGCTCTAGTTCGACTCCAGCGGTCGAACGATCCTGACGTGCAGCGGTGAGCAGCGAGCGAAGGCGACGAGCAGCGAAGTGTGCTTAGGTGGGGGCGATTGACCTGACGCAACGGAGCTTGTTAGCTCCGGGTGAGTAAGACACCCAGATTGCACAGGCCTTTGTCCTTTACCAAAGCGAAAAGCGGATGCGAGGTTGTTTTTAAGTTAAACCGCCGAGGGGTTGCCTTTATGGGCCCCTCGCGGAGGCTTTAAATAGCTTCGCGTTTGCGAAAATTATACGGGATAACCTCAGTGGGTCGACAGGTATGACACTGTAAGGCCTAGTTTTGAACTCTAGGTCGGACAGAAACGGCCCCTGCCTCTGAGGTTTGAGAAACTTGAAGAGGATCCCTCCCTGAGAAATCAGGGAGTGAACTACCGTGAGGTTGCTGGGACGACACCCAGGAAAACCGTCTGGCAGCGGCTAGACGGGAAGAAAAAAACAGAGTCTTCTGTGTAGTAAACTCCAAATCTCTTTTGAACCTATGTTCTCTGCCTTCCGGCATAATGAGTGATAATCTCCCCCCCCCCCCAAAAAAGTGATGTCACGCAGGTGACATCACAAGAAAAAGAAGAAGATGACAAGCCCAAGTCATCCACCCCATCAGTTGCTACTGCAATAATGATATATAATAATTTTACCGCGAACATCAATAACGACTCCGCGTCCCCAAACGAAGATACATCAGATGATGAGTACATCCCAATACAGGAGCAATCCGAAAGCGAAGTGGAAACAGACGACAGCGTCTCAACCACGATGGAAGTATCCATAGATGACGTCGACGAAGAGCTGAGCCCGGCCACCGAATCGACCGAAGCCCCGCCCCCAACTAACGAAGGAAAAAACCCCATAGTGGACATCATCTCCACAGCGACTGGTGCCGAGCCGGAGGTAGGCAAAAAGAAAAAACGCCAGCGACCGACCGCAGACTCCTCAGAAGATGAGGACGAAGCGAAACGAGCAAAGGAAATGGAAAGCAAAAAAAAAGCCAATGAGCTTTTCAAGTCGGTCAATGCACTGACAGAGCAAATAAAATCGCTCAAAGAAGAGAGCCGATTAAGAGAAGAGAAGGCGAACGCCCAAATAAAAAATCTCCTAGCTCAGATGACTGAGCTACGCAAAGAAAATAAACAAAAAGACGAGGAGATTAAGAAGTTGGTAGGCCATATAATGGCTCTAATCAACAGAAAAGAAGAGCAAAATGCCAACCTCTGGAACGCCACCAGGCCGCTACGACCCCAAAGCCCACCATGGGAAATCCAAACCCCAAGTACCTCTGGTAGTAATGACAAGCCAAAAGAGCAAAAGGTAACATAGAAGAAAAGCGAAGCAGGATGGACAAAAGTCCAAAAGAAAACAAAAGGCACCGCTACTGAGAAATCAGTCACCAGTAGCGAGAAACCAAAAAAGAATTTGAGTGTTGCTGAAAAGCAAACTCAAATAATAAACGCCAGAAACGACGAAGCGCTCACAACAGCCGCAAAAAACACCCAAAAACGCAGTGAGCAAAAAGCCCAAAAAAACTTGGAGGCAAATAAAAACACGAAAGCAAAGGAAACGACAAAAGAGCCCCAAGTTGAAAAAGAAAACGACGTGAACCCTCAGATACCTACAGAGGTTAACGTTAAGAAACCGAAACCTCCTGCGATCATCTTAAAGACGGTCGCAGAACATCAAGCAATCCTGCAGAAAGCGGCCAAAAAAGGTATCGTTTCTGACAATAAGTTTGCCAGATCAGGCAGATCTATATTGTCATTAACACGAAGAATAGGGAAGATTACCTAGGAGTCGTAAAAATCCTAGAGGAACATTCCCCTAAGGTAGAATACGTTGCCTACCCGATAGACAGCGATAAGCTAAAGAGGGTTATTCTAAAAGGGCTCGCATCGAGCACAAGTACCGAACTTATTCTCAATGAATTGAGAAATAAGAACATAGACGCAACCAGAGTCAGTAACATGTACTCTAAAAAAGAAGGAAAAGCAATACTGCCTTTTTTCATGATCACCCTCAAAGAGGATGACATACAGAAAATAAGAAAAGTAACAAACTTGTGCTATATGAGAGTTCGTTTCGAAGACGAATTCAAAACAACAAAAGACACCCTACAGTGCTTCAACTGCCAGGGTTATTACCACTCTTCGAAGGCTTGTCATTGCGACTCTAGGTGCGTAAGGTGCGGAGAAAATCATCTTAGCAATGAGTGCGGAAAGAGCAAAGAAACGGCCCCAAAATGCGCCAACTGCGACCAGGCGCATACGGCCAATTACAGAGGATGCTCTAAAGCTCTCAAAAGAAAGACCCCTGCCCCCGTCAAACCGGCAGCCAAACCAATAAACCCAGCAACAACAACCGCGGGTTTCAGCTATGCGCAAGCAACCAAAGGAGCCCCACAACAAACGGCCCCAACAATGCAAGACGCAGCCGCACTCATTGCTTCATTCCAAACGGAATATAACAAAAGAATGATGGAGATGATGTCCGTGATGGATAGGGCCACAAAAATGATGACTGCATTCGGTGAAATAAATCGACAATGCTAGCGAACCATACGGAAGATCTACGCATAGGGTCCTGGAATTCCGGAGGAATTTTCAAAAAACTCAACCTTTTGGACGAGATAATAAACAGATTAGAGCTCGATATCGTAGCCCTTCAAGAAACAAAATTAGTGGAAAGGAAGAAAACTAAATTTCCAGGCTACGATATCTATAGAACTGACCACAGAGCAAGATCAGGAGGAACAGCCATACTAGTTAAAAAAGGCTTAGAACACGAACACATCCCAACACCAGGTGGACTGGTCACAATGGAAGCCACGCTAGTAAGATTAAAGGCCAACAACGAAACACTAAAAATAGTGTCAGCTTATGTCAGACCTAACGAACCGATATTCGATGAAGACTTGAGCCTAATCCTCGACACAGATGAACCTACGGTAATTATTGGAGACCTTAATGCGAGATCTCCCAACTGGTTCGATAGAGCGACCAACAACAACGGGAGACGTCTTTGCGGCCATCTCGAAAATAGACCAAATACATATGTGATCGGACCAACAGAACCGACCTGTTTTCACGGACAACTTCCAACACATATAGACATTGCAATCCTACACAACGTGGGTCAACAATACGAGATACACTCTCTAAATGAAGGCGATTCAACGCACAATGTAATCGTCCTGACCCTGGGAGCAATAGAACTAAACTATTTGCAACCCCACAAAAGAAAAATAACAAATTGGTCAAACTTCAGAAGAATTGTGAGCGAAAACATCGGTAACATTCCAACAATAAATAACATCACAGAACTAGAAGACACAGTAACAAAACTAGAAAATACGATAATTAACGCTATCGATGCCAGCTCCAAAACGGAAACTGTAGCAAGACAAAAAGGAAGATTCGGAGACATAAGTCACGAACTACAAGAATTAATCCAAGAAAAGAACAGAAAAAGAAGAAGAGCTTACCGTACTAGAACAGTAGAAGACAAAAGGATTGCAAATGAGCTAGACCGGGAAGTTAAAAGACAACTACGTAATCACAGAAATGAAAGCTGGGACAACTATATCCAAGATCTAGACCCTAACAAATCCGCCTTCTGGAAATTATCGAAAATCCTCCGACAGGACAAGAAACCCATACCTCCACTACATGGATTAAACGGGATTGTCCACACGGAAATAGACAAAGCTGAAGTCCTAAAGGACGAACTAGAAAGAGCATGTAGAAATAATGAAAACCCCAACGAAGACATAGATTTCGAAGAAGAGGTAGAAAGAACAGCCAGAAGAATAAAGAGAAGAAAGGGCAGAGTAGGCATTACACATACCTCCCCCGAAGAAATAAAAGAGCTAATAAAGCTAACTAACGCCAAAAAAGCCCCAGGTCCTGATAATATCACAAACAGGGCACTGAAAAATCTACCCAACAAAGCTATTGTCTACATAACAAACATCGTTAACAACATGCTTAAACTACGATATTTTCCGGACAGATGGAAAGAGGCACATATAATCATGATAAAGAAACCAGGGAAAGACGGCGCTTTTCCGCAAAATTATAGACCTATCAGCTTATTATCATCAATAAGCAAGATAGCAGAAAGAGTTATACTAAAAAGACTCAACGATGAATCGGAAGCATTAGGCACCATACCAGAAGCGCAATTTGGATTCAGAAGCGAACATTCGTGTGAACTACAAGTTCTACGGTTCACGGAATTTGCAACGAAAGGTTTTAACGAAAAAATGTACACGGCAACAGCATTTCTGGACGTCAGTAAAGCATTTGACAGGGTCTGGCACGAAGGACTCAACTATAAAATGAAAACCATGGGGTACAGCGAGGCAATGACATGCCTCCTTGGATCATACCTAGCCAACAGAAGGTTCAGGGTTCGAACAGGGGCAACCCTGTCCGAAGTCGGAATCCTGGAAGCGGGTGTGCCTCAGGGAGCTGTGTTGTCGCCTTAATTGTATACCATCTATACGGCCGACACGCCAAAAGAACCAGGATCCCTGCTGAGTCTTTACGCTGACGACACAGCAATAGCTGTTAGCTGGAGGAATCCAGATCATGCAGCTAATCATCTGCAGAGAGCACTAAATAGATTCGAAAGATGGTGCATCAAATGGAAAATCGCCTTAAACCCGGATAAAACACAGGCTGTAATGTTTAGTCACAGAAGAAGTGTACCTAACCGCGAATTAATGATCGGAAACACCCCAGTAGATTGGACAAATGAGGCCAAATACCTAGGGGTGTTACTAGACAAAAAACTCACCTTCACACAGCACATCAATCAACAAACATACAGAGCTAAAGCGCTGAAAAGTCAGCTCTCAACGCTTATCGGCAGAAGAAGCAAGCTAAGATTTAAAACCAAAATCAGAATAGCTAATAGCATTATCCTGCCAGTCCTATCATATGCCTCCGCAGCATGGGGACACACCTGTAAAACAAACAGGAAAAAGATACAGACAGCGCAAAACCAATTGATAAGAGATGCTCTAAATCTACTAAAATATGTACCTCTGAGAAATTTATACAGAGACTCAGGACAAACAAGGATCCTACATACAATGGATAAAAAGGCATATGAACTTTTTAACGGACTGAATAACCACCCAAGTAGCATGCTAAGAGAGCTGACTAATTACAATGCAAACACCAGGACACTACACAGAAGACCTAAACAGCAAATAGCCGGATATAGGGTCCCAAACTAATAAATGAAGAATGAGATGGTCGCAAAAACGTCAAATAAAAAAAATGCAGTCATCAGAAAAACAACCCCCAAAAAAATCTTATTTTTAGGACTCTGGCGAGAGGGTACAGGTGCCAAGGCACTTAGTTAAGGACAATATACACCGGGGTGTGTGGAGGCCATATACACCCTGCAATGCACACCCCACCACACCGCACACATATTTAGCATGTAAGAATAAAAGGGTAAGAATTGTGCAGGCATTTTATTGTTCCATCGCCAAGGAAGACCCCCAAACCAAAAAAAAAAAAAAAAAAAAATGGTTGTTTTTCTTTTAAATTCAGCAAATTTATTTCAAACTTAAATTCAATTATCTCAACTTAACTTAACGTAATTCATACCAATTTTCTATATAGAAGACCCGTCAGGCCTTCTATATACCGCTGATGCGGAATTGGCCCTTAAGGCGGATCAAATGAATACTGATCCTTTCGCGACTCCCGAGCACTGAGACCATGTGCGGCAAACATGAGCTTGGTGGCCGGACCCTCTCGGGTGCCCAGCCGGCGAGGAGAACAAAATTTATTTTGCCAAATCGGCGGCTGAGTGACCGAGCACACACATATCTTTCCGGACATGAAGTCGACAGCCCAGGCTGTCGACTTCATGGACGGAACACACACGCTATTTTTATTCTTTTTATGTTAGGGACTTCAGTCCCGAAGTGCAGTCCGAGTAAAATCAATAGAGTCAGTAAAGTAATTAGGGAGAAAAGCCTAGATGTGGCTACCCCTACAGTTAGGTGGCATAACCACAGTCATTAAAAACAGGAGATGTCTCATTACCCAGGGCATCTCAGGTAACTTTCAGATCATAGCCTCCTCACGTCAGTCGTACGATGAGGAGGGGTGGAGGAAAAGCCTGGGGGTCAGATAGGTACCACTTCAACTAGTGAAGTGTGACCGGTTTGATCTTCGGACATGTGGATCCCATTCTTATATTGGTATACACATGTTCCTAGGGGTAGGGTTGATCGCTTAGCGTGATTGTGTGTGTACGGCTTGCTCTAGTGGTTGGTGAAAATTATTTCCTAGTCTGTTGGTAAGTTATCAATTTCTGTTACTTTTTCCATTTTTCTGGTGTAACCCCTTCAAAGAAGCAGGTATTATAAAGAGTTTTAGATCCATTCGTCTCGTAATTTTATCATATGATTTAATTTCTTCTTCGGTTATATCTGGAAGTTCCTCTTATCCTCGATTTTGTATTGCTGGAATTTCTACCTCTGGAAATGTAAGCATCTCGATTATATAATGCTTTGCAGTAATCTTCGATAATTTGCAGGATTTCTTGTTGTTCATGTACGGCATGTCCTTGTTTATTTTTCAACTTATAAATATTACTCGTTCCTGTGTTCAACTTTCGTTTTAGAACTTTTAGGCTTTTATTTTATTCTATGGTATTAGTTGTTTCTTTAGTGCTGAAGTTCCTTTACCTGTCAATACACAAAACCAAATATGTTTCATTAGTAAAACCTTAAATAGGCCTAATAGCTACGCCCAAATAGCAACTATTTCTACAGAGCTATTGATATAGACTTCTACCATAATTAAGGCGTTAAGCCTTTTAAAAGGATAGTCAAAAGGACCTGTCAATACACAGAACCAAATATGTTTTATTAGTGAAACTTTAAACAGGCCTAATAGCTTTGCCTAAATACCAACTATTTATACAGAGCTATTGATATAGACCTTTAACATAATTAAGGTTGTTTTACTTTTAAAATGTAACAGGTACCTATATAAAAATAAAAAGACTAAGATGGCTGAGAAAGGTCTATAGGATGGATAATAAAAGGATACCTAAAATGGCTCTACTGAGAGATCAAATCGCCAAAAGTAGAACGAAAAAGATGCAAGGAAAAGATCACCAAGATATTGAAAATAGAAAGCGCTGGATAGAGTGGAATGGGGGATAATGTAAAATGAGGAATAGTATGTTTATATGTTTTGGGTATAGTTTTAAATTTATGTATTTAAAAATTGTTGGCATTTAGCATTAATTAGCATTCATTTGTAAACGAATTACTGTAAAAATGTAATCATAAACTTCTATTCGAGGTGTAAAAGACCTGTAAGGTGAATAAATAAACGCTGCTACTTACCATGATAACTGAAGCAATATGAGCAGTAAATATGGCGAAAACTCCACCACTGCCCCCCTTCAACTCGGCTATCGTCTTTAACCCATTATCATGTGGCGTAAATCTGTCTAGGACAGAATGAGTTAAGCATCCTCCAATAGCACCGACAATATAGACAACAAGGACTCGCCAACTGTGAACCATCTCTAAAGGTATTCCAATGATAATTTGAATTATCACATTACCGTATAAGTGCATTTGGCTGAAATGAAGAATAGATAATTTACAATGATTGAAGAAAATGTCTGATTTTTTATTTTTCTTCTTCTTCATGTGCCATCCCCTCCAAGAAGGAGGACAGCAGAAAGAGATCAGCAGAAGTGTAGTTGAACCAAATGCTCAAATTATTTAACCAAGAGATGCGTCTTCTTTCACGACTCTTTTTACCCTGTATTATTCCTTGTATCATTAACTGTAGCAGGTTATAATGCTCGTCCCTCATAACATGTCGCAGATATTCCAATTTTCCAATTTTAATAGTATTTAAAACCCATATTTTCCCATTTTTGTCAACATTTCGAAGTTTGTGACTACTATTGGCATTCTTGTGCGTTTAGTTTTTTTGGCATTATTATGACGTCACCTAATCTCCGGGAATGATTCCTGTACTGTATATTGTATAACACAAGTCGACCAATATTCCAATCTGCTCGTTTTCTATTAACTTTATTATTTCTACTGATATTTAAACAGGACCTATTGCCTTGTTGCTCTTTGTTCGTTTTATCGCTTCCAATAGTTCATATTTTGTTATATCTGGACCGTTGTCGATACTTTTCCTTTCTAGTAATATCTCTGTTCTTTGGACCCTAAAAACCTTTAGATATATTCCTGCTGGCTTTTAAGTTTTTCCCCGACGACTAGAATTGTTTTCACGATTTTATACATCAGTATGTTTGGCATTTTTTTATTATTCGTATCATGTTTTTCTACAATCTACTCAATCTCTTCGTATCTGTCACCATAGCATCTTTTTGGTACCTCTCTGATTTGTCTCATTATTTCTATGTGCAGCTATACCGTTATACCTGTTTCTCTCTCTGGTTTTATAAAATCTCCTTTCTTCCATGAGACCAGAATCTGCTGTTTATTTGTACTTTGGACTAAATCGATTGAGAATATATTACTTCAGTCATCAGAGATGAAAATGCATACATACAATTACTCTAACGAAAGAATTTGAATATGAAGGATATTAGATTTATTACTAAACTATATTCAATAAACAAAAATTCAAAATGTAAAGGATAAAAACTTAAAGACAGATACGTTAATCAAGAAAAATTGTGGATATCTGATAAGATCCTCAAACTAATGGACAAAAGAAGGAAAACCAAGAATGACCCAGACAGATATATAAAACGATATATATATATATATATATATATATATATATATATATATAACAATAAGAAGGAAAATCAGAGAAGCGAAAGAAAAATAAGCAATGGAAAGATATAGCACGCCAGGATGATCCAAATTGTTACGTTAGGAATGTCCTACGGTTAATTTTCGCAAAACACTCCTGGTTCCAAAAAATACAAAATTAAACTTTAATAGTATACAAGGCAACTATCGAACACAGTGATTAATTAAATCTTGCCCAAGTACTTTCGATCAATAGATCATCTTCAGGGGCATTTCGTCAGTTGTGGCATATCCGACATGAGTAGAATGTCATAAATGTAAATTTGGACATAACAATACAATACACAAAGACAAACAAACACTCTAAAATTTTTAAAAGGAGAAGCTACATGTTACATAGAAACCGGAGACAGAGAATCATTCTCTTTTACAGTCACAGGGTTCATACCTATTTCTTTATACACTCTGTTTCTCTTCACTGTACCTCTATTACACTCCAGCATTGTGTGAGTAACAATGTCGGAATACTGGCAGTAAAGGCATTTATCTGTATCTGTCTTTCTTAATCTATGAAGATACGCCTTAAAACAGACAATCTACCCACTCCCTTAGGCGTGGGATTAGCATCTTGGTCCACTGGGCAACATCGACCTTGTTGTTCCATTCTTCTTGCCATATTTCCATTGATCTTTCCCTTTCTTTTTTTTATAGCTGTTGTCAAATGTTCTCTTCTCTCATAGAGATGTCTCTTTTTTACTGCTAACCTAACACATGCAGAGGAACACAACCCGTGATAGTCCACAAGGCCGCCATTAATGAAAAATTATTATTAATTATTGTGTATTTATACAATAATTATTGTATTCTACATATTTAAAGTGGTAATTCAATTATTAAATTAGCGTTTTGGATTTTTTGTATTGTGTGAAAGACAAGTTACATTTTCCTACTATTCTTTGTAATTTTTTTACTTTATATGCCCTGGAGGGGGGGAAACCCCCTCTGGGTGCGCCACAGCGTAGAGTGCATGTATTTTTACACAATAATCTTGAGATGTACCTACTGTCAAGTACAAGAACGAAGTTCGAGAGAGGAGTTTTGGCACGAGGGCCGAGAACGAAGTCTAAGAATGCTGCTTTGATTCAACGTTTTATACGGAAAAGAACCGCCAACTTTTAATGGTTTTAACTAACTTAAATGTCCCAAACGGTGGGTTCTAAAAAGCCATTTTTTCTATATATTTACGAAGAAACTGTGTAATGATAAAAAATAAATCTAAAAGATGTATTGCTCTTTTACAAGTTCCGAGAACAAATAAACCTTATTGACCCAGTCCTAGGTAGACAAAATCTTGTTTTTAGTAACGAATTAGCGAAACGGTTGGTACGATCAAATAACATTCATGAGCAGTTGTGGTCGTAAAAATGATACTTTTAATATTGAGAAGAAAAGAACTGGCGGTAAAATACTATCGAAGTGTGTTTGAATATCAAAAGAAGCAACCTGTTTTAGAGGGAGTCTCAACGGAAAACGAACAAGACAAACAACTCGTTTTTTTTAGGGCTGAGATATGTCGAAAATAAATAGAATATATTTTCGTGTTTTATTAATAATTGTAACATAAATGATGGGGGATTAATTGGGGCTATGTTAAAACTTTAACCATAAGTATATTATATGCTGTTATGTGTATGTATGTGGCGATTTTTTGTGGGTTCATTTTTGGTATGAATCTATTAATTTTAAGTTATTGTTTGCTAAATTTTTAAAAATTGCTTCGTTTATACATGGTTAGTAATGAGGAACTTTACATACTTCTACCATATGTAGAGTCCCTCAGGGAGCATATCATGTGGCCACTAAAAAATGTCAACTCCTCTTCTTTATTAATTAACAGGGTGATTTGTGTAATTGACCATTTATTTCATTTTACTGTAGTGTTTATACGGCTCATTTGATTTTTTTAATTTTTGCATGATACAGTACACTACTATCAAGCATTCGACTAGTATTAGCTAAACTAAAAAATTCCAGGACTGGCTTTGGAAAAATTAATTTAGGGATTCGTATTAAATATTACACCCTGTATATATATTTTTTAAAATACAATAAGTGATTTTTAAACAACATAAATAGCCAATGAAAACGACATATGCGACAATGTTGTCGCACTTTTATTAAATTTTTAGTGAACGATCAAATCTTACCAAAAATAGAACAACTATAATGAAGTATCAAATTATAAGGTATTAATTTAAACAAATGTTATAAATTTCAAACATTTTAATTGAAATGTGAAACTGAGTCACTGCACAACAAAAAACAGTAACTAATAACAATAACGAAGAACAATTTAAAAAAAAAAACTAAAAATATGTACATAGTTATGATAAACCCATAAATTAGAACTGGAAAAGATACAATAATGGTAACAAAATAAAAATAATTCAAAATAGATTTTCGAAATGGAAGCCTGCAGCCTGTACACATTTTTGTTGTCGAATTGTTAATTGACGTATTGAATTACGGATACTCTGGGGATCGTTTCTAATAGTATTACAACAATGTATAATTCTATCAATTAATTGTTGTCGGTTATTAATATTCACTGCGTAAACTAGTTGCTTCAATCGTCCCCAAATATGGTAATCAACGGGATTGAAATCAGGGGATCTTGAAGGCCACGAAATAGGACCTGCACGTCCTATCCACCTGTTGCCATAAACAATATTCAGATGTTGTCTCACTGCCAGTAAAAAGTGTAGGGGTGCCCCATCATGCTGAAAATACATCCCTCGGATATCAACGTTTGCGTTGGCAAGCAAATTCGGCAAAATATTTTGTAGAAAGTTCAAATAGACCTGCCCTGTTAAAGGACCATCAAAAAAGTGAAGACCTACTAATAGGTTATTTATGACACCAATCCACACGTTAACCGAAAACCTTAAATGAGAACGACGTTCTCTAATAGCATGGGGATTTTCTTCTGCCTACACATGTGAATTTCGTGAATTATTTATCCCGTCTTTGGTAAATTGGGCTTCATCTGTAAATAGTGTCCTGTATAGCGTTGGTCGATTATTGTTAATCCATCTACAAAATTCTAACCTATCGATCTCATCTCCAGCATGTAGTCGCTGAACCATTTGAATGTGATATGGGTATAGATTATTTTTTTGTAAGATTCTACTTACTTTTGATTGAGTAACATTGAGTTACTCAATCTAGTCTTACTTACTTGTCTAGTGCTTATTGTAGGGTTCATAGTAACGGCGTCCATAATGTCATCTTCCTGCGCTTCATCTACATGTCGCTCTGTTGTTCCACTAGGAAAAGTGCCATTTTCTCGCAAATAATTAAAAACTGACCCAAATGTTGGATGACTGGGTGTTAGTTCGACGATTAGGAAATCTCCTGCGATATTCTCTACTAGCAGCCCTACCATTCCCATTACAGAATCCATAAACAAATATTATGTCTGCATATTCTGTGGTCGAAAACTGATGTGGAATTTTGAACGAAAGTAACAAAAGCTCTACCAAAACTAACACAATGTACTTAACGTAGATATGACAGAAGAAATATGTATTCTTGTACACATAAATGACAATTGATAATGACAATAATGACAATGGGTATAAAATATTAAGAAACGTCAAACGGTCAACGCCAACCTTCATTTTAAACTTTTTTAGATTTATTTTTATTTAGTACAGTTGATGCAATGTATTATTATTTGACATAAAATTTTAATCATTTACAATCAACAAAAACTAACACATACAAGAGGTTTGACTTTTAATCAATTTAATTTAATATTTATCGAAAATAATGCCCCAATGCGATCTATGAGTAAATATTTAAAATTGAAAAACAATTGATTCTATCGTAGAGATAATACAAAGTGACAGTAAAAATGTTAATTTTCTACGTATTAGATTATGTTGTAGGAACTTATTTTAATTAAAATGTTTGAAATTTATAACATTTGTTTAAATTAATACCTTATAATTTGATACTTCATTATGTTTGTTCTATTTTTGGTAAGATTTGATCGTTCACTAAAAATTTAATAAAAGTGCGACAACATTGTCGCATATGTCGTTTTCATTGGCTATTTATCTAGTTTTAAAATCACTTATTGCATTTTAAAAAAATATATACAGGGTGTAATATCTAATACGAATCCCTATATTAATTTTTCCTAAGCCAGTCCTGGAATTTTTTAGTTTAGCTAATACCAGTCGAATGCTTGATAGTAGTGTACTGTATCATGCAAAAATTTAAAAAATCAAATTAGCCGTATAAACAATACAGTAAAATGAAATAAATGGTCAATTACACAAATCACCCTGTTAATTAATAAAAAAGAGGAGTTGACATTTTTTAGTGGCCACATGATATGCTCCCTGAGGGACTCTACATATGGTAGAAGTTTGTAAAGTTCCTCATGACTCACCCTGTATGTATGAGTGCAACTTACAGAATTACTTATTATCTATTTACATCTTCAGCAGACTTAATTTCTAGTTTAATCAGTTCTTTCTTAATTTATTAAGTGACCTGTTCTTTTGTGGTAGGATCTTTTTATTAGTTGAATCTCTGAACATATTCTAGAAGATTAAATAGAATAACAATATAAAGGAATAATACTTACTCTGAATGTAAAAATATATACGTGACGTATCTATAAATCTCTCGCCTTTTGAATGGCGTAAAAACTAGTGCAGCTTCTATCGGATAAGTTGGACATAATGCAGCATTGGTGTAGTAGAGAATAACTTGAATAATGGATATTATCAACATTCCTACTATGTTTTTATTACACTTTACTTCGCTTTCGTAACTTCCTGTGACTGTGACTGTTCTTCTTAATTTTAAAGTTTTTCGATTCATCTGGGGTACTATTATAAATCTCAGAACTCTACAAAAGATATAATGTTTACATAAAGGAACACGTTATTTAAGAAAATGTAAGGATAACTTTAAACTTTTTTCTCTATATGATTTATTTAAAGAGACTAAAAAACATACTAATGTAAAACTCTTATCCCGTAGGCCTACTCAATAAATTAATATTTAGTACTGCAAACTCTCCAACCTCCATTGATCGGAAATACCAACAATATAAACAATAGCCTGACAGTTAACATCTTAATACCAATAACATCACAAACTTTTGGATCTTTACCTTATATTCCATTCTTAACACCAAAACTTTAAATTATAATAACTCAAATTGTTTAAAGGTTTAGAAAACATAAAAATTGCCACTAGAAATGTTAAATCCATAGAGCATTTATACACTAAAACTAAAGATCCTCTAACAACCAAGAAAAGTTCTAAAGTAGTGTATCAAATACCTTGCTCAGACTGTGATAAGGTTTATATAGGAGAAACTTCTCGAACATTACACACCAGAATTATTTTTCACAAAATGGATGTAAAAACAAACAAATCACAAGCTTGTGCATTAGCCGACCACTCCATTAATATAAATCACACATTTAATTGTTCACAAGCTTCAATTCTAGAGCGACAGAAAAATGAACAAATGCGGTAATTTTTAGAAATGACACATATACAGAAAAATAAAAAATGTATAAATAAAAAATCAGATATTGACAAATTAAGTAACATTTATTGTTACATATTAACATATCAATAACCAATTGGCATAACATCATAATCTCATTTTCTATCGACATCCCAACCTTAAAAAATTTATATATTATATATTTAAGACAAACTGACTGGGCTAATTTATTATTTTATATTTTATATTTTTATCGACAATCAAATTAATAATAATAAAAACTATTGTTACTGGTTTTGCTTTCCACATAAAATAACTGTATATTCATTCATATATGTACATTAATCAAACCAACATGACAATTGAAACTAGTGTTACGTAAAATATGAGTCATATTAAAAACCTGTAAACATGTTGTTTATTCTCATTTATGTTCTAGATTTTATTAGCTGACAGAAATTCCAGGTAATATCTACCGGAAACGGTCGGTCCCCTACGATTCTAAGGTTCCAGAAGCAGGTCAAATGAAGACCCGTCCGATTGACTTTCTAGTCTAGTCAAAGGGAATCGCCGGAACTCTCGAATAACGGCAAGTTACATAAATAGAAACCTTTTTGTAGAAAACAGTTAGTCAGAAGATAATAGCGCGCCGAGTTTTAAATGTAACGCTCGTATTATAAATAAATTATGTAATTAGTATTGTAAAAGTATGTATTAGATATGCAGTGTTTTATAAGAGATAGTGTGTCTTGGGGGATTTAATGTTTAGAGTCCAAGATGGAAATGGTTTCATCGATAGGAATGTTGATGAACAAAGAAACAATGTCAAAACTAACTAGTAT
Organism: Diabrotica balteata; assembly: GCA_918026665.1. NCBI lineage: Eukaryota > Metazoa > Arthropoda > Insecta > Coleoptera > Chrysomelidae > Diabrotica > Diabrotica balteata. The sequence continues at coordinate 32,289,352 of OU898278.1, forward strand.
ATCTGAGGGTGAGATAGACATATTTTTCAGAAGATCAATAAGACGAAAAGAGTTTTTGACAAAAGACGAAGCTTATTCGGCTAATGGTTGTAAGGATAAAGCGAGATGTTTTGCCAATTTCTGAGTGGGGCAGTGGCATGCATTGACGAAGGGCCTTAAATCTGTAACCAATGCAATGCAATTCAAACCTCAAGATTTTCCAAGATGTGCATAAACATAAACCGCAAAAAAATTACATACATGAGCTGGTATATTCGGTGATCGACTAGTGGGATCATTTTTTTTATCTGGCAGTTTGTAACAATAATTGATTTCCTTATTGGGGGTTAAAAGGGGGGACTGAACTAATTACTGTGTTTGGAGATAGGGTAAGCAAATAAATTGAAACGTTTGCGAACGGCTACTCCTGTTTTGGTTAGAGAGCTGACTCGTGGATAAGAGTTTCTTTATTTGGGGGACTTGGATAAACTAACTACGAAAAAACATCAAAAAATACTTACAAAGAAGTCCTGGACAACACTGCACAAAAAGATTGCTAAAGCATTTAAAATAGGATGCCGTTAAAAAAAAAGAAAGAGCAATTATAATTATTTTAAATAAACTCGAAAATGTTTATATTATCAATCTCAGAGACGCGCAAAAGATTAAGAATATTTTTTGGTGTTTTATTATATACGGGATGAAACGAAAATGTTACAAGTTTGACTGGTAAAGTGTATTTACAATTACTGGAACACGTGTTCCATTAACTTTGCCTTGACCGATATAATTAATACTGATTAACAATATGATGAAGATTATTTGACTTTTTAAAAGGATGGTGCACCACCACATTATGCTTTTCTTGTTCGTCAATATTTAGACCAACATTTTTAAACGTCATTAGATTGTGAGAAGAGGTAGCATCGAGTACCTTCCTCGGTCACCAGTTTCAACATTTGATCAAGTAAGGAATAAGTAACCAGCTAAAAATGGTAATTTTAAAATGTATCTTTTTTAAATAAATAAATCAGATAAAGTAATAGACCGAATTTATTATTTTATTAATGAGTTATTGCCTCGACAACTATGATCATTGGCATGGTACAGTCAGGTACCTAGTGTAGTGTGTGTGTGTGTGTGTGTGTGTGTGTGTGTGTGTGTGTGTGTAGAGTAATTGTCTTGATACTTAGCAAAGTCGACGTCATTGTCTGTGTTTGGATACAATTAGCGTCTCTAAGAGACGCTAATTGTATCCGAACGTCTGCGGTCCCTCCGGTGAGTACCGAAGACCGAATTTAAAACTAAAAATAATCGTGTATTTATAGGTAATTGCAAGGGCTTTAAAACGATATCTTATTTGACACCAGTACCGTTAAAAAATATTGGAATATTGGGGTAAGCAAAAAGGGGAAAAGGGGAAAAAATTGAAATAAAAAGATATAAGAAGCTTACGAAGCCTTGTAAAAATAGCAGAATGATTACAAATTATATTGAGTAAAGTATATTGTATAAACAATCATTTTTAAATGATAATATACAAATCATATCATTTTTCAATGATAATATACAAATATTAATACTACAGGAAACAAAACATAAAGGAGTAGATGTGGTTCTAAAACCATTTCCTTGTGGCATTTTTATATTATCTATGGAAAAAAAATTAATTAAAAATAGATACGAAAAAATTAATTAAATATAAAACAAATTACATGTTAATACTATTTTTCTCTGAGGCATTTTTACAGGTAGTTTATATAATCAACTGATTCAATCTCAGGAACCTCAAAAATGTTAGAAATATAATTTTAAAGTCCTTATCATCATCATTATTCTGTCTTTACAACCCTGCGTGGGTCCTAGCCTCCTCAAGAATTTCTCTCCAGTTGTCCCTATCCATCGTCTTCCTTCACCAAGCACGTATTCCTATATTTCTCATGTCTTCATCGATGTTATCAAGAAACCTTGGTCTGGGTCTTCCTCTTCTTCTCTAACCGATGGGAATATCAAGGAACGTTTTTCTAGCTGGGTCATTTTGTTCCATCCGCATTACATGCCCTATCCACCTCAGAAGTTCTATCATAATATGTTTTACGATATTTAGTTCCTGGTGTGTTTCTATATACCAGGAACCACGAAGAAGGACGAGTATTACTGATGTTGTGGAACGCATAGCGGAACTAAAATGGAACTGGGCAGGCCATGAAACGCAGTAGAGGAAGACCACCTACACGTTGGGCCGACGACATCAGGCGGATCACTAAAAATTGGCAACAAAGAGCACAAAATCGTGAGGAATGGAGGAGTTTAAGGGAGGCCTATGTCCAGCAGTGGACGTGATAAATAGAGGCTGGATGATGATGATGATGATGATATTTCTATAAATATCGAAGTTGTATCGTCTTCTCCACATTTCATTGTCATTCACTGCATAGATTCGCATTAGTACTTTGCTTTCGAAACATCCTAACATGTTTTTATTACTTTTTGTTACAGTCCAGGTCTCTAAACCATATGTTAGGACTGGGCGTATTATTGTTTTGTAGAGTTTTATTTTTGTATTTCTCGATATAATTGTGGATTTAAGGAAGATATTGAGTCTAAAATTGCTGGCCGTGCAAATTCTGCGGTTTGTTTCTGCGGTAGTATTATGTTTAGTGTTAAGAAGCGGTCCAAGGTATACAAATTCGTTCAGTTCTTCAATAACGTCGTTTTCTATGACAAGTGGTCGCAGGATTTGTGGTTGCGTGCTTATTTTCATATACTTCGTTTTGTTATTGTTTATTATTAAACCCATTTTTGTAACTGATTTTTTTATTGCTACATACGCTTCTCGTACAGCGTTTTCCGTTCTTCCAACAAGGATTTGCCCTGATTTATTATATGATATATTATTTATTGAACCAATGGTTGTAATTTGTGACATACGTACTACTTTTTCTAGGGCCATATTGAACAGTATACGGGAGCAAAGGTCTCCAGGGCGCAGCCCGTTATTTGTTGTGTCTGTATTCAACTTTTTCAAAAGTCAATTATGTTAAGTTTACCAACTGCTTTAGTATTCCTAGTTTGTTCATTGCATTGAATAGTTCTCTTCTATTCACAGAGTCGTAGGCTGCTTTGTAGTCTATAAATATGTGATGAGTATCTATGTCATATTCCAATGTTTTTTTTTTCGTAAAATTTGTTTCAGGGTTTAAATCTGATAAATTGTTGATTTACCACCTCATTCCATTTGTTTTTCTCTCCATTTTATTTGCTTTACTGGTGTTTGAAATTCTAGCCCTCAATGTTGAGATGACTAGACAATGATCTGAGTCTATCTTTGTACCTCTATAACTTCTGCAGTTTATTATGTCGGTTCCATGCCGTGAATATATTAAGATGTGATTAATCTGACTCTTTGTTCTTCCATCAGGAGAAATTAATATATTTATATATATATATATATATATATATATATATATATATATATATATATATATTGTATGTCGGAATTATCGTTATGAACGGGAGAGATGAAATTAACATATTTAAAGAATTTTAATATTAACAAGTAATAAAACCGAAACTTTAACGGTTTGTAGCCAATAAATATTGTTAATAATCAAGAAGTCGGAAAAATAGACTCATCACCATTACCCAGCCCTTTGCGTCCACTGCTGACATAAAAATAAGGGAGGCCTATGTCATTAATAATTATACTATCTTTAATAATGAAAGTATGAAAATCAAGTATTTTGGCAGAGGGATTTTGGTAAATATGATTGAACAAATTTTAAGGCAAGAAAGGTTATTTGTTGTAAAGCAATTGATGACAGGTTCTGCCTATTGACTATAAACTGTTGGTTTAGAAAAAGCACTTTAATTATAGTCAATACAGAAAAGAATTCAGTCACGGTGCACCAATGCAGAAGCCTGAGTGGAACATTTAAATCAAGTAGGTCCTTAATAGATAGATAGATAGATAGATAGATAGATAGGTTTATTGACAATTTTTACATAGTAAACACTACATGTCATGTCACAATAAAAATAATTTACTTTTGTATACTAAGAACTAAGAAATAATACAAGAACATATAATAAAACATATACAGTGAAAATTAGATATATAAAATTATAACAAATAAGAAAGAAACATTTCAGTAAGGCGTAATATAGTTTTCATTAAAAACGACCACACTAGGAGCTCAAACAAACAAATTCCTGTATACTATAGAAACAGTGTTCCAGCAGGAAGTGTTTTGCTAGTTTATAAAATTGTTTAGAATTCATTGCCTTAATATCAATATTTTTGTTTAAGTTTAAAAAACAATTATACAGATTATAATCTATTGTATTAAGTTGTGTAACACACAATCTGGAATATGGTATAATGATATGACTTTTATTTCTTGTATTGTAATGATGTTGATCAGCATGTGATTTTACATCTTTTATATTATTATGAATAGTTAACAAAGTTTCAAATATATATATTGAAGGTAAAGGAAGAATGCCATACTTCTTAAATAAGGGTTTACAGCTGGCGCGATATTCTGCCGAGTCAATAATTCGGATTGCTGCTTTTTGAAAAGTGAAAACTTTATATGAATAGGACGAGTTTCCCCAAAGAAGTATGCAATATGTCAGGATACTATGAACCTTTCCAAAATAAACTGACCTAAGAATATCTCGACTCACAGAAGTAGCCAATCTGCGCATAGCAAAAATCTGTGAGGCGAGCCCCCTACACAATCGTTCAATATGGTGCGACCAGTTCAACCTTGTATCCATAGTAACACCTAGTAACTTTACTGGTTCAGATGGTGTAACCCATCTATCAGAACTAAATACGATTTTTTGGGTTTTCTGATCGTTTAACTTAGGTTTGTTACAGTTAAACCAGGATTTAGATTTTTCTAATATATCCTGACTGTAATCAGTTTTACCTCTACATAATAAGGTTGTGTCATCTGCAAAAAGAACACAGCTGGTGTTATCCAATGCACTTGATAAATCATTTATATATATCAAGAATAGTAGAAGACCCAAAACTGATCCTTGTGGTACTCCGGTTGAAACTGGTAAAGGTTCAGATTCTTGATTATTAAATGCAACAATCTGTGTTCTTCCTGTAAGATAGGATTTTAAAAGGTCATGTATGGTGCCCCTTATTCCATAGTACTCCAATTTTATCAATAGTGTTTGAATATCTACACAATCAAAAGCTTTTGTAAGGTCACACATTAAGCCATTAGTAGGTTCAATCAAAACCGTGAACAATATGTTCTATTACTTCTAATAAATCTTTAGTTGTTGAGTATTTTTTTCTAAAACCAAATTGAGAGCTAGATATAATTGATTTGTTATCCAAATAATTTGATATACGATCTTTAATTAAGATTTCAAAAATTTTACTTATTGTTGGTACTATGGTAATAGGTCTGTAATTGTCAGGAGCATTTTTATTTCCTTTTTTATGAAGTGGAATTACTTTTGATATTTTGAATACATCAGGCCAGTAACCCTCGTTAATGCATTTGTTAAATATTATTGTGAGTGGTTCAACAATTGTATCAAGCGATTCCTTAATAATTTTACTGTTAAAACCATAGTAGTCAACACATGAGGAATTTTTTAATTTGTATATGCATTCCTTCAAATCAGATGCTACTATTGGAGACATAAAGAACGAACTTGACCTTCTAGGTAGCCTGCTAAGATAGTAGTTTATGTCATGCTCAGAGTCTCCTATTGATTTCGATATAATATCTGCTATATTCGTAAAGTATTGGTTAATTTCTTCTGGTGTTAAGTTCAGATTAGACGTAGTATGTTCCTTATAGGTTTCTTTTTTAACAATACTCCATATTGTCTTACTCCATGTTGTTTTCTTAAATCTCGAAGTTTCTGATTAAACCAATGAATAGCACTTTTTCTGCTATTCATGTTTTTTAAAGGAAAACAAATGTTGTATTCTTCACAACATAGAGGACGAAGAAGAAAAATCTAAAGACGAAAGAGATAAGGTAAGCGAAACAGTCGAAATATGGAGGAGGGACGAAGGGATAGTTTATAAATTTATATATCTACAAGCACTTGTCAACATTGACAATAGCACCACTATAGAAAGTAACCGCAGAATTTGTATGGCTAACATATTATTTTGTTCTAATTCTCAAATATAAGGAATTCAAGAAATGCAAAGGTGAAGCTTTACAAAATAATGAACGCTCATTCCTAACATACAGCTCGGAGACTTGGACTCAAATCAAAGACAAAACGCAATGAAAACAGTTAAGGATGTTTTAAAAGGAAGGTAGTGAGGGAATTTTTTTTGTTTTTTCGTCTTTTATTAGGGCCGTCAAAATGTTCGAAACATATCTCGGTCCTAGAAGGTGGACAAAACCGCCTTTTAACATCAGTTATGTAGGATTCCTCCATCATAACCACGATGGCATCCGAGACCGCACGCAAGGGTTATTTGGACACCATCGTCGTCAATGCTAGAAACGTACCTGCTAAAAATAGAGCCTTCTGAACCATGAATTTCCAGCCGGATCTCCCTGAGTGGGACGTGCCGTCGGCACGGCATTCTTCCGATCTCATATTCACTCACAATTATCACGCATTTTTGCCCTTTCTCACTACGACTGAATTATTATCTCCCTCTGTTCCTCCCTATTTATGTTCAATCTCACCCTTTTTCGTTCTGCCTTATCTTTTTTCTTACTTCTGGGTACCCTGCCTCCCTTCGGGTCACGTTTCTTCTTGTTCCTTTCTCTCCAACGTTTTCTTCACATAAACAATTTTTTAAATTAGTTTCACTTTTTTCCTTCTTCTTTGAGTGCCGTCTCTCTACGGAGGTTGGCAATCGTAATGGCTATTTTTATTTTAGAACTTGCTGTTTTAAACTAATCAATCGATCTGCATTGATACCAATCACGTAGATTCTTTAACCATGAGTTCTGCCTTCGGCCAACAGATCTTCTTCTTTGAATCTTTCCCTAAATTATGAGTCTTAAAATTTCATATTTTGGTCCCCTCATCACGTCGCCTAGGTATTCCAGTTTTCTGGTTTGTTTAGTGGTGATTAGTTCTGTTTATTTACCAACCCTCTCCAGTACTTCTTTATTTGTAATTCTATCAGTCCATAATATTTTTAATACTCTCCGGTATAACCAGAGTTCGAAAGCCTCGATTCTTTTTAAATTGCATTTTTTTAATGTCCAAGTCACAGCTCTATATAATAATATTGAAAATATATAACAGCGAATGGTACGTATTCTAGTCTCCAAATTTAGATTTTTGCACGCTTCATTTGTATAAATGCTGATCTGGCAATCTCTATTCACTTGTTTATTTCTAGAGTATGATCATTGGTTTCATTGATCAAAGTTCCCAAATACTGATATTTTTCTACTTGTTCTATCACGTTACCATTGTATCAATAGGTGATGTATATTTTGTGGTCTTTTTGTAATTAGCATTTACTTCGTTTTTTAGCGTTTATAGTAATTCCCATCTCAGCACTATTCATACTCAAGCTTTCGACAAGATGTTGTAGATCCTCTATACTCGTTGCTATAATCAGAGTGTCGTCTGCATGTCGTATATACGACGTATATCTTGGCTGCGCAATTTAAGAGACTGGTTTCAGTGCACATCTAACCAATTATTTAGAGAAACAGCTTCAAAGATACGAATAGCAATGATGATTGCCAAACTCCGTAGCGGAGAGGGCACTTGAAGAAGAATAGTTACCGAGATATTCTATTTGTTTATAAGCCTAAAAAATTGATTTTAATTTTTTATTAATGATATTTATTAATGTAGTGTTTTTTTTAAAGATCCGCCCTGATTTAGTCTGTAAAGGAGATTCATTAGTATGACCCAGAGTTGAAAAATTTGTCAATATCTAATTATAAATCACACACAAAAAACACACCTCAAGAAACAGGTGCACCCTATTTTGTTTACATGGCTATTAGACTAAACTATGGAGTATTTTTTGACATCCTACTTATATTAAATATTCAATAATCAAATTATCTATTACCTATTAGCTATATTTCGAAAGGTTTCTTTAAACGTCCTGTCATTAATCATCTCTAGGAACTCTTCAAAATCAAGTTGTCTATCTTTGTTGGTGTCGAATTTATTATACAGGCATTCCAAAACATTGTCTGGAATATCGATGTGTTCTTGAGTTTCCAAGAAAGTTTTTAATTCGAATATGCTTACAAGACCGTCTTTATTTGCGTCGCACTGAAAAAAAAAACTAATTAAAACAGTTTTGGTTACCTACAATATTTAATGTTTCTTTTAACATACCCAAAACCTACATTCATCTAACGAAATAGAAATCGATCATTACAAAAGTATAGTACGTCTACAACATACTAGTTTTAATTGATTTAGATCACTTTTTCATTTTTAATACTAGAGATAATAACATATTAGAGATTCTAATAAGTAAGATTAATAATAATAAAAGAAAAATTTCCTGTGGGAGTTTTTGTCAGTTCTTCTATCAGGCGCGGCCCCCTGCGAATGGGGGATGCTATCTGAGTATTCTTAGAACCGATACCCAGAGGGTAGCAGGGATACCTGCCGTGGAACAAAAACTGACACCTGGCAGTAGGTATAAAATGCACACCCATGAAAATGGAGTTTAATAATTTATGTTTAGGGTCGCTGCCAGGGGATCGCCAGGGCACGTCTGGAGCCGGCGCTGGACGTGACAGCATGCGGGACGTCGGGGCAGGGTGTTGAGGAGGTGGGCCCCTGTCATACAATCAGCTCCAGCCCAACAACAAGGAGAACCACAAATGAGCCAAACAGCAACATGAGCTCCACTCGCTGAAAGTGCTGAGCTGGAACATCAGCCGGCGCTCACTCAAGCGGGACGATCGAGGCAGCGTATAAATGGACTGTGTCCATGAACGAAAATATTTTGCGCTTTTATTATAAGGTGACAATCCTCGGTCAAGAAACGATCGGCTATCGGCAACAACTTTATGCCGAATTTTGCAGGGAGTGCCCAGAAATCCAAGTATTTGAACAAAGAGTAGCAGACCAATACCGGATAATTTTAAGAAACAATCTTATCCCAGAGACTAGACGCGACATTATCAGAAGCGAAATTGAACGGGAGATCCATAACCAAGAGCAAGTTGCAGACAAAGTCCCTAATGAAATCCCTGAAACTCAACATAATAATACGCAGCAGGACAACAATGAGTTGCGCGATAGCCTGGTAAACGAGATGGCTCGCGCCGTACTAGATTTTAGTGGAACAAACCCACTTAGCAGAGCACCGCTACCAAAAATAAACTCTTCTAAGAAACTAGGAGTGCTGTTACAAATTGTGAATACTGAAGTCCTACCCAATTATATCACAGAAGCTCACACATTATAATATTTGCATATGCTGATTTACTGTGCAGCAACAGCAATTGCTAATGTTATGGACATTAAGATCAGGACACGATGGTAACAGAATAGCACCCTGGGAAAAACGACTGCTTAGGAAAATTGGAGGAGGGCATAAGAGGAGTAAGAAGTAGAAAAATCATTAAAAGAGCTAAAGAAATATTTTTAACACTCTAAGACACTCACGACATGATCAAGAAAACAATACACCTCAACAATGCCTGGACACATTAAAACAAAAACTATCTGTTTACTAAGGCTGTCTAAGGAGGTACAAAGTTATTAACAACCGGAAATGCGGTAATGCGAAGACTTTCTATAGGAAACTTAATTTCACTGTAGAAAATGCAAATAAATCCTAGCCAAGCCAAGAACAAATTCATGTGTTTTGGGGAAACCAACTTTCTACGCCAGCTACTCATAACAACAATGCTGGATGGATTGAAGAAACGAAGAACAACTGTTAACACTACAATAATATTCACATGAACGTTTGACCACTGAAGAAGTCTCGAAGATTTTTAAAGAACATCATAAATGGAAATCTCCTGGACCAGACGGAGTTCAAAACTTCTGGCTAAAGAAGTTTTGGAGTGAGCATGAGATTTTAACAGTATTTATTAATACTATTATTTCTAATTCACAGGAAATACCATCATTTCTTACTCAACGAACCACTTATCTAATACAGAAGGATCAAAATAACACCCAAGATCTAGCCAAGTACCGCCCAATTACTTGTCTTTCAACTTTGTACAAATTGGTCACATCCTGTATGGCCCGGCGTATCTACCAACACTGTGCTCTGAACAATATCATAGAGCCTCAACAGAAAGGATGCGCTAAGGGCTCCATGGGCTGCAAAGAACAACTTACTATCGACTCAGTCATTTCTAACCAGGCATATACCAAAAAAGAAACCGTTTTACTGCCTTCATTGACTACAAGAAGGCCTTTGATTCAGTGCCGCATGAATGGCTTATAGATATATTAAAAATATATAAAGTCGATAATAATATTGTGACCTCTTTAAAACATATAATGGCGGAGTGCAAGACTAAAATTCACCTTCACATACCTGGTGAAAATAATATCGAAACTGAAGATATTCTAATCAACCGGGGCCTTTTCCAGGGGGATTCGTTGAGTCCACCTTGGTTCTGTTTAGCGATGAACCCACTATCTCAGCTGCCGAACTCCACTGACTCAGGTTTTAGCATCAACAATAACAATACTGTTGTGGCGAACCGTAATCATCTGATGTATATGGATGATTTGAAATTAATGGCTTCCATTAGAAACCACCTAGATCAGATGCTAAAAATTGTAGAAACTTTCTCAAATGATATCAGTATGCACTTTGGACTAGACAAGTGCCGGATACTAAATAGACTCAGAGGAAAGGTTCAGTCCGGAGGTTTCGATATGCAAGATGGCCAAAACATCGAGGCAATGGGTGAAAATTATATGAACAAATATCTCGGAGTACACCAAGCACGAAAAATTGACAATAAACTAATGAAAACCAAACTAACTTTGGAGTTTGTAAGAAGGGTACAACAGATAAATCGGTCATATATTAATATCAAACATTTGTTTAAGGCATTAAATACGTACGCCTGTTCCGCGCTTGGCTACTCATTTGGTATTATCAAGTGGTCAGACACAGATATAGAAAGTTTCCAGAGAAAAGTAAAAACACTTCTCACAAAGGCGCAAAAACACCATCCACGCAGTGGAGTAGAAAGAACAACATTACCAAGATATCAAGGAAGAAGAGGACTTATCGATAAAGGTGAGCAACTCGATAAACAGATTGCTAATTTAAGAACTTATTTTCAGGTACATGCAGAGATATCTACTTTACATCGAGAAATTTGCACAGTAGATGATACAACGCCGCTTAAAATAAAGGAACAAGAAATACGCATAAACCACCGGACTAAGCAAGAAAAAGTGCGCACCTGGATGAGTAAACCTTTGCATGGGCGACATCTCAATGAGATCAGCCAAGAATATGTCGACAATATAGCGTCAAACTATTGGTTGACATCAGGAAAGATATTTTCGAGACTGAAGGTTTCTTACTTGCCATTCAGGATCAGGTTATTCCAACCAAAAATTACCTGAAATATATTTGTTAAAGATCCTTAAGTCCAAAAATGGCAAATGCCGATATGGATGCCAAGACCAAGAAACCATCCAACATCTTACCGGTGGCTACCAGGCATTTATCGGTACTGATTAGAAAGAACGCCATGACTCACTAGGAAAGATTATCTACCAAGAGCACTTGCTGACAAACTGGGATTTCTCCAAACTGACCATCTTCTTGATTATCAATACATCCCTGAGAGAATGCTTGAAAATGCATTAAAAATCTATACTGGGACCCCAATGTGCTCACAGACCAACCAGTGGCATATAATAGACCAGATCTCATACTAGTTAATAAACTTACTAGGCAAACAACACTTATTGATGTGGCGGTACTTAACACCAATAATTTGCGTGTTAAAAACGAAAAGATTGATAAGTACAGAGATCTAGAAATACAAATTAGGAGACAGTGGAGAATGGAAAGCACTCAGACAGTACCTATTATTCTATCTACTACTGGTGTTATTCCCAAAAATCTCCTAGAGAACATAAAACAACCGAGTTTAAAAGAACACCTCTATAAGGCCATGCAGAAAGCTGTACTCCTCGCGACGTCGAGATGTGTACGAATATTTTTGGGAGATACTCCAGCATAACAAGTCACCTAGGGCTCGATAACATGGAAAAAGTCCCACCAGAGCTCAATCCTTTTGATAGCGTGGGTATCTGGAATAAGTGAATTTAATGATAAAGAAAAAGAAGAACCCTTTTCACAAAGACACAGAATCATTATCCTCGCAATGTAATAGAAAGACAACATTACCTCCGTACCTGGGAGAACGAGGACTTATGGATAGACGGATAACTTATTTTCATAACCAAGCTGAGACATCTACGTTAAATCTTGCAATTTGCGCAGTAGATGACACAACACCCATTAAACTGAGGGAATAATAAATTCGCATAAACCATTGATATGATGGAGAAAAAATGCGCATCTGTATGGGAAAACTTTAACGTAGTCGCTATCTCAATGAAGTTTACCAATAATATGTCAACAATATTGCGTCGAACCATTGGTTTTGCTAGGAAAAATGTTTCCTAAAAATTATAATTTCCTACTTGGAGTTTAGAATCAGGTAATCTCAAGCAAAAACTACCTGAAATATATTATCAAGGACATCAGGTAAAAAACGACAAATGCGGATGTATATATTAAACCAAACGAACTATCCACATCTTACTGGAGGTTTCCAGGCACTTATCGTGTGATATTCTTTGATTTGATTATAAAGAATGACATGACTTACGGGAAAGACACTTTATTAAAAATTAGTCAACCAGATGGGGCTCCAAACCAATCGTGACATCACCGATCATGAACAATGACTGCAGGCTATATGCTAGACCATAAGACATACTACGCTCACAAACCAACCAAAGAAACATGGACAGTGGATCTAACAAGTTTGTTTGTATTCCTATATAAACTGTTACTGAAAACCCACAGATGGTATATTTCAATATTTTCACAAATCTTGGATATTTTTGTAAATAACGTTTAGATTTTATATAAAAAACATTCTATGATATTGATTTAAATGAAGATATTGCTGTTCAAAAAAAAGAATAAAAACTAGTTTAAACTCTGGCCAGAAGGCGATTTGATAATTTCGATTTGACATTTTTCACAATTTTCCACATAAGGGCCGATGCCGTAATTGCCTAAATACCAAAACACATAAAAAATGTACGAAATGTGACGTACATCTGTTTTGTGTTGAAGCGAAATTGTTTTTACGATTTTCATATGAGCAAATTATTATTGTAGATTATTGTTAATAAAATAAATCAGTACAGCCGTGGGTGTTATTTCATTTTTCCGCCGAAATTTAATTTAAAAACCGTAACCGCAGTTGCTCACGTACAAATCAAAGTCAAATTTGTTAAAAAAAAGTTTATTGGTGGAAATAAATTAATTGATGACGCACTTCAACAAATAAGATGCCAGAGGCTTCGTTGGATCCTTTGTTAATTTGGTATAAAGTTCGTTTGTTATTAGATAATTAATTTTAAATCTCAAAGAAAAATACTGGATAAACCAACACTCACCAACAAATATCGTAAATTACAAATCAAATCACAACATAAATGTTAAAAAAAATCATCAAATTCTTATACAATAGAGTCAAAATGACTGGTTTGAATAAAAATTCGTTCTTAGAGGAGAAACATTTGTTAACAGTTTTATTAACACAAGAAATAATACGAAGAAAATAACAATACCATATATAAAAAGATATCGGACAAACTTAAAACGATAGAAAATAAATTTAACATTTTAAGAACATTTAAAAAAATTAATATAATCAGATCTATTTTATTTAAAACTAAACGTAACAATGAACAAGAAAGAACAAAGAACTATATCTACACAATACCTTTTGAATGTGAACATTTTTATTTAGGTGAAACATCAAGACCATTATACGTTAGAATAAGTGAACATCAATCTTATATCAAAAATAGAGAATTTAATGGATCTGAAATATGTAAACACACATGAAAAAATAAACACAGAGTTCAATGGAAAGATTAATGTATAGTCCTGAAAAGAACAGATGGTAAAAAAAGAAAAAATAAAGAAGCGGCTCTAATTATACTAAATGAAACCTATTGCGTCACATATTCCTAGGCAGAATACAGTATGGTTGCTCTATATTAAAAGAGGAAATCAATGGACAAAAAATACCACGATTTTAGTAGTAAGTCAATAACATATCGAGGATTCATCATTTATATTTTAAAATAACATATATAAAATCTATGTTGGGATAGTATCGTGAGGTTTTTCTCCTGTTTTTTTCCTTATGATTTACTATGGGATCACTAACATAAAACTTTTACTATTACCATTGTATGTGGTTGTCTTTTTAAAGACAAATCATATACTATGATTTTTTTAAAAGGTATTTTATATATATTTAAAAGGTATTAAAGTTGATTGAATACAGTCGAATGAACTATCTTATAATAAAGTCATCTCAGGAACGCAACTCGTAAATATTGATAATATCATTTTAAAGTCATCTTCTTTAAAATCTATAGTATATGTCTTTATGGTCAATGTAAATGCGTCAGGTAAAATTAAATTATTAAAATTTTTTAACCAAGTAACAAAAACAAAGAATTGTTTAATTTCTTAATGTTTTGTATCTTGAGAACGATATCCGAATGGAAAGTTTAAACGTTAAAATAAATTTATTTTAAAGTGAAATTGTGGCGTATTCCCAATAAAAAATAGTAAAAATTGGATATGTATTAACATCCAGTCACAGTAGATGTAAAAATAGAAAGAAAGAAAATAATAGAATAGAATCCCATAAAGGGAGATCATTGACGATATTATATTAATTTGCGTTTCCTGCTGTCATTTTTTGCAAAACACAAAAATACTTTTTTTATATTATTATTTCATATTATGTATAAACAAAATACTTACAAGACTAAAAATACTATTAAAATATTCACGCAGATCTGGATCGTTTAAAATTCGCCATGACAACGTTCGTTTTTCTACTTTTTCATAATCGTTTTGTTCCTCCATTTCGACGTTAACACAACTGCAGACATTGCGATGTTGTAAAATTCAGTTGATATGTGCCTACATGATGATAAACAGCTGATAGTAGACATTCGACATACTTTTTGATTACCGACTTCTATAAAGTCAATATATCGGACATTCATTTATTTATTTATCTTATGACATCCCATATGCACATTTTAAATTTACAATATAATACGCAAACTTTACCACAAAAAGTAGCAAGTAAAAAGCAAAAAGTAAAAACTTTACCACAAAATTTTACAAACAAGAACGTTATATAATCATAAACAGAAATCTATTTCATACTCAACATGCAATCCTGGTTGTAGCCGCCAAGCCGCCTAAGCCCTGAGTTGGCATTCCTCCATCATTGACGGGCGACTACGAAATACCCCACGAACTACCTGGGGCCTTTAATCTGAAGTACCTACTGCCCCATCGCCGAGAAAGTTGGGGATTAAGTCTTAATGACCGGAAATTCCAAATTTGATCATAGTTGAAAGTAAGAATATAAATATTTTCAGTTATTCACTTCAGTTGCAAGTATTACGGTATAGTTTTGTGTTTAACATTTAAATGGCGAATCCAACGACTATGTTTAGTCAAAGGGGAGAACTGTTATTAATAATTAATAAATATAAATATTCAAAAGCCCATGTCTCCAAAGATGGAAAAGTTAGATGGCGAGGCATCAAAAAAGGCTGTCAACAAAAAGTGTACAAAAAGGAAGGTGATGAAAATTATGTTATTCTTGAAAAAGCATCGGAGCATAATCATGCTCCAGATATCCACGTAGACCGGCAAATTTTTAGTAATTCTACAAAGAGAAAAGCTGTAGAAGATATATGTGAAAAACCTTTTAAGATTGTCCACAAGGAATTGAGGAAGGAAAAATTCAGCAATTTACCGCTGACGACGAAAGACATTTCTTGCGTTCGAAGAAATATCTATGCTACAAGACGAAAATCCACACCATCATTGCTCAAGTTACAGGAGGAAGTTCTACAAGTGTAGTTGTTTCACAAATCTTTACTTTTTGCGTAATGTAGATTCTTTGTATGTAGATGGAACTTTTCAATACTATTCTAAATATTTTTGTCAGATGTTTACTATACATGGCTACAAAAATGGTTTTTATGTTCCTCTAGTATTTTGTTTGTTACCAAATAAATCACAGCAATCGTACAAAAGTACTTTTGATATATTATTAACAATATGTACAGATTTGAATTTAAATTTCAAACCGAAGCGAATAATTTCTGATTTTGAAATAGCAATTCAAAATGCAGCCAAGTTAGTGTGGCCCGACCTTATTATTTTTTGTTGCAAATTTCATTTAACACAAAATTGGTACCGAAAAATTCAAAATTTAGGTTTGTCCTCGGAATATAAAAATCAAACTGTTATTGGAAAATATTTAAAATTGTTTTTCGGCATTCCTTATTTACATCCAAATGATGTTGGTGACTTTTTTTCTGATGAACTTTTTAATATTATGCCAGAAGATGACAGAGTTCTGCAATTTTGTGATTATCTAGTTGATAATTATTTAACGGAAGATTCAACATTTCCACCTTACATATGGGCTTCAAATTCATCATCTCTTATATTTACTACAAACGCATGTGAATCATTTCACTCGAAATTTAACGAATGTTTTTATAAATCACATCCTGACATATTTAAATTTACACACATTTTGTTAAATTTTCAAGCAGAAGTATATGTAAAAATTAGAACTGCACATAGATTCGAAAAAAAACTTGATAAAACGGCAAAAAGAAAAGTTGATTTTATTGAAAATAGGCTAAATGAATATTACGTTAATCAAAACATTACTAAATTGGACTTCATTAAGTCAGTTTACAATTATTATGCAGCTAACTTTTAAAATCTAAAATAAAGTGTTCACTCTTACTTATTTGAATCACTAGTCTGACATTAGAATTAAGCATTGTTATTGTTTAACTGTAGTTTTTGTTATTGTATATAAGTTAATGTAGATTTATAAACAAACTTTATTCGATTACTTCTATTGTTATAGTTTCATAATTTAATCATTTAAAATTTTCGCTCATGCTTTGGGAATTGGGTTCCTTTTTGAATACAAGAAAGTAAAATAAAAACTATATATATTATGTTCACAAAAATATTATCTAAGTACGTAGGTAGCGTGGGGCAGTTCGTAGTCGCTTTTAATCCTACTATAAAACTTAACCCATTAAAATCTAGGTAGTGTTCACTTGTATATTTTTGCGAACTCCATTGTAATGTATCTATGTTTTTCTTAATACTTTAAAACAGGTAGTTTTTGTATTATATATCATAGATTCTGGACTAGTAGAGATGGTTTCTGCGACGATTCCATCTACCATGAAGTGACAACATCGAATTTTGCCTTAAACAGTTGTTCGACTGGTCTTCAGTCGTTTCTTCTCAAGGCAATTTTAATAATAATTCTGTTATAAAGTAAGTATAGTTTAGTTATCTCGTAACAGGCTTATCGTTATTGTTTACGAAGTGATATAAATACGCGGCCACTAAAGTCTTATTTTTTTGCAAGTTCGTTGCAATGGTTGAATCCTCCAAAAGAACTCAGAGAAAAATCTACTCAAACGTGTGTTCGGTCGTGTTCTTTACATAATATTCAAATTAGATTAACTGAAGTGAAGACCTGCGCAACTTGTAACTTCCTTCAAATGTTTCACGTATCGCCGCCTAGAACCAGCATAAGCGCTTTTGATGTTGTATATTATGTAACAAGTGATTTTTTAATGTCTCAAACTTTTACCTGCAAAAACCGTTTTACACCTGTTACAATATTGGTAAGTACTTTTTAACATCAGAATTTAATACTTAATGTAGTTGAATGGTTATAATTTGCATTATTCTCAGCTTTTTATTTTAAAATTCAATAATAAAACGAATTCAGATAACCTCAAAAATATGACTTTCTTTGACATAACTTATATTTGGGCCAAAGTAGGTCTGACGTTTGTTTTATCTGTTTTTTTTTATATTACCTACCTACTGCTTTAAATCAACATTTTAGGTATTCTTCTATTGAATAAATTTATTTTTAGATTACGGAAGATGCCCTGTAACTTCAAGCGCCAACCGGAAGCCGGAGTTATGCCGACTACAGTCAAAATCATCTCCAAACCTGTTTAGAAGCAATCAGATCTGGTGAAATGACATAAAGGCAAGCCGCAGATATTTTTAAAATACCACGAAGCACCATTAAAAACAAACTAAAAAATCTGTTGTCGAGCTCATCGAGCACCGGGTCATCCCAAAGTTTTTACCCAGTAAGAAGAATTAGCATTTACTAGTCACATCGACAAAATGTGTGAATTCGGATTTCCAATTAATAAACTGGATTTGAGATATATTATAAAAAGTTATGTCACAAGACAAGGAAAGACAATACAGTGTTTTTGCAACAATTTGCCTGGCCGTGACTGGACCAAGTCTTTCTAAAAAAGACATCCTCAGCTGACAGTCAGGTTTGCATCAAATATAAAAATAAATCGTGCTCAGATTGATAGAAAAATAATCTCAGAATACTTCGATCGCTTAGCAGAAGTAGTTGAGAATGTACCGCCTCAGAACATTTTTAACTACGACGAAACATGCATGCCTGACGATCCAGGCAGGAAGAAAGTATACTATCGTAGGGGTTCAAAGTACCCAGAGAGTATCATGAATTCAACCAAGTCCAACATTAGCGTTATATTTTGTAGTAATACCAATGGTACTTCTGTGCCAACTAATATTATTTATAAGGCTGAACATTTGTGGACCAGATGGTCGGAAGGGGTCCCCGAAGGAGCGCATTACAACAGGACAAAACAAGGTTGGATCGACGGAGCAACATTTGAAGATTGGTTTGCTACATATCTTCTTCCAATCTTAAAAACAACAAAAAGGTAAAAAGTAGTTATCAGTGATAATCTTAGCTCACATGTAAGCTTAAACGTGGTCAGGCTTTGCGAAGAGAACAATATCCAATTCGTATGCTTGCCTCCAAACTCCTCACAACTAACACAACCACTTGAGTAGCCTATTTTAGGCCTCCCAAAAGAAAGTGGCGACAGATTTTCGGGTTAGTGGCAAAACTGTTGCCACGTTACCAAAAGATATTTTTTTAAGATTGTTGAAAAAATCTTTGGATGACAGAGCTTCATCAAACGGAAAACTTAAAGTCTGGTTTTAAAAAGGCCGGCATGCATCCCTTAGATAAAGAAGAAGTATTGAAGCGCTTGCCTTCCAACAATGTGACAGTTAATTTGGAATTGGTAGGACACACATTTATCCGCAATTTGGAACAGAAAGGGCAAGAAGTTGTTAAACCCCAAATAATAAAACGAAAAAAATAGACGTTCCTGCTGGTAAAATCATAACAGCTAACGATATTATTCAGTACCAAGAACACCAAATGAATCAAAAAGACCAAAAGAAGAAAGAAAAGAAAGGGAAAAACTAGAAAAAAAGCGACAGACAGTTTTTTGAAAAGAAACAAGAAGTTAAGAGACAAAAGAGAAAAATGAATAAAAAAGACATGGAACTTTCGACTTCGAAAAAGATAGTGACAATTACAGCGTCATTTCATCCGGTCATAGTGACATGGTTCTTTGAACGGACGCAGAAGAGGAAATTAACACGATCATTGGTCTCCAGGAAAATCACCCAAATGTCGATCCAGTTGCATCTACTTCTTTCAGTGACATAAAACCCCAGGAACAAAACGAAGAAGAAGAACTAAAGTCAATTCTGCAAACAGGAAACTTCGTTGTTGTTGAATGGAATAAGCTACAGTTCCCTGGGATAACTGATAATGTATCAGAAGAAGGTGCTGTTGTTGAATGCATAGAACGTACCGACAAGTGTTGGATGTGGCCAAAAGAAAAGGACTGTTTGTTTTATAAATGGAGCGCTATTCAGAAAAAATCCATCCTCCAAAACAGTTAAAAAGAAGACTATTTTCCGTCAGTAATTTGTAAAAAATATGAATTGTTTGCTAAAGCTTCATTTTTGTACCTTTTCTAAAAAAACATAATTCGAAATATATTTTTCTGTCATATAAATACCATGTGGTCCATATGTATGGAATAAACTCATTTTTAGCGTTATTATGAACTATGTGAAAAAAAACCTGAGACAGGACGATTTTTATTCTTAAATTGACAATTTATGGTATAAAAATATTATCCCCCTCCAGCACACCCTTTGAATTATAAGGACCCCCTCGAAAATTTTAAATAACAAAGGGGGTCGTGTGACACCTTGTTAGAAAGGGATTTTAGTCCTCTGTTCAGTAATATAAAGTTTTTTAAGTTTGGTGCAATCATAACTGAGAAAAGCGATTTATTAGAAATTCTGATGATGTCTATCACAAAACTTTAGGTTGAATGGCGATAATAATGTCACATAATATTTAGAATATATTTTTCAATGTACTTTGCAATTAAATTAAATGTCCACCATTCACTTCTTGACAATAACCGAGGCGATTTTAGAAATTCAAAATAGCAGAATTAAACAGAAGTTTCGTTTTACTGGACATGTAAAAAATATTGAAAAACCAGGTAGAAATGTTAAATTTACTGACAAAAAAAGTTAGATGTACTTCTAGAGATCGAGGAAAATCCACCATAAGACAACTCGAGAACTTGCCGCCGTCAATGATGTAAGTAAATCATCTATTTTGAGAGTTTTGCATAAAGAAAAATACCACCTTTACAAAGTTAAGTTAATTCAGAAGTTAAATGAAGATGATCCAGACAGAAGGCAAGAATTCTATGAAATGATGATGGACATAATGAACGCAGATTTGAGGTTCATAACCAAAATAGTTTTTTCTGATGAAGCGTCGTTTCATTTAAACGGAACAGTTAACAAATAGAACTGCAGATATTGGAGCAGATAAAATCCTCCCTAGTGTGTGAGACTCACACGCAATATCCTAAAAAAGTTAACGTTTGTGCTGGTATCATTAACAATAAAATTATTTGTCTTTTTTTTGAGGGCACAGTTGATGATGAGGTTTATCTAGATTTTTTGATTAACTTTTTAGTGCATACATTACGAAAATTTTTTCCTGATGTTAATCATCTAAATGAGATAAATCGATCTATTTACTACTAACAAGATGAAACTCAACCGCATTTGAGTTTCATCTTGTTAGTAGTAAATAGATCATTCTCAGTTAATATTGCACCAAACTTAAAAAACTTAATATTGCTGAACAGAAGACTAAAATACCTTTCTAACAAGATATCACACGACCCCCTTTGTTATTTAAAATTTTCGAAGGGGTGCTCATAATTTAAAGGGGGTGCTGGAGGGGGATAATATTTTAATACCAAAAATTGTCAATTTAAGAATAAAAATCGACCTGTTTCAGGTTTTTTTCACATAGTACATAATAACTAACAAAAAAACTTAAACACAACGATCAAATGAATATGCCAATCAGGAAACAAAATGGCAGTTGGGCTAAAACTGACATAGATAAAGCATATACGTTTGCAAATCATCTATGCGAGGTATTTCAACCGCATCAGAGGGAAGTCTCAGTTAAAGAAAAGCAGGGTATTCATGAAGTCGTAAATGCACCATATCAAATGCCTCCACCTATTAAATCTATTAGGAAATCGGAGGTCAAAGAAATAATTAATAATCTGGAAAATAAAAAGTCACCTGGATATGACTTAATATCTAGTTTAGTACTAAAAAATCTACCCAACGAAGGCGTAAGTTTAAGTACTTACATATTTAATTCAATATTAAAAACAGGTTATTTTCCACTCCAATGGAAAGTTGCTCAAATTAGTCTTATTATAAAACCTAATAAAGATCACACGGAAATATCTTCATATCGCCCAATGAGCTTGTTGCCTATTATATCCAAAGTATTTGAAAGGCTTTTTCTGAGAAGACTGGAGATTATTTTATATGACAGTAATGTTTTACCGAATTATCAATTTGGGTTTAGGAAACAACATGGTACTATCGAGCAAATTCATAGGGTGGTAAAGACTATCAGAAATTCGCTCGAACAAAAAAATTACTGTACTGCTGCATTTCTAAATGTCTCTCAAGCATTCGACAAAGTTTGGCATGTAGGTCTTATCTCTAAAATTAAATCCATATTTCCTCATCCCATAAGCTCAGTATGTTCCTACCTGACAGATCGATTCTTTCAAGTCAAAAGAGGTGGGGAAATCACTAACCTGTTTCCAATTTGTTCCGGAGTTCCACAAGGAAGCATACTAGGACCCACTCTCTTAATATACACATCAGATCTCCCAACGACGACCAATACAACAATCGCTACATATGCTGATGACACAGTTATCATGGCTTCAAATTCTACAGCAACTGAAGCATCCCAGGTATTACAAAACCACCTACTTAAACTAGAGAGCTGACTTAAACTGTGGCGAGTCCAAGTTAACAGTTTAAAATCAACACAAATAACGGTTACTTTAAAAAAAGATGTCGCGCCACCAGTTTCTATAAACAACACTCCACTACCAGTTAATACCGTCGTTAAATACTTAGGAATTCATTTGGATAGAAAACTTAATTGGGGTATTCACATCTGCAAGAAACGCCTTCAACTCAGCTTAATCTACAGGAAAATGTATTGGTACATGAGTCGAAAATCTAATCCAAGCCTGGAGAACAAACTTCTAATATATAAATGTATTTTAAAACCGGTATGAAAGTAATACCAACATAAAAAAACTCCAACGATTCCAATCGAAAGTACTGCGCCAGATCTGCAATGCCCCTTGGTACATTACGAACTACAGATTACACCACGATTTACAGTTACCAACAGTTAGCGAAGCAACATCTGTCGTAAATGCTGTATACAAGACCAGACTATCCTGCCATCCAAATCCGCTGGCCACGGATTTGCTCAACATTTCACACGAAAGAAGATTAAAACGACCAGACCCTTTGGACCTCTAGTAAACATGGAGAAATAGAGTATAGTGTCATAGTGCGGTGAAATAACAAGTTTTTATTCTGGTGTTTTCTAAATCTTTTCTTGATTTTTTTTTCTTTCTTTTCATTTTTTAGTCTTGCAATACTTATATGTGTGTCAGTGATGTTTATCTGTATTAAACTTTGTTTGTTAAGTTGAAGTTTAAATTAATTGTTATATCATATATTATATTTATATTATGTCTTACCTGGGTGCTTGCCACTGGGCGGCGTCCCACTATGTTATTGTACATAAATTATACATATTGCTTATTGTTTGTAATGAGACAGATTGCAATACATTGGATGTTAAAAAAAAGTACATAATAACGCTAAAAATGAGTTTATCCCATACAAATGGACCACATGGTATACTGAATAAGTAAACCCATGTCTTTCTTTGACCCTAACTATTTACATAATGCTTTAAAGTAGGTAATATCATATTGGGCCAAAGTAACTCTAACATAAGATTAACATTGGCCCAGGTAAAAAATTTAAAGAAGTTATATATTTTTTGAAGCTATATCATTGTTGAAAAATGGACGTGCTCCGGGCCCAGAGGGGATATATGCAGAGTTAATAAAAAATGGAACCAACAAACTATTCGAGATACTAACAGAAGTTTTCAATAGGCACTTGCACGGAGAACCAGTGCCACAAAGTTGGAAAGAAGGATGGATTACATCTATCCACAAAAAAGGAAATAAGGAAGATTGCAATAACTATCGGGGTATAACTGTTACGAGTACGCTTAGCAGATTATATGGGAGAATTATAAAAGAACGCATATGCGAAGAATACCGTCCTTTTGAATCAGAAGAACAAAACGGATTCAGAGCGGGACGATCCACAATAGATAGTATTTTTTGCTTATCCCAAATACTCGAGAAAAGAACACTGAGATCTCGAGAAGTGCATTTACTTTTAGTCGATTTAACAAAAGCATATGACACCGTGCCTGTTGCGAAATTGTGGGAAGTATTGGAGAAAACCAGTATCAGCGTTTCACTAATCGACGCTATTAAAGATCTATACAACAACACAATATCAAAAGTTAAAATAGGAAATAAGGTTACTAATGGTTTTCAGGTAACAAAAGGACTGAAGCAAGGTTGTTGTTTATCTCCCATACTATTTAATATATATATCGACGAAGCACTGAGGCAATGGAAAAAGAAGTGTAAAGGGATGGGGCTGTCTATTGGGGATGAAACGTTATACACGCTGCATTATGCAGATGACCAGGTAGTTATTGCCCAAGACAAGGAAGACCTAGAGTATATGGCTAGAAAACTAATGGAAGAGTACAAAAAATGGGGCCTCGAAGTAAATTTACAAAAAACGCAATATCTTTGCATAGGAGGAGAAAATACTGCAGATGACCTCGACTTAGAAGACGGGAAAATTAAGAAATGCGATCAATGTATATATTTGGGGGTAAAACTAACAAAGACAGGAAGAACTGATGAAGCCATAAAAGACAGAATAACCAAAGGGAAACGAGTTATAGGTGCATTGAATTCAGTACTATGGCAGAAAAATATAAGACCGGAAACGAAAAAAAGAATATATAACACAATATTGAAACCAGTAATCGTGTATGGCTCAGAAGTATGGCAGTTATCACAAAAACTTAAAGGTAACCTCTTGGCAGTTGAAATGGATTTTTGGAGGAGAGCAGCGGGAAA
Source organism: Diabrotica balteata (assembly GCA_918026665.1). Lineage (NCBI taxonomy): Eukaryota > Metazoa > Arthropoda > Insecta > Coleoptera > Chrysomelidae > Diabrotica > Diabrotica balteata. The sequence goes on from OU898278.1 coordinate 32,314,153, forward strand.
GTCTCGATTAGAACATGTGAGAAATGAGGACATAAGAAATCAAATGAATGTACAAAGATCAATTATAGAAGACATCGAAAAACAACAACTGACATGGTACGGACATGTTAGACGTATGGGGGAAGAAAGACTACCAAAAAAAATATTAGAATGGGTACCACCAGAGAAAAGAAAACGAGGACGACCACCAACAACATGGATGCAAGGAATTTCAAAAGCCATGTCAGCAAGAAATCTATTTGAAGAAGACTGGCAGAATAGACAGGCTTGGCGAACGGGAACCCAAAGGCGGATTACGCTATAAACGGGATATATATATATATTTTTTAAAAAACACTAAAATGCTTTATGCATGTTATTTAAGATATCAAAGTAGCCCGAGTTTGCGGTACTACAAAAAAGTAGCTTTCAAAAAATTTATATTATCACTTCGATAAGCAATATACAATGGCAAATACTCAAAGATATAATCAAGGTAATGAGAGCCTTAAAAGCCTATCCCAATTACAATCTAATCTATATATTCGAGTAACTATGTATACGAAATTTGAAATAAATACTTACGCAGTTAAAAACACTCTGGTAGTATTCCTTCAACTCCTCATCGCTTAAAATTTTCGAATTTCGAAAAATTTCTATCGGTTGCTCCATTATGTTCTTTTCTTGCTCCTGGTCTCCCCACGAATTCAACCAAGCACGAAACACTCCCATTCTAGTACATTAAAAATATCATCAGGAAAAGAAGTTAACTTTGTGATTAACACCAGCACTGATTAGTTAACCAAATATTCCTTTATTTGTTGTGAACAATTGCGTATGATAGGTACCTGGTAAGCCCAGTTCCTTGGTTGTGGTTTGAGATGTGGCGATTATTACCGGTTGAGTCAGACTTTGATACGAGTTAAATAAGTTTGAAAAAATTAATAGTTTAAATAACATTGACATAATTTTTAATTATGATGAAGAATTAGTTTTTAGAGCCATAAGCTTTATTCCTTTTGGCAAAAACTTTAAAATTATGCTACAAAATATATAAATACTATAAATACGTTTGTTTATACAGTGTGACCCATTTAGATTAGAAACACCTCTATAAAATTTGAAATTATTAACCGATTTTAACCAATTTTTTTTTAATGTCATGTAATAAAAGGTCTATTGCGGGACAAAATATGAAATATTTAGTTGAATTTTCAGGGCATTCTACGATACTTTTTCTTCGTCGAAAATGGAAAATTTGTATTAGCGATTTTTTTAATAAAAAAATTTCTGCGTCACTGGATTTAGAGTGACTTCAAATAGCTATGACAAAAATTTCATTAAAATATATTTATTAATAACGAAGTTATGACAACTTAAAATTTTAAAACTCACTAAGCTACAAGTCAAAAAAGAACACCCTGTATCAACAGATAACCATAAAACTAATTATTTTTAAAATAATTTTAATAATAAACCACTACTATGGTCTGTTTTTTAACCAGGAGGAGTAATTCAAATTTTCCGCGCCATAATACTTGTTTGTAATTGGTCCAAGCGCAGGCAAGTTTACTCCACTAAATTATGACATATTGACACTAATGACATTTGTGAAATTTTAAAATTAAAAATTTATATCGACGATTTTTTTGTATTTTCTGCGTTATTCCTTACACTTTTAGATTTTTCGTTTGCATTTATATAAAAAGCAGTTCTTTTCAGAATTATTTAGCAACATATTAGTGTCATTAAGATAACAATATGGATTCAATGCCAAGTACTAGTGGTAATTATATACGATTATTGACTTATTGTCTATATTATGAATGTCTTACCATAGTTATTTTTTAGGTGAAATTATTCAAAGAATGGTTTATACATGGGCTGCTGACCAAAAACAAAACTTTCTTACTCAAATATCTAAAATAGATTCAGTTTTTGCTAAAAAACTAAATGAAGAAATTCAAAATGGTGTAGTTGTGCACGAACCTCGCCAAGACATAACTAGGGAGGATATTTTGGAAGACTAATAAAATTATTAAATTTTTATTTTTATATACATCCCGAATATATATTATCCACTGAATATTATTTTCCTCTAATATATAAATCGATTTCTGACTGTTTAAGTTGTTTTTGTAATAACTTGAACTAGGTGATATTCGAATAGTATTTAATGTGATATTTTCTAGATTATATTTATACTAAATATAGTTTAAAGTGTTTATAAATTTATAAATCTATGTTATTTATATCTAATTATCCTAAGAAAAACGGCAAGTATCTTTTAATTTTAGTGTATATTTGTTAAGAAGCATTTTCATTTTGTTTTCATCAAAATAAAAGAACATTATTAAAGTAATGTTGTGTCTTAGTTTGATTGTATTGATACCGTTGGTTTTGTTCTTCCTGGTTGTAGATCATCACAAGAATATTGCAAAATTATCCTGGAATGTAATATAATAGATCGAATTTGTTGATTATCTCACAGAAATCCAGTATTTTTTAGTAAATTTTATTTATTGATAACAAATGGGACAAACTCACTGTCAAAATTAAACAAGAATCCAGCATTAAAGAAATTGTAAGTACACACTTATTTATACAAAGTATCTTTTTGCATTTTAGTGCTTCAAATAGAACCTTAAGATATTGATACATAAGTTAAACAAATCTATCTAATGAGGTAACTAATTACATGCATGAAAAGTAGGACCACACCTATATGTGAACCATAATTTATTCTGTGATGGGAAACATGAAAAAGTGAATTCTAAAGCAGTGAACGGGAAGGACTATGTAAAACAAAGTGGCTGAAGCAATTCAAGAGATTGGATTATTAAGCTTAAAAATAATGATCAAAGTCAAAGTTAGCTCTTCTGGTAAAAAAAACTAGATTCAAGAAATTCATTATACCAGTATAAGAATATGGTCTACGCAGTTTAAAAGAACAGTATTTCAGAAATCTTTGAACTCTCTATAACTTTTTGATACATGCATTTGTATAGCTTTGTTGCATATAAGATCTATTTGCAAATTAAAAGACAAATTTTTGTGAAAAAACCATGACAACGTTATTACTGTTTGACATTATTTGTGTCATACAAATTTCAGAGCTAAGCATAAATTTATGCATAATATCTGCAACAATATTTACTTCAAATTATTTTAATAATATTTTGTCTCATGGCTGCAAGATTAAGTTTTAGAGAAAAAATTGAAATTATACGTCGTTTGGGAGATAACGATAGAAGTGCCAGGGAAGTTTGTACAATATTTTTTAATGACAGACATGTGGATCGTCCTAATATTAGCTGCGGTACGGTAAACAAAATGAATAGAATATTTGCAGATGGAATGAATATGGTGCAGTATCAAAACTAATTTTAAAAAATAACCCGTTACAAAGAAGAAGAGGAAATGATAAAATCATTTTAGATTATTTCAGAAATAACCCTAATGCCAGTTTAAGGAATGCCGGTTTATATTTGAATGTGCCTCGAGAGAGTATTCTGCGATGTATTAAGGTAAATAATACCTTTCGAACCAAAATTCTTACACACATTACAAGAAGGCGACGAAGCAAAACGTTTAGAATATTGTTTATGGGCCAAGGGGAATATTTAAACAATATAAATTTTCTAAAAAACGTGTTGTTTATCGACGAAGCCACTTTCACCACAAATGGAGTAGTCTCATCACAGAAGTGTCGCTATTGGACAGCAGATAATCCCCATTGGATAATAAACTGTAAAAACCAGTATTCTCAAAAAATCAATGTCTGGTGTGGTATACCGAACGAGCGAGTTATTGGCCCTTTCTTTTTTGAAGAAAATTTGAACTCACAGAACTTTGTAGAATTTGTAAACACCGAATTTGTGGGATGCTATTCATGAGCTCCCAATTAATGAACGATTAAATTTGTATATCCAGTTAGAAGGGTGTTCCATTCATTACGCCAGAACCGTGAAGCAATGGCTAAATGAAAATTTTCCGAACAGTTGGATAGGCCGGGGTAGTCCGTTGATAGATTGGCCACCCAGATCTCCAGATCTCACAATTTTAGACTTCTTTCTCTGGGGAGTTATCAAGCAAAACCCGTTTAGTTACCGTGCAAGAATTCGACAGGCATGTGCAGAAATTACTCCCCAACAACTAAGAAATGTAATTAGAAATATTCATAAACGCTACGACAAATGTATCCAATTAGATGGTGGATTGGTAGAGGCAACTAGGATTTAAACTAAAATTATGTTTCCATGTTTCTGTTAATACAGAGTGTTTTTTTAACGTTAATACTTTTTCTTAATGAGTTTTAAAATTTTAAGTTGTCATAAGTTTGTTATTAATAAATATATCTTAATGAAATTGTTGTCATAGCTATTTAAAGCCACTTTAAATCTAGTGGCGTAGAAATTTTTTTAATAAAAAAATCGTTTATACAAATTCTCCATTTTCGACAAAGAAAAAGTATCGTAGAATGACCTGAAAATTTAACTAAATATTTCATATTTTGTCCCGCAATAGACCTTTTATTACATGGCATTAAAAAAAATTTGGTTAAAATCGGTTATCAATTTTATAGAGGTGTTTCCAATCTAAATGGGTCACACTGTATTTTAGTATATCAAACTTATTTTTAAATACTAAAAACACATCTAACTATATACGTAAAATTATGCTTTAATCACTTTACTTACGCAGGAAGTGCTATGAATTTTAACTCTTTCACTCCTAACTTTTGTACAAAGAGATAAGTTTTTCCTGGGACCTGGGACGTTGACCCGGCCAGGTATCTGACAAGTTTTTTTACTTTTTTTAACCACAAGAAGTAAAACCTCTATATTTCTTATCGCAGGTGCGGTGGATTTTTCAAATTATTATCAATTTGAGGTCAAAATTGTAAAAAGTACCTTCGTGTACCAGGAAAAGTAAAGCATTTTAAACTAAATTTTAGGAAACTACCTGATAAAATACGTTTAAAGCTTTAAAATGTCGATTTATAACAGTTGTTTTACTAATTTTGTTCCACAGGAAACTGTCAACACTGCCTGGGGTGATTGCGGGGTGAATTGACTAGATCTGCGGTTACCAATACCGGTCCCAAGTTCGGATAAAATGTGGAGGGTGATTGGCAAGGTTGGCAACCTACCAATCGTAAAAACAAATACTGCTCAAAGAAACAATGTACAGCCTAGAATTGGATTAATACTATGAAGACGACTACAGCAAGAAATAAGGACAAGCGAAAAACATCCAAAACCCAGATGAGAATTACTACTTAGAGTATCAGATAACTCAACTCAAGGGACCAAGAAATAATCCAAGTGCTGAAAGAGAAAGAAATAGACATTTGTGCTCTACAGCAAACAAAAAAGAAAGGAAAAGGTCAATCAAAATTAGGTGAATACATACTAATCTACAGTGAAGTAGCAAAAAGGTGTAGCCTTACTAATATACCAAAGGTATCAAAATCACACCAAGGAGTGCCAATATATATCAGAAAGAATAGTAATAGCACAGATAAAAATTGAGAAGGAAGACCTGAACATCATCTGAGTATTCGGCCTAGAAAATAACAAGCCTCAAACAACAAGGGAAGCATGTTATGACCAATTACAATAATTAGTAGATCAAATCAGAGGAAAGATGATAAATTGAGGGATTTTAACGCTCAAATAGGCAATCAAGTAATACCCGGCATTAAACAAAAACATAACGAGAATGTTAAAAACGAAAATAGAGAACTGATGATCAACTTCTGTACGAATAACAAACTAAGAACAACAACTCATTTTTGACCACAAAGACCACCACAAATATACATTTAATAACACCCGTGTACAAAGATGTTTTATATATTCTGTTATAAAAATCCACTAGGAAACTAAGTTCCTGTAGCTGGCTGTATACCATATATCACAAAAAAATTATTTCAAATCCTTTATAAAAGGTATATAATAAAATGCCCAAACGGGCTATCACAAATATATTACAAAACGTTTTCGGATTGTTAAATCCATCATCAGTGTAAACGAGGTGTACATGCTACAGGTGCACCAAAATATATGGGTCAAAACCCTTTAAATGATATAAATTTACAGTTGTTTTACATTATATGTGGTTACAAATTATGATGTTTAAGTTACCGTTGGAATTGGTAACATGGCGACGTATGACCCAGAAAATTTACCAAGATGTAAATTGGAGCTGGAAGGTCACATAATAGAACAAGTGATGGAGTTTAAATATCTAGGTATCCCATTATCTATCTACGGAAAGCACGAAACCAAAGTAGAAGACCAAGTAAATAGAGCAAACAGAGCCGCAGGCTGCCTGAATGAAACAATATGGAGGAATAAAAATATCGGGAAAGAAACGATAGGCAGAATTTACAAAACAGTCATCAGACCAATAATGACATACGCGGCAGAAACAAGACCTGACACAGAGAGGACAAAAAGGATGTTAGAAACAGCAGAGATGAAAACATTTAGAAAAATTGATGGTAAGACACAATGGGACAGAGCTCGAAGTACAGATATACGACGTAAATGCAAGGTGGAGAACGTCAAGAACTGGGTAAGAAATAGAAGAGTAGGAAGAACACGAAAACGATGGAAAGATAACTTACTGGAGGCACATTGAAAAACAGACAGAGTAATGTCTATATAAAAAGAAGAAGAATAGACGAAGAAGACACAACTGTCAAGAACCTAAAAATTTATAAACAATTCATTAATAACTATTGTAGAAATTCAACAATTAATAACTATTGTAGAAATGAAACTACAAGTTTGATATTGGATGAAAAGTTGAGTCTTGTGTTAAATATATTCTCAAAATTTTAGAGTGATTCAACAATTGAAGAGCTTGGTGCAATAACCGTCCACGTCCACATTGCATAGTTTTGAGAAAAATGAGAAAAACGTGTCATTTAGTCATATTTAAAATTACGTGAATTTTTTGTTTTACATTTATAATATAACCAAAAACTCATCTTTTCTAACAATATATGTATATTTTTCTATTCAAATAAAAGGCAGATATCGAACACAGTTTTTAGTTAATCTTGCCCAAGTACTTTCGCTTTTAGAGCATCTTCAGGGGCATTTCGTCAAATTAGGCTATCCAACAATATATACCTATAGAATGTCATAAACATTAAATGATATATTAACACAACACGACACAATCAAAAACAGTTTAAAATTATTGAAAATCGACGAAGCTACGTATTGGTGGCATCGGGAGAGAAAATGGCTCCTGGTCTTAACGGAAATGTTAAAGTTAAACACTTTTTCTCTTCTGATGCCACTAATATGTAGCTTCGTCGATTTTCAATCATTTTAAACTGTTTTTCATTGTGTCGTGTTGTGTTAATATATCATTTAATGTTTATGACATTCTATATATATTGTTGGATAGCCCACTTTGACGAAATGACCCTGAAGATGCTCTAGCAGCGAAAGAACTTGGGCAAGATTTAATGAAAACTCTGCTTGATATGCCGTAGTGGCGCTAATGTGTTGAGCTGTTGGATATTGTTGGATATGTTGGTATCATTTCTTGGATGGTGTTGTGGATTTTGCCTTCCTTGAACGTGCTCCTAATATTCCAGGTACTGATCAGAATCATTTCTTTATTTTTGGGTTTTTCCACTTTTGTGTAGGTCCTAGCTCTTTCGCGGAGATTCTAAACCCCCTGACCATCTAACGCCTGCCACGAACGAGGGGCCTAATGTCTGATTGTACTTTGCATAGTCATTGTTCTTGAGAGATTGTGTAGTAGTCTCCTCTTGTTTTCTACATCGTTGTTTTATTTCCGGTTGAATCGATATTTGATTAGCGTCTATAAATATGTGATATCACACCTGTTAGTATTATTTTTCTCCAATCTTGTCTTACTAATGACGTAATTGCTGCTCTATACTGTATCCTCAGTTCGTCTACGAGTACTTATTTGCTTCACAACTATGCTACATACACGCCGTGTTGGGGTTGAGGACTGCCCTGCCCGTCCGTTTTCCGCGAAGTACAGAAGAGCCTCTACTTAATTCAGATCTCCTCCTCCACGCAAGCTGGAACGGACCCGGTATATTTCGCTTAAATATCTTTATTCTAATTCACTTTATCATGTTTTAGTATTAACGAAGGAAACAGAATTCCCATTTCCCAATTATTTTTATAACCCACATTTACTTTAAAAAAGATATTTTATTTTTTTTTTAAACATCTTATATACTAAAACGCTAAGCCCTTTTCTTGTCCACCACTTTACTCAAAAACCATATTAGACAATTAAAATATTTTTTCGGAATATTATTAGTATTACGTATGAGATTGTCAAGAAATACTTTTGGTACAAAAATTCACTTCCGGTTTTGAGATGACCGGAAGTTAAAATTTACTTTAAGTTTTAGACCCCACAATGTATATATGGATCGAAAGGTCTCGTCGAGACGAATCTAAATATGTACTTCCGTTTGCGATCCGACACCGGAAGTGACCCGAAACGCGCATAAAACGTCAAGATAGAGCAAATCTGACACCGGATTCGTGATCAGCATGCAAAATTAACTGCTAAATGATATCCATGTCGACATTTGATGAACTAAAAATTGCATTCCGGTTTTGAGGTCGACTTCCGGTTTCGTTTTTATTAAAAAGTAAAAGTTAACATAACTCCCGGTGCCAAGCAAAAGTTTTCAGAAAATGGAGACATTGTAACAAAAAACATTGTTTTCGACGAAATATTTCGTGATATTTAATACACTTTTTACTTGCATTATTATTGATGAATGTTATATATATTCTTGCTTATATTGTTTGTATTGATCTCTTTTTTCTCTTTATTCTTTTTTGAATTTTTCTCGCAAAATAAAAATTTCATTTAAAAAACCCGATGTCAGTTGGTCCGCTAGTTAATATTAATTAATTATAGAAATCCCACAAATACAGTTTGGTTTAGCAATACAGTTTACAGTTGGACGTATAAATTTATACGTCCATGGGTTTAGATATGTCGTAGGCAAGTATAAAATGCAGGCATTCTTGCAAAAGCCCAATCATTTTCGTAATGACTTGGCAGTTTGTTTAACGTTTTCATTTTTACAAAATGACTTCACCCTTTAGGCATTTGTGAAACTAATTTAGGCACAGATCATATAATATAAAACAAATTGTCCTAACCTACTTTTCTAACCCTAGTTTTCTAATTTCCAAGATTACAACACATTACAGATTACCTACAGCAGTGTTTACAAAAGTTTACATTTACAGTCTAAATGTACTATTTTAAGTCACTTTACAGCTATTATCATAGACATGGCTAATCGGGAAAAATTATATGAAGAATTACATAAATTTTACTTTAGTAAGTTGACGTAACTTCTAAATTTTTCTCTATTTCTCGGGATTATATTGAAACTCATTGTAGGAAAATAGGTAGTAATGCTTGATTGAATTTTTTTTATTTGTGGCAGATGTAAATAGCTTTAAAAAGCCGAAAACTTTATGTGTTTATTCATAGAATTTTTCCCGATTAGCCATGTCTAATATCTGTAATGTGACCTAATACTACATTTACATAGACTGTGAATGTTAACTTTTCTGAACGCTGCTGTAATCTGTAATCATGGAAATTGGAAAACTAGGGTTAGAGAATTAGGGGAGAGTCCTACAATACCGTCACCTTAAGGTTTATCAACAAAAAAATCAAAATGCTAAAAGGTACATGTTTAATACTTCCTGTCATGTATGAAAGGACTATTATGCTGTCAATGAAAGTAATAAACAATCATAATGTTTCAAAATAATCACTTTATTAATGTAAATTAAAAATAACGAAAAAATCAAACTTTATAAAATTGGCCTCCAGTACCGGCCAGTAAATATATTACCAATTAAACAATACAGAAATCACAAATATATTGTTTGGATAGCTCTGATATGTTCGCACAAGCCTCATGAACCCAAATATTACAGTTTCCACACTGTATCCAATCCTCTTCATGAGATTCAGTGCACAAAGGACAAACTGTCTCTTCTTCAACCGGTCTGCTAGGGGGAGGTAGGTTTTCATCTTTATTTTTCCTACTTTTCTTACTAATATATCTTCCTGACAACAAGATTTTACCTTTTTGAACATATTTTCCTGGGACCTTATTTTTTTTGTTAACGTCATTTTCCACAAGTAAATTCTTCCCTCGTTTAAGTGATTCGACGCTTGTTTTGCCTGCTTTTTTCTCTTCCAGCATTTTTTTGTATGGAGAACCAGTTATAATTTCGCTTTTTTCAGCTTTACGATGCCGGGCAGTTGCTCTTCTTTTAGAAGCATTAGGAACCGGTGAGAGTTCTGTAAGTGCAGCTTTAAAATTGTCTGTGGATAGGTCAATTGTAGCTTCTTCTTGAGATTCAAATTGCCGCAAAAAAGCAATTTGTGATTCTCCATTAGCAAGAGTAGTTTGGTTGTCGGAATGCACAGAATTTGTAATATGGGCTACGAGATCAGGAGCAGGAGTAGTAGATGTTGGTTCTAGCAGTTGGGAAGATGAAGGCAACGGTTCTGATGTTGAAGGTGTTGCTTCTAGCAGTTGGGAAGATGAAGGCAATGATTCTGACGTTGATTGTTGTTCTGTAATGTTGGTTATGTTAGAACAAATAAAGTCCAAATCATTAAAGACATTTTTATCAAAGGGGTGTATGCCTGTGCAACGAAAGCCACTAACTGCGATTTCCATTCGAGAAACTCGATTAAAAGCTGAAGCAACTAAGCCAGCAATCTCGTATTCACTGATTCTAATACCGGGATTTAATCTCATCCACAAGTCACATGCATTATTATAAGCAGATTTAAATGGCTTCAGGAACGTACGATCCAGTGGCTGTAGCTTATGGGTCGTATGTGGTGGGGTGCTAAGCATATGGATGTTATTTTTCCGGGCAAATTCAATAAAATCTAAGTTCTTATGACTCGCATGTCCATCTAAAATCAGGAGAACTGGATTCTCGGCTGTAGGATTAGAATACTGCACAAAATCATGCATCCATTTTAAAAATAATTCGGCATTCATCCAGCCGTTTGGCTGAGCTTCGCCTACGCTCTCATTTGGGGCGTTAACCATTAGTCTTTCATTCATTGGGACTCGTGGAAATATAAAATATGGTACAAATTGACCTCCAGCGCTCATTGCAAAAAGCACCGTCACGTTCTTTCCACGTTCTGCTGAAGTCAGTTTTCCTACTTGTTTTTGGTTTTTAGTAGCTAAAACTTTGGCATGTTTTTGGACAATGCTGACACCAGTCTCGTCGCAATTCCATATTTTATAAGGAGTGAATTTAAACCTCTGTATCAAAGTCTCTAAACCATCAAAGAAACGCTCAATCTGAGATCTGTTAAATCCTACTGCTCTCATTAAGCTCGTTGATTCAGCACTCCGCAATGATAAATCACTATGTCTTTTCATAAAAGAATAATAATAGTTTTTCCCTGCCATTTCTTTTTCTTTATTAAACTGGTGAGGTAACTTCAACTTCTCTGCCAGTTGAAAAGCAAGACGTAAAAATTCTTGATTGTTTAAAGGCATTAGTCTATTGGCCAAGTCTTTAACATGTGTCGCCAATGTTTCTTCATGTTCAGGTGAAAAAGTATTGTGAAAACGACCCATAGCTGGCTCAATGGATATCTCTTTATTATTTTTAATAGCACTTACTCTGTCATTCAATGTAGTTCGTGGTATCTGATAGCGTTCGGCAACTTGGCGTGCATTCATCTCATTATTCAGTACCTTTTCCACGGCTTTTTGCATGTTCGCACAAATATTGATTTAAAGTATACTTTTTTATAGTTATATAAGTACACTATACATACCAGGAGTTATTTGTTTTAAACTGGATCTTTAAATGTTGAAAATCACCAACAGAATTTTAAATATGCAGTGTACGTCTATGATGCCCAACACAAATCTTTGCACTGACAAGAATCCTGTAGCGACAAGGACAAGTTGACACCGCGCTGGGCTTGTACTTATAGGAGTGTCTCGCACTAATACCGATAATCATCACCGTACCATCGTTGATTGAATTTATTCAATCAACGGTACCATCTATTATAGGTTTGTAGAACTTTCAACTGGCTGGTACTGTATGCCGGCCGGTACTGTGGGACTCTCCCCTAGGTTAGTGCAATTTTTTTTTCAATTATATGATCTGTTTGCAACTAATAGTAACACTGTTTCAAAATAGAATTACCGTTTCCGGTAGTTTCGCAAATGCCTAAAGGGTGAAGTCATGTCGTAAAAATGAAAACGTTATACAAACTGCCAAGTCATTACGAAAATGACCAGGCTTTTGCAAAAATGCCCGGATTTCATATTTGCCTACGACAGATGTCACATATCACAAGTTTCTCGGAAAAAACATAATTAAATAAAATTCATACTTTATCGCAAATATTGATAGAAATACTTGAATTTTATCTTTTATTTGCCTATATTTTTATGCTTGCATAAGCCTTTTTTTAATATGAAGAAGCTGCATTAGGGATTCACCGAATATGATATTTCTTTACTTGGGAATCACCAAATTGGATTGTGATTATAGACACGGTTCACTATCATCGACAACCTTGTGAAATGAAAACAAGTTGTGCAGTCAACCAATATTTGTATTCTAATTTTCATGTTCCACAGTGAACTTTTTATCACAGTTGTCAATTTAATAAATACCACTCTTCGGGTATGTACAAAATCTCTTTCTTAATCTTATTTTTTTTTTTCAATTTGCGCAAAATCTCGGTCACACGGTAAGAAGACCTGGCTCGGGTAAATGGTGTACTATTTTTGAAAATCTTCCTTTTTTGATTAAATTTGAAAGGAAATGGATCAAAACGGCATTTTTGTTCTGGCCCCCTCAGTTGTCAGTAAATATATGCAGAACCGTGACAGAACTTTTAATATACTTCTGTATAAAATGCCACAAAAACGATACAGTTTCTATGGAGCCTTCCTTCGCAACTGTGTCGTCAATCATATAACTGACTGATTTATTATTAGAAGAAGAGTAAAAAAGCTGTTTGTAAATCCAGATTTGCCTAGCATAAAATATGTCCCTGTGTCAAAACAGGAAATGGCAAATTTTGCTGATCATCGAAACACATAGTCTCCACAGTGTCGTCGATTTGCGCCATTTCAATTTTTTCTTTGAAATCATCGTAGAACGCTTGAGCTTTCCGGAGATGAACTTCTTTTTGAACGTTCAGATGGTGCTTAAGTTCGTCCGTAGAAGCAGCATCAAGTTGTATTTTTAACAGATCACAATTAACACAAGTGTCCGATCGCAGATAACCAAATGGCAAATTAAAATGTTCTGTGAAATGCCTATAATGGTAATCATACGTAACTGTAGGTTATATTTTTTTATGCCTTTTTAACAGACAATATTGCCTCTTCTTCCTCTTTTCTTTGTGCGACTAGGATTACTCCTGTTTGTCTGCCTCATATTCTGTTTCAGTCGTTGTTGACTGTATCTTTCCACCTTTTTGACGGCCTGATGCTATACGGTTTGCGGTTTTTACAGATGTTCGCTAATATATCTGGTCCCATTCGGTTTACATTTTCGTTCCAATTTTTTTTTGTTTTTATCCACCTGCTAAAATTCGCGTATACTTCTGTTGATTTGTCTATCTCTTAATGATATGCCCGCTATCTTAATACTTTCATTTCAATATTGTTGATTTGTTGTTTCGTTTTTTTTTTGTATCGGTCCTTGTTTCCGCTACATATGTTAGGATTGGTCTTACTGTTGTCTTATATATTTTCATTTTGCTTTCCGTGATCAGATATTTGTTTCTCCATATGTTTTCTCGGAGGCAACCACTTACTCTTGCCCCTTTTGATGCTTGACTTGTGGTCTTTGTTCTTATATCCCTGTCACTAGTGATCTCTACTCCTAGGTAATTGATAATTATAATTAATAACAATATTTCTCGGGACATTTTCCTGCTTTTTGTTTGGTCGGTTATAGTGTTTACTGCGGAAATCCTTTTCAAGCACCACGCCAGAAGCTCTTGACTGTGCAATTTTCAATACTCTTGATTTGTGAACCGCATGTAAATTACAAAATGCTGAGCAATACACTTTTACAGATTTTGTACCCATTTTAACACTATAGCGCAGTGGCGGCCGGTCAGGGTCGGCAGTGCCGACCCACATCTTTATAGATATTATAGATTTTTTTAATATTTAATTTAATCAGTATTTCAATAAATAATTGTGGCAGGTAATCAGTTGATGTCATTTGTTTTTGTGAACTAAAAAAATATCTGTGAGATAATAAAGACTAAATTTTATTCATGGTTTTTAAAAGAATTCGACCAGACTAAATTTTATTCATGGTTTTTAAAAGAATTCGTCCAATCTGAGCGTTAAGTGATCTCTGCGTAGACACTTTTCAAATAGATGATTCGATATCGGAGACTCCATCCGCCTATGAATTCTTAAAAAGGCACGTTTTGTTTTTTCGGCTAGCCGATCCCAACCTTCACTTTACTTGTAAAAATCAACGGAATATTGATTGATTAGCAACCAAATATACATTTATTTCCATATGAACTTAATTACCAAGTACGGCAAATTTAAATTTGCCGATGTTTCATTTGGATTGGTGATTGGTCGCGAACTGTACATTGCGAGCGTGGAACGAAATGTTATTTTATATATATGTAATAAAATGAAGTGATATTTAGTGCACGAACTAGCCTTTCTTTTTGTGATTTATTTTTATTTTTTTAAATAATACTGTGATACGTTACGTCTACCGTAAATAATTAAAGGTTAAAGGGTTTTTGACGTATTAGAAGTTTTTTAATTAAAGTGTAAACAAATTCAGGTAAATTAACCTAAAAAATGCAAGCCATGGGAGCAACTGTAAGTATTGATAAGTCTGATATTGTAGATTATATTTTGCATAAGAACATAAGGGTTTTCCTCTATTGCATACGAAGAACAAATTGTTATTAAAAATAAGGGGCGTCCTTTGCCTAAAATGTCCCGGCTTATAAATATTAGTGCGGGTAAGGGAAGTAATAAATCATTTTCAGATATTTGGCATAGCAAGTACTCATGGCTTACCGGGAGTGAAATAAAAAACAAACTTTTCTGTTGGCCTTCTGAGGGGCAAACATCAAAATCTGTGGTGTGAATCTGGTTACGAAAATTTAAAGGAATTATTTAGGGCTTTACATAAACATGATATTTCGAAAGATCATACTTACAGCCAGATTAAATTAGATTTATTTGGAAAACAAAATATCTATGTTTCATTAGATAATGCCCAACGTGAAAATGCTATTAAACATAACGAAATTGTAAAAAATAATCACGCAGTTTTACGTCGTTTAATTGATATTGTAATTTTTTTACGTTGTTAGGAATTATCTTTTAGGGGACACGATGAATCGGAGCATTTGTTAAATCAAGGTAATTATAGAGAACTAATAAAAATGTTCAAGAAATACGATTTGGAATTTTCTAATTTACTTTCTGATTCGAAGACATTTAGCGGTGTATCTAAAACAATCCAGAATGAATTAATAGAATCAATTAGTTAAATTTTGAGTAACGTTATTGAATCTGAGATTCAGGAAACCATTTGCTTTTCACTAGAAGTAGATGAAACTACCGACATATCATGTCATTCACAATTATCAATTGATGTTTGATACGCGTTAGGTGGTAATATCTATTAGAGGTTTTTAGGTTTTACAGACGTGAGTAAAAGCCATAAGGCAGAACATATTTTTGGTGTTTTAAAGGACAGATTAAAATTTTTTGATATCAAAAATAAATTGGTAGGGCAAACTTATGACGGCGCTGCCATGATGTCTGGTGAATTAAATGGTCTCCAGGCAAAAGTTTTACTCATTGTCATGCACATAGTATGAATTTAGTTTTGCAAGATACATGTAAGAATGTCGTCTTTTTTTTGCCAGTTTCAGCGGATTTGCTTAATTTTTCTCAAGCTCGCCTTGAGAGCTAATGTTTTAGAACGGTTTGTTTCGAAAAAATGCCAACAGTTTGTCAGACGCGATGGAATTTTAAATCTCGGTTAGTTTTTACTGTAGCAGATTTTCGTGAACAGATTTTGGAAGTTTTTGATTTTATTATTGAATGTAACGATTTTGAAAGTGATGATATCTCGATCCGTGAAGCAATCGGTTTGAAAACTTTACTCTTTGATTACTCTTTTAACATACTTTTAAATATTTTTAAGAAAGTGTTTACCCAAACCGATTTGATATTCAATGTTGTTCAAAATCAGTTAACTAACATTATTAATTCCAAAAATAGAATAACAAGACTGGTGAAAAATCTCAGAGATTTTCGTAATGATAGTAATTTCCAGTATATACGCAGTGACGTTTTGGACTCGCTTGATATTTCCGAACCCCCCAAAAAAAGACAAAGGCATGACAGAAACAGATCTCGAAAAACGAGTATATTTTGAAATTTTGGATACTTTTGGTATATTATTATGCAAATAGATACTCGTTTTTCGAATTTTGAAGATTTGCAAATTTTTGACCTCTTTGACAATTCAAAATTTAAAAGTTACGCCAAAGAATTTCCAAGATATTTATTAGAGAGGTAAATTAAAAATTATCCATCTTTCTTTAATAAAATAAAATTAGAAAATGAATTAAAAGCTTTATATGCTGATCCAAATATTTTTGGAAGATGGGATAAGTTACAAGATATGTATAATTTTATATACTGCCATTCATTACAACAAACTGTTACCGAAATTAATAAATTATTGTCATTAATTCTCTCATTACCACCAACGTCTGCCTCAAATGAACGAGATTTTTCTTGCCTCAAAAGAATCAAAACTTATTGTCGAAATACCATGAAACAAGAGAGAATGTCAAGCTTGTCTCAAATGTCAAAAGAAAAAAAACTTTTAAAATCTCTCCAAAACTCTAATAAATCTTACGATGACGTTATTACCCATTTTGCTACTTCCAAACAACGTAGACTAGAGTTAATTTATAAACATGTTTAGGTTCTAAATTTATAGGAAAAAAACAAAAAACAAGAAAACAAAAAATCTCCTATGATCATTGAAGTCTTTATTAGACGGTATACCTATCTGAGGAGACAAAAAATACCTTGCCGACCTTGTCTCTCAAGCCACGAGCCGCCACTGCTATAGCGATAAGAATACTTCTTTGTTTCACATACGCTGGTTTTTCTTCTTTTAGATACTTTTCTTAAGTACATCTATGAGCGACCCTAAATAATTATCTTAATGTTGTTATCTCCCATTACATTCTTCTTCTTCTTCTTTAAGTGCTGTCTCCCAATCGGAGGTTGGATATCATCATCACTATCTTTATTTTATCTACTGCTGCTCTGAAGAGTTCTGTAGAACTGCATTTAAACCAGTCCCTTAAATTCTTTAACCATGATACTCTTCGTCTTCATATACTCCTTCCTCCTCTTATCTTTCCCTGTATTATCAGCCCTAGCAGTTTATATCGCTGTCCCCTCATTACGTGTCCCAGATATTGTAACTTTATTATTTTTTATTGTGTTTATTATTTCGCATTCTTTGCCCATCTCTCGCAATACTTCCGTATTACTTTTCTTCTGTGTCCATGCTATTCTAAGCATCCTTCTGTAACCCCACATTTCAAAGGACTGTACCTTATTTATGTGTCCTTGCTTCAATGTCCAGCACTATCGAAAAAACACGTAGCATCTTTTACTCTCAGCTCTAATCTAAGATCTTTGTTGCAGAGAATTGTTTTCATTTTTACAAACGCATTTCTTGCTATTTCTATCCTAGCTCTTATTTCGGTTGTTTGATCATTATTGTCTGAAATCCAGGTTCCTAGGTATTTGTATTTATCAACCCTTTCTATCGGTACATTTTCCAAATGTATATTTGTTGGTATATTTGTTTTTTTTGTTGTTATCATGTATTTGGTCTTTTTTATATTTTAGTCCATATTTTTCACAGAAACTGTTTGTTTTGTTTAGCAGTAATTGGAGTTGTTCAGCAGAGCTTGCCATAATCACGGTGTCATCTGCATATCTTATGTTGTTAATAGATATTCCGTTAATTATTATTCCTTTACTTTGAGATAGTAATGTTCTTCAAAAATGGCTTCACTATATACATTAAATAGTCTATCTATCTATAGCCCAAAATCTATTCATGTGTTAAATATAGGCCTCTCCCATTTGTCTCCATTTGTCTCTGTCTTCTGTTTGTCTTTTCCACATTGGACCTGCGCTTTGCTCAATGTCATCTTTCCGTCTCATTTGCAGTCGACCTCTTGACCTTTTTGCAGTATATGGTCTCCAGCGGCCAATTTCTTTATTCCATCTTCCATCCTGATATCTTTCATTATGCCCAGCCCATTTCCATTTTAATTTCAATGCATGTTCGACAGCGTCTGTTGTTTCGGTTTTGCATCTTAAATAGTAATGGGGAAATAATACATCCCTGCCTAACTCCTCTCCTGATTTTAATTTCTGGACTGGATTCATTATCTATTACGATTTGTGCTCTTTGATTCCAGTAGAGGTTTGTTATTATTCGTAAGTCCCTATGCTCTATGTTTTTTGTCTGTAGAATTTGGACTAATTTTTCATGTCCTACTTTGTCAAATTCCCATTACATAAAATGTTGTAAATATTACATCTTTCCCCATTTCCGTCAGTTTTTCAAAGTACCGACTACGACACTCACACCTGGACAATTGTTTCTTTGCTGCAATAGTTTTACCACTACTATTTGTGTATTCTTTTCCAGAATTTCTTTGCAATTTTCTAATATTTCTTTTCCAAACTTGGGAAGTGCACTGGCGTTTCTTAGTATTTCCTTCTAAGCGTCTTTCTGCAGTTTCTTCTATAACAAAACATATATAAATATAGCGCATAGATATAAAACTAAACTTAATAATTTACCATCATCAGTTGTGCTGCTTGAGTTATCATTTGATTTTTTTGCAATTACATGCATTGGAATATATACCCGATTTAAACCTTAACCACTAGCTTTGTTCATCTTATCTGCAATTGCATTTTTATATGAGCATTATTTTATAATGTTGTTTAAATATACCGTTTGCTTTTGTTGCCACTTTCTTCTTGAACTACATAATGTGGGTCAACATCACTATTATCGGAATCATGATATGGATCACTTTCCCAAAAAACTCAGTAAAACTTTCCATTTTTGCGCAACGATATACCACAGTATAGACAACAACATTGTTATTTATACTGTGGATATACACACTGCACTTTACAAGCGAGGAAAATGTGAGGTTAGAACTTTCTTCCTTTTTGGGCACAAAAACCCATCATGTGAATCACATGGCTGGTTATTGCTCTCAATATCATCGATCCTAAGGACTATGCTATTTACATATTTGGTGCAATAACTATCCACGATATTCTACATTGAGTTTCTGCCCTGTCCGTCCGTTTTCCGTGAAGTACAGAAGAGCCTCTACTTAATTCAGATCTCCTCCTCCACGCAAGCTGGAACGGACCCGGTAAACTTCGTTTAAATATCTTTATTCTAATTCACTTAATTATCTTTTAGTTTTAATAAAGGAAACATAATTCCCATTTCCCAATTATTTTTATAACCCACATTTACATTAAAAAAGATCTTTTAATTTTTTTAAACATGTAATTTTATTATATTAATTATAGAAATCCCACAAATAAAGTTTGGTTTAGATATAACATATCACAATTTTCTCGGAAAAAAACAAAATTAAATACAATTCATACTAACTTTATCGCAAATATTAATAGACATACTTGAATTTTATCTTCTATTTGCCTATATTTTTATGCTTGCATAAGCTTTTTTTTAATATGAACAAGCTGCATTAGGGATTTACCGAATATGATATTTCTTTACAAGGGAATCACCAAATCGGATTTTTGACACGTTACATTATCATCGACAACCTTGTGAGATGGAAACAAGTTGTGCAGTTAGCCAATATTTGTATTAAAATTTTGATTACTATTGTATAGCGTGCTTTGGAAATTTTAGTTGACAGTTCTCAGTTCTCACAAATGTAAGTATGTTTATCTGTGTATAATTTACGTAAATTAAGAACGGTCAACAGTTCTTACAGTTGTTTTATTGTGTAATTACAGTAATTACAAGTAGGAATTTTACATACTCATATAGAAATATCTGTATATACAGACACACACATACAACCTCAATCAATGACCTCTATCAATATCCGGCACTCGAATTAAAACATTAGTCTCTTTTTATAAAGAAGCAAATCTTTTATCTGACTCATATATCATCTTTGATGCCTGAACTCTCATCATTTTGTCATTTTTCTCTCTCATTCAATATTATCTTACTTCTTTGGAATAACTGATCATTGAAATTGCCGTCAACTTTGCCTTCTTACATATTGAGTGCATCTTTATTATTTTTAATCAGATTATTATTGTCCAGGATATCTAAAGATCAATTTATAGATTTGTCTTGATTCTCTAAATTCTCTTTCAGGGTTCTACACTGTTGCTTTCTTTTCCATTTTTTAAATAATCATCATCATGTTCGTTTTCCATGCTATTTTCTAGCAGATCTGCTATATTCTAGAAGGTCTGCACCTTCTAAACCATTTGTTTGTCTGCTGCCAAACATGGCCTTATAAGGGCTCCTACAAATTTCTCTATGCAAAGATCTGTTTTTCTAGGACCATATAAATCTCAACCCTTGGTCGACCGTGAACTATTTTCAGACCAGGCCACATAGTAGTTAGTTCTACAATAACCGAGTTGGCAAACTCGCGGCCGTTATCACTTTGCAAGATATATGGAGCACCTATTAGACAAAAAATATCAAACGAAGTGGCCAGCCACTCCAAGTGCCGTTTTGGTTTTCAATGGTCTCAAAAACAACAATTTAGTCAAAAAATAAAGTTATATGGACCATCCGGCCCCTTTTTATAATTTATCAGGTCAACCTACAATATGATTATTTTTTTTTTAATATTATAAATTATTAGCTCTTTTTATTATTACCCGACATCTAAAAGTTCATATATTTAGAAATTATAGGCTTGACAACCAAACTTGTCTTTGGAATTTTTATCTTCAGCTGTCATAACTGGCATTTACTAAGGTATAAGCTAATAATTTTTCTGGTTATTTGCTTATTTTTTCTTTAACTCATGCTCTCAAATATGATATTAAGTACAGCATATACATAACATGTTAGTTTCACTTAAATAGACGACATTAAAAAAACTTAGGTACTAAACTAAATGTTTGCAATTTTATTATTTAGAAACATAGAGGACCGATTGTTCGAACACTAATCAATACTTGATTGTAATCAAATATTTAATTACAATAAAATACGTCACATTTTGCGATTATGTTGACTGATTAATTTTATTCAATTTTATTATTTTGCGTTTTAATTAAAAATAAACCATAATTAATCTCTTTCTGATGTTAATTTCATATTTTTATTTACAAATAAATAATAATATTAAGCAATTTTTATTCATTTTGACAGCTGCCGTGACGTAGGTATTTGATTTTAATTAAGTATTTGATAACAATCAAGTTTTGGTTCGCGTTCGAACAATCTGCCCAGAGAGTATCAAATCTGACATTGTTTCTAAATACAATTGAATAAATCTCATAAAACACTGGGTGTAAGTTAGCATGCTGCTATATTGAGGCAATTTTTAAGAACTGTTTTAGCGAAATCCGTATTACCATTTAGTATTATTATTACAGGGCGGTATATTTTAAATAAGGAAATTTTAGTCAACTTGTATTGTAACTATCAGTTTCATATGTTAACAATTATCTTTTGTTTTATCCTCCCACCAATGATGCTGAGGTCATCTTTAACGAGACACTTTAACCTGGTCTCTCCATCCCATAGAAAAAGTATTTCAATAGCGGTATCTCTAACAATACTGGCCATATTCCTCCAAATTGTATTAGGACTTTCGTTCTTATACCAGCACATTTTTTAAAAATATTTCTGCCCTGAATACACTTTCATTCTCATCTGTCTTTACTGCTTCAGTATTTGTTTCAATTCAAGTTTCATTTCTACTGATATCACATCATCAACATACATTAATAAATAGAAAATGTTAACGTGGAAGTTTCCACAGTCATATGAATATAATATAATATAACAGTTTACGATGAACATTAAAAAAAGTTTCATCAACAACTTCTACTATGTATAGGAAATATCTCAGAAATAGAAAATTTTAAGTAGGTATCTATTTTTTATAATATACTGTGTTTGAATTTTTTTTTAAATAGTGTTAAAAGTAATTTTCCGTAATCAGTATATATATAATATATCAGATTTATCAATTTGATTATTTTAATAAAGGGATTTTTCTTTTCATAGCCGTTTGATTTAGGCCAAGGCCACTTCTATTTCACTTATTATAATACAGCCATGATAATTATTTTTAACACTCGCCTGTTAGACAACCAATTATACGTGGTACTATAAGATGTGCTGCCAGTTTAAAACTATAAAATAGCAGAATTTTAAATTTATTTATTCTTGTATGAATTATAGATATAAATGAAAGTAAAAATAATCATTGACTCATGCCATAATACATAATGACCATAAAACCATATATGTGAGCTGTTTACCCCTATTAGCAGAGTATAAATCGACTAATTTTTTTTGTATTTCTACCGCACCTATTCGATTTTATACATGATACAAATACAAACAGATAAGATACCGCGCATGTGGGCGTGGCTTATGCATGACTTTTGTGACGTCAACTTGTGCTAAATTTCGCCATATTCTGTTTTGACGTTTATGTACATTTACGGTTCATAGCCAATATTTAATAAAATAATATTTTAAAAATGTTACAAGGCTTTAAATTTTTCCCGATATGAGGTGTGCAGTGTATGGTTGTGCCGTTGACAATATGTGCCAGAGTTTTGTACCCGGTACAGCATTTTATAGCTTTCCAAAAGACAAGGAAATGCAAGCTGTTTGGAAACATTTGTATAAACGACAGGATAATTTTAATGTTAAATTTGCTCGTGTTTGCTTTAAGCACTTTGTTGAAAGTGATTGAAGTGATGAATCGGTCATTCAGGTTTGCAAAATATAAAATAGAAGTCAACTACTTTATAAGTTTATAGAAGACGTTTCGCTTTATACTTCTAAAGCTTTATCAGTTCTAACTCAATATGTAGTATTAAAGATGTTATTATATATGTACTTAAGTTTACTCATTATTTAGAACTAACTTAAAAAAAAAACAGAAACAAAGGACACAAAAACTTTGCAAAAAATAATATTCGCAGAAACGAAGATTTAACAAAATTTTAAACGTACATTTCGCTTCATTTAGAGATGGTTCTCCAATGAAGACAAACAAAACACTGGTGAGTGTTTTGTTTGTATTCATTGGAGAACCATTTCTAAATGAAGCCAAATGTACGTTTAAAATTTTGTTAAATCTTCGTTTCTGCGAATGATATTATTTTTTGCAAAGTTTTTGTGTCCTTTGTTTCTGTTTTTTTTTTTAAGTTAGTTCTAAATAATGAGTAAACTTAAGTACATATATATTAACATCTTTAATACTACATATTGAGTTAGAACTGATGAAGCTTTAGAAGTATAAAGCGAAATGTCTTCTATAAAATTATGAAGTAGTTGACTTCTATTTTTTATTTTGCCAACCTGAACGACCGATTAGCATCTGAATTCACTAGTTGAATACTTTAATAATATATATATATATATATATATATATATATATATATATATATATATATATACATATATATATATATCCTCCTAACATTGCAGACTCTGCATTAAGGTTTTTACCATACACAACGGACTCGAGCGATTTATGGACTCAATATACAGAGTCCGTAAAGTTTTTCATGTATTTCTTTTAACTGATTGTTATTTTCTACCAAAATTTTATTGAATGAGAAACTAGAGACCTCTACCTACTGCACAAATGTATTACAAAAATTGTGGGTATTATAGAATAGCTGCAAATTATAAAACAAAATGAGTCCGTAAAGTCGCCTTTAATTCAGCCATTTGCCGTGGAGAGCGCTTTTATGAGTATACTGAATGTGTATATCACTTATGTGTTAAACCATATTGCCATATTACAGACTCGACTTAGCTGGCAACAGTGTTGTTCTACTATTGAATCATTTTATCTGGCTCAAATTACAGCGTAAGATTGTTTACGTTCATAATGGTGATGTTATCGTTAATTTTTATGTGTTGGAAAATGTATTGGTATACAGTGTATATATTTAGTAAAATAAACGAGGATATTTTGTTTCACAGAAATTACTTCGACACTGAAATTTTTAATAAACGAACACGTATTTCTATTTATATACTCGTATAGAATAAGCTACTTATTTTTTATTCAATTGAAAAGTTACATTGAGATTAGATTTTTGAAAGGACGCAATTTAATTTTTTTGATATGTGGGGGTGGTGAGTATAAACTTCAATTCAAGCTTGTGAAGTCGCAACCCTTGTTCCCCGGCCGTCATCTTGGAAAAAGAGAGGCAAAGGGTTTTTGCGCTGTATCTCGTAAATTAGCAACTCTACAGAAAATTTTATAAATCATTATTTTTACCAAATTAAATTTTCTACAACTTTATCTGTATTACTTTTTATCGGAAAATAAAAAAGTTATAAACCAAAATAACTAAAAAATTTTTCTATTGTGCTTTTCGCTTATAACTTTTTCTAGCGATTTTACAATAAAACAATAATTAAAAAAAAAACAATAAATTTTAAAAAAATGGATGGTTGTGTAGCTGTGTGAAAACTTTTGTAAATGGATTCCGTTAATAAATAAAATGATATCAGAGCAATATCATAGAGTAATTTTCACTAAAAATTTGTTTAATTTCATTCATTTTCTAGTTTTTGCAGCGCTACAATGTTGATTGGATCCTTGAATACTCGCCATCTTGAAATAAGGAGTGTAAAGGAGTGTGAAAATTTTATAAAACATTATTTATAGCAAATTAAATTGTATTTATTTATATAACTTTTAATCGAAAATTGAAAAAAAAGTTACAAACAAAAATAACTAAAATCTTTGAATAAATCTTTTGGGCCTTATAACTTTTTTCTGGTTATTTTAAAATAAAATTACATTAAATCGACCTTAAGCTTAGTTTTTTTATTATATATTTTTTTCTTCATATCATTTATTATTTTGTTAACCTTCCTATGGTCTCTCTCTCTCTCCCTCTCTCTGTTTCTCGCTTTTTCTCTCTCTCTCTTCAATCTCTCCTCTCAAAGGGAGTGTAGTGATCATCGTGATTCCTATGGTATCATTAGTTTATTATTGATCTTTTTCCCAATCACCTATGAGGTAGAGTCTGGAAGTTTTTGAACAAACTTTTGTTTGAGCCTTATAAATTTTTTCTGGTCATTTTGCAATAAAAGACATGAGAGCACTATTATAGAGGATTTTCAACGAATAATTTTTACTGCAAATGTGTTTTATTTCATGAATTTCTTTCGGTTTTATAGCATTCCGAAGTTGACCGGATTCATGAGTACTCATAAAAATATTATAAAAATGAACAATTCCACTTAGTTTCCTGTTATATATTTCTTTATTCACATCTTTCGGAATCAATTTATCATTTTCTTAACAGTTCTATGTTATTATTATTTTATTATCGACCTTTTTTGCCAACAAAAAACTTTCTCCGTCTCATGCGCTTGCGTCGCACGAAAAAGCACAAATCGACAGAGATAACGTTTAATAAGAGTACCGTGCCAACAGTATCCTAACATCAACTTCTTAGTAATGTAGAGAACCAAAAAAACCTAATGGATCTTCACAAACTGCTCTAATAGAAGTGGGTTTTAGTGTCGTATAGGCAGAATCTGATGCAGACACAGTCAGAACCTGTTTTGCGCTTGCTTAATTTGAATCATATTCTTCTAAGACCGTCGTAACAGACGACATTGCCATTCTTGTCTTGCTTACGGCATTAAGAATTAAGCGGTGTAATGTTGTGTGTCAAAAGTGTCCAATTTTTTTAAACCTTCAAAAGGGTGTAAGTCGCATCAATTATCCTGTCCTTTAAATTTTATGTATGGCGATTATTGCAGAGTTTTGCTATTTTCCCATGCTATTTCAAGTTGCCACATAACATCAGCAGCTTACAAGATCGGCAAAATTCATTAAAATTTTACAGAAACACCCTTAATTCGCTAGCCGAACAACAATATTTCTCAGTGAGAAGGCCCAGCTATCTTTGCTCACTGTCGTTGGCGAATATTTTTTTGTCTCTTTATATAATGGAAAGAAAGATGATTCTCTGACAGCATGAGATACAAACGATTTGCCGAGACCAAAATGACCAAAGTGACCAAAAATGTATTTAACTTATCATTGATTCCACCAACACAAGATACAGCACGTTTCGAAAGTCTTAGAATTTATCAGCAGAAAACACTGCGATCCTGAAGTTTGGGGCTAAAAAAACGTAAAAAAATTTGGATACCAATCAAAACTTTCAAAACTCTAGCTCCCTTGAACTTCTAAAATAAATTTTCTGCAGATGCAAGGCAAACTGTGAAAGTATGTGAGGTTGCCAAAACGCAGACCTCAAATGCTCTAAAGTGTGCCTTAATTGTTCTGGTGAAACCTGCAGTAATATCATGGAAATATCAAAATTAAACAAAAATTTGAAAATGAATTACCCACAATTACGCCAATTCTAACTCTACTGAATTAGGAACACAGCCTCGACTATCAAAGAAAAGTAACAAATAGTAGCTGGAAAACAACTTCTTAAATATATAGTTATGCTCAATATTATCTCACTTAGAAATTGTTTGTGGATTAAGCCTAATGGGAATAACACAAAAACGCGCCTTCAAACTTTACTTCATACATGGTCGGGAAAAAGTATATAATAAACGAATAATCACAAAACAATGTTAACAAAATAATAAATTGTATAAATAAAAAAATATAATTACTTATAATAGAAATCTAAGCCTAATCGTTTTTATCGTATTCTTACGAGTATTCAAGAACATTAGAGTTCTGTAAAATCCAAAGAAATCAATGAAATTAAACAAATTTGTAGTAAAAATTATTCTTTGAAAAACCCCCTATAATATTGATTGAATGTAATTTTATTGTAAAATGACCAGAAAAAAGTTAAAAGATGGTGACCGGGAGACAAGAATGGCAACCCTACAAACTTAAACTTAAGTTTATATTCCACATTATTACACTCCATACATCAAAAAAGATAATTGCATCCTCTTAAAAATGTAATATCAATGTAACTTTTCAATTAACTATAATGTCTTCTTCCTCTTTTTTTTATATAGGCAAATTGCCCGTTTTCTTCCTATTCGTGTGGATAATTTCGTTTTATCTCTTTCTTTTCAGGGCTAATCTAGATATGATATTTTCTACCATTCTGCCTAATATAACAGATTCATTTTCTTTTTCTTTCCTGTACCAATTAAATAATATTGTTTATTCTGCATAGTTTCTTATGTCATTGCTTTTTGTTCTGTTTAATAAGTCTTTTTCCGGTTATTCTTCTTCGTGTTCTCATCTCATTTGTCTTCAAATATCTATGCTTGTGTCTGTACAAATAGATTAATATTGTTTATTCTGCATAGGTTTCTCATATCATTGCTTCTTGTTTTGTCTAATAGTCTTTTTCCGGTCATTTTTCTTAGTATTCTCATCTCATTTGTCTCCAAATATATGTGCTTGTTTCTGATCTTGTTCCTACTGTATATGTCATGACTGGTCGGATTACAGATTTGTTTATTTATGCTTGTTTGTCTAGATCTAGTGTCTGTTTCACCGTATTGTGTCATTGTAGCACTTATCCCCTTACTTTCTCCTCAATATTTTTGTTGGTCGATAAGTTTATTCCCATATATTTAAATTTTAATACTTGTTTTATCAGTAGGTTTTCAATCTGAACTTTCTTTCACCTTGTTGGTTCCTTTGACAATACCAAACTTTTCATAATAAGTGATAAAATTTTCCTATTAAATCGTTTGGCTTTGATATTAATCTGGTGTAGTATTTATTGGAGATCATCTTCGTTCTCTGTTATCAAAAACTCGTCATAAACATCGCATATTATCTTTATCTCCTTGCTTGCCGGTTGTTTTTTTTATTTTTACTAGCTTAAAACCTCTCAATACTATATTAAATATAAAAGAATAAATATTACAACTGGACTTCCATACCTGATTTCAGTTGTAGTGTTTATAGATTCTTTTTTTTTTTCTATTTGAACTTTTACTTCGGTTTTGTTTCTTACATGTCGGTTCTCTATTATTTTTATGATATCAACTAATCTGGATTATCTGTTGTACAGATGTATGTCGCATCCGATAGTCTCACTGTGTCGTAGGACATTTCTAAATTAACCAAACATAGTTAGGCTAGTTCATTATATTATTATATACTTCTCTGCACAAGAAACTTGTTGTTAGTCTGGTATACTAATCTTTTCTTCAAATTATTTGATATTATTTTTAATTTTAATTTCAAAATAGTACTTAACAATTCCTTTAGAGTATTATGGTCGCACATTACACCTATTGTAAAAGAAAAAACATAATACTCGTTCTCCACTCCTCATGTATTGTTGATGACCTTAACCCTTTATTAAATATTATGGTTAACTGTTGTATAAGCCTTATTTTATTAATTTCTTTTCTGTTTTTTAACTTTATGATGACTTCTTTTATCTCATGTTTTTATCATTTGCGTTAACTCATTTGATGTTATATCGGGAGTTTCAAGAGCATGTTCAGTTTCCTTTGTTCGGTTTATTTGTCTAATATTATGTTGTCCATTTTTTTATTTATGTTGATATCTTATATTAATTCCTTAATTTCTATTATATGTCCCTCTTATAAACTTTTACTGTTTTATTGTTTTCTTCGGCCTGATTAGCCCATGTGCCGTGTTACGAACTCTCTTACATTCATAACTCCCCTGCGTTCTTTCAGATCTATATTTTATATAAACATTATTTTTTCCTTCAGATATATTTCTATACTTTGGGTAAAAATTATAGTGTACGTTTTCTTTCATTTAAGTTTGTGTTTATTTTTATTCCTCCTAGAGGCTTGTTTGCTTTATGTTGTTTTAATTCTTTTCCCAACTAACTTGGTTATCTTCATCGCATGTAACGCTTTGTTGTTAAATTATTTGATCTAGCCTACTTTGATATAGTTTTTTGTCAAAATTGTCTTTATTAATTTTAGTTTCTAGTGTTGGTAGTTTGTGTTTATGATTCTTAATCGAATTAAGATGACTTTTTTCCAAAACTAAATTGTGGCCAGTCCCTACTTTAGCTTAGATCAGGCTCCCTACATCTAATACTTGGTGGTATTATTAATTTATATTTGTAAGAATATGGTATCTCATTGATTTGTGTCCAGTTGTGTTAAATGTTTTTAAAAAAGTATTACATTGACTTAAATAACCAAAATTATTATATTTCTTTCAATAAATTTTAGGTTCAAATTTTTAGAAATCATAACAATATTGTGTCATTTATAAGCTTCTGTTTAAAATATAGGTTACTTAAATATTATACTTTTGCCGTTTTTAAGATCATAAATCTATTTTGAGGTATCCATTACTTAAACAACCGCGAAATGAGAAATAACTTTCTTGGCTTAAATAGGAAATAAAGAGGGGAATCCCCGAATTATCGAAATACGCAGTGAGCGAATTGACAACACCGTATGAGTCTATAAGGTCGTGTATATGAGGCCCCAAGACCACAATACGGATAAAAATTATACTGATGAGGCTGTAAAATCGGAAATCGGCACGAGGTGGTAATAATAGGAGAACCGAGGGGGAGAGTATATGTTAAATTTTCTTTTATCCAAATAGAAACTAGGGCATTAAGAATGTTTTGTTACCTGTGTCGATATACACGACTACTAAAATATTATATACACCTGGAAATAGGAGAGGCCGTAAGGTTGCGCTATGGTTTGAGTCCTTAAGGATAGTAGGATGTAAATATATATATATATATATATATAATATATATATATATATATATACATATATATATATATATATATATATATATATATATATATATATATATATATATATAGTTGGGGGATTAAATAATTATAACCATACATTTTACTTTTAGCATATCCTGAAGAAGCGAATAAATTTTGTGAAAGCTAAATAAAAGAACAAAGAGTTTTACTTATCCTGCCCTATTAATGACTACAACCTCAAAAGAAAAATATTTATATATATATATATATATAATATATACATAATTTATATATATATATATATATATATATAATAATATATATATATATATATATATATAATATATATATATATATATATATATATATATATATATATATATATATATATATATATATATGTAGGTAGGAGATTAAATAATTATAACCATATATTAGCATATCCTGAAGAAGCTAATAAATTTTTGTGAAAGCTAAATAAAAGAACAAAGAGTTTTACTTATTCTGCCCTACTAATGACTGCAACCTCAAAAGAAATAGTTTACCTAACGTGTCAGTCAATAATACCTAACTTCTATATATAAAATATATATATTGTATGAAAATCACATTCCATAGTTTGCAATTTGTGGCATTCGGATATGGCTCCCTCCATCAAACTTTACTCTTATGGGAAAATTGTTATTTTTTACAATATACTAATTTAAATACTTAAGCTTAAATTCATGTAGTAAATAAAACATCAAGTAAATTATATTACAATTTCAACAGTTCGTTTCATCCGCAAGCATGAATACATTTTGAAAATTTAGCACAAGGTGACGTCATGCGCGTGAGTGTACGAGTTTAGTGCGTGGCAATATCATATCTGTTATCCTTATATCATGGATTTTATATATTTTTTCAAGTTTAAATATATTTTTATTTAATTTTTCCGAGTGGGCCGGAAATTGTTATTAATACCTAATTACAATTTTTAGGCGTATAATAAACGTTATAATCTTTAAATCTACAAGTAGAAGTAAGAATATTTTGACAAGGATAAATGGTTTATATCTTGATGCATATCCAGTAATTATAATTCAGCGTATGTTCAGCGTGTACGGTTGCGGTGATACAGGCGCGCGACGGTAGAAATCTTTGTTTTTCTTATTTCGTTATAACAAAAAAATGGCTTGCTTGAAAAAATTAAAAAAAAAAACATTTGAACTTATATAAAATCGAATAAAAAGGTTTGGTGCGGTAGAATTCCAAAAAAATTTAGTCGGTATTCCGTTTCAAAGCGTCTTTTTAGTGGCAAACCGCTCGCCTATAATACGCAGTTAGTTTTTAGAAAATATCTTGAACGAGTAACTGTCAACTAGTCAAATAAAATCGATGATTCGACCATCGAATGATAATGAAATATAAATAAATAAACAGAAAAACCACATAAAATATCAAAATTGACATATTACCCTTCTTTAAAAAATTATTTGAATGTTAATACAATTTTAAGTATATTAATAAAAGTTAAGTTTTAATTAAATCTAAAACTTAAATATTCTATTAAAATCGATACTCTAGCGATCGATCTCAATGTTTCGATTGTGATAGGAGTTCACTCCATTCTAATGTTGCATTTTCTTTGGCCTTTACAGAACGCGTGTGTTTCCAAGTAACCTTGTGTAATTTATGTTTATAGATTATTATTAGAATCTATGCCGATAGTAATCGGTGAATTACTATTTTTATTAATGAAGTAATGAAGTGAAACAGTAAATAGTGTTATGTATTGAATTAGTGGTTGACAGAAGACATACGTAGTTTGTTTAATAATGGTTTAATATTACAAAATTTAAGGGGATTACCCTACTAATGTATCATTTTTACTCCTTGCAAATAAAAAGAGAGTAATAATGATCCGATTTATGTTTATAACTAAGTGCAAAACCTGTGTTTAGGTAAACAAAACTGTGAGTATATAATATTTTTCAAGTTGATCAACAAGGATAACCTAAGAATAGCTTCTGTTCCAAGGCAATGGAACTAGTTAAACATACACTTGTATATAAAAAAAATTCTGCAATTGTTTTGAAACCTAAATCTGCAACTGTAAATAACAATAGCTGCCTTCTTGGCTTTAAGGATTTTCTACCTGTTCTAAGCTCTGAAACTTTTATTAATGAAGTGAATAATAAACCTGTAGTAACTAATACTTTTATAAAAAAATCGAATTTCAAAGTTGAAACTAGCAATAACAGTGAAAAGTTTATAATGTTTAATGGAAAGAAGCTGATGATATTAGCTGATCTGCCAGAAGGACTTCTAAAGAGGTCACCTGTTCCCAATACACAAAATAATTCAAATCTAGGGATACATGTATCAATAGAAAATAAACTTCCAAACAACTTGATAAATACCACCTCTATTCCTAGTACATCAAATAATTCAATTCCAAAGATGATAACAATCAATGCACCAGAGAGTCCAGGGAAACATTTAGCAGATTCTAAATTTCCCAATGTCTTGTTAAAAAATAATTCTGTCTCTACAACATCCAATTCAGTTCCAAAGATGATAAAAATCAGTCCACTAGAGACTCGAAATGTAGGGAAAAATTTATTAACAAAGGATCCCCAACTTCCAAATGTGTTGTTAAAAAGGAGATCTGTTTCTACCACATCGAACAATTCAATTCCAAAGTTGATAAAAATCAGTGCACCACAGACTTCAAATATAGAGAAAAATATAACAGATTCTAAACTTTCAAAAGATTTAGTAAAAACCATATCTATTTCTAGTAAATCAAGTAATCCCATTTTCAAAAATATATCAATAGAGGCTACAAGTGTAAAGAAAAATATATTAACAGATTCTAAAGTTTCAAATAGTTTGTTAAAAAAAAGTACATCAAACAATTCAGTTCCTAAGATGATAAAAGTTAGTAAACCACTATTGAAACCAGTGGAAGAGGATTGTAAACAATCTCCTAAAATTACAAATTTGTCTATAAAACTTGATAAGGATGTTATGTCACAGATAAGCAATAAACCTCCAATAAATGAAAACAAGCTTATAAAAATAAATGTAGCCAGTATCACAGGGAGCTCTAAAGCTAACACAACTGATATCAACATTATTTGTGCTGATAAAATTAAAATGTTTGCAAAACCAATAACTGTAAGAAACAAAGTGGTGTGTATACCAATCAATCAGGACAGTGTAGACAGTGTTGCATTGGACTTGACAAAAAATGGTGAATCCCAGTCTGTGAAAACCCCAGGTTAGTATTTGTGATAAACATATTACAACATATTAGTTTAGTTGGTATGAGTTTGTGCTTGTTACATGTAGTGATGTAGTTACTTTTCCAGAGTTTACTTAACATTACATACCTATATATTTTAAACTGGTGAGTAGTGAAAATACATAATAATATACTTAGGAAAAATACATTTTGGACTCATACATATTTTTTTATCAATTATACAAATATGCATATCATAGATGTTGATAGTTTTGATTTAAAAATCTACTTCTGGGATGAAGTCCCAAAAAGTATATTATTATAAAATATATGAAATATGTTAATATAATTTGTAGGCATGTAGATACATATTTTAAAATTATTCCGAAATATACATTACATGTTGGCAAACACAATTTGTTTTTTAAAGGGGAATAAGCTATATATTCTTCTGAATTTATGATGGTTTCAAAGTGTTAATGACTTTTAACAACAAATTTTAACTACCTATTCTACTATTTCTAAGTACTCACTTAAAAATGCAGCGCTAAAAATCATTACCTATTGGCATATAATTTTTAAGTAATATAATCTTGTTTAATGACATGATCAAATTATAGATTATTTTTAGTTGATATACTAAAGACTCATCTAAAACTTGCTCCAAAATTTTTTTTTAATGGAATACTATTTTTTCGTGAGAATTCAAAAGAGCTATAAAACCTAATTCAATTAAGTTACACTTATATATTCACTTATATATTACACTCTCTATTAATACATTTTAAATTATTTAATATTTTAAAAACTAAAATTTTAATAAACAGGTATTTTTGTAGGATTAGTTGTGATTTACTGGTCATACTTGACCATCCCTTGTTGTACAGTTGTAGTTGTAATACTGTTGCATGTGTCAATAAGTTTATAGTTTAAATAATGCTAGAGCTATTTTTATTTTAAAAGACAATTGTTTATTGGCAACAAGAGTTAATCTTAAAAGATTTCCAGTGCACACATTATTTGACAAAAAAAAGTTTGAGAAAGTTATGAATCAATATCTTGGTATTATAGTCCGTTCACTCAGCTGATTATTTTGAAGGAGTCATTATCGTAAACACACAACACAAACATTCCTATTACAACTCATTAATAGCTGAAATCAACTTACTATTTCAGATTTCTTGAATTAAAAAAAAGAATAATCAGGAATAATGGGAGTGTATTTTAAGTTTAATTAAAAACTTTATTTCTAAATACATATTTATAAATGACTGAAAAAATAAACATTTTATCCTTTGTTCTAATTAATGCAGTTTTATTTTGTTTACAAACTTCTGTGAATAATTTTTTACTTTTTACTATTAATATTGGCTGAGAGCACAATTCCTTGGTTATATAGTAACTTCCAGCCACATTCAGTAGAAGTCAAACTTTCCAACTTAGCAAAAAATTCATTATTATATAGCATTATTTATTTTATTAGACACTTGGTTCTAGATTTATTGTTTATTGAACATAGTATACCTCTTAAAATAAAATTAGTGTTTGCTATAGTGACAGTGATTTTCAAATAACAGTGATTTTACAGTGACCATAATCACAGTTCTTTTACATACAGTAACAGGTAGTCATAAGTATCCTAAACTAAACAACAGCATCGCAAAGCCTCTGTATTAGGTAGTAGTACTATAAAAACTGACTTAAGTGAATTTCACTTAAATTTTGTTATAAACTTTTAAGAATGTTTTATGAAAGAAAAGCTATATTCAGTATAATGACATTATTTTTCGAATTGATTATTTTAAAAAGGTTGGTAAATTCCCAGGTGTTAGTCACCTTTCTCCAAATCACCTTTACTGAACATATCATATTTATTATACAGAATGGCCCAAAAGTCTGGAAACTGCCCATTATTTTGTAAATTGCAGTCATAATTGTACAAAATTTGAGGTACACAATTTTTGAGATAAGGGGATTCCATTTTTGATATTTGCAATGTTGCCAGATTTGCAGTTTCTCTTATATTATTAATAACTTTGGTTTTTCATATTCATCACCCTGTATATTCAGTCAGTATTGGAATCTCCTATTCAATACTAGTTCATCCATATTTAACACTTACAATTTTATGTAGTCTGGAAAGTCTTAAATACATAAAACAGTGCAAAATATATAGATTTTAATAAATTTAAATATTTAAATGTAGAATGCTGTGATTTTGACATTTGTTCACCATTTACATTATTAAATAAAACTGACAGTATTTGTTTTTCAAAAGTTGTGCAAGATAAATTGTTTATCTAAAACGGCTCTTAACGAAAAATAACAAATTACTATTCTAATGATGTGAGGGTACAGTGACAGAAAAAGATCTTATTGTGAAGTAGCCAACTTGTTCAATGAGACTTTCCCAAACCATTTTCCTATTCATAAAGCGACAGCACAAAAACTGTAAAGCGGTTTGACAAATGTGGAGAAGAAAAAAATAGATAACGATCAGGTAGACTGAAAAGAGTTATGAATGCCAACAAAACTTAATATATAATAAATATATAATGCAAAGTTTTGTTGAAGATACACAACATCCTCACACAGGGTTGCACAAGTACATGATGTAGGTCATTCTTCAGTCTTATATGTATTAGGTAAGAATAAATTTAAACCATACAGAATTAACTTATTGTAAGAATTAAGTGAAGATGACTTCGATCGTAGATTAGAGTTTACTGAGGTAATGATGGATAAAATTGAAAATGATAAAAATTTTGTTAACAGAATATGTTTTTCTGATGAAGCAACCTTTACACTTTGTGGAAGTGTAAATCGACACAATTTAAGGTACTGGAGTGACGTAAATCCACACTGGATACGTGAAAACCATACTCAAAGACCACAAAAATTAAATGTATGGTCAGGTCTAGTAGGTACTCAGTTAATTGGACCATTTTTTATCAAAGGAAATTTAACGTCGGATAGTTACGAAATGTTACTTAGAAATGAAATTGTACCTACACTGAGAAACTTGTTTGGGGCCAATTTTAATCAGATATGGTTTCAGCAAGATGGAGCTCCAGCTATTGAGGTGTAAATGTTCAGCGTTATTTAGATGAGATATTTCCCAGGCGATGGATTGATAGACAAGGTAGAATTGAATGGCCTCCACGTTCACCTGATTTCAATCCTAAAGATTATTCTTATTGGGGATACTTGAAAAATTCAGTTTATAAAACTAAACCAGCAAGTCTTGCAGAGTTAAGGCAACGAATTTATCGGCAAATCTCTAATAATTTCTAGACAATCATGGTGAAATGTGGTAGATGTATTCTACCATTGATTAGAGTACTTTCAACTCACAAATGGAGCACATTTTGAACACTTGATAAAGTAATCATTATATTAAAAAATATTGTAATCCATCAATTGTTACGTTTTATGTAGTTGAAAATAGATAGTATTGAAAAGTTTATTGAAACAATTAGGCATTGCCAGACTTGTGTTTTATGTATTTACGATCTTCCAGACTACATAAAATCGTAGGTGTTACATACAGTTGAACTTGTATTAAAAAGGAGATTTCAATAGTTACTGAATATATCCGTATCTCGGGGATAAAGGACACTATGTCCATTTTCTTACTTTTTAAGGAGAGCAGTTTTAACATTTTTTTAAATTTGTAATCAGTAAATACTCAAATGTTTCTGATATTTAACCAAAATTAATATATTATATTATATATATTATATTATATATATATATATATATATATACAGTATAGGTAAAAGTTTATGGTCGGTATGGACCTTACATGAGATGGAGTGAGAAACAACTGTTTAAAAAGAGAGAGATATATTAGGTGTCCGCCTTTTATATCACCGAACATAAATGAGTGGATATGGAGTGGATATAATAAAAAGGGGAAATTCAACGTTGCCAAACTTATTGGTTTTATTTCACCTGTTGTCTTTTTCGCATTTGAACAATGCTCCAAGATAATGAAATTTGGGCGCAATGGATTTAAATGGCAGCTTATTGTTTTTTATTGGGAATATGCCACAATTTTACTTTACAATAAGTGTAATATAACATTTTGATTTATACTTCGGAAATCGTTTTATATAAATAAAATTTATTAATGTTTGGTATTTTAAAAACGATTTCCGAATTAAAAATCTAAACATCAAAATAAGCTTATTTTAAAGTGACATTATGCCTTATTTTCAATAAAAATATTAAACTGCATATAAATAAAAAAGCTTCGTACAAAACTATTTGCCAACGTTGCGTGTCGTGTGGTCAAATCACCGAATCAGAGCGTAAACAGGTATTTTTACGAATAGAGGTGGGTCATTGACGTCGCAAAACCGATTTTCGTAAACAAGTAACTATGATTTTTTAATAGTAGTTTCAAGTAAGAAACTACCTACATAAACAAACATAATGGCTATTATCGTTTATCTGTATATTTATTGAAGTGAAGGAAACAAATAAAAGATTTTATTATAACTTGAAAACTAAACTAAACAATACAAATAGTAAATCGTACCTACGTTTACATTACACGTTATTATTAAATCACGAATCGTCTAAATTGACATTTAAAAACATAAGTTTTTTTACTTTACTTCTAATTAACCGTGTTTTTCTTTTATTTAAAATTAAACCTGATTTTGAACATGTGTTCACATTTACAATACTTTATGAATATAGTGGTTAAGTTAGGAGATACATGGCGATGGTTTTTCCACCATTGTAATGGACTCTCGCTACAGGTGTACGTTTAGATGAGTCAGGTCCAATTAATTGATCAAAAATACACCATGGACTTAAGTCATCTTTATCGGTTTCTTTTTCTTATACTGGTTGATTTTCAATAGTACAATCTTCTTGTTCTTTAATTATAGAAGTAACCAGCTTCTTAACTCTTTCTTTTGTTTTTTTTAGCGTCATTTTTATCAGAAAATCCCTGCACTTTAAATCGTGAATCCATAAACGTACATAATGACAATATGCCACTGTATTCTATCCCTCTAAATCTTTATGCTAAACCCGAGATTAGTAATTATCCCGTAATTAGTAATAAAAACTCGTACTACGTCGGATACTAACTATGGATGTAAGGTTACTGTTTGCTAAAATTTTATTGCAAGATTTTTGCAGGCAGCGTACCAGAACAATCACTGAACTATCATTCAAGTATTTTTGGCCACTCATTGTACTTGTTATTTCTTTAAAAGGCCGTAAAATTTAGGACAATTACGAAAAAATAATCCAGTCTTCATTATTTAGATTTGGTCTAAGTCTAAGTCTGTATTAACTGATACCAATGTGGAACGGATTGCCTCTTCTAACTCCGTCATTCTTTCTAACATGTAATCGGTGAAGTTCTACCTAGTTTCCACGTCTTGGATTGGCCGTTTGGGATCTTTGTTATGTTGTAATTGATACTTTAAAAGCGT
This sequence comes from Diabrotica balteata, assembly GCA_918026665.1. Taxonomy (NCBI): domain Eukaryota; kingdom Metazoa; phylum Arthropoda; class Insecta; order Coleoptera; family Chrysomelidae; genus Diabrotica; species Diabrotica balteata. The sequence goes on from OU898278.1 coordinate 32,352,924, forward strand.
TTCTGAAGATAAGGTACTTTTTTGAAATGTGTTTTTTGCCGAATTGTCGAAAAAAAGACTTTTTATTTTATCTATTTGTACACGACAGCATTTAAGTGCGTCCTCCATCAATAAATTTAACGTATGAGCAAAACAATTTAAATGTTTTCATTCCAAAACATATTTAATAGCTATGACCATATTTGAGGCATTATCAGTTACTGCAAAATTTACTTTTTGTTTTAGACCCCACTGAATAATAATTTCACTAATTTTAAAAGCGATGTTTTCTGAATTATGGTTTCCAGAAAAATGGCAGCAGTCTAATTAAACCGTGTTAAACTCTAAATTTTCCGTTAAATTCGTTAAAATCAACTAGTTGATGGTTGAAGCTGGTTACTTCTATAAAAAAAGAAAAAGAAGATTATACTATTGAAAATTAACTAGTACAAGAAAAAGAAACTGATAAAGATGATAAGTCCATGTAAATGTAAGTACTATTTGTATTGTTTAATTTATTTTTCAAGTTATAATAAATATATTTTTCGTTAGTTTCTTTCACTTCAATACTTATACACATAAACGATAATAGCCAATATGTTTGTGTACTCGCTAATTTGAATACTAATAAACAATCAACTAGTTACAGTTTACGAAAAACGGTTCCGATAAAAATTTAAAAAACTAAAGGACCCACCTCTAGTTTCTTAGCTTTATGAGGATCGGAACCACAGAATATGTAAAATATCTCTGATCGGAACTAATCGTCTCACTAACAGGCAAAATGGGCGTCAAGAAGATTTATGGAGGGGAGACCAAGGGGGAATATGATTGTTATCTTTGTCTATTCGCTGAAAATATGATTTTATATCTGTGTTAGATATCCTGTTAAGTTTTACCATACCGACCATAAAATTTTACCTACACTGTATATATATATATATATATATATATATATATAATATATATATATACATATATCTTATATTTATTTTGGTTAAATATCAGAAACATTTGAGTATTTACTGATTACAAATTTAAAAAATGTTAAAACTGCTCTCCTTAAAAAGTAAGAAAATGGACAGTGTCCTTTACCTCCGAGGTACGGATATAGGGTGATGAATTTGAAGAACCAAACAACATTGGTTTACCACAGTGTAATGGAAGACTCTCTATTTCTCTCTGATTTGAGGATATTATGTATTTTAAACATGCATACAACTTTTAATATCAATTGATTTTTTGGTAGTAAGTATATATTATAATCAGCTATATATTGGACTTGGCACAAAAGTTTACCAGCATTTATATATTAAGTATTTAGTTTTCGTTTTTTTAGGATTACCGAGAACCTTCAGAAAATGTTAACCAATTTGGTTACTTTTATTAGTCATTTTTCTGTTTCTATTTTTTCTTGAATATTCTAAATATAATTTTCTTTTATCTCATTTCAACTGTTGTTCCGACTCTTTTATTTTTTTGATTCTTGTCTGAAATCTTGTTCGTTTCCTAAAGAGAGCTTTTTATACCAATATTATTTCATGTTTGTATTGCAGTTCATTGTTATCTGCAAATTGGAGTAACTTAATTTTTCTGTTTGCAAAAGATCTACAGAATTAATGGCTGAAATTAATTCCATGGTCTATCATTCTATTAGATATTCCAAAGGTTCATTTACGAAACAAAACTGAAACCATTTTGCACAGTATTTACAAAAAATTAATATTATTCCTAAGACAAATATTTTTGTAGATTACTAAAACCTAGCAAGAACAAATACTTTATGAATTTGACTTTTTAAAAGATTTCTGTTATAAATGTCATTGGAGTAACTGCATTTTGGCTTTCTCTACTGACAGTGGCCCATTATTGTTAAGGGGAAATTAAGTTTTTTATTTAAATTGATCTAATTAACCTTTTTGTGGACAGAATGGTAATGGCCTTGGTTTTTCTTATTGTGAGACAAGATGATCAGACTATTTAAAATTCTTCTATCTAATTCTTCTTAATTTGTCAATATTTAAATTGTGTGGTGTTTGTCAGTCAGTGCAAGAGTTAAAGTAAATTTTCTGTAAATACACATCTTTCATTTTTAAATATCTAGATCTAACATCCACCAGTTAAAACAATATTGTTTTATGTTACAGCAAAAATGTTTAGGGATCAAGGTACTCAAGTTGATATTAAACCACCAAAACCACAAACAATAAGCACAGAGGTAAACACAGATATAACAGGAGACGTAATTAAAAAGGAGGAAAACCTCTCCTCTTGGATATCAAGAATAGATTTCAGTGATTTTGATGATATTCCATCACCCTTTTCTGACAGTCTCCTGCATTCCTTAGATACTTTAGACTCTCCAGGAATGAGTATGGACAATAATAAAGAATATACAACCCTTACTAATGCAGTAACAGGCAAAAATTTAGCTAGTTATTCAGACCATTCAGTTAATACAGCAAAAAACCTTTTTATGGAGTTGAGAAAGGCTCTTGGTATTAATGACGAAGGAAACTTGTAAGTATTAATCATATCCATTACTTTATAGGTATATATTGATTACAATGGAGTAAAAATGCAACAAAACAATACTATAAAATACATTTGATTTGATTGATAATATATTACAAAGTTATTTATTTATCGAATTTTGGTTTCCAATCATTGTGGGAAAAATTACAGTAAAGAAAAAAAAATGGTTTACATTTATATGATTTTAGTGGAAATTACACGATTTAGGGTTAATATTTGTCATTCAAATTAATTTAGCCTACAAAAGAAAACCGAAAATTTGGGAAAAGTTGAGATTTATTTCTCAACATACTCATCTTTAACCCGGCTGAAATCCACGTTTTCTCGAAGCCTGTACAGTAGGCTTCTGCTCGGCTTGTGATTGTTTAAGTTTGAAAACAAAAACAAGTCGCACGGGATCAAATCGGGAGAATAAGATGGATGGGGCAGCAGTTCGTAGCCCAATTCGACCAATTTGATTGATCGGAGGGGTGAGCCGAAGCGTCTCATGGATGAACATCTCATTTTCTTCGCCAAATGACGCCGTTTTTTCTGCAATTTGGCGTGAAATCGGCCCATTTATTCGGCGTAGTAGAGTCCTGTAACTGTTTGGCCCTTATCCAGCTAGTTGATGTAGATAACACCTTGAGAATCCCAGAAAACGGTGGCCATCTCCCTTACGACCTATAGGACAGACACACCTACTATCGATTATGTAGCACATTGTCGTCTACGAGAATGTTCTAAACGTATAGTATAGAATTATTGCGATAGTGGCGTGATCGGGGGATGAGGCTAAGAATTTATAGGTCCGCTATCCATAGTGCAGTATAACACAGTTCCTCTATAATTTTCTGGTTCCGATTTGTCTCCTTTTTTTGAAGAGATATCCTCGATCTCCATTCTTGAGGAATTTTGTTTTGTATTCTTATTTTTTGGAGAGTTCATTCGGTATTTTGTCCTTCCCTGGTGATTTTCTATTTGTTAATTTCCTTAATGCTTCCTTTACCTCTTCCTCCTCAATATTTATTTCTTCGTTTGTGGTTCATTATCGTCACCTTTAGCAAATAGAGATCAAAAGTATAGTCCATTTTCTTTCTAAATATGTTTCGTTTTTATTAGTTCGTTCATCTCTTTTCTTTGTCCTTTAATCATTCTCTGGGGTAAGTTGTAGTATGTAGCATCTCCACATCTGGGAGTAAGTTGTAGTACTTTTATATTTGTTGTGACCAATTCTTTCTCATGTCAGTACTGGACTAGTCTATCACCCCTCACGGTTTTTTCCTGATCCAAAGCTTCTTACAATGTTTTCTTGTTTTTCATCGGTTAACTTTAGCATTACAGTCATAGCAAGTCGGCCATAATTATAATAATAATAATAAAATCTTTATTTTTCCTTCAAATTCATACAATACACAAAGTATATAAATTATTTATCCATACAATACAATAAGAAAGAAAAAAATATATAAATTATATATGCATAAAATGCAATAAGAAAGAAAAAATGCTGACGATCAGTTGATGCTGATTTCAAGAAATCAGTACCTCTGCTTTTCATCTTAGCAAGAGAAAAAAATATATATTTTTTTGCATGTTCTCTAAGAATCAATTAAAAACCATAATCAATAGAAACATTTAGCATTTAAATATTGTCCAAAAACTATCACACAGTTTATACATACTTCATAACAGGTCATCAAATAGTTGCACATATTATGTTACTCACTTAGCAATTTAGATTTAAGAGATTTCTTACAAGATAATCGATTTTAACTTTAATTATTTAGCTATTCCATTATATACTTTTGATATTTGATATGTAAATGAATTTTTGAATTGTTCTGTATAATGTGGCGAAGCTCTAATTGTATTTTTGTATTTTGTATTGAATTTATGTATGTCAGTTCCGTATATAATTTTTTTAAAAAGATATGCTGATAGAGAGTTTTTGATAACTTTGTGGAAAAGACAAGCAGCATGTAACCATTTTACATGTTTTAATTTGTGAGAAATAGGCTGGTGTCTTATTACACCACAGATCAGACGAAGACACAAATTTTGAACCACCTGAATTTTTCTCCTGTCATTTGAACCAATACAAGGCCCATACACAACATCTCCATAGTTAAATTTCGATAATACTAAATTTAAATAATACTAAACTTTCGCACAGTATTCTTTTTACTTTCTATGACAGACAGCGGCGATGATGATAAATTGTTCGTAGACTGAGAAATGCTTTACTCACACAGGTGTTAATATGTTTAGTAAATTTGAGGTGATTATTTAAAGTTAAACCTAGATTTTTTCCACTAGTTACAGGTTTAATGATTTCAATATCAACAACTATTTAAATGTTACTCATCTCCAAACACACCGTTTGGACCAAAAACCACCAGATTAGTTTTTTTAGAGTTTATATTTAATCTTACCCAAGCAATCAATGATTTAATATCTTGATTAACAATACCAATATTGGTGGTATATAAAGTAAATAAAATTGGACCTAAGATTGAGCCCTGAGATACCCCTGACAAAATGTTTAGAAAATCAGAACTTCTTTCGTCTACTTTGACCCTCTGTTTCTTATGATGCAAGTATGACTTAACCATATTCAATGCATCCACGGAAAAGCTGATTGACTTCAAAATTGCACAGAGTAGTGAGAGTGTCAAATACCTTAAAGAAATCGATCAAAACTAAAATGGTAACCTTACTCACATCTCTTTCTCTTAAAATGTTATCAGTTATTTTAAGGAGTGCTGTTTCACAGTTGTGAAATGACCTAAACCCGGATTGAAAATCGGTTATTTATTTTAACCGATTTATATTTATTTTTTACTTGCTGCTTCTTTGTATTATAGTTTAGATATTATTTTTCTCAATAGGTATATTTAAAACTGACTTTTAATTTAATCTGTCTGAAATAACAACAATAAGTTCAAGCATAAATTAAATCGTTTTATTTGTGTAAAACAACTTTTTAAAGGAATTGAAAAAAATATTACTTTTTTTGAAACTAGTATTATTCCTTATATTTTTCTTGTAGCTAAGTTTCTTTTCTAAGATTTTAATGTTAAGTAATTATAAACATGCATCTAATATTAAACTGGTCAGCATTTTGCTGTGTCACCTAGTTCTTTCCCTTATTAGACTAGCCAGGTGAATAAGTCTTGAACTTCTCAAGGTCATTTTCATATCAGTAGACTTATTTATGAATGGTAAATTTTGCTGTCGACTTAACTTGTTGAAATATTTTTATCAGTTTAATTAATTCAACACAATATTAAAATACTGTATCACGATGATTTCTTGTCTTAAAAATTCCTGCTTTTGAAATACTTCTGCCGATTCACAGGCAATATCCCTTAACTCTCAACTGGCTTCGTGATTTATTCTGCCGTTAACTGCGTCCTGGGGTCTACCGGACCCCATTTTTTTTAGTTTTTTTTTTGTGAAATTAGTAAAGACAATTCATTATTTCGTTTTAAGCGTTTTTTACTCATTTAAGCTTTAATAAAACCATGTAAGCCCATTTTCTATTTATTTTTCATTAATAATGACAAATGCTAAAAAAATGTAACATAACTTACATATAACAATAAAACACTGAAAACTTTGTTTTCAAACTTCCACAAAATTTATTTTAAATCTCATCACTACAGCTGTTTCGGCTGATTGCCTTTCTCAAGTGATCTATTTCTGGCTTGGGTTTACAAATTTATAGTCTCTAATGAAATAGGTTGAGGAGGGGAGAACTGTTTGTCTCAAGTTGGTCATTCAGAATTATATCTGTGTTTTTTAATTTGTTGATTTCAATTCTAACAAAGATAGCTTAAGGCCTTTATTTTGAATGTGAAGAATTTTAAATTTGCCATTAAAAGAATGATTATGATCTAGAAGGTGAAGTGCGTATGTCGAATCTGTTTTTCTATTCTTGAAAGCCCTTTTATGTTTTGCTATTCTTTTATCAAAGTTTCTACCAGTTTGACCGAAGTAAGTTTTTGGGCAGTCGCCACATTGAAGTTTGTACACACCACTATTTAAGTGTTTTTTATTTTGGCTCTTGTTATTTTTAATATATTTGCCTAGGTTGTTATTTGTTCGGAAAGCTGGTGTTATTCCTTTCTTTTTTATGTGTTTGGCAATTTTTGTTGTTATTTTGCCTGTATATGTAATCGAGCAGAATGTACTGGGTTTTTTCTCTAGTGGTGGAAATACTAATTTCAGGGCTTTCTTGTGTAGTTTTTGATTTAACATTTTATTAATTGTTTGTTCGTTGTATCCGTTGTTTACTGCTATTTGCTTAATTATATTTAATTCTGTCTCAAAGTTGTATTTTGACATCGGAATTTCTGTTAATCTATGTAACATACTATGATAAGCTGCCAGTTTATGTTGTGTTGGATGGGATGATGAATTGTGTATAGTCGTGTCAGTATGGGTAGGTTTATGAAATATGGAGAAGTCATGTTTGTTTTGAAGTCTGCTAATTTTTAAATCTAAAAAATTTATGGATTGATTTTGTTCTGTTTCTATTGTAAATTCAATATGACTATCAACTGAATTAATATACGATAAAAATTGGTCGAGTTGTCTGTTAGTTCCTGTGAAACATACCAGTACGTCGTCTACGTATCTCCACCAATATACAAACTGTTTGAATACGGGATGTTTTGAAATCTTTGTCTCTAGATGATCCATAAAAATATCTGATGGCAATGGGCTTAGAGGATTACCCATTATAAGTCCGGCACTGTTATTTGTATATTTTATTATTAAATTCAAAGTAGTCCTTGTTTATGCAAACTTCAAGAAGATGTAAAATTTTAGATGTAATTGATTGGATTTGTACTATTTTGGTATAAAAGGTTTTTTACTAAAATAAAAGTTTCTGTAAGAGGGATACTAGGAAAAAGATTTTTTACGTCAAATGAAATTAATCTGGAGTTGTTAGGTAATTGAAAATGTTGTATTTTATTAACTAGTTCTATTGTATTTTTTATGGTAAATTTAGGTGAAAATTGAGTGTGTTCTAAAATAATCTCTAACAGTTTTTTTGAAAGTTTATATGACGGAGCTATATAAAAAGAAACTACAGGTCTTATTGGGTGATCCGGTTTGTGTAGTTTAATGAAAGAGTATAATTTAGGAGGCTGTGGGTTCATGATATTGAGGTATTTCTGTTCTATTGGATTTAGTATTGCTTTTGAATTTTTTAACGCTAGCTTAATTTGTTTTTGATATTTTTCTGTCGGATCTTTGAAAACAATAGAATATAATAACAAAACAATATAGATCAGTCTTCGTTTTTTTAATGCATCCATGACTTCTGTGGATGAAAATTAATTGTCTGCTGTGACATTTCGGTCAGAACTTCAACATCTAATTAATAGGATTACAACGTGTGATGAATATGGCCTTAGCTAAACACCGCAAAGACAAAGGTGATGGTCGTCAGTAAAACGCCAATACAACCGGAAGTGGTAACAGCTTATGGCGAACAACTGGAGAGAACTAACAGTATCATTTACCTTGGTTGTAATCTAAATAAGAACTGGAGAATGAACAAATAAATTAGAATACGGATAAAGAAGGCCAGAGCTGCATTCTTTAAGATGAAGAAACTGTTATGTGGAAACAATATTACTTTAAGTCTGAAAATTAAATTAGTGAGAGGTTATGTGCTCTCTACTCTTTTGTATGGTGTCGAGGGTTGGACTTTGACGGATACACTTCTCAAGACACTGGAAGCCTTCGAAATCTGGCCATGGTATGCGCCACCCAGAGATATAATATACTCCATTTAATAATACAAGGCAAGGTAGACGGAAGAAGAAGACTAGGCCAAAGAATAACGTCATGGTTTAGAAACCTGAGAGATTGGTTTAACAGATCCTCTGCATCTCTTTTCCGAGCTGCCGTCAACAAAATTACTATAGCCAATTTGATAGCCAACGCTCGATCATCGACCAAGGCACATGAAGAAAAAGACATTTCGGTGTGAATTAGCAATTGGATGACACAGTCTCAACACCGCTTGTGTTGGTTTCATGAAACATTTCTCCTTATTTGTTAGAGAAAAACCATCACTAACCCCACAGTAAAGATAACCATTATAGAAATAGGTGGTACTTGCGCCAGGGCCATAATTGTCAGTGCATATTTCCGAGGTTTATTAGGTATGTACATGCGGAACCTACATCTACCGCGAAGTCCTATGAACATTTCGTCGGTACAACACAATTCTCCCATAGAATAACAGTCTTGGCAACTTTTTACAAAACGCTCAAATAACCAAGACACTGTTGCAGTTCGATCATTAGTTTAACGTTCTTCTCAATCATCTGCATTATCAAATCTAAAACAAAAGTAATAAAATATTTACACAAATCAGTCAACAAACCTTAGACATGCGAGCACTACATATACCCTTTTCAAAGACGTAGTGGATCTGAATCTGAATATGTCGTCCCATCTGTTGCAAATATTCCTTACAAGTCTTTACCATTTGACTTGAAATCTGCAGAGTAATACAAGATAGCGAGAAACGCTCTAAATTCTTCCTTTGTTAGCTCTCTGAGTTCTGTTTCTTTCTGGCTAAATTTTTCTTGAAATAACAATATTCTTTCATTTGTTCGTAGAATTATTTCATTTTTCATACCCTCTGTAAAAAGAAGGCTCCATATTTTTAAGGAATCAGAGACATCACCACAGCAGGTCCTTTCAACATCGGAAAAACTTTAACCAGATTGTGTTTTCTTGTTCTAATATTCAAATCTGGACTGGCCGGAACAGCAGACCACAAAAATCTATCGATGTTTAGCAAAATAAAACTTTCAATTTGTTGTTTCTGGCCCCTGTTTTTCTTCGCCTATAGCTCGACTTTCTTGTGGTTCAACATTCTTCCCCTGATCTTCCATCTCACAATCAGAGTTATGGCCACTCTCTGGAGAAAAATTTTTTTCTAGTCCTCATAATCACTAACCTCGCTTTCATCATACCACCGCCGTACACTTTCATCAAAATTAGGCTCTGCGAAATACATTCTTTCAACATCCTAACATGTTTTGATTACTTTTTGTTAGAGTCCAGGTCTATGAACCATATTTTAGGACTGGGCTTATTATTGTTTTGTAGAGTTTTAGCGTTCATACGTTAGCTCTCAGTTTAAAAACTCTCTTTTTCCATGCGGTAGGCAAGATTTCTCGAGAATGAATCGACCGATTTTGCTGAAACTTTGCAAAGTTCATCTTTATAATATTGTGTCGTGATTGAATGGCGATAATTTAACTTAATGGTCACTAAAATATGATACTTTACAGGGGTTTGTGTGCTGGCGACATAATTTCCAAAAATAACAAAAGAAAGTCAGATTCTTTGAACTTAAAACCAGTTTAAATGTGTTTAAGCCAGTTTAACAATGAGATTTTACTGAATTACAGAAAATAATATCTTTTAAAGAAAATAACTAGTTAGAATAGACAATTAAATAAGATCATATTATAGTAGGTACAGTAAAAGAAAAATATTTATTGTAAAATATGAAAATAAAGACTAAATACTTTCCCAAACAATTAAAAATAACCAATTTCATTAAGTTTTTTTTATAAACTTAAGAATGCTTTTACGAAAGAAAAAAATATATTCAATAGGTTTAATGTCATTATTTTAAATTTATTATTTTAAAAGGACAAATATTAGTAGATAATAACATCCAATATGTCGTATTTCAGTTCCTAAAATTCACCATTGGTAAATCCCCAGATGTTAATCACCATTCCCCAACTCACATTCACCGAGAATATCATATTTATTATATAATTAACTCCGGTAATATTGCTCGAATTTGCTTCAAATTTGGTGTGAACACTCTTGAAGTACTAAACTTTCATATATAATAAAATAAATAAATAGCTTTATTGAAAATACAAGACCTATGTAACCCCTTAACCTTTAAGGCTAAGTGGCTACATTTGTAGTCACTAAAAAATGCTCTGAATGTGCATATGTTCTTCTTATACTAATGTTATTTGAATACGGAATGGAGCTGGGTATTTTGTACTGAAAATATGTCTTTATTTTTTGATAATACGACAAAATAGAGTGGCTAATAATTTAGTCTGACCGCGTTCCTGACCACGACCAACGCTCGTGAATAGTGGCTAAAAATGTGGACACAAATAAATATACACACAAATAAGTTCTGTTGTTTTAAAAAAAAAAAATACATGAATTTTAAACTAAAACACTTTTTTAGTGCTCCAAAAACACATTGCATTTACTCTTTCAGGTAAATGTTCGATAACATTGGAAATAACTTTATGTCTATTATAGGTTCTTCCAGTTTTTTCTTTGTTACAGTGACACCTGTTTTTCTTCCAAACCTCTTTCTATTCGTAAAGTCTCCTATTAATTAGTCAGCTAATATACTCCTAAACAATAAATATAACCTGGGTTTTCTAGTTAGTTTTGATGATATTGTCCTCTTGTACAAAATAAAAGAATTAACTATTGCACTATCCACCAAATAAAAAAATATTTTCAATCAGCATCTCCTAGATTTTCATGAAATAGAATAACAAGCCTTTAACTGATCAAATAGATCTATTCCACCCATATTCAGATGGTAAACGGCAATACTTTGTGTACATAGAATCTGCTCTTTACTGCTTTTTTTGTTAGTTCTCTGTATCCTTGCTTTACTTATGGGTGTATGCATATTAGATGCCATTACTACACATTTTTTTCTTTGATCACGCCATTTTGTGAGTGATATCTGGTTAGACGTGGCTTAATCATCTTCACCATATTTCAAATTTTTATCTGAACACAATACATGTTTAGGAAAATACTTTCTATTTGACATAAAAGTTCCACAAGCAAATAAATCAAAACTAAGCAGTTTACTCAATAAAGGTATTAATGTAAAAGAATCTGTCAAAAAACAAGCAGTACCCATATGCCCGAAACATTGAACTTACTGTCAGCACATTTTCACCAATTCCAAATTCTCCATTAACAATACTTCCTTTTCCGTGATATGTAGCAGCATAAGCTATTGCCCATACTTTGAAGCCCTGTTTAATTGGTTTCAAAGGTACTGGTGAAAACTTGAATCAACGTGGCAACGTGGTGTTCCGGCCGACCATGCGGAGTCGGCTTTAACAAGTCGCCCCCTCTTAGCTAGCGACCATCGAACGGGCCGGTTCGAAGTTGTACAGTCCATTTTCATTTCAGTTTATTTAATGTTTCAAATGTTAATTTTATTATAGTTCAGTAAATAAAAAGTGTATAACGTATGCAATTCATTTCTACATAAAGTTTGGTCCGTACGATCCAGATGGAAAGAAGATTACAATAATTTTGATGCAAAAACAAGTGAGTCCTATTTCATTATTCAATTTCCTAACCTCATAAATTTACAAAACGTGTTTCTTTACCTATCTAAAACCCTACCGGTAGCCGAAATTTATTGTTTAACCGGTTTTCCATACGGTTAAAATCTCAGTTCATATCAAGTATATTTATACAGCGTTGCCGATTAGTTTAACATATCCGATTTTAAAATATTTATGCAGGATTCAAAAAATTAATTATTATTTTCATTACGGACTAATAAGTAATTTAAAAACTTGGTTCTTTTCATTGTTTTATTAAAGCTTTTTTATTTAATGATTGCAAGTGTTTATTAAAAGCTTTACAATATATGTATGTACGTTCATTTTAACGTAAAAGCAAGTTTTTTATTACTTTGAAAGTGTGAAATTTATGTTTTCATTTATGCATTTAATGTTAGAAATCTCACAGTAGATTTTATTTCAATTTATTTTACATAATGGCTGATCTTAAAAAACTAAGACGTAAACGAGGTTCGATTAAACAGCAATTGACATGTTTTATTTCATTTTTCAACAAAATTCAAAAACTATACGATGATAGTGAACATATAGAACAGACAATCATTTTTGATTTACAACAAAGATCTGCAAAATTAGGTTCATTATATGATGAGTTTAATGATTTACAAACCGACATTGAACAAGAATGTGATGATGATCAATTAGAAAATGAATATGCTGAACGAATTAACTTTACAAACGACCATGCAACTTACACAGCAAGTGCTTTATGTTTGGTATCCAAATTAAATGTTATAATTAGTTCTGAAACAAATAATACAACTCACAGCGAGTTATTTGAAAATAAAGTAGAATTTGTCAAGCTTCCTCCAGTCACAATTCCTTCCTTTAATGGAGAGTTTTGCAAATGGATAGAATTTAAAGAAACATTTGAGTTATTAGTTCATCAAAACTCTTCATTGAATGACATTCAAAAATTCCATTACTTACGAACTTCTTTAGGCACAGAAGTGCAACAAATTGTTAAGCATTTAGAATTTTCTAAACAAAATTATATTTTAGCATGGCAGGCTTTATGCAAACGGTTTGACAATCCTCATTTGCTTGTCAATAGTCATATTAAATCGTTATTTAATTTAAAATCAGTCACACAAGAAAGTGCTAGTGCTGTAAGAGAATTAGTAGATACAGTTAATCAACATTTGCTTGTTTTAAAGAATTTAAACTTGTCTTATGAAAATCCATTATCTAGTGCTATGTTGATTCATATTATTTCAGACAAATTAGACAAAGTTACTTTAAAAGAATGGGAGCAAAAATACGATAAAGATACTTTACCAGAAGTCAATGATTTATTTAAATTTCTAGATAACAAAGCAAATCAATTAGAAAAGCTTGAAGAGAGGGGAATAAATGTCAACTCTCAAGTTCAACAAAGTTCTCAACAGAGAAAACCATTTAAAAAACATGTATCTTTAGTGTCAAATAATCTTTCTAATGCAAAGAAAATATGTCATTTATGTCAAAGTGATCATCTTATTTACTATTGTCCTCAATTTTTACAATTAAGTGTTTCTCAAAGATGGACAAGGATTAAAGGTATGAAATTATGCACAAATTGCCTATGCAAGGGACATTTTAGTAAAGATTGCAGTCATGGGTCCTGTAAAGTTTGTAAAGGTAAACATAATACCCTGTTGCATCATTATCAGGATCAAGGAACTTATTCAATTAATCACATTACAAATTCAAATATGCGAGCAGCTCAAGCTCAGTCATTACAAGTAACAAATAATGGCACCAATTGTCATGAATCAAATAACGCGACAGAGCTAGCTGTGTCTAATTTCTCAAAAACTAATAATACATATGTGTTACTGTCTACTGCCATCATTAATATATGGGATGATAATGGTCAAGTTCATCAGGTAAGAACTGTTCTTGACAGTGGTAGCCAGACTTCATTTCTAACAGAAAAATTATGCAAAAAACTTAACCTAAAGCAAATAGATGCAAATCTTTCAATAGTGGGGATCAATCGTGTCACTTCCACCCTACGTTATAAATGCAATGTTTCTATTGGATCTACTTATGATTCAGATATCTTCAATTTAACATGTTTTGTCCTACCTAAAATTACAGAAAATTTACCTATTTATAACATTGAAGGTTCTAAATTAAATATTCCTAAAAACATTTCTTTGGCAGATCCTTCGTTTCATAGATCACAATCAGTTGATATGCTTATTGGTTCCGATTTATTCTGGGATATACTTCGAAATGGAAAAATTTCTCTGGGTAAAAATCTTCCTGTCTTACAAAACACATGTTTTGGTTATGTAGTTGCCGGGTTGTGGTCACAAAATGTCGATAAGGTCCAATGTTTTTTTGTACAGAATGATCAAGTACAGAAGGATCTTGAAAAATTTTGGTCAATAGAAGAAGTTTCAAATACAAAGTTAATTTCTCAAGAGGACAACATATGTGAAGAACATTTCAAGAATACATATTCTAAAGATTCAACTGGTAAATTTATTGTCAAGATTCCATTAAAAGAAAGTAGAGAACAGTTAGGAGATTCAAAAGACTTAGCTGTGAGGAGATTTCTAAATCTTGAAAGACAATTTGAAAAAGATCTTCAATTAAAGAATCTTTATGTTTCATTTATGCAAGAATACCAGGCACTTAACCATATGTCAATTGACACATATTTCGATGACAACATTTGTTCATATTTTCTACCTCATCACGGGGTGCTCCGCAATGAAAGCCTTAGTACACGATTAAGGGTTGTTTTCAATGGTTCTGCTAATACAACAACTGGTAAGTCTCTTAATTCTATTCAGTACGCAGGACCAGCTATTCAAAATGATATTTTTGCAATATTGTTAAGGTTTCGGTTTCATAAATATGTAGTTATTTCAGACATCGAAAAGATGTATCGGTGTATTGATGTCCATCCAGATGATAGACATTTACAAAAAATATTTTGGAGAGAAGATGTACATCATCCTCTTTCAATTATGACCTTAAATACCGTGACATACGGTACCTCGAGTGCTCCATATCTCGCAATGAGATGTTTAAGACAAATTTCTTATGATTGTCAAGATAATTTTCCATTAGAATCCAAATTAATTCATGAGGATTTTTATGTCGATGATTTGATTACAGGTTTTGATGATTGTGATGTTGCGAAACAAACCTGCAGAAACATTTCTAATATACTGCAGTCAAGTGGTTTTAATTTACGCAAATGGGTTTCCAATGATCCTGTCATTATAGAACATTTAAAGAACAATGCCGATGAACTTAGCGTCTTAAACTTGGGAAATTCAGATCCTGTAAAGACACTAGGAATACAATGGATTCCTAAACTCGATATTTTATGTTACAATCTTCCAGAACAACAAAAAACAATAAATACAAAAAGACAGATCTTGTCAGAGATTGCAAAGGTTTATGATCCGTTAGGACTTATCAGTCCATGTATTATTTTGGTCAAAATATTATTACAAAAGTTATGGAAACAAAAACTGAATTGGGATGATCAGATTCCCACAGAATTAGTAGAGGACTGGAATCGATTCAAGTCCAAATTACATTTGATAAATCAATTTCAATTGAACAGATTTATTTTAACCGAATCGCATCAACGATACGAGATACACGGATTTAGCGATGCATCGTTCAATGCTTACAGCGCAGTTGTGTATATCAGGTGCTTCGATAATTCTGGAAACATTACAGTTCGTTTATTATGTTCAAAAACCAAGGTGTCTCCTATAAAACTACTTACAATTCCACGATTAGAATTATGTGGAGCTGTATTATTGGCAAAATTAATGAAATCAGTTATAGACGCAATAGGGGTTTCTATACTTCCAATTTATTGGTGTGATTCACAAATTGTGTTACATTGGTTACACGCAGATCCAAGTAATCTTCAAGTGTTTGTAGGCAATAGAGTTAGTGAAATTCAGCGTCTCTCAAAAAGTCGTTCATGGCATTATGTTGCATCAAAGGATAACCCAGCTGATATTGCTTCAAGAGGCTCTTATCCCCATGAGTTACTTAATCAACGTCTTTGGTGGAATGGTCCTATATTTTTACTGGATTGCTCTTTTATTCCTCCACCATTTAAACAGTCAGATTCTATTATTATTCCAGAAATCAAACAAAAACCAATCTCCTTAATTTCAAGAACAGATCAATTTATTATTTTTAATAAATTTTCTACTTTTCGTAAACTGTTGCGAGTCCACAGTTATTGTTTAAGGTACTTAAGGAACCTACTTAATTCTAGCAAAAATAGAAAACTACCAGATGCAACATCCAGCAATCATGGCTCTCGCAAAAATCAGTACATCCCCTTTTTATCACAAGATGAATTAGAAAAAGGTCGATTAAGTTTAATTAAATTAGCTCAAAATGAATGTTTTCAGGAAGAAATACAATTAATCAAAGCTAATAAAGAAGTCAAACGAAATCACAAACTCTTAGCTTTGTCGCCATTTATTGATGGTAATAATTTGTTACGAGTAGGTGGTCGATTAACCCACTCTGGGTTAGAGTATAATCACAAACATCCTTTTTTATTAGATGGTAAGCATCGGCTTACTCAGTTGCTAATTGAGGATGAACATTTAAATTTATTTCATGCAGGTCCACAATTATTATTGTATACTATAAGGCAGCAATATTGGCCAACAGGAGGCATGAATGCAGTAAAATCTGTTGTTAGAAATTGCATAACATGTCACAAATTTAAACCAACTCAAATTACTCCATTCATGGCCGATTTACCTCAATCTAGAGTAAATATTTCATTTCCATTTGATCACACCGGTGTTGATTATGCAGGACCCTTTGTCCTTAAAGATCGCAAAGGTCGTGGTTGTAAAACGTATAAAGCATACATCTGTTTGTTCATTTGTTTCAGTACAAAGGCAGTTCATTTAGAATTAGTCACTGCTCTTACGTCCGAAGCATTTATCGCAACATTTCGAAGATTTGTTGCTCGCAGAGGTAAACCATCTCACATATATTCGGATAATGGGACTAATTTTGTAGGTGCAAAAAATGAGTTAAATATATTATTTAAGTTTTTGTCTACCTCTTATGATACATTTTCAAATTTTTTCACAAATAAAAATATTCAATGGCATTTTATTCCGTCGAATTCTCCGTCATTTGGAGGATTGTGGGAATCTAACATTAAAAGTGTAAAACATCATTTACTAAGGACAATTAAAAATGTTTTATTAACGTATGAAGAATTTGTAACGATACTAACACAAATTGAGGCTACGGTAAATTCCCGTCCCCTTTACCCTATGTCCTCAGACCCTAATGACTTTTCACCCTTAACCCCATCTCACTTCTTGATTGGAAGATCACATACTGCTGTTCCTGATCCAGCTTTTGGTGAAACGGTAAAACTGAACCAGTTAACAAGATTTCAGCTGCTTCAACAATTGCAGCAAAGTTTTTGGAAGCAATGGTCTACTTCCTACCTTTCCAGCCTTCAAAGCAGATATAAGGGCAAACAAAAGGTACCCAATTTGGAATGTGGTACATTGGTGACCATCAGAAATGAGAATGTTCCTCCATGTCAATGGATTTTAGGACGAATCAGTGAAGTTCACCCAGGTCCAGACGGCGTAGTACGAGTCGTTACAGTGAAGACGTCGAAAGGAACTTTAAAAAGAGCTGTAACTAAAATATGTCCTCTACCAGTATTATTGAACCAACCGTTCAAGGCGGGGAATATGGTGAAAACTTGAATCAACGTGGCAACGTGGTGTTCCGGCCGACCATGCGGAGTCGGCTTTAACAAGTCGCCCCCTCTTAGCTAGCGACCATCGAACGGGCCGGTTCGAAGTTGTACAGTCCATTTTCATTTCAGTTTATTTAATGTTTCAAATGTTAATTTTATTATAGTTCAGTAAATAAAAAGTGTATAACGTATGCAATTCATTTCTACAGGTACATATTGTTTCATAGCTGATCTACCTTTGAAACCAATCATTCTTTCGTTAATTGACAAGTTACGATTTGGATAAAAAAGTTCTTTATAATGTGTATTCAAATAATCTACAAGAGAGCGGACTTTGTACAACTTATCAAAACCTTCTTTGCCTTTAGCCAGTATCTTTGTTGTATCATTCAGATGTAAATATCTTAGTATCTGAAGGAATCTTCAAAGAGGCATAATTTTTGCAATTTTGGAGACTGAGAAATGTTCATTAGAAGACCAATATAGTCTTTCTGATGGTAATTGATGGAAGCCCATAATAATCAGTATTCCCAAGAACGCTTTGAATTCTTCAACGCTAATATTTAGCTGAATCCCATTCTGATGTGTGTATAAGTTAGATTCTTCTAATATTTTTTTTGTGCAATCGATTTTGAAAAAGCTTTTGACAAAGTCCGACATAACAAAATGCTAGAAATATTGGAAACAGCTGGATTGGACGATAAAGATCTACGAATAATTACAAATCTATACTGGCATCAAGTGGCAAGAATAAAGGTTGAACAAGAACTGTCGGATGAAATAAATATAAAAAGAGGAGTGAGACAAGGCTGTATATTGTCGCCTTTACTTTTTAACTTATATTCGGAGGAAATATTTAAGGAAGCCTTAATGGAGACAACCGAAGGTATTATTGTGAATGGAGTAACCGTCAACAATATTAGATATGCCGACGATACCTAGTCTTTGCCAATTGCGGAGAAGACCTTCAAAATCTAATGAACAAAATAAAACAGACTTGTGATCAGTATGGACTAAAACTCAACGTTAAGAAAACTAAATATATGATAGTTAGCAAACAAAATGATATACATGATGACGGTATAAAAGTCGGAGATGCCACACTGGACAGAGTAGAGAAACTCGTGTATCTCGGCAGTAATATCAATGAGAGCTGGGATCCAACCGCAGAAATTAAAAGCCGAATAGAACAAGCCCGAGCTGCCTTTGTAAAAATGAGAAACGTACTTTGCAGTCATGATCTTAGCATTGACCTTAGAGTTCGTATGATATCTTGCTACATCTTTCCTGTCCTGCTGTATGGAGTAGAAGCGTGGACCCTAACTGAGGCTATGCTTAAACGCTTGACAGCCTTTGAGATGTGGATATACAGACGACTACTGAAAATAAGCTGGGTCGACAGAGTTAGAAATGAGGAGGTCCTTAGACGGCTGAACCAAACAACACAACTGGTCAATATAATAAAGAAACGCAAGCTGGAATACTTCGGTCATATTATGAGACACCCTGAAAAATATGATCTTTTACATCTGATCATTCAGGGAAAGATCCAAGGTAATCGTGGTCCTGGTAGAAGAAGAACATCATGGCTGAAAAATCTAAGGCAATGGTATGGAAAATCAACTACATCGTTATTTAGAGCTGCTGTCAATAAAGTCACGATAGCGAATATGGTAGCCAACATGATATCCAACGATCGATAACGGTCATGGAACTAGAACAAGAAGAATATTTTTTTTAAACTTCCAAAAATTGTCAAGAATATTGCTATTGGAGATGACACATCTACCGGTATCTTCGGACCAAATGGACGTTCCTATGCAAAAGAACAAATATAAGGTTTGTTTCTTGTTTGGTAATAGAAAAAGTTTGAATTACTTAGTTCTACTCTATCTTCTTCAGTTGCACTTTCTGTTTCACTTTCTACACCAGCTTCGGTTATTCCAGGTTTTCTAATTATAGGTTCATATTCAGAATCTTGGATTGAGTATCACTGTCATAATCTATAGAATTATATCTATAGAATTACTTCTTGTTGACGTTCTTGCTTTGCAGAAAAAATACAGGTTACAAAAAAATAATAATCATGTGCATAAAACTTAGGAAGTAAAAATATATTTTTATTTCTTTTAACTGAGAAAGCAAGTGGCTACTTTTAATATTTTTCTAAAGCAGCCTCTATACTACTTGCGAAGTTGATCGAAGTTTGGCGAGCACGAGAATATAGACAGGTACTTCATGCGCCTTCGCTTCGCTTCGTTCTACTTCCGTTCTGTGTCTGTTTTTCGCGTCCGAGTCAAAGGGCTCGAAGTTCGAATACGAATTCACTTCGACTTCACGAGTATGTAGATACATGGCCTCGATTAATTTCACTTCACTCGATCCGAAGAACTTCGATCGAGAGTGTAGACAGCGGTTGACACTTATTTTATTTGATGTTTGTAAATGACCCTGGATAACAAATAAAACACTGAAACTTGATATTTGTCTTTAAAACAAAAGTATTCTTTCTTCAACGGATATAAATCAACTAAATACACGTACCTACCTCAATTGCTCATAAAATAGGACACTTTTTTTTACAAATCACGTTGCAAGCAACATGGAGTAAATGTGGCTAAAGGTTAAAGTTAAGGTACTAGCAGACCAACTGTCCCAAAACAACATTCAGTACTTTATCTTTTATCTCCTTTTGGGATTTCATACAAGCACATTTTTTGGGCTATTTCCTCTGGGTTGTGGAAATGATCGAGATCGGTTATTAAGAAAGTTGTAAAAGAAATCCGTTTTTGCTCAGAAGAATTGTTGCCAGTACATCAAAGAAAATTCATTAACTCATATTTATTATCGTTGTAAGTATTGGAAATTCATTGCTTTCAAAGTACCGTCTGAATTTATTGTTGAATATAAAAAAATTGTATCTAACAAAAGAAAAGTGTTTTCTCTTTTTTGTAAGCAGTGTAAAGATTAAAATGATATAGCTGTTAGTCACACGCCCCCTGATGACGTATTTTCAACGGGAATCACATGGCTGTTAATGCGGAATTAGTATTCTAATTATAGTTTGATACTTCAAACGTAAACGTTTTGTAACTCACATTATTTTTTTCCATCTGTAAAATTCTGTATCTGTTTAAATACCTATAAAATTGTTTTTGTATCACAATTGAAAACCTATTCAGTTAATCAGTTTAGCAATCTTGCTTTTACTGATGGATTATTAATACGATTCAATTATATTGAATTTATTATATGATAAGATTTATTTTTTCTCATGATTTTCATTTATGCTTTCTTCTAAATAATTTTCACAATTTATATGTACCAAATAGAAATACTATTGTTTCCGAAATATCAGTGGTGTGCAAAAAAATTCATTTGGTACGTGTGTATGTACAATAATAATTAATTTTCGTTGTTATTTAATTTAAATCAAAAATAGAATGACGTGTAACATTGTAAAATTAAAAAAATATACTATTTTTATACCATTGATGTGACTACTATTAGAACGTTTGCAAGAAGTCGGTTTAGATGGAAAATACATCAAATTCTTAAAAAACTTGTACTGGAACCAAAACGCCAGAGTTAGGATCGAAGGTTCCACATCCGCAGAAGTAGAAATTAGGAGGGGAGTTAGACAAGGATGTGTTCTGTCGCCTCTGCTGTTTAATCTTTACTCCGAGTTTTTATTTAAAGAAGCATTGGAGGATTCCAAGGATGGAGTCAATGTGAATGGCGTAAATATCAACAGTATCAGATACGCCGATGATACAGTGTTAATTGCGGATTCCGACTTGGGTCTACAACGACTCATCGACAAGACCAACTCGACCTGTGAGCCATTTGGTATGAAAATAAACATTAAAAAAAAACCAAAGTGATGTCAATCCGAAAAAACCAAAACGTGCCTCAACCTTGCACAATAAATGGGCACATTTTCGAACAGGTCAATAGATTTAAGTACCTGGGATGTTGGATCGATAGCAGCCTAAATCCTGATCTAGAAATAAGATCGAGAATAGAACAGGCCAGAAAATCTTTCGAGAAAATAAAAAAACTGCTTTGTGATTCTCAAATAAAACTCTAAATTCGACTACGTTTATCAAAATGCTACGTCTGGTCGACTCTTCTATATGCAGTTGAAACGTGGACCCTTAAAACATCAACCGTAAACAAATTGGAGGCCTTTGAAATGTGGATCTACCGGAGAATACTCTAAATTTCATGGACATCGCATACCTCAAACGAAGAAGTGCTGCATAGAATAGGCAAGGAAAGAGAACTGTTTAACACAGTAGAAGTTAGAAAAACATCATACCTAGGCCACATATTGAGAAATAATAAGTACCAATATGCCCAACTTATAGGAAAAATCAAGGGAAAGAGAGGCCTAGGAAGGAAAAGACTATCGTGGCTCAGACACATCCGACAATGGACAGGGCTAAATTTTGAACAGCTAATAAGAACAGCTGAAGATAGAGAAGAGTTTAAAATTGTAGTAGCCAACCTCCATTTAGGAGAGGGCACTTTAAGAAGAAGAAGATGTGACTGGATGCAAAATATTAAAAATTTAATGAATATTGATTTACCAAAAAGAATAGGTTAAATTATTGACGTAATACATAATGTTAAAGATGTTATCTGTTTAACATTAAAGTTAACTATGTTCACATCAATCACCTGTCAAATCCACGTCGACATTGTAGTCGATAATGTGACTTCATTTCCGTCGGTGATCAGCCGCATGTAAAAATATCAACATGTTTCATCCTTATCCGTATCACACGTATTAAAATCTGCCAATAAATATTCGGAAGTGTTTATTCTCGTAAAACTTCCAGGAAAACGTCTTCAACAAAGTTAGTTGATCATCTCCTTTTATTTACAAATTTACCTGGGACTTAATTTCGATTTCAAATAAATGATACTCACTAAAATGATTTAGTCGTTATTCTTCACAATATCATCGCCGTCATCATCATTTATAATTATTATTAGGTTTGGGCTTACTTCGTTTATTTTATTTTCGTGAATCCACCAATCCTTAATTAACTTTTCGCACTTTATTTCGCAGTGTCCTAAACCGCTTCGTCAGAATAACCATTAGGGCCAACATAGTTTTCATCGTAGGCATTTTAAAGTAATTATTTTCTTGTGGCATTTTAAAGTAATTAATATTTAAATGGGAATAAGCAACAGTTAAAGATTAAAGTAAGTTTATTGACGTTTCAATTTCAACTTCGGAAATTGTTCTCAAAATTCTCACGTTAGTAAATTAAACAAATGCGTATGTGCGTATAAGATTCTTCTACTAATTTTTCTAAAAAAAATTTCCAAAATTGTCAAAAATATTGCTATTGGGAATCTAAGGTTTGTTTTTTGTTTGGCAAAAGAAAAAGTTTGAATTAGTTCTTCTCTATCTTCTTTAGTTGCACTTTCTGTTTCACTTTCACTACATCTTCTTCGGTTATTCTAGGTAATAAGCCAATTGCTAACTGAGACCAATTGGGTCGCAAATTCCTCGACAGACTATAGTAAGATCTGGTTGTCCATATTAAAAGAGGAAGTTATTAAAAGGAAAAGACCAGTATAAGTAAGTCAGTAACATATAGAGGATACATCATTTATGTTTTTTAAATAAAAAACGGAATGACACCATTTTTGACTATAATTTCTAGTATTTTATTTGGCTGTTTTTCAGTTAAAGTTATTTCATTAGAGAGTTGTTTACCCTTTATGTCGTTCTCGATACCTTCTTCCTCTTGTGGCTTTAACTTAATATCTAAGTCCATGAAAGCTTTCGTAAAGTTATCATTAGAAATATTATGAAACTCATACAGAAAGCACAATATTGAATAGCACTCATGTAATAAAGTTATTCCTTTATTTACTGAGGAGTTGACGTGTTCAAGAATTGCAAAATAGAAAGCAGTTAACTGTTGGACGGAGTTGGAAAGTTCATCATCACTGCCCTCGTAATCAAATAAACGGAAATTTTTGCTTAAGCTTCGAGATAGGAAATTCAAGATCAATACCTAAATCTCTAGAACGTATTCTTGCTGATTCGAGAAATATTTTAACATTATCGTCAGATCTTTGGAATTCCAAATATTTTTTAAGATTATCTAAGCCTGGAATGCATTCCGCTATATTTAATTTAGAATTTTGAAGCATTTTATTTCAACAATAAATTTTTGATAATAAATCATGTCAATGTACAACCGAACACAAAAATTTAAATGTTTTTAGACTTAACTCAATTAAAATTTAGCACCCATTTTTGTTTTCGTATCACTAGTGGGATCTCCAATTAAGGCTTGATGCAGTAATAATGTTGTTTAGGTCTTGTTTTAGAGGTCTAATAGTATTGAAATGAATTTACTACCTTATTTCACTTAACGGTTTTAAAGTTAGACGTTTCACGTGCTCTTTTAGTAAATACCATCGACATGGGGACACGTGCTATTAGTTACTGGAAAAACAGTAAAAATTTTAAAATATCTGCCTTACCATCAGTAGTGTGTACACACCTAACTCCTGTTTGGCTAATATCAACCGTTGGACTCTAATGTCCTCTTTCGACCTGTATTTTATCGACCTATAACATCAACCACGTGTCACCACATTTTTAAAATAAATAAGTTTATCATGTAATCTATATTACACCTAGATTTGTGCCTACTTTTAACTACTTTTAAAATGTTTCTCTGATAATGGTGAGACAGGACCAAAAACGTTTTGAAAAAACTTTTAATCCTTTTGGATAATTTTTAAAATTTTTTAATAAATATACAGATTGAACGAAGTAAATTCGGAACATACGAAATATTATGTATTTCGGCTCAATTATGCTGTAGGTGGTTGGCCAACAAAAGGTTGTCAAATAATTATATTATAAAAATCCAATACTTCAGCGGGCTGCTGGATTCTGAACTAATTCAAGAACTCATTCATAGGTGGTCAAACCACCTATCGCTTCCTACAGCCGGCCACTCACGGTACAGCGGTGTCGTTCGACATAATCGGACAGAGGCGTTGTTCAATTTGTTGGTATATCTGGTGCGCCCACACATCATACTGCGCCGCAGTATTTGTTCGGTTCTCGACCATGTCAAATCAAACAATCATTTTAGCATCTCTTACTTTGTGTATAACTAAGCGTAAAAAGAAACCTAAAATAAAACGTAGATTCTGGTGCAAAGAATCCAAGATTTTGGTGCAAAATAAATCTCGTCTGCCTCTGCACCCGATTTACTGGACTGTACTGCTAATTTTAATTCTCTTTTATAGGATGTTCTAAAATTGTTAATTTTTTTTTTCTTACATACTCTTCATTGGCATCTTTGTTTACTTCTTGGAACTTTAAAACTAGAATGTCCATTGCCTGTTTTCGGGCGTTTCTGACGTGATACGTTTTACCTTTTATTCGCTATAAGCATTCTTGTTTTTTATATAATTTAAAAAACTCTCTTAAAAAATTCTCGCTAAATCAAGCCATTTCGATTTTCTATAATATGATCAAAGCAAGTGTGTAGTTAAAAACGCAGTTGAACAACGCCGCTGTATCGTGAGTGGTCGCCTTTAGGCAAGCCCCTCTTTCGTTTATCGAAGATGGAGATTTTGAGCGGTGTTGCCAATATCATTCCACTAGATGTTTCTAAAATAACTACAAACTTCTGAAATAACTACAAACCATTAAGTTTATTTTTGTTATTAGTCTGTTGTAGTAGATTGGTAAATACAATGAAAAATATAGGCAAATATCCGATTTATTTAAAGATACGAAGAAGATATAACTATCAAAAAGATCCGCAAATCGGATTATTACACGGCGATTGGCAACATTGACTTTGAGCTGCGCTCTAGACTATGGTGGGTTCTAAAAGGAGACGGATAGTTGAACGATATTTTATACAATGTCTAACACCGGGTATGGATTTATTTTTGTCCAAACTTTATATTGTTCCACTATTTCAAATGCAGTTTAAACAGACATATATTAAATTGTATAATCCGTTTTAAATTCGTTCAATCTGTATACCACCATACATCAGAAGTTTTTACTTCTTTGTAAGTTTGTTAAACTATGGTGTACAGCCAACGAGTGGGAGTTTTCCTTTTAATTTTCAATTAGACTTCACTGACTTAATTTTTACTCACACTTATTTCGTTTGAGTTAACAGTATTATGTATTATTTTTTATTGTATGTAAAATCAAAACTAAATGAACATATTAAAATGAATAATATGGATTCTCTAATTTTATCTTTTATATAATTCTTCTTGATATGCCTATCCTTTATGAATGTTGGCGATCATCATAGCAATTTTATCTTATCTGCAGCAGCTCGGAAAACCTGTACAGATGTTGTATTGAACCAGATTCTGAGGTTTTTTAACCAAGATGTTCTTCTTCTTCCTGGACCTCGTTTTTCAAATACCTTGGAGGAGAGCATATCTAGATTCATTTCGCATATGTCCGAAGAATTGTTACTTTCGAGATTTGATGGTGGTCAGTACCTCTCGATTTTTATTCATTTTTCTGAGGACCTCCTCATTTCTGACTCGGTCAATTCACGGGATCTTAAGTATTATCCGATATAGCCACATCTCAAATGCTTCCAGTTTTCTGCACATATCTTCATTCAATGTCCAGGATTCAACACCATAAAAAAGGACAGAGAAGACGTAGCATCGCAGCATTCTTACTCTGGTATCAAGAGAGAGGTTGTTAATCGTGAAGAAAGCCCCCATCCCATTGAAGGTGGATCTAGCTTTTCCGATGCGTGCTCTAATTTCCTGGTTGTTGGTCCATTCTTCATTTATTATGGTTCCGAGGTAGTTGTAGTGCGTCACTCTTTCTACAGGTGATTGGTTGACGTAGAGTTGACCTTCTGATATCCTTTTCTTGCTAATTATTATAAGCTTTGTCTTAACGTTTATATTGAGTCCATATTGTTGATTGTAATACGTGATTTTGTTCATAAGAACTTGTAGGTCTTCTAGGTTGTCAGCAAATACTATGGTGTCATCTGCATATCTGATGTTGTTTAGCTGGTAACCATTTAGTGGAATACTTTTTTCAGTTTCGTGCAAAGGTTCGATAAATATTCTTTCAGAGTACATATTGAAGATTAGAGGAGACAAAATATAGCCTTGCCTCACTCCACGCATGATTTTTACATAGTCAGTGTGTTCACCTTCAACTCTCAGATTTGCTGTCTGATTCCAGTAAAGATTTTAAATTATTTTCAGATCTTGTTTGTTAATTCCTGCTTCTTTTAGTATTTGCATCATCTCGGCGTGCTGTACTCGTTTTTATATACTGGTCGCAGATAAAATGCCGATGCTGCATTTCTTTAACTTTGCCGAAATAATTTTTTAGTTCTAATTTACAAAGCATAATACATAATAAGCATAAGCGGTATATAAATATTGTATCGCTTTTAAGCCAAAAATAACCTTGTAACTGTTGCGGTCTCTGCCACGAATTTTGCTATTAAATGTGTCAATGTGTAAACGTGTTAATGTTTGTAAATAGTAGACCAATAATAGGCTAACACATTTGACATTAAACTTTTATTTCTTAAGCTATGCTATCGAAAAAATTTCTTTTCTTAGGTATTTTGATTTTTCAATAACTTATGATTGTATAAACTTATAAAAACTATTTTGAGAAAAACGTGAAAATTTTGATTTTTTTATTGATTTATTCAAAAATTTAGATGCGACCTACGGCCGCCCTTTGTTTTGGCAACCCACGTGCGGTGCACGAACTGCACTGCTGCTAGGATCGGCTCTGTACTGGACTATAAAGTGGAGATTCTGGAGATTACCTTTGAATTTTATTTAATCTTTGTCCCAGTTGTCATATATATGTCCCTGTTTCGATCTGACCATTTCGTACTCTTATATGTCTCTAGATAATTCTTTGTATCAAGTAAAGACAGGATGTTTCCGAACAGATACTGTGGTTATGATGTTCGTTGCAGAATGTAATATAAATATTTCAAAAGGAATATATCAGTAGTATTTTTTATAAATTTATGCTTAGATTTTTATGCGAATATAAATATGAATCAGCTCAACACCTTTAAAATGTAGCAGTACAGAAAAATTCATCTGTAATTATATTGTTCTATATAGATCGACATTTCTCTGGACAGGTGCAAACTATCATTTATAAAAAACCGAAAAACTGTTTCCTCCATGGTGATTGTCTACATAAGACGTCTGATAAGATAGTACAAAGAAGATTCGCACTTAAAGGACTTATTAGGCATTTTAATAATAAAAGACTTTGATACCAACTATTATACCCGTTAATAATTGTTTAAGTGATTAGTGCATAAGTGCATGGCAAATAAAAGTTATAAACTATAAATAGTAATCATAACAAGGTTTTTGGGGCATATTTTGTGATAACATTGATTGCTGCACTTTAAGTACTATTTCGTAATACCAAAGGGGATTTAGTAAAAGGAAGTTTATTTGATATATTCGATGCAATTGACAACAATTTCGTAACATGAAGTCTTGTGATTTCCCCATAATTTAAAGTTCGATAGTTTTTGATAACTCGGTTACTAGATTAAAAGTTTCGATAAATTTTTTGGTTAACAAATCATGGCTTTCATGATAAGCAGTTATTTATAGAACCACTGAGAAAAAGTAATGTCTATTAAAAACGACTTGATATAGTTGCTGCATTTTATTTTGTCGTCTTATAACGTTTTAACTTCGGGTTAGAAATTTTATCAAAGATAAGAAACTGGGCTTAATGATTGCATCAAACACCAGATGAAAAAATGCGAATGAATTAACTAGAAGCAAGTAATAACAATACAGAAGGGAAGTTAAGTGACCCACTTGATATAACTGGTTAACTAAAATTTAGTGAAGAGGAAGGGAGAGAGAGAGAGATAAAGGAAATAAAAGAGGATGACACGTACATATTAAGTAAAAAAAAACTCAATCCTGAAACAAAATATATGCGCGATAAAATATTGAGCGATACCAGCTGCAGGTGAAATAAGACAAAACATCTTTGTTTATAGGATTATACCTTTTTTTTCAATATTAAATATAAACGAAATACAGACAGAAAAATATGAGTGCTAGTTAATGGGGAGTATATACAATAATACTATCTTCTTTTTCTTCCTTTGCTCTATCCGTTTCGGACATTGGCTATTAACAAGGCTATTTTGACTTTGTTTACGGCACCTCTGAACAGTTCGGTCGATGTTAGTCCGAACCATTGTCGCAGGTTATGCATCCATGAGTGTCGTCTTCTTCCTGGTCCCTCCTACTGTCGATTCTTCCTTGGACTATTAACTGTAGCAGCCGGTACTTAGTATGCCTCATGACATGTCCGAAGTACTCAAGCTTCCGTTTCTTTACGGTGAAGATTATTTTTTTGCTTTTGCCTATTCTCTGCATTACTTACACATTAGTGATGTGGTCTGTCCAGGATATCCGAAGAATACGGCGATATATCCACAGCTCAAAGGATTCTAGTTTCTTCAGGGTGGCTTCCGTTGTGGTGCATGCCTCTGCTCCATAGAACAAGGCCGGGAAGACATAACACTTGACCAGTCTTAATTTTAGTTCCATTGAGATTTTGCTTGTGAACCACTTTTACATATTGTTGAACGCGTTTCGCGCTTTTCCAATTCATGATCTTATTTCTGTTGACTGGTCCCATTTTGTGTTGACTGTGGTTCCAAGGTATGTGTATGTCTCCACTTGTTCTATTTTTATGTTTAATGTCAATTGCATCGGAGGTTGTTGTGTTCTGCTGATGAGCATGCATTTAGTTTTGGTTGTATTGTGTTCTAAACCATATTCTTGACTTGCTGTGTGTATGCTTTGCATGAGTCTTTGAAGCTCGTTGCAGTCATTTGCGATAATAACTGTGTCGTCAGCATATCTAATATTATTGATTACGCGTTTACTTGATACCCTCCGAAACTTCTCCCAGTGCTTCTCTGAAGATTTGTTCAGAGTATATATTGAACAGGAGCGGTGAGAGGACGCATCCCTGTCGTACACCCTTTTTAATATATATCTTCCCACTGTATAAGTTGCCCATCTTTATCTCAGCACTTTGGTTCCAATAGAGACTGGTTATTATGCGCAGATCCTTGTCATCAATATGCATCTTCATCAATAATACTATAGAAGTTATAATCACCTAAATGATTTATAAAAAATAAATAATTGGAAGACAAATACTATAGGTCGATAAGTACTTAAGGCCCTCACATGCATTTGGAAGTTGAAAACAATAAATTATTATCGAGTGTGTAAAAAATCCGATAATAAATAAGATATAATTAGTAGTGACTATGATTCCATTTTTTTTTCTCCAGAATAATTTATTCAACATGAACAGCTTCTTTTACACAAAAAAAAGCACAGAAGATGGACCTGGGAAAGTCCAAACGATAGAACAAGGAACAAGTGCCAAAAGTGACAAAAAACAAATAATTAAAGATGTAACAGTACTCATCACGTTCACAACAAGTAGTGACCACAGAATGATACGAGCGAAAGTCCAAATCAACACAAAAAGAGAAGGAAACATAATGATTAAAAATAAATCTCATGGTATCTGGACACCCCCATTAGATATCAACCAATATCAGGCACAAATTATTAAGCTACTACTGCATGAAACCTTCGAGAATGATCTTAACAACTTGAATAATTGCATCATAAACGCCTTACAAGAAAGTCACCGAGTACAGTGTCCTAAAAGAAAATCAGATAGTAAAATAAGTCCATATACTGAAACGCTGCTAGATCAAAGAAGGCAAATGAGAAGCGATAAGAATGCATACAGCCACACTCGTAAGAGAAATGAATAAAACTGTTTCGAAGGCAATCAGGCGAGATTTAAGGAAATGTAAAACCGCTAATATTAAGTGTACTATGCAGGAAAATAACAGCTTAAAAGTTCTACGTAGAAAGCTAACGAATGGGAAATGCGAAATTCATAAATTAAGAAACAAGCAAAATGAAATAATATCACGTAGAAACGAGTTAATATAGGTCGTCGAAGATTTCTACGAGGAATTATATGGAAGTAGACGAGAAGATCAAACAGGAATACAAACAGCCATTTCAAAGAAGATCACGAATCAAGGTTCCGACCTAATACCAGAAATAAAGGTAGATGAGATTCGACAAGCGTTAAGAAAAATGAAAAATAACAAAGCTCCAGGAGGTAATGGAATTGTAATAGAAGCTATCGTAAATGGAGGAGATATGCTATTAAATCAATCAGGGAAACTGTTTAATCTATGTTTGCAGCAAAGAGAGGTTCCCAAAGAATGGAACAATGGTATAACCATCCTTTTACATAAAAAAGTAGATAGAACGGACCTAGAGAATTATAGTCCTATTAGCCTGTTGAATCACATATACAAGCTCTTCACTAGGTTAGTGACGTCAATATTGGAAAGAAAATTAGATTTCTACCAACCCAGAGAGCAGGCAGGATTCCGATCAAATTATGGTACCAATGATCACCAAAGCAGCGATAACCAAACATGCGAAATCCAAAGACGAATTACTTTAGCGTGGGCAGCCTTTGGAAAACTGTGAGACACACTTAGGGCCAACATATCAATTAGCCGCAAAAGAAAAGTATTAAGAGTGGCACAGAGAGTGGCTGTTGTATTGCTGATGTTGTGGAACACATAGCGGAACTTAAATGGAATTGGGCAGGCCATGTAGCCAGAATGCGTGATTCCTACAAGTAGAGGAAGACCACCCACACAAAATTGGTTACAAAGAGCACACAATCGTAAAGAATGGAGGAGTTTAAGGGAGGCCTATGTCCAGCAGTGGACGTGATAAATGCAGGCTGGATGATGATGATGGTGATATAGATCGACATTTTTCTAGACAGGTGCAAACTATAATTATTTGTAAAAAACCGAGAAACTGTTTCCTCCATGGTGATTGTCTTCATAAGACGTCTGATAAGATAGTACAAAGAAGATTCAGCTTTTCGCACCTATTTATAAGGTCTTATTAGGTATTACAATAATATTTGATACAAATTATTATACCCTCTAATAATTGTTAAAGTGATTAATGCATAAGTGCATGGCAAATAAAAGTTGTAAACTAGTGGTAATAACGTAGTTATTAGTGATAAAGGTTTTTGGTACAAATTTTGTGATAACATTGATTACCGCACTTTAATAATATTTCGTAATACCTAAGAGGATTTAGTAAAGGAAGTTTATTTGATATATTTAATGCAATTAATAAGAATTTCGTAACATGGAATCTTGTGATTTCCCCATAATTTAAAGTTTGATAGTTTTTGATAAGTGGGTTACTAGATTAAAAATTTCGATAAATATTTTGGTTAGCAAATCGTGGCTTTCATGATAAGCAGAGACTTATAGAACCACCGAAAAAAAAGTAATGTGTAACATAAATGACTTGCTACAGTTGCTGCATCATATTTTGTCGTCTTACAACCTTTTAACTTTGTTATAAAACAATAAACATAGTTTATTGTTTTTTTCGATACGGGAAGACTGAAAGAATATAGGTATTTGTTGGTATCCTCTTCTCCCATTTCTGGTACCTTCTTCTGACACCTCACAGTAAGAATTTGATAAGAGATGAGAGTTGACGCGTAAGCAGAGTTGACAGATTTTTTCATTTACCATTCGCCAGGTGAAAGATTGCGAGTTTAGTCCGCCAAATATAGCTGAAAGTGTGAAAACACGTGACGATCATGTTGCGCAATCGTCAAACGACGGACCTCGCACCTCGCACTCACGGTCCAGGCCGTTTGTATGTGCGTTTTCACTTCATTGTTAGCGCAGGCAATGGGAATTTCACACTTTCAGCTATATTTGGTGACCTGTACATCGCATTCTTTTCCATCGGCATAGGCAACCTTGTTTATGAATGACCTCGTATTTCTTTTTTGGGCAATCAGATTTTAAATTATTTGGACATTTTTTGCATACACTAAATTTCACTTAATATATAAATCTGTTTTTTTTGTTTCTGTACGTTATCTTTTTACATTAAGCATATGAGGAGGTGTCAATCAAAATCAATCATGTCCACCTTAAAAAGTTTTAGGGAAATCGCAAAAAACGTATTAGTAAATAACCTTACATGAAAAATCGGATAAATTAGCATATATCATTTTATTTATTGAAATTAACTGACTCTTAGTAAATATTTCAAATTTGAAGGTATAAATAAACCTGTAAATACATTTTAAAAAAAGGACATGTTCTTATTTGATTGGACTTCATGGACGTTGATAGAAGGGGTTGATAAAAAAACTCTTAGACTACTTAAAATATCTATAATAATATCTTGAAAAATGGCTAACATATACCAACGACACTTTCCACAAAATATAAATGTTTAAATGTGTAGTCCAATGTCAGGTTCTAGACAATCACAGGATTCGTCCACATCAATTTCGTCGTCCTGGACTTCCACTATTATGGTCTTATACCAAGATAAAAAGTCATGTTTCTGCCAGTCATCACCATACATTTTCACAAGTAACGTCTCCACGTCCTTCTTCTTAGCTGCTTTCACTATATTGCTCAATGGAAGTGACTCTACAGGAGTTGAGAACGACCTTGCAGAATGCCAGCCTTTTTTTTAGGCTTGTTGTAGGTTTCAAAATCACTTTCAAACCTAAAATTCTGTGCCGATTTCACTTTGATAACAGTAAGTTCTTGTCCATTGCGGTTGACAGCTTTCTCTTTCCTCACAAAAATCCTCTTCTTTTCAGATATCATTTCAATGTTTTTAAATCGTGTAGCCAAACTTTTAGCATCAATCAATCCCCAATCCTCTCCAAG
The DNA here is from genome assembly GCA_918026665.1 of Diabrotica balteata. Classification (NCBI taxonomy): domain Eukaryota; kingdom Metazoa; phylum Arthropoda; class Insecta; order Coleoptera; family Chrysomelidae; genus Diabrotica; species Diabrotica balteata. The sequence continues at coordinate 32,386,427 of OU898278.1, forward strand.
TTTCCGTACTTCTCCAACAGAACTATATAGATTGTAGTACTCTTTCTTTGTTGCAATGGTAGGCTGCTTCCTGAGTAACTTTTCAACCCTTCCGAACACCCGATCAGCGGGGAGGAAGCTATGCCCGCGAACAGGGTATGTTAGAACAATCTCCTCTAAAGCATTTTGCACTGATCCGAAGTAATATACTAACGTGTGAACAACGGCATTATTTTTGTTTTGACCGGCACACCCATCACAGAACAGATTCAGTCTTGTTACATTTGAAAAATTAGCGGAGTTCAAGAAATTTATAAGTGCAGATGAAACTTCGGTCGCACCCCTTCCTGCAAGTTCTTCAGTCCATACGTAAAATATGGGGTTTTGTGCGTTTGATGCTACAATGCAAAAAGAGTAAAAACTTAATTGTCTTTTGTAGAACGCGTCTTGAATAGGAGTTTTGGGAAGTGGTTGAATTTGCTGGAGATCAAAACAGAAAGTAACCTCATTTTCTTTGTTTTCCTTTAAGAGCCCATACAAAGCATTAGCTCTTAATCTGTGTATTCTTTTCTCCATCATAAATTGGTTGACCACTACCAAGTCTTTCACAGCTTTAGCCTTCTCACTTTTCAGCTGAAGATCTATTTTATTGCATGTACTGCAAACGTCAGAAGCTGGTGATGAAAATCCGATATTTAATTCATTGAAAACTCTCCTAAACAGATTTCTTAACTTTAAGATTATCAAGTACAGAATCATTGTGTATTAGCCACAACTTCTTAATGTTTAAGTCTGCACCAAGATAAATCCTTTTCGATTTTTTTCGATTATAGTGGCTTTCTTTTCCTCTTAAATTTCTCAAAAAAAGGCGGACTGATTCCTTGTTCGCAGCAGATTTGTGACTCTTCCTATCGCCACCCCTCTGATCCTTCTTTCCCTCTTTCACCTTTTTAGAAATATTAGTCAATCTTATTCCCTTCACCATGGTAATATGCATGAAAAGTTTCCTACACACAGGTATACCTTTACCGGTTGATGAAAGTATAGAATATTGTACACTAAAACTTTTAGTATTTTGTAGAGGATATTTCGAACAAAAATAGCATCTATAGGCCTAACTAATGCACATTTCATACCTTTGTTCATGTGTTTACATGGAACAAACACACGACATCCCACTGGAGTACTGTATCGCTTAAGCTTGGCTCTAGTTTTTTTTCCACAGTCTTTTTATTTTTACGAGATCCTTCATTGGCATCGCCCACTCTCACTAAGTTTTCTTCATCCATGGAAAATTTCAATTTTATTTGATAAAAACTACTATAATAGTATTAAAATTAAACCACTGTGCAATACAAGCTCAATACTCGCTATCGACATAACCTAGAGGGAAAACACAGAAAATGTGTTGACATGGTCAAATCACGTGACCAAATCGGGGCACTCCTATTAGCTGAATGGACATGTGGTGGTATGGTTGAAACCAACTGTGGACATGATTTCATTTGATTTGGGAACCTAATATTGTGTATTCATTTTAAACAGGACATGATTTTTTTTAACCGAAACCGAAAACACCATAGAATAGGATTCACTCTTTATATTATGAAACAGCTGCTAACTCATTTTTTGATTTTTATGGACATGATTGATTTTGATTGACACCTCCTCATATGTTGTTAATGTGTATTCTTTTATTCTGATTCATAGCTTAGTCACGAACTTACTTTTTCAAACAATTTACGTGGGATCGGTACGAGACATTGGTCGGGAGAAAGGTTTACGAGGAAATTGTTAGGTTTAAATATCACGTTGATATTATAATGAATGTAGAAAATACTATCGTTTACTTATTTCAATTTCGGCAACACTTTCATCAGAGTCAAATGTTATCTTCCTAATTTTTTAGTATCTTAATCCTTCGAAGTTCCATCCAAAAATGTATGATAAAACACGAATTTTTTGATGGATCATTGATAATTATTATTGATTGCGGTCTTTACGAATTTTACAATAAATTTATAATCCTTAATATATCATCTCAACACTCAGCTTTTGATAATGAAATAATAAAACGTTTTTGTCACGTATTTTGATATGCATATCAAAATTTTTTAAAAATTTGAAACATTTTTGTTAAAATATGACATTTTTATCATTTTTTTTTTGTTGATAATGGATTTTAAATATTTTCGCAGGTTATTTAAAACTATTTTAAACTAGGTTGACCTCTAAAAATGATCATTGACTTATTTTAAAAGATTTGATTAATGTGTATGTTCATAAACATTTAAAATAATAATAATAATATTGAAACATTTAAAACATAAACATATAATATAATAATTAAACAAATGAATAAATAAACCAATGAAAGATAACGTATGACTAAAAGTTACTAAAAATGCAGGAATAAGAATTCTCAGAAGTTTAGGACTAAACAAAATTCAAGAAGGTGAAGTGTTCCTACCAGTCTTTTTACTATTCGATTTGTCTCTGTACATTTATTATTTTTTAGATTTTATAAATTAAAATTTCCAATCCAATATTGACTAATAAAAAAACTGACTGGGAGAGCTTCAAAATAAACCTTGCTCACAAAAATAAACTTGCAGTGCCATTGAGACACACGAGACAAGTTGATGGCGAATTAGAAGTTTTTATAAAAAATATCCAACAGGTAGCTTGGGAAAATACTACCACAATAACTTCTAGAACAAAAGGGGACAACTATCCATAAGAAATCAGAGAACTCATAGTAGAAAAAAGGAAGTTAAGAAAAAAATGGCAGCAATGCAGAGCTCTACGAGACAAAAATAGTCTAAATAATGCTACACAAAAACTAAAAAGGGAGATACAGAATATAAAAAATTCAACAATTGATTGAATGAGGGTTTAAACTAAAAACTAAGAACGTTCATGCTTAAACAGTATTCAGAAATCATACGTTGCGAATAGATATTTTAGAGTAAAACAAGAAGTGTACACCGATTTAGGGGAGATCAAAGCTGGCGTTCCACAAGGGAGTGTATTAGGTCCTGTCCTGTACCTATTGTATACGTGTGATATTCCAGAGCTAGAACAAAACACCATTGTCACCTTCGTGAATGATACAGCCATACTAGCGATAAGAGATAGAAGAAGCGACTGATAAGTTGTAACTATCAGTAAATACAATACATACCTGGACCAGAAAATGGCGAATAACATTAAATGAGACTAAATCTGCACATATTAACATATTTAAAAATAAAAAATAGAAAATTTCCCAGTTAGAATAAGTGATACCCAAGTTCCTTATGAAACATCAGCAAAATACTTGGGCATAACCCTAGACGCTGGAAAGTTCATGTCAAAAAGAAAAGAGGGAGCTTGATATTAGATAGAAGAAATTGTATTGACTGATTGGAAAAAATCAAACATTATCCATTCATAATAAATTATCCAATATTATCCATTCATAATAAATTATCCATGTACAAGCAAGTACTGAGGCTAGTATGGGTATATGGGTGCAACCTCTGGGGCTGTACCAAAGCTAGTAATCTACATATTATCCAGAGATTTCAAAATAAAGTACTGAGGAACATTGTTGATGCTCCTTGGTATATCCGTAACAGCAAACTCCACCAGGACCTGTGTATGGAAACTGGCCGAAGTAATCAAGAGAACAGCAGCAAGTTACGAGCAGAGGCTGCATAGTCATGTGAATGTCGAATCCAGCTTGTTGACAACATTGAACTAAAGAGAAGACTCATAAGGGCAAAACCATTTCACAAAGCCCTTAGATTTTTAAGTATTTGCTGTTTATTAAGTTAGGTATGAAAATATCTGATAATTGGTCATTCGTGACTTTATACAAAAAAAATATAAATAAATTAAAAGTGATCAATTTTCATACATTTTTATTATTTTACCAACAAGCTGAGGGTACTTTGTACTACAATCGGATCAGAAAGATTAGTGAGAAGTTCTATTTATATAGTGAAATTTAGGATAGGATCAAATCTCTCCGCAATACACTCTTTTGGAAGAACCTGCCATTTCAGAAATAAAACACTATTAGTGTCGTGGTACTACACAGACCCCAAATGAAATGTACCGCTGGCTATTCAGATCAATACTGAATCACAGTTGAAGTGCGTATCGGAGTTGCTTACGGGTGCACGAATGCTAAATTTGCAAGTTTTACATGGATTTAAAAAGTACTGGGGGTCCGCCTGACCCCACAACGCCAGTTAAGGGGTAGAATTAGTAGTTTGTTATCAATGGATAGTTTAGAATTTCTTCCAAGCATCCAGTTTATCTTTCTAAATTTTATATTGAGTTCTACGTCGAGTTCTATGTTGACCTAATGACGTTAGAGCCGGAAACATCAGAAAATACCACAAATGATGAAGAAGTCAATGTAAATACACTGGAAGTTTAAAAAACACTTAAAAAGCTGAAGAATAGGGAAGCTTCAGGTAAAAACGGAGCCCTAAACGAAATACTGAAATATTGTGGAACAGCAATGACAGAACAATTACCAACATTAATTGATAAAATTATACCGGAGGAATGAAGAACGATCGAACTAATTCTACTATTCAAAAAAAGAGATAAAAAACAGCTAGAAAATTACAGAGGTATAAACTTGTTGAATTTTGTGTTCTAATAATTTTTTATTTCTAATGTAACGTTTTCGTATAATAGCAATTACGGTAATAAATTAAAGCAATTAAATTTCGGCGTCTTTTTAACCTTTTTTGAGGCTTTTTTAACAATATTTGAGGTAAAATTACAAAACTTTATCTTTTAAAACATAAAAAAGCTGTAAAATGGCGATTTTTAAAAGTTGTAAAATTAATTTGTTCTTCAAAAACTGCAAAATAAGGCAGAAACGTTATTTGTTCATAACTATTGTAAAAATCAACCTAGGCATTTGATCCCGAGAGAAATCTTAATTTCCCGGTCTATATTTATGATTTTGCAGGTTCGTATATCTCGAGCTACCACTAGTTTTGGGTTTGTTTTCCCGGTTTTTAGATGAGCCACAATGATTGACTAACGCATTCTTCTCTCTATAACTTTATACCTGATACTTCATTGACACTGGCATCAAAAGATTTTACCGCTTTCCGGATTTTCTTTTAACTTTTAAAAAGTATTTTCAATATTACCCTTAAGTTTCAACAGGCTTGTTCACTTTTCTTAATTTATGATCTTTTAATCTATCGAAATTTTATATCTTAATATGCAATACGCTTTTGCAGTCAAATGTTTTACATAATTACTATATTTTTACTAAAATAAAAGTACTATCAATTTAATATTTTTTTCTTTTTTTTATTACAGACCAATTCACATAGGAGTTATAACAAATAATTTCAAACTAGTCAAACGGAATTTATTCTTGCTGAAAGTCCTGAAACATTCTGTGGACGTACCAAACAGTCACGATTATGTAAGTATTTTTAATTTTTTTATCTTTAATAGTAATTTCTGTGCGGTTTTGGTTTTCCGACACGTGTTATCTCGTAGCCGAATTCAACGTAACTCCTAACCATAAAAAATGGGTTTTACTTTTACTTTCTATCACCAGGGATTCCCTCTTGATTTGAAAGCAAGTAAACCCCAAAGTATTATTGTGTGCCCTTGCACATACGAGGACTGGTATATAAGTTTTCAGATATAACATGATCGTTCTAAAAACGAGGAAATAAGGGAGAAGTATGTGATAGAGATTGTTAGATTATGTTCAAAAATCTACCGTACCAAAATTTATGAAAGATACCAATAATAGGCAAATCAAGTTATTAAAAAAATAAGGCTTGTTTTGTCACAAGTGTATAGACAGGTTTGACTGTTAAAATGTGTAGTATCAGATATTGCGAACAGACTCTCATCTAGGGATTCATCAATTTTTTAATGGAAATTCGAATTAAGGTTGATCTGCACCCCCAAAAGACAAAATCCAAATTCAAAAAATTTGACAAAAATTGAGAAGGTATATGTGATGACTAGAAGTATTTTGACAACTTTTAAGCAAACTTCATGTTTTTGTTTTTGAAAAAAACTCAAAAAAACTACTTTTTTCCAAGTATAAAGCGAGAAACGAAACATAGGATTTTGATAATTTTTTTACAACATCAAGATATACTTATAAGAAATACTTATGAATTTTTTGAAAATTTTGAATTTACAGTTTTGTCCCAATAGGAAAAAATAATATGTTTCGGCTTATAATAAAGCTACCGGTAAGAAACCGAAACATTTTTAAATAACAACATTATATAAAACTGTAAAAGTGGAAAATATTTGCAATAAAACGTTAAATATTTTTTCCTAAACATATGACAAATCTTGTTAAACAAGAATTATGTCTTGAACTGCCGCTTTCAAATTTTAATGTTGGGGGATGGCTCCATCTGAAGCAATGGCAGTATTTATCATCGATAAATAGCAGATAACTGCTTGTTACCACAGTTACCAGCTGCAGTCCGTTTGAAGAGGTTTACTTTCCGGACGCTGGAACTCACTTAAGACATGGGTGTATGTTACCTAAAGTAAAATTTAATTAAATATTAATAATCAAATATTAATAACAATAATATGTACAATCTTTGGTAACCTTATGTATTTTAAAGGGTTTTTACCCTAATATTTTGTTGGCTCAGGCATGATAACCTGCATTTTTAACCTGATGATGGAATTATTATTCCGAAAACGTTCGTGTTAATTTGATGTAGCCCTTTTAAGGTTTTTTTTTTAAATATACCCATTTACAAAGATTTAACCTCTTTTTTTTTAATAATAAATTGTCGCCTGTCCATTGTCTTACTAGTATCTACAGCACTGTTATAAATAACGTGAGAATGTGAAACCAGAATATTTATCATTGCATAAAATATCGTCAGTGGCCAACGTCTACTTCTTCGACCTATATTATAACAGGCGCACTTTTGATCCAAGCTGTCAACTCCTCCTTTTGTTGAATTATAAAAATTTATAATTTGGGGAAGTTTTTTTTTCATTATTTTCGATTGCAACTGTATGGTGTAGTGAAGACAGCATTATGACAGCTTTATGCTTTTTAAGCACATATGATAGGTGTGTTAGATCGTTTGTAAATCCAAAAATGGGTGACAAAGCGGGGCGGTCTTTATTAGGCAAAAATTCAGGGGGAATTCCTTTTTTGTTTTTTCGCAATGTTCCTGTATACGTTAGTCCACAAATTCATTTGCCAATTAAACTGATGAAAACCAGTTATCAGCGGTGATATTTCGATTACTATTTACAATAGGCTGTACAAGTTGTAAAACGTTAAGTGTGGGAATGGATAATTTTTTCGGATTGGGACAATCATCTCTTCCAGCATATATAAACGCATTCAATAAATGTGTCTTAGCATCACACAAACACATTATTTTTATGCCATATTTATTCGGTTTATTCGGCATATACATTTTGTATCGAAATCTTTCCCCTAAACCCCACCAACATTTCATCGATAGTCATTAACTTACCGCAAGCATAATTTGATTGACAGTTGGTAATCATAACGTTAAATATTTCTAAAATAAAAAGAGGTTAATCTTTGTAAGTGGGTATATTTATTTAAAAAACCCTTAAAAGGGCCACATCAATAGAACAAACGTTTTCGGACTAAACAGTCCATCATCAGGTTATTAAAATCGAAAATGCCTAAAAATAAGTATAAACCATTTAGTTAAAACTAACGAGATTTTGAAATTTTGACTAAGGTTGAAAAGCAAAAGATGGTTATACTTACTAGGTCATAATGCCTGAGCCACCAAAATATTAGGGTAAAAACCCTTTAAATTACATTTAGTTATGAAATTATTTACATTGTGTTATAAAATAACTGTGATGTTCTATATTAAATTAAATTTGACCAAAGGTAACACATGGCTCAAATGGGTTCCAGAGCCGGGCGAGAGACAACCTCTGCGCTCGGAGAACAACGTGGAACTGATTGACAAGATACTTTTGAAGGATGAAGATAACAGAATGTCAATGCAACAAAAACTATAAAAGTTGTACATAGTATTACTACAGCCAAAAGATTCAACAAGTTTTGATGATTTTAAAAATAACAACAATATAGGTGTTGGGATTTAAAAACTTTTTTATTTATTAATTTAGGGTATAAAAGATGTCAAATCAATGATGGTTTTATAGTCATGATTAATATAAAGACCTGTGCCTTAGGCAACTTATGTTGCTTTTCGTCGTATGGAATGTGGTCTAAAGTGTATTTAGTTTTTGGGTTAGCTTGTATTTGTGGAATTTATCCTTTTATGTTTAACACATCTAGGACAAGGTAAAAATTAAATAACAAATATTTGAAGCTAATATAAGACCTCATGTTTAAATGACTTTATTTAGGAATGCTCCTATGGTGAAGAATTAATAAAATTAAGTTTAGTAAGATGGAAATCTACAGGCTGAAGAAATTGAAGTAGTAACATATGTGATTGAATTTAAAATCGAAGAGACTGGGTTCCTCAGAGACTGATGAGAATGAAATTAAAAGAAATGAAAGGAGGGGGGGGTTGAAGGAGAAAAGGAGTTGATCAACAATTAGAGATAATAGGGGTCCTTTATACTTAAAGTATCTAGCACCCTGAACAAAATCTATTTAGGTGGTATTAAATTCAGTTTGTAGAAACCTGAAATTTGTTGTATAAGTGTGCTACTAAGTTGTTGACCGAAAGAAGGTGGACAAAGGTAGATTAGGATTCTATGTAATATGGTAGATTATGAATTTTAATAAATTGTTAGATAATGTTTAAGTGATTACTAAATTAAAACTATTGGATACATGTTTAATATATGAATTGACCAAGAAATAATGAAAGAGAACAAAATTAACAGGAAAACGATGTAGAAGTGAAGAGTGAAGTGAGTGAAGAGATAAGATAGTGGAATGTTGGTATGGAGGATGTGGATGGTTCTGAAGTTAAAATTGGGGTCAGAAATTTGTGAGAGGAAGGTGTGACGATATTGTATAAAAAGGGGTGTTTGAAGAACCACAAGATTATGTAGGAATAAGGTGTTGACGTTTGTATAGGAAAATAAGGCAAAGAAAATAGGACAGTATTGTGAAGTGTGGACTATGAAAAAAGTTGACGATGTAAAGGTTGAAAGTCACGGTTGAAAGATACATGGCGATTAACACAATTGGGGCTTTTTTGTTTTTCTTTGACTATTTCCAAGTCTTCATATAGGTCTAATTTTAGAAAATTTTTTTGGGGAATATTATGTAACAAAGAGACGTCTTCTGGGATGTTGAGGGTATGTTTATGTTGTGCAAGATGTTGAGAGAAGGTGGAAGTGTTCTCTTTTTTTGTGTGTTCTAAGGAACGAGAAGTTAGTGATCTACAGGTTCTACCTATATATGTAGCATCACAATCAGAGCATTGTAATTTATAAACGCCACTACGATCCATGTAGTTGATGGGATCTTTTGTATTAGTTAAGCATTGTCCTAGATTGTTCGGGACTTTGAAAGAAATGTGGGTATTCTCAACAGATCTTTTTAGGATGTATCTAAGATCTCCAGAAAGACGTTCTTGAAGGTAAGGCAAAGAAAAATACTGAGTTTTGATGGTCAAGTCTCTGGGAAACGCAGTCTCTCTCAATAGTTTGAGTTGTCTCTTATTTATAAGTTTGTTAATGATGTTGGGGTCATATCCATTATTGAATGCTATTTGTTTAAGGGTGTTAACTTCTGTATGATAATTGGATTGTGATAGTGGAATTGTTAATAATCGGTGAATGTAACTATGGAATGCTGCATATTTCAATAATGGATATGACCCCAACATCATTAACAAACTTATAAATAAGAGACAACTCAAACTATTGAGAGAGACTGCGTTTCCCAGAGACTTGACCATCAAAACTCAGTATTTTTCTTTGCCTTACCTTCAAGAACGTCTTTCTGGAGATCTTAGATACATCCTAAAAAGATCTGTTGAGAATACCCACATTTCTTTCAAAGTCCCGAACAATCTAGGACAATGCTTAACTAATACAAAAGATCCCATCAACTACATGGATCGTAGTGGCGTTTATAAATTACAATGCTCTGATTGTGATGCTACATATATAGGTAGAACCTGTAGATCACTAACTTCTCGTTCCTTAGAACACACAAAAAAAGAGAACACTTCCACCTTCTCTCAACATCTTGCACAACATAAACATACCCTCAACATCCCAGAAGACGTCTCTTTGTTACATAATATTCCCCAAAAAAATTTTCTAAAATTAGACCTATATGAAGACTTGGAAATAGTCAAAGAAAAACAAAAAAGCCCCAATTGTGTTAATCGCCATGTATCTTTCAACCGTGACTTTCAACCTTTACATCGTCAACTTTTTTCATAGTCCACACTTCACAATACTGTCCTATTTTCTTTGCCTTATTTTCCTATACAAACGTCAACACCTTATTCCTACATAATCTTGTGGTTCTTCAAACACCCCTTTTTATACAATATCGTCACACCTTCCTCTCACAAATTTCTGACCCCAATTTTAACTTCAGAACCATCCACATCCTCCATACCAACATTCCACTATCTTATCTCTTCACTCACTTCACTCTTCACTTCTACATCGTTTTCCTGTTAATTTTGTTCTCTTTCATTATTTCTTGGTCAATTCATATATTAAACATGTATCCAATAGTTTTAATTTAGTAATCACTTAAACATTATCTAACAATTTATTAAAATTCATAATCTACCATATTACATAGAATCCTAATCTACCTTTGTCCACCTTCTTTCGGTCAACAACTTAGTAGCACACTTATACAACAAATTTCAGGTTTCTACAAACTGAATTTAATACCACCTAAATAGATTTTGTTCAGGGTGCTAGATACTTTAAGTATAAAGGACCCCTATTATCTCTAATTGTTGATCAACTCCTTTTCTCCTTCAACCCCCCCCTCCTTTCATTTCTTTTAATTTCATTCTCATCAGTCTCTGAGGAACCCAGTCTCTTCGATTTTAAATTCAATCACATATGTTACTACTTCAATTTCTTCAGCCTGTAGATTTCCATCTTACTAAACTTAATTTTATTAATTCTTCACCATAGGAGCATTCCTAAATAAAGTCATTTAAACATGAGGTCTTATATTAGCTTCAAATATTTGTTATTTAATTTTTACCTTGTCCTAGATGTGTTAAACATAAAAGGATAAATTCCACAAATACAAGCTAACCCAAAAACTAAATACACTTTAGACCACATTCCATACGACGAAAAGCAACATAAGTTGCCTAAGGCACAGGTCTTTATATTAATCATGACTATAAAACCATCATTGATTTGACATCTTTTATACCCTAAATTAATAAATAAAAAAGTTTTTAAATCCCAACACCTATATTGTTGTTATTTTTAAAATCATCAAAACTTGTTGAATCTTTTGGCTGTAGTAATACTATGTACAACTTTTATAGTTTTTGTTGCATTGACATTCTGTTATCTTCATCCTTCAAAAGTATCTTGTCAATCAGTTCCACGTTGTTCTCCGAGCGCAGAGGTTGTCTCTCGCCCGGCTCTGGAACCCATTTGAGCCATGTGTTACCTTTGGTCAAATTTAATTTAATATAGAACATCACAGTTATTTTATAACACAATGTAAATAATTTCATAACTAAATGTAATTTAAAGGGTTTTTACCCTAATATTTTGGTGGCTCAGGCATTATGACCTAGTAAGTATAACCATCTTTTGCTTTTCAACCTTAGTCAAAATTTCAAAATCTCGTTAGTTTTAACTAAATGGTTTATACTTATTTTTAGGCATTTTCGATTTTAATAACCTGATGATGGACTGTTTAGTCCGAAAACGTTTGTTCTATTGATGTGGCCCTTTTAAGGGTTTTTTAAATAAATATACCCACTTACAAAGATTAACCTCTTTTTGTTATACGTGGTATACAGCCAGCTACAGGAATTTTTCCTTGTGGATTTCTAAAATAGCGGCAAGTTTATTGCCATTCTGGATTCGTTCATTTCTTGTGACACTATTATCAAAGCGCATAAGAAACAAAAACGTTTTACTGTCATAGTATGTCATATTTACTGTCAAAGGAGACCAATGAAGGCTTTCATTTCAGCTTTTTCTACATGGTTTGTAAATTTACAGTTTAGGACCCTATCAGCTTAAGACATTGTCAAATCAGTAATTCTTTCATTTATATGTTCTATTATAATATCTAGCATATGATCGTTAAATATGAAATTCCATGTTTGTACTGGTTTGGCTGGTTTATTTCTGTATGCATTACCCATCACTGCAGGTATGCGTATTCTGATTGTGTTTTCTTTCTTTTCGAGTTTTTCCGCAGACTGGAGGTATTTTTGACCACTTGTATTTATTTTTTTTAAAAAACGTCTGCCCTCCTACCCCTAATTCTTCCTATTCATCTTTTTCAACCGTATCGGATTGTTCTAGAACAATTTCATTTTCAGCTTACTCCTTTTCTTATTCCTCTAACACTGAATCACTGTCATGATCGCTTAACTCGCTCTATAGTCACTAATATAATCCTCTTCTTGAAGTTCTTGCTGCGTAAGAGGTCTGTTGCGGCGGTTCATTATGTAAAACGGTAAAACAAAAATAGTGTTACTAAAGGTATACTGGGTCAGATCTGCCCCGAATTCTTGTGTTTTCGGAAAACCGTCGCCCGCACGCACAATAGAGATCAACTGAGAGTACCGTAAAAAATCGGAAAATTCATAATTGGCCAGTGCCGTTCGCCGTTTGCAATATTGGTTAAATTATAAAACTAAATTTGGTCGGGTCAATATTGACCCATCATACCAGTTGAAGGTTAAAGTATGCGCAAAAGATGAATCAGATCGGTTGAATAGTTTTTGCGAAATTTAATTTAAGATTTTTTAAAAAATAAGCTAATTCCTAAGGCGGATCCGGATAATTTGACTGAATGGATCTCAATAATACGTGGCTTATTTTATTTAAGACGTAATTGACCTATAATATCAAAATGAACTACTTTTTCTAATACTTAAGTATATCGCATGTATTATTAAACTATGTTTTCAAAACTACATTTTAAATATTGTTCTGAAGCTATTTTCTTGTGGCATTTTAAATGAATTACTATTTGACTGGGAGTAAGTCACAATTAAAGGTTAAAATACGTCTATTGACGTTTCAATTTCCACTTCGGAAATAGTTCTCAAAATACAAACAAATTCTCAAAATTGAAACGTCAATAAACGTATTTTAACCTTTAATTGTGGCCTATTCCCAGTTAAATAGTAATTACATTTTAAATTTTAGACTCCACTGCAATTAGCATTGATCCACAATTCTTCGATAGAAATCGTGGATGCTCTCTTGACCGAGGGTGCTCGTTGTGACACCACAGATTCAGAAGGAAACAGCCTTCTCCACTACGCGACAGAGTTAAACAGAAAGGAGGCCCTCAAATTGTTAGTCAGCTTCGCCGGTATCCAAAGGTGTAATTTGAATACGTTTAATCACGAAGGTAAGTTTTTGAACATTTGTTACAAAATTAATAGAAATGTGACTTTGTAATTGGTTACACGGAAAAATGTGTTTTGCATCGAAACTTGTAATATGGTATAAGTATATCGAGTGCACCCGGTAGGCAACAATGTGATGACAACAAGGAAGAATTTTTGGATTCCAGGCAACGAAACATGAGTGTTAGACTTTACCCCCCAAACCAAGCAGCAATTATTTACCTGAATTCGTCACTTAACTTTTCCGGAACCGAAGAAGTGTAAACAAACACAGTCTGCTGGGAAGGTCAATGTCAACAACATGGCAATCGTCTTATGGGACAGGAGGGGCTTATTGTTGCCTCGACTTTTTGTCTCATGGAACAACAATTAACCCAGACAGATATTGTGAGACATTAAAATAAAGTCTTAGACGTGCGATCGAGAACCTCCGGCGAGATGAATTATCCAGTGGTGTGAAGCTTCTCCATGACAACGCTCGACCTCATGTCTCACATCACATTAAACAATTGCTAAGAGATTTTGGCTGGAATATTGTGCCCTACCCCTTACAGTTCGGACTTAACACCAAGTGTTTCACTTATTCTTAAAATTAAAGGAACATTTGGGTGTCTTACGCTTCAATACCGATGTTGAAGTCAAAGAAGAGGTTGCTCGATTTCTCAGGGGATTCACGGTATCATTCTTCTATAACATGGGGATAGAAAAGTTGGAGCATCGTTTGCAAAAGTGTTTGTATATAAATGGAGATTATTTAGAAAAATAGCATAAATTTTAAGTTATAAAATGATGTATAACAAAGAACAAAAATCAAGCTGTCTATTTTTAAAATTCCTGGGGTCTTATTTTAATGAATAGCCTTTTAGATTTATGTCTTCTTTCATGGTTACCATTCTTTATTATTTTTTATGTTTTGTTTAGTTGTTTAACAATTTACTACTGTATCGTCTGCCAAAAATCCTATTTTTGATTTATTTCTATTTTTCGCCCTTCTTTTATATCTTTTACGTCCATTACTAAGATATTTACTTTGACAGTGCGTCCGTCGATTTTTTTTTGTTTTCAAAAAACGATAACACTTGATTTACTTGCAGGCTTTCAGTAGTGCTGACCTAAATTTTTGATAAAAGATATCGACTTCCTGTCTCCTTTATCTGCCTCCTTTATCCACATACTTTATATTTGATAAATTAACATAATCTATGACTATTTCATATATTTTATCATTAACAAAATATTTATCCAAAATACTTATACGTTGATCAAACTTTTTACATACTGGCTTAATAGTAGTGTGGTAGATAATTTAAAATCTGTAATATGTGAATTAACTTCTATTAAATAAAAATTTCGGAGGAATCAGTAGTGGCTGGTGATATTTTTGTTCAGGGGGCGCTGATTCAAGAAATAAAAAAATAAATACATAGGTACTTTCCAAAATCCTACTTGTTAAAAGTAAACTCAATCCTTCTGTTTTTATGCACTTTCCATTACATTTACATAAGTCAAAAAATTCTTAAACAAAAGTTTTTTCGATAGACCACATGACAAACACCGTCAGTCTTTCTTCTGACATTGTATTCCTTAGAAACGTCTCGATCAATTGCAAAGTAGAGAAAAAACTTTTAGTTTTCGCAGTTGTCATTTGCAGCGTTATTAAAATAATCAAAATTTTATTTATTTCACAAACCGCATGACGCTATTAAATGTAAAGAAAGTAAGCAACCGATTACATTTTCATTTTCTTGTGTTATTTCTGCTTCTTTTAGGTAAATAGGTAGTGTGGAATCTATATTTTTAGTGTAATCAACTAGTTATAAAAACAGTCGTCATTGTTTCCATTCATCATCATCATTCTGGCTTTACAACCCTATGTGGGTCCTAGCCTCCTCAAGAATTTCTCCCCAGTCGTCGCTATCCATTGTCTTCCTCCACCAAGCACGTATTCCCATATTTTCAAAATATCGATAATTTTTGACAGCCATAACAATTTTTTAATACAATTTTGTTGTGCATACGAATGTTATCGGAATATGAATTACTTAAAGCAGAAGCATTCCGCCTAATAGCTTGAAGCAGCTATTGTTCATATATTTGGCAGAATTTTTTCGTGTTTTTTTATCTTTTCGTCCAGATGTTTCAAATCACGTATACCAAATAACAAACAAAATAAAATAACGCGTTTTTTCTTGACATACGCACAACCCTAACGTCTTGTAGTATATATTTGAATTAAACTTCCGCGTAAACCTCGCTTTTTATAACCAGACTGCACTTGTCTTCAATTCAATACTTCGTTCATTTTTTTTTCAATATTACCTTGCCCACCTGTGACCTGTTTTATTAACTCACACACCCTAATCGTCATTTCTTATTATTTCAACTTAACTTTATCAATACAAAACAATTGTGTGGTATGTATCTCCGTGTAATATTTAACCAATCTAAGTGTAAGTTTCTCGGGATTGCTTTCTAACCCTCGTATAAACGCCATAGCTTCGTGCCGTAGGGCGATACTTCCAAAAGCTCATAATAGTGCATGTCGTTTCCATGGTAATCATATGCCTTTATCGGGCGTTAGGAAACCATAGTTCCATAGTGCTGACGCTAAAACTTGTGCAATGTAATGTAATTATTGTAAAATCTAGTATAACAGTGTGAATATCTTCTTCTTTTTATATAGACATGACTCTGTCTGTTTTTCAATGTGCCTCCAGTAAGTTGTCGTTTCATCGTTTTCGTGGTCTTCCTACTGATCGTCTTCCTATTGGGGAACCGTCTCTTGTCGTCTTTACTACTATATTTTTCTCATTCGGCTTATATGATCGTTCCATTCTACTCTTCTATTTTTTACTCAGTTCTTGATGATCTTCCAGCTCTGTCTTATAGTGTCTTACCATCAATTTTTCTGTTTTTATCTCTGCTGTTTCTAACATCCTTTTTGTCCTCTCTGTGTCAGGTCTTGTTTCTGCCGCGTATGTCATTATTGGTCTGATGACTGTTTTGTAAATTCTGCCTTTCTTTTCTTTCCTCTATTTCTTATTTCTCCATACTGTTTCCTTTAGGCAGTTTGTGGCTCTGTTTGCTCTATTCACTTGACCTTTCACTTCGGTTTCGAGCTTTCCGTAGTGATGCCTAGGTATTTAAACTCCATTACTTGTTCTATTATCTGACCTTCCAGCTCCAATTTTTATCTTGATAAATCTGCTGTTGTAACCATGCATTTTCTCTTTTTTGGGGAAATTAACATGTTAAATTTTCTGGCGGTTGTATTAAATTGGTGCAGCATACGTTGTAAATCATCTTCACTTTGAGAAAGTAGTATTGCGTCGTCTGTATAGCAGATTATTTAAATTGTTTTTCTCCCATTTGGTATCCTTTTTTAGTTCTTACTTTTTTATTATTTCGCCCATAATCAGGTTGAACAATAAGGACTCAGGGAATCTCTCTGTTTTATCCCATTGCCAGCTTCATTTTCTAGAAAGGGCCGCGCCCCGTAGCTCTCCCTCATGGCTCTGCCTCACGCCCTCCAACACTATAAGAATATTTAAAAAATGTTAACTGAGGTTAGTTTGAGGCACACATGGTCTTTTCTTTCAAATTTTTCTTGATTTTATTTACTATTTTATGACACTATTGAATAATTTAATAGTTTGAACGGTAACCAAACGGGAATAGTTCGGGTATTATGTTGTTGAATGGTAAAGTTTCGCTTACTCTATTCAGAAGGATTTCCAAAGTGCTGCGTTACCATAATTTTATGCTCGCCAGTTTATTATTTTAATTGCATAAAGAGTGAGGTCAAAGGTTTAAAATTTAAAAATATTTGTACAAGAGATTAATTATTATTTCCCGATTAACACATTTAATTATAGTGTAATTAATAAAAATGTTAGGTACAAGTAAATTTAAGTAACATGCAAATGTTGCTACTGTGACTTATTCTT
The DNA here is from genome assembly GCA_918026665.1 of Diabrotica balteata. Classification (NCBI taxonomy): domain Eukaryota; kingdom Metazoa; phylum Arthropoda; class Insecta; order Coleoptera; family Chrysomelidae; genus Diabrotica; species Diabrotica balteata. The sequence goes on from OU898278.1 coordinate 32,403,897, forward strand.
CTGAATTATACGCTGGTATGCTATTTTTTCCGACAATTCTTACGGCCTTAAAATATTACACACCTTATGAAGATACTAATGCAAGCTTTTGAGAGAAGTAAAAACATATTGAAATAAAAAACTGCATAGATATGCAGTCAGATGACCCCTATTAGTAATACGAAATTGAGCAACAGTCTCATCGGGTCTGTCAGACTGAGCGAGACGACTTCGGTTAAAGGTTTGTAGCTATGGGATACTTTGCTCGTCTCCTTCGACAATTTTTTTATAATGGGAAATAACCAACGACAACGACAGAAAAACAGCTAAAAACTTCTATTGGCCTATAACTAAACTGGCACCAAATTTAAGTGATGTTAGTTGATTAGGCGCAGGATAAAAAAGTTGCAAACTAGGAAATAGTAAGAGAATGAACTAGTGAGTGAACTAAGTGAGGGTGATATATAATGAGAAAGAAAGATAAATAATATTTTGAATAATATTGCATGAAAAGTAAATATTAAAATTAAATTATTTTAAATGTAGTTTTTCGATTAGAATTATATTCACTTTACAATGGTTTTTATAAAAGGCAGTTATTGCTGGTCGTGTTTGTACATAAAGTAGTTCACAAGCGGAGTGCATTTCTTTATCACTATGTAGATAGCAGTAAGTTGTGTACAAAACAAGCGAATAGACGTACCATATTTCACATTTAACACCGACACGTGTACTCATTTTACATTAATTTTGCATAGTTGATTTAATTATGCTTAGAGTTAAAATATTTACCAATCCTACAGAGAGGACAAAATAACTATACAAATATTTACAAAATATTTTACTTTTACATAACCAAAACAACAATTTTTTTTATCCATGTATACTAGTCTCAATCAAATATTACAAAAGGAAAATAACTGGGATGAATTATTTTCAATAGTTATGTTCAAAGAAATGTAACACAAGCTTGTCAGCATATTATTTAAGAATTTATAATACATTGTTGAGTGTAAAAAGAAATTAGTAGACTATAGCCCAATCGAAAAATTCAGAAAAAAATAAAAAATTTTAAAATAATTTCAAATTACAGGGTGACCCTGATTATATGCTCGGCAGTGTAATTTATGCTCTTACCGGTAAACGCATCAAGAGAATCAACACATACGCTCCTTCTTCTTCTTCTTCTCGTGCCACTCCTAGCGGAGATTGGAAATCATCATGGCCACTGCGACTTTGTTAGCAGCGCGCCTAAAAAGTTCAATCGAACTACACCCGAACCATTCACGTAGATTACGAAGCCACGATATTTTTCTTCCTCCCACACTTCTTTTGCCCTTAATTTTGCCCTGCATGATGTTTCTTAAAAGTTCGTACTTTTCACCCCTCACAATGTGCCCCAAGTATTCCATCTTTCTAGTTTTTATCTCATTTAGAATTTCGCATCTTTTGTCTAAAGTTTGGAGTACATGCGTGTTAGTGACGCGGTCCATCCATGATATTCTGAGAATGCGCCTATAGCACCACATCTCGAAAGCTTCGATGTTTTTTATGGTCAACTGTTTTAGTGTCCAAGCCTAAACTCCATATAACAGGGTAGAAAAGACATAACACTGCAGCATTCGTATTCGTAACTTTATATTGATATCACGATTGCCAAAGAGTTTGCGCATTCTATTAAAGACTGATCTAGCGATTTCTATTCTACATATAATCTCTTTTGTTTGATCAGTAACGTCTGTGATCCAAGCACCTAGATATTTATAACAGGGCACACGCTCAATCGTTGTATTTTGTCTATTACAAGATTAGCTCTGATGTTCTTTGATTTCGTGATTACCATAAATTTAGTTTTTTTCAAATTAATTTTCAAGCCGTAACTGTTACAGTATATATTGAGACTTTGAACGAGATGTTGTAGTTCTACTAGCGTTCCCGTTAGGAGAACTGTATCGTCAGCATACCTTATATTGTTGATCGTCTCACCATTTATTATCAGACTAAGATCTTCTTCCTCGAGTGCTTGTTCACAGATAGCTTCACTATACAGATTAAATAAAAGTGGCGATAAGATACATCCCTGCCGGACTCCTCGACGGATTTGAATTTCTTCTGTTAGTCTGCCCTCAACCTTGATATTTGCTGTTTGATTCCAATATAGATTGCATATAATTCGAATATCTCGGCTGTCTATATTTTTCTTTATTAGAACTTGTCTTAGTGGTTCATGTTGTACTTTGTCAAAGGCCTTTTCGAAATCAATAAAGCAGGCGTAAATTTCTTGGTTCATGTCTAAGCAACATTCATTGCAAACAGAGCCTCCCTTGTACCCAGCCCTTTTCTGAATCCCATCTGAGTGTTACTGATGTCTACGTCTAATTTCCTATAGATCCTATTATGGATTATTTTTAAGAACAGTTTTAGAGCATGACTCATCAAAGCTATCGTACGATATTCGTTGCATTCCTTTGTATTTGCTTTTTTTGGCAGTAGTATAAAGGTCGAACGGAGCCATTCCCTAGGTATTATTCCAGTTCTATATATTGTGTTAAATAGATCTAGGAGTATTTTAATAGATTCATCGTCCATAAGTTTGAGCAGTTCTACGGGAATTTCATCAGGACCGGGGGCCTTACCACTTTTTGCTTGTTTGATTGCATATTCTATTTCTTCTCTGATTATATCAGGCCCTGTATCATCTGTATATTCGTTTGAGATTTCTTGTCTATCTTTGTCATCAAACAGTTGTGATATGTATTCTGTCCATCGGTTCATTTTTGTTGTAAATCTGTTATAATTATACCATCTGTATCTTTGATCTGCCCTGTCTGTGTTGTTCTTCTCCTTCCTGTCATTTCTTTAATCTTTTTGTCTACATTAAAAAAGTCATATTTTCGCTCCAATTGTTCCAACTCCTGGCATTGCTCACTTAGCCATCTTTCTCTAGCTTCTCTTATTTTCTTTTTTATCAGTTTATCTGTTTCTTTGTATCTTATCGGATTATTTGTTTTGTGTACCCTTCTTTCACGCATCAACTGTAGTATTTCCTCATTCATCCATTCTTTATGTTTCCTTTCTTTCGGTGTTAAATTTTCTCTCCCTGCCAACATTACGGCATGTTTAATATTCTCCTATTTTTGGTCTATGTTATCAGTATTTCTAGTCAGTTTCTCTATATTTTGTAAATTTTCTTTGATGTTCACTATTGTTTTCTCTTTTATATGTTGTTCATTCAGTCTTCTCACGTCAATTTGTTTCTGTATGTGTTTTTTAATGATCTTTAGTTTTATTCTTAATGTGACTACTACAGGACATACGCTCCGGCACTGCCTATATACGGCCAACGGGAGTAGACAACCATACTGCCGAGTGATTGTCTGCTCCTGTTTTAATCTTTTTTTACTGAGGTTCATCAACTTGTACGAGAGTTTTTTTATCAATAGTCTTAATTATTTTCTTAGTCTGTATTTGTCGTTAAGTGTCTCTCTATTTCTTCTTTATCAGTCACTTCTGAACCTCGTTTCTTCTAGCATCTTTGGTGATGCCACACAATAGTTCTGAGCCTACAAAGGTTTCTCATGAACCTTATTTTACTAACAAATCTGCTCGTTCATTCCCATGCAACACTTCATGACCCGGCTGTTATATTAAGACATTTTATTCTTTTATTTTATTCTTTACTGTCAGTATTGCGGCTTGGCTATCTGTTTAAATCTGATTCTCTTTGTTTTGAGGAACCTTCCATGATTTCATCAATTCAGGCCACCACAGCAAAAACTTAAGCCTGGAATACATCTGTATATTGACCTAGGCCGTAGATTTGTTATAATTAGTACTATGGACAGTTCTAGATCCATCCGTGAACCATATTAGTTCCAATTAATTTATTTTCTAGGCGGTATAATTGGGTTCATCTTCTCAGTGAAGATGAGTTCTAGTGTTATCATATCTGAAAGATGTATTCCTCAAGTGTAGTCGCAGTAGTATTTCTGTGACTATTCGTTGCATACACCTCAACAAAAACATATCCAGGCGCAGATGTCTTCTCAGATCATAGTTTATTGGTTGCAAATATTAACATACGACTAAAAATAATTCATAAGAAAATGATATCCAAGATAGATATAAGACTACTAAAAAAAAATGACATCCAGAAAAAAGTAAAAACAGAGATTAATAAAAATTTTACGAAAATAGTTGAAGACACTACTAGAGGCATAAAAAAGTGGAACGAAATAAAGACATCTGTTACCACAATTTCGCACGAATATCTAAAATCAAAAAGAGAAAAGAAGCAAGAATGGATGACAGATAAAATATTGCAGATGATGGAAGAACGAAGAAAATTAAAAAGAAGAAATGACAACGAATACAAAAAGTTCTATAAAACTATACTCAAGGAGATAAAAGGAACAACAGAAGCATGACTGACTTAGAAATGTACAGAAATTAAAACACTAAACGCAAACATGACGATTTCCATATGCACAAAAACCGTGCACCGTTTTGTGGGGTACCATTATAAAGAGGGTCAAGAGTACGGGGATTTCCATTAATTTGGTTTAGGCATTCTGAAAATAGCTGATATAGCTGAGCCATAGAAAATTGGTCGATCATAAGGTTTCACTGTAACAATATTTGCTGAATATAAACGTAATCCACTCCTAAGAGAAAATGGACTGAATCTGGCGTGAATTTAACTTTTTATTTCTTTAGTAGAATGACAGATGAGTGTAATTAAATTTTTCTTGTACAAGCCCAATAAAGAACCAGTTTTTTTATTAAATATAGTTTATTTGTACATGAACCTAAAAAATTAAATTATCTGCAAAGAACGCTATAGATAGAATTTCGATGAATTCACATCAGATAAATATAGTAAAACTCTAACGGGAAAAACCAGTTTCGACAGAAAAACGATTTCCAGGGAATGATATATTCTCAAAATTTCCAATTATTATTCTAATCTCTTACAAATAAATTCTTTGTTTACTTGTCACCGTTGTTGACATTTAACCATAAAGTGTTTATCAAAATTCGTTCATTTCGAGGTATTTGCGCTTTAGGAAAAATTTTTTATTTGATATAGTAAATAGAATTCGTGTTTAAAGATTTATGTTACTCGGCACTCACGTTTTCCAGATGTTTAGAAGTACTATCTTTATAAAGTACTACATATTAGAATACACTCTAGATAAGGAAAAAAGTATCTGTTTATCTTAACGGGAGAAAATATAACCGATTACTACCAACATCCGACGATATCTTCTATTGTCACAGTGTCATATGTTTATGGACGATTATCTGGTCTAGAATTTTTTTTAATCTATTTTCGAATGTTGAATAATACACTGCTAGACAAAAAACTTAACTACATTTGTATTTTTTTTGTCATGTATTTTAGTTAACACGTAGATGGTGTGGGATTTATTGTTAACCAAAGAACAAAATGCCTTATTGTTGACTTTAACGTATACAGTCAAATAATGTACTTTTTGTTCTTAAAATGGAAATTATTCAATTACAGTTTGATCAATTCACATGTCCCAACTGATTTAAAAACAAGACCAAATAAAAGAACAGTTCTTCGAAGACCTAGATCAACTCTACAGATGATGTCCCAGAAATGACACTAAGATTGTGTTAAGTGACGTGAATGCACGAATAGGAAGAGAGTTAGTTTTCATGCCCACTGTAGGAAGGCATAGCCTACACAACATCAGTAGCGATAATGGATTAAGACTGATAAACTTAGCAGCAGCACTAACCATGACAGTCGCTGACACCTATTTTGAACACAAAAATATACAAAAAGTAATCTGGAGCTCTCTTGATGGAAGAACAACGAGTCAGATTGATCACATCTTAAACGATTTAAGACACGGAACAGATGCAATAAACTGCAGAAGTTATAGATGCGCAACCATAAACTCAGATCATTGCCTAATGATCTCAACATTGACGGCTAGCATTTCCAAAATTTGTCATCAACAAAGAAAATAAAATGGATAGAAAGAAATCATCATCACACAGCCAAATTTGTCCACTGTCGAACATAGGCCTCCTCAAGATGTATCCACACTTCTCTGTCCTGTGCAGCTGCGATCCAGTTTGTCACTATTCTTTTAATGTCGTCCGTCCATCTAGTAGGTGGTCTTCCACGATTTCGCTTGTCTGCCCTTGGCCGCCATTCTAAAATCTTCTTTGTCCATCTATTGTCTCTGTCTTGCGACGTGTCCTGGCCATTTCCACTTCAACTTCGTAATCCGTTTTATGACGTCTTCCACTCCAGTTCTTCGCCGTATCTCATCATTTCGTATTCGGTCTCTCAAAGTTACGCCAAGCATAGATCTATGCTTGGCTTAACTCTATGCTATAGAAAGAAATAGAATTGGCAAAAGCTGAGAGATGCAACAATTTCAGAACGGTATTCGGAAAACATTACCAACAGGCTAAGGAATCAAAATGTAAATGAAGAACGCCAGAAAGATATAGACTCCTACTAGACCATATTTTTGACGATGAAGCTGACCATATGCTTACCCGAAGAACTGAAACAACTGTAGGGAATTAACAGACAAAGAGAAGGGAAGAAAAGAGTATGTATATACAAAAGAAAAAACGAAACTTCTTAAATAAGGATCTTAAATATATAGAAAACCTTAATAAAGAGAAAGAATTCGGAGCATTTAAGTTAACCACAACCCAATGCAGAAATCAGAAAGGTGACCTATTAGCAACAAGGAAAGATGTATTGAATAGATAAGTGGAATTCTTTAACCAGGTACTTAATATAGAGGAGGAAGAAGAAAACCTGGAGGACGAAAGAGATGAGGTAATCGGAACAGACGAGAAGGAAGAGGAACCATCAATGATTCTTGATGTTAAAGACGCAGTTAAAAGACTGGCAAGAAACACATCACCCGAAATACATAATCTCCCAGATGAACTATATAAAGAAGGTCACCACGATATCATAATGGCACTACAGCATCTCTTAAACGGAATACTTTGCACCATTCATAAAAAATAATTGTATGCTCTGACTACAGAGGAATTACTATTCTAAATGCAGCGTATAAAATATTTTCCACGATCCTATGCCATCATATGGCACCATATGCAGAACGAGTAGTAGGAAACTACCAGGCTGGTTTCAGATGTGGTAAATCGACAATTCTTCAGATTGCAACCTAGAGAATTTTAGTAAAATTACTTAAACATGCATAGATATTGATCACGTATTCATGGACTACAAAGCAGCCTACGACTCTATAGAGGACCAATGTTTAAAGCAATGGAAAAGTACTATGAAATCAGTTGGTAAATTTAACAAAGCTAACTCTTAAAAAAGTTGAGTGTAGAATACGAATGCAGGACAACTGTATGAACCTCTTAAAACAAATAATGGGCTGTACCAGGAAGATTTTCTTTCCTGTATACTGTTTAATCTGGCTCTAGAAAAAGTAATACGTATGGCACAAAACACAACCAGTGGTTTAATTTAAAACAAATCAGTGCAAATCCTTGCCTAGGGGGATGATATCAATATTGTTGGGAGAACGGAAAACACTGTACGAGAGGCGTGTGTAGCACTAACAGAATAGGCTGCAAAAATGGGTTTAATAATAAACACCACTAAAACGAATTACATGATAATAAGCATACAACCACAAATCCTATGGCCACTTGTTATAGATAACGACGTCATCGAAGCAATTAACGAATTTGTACACCGGGGAGCGCTGGTCCACACACAAAGTGCTATTTTGTGCTCAATCTTCTTAAATTCTTAATTACATCGCATATAAGATAAAACGTCTGTGGTGAGTAGAGCATTTAATGGAGATGTAGCAAACTGACCCAACTGATACAAAAGACATCAGAAATACGGGAATATATCGGTCTGCAGTATATTTTGGTTGAACATAAGCAAACATAACATAACCAAACATAACATACCAAAAGTATAAAAAGGGCGTCAAAGTTATTTCCTAAGAGTATTATCTGGGGGTTTTATTAGTTTTCTTTTTATGATGCCTAAATAAATTGAGTTAGTTACTACACTGTGCGTCACGAAAAAGAGGATACCTACAATTTTTGCCTCGATTTTTTTTTATTTTGACGAATCATACCACAAAGTGATTGTCATTAGATGTTTGTGCAATGTTTAAGAATATTATTATGTTCTAAAGCAGTATGCAAACATTTTTTAAATAACAAAATGTCAAAAAATAACTTCTTCCAAAATAATGATTTTATTGAAAACTAAAAAAAAATAACATTGTACATATTTCTGTTTTCTTTATAAAATTACAATTAGTCGTGATTATTAATACTGTGTATTACCACCTCACACTCCTCATTCGATTTGGCATTGAATTGATTAAATTCTTTCATGAGCGCCAACCGAGGCTGCTCACGATTTATTGAAGCAGGTATTCTGTTTCTTACCCTTCGTTTTAGTTGGTCCCAAACATGTTCAATCGGGTTCAAATCTGGACTTTGAGCCGGCCAGTTCATTTTTGGTACACCGACAGTTTCCAGATATTGCGTTACCATCCTGGCTACATGTGGCCGCGCGTTATCTTGCATAAAAATAAAGTTTTCGAATATTTTATAAATACGAGACCTGACGGCCCTCGAATGAAATGCCTGCCCAAAACATTAGTGAACCTTCACCAAAAGCAACACGTACTCGAACACAAGCAAGCCATAAAGAACCATCCTGGACTCATCACTAACCAAAACATTTTTCCAATCTTCTATCGTCCAATGCTCGTGGTCTCTAGCAAAGTGTAATCGGCGTTGTCGATGTGCTGCTGTTAAAGGTCCTGTTGCTGGACAGCTAGTCCTTAGACCAAATTCCCCCAACCTTTTTCTCACGGTAGAAGTGCTTATTAAAGTCCACTCGTGAGCATTTTGCAAACGATTTTAGATTGATCTAGCCGTAAAGAACCGATTTTGCAAAGACGTGTGTTGTAAAGAACGGTCTTCTCTGGCGGTCGTAATTCTTCTTGGGCCTGATCCTGGTCATCGTTCGTGAGATCCAGTCTCTACGAATCGTTGGTAAATTTTTTGGACCATACAACGATTGACTCAAAGCTTTCTGGCCACTTCTCTTTGACTCGTTACATTACCAATCAAGGTAACAATTTGAACAGATCTAGCAAATTTTTCAACCATAGTTTTAAATTTAAAAATTGCAAAAGTTTACTCTTCGAATAACTGAACACTAGTGAAAAGTTTTTGAAAAACAGAATAGCGCAGTGTATAATTTTTTTTCCTTTTCTCTATAGCGTTGTAAGACGTTTCCACATTGGCCCTGCGGTTCTTTTAATATCGTCGCTCCATCGCATTTGCGGTCTTCCTCGTGGTCTTTTGGCTTCATATGGCCGCCAATTCCCGATTTCTTTATTCCATTAATAGCAATCAATAACTAAAACGATAAAACAAAAAAAATAATTACGAATTCTTACCCAATAGTGTTCGAGTTTTAACGAGATTTACATTATTCGTGCAGAAAGTAAAGACCGCTTTGGCATAAAAAAATTCAAAGATATCAACAAAATTCAAAGATATTCAAAAAACAAAAGATATCAACACAAAACTTTATTTCTAGTACCTTAAGCTATTTTTCAATATAGATGCCTTGGTTGTCAAGACATTTATTGTATCGTGTAATCAGTTTTTCGATGCAGAAGTTGTAGTGTTCCGCCGCCAAACGTCTGAGCTATGTTACCATTTCATCTTTGAACTCTTCGTCGTTTCCAAACTCCTTTTCACCCAAGAATTCCTTCAGTTGTGAGAACAGAATCTTAAGGCGCGACTTCTGTTCTATAGAGAGGGTGCTAGAAAATTTTCCATTGTAAACGTTGAAGTTCTTGCCGATGCATGAGACCGACCATTATCGTCAATCAGACAAAATTTGTCAGAAGTAAATTCGCCGACAACCTGCCACGTCATTATTCGGTATTGTACGTTTTAGTTTTTAAAGGATTTCTCAATAGGCTTATAAATTTATTGTTTCACCCCTAGGCATACGCTCTACGTGGATCAAATCCCTGCGGTCAAAAAAACACTTGCTACCAGTTTTTGTATATTCAGATTAGGCTTTTCTTTTTTGGATTTTTATATATATCATATAAGCCGAATGATAACAAATAGAGTAGTAAAGACGTTCTAATAGGAAGACGATCAGTAGGAAGACCACGAAAACGATGGAACAACTTACTGAAGGCACATTGAAAGATAGACAGAGACAGGTCTACATAAAAAGAAGAAGAAGATATGGATTGTCGCTTTGTTTCTAATAAATTCAAGTTTCGTCACCCATTGCAATGCGGTCGAGAAATGGACCACAGGAGTGATGACGTAGATTTGATTGACATCTGTCAGTTTCACTTTCCAAACAAACCTTGTTTAGTGTGGATAATTTGTATTTTTCGTTATTTTTTCATCTATTTTATAGAATCTTTCCGCTTTTTGCAATATTTAAGTATTCTAATAGTTACTACAACAATTTTACAAGGTTGTGTAAATAATAAAGCAACTAAAATTGTTTTATGCTTATAGGAATAAAATGCAAGTATCAATAAAGTAGGTTAAAGTTTCTTTAATTAAACTTTCATAGAAATAGAACTCTGAATTATGATGGTATTATCGTAAAAAACACTATACTTACAAGAAAAAGCAGCAGATGAAGCAAAATGTTAACTTTATAGGAATTAAAAAGTCCTGAGATTTGACATTTCAACGTTTGTTTGGAAAGTAATAATGACAATGTGACAGTCGTGACGTCACAGTCCTGCGGTCCATTTGTTATCGTCACTGTCACCTCTGGCCTAGAAATGAAGGGCTCCCGTTCGTTTTATCTTAACTTCTGTCAGAACCTGTGGTAACCAACGAGCTCACATTTTTTATAGCCAAGGTGCTCAATTACTATTTAATGTAAGAGAAATCGAGAAATTTGTGGACAAGAGTCATGTAATGTGGTTAAAGTGAATCGCCGGAGTTTTGTTATCTTTTTCCTTCCAACTCCGTCACAAAAGATGGTCTCTCATTTCGTTCTTTATCGTGCATACTGGTTTTTCGTAGGTTGAACATAATGCGCCATTTTTCCACTGAAGATTCTTTACATTCTCACCATAAACAGTCTTTATCTGGCTATAAATGTCGATAGGGCGAACATTTTGCGCATTAAAAAACGAGCTTTAGCGAGATTCTCAATGGGCGCTGCTATTTCAAAATGTTCTAGAACAAAGACACGTGGCCATATAGTAATGAGACGTAGCGTACATAAAGATCGCCGAATTCTTAAAAAAGTTTCCCTGTTTCTAAATTCGTCGCAGGCATCCATCCGCAAGACGATTGGCGGATGTTCATGATATATTACTTTACTTCATCTGACGCTGGCCTTTTTCGACTGCAGATAATCGCAGACTGAATTTGAGAGAATTCATGTAAATTGGAATATAGATGTATAGCGACGCGTACTCTTTACAGGATCAGTCCTATTTTAGGAGATGATTACTCTAATCGTCAACATGTCTTCAGACGTCTTGGAGAACGATATATTCATAATTACGTTTTTACTACACATACATTTGGTCGAAAGTTCTCACGGATTCCTTTTATCCTTTCGAAGATGCATTCTTAACTTAATAGTTCATAAGGGAATTTCTTGAAGAACACGTGATAACTTTCGTACCATGTGTTAAGAACGTTTTCGTCCCATGCAAGATAACCTTTGATTGCATTTTGTCAGAGTCGCTAATTAGTATCACTTTAATGTGTGATGGAGTGTTCAACATAGAGATCACATAGAGTATGTCCAGAGAATACTAAAAAGAAGCATCAGACGAAACTACGGTGAGCTTTACACAGTGGTACAGTTAGAGGAGACTTTCTTACATTAATCGGGGCAGGCTGCGTAGGATAAGACTGTTATTGGGATAAAAGTATGTCGGTAATACTCGATTTTAGGGAATAATTCTTTCATATTGGTTAAAAAGTGACATCGTTCAATTGAAATCTTGCCTTTCTTGAATTTCTTAACTTTTAAGCATAGTCTTGTTACTTTTTTTGGAAAAAAGTATCCGGTTTGCGATTGAGTGCGTTTTAAGGGCCTTATATATTCGCCGTCTTGGGTAATACATACTCTCATATCTAATTAACAGATAAGATTCTCGAACAGAATGATAATGAATGGCGTTTTCTTTATTCTTTATCATTTCGAATTACTACATTCGAGTTTTAATTATAATAACAACGCAGCTGTTGTGAAAACCCCTTTTTGTGTATAATATATTTATTTTAACACTGGCTTATCTTGCAACAATAATATAACAAAAGTATTTTTATAATACCTTTATTCCCCGAGCGATAATTTTTAAAAACAAAACTTTTTTTACAAACGTCCTTGAACGCTTGTGTATTATCATTAATGTTTGAATTTGAATTTATTAATTTACACAATGGAAATTTTGAATATGATTACATACCTTATAGATCCGCGCACATTCATGCGATATTCGGCGAGTCCCGAATACCAAAACTAGTGTGTATGGGTTTCCCGTGACGAATAATCGCTATTAATATTAAAATACTGACTACCGATGGGAAACAGCAATTTTATTCTAGTCATAAATAGGCCTCTTCTGTATTTAAAAAGGTTTAATAAATAGTTAAGTCACTGCCCTTGATCGTTGCTGCCCAGAAGTTTTTTATTCTATTTGTAAGGTTTATTCGTCTTTTAATTTCTTCGCTTGTTTTATCGGTCACTAGCGAGCCAAGATATGTGAAACTGTCAACATGTTTAAAGATATGTCTTCCAAATGCTGTTTCCCGTTTCTTATTTGCTATAGGATTCTTAGTAACAAACTAAAGAGAAAGTACCAACAAAATGGCACGAAAGTGTAATAATCCCCGTCCATAAAAAGAGAGACAAAACTAAGTGCTCTAATTATACAGGCATCTCTTATCGAACATCCTATTAAGTAGGCTGACACTGTTTGTAGAAAATTTCATAGGGGAATACCGAGCCGGCTTCAGAAAACTTAGATCGACCATAGATCAGATTTTTACTCTAAGACAGCTGCTTGAAAAATGATGGGAATTCAATGGAACTATCCATAATCTCTTCATAGATTCCCGGCAAGCGTATGACAGCATTAAAAGGGATCAGATGTGAAATGCAATGGCAGAACTTTCAGTTCCAAAAAAACTTATCCAGCTTGTTAAGGTATGCTTGAATAGCTGTAAATCCAGAATACGGATATGTAACAAACTCTTTCGAATCGATCGAATCCTTCGAAATAAGCAGTGGCCTGAAACAAGGAGATGCGCTGCCACCTCTCCTTTTTAATATCATCCTGGAGAAAGTAGTAAGAGCAGCACAACTTAAAACAGAACTACTGACAGTAATTGGACCAAAATTACTACTAGTATATGTAGATGATATTGACATTGTCGGAAACACAGTCACCAATGTGAAGGAGACTTTTAATAAATTGGAGGTAGAAGCAAAGAAAACTAGTACACATTACATACAAACTAGTACATACAAACTTTGACGGTAGACGCAGACGACATAGTTTTGTTCTCGGACAACTTCAAATAGATAAACATCTCCAAAACAAAATTCATGACAAACCTAGTACCTAGCGGAAATATCAATATTGGAGACAACGAAGTAGAGCTGGTGGAAATATACATATATCTTGGACCCGAAATAAAGATCGCAAGAGACAACCAAACACGCGAACTACGAAGAAGAATAAACCTAGCATGGGCAGCCTATGGAAAACTCAAAGTCATCTTTAAAAGCGATATACCAATTTCTTTAAAACGTAAAAAATTTGACCAATATGTGTTGCCTGTGATGACTTATGGTGCCGAAACTTTGACATTGACAGCTACAAGTTCTAAAACGCTGCAAATAGCTCAGAGGAAAATGGAAAGCTCAATGATGAGTATAGAAGAACAGGAGTTACCGATGTAATTTCTCGAATTGCCACACTGAAATGGAACTGGGCCGGACACGTCGTTCGACTCAGTGATGAAAGGTGGACTAAGACATTGCTTTAGTAGAGACCGAGGTTAGACAAAAGAAGTAGAGGAAGACCTCCTACTCTTTGGACAGACGATGTCAAGAAAATGTCAAGAAATTGGATGAAAAGTGCTCAAGATAGAGCACAATGGATAAAAATGAGGGAGGCCTATGTCCAGCAGTGGACGCAAAGGGCTGGATGATGATTGTACGCGTATGGGTGCTCCGGTTGTGCGTCGGTTTAGTTTTATACAATATGTCAGCAAGGCAAGAGATCACAATAGCAAGTGCGGCTTCGTAGTAATTCATAGTACCCTTAAACAGAAATAAAAGAGGGATAAAACAATTTTTAACTAAAATCAATATGTACTGTGTACGGGCACAACCGCTACATTCACAAATAGAGTCCAAACTAAGCAAATTGACGCGCAAATTTTCTTCGATGTCGTCCAGAAACCGACTACTGACGGATAGCATTCCTGTGGGTTAACTTTATGTAGGCACACGTACAGACCTGAACATTTTTGGGAACACAGCGTTCATGGGAATAGATTTGGTTAAGTTTGTACTCTCTTTACGATCATGTAATGATTTTTTGTAATTATTCACGTCTCATTTTAGGAACATTATCGATTTTGCCTATTTTACTTATTACAGATTTGAGAGTTAGAGCCTTATTTTTAAAGAAAAGTGAATGCACAGTTTTACGGATGATATTTTTTGGGCTTCATTCAATCTAAAATGTCAGTCCGCACTAATTTGAATTAAGAGGTTTTTAAACATTTGTCTGTTCTTTCTCGCGTACAATACGCTCAATTGTTGCCACTGATCCTGTTTGACAATATGAAGACAAGTAAAAATTCAATGTTAATATAATATTCACAGATGTCGCCGATTTTGTTGCATGATCTTTGTTAATGTCAATTATAAATTGCATGCGCTAATTTCTGTTTTTATTTTCTAGGTCTAACGCCGTTGATGGTATGTTGTTTAAACAAATATTTCGAATGTGCCGAAATACTTCTGGATGCTGATGCAGATCCCAATCTCAAAGATCAAATTTCTGGAAGAACGGCACTGTTTCATGCCGCCGAGAAGCACGATGGTAAGCCAATAACAATGTTAATATGCTATACTTATCTTATATGTATCTGTAAGGTATAGGTATGCTTATATGTATCTACAAATTTACGTTTTTTATCAAAATCTCTTTGGAAATGCACTGTTTATTTGACGTTTCGGCTTTCGGAACTAATATTATAACGAAAAACAACTCAATTTAGTCAAAGAGAAGATCAATTGGTAATAAGCCAATCGTACACAGGAACATATAAAGGACTCGTTGTTCATTTTCGGGAACGTCATAAGTATAAAAAATAATTTTTTTTTTTAATTGTTTTTTGTTTTCTCCATTGTTTGGGTAAAATATCCAAACAATAGAGAAATGCCAACACAATCTTAATACATAAGAAAGGAGACCGAACAGACCTAAACAACTACCGTCCTATTTCCCTTTTGTCACAACTATATAAAACCTTCACAAGAATAATAAACAACCGACTAACCTATAAACTTGATAACTACCAACCAGTGGAACAGGCCGGATTCAGAAAAGGATACAGCACAATCGACCATCTACATACGCTTAAAATCTTAATTGAGAAAACCAATGAATACAACCTTCCGCTGTACTTAGCATTCGTAGATTATGAAAAGGCTTTCGACAGCATTGAACACTGGGCGGTTGAAGAAGCTCTGGTCAATAGTAGAATAGATTCAAGATACCGACAATTGATACATGATATTTACCAAAACGCAACCATGACCGTAATTCTGGACGACAAATTAATAACGGATAATATAAAAGTTAAACGAGGAGTCCGACAAGGCGATATAATTTCACCTAAACTGTTTACCTTGACCCTCGAAGACATAATAAAATCAACAGATTGGGAAAACAGAGGAATATGTATTAACGGAAAATACCTAAATCACCTTAGATATGCGGATGATATACTCCTGATCTCCTCGGAACGACAAGAACTGGAATTAATGCTGAATGAACTTCATGAAAAATCACTGCAAAAAGGCCTAAAAATTAACTTCAACAAAACAAAAGTAATTACAAACACGGAAGACCAAGAGGCAATAAAAATAAAAACAGAAAAAATAGAACAGGTAAATGAGTATATCTATCTAGGACAAGCAATCAGAGCTAATAGAGAAAATCAAACAGCCGAAATATCCAGACGAGTAAGAATGGGATGGGCAGCGTTCGGCAAACTTTCTTACGTTCTAAAAAATCAAACAATCCCTCTATACTTACGAAGCAAGGTATATAACTCCTGTATCATACGGTGCTCACCTACGGAGCACAGACATGGACATTTACACAGGCCAATTTGGATAGTGTAAATGTGGTCGCCAACCTCCGTTAATGGGGACGGCATAGGAAGAAGAAGAATTTGGATAGGATAAGGAAGGCACAAAGAGTGATGAAGAGACAAATGTTGGGTGTATCGCTTAGAGATAGAAAACGTAACCAGTGGATCAGAACCAGAACAAAGACAGTAGACGCGATAGAACAAGCAGCAAAACTGAAATGGAAATGGACTGGACACAATGAACGTCTCCAAGACGGACGATGGAACAATGCCATCGAAAAGTGGCGTCCATACAATGCAAAGAGATCAAGAGGCAGACCACAGATGAGGTGGAAAGATGACATCAGGAAACAAGGAGGTCCCACATGGCAGAGAACAGCTCAAAATAGGGAAAGATGGAGAGAACTGGGGGAGACCCATATCCAACAATGGAAGGATAGAGAATAGGTTAAAAAAAAATAAATAAAAAAAAATAAAAAATAAAAAACGACATACTGACATCAATAATACAATAACTAAATAAATTGTTGTTCTGGATCAAATTAAAATAGTTATTTAAAAGGTAAATAAATTACTACTTAAAGACCATAATCTGTCAAACCGGGAAAAGCTTTTTTGGTTCTTATATACTATTCCTCACCACAAATGACACTTAATATCCTGTTAATATTTTCTTAATATTCGTTACTTCCTAATAATTGAAATAACAACAAAATTTAATTATATATACCCCTTAACTTACATTGTCTAAATAAAATATTTACGCATTCATTTTCAAAGTCATTTACCCCTGGGAACCATATGTTAACGTAAAAAATGGCATTAATCCTCAAATCAGGTCCAATTCCTTTCTTACCTTGTCGGCTTTAAGACGATGAAGAAAGAAGATTGATGACATATTGACAAAAAGTGGCTCCGTGAGTAGTATCGCATTAAAACCCTAGGAAAATAAGAAAAAAGCTTTCTATATTTTATGTTTTAACAATAGTGACTAAGAATTATAACTTACCGAAATAGTGAGAAATATTGGAATCAGCCTTTGCTAACAAGTATTGTAAGATCCCTTACAGGACGTCTTCCTCTCTTTTTTTGCCCTCAGGTACTCTCCAAGCAATATTCTTGACTAGTCTATCACCTTGCATTCTTTCTAGATTGCTGGAGACCATAATGACAGAAAATAATTTACAACTTTCTCAAATTTATAACGCTGACGAAACAGGATTATATTGGCGAGCAATACCTACAAAAACTTTAGTTGCAGGTAATGCGATGAGTGCACCTCGGTATAAAAAAACTAAAGACAAGATAACCGTCTTGTATTGTGCCAATGCGTCTGGCAGTCAAAAAATCCTCGCGCTTTAAAAAATATGAAATGACAGAATCTCCCAGTTCACTATCACTCTAAATTCATTCTTGAAGTAAAGTTATATTTGAAGAAAGAAAAATTACCACAAAAAGCGGTTCTTCTTCTGGATAATGCTGGCGCTCATCCCAATGAGGCGATCCTAATAGCTGACGATGGAAATTTCTTTGTTCTTTTTTTTACAGCCAATATTACATCCATTGCTCAACCAATGGATCAAGGTGTTATTGAGACAATGAAATAACTTTTCCCGAAAAGAATTTATGATGAACTTGTTGGATGAAGTTCATCTGGTGAAGTTTTGGAAATCGTTCACCATAAAAGATGCAATTTTACAGTGGCAAATGCATGGAAAGAGAGAGACACCTATCAAAAGAGCTTTTTACAAAATAATGACGCTAGAGGAAGATGAACGTATCATGGAATATGATGATAAAGACATTACCATAGCTGAACTAACTGCATTAGATAAGAAGATTGATGACATATTGACAAAGAGTGGCTGCGTGAGTAGTATCGCATTAAAATCCTAGGAAAATAAGAAAAAAGCTTTTTATATTTTATGTTTTAACAATAGTGACTAAGAATTATAACTTACCGAAATAGTGAGAAATATTGGATTCAACCTTTGCTAACAAGTATTGTAAGATCCCTTACAGGACGGCGCAACTTGTAGGAAGGCGCCTTCCAGGTCGTCCCCTACAAAGATTGAGTGACAATGTTAATCTTCTTCAAGTGCCATCTCCGCGACGGAGGTTGCCAATCATCATAGCTATTCGGACTTCTGAGATGGCTGCTCTGAAAAGTTCATTTGATGTACATCCGTACCACTCTCGCAGGTTGCGCAGCCATGACATTCTACGCCTCCCTATGCTTCTTTTTCCTTGGATTTTCCCTGCATAATCAGTTAGAGCAAGGTGTTTTTCTCTCCACGTGTAATATGTCCGAGATATTCTAATTTTCTTGTTTTAATTGTATTTAAAATTTCTATTTCTTTATTCATCCTTCTCAGAACCTCTTCGTTTGTGACGTGTTCTGTCCACGATATTTTCAGTGGACACAATGCATATTTGTTCACTTGTTCGACGTTGGTTCCGTTTATTAGAAGATTATCGTAATTTCTTTGAGTTTTCGATATTCTCATAAATTTCGTCTTCTTGGATTTCATTGTTAGACCGTACTCTTTTCCATATTCCGCTATTCTGGTCACCAGTCTCTTCAATATTTTCGGCTAAGATCACAGTGTCGTCCGCATATCTAATGTTGTTAATGGGAACTACATTTACCTTTGCCCCCAGCTTTTTCACCATTAAGAGCTTTTTCAGGATCTCTTCGGAGTAGGCATTAATAAGAATTGGCGACAATACGCATCCCTGACTCACTCCACGTCTAATTTCAAGCTCTTCTGACAGCTGTTCGTTAACACATACTTTTACTCGCTGTTTATAGTATAAATTTGATATGGTTCTGAGGTCTTTGTAGTCAATCTTCTTTGATTTCAGGATATTTATTAATTAAACTTTGATGGTATACAAGGCAAATATCGAACACAGTAATTAATTAAATCTTGCCCAAGGACTTTCGATCAATAGATCATCCTCAGGGGCATTTCGTCAGTTGTGGCCTATCCGACATGAGCAGAATGTCATACATGTAAATTTGGACATAACAATACAATACACAAAGACAAACAAACACTTTAAAATTTTTAAAAATGGAGAAGCTACATGTTATATAGAAGCCGGAGACAGAATGATTATTTCTCGGAGACAGAATTAATGAATAATTATTCATTAATTGTTCATGTCATACTTTATCGAATATTTTTTTATAGTCAATAAAACATGCGTAAATATATTGATTGACGTCCAGGCATCTTTGTATCAGTATATTAAGCGAAAAAAGAGCTTCACGCGTTCCTAGGCCTTTGCGAAAACCAAATTGTATGTCATTAACGTCCATATCCAGTTTGTGATATATTCGATTATGGATGACACTGTTAATACACCTCATGAAACACCAACACAGTACAGAAAGAAATGGCGAGGCTTTTTTCCGAAAGTCAAAAACCTCAGAGGATAATTCGGCCATCGAAATTAAGGTTATGGTAAGGTTAGGTTTGCCATATTAGGTTGGTTTAGGTATGATTTGGTAAAGTTCGGTTAGGTTATATTGAGAAGTTCGAAGAAAATACGAACGGGAATATCTACATATCGTCTATTTGCCACCGTAAGATTCTCCTTTTCGACTCCATGGGAAACCGTTGATGCTTTTAGAACTGATGTTTTGTTATCATCTATTCGCGGATAACTTGTAGTATATAGCGGAAAAGGTATTTTGTAATACGTCCAAATCCCAATGGGGTGGAGAGTTTAAAATTTAAATGATTAGTAAAATGATGAATGGATAAAGAAAACGAAACCAGCAACGATAAAAAATAGGTTAAATCACATGAAAAAATGAATGACGTAGAAAATATTTTGAAAACAAAAAAATCATTTTCGGTTGTAAATATTTGTTTTTATCTGTCTGTCAAAGCTTAAGTGGCGAACTCATCTTTGATATCAGATTTGTCTATCAAGTGCGATATACTTTTGATTCTTAACATCGAGCGCAAAAGATAAAAAATTATCATATAATGAAACAGTACTATATCTATAACAAGCATGTAAATACACCATTACTTTTAATTAATAAGAAAATCGTCATAACATCTATCATAAGAATACACAGAAAACTTATTTATACGATTATGCGTAACATTTTATATTTTGTTAACTACATATTTGGCATTTTAAATTAATTTTGTTTTCTTAATAATTATGTTATTTTTAATTTTTTCTAAATAATATATATAATAAAATAATAATTATGTTATTTTATTTTCTAAATCATGCTGTTGTTCTATTAATTGATCTATTCTAATAGTGATTTAACTTACTTCTAACTGAAATATTTTCTTGAATTTGAGATACACTATTTATGATTTATACCACTACTTTTCTACGCATCTCATTCCTTTTCTTGTTTACGGTTCTCTTTCAGTTCTTCCTCTTCTTGTCTTGGCTTCTCTTTCAGTTCTTCCTCTTCTTGTCTACGCTTCTCTTTCTCTTCTTGTCTACGCTTCGCCTTCAGTTCTTCCTGTTCTTGTCTACGCTTCTGTTTTAGTTCTTTCTCTTCCTGTCTACGCTTCTCCTTCAGCTCTCCCTCTTCTTGTCTACGCTTCTGCTTCACCTCTTTACGCTTCGTCTTCTCCTCTTCCTCTCTTTTTCTTCTTATCTACGTTTCTCTTTATTTTCTTTCATTTTTAAAAACGTTGCAGGTGGTCCGGAGATATCCATTTCTTTATTAAATTCGGTAGATCTCGTATTAACCATTCACAATGGTTTGTTATTTCTTCAATCTCCCACCGCTTTCATCAATTTTACACTTCTTTGAAATGAACCTTATTCGGAACCACGACAACTCAATGACAACTAAAATTCACAATACTACTATTTTAAACTGTCAAAAACATCTGTTTAAATATATTTTCTGACGTTCCAAACTTCACTAGACATCATGAATTTTCGATGTCATTTTGAGTGTTCTCGAACTACTTCTTCTTTTTCGTCAAGGACTTTCTCTATGTGGGATATATCTTATGGAACTTTCATAACAACATCCAGTTTTCAATCGAGTTTTTACAATTCTCATTCTTTTCATCCTCTTCTTGGCCTAAAGTTTCTTCTAATCACTGCAAGTTGCTTCACTAGTAGTATGCGAGTATTACTACTATGTTGCTCTGAAAGGTTCGGTATTTAGGACGTATTGACACTTTCCTAAGTTTTTTCGGAACTTGTTTTGAATAGTTACATATTTACATATTTATATTAGTTTATTTTTGGACTGTAAGCCCTTTCCATGAGATTCTCCATTTCACAATAGAATAGAATAGAAATATGCTTTATTGTCACTGAAAATTATTGAACAATTTTATGGACAAAGCTAAAAAATAAATCAGTCAAATAGTACAAAAAGTATAAAACAAAAACAAATATAGTAAAAAACACAATTTTAAATTAGTAAAATTATTGTATAACCTACATAATTTGTACAGACAACAACAAATGAGACAAATTGTAGCCACTGCTTGAGACACCCAAATAATTAATTATAAACAAAGTAATTATAAACAATACTAATTTTGTTTCTTTGTTATACATTAAGAAACTCGTCAACTGAATAATATGGTACTTCTGAGAGATAGATTTTTGTCACCTTACGAAACTTAATGAAGGATGTTGCGGATTTAATTTCTCTTGGAAGGTGATTATAAAGTTTCTTTGCACAATATAGAATAGAATTTTTACTAGCTGAGTGGACGGGATCGACAAATAAACGTTACAATCCGAATTTCTAATGGAGTAGCCATGGTCAGGTCTATCGGGAAAAATGTTTAGATGCTTTCGAATCAAACAAACCGTTTCCAAAATAAATAAAGAGGGAAGCGTCAAAATTCCGTGATTTTTGAAGTAGGTCTTGCAATGAGTTGTTAGTTTGAGACCAAATAGATAACGGATTGCTCTTTTTTGCAACTTAAAAATAGTATTAAATTGGGCCGCTGTACTAGAACCCCAAAATGGAAGCCCATATCGAAAATGGGACTCGAACAATGAGAAATATGCCATTTTGGCAGAAGATAAATTTAGTTCCTTCGAAACAGATCTTATTGCAAAGCAAGCTGAGGCTAGTTTCTTCCTTAAGGAGTCAGTATGCAAGGACCATTTGAGATCACAGTCAATGAGAATACCTAGAAATTTCACGGAATTTACGATATTGATTTGTCTCTCATTCAAAAGCAAGGGTTGCACGACTCCTTTATAAGATAATGCTACAGTCTTATCCACGTTAAAGCTAAGTAAGTTGGAGTCTGACCAAGCCTTGATTATAAGTAAATCAGCGGTTATAATTGAATGAAGCGTTGAAATATCAGAGCTGCTCCAAGTAATACTGGTATCATCAGCAAATAGAAAAATTTTCCCTTTAATTTTCAAGTAAGTGATGTCATTAATGAAAAGTAAAAAAAGAATGGGACCTAATACTGAACCTTGCGGTACTCCACACTCAATATCTTTACAACTAGAGTCGGTGTCATTTATTCTAACCAATTGTTTCCTACCTACCAAGTAAGTTTTGAACCAGTTCAAAGACACACCCCGAATTCCATAGAAAGTTAATTTTTTTAATAGAATGTCGTGATTTACGCAGTCAAAGGCTTTGGAATAGTCGCAGAAAACGGTGGCGGAGGAGAGGTTACTGTTTAGTGATAGATATACATCATGTAACACAGAAAATATGGCATCACTAGTGCATTTATTAGACAAAAAGCCGAACTGATTTTGCGATAAAATATTATATTTAAGGAGAAAGGGCATAAGTCGAACTTTTATAAGTCTTTCAATAATTTTTGATTATTGTGTTTCTTTCTTTATATTGTGTTTGGCATTCTTGTTCTGTATAATATTGTCTGGTACATTTTTGTTCTGAATGGCTAAGAAATCAAAACGAAACTCTACAGAAATGTAAACAAAATAAGAGTTTAAGCCAAGAATAGAGAGCTGTAAGGATGGAGAAGGAAATATCGTAAGTGATACGGCCTCAATCTTGAACCGTCATTATTTCGAAGAAGCAGATAACACCGTAGCAAATGGTATCAGTGGTAGCACTGAAGAGGTTGCCCAAGCCATTAAAAATCTTAAAAATAATAAAGCACCAGGAATTGATCAAATGATTTTGAAATATACTGCAATCTAGATAGTTATCACCTGCTGGCGTTTGACACATGCGTACTTCGCATGCAGCAACATCAGCCTCATTGCCCAAACATACTTCAAAAATAAGTGGATTGTTGGTTTATATATATCCTAATTTACGACTGACATAGTTCTTTCTATCACCAGCATATATTTAGTTGTCCTAATAATTATATATTGAAGTAATTTAAATCTTTATTTTGTTTTAGTGGAAATGGTCGAAATGCTGCTGCAATTCAACGCAAATACGAAACTGAAGAACTTTTTCGGTACCAGCCCCCACGACGCCATGTACGAATTAGACGGCATGCCGGAAGCGATTAAATACATGATTCTAGGCAAGAATAACAAAAGAAAATCCTTAGACGATGCCCCCAAGGTCGCGAAATATAGCAGATCATCCAACAATGAAGTACAGCCTGGTCTCAAAACGTACGGTAGATCACAACAGATTCAATCGAGGAGTGTTTTGAAAACCTACACTACTGTTAAATGAAGTTTTTCAGATATTTTTCTCTTATCTCTTTATCAATATTTTATGGTAATTCTATTGATATATAAGATAAGACTGGGTGAGTTCAACATCATAAAGAATACCGAAGAATTCTGTTATATGATAAAGCAGATATATGTAACTTTCATTTGTCAACAGATCAAAAATTTCCAGTTTTGAGATATTCAGTTATAAGAACTTAAACAAAACTGTCTATTTTATTATGTTTTATTTTGTATTGGCTATTTGTTACTGTTAATTTGACCTTAAATATCAGATTTATAATGAATAGTTCTTAGTAATGAATATTTCTCGTCTTATATACATGTATAACTAAAAGAATTCTTTTACAAATGTTTACTACGTTGTTTTTTGACTGATGCAAATATACAAATAACACACCAAATATATCTTCTAATATTTAACTAATTATTTACAAAATTTTTCTTTTTGTAGTCTTTTTCTTGTGTATTTCTATATATTTTATTACATTTACACAATTTTTTTTATTGGTGTTACCTTCTATCATTAGTACTTACGTCCACTTTGGATTTAATGGTACCAACCTATGTCACAGATACCTTCAAGAAAACTTGTAGGTACCTGTTCATTTAAGCAAAACCTAAGTTCATATTTGTTTATATCCATCGAGACCAAAACTCATTTTAGCAAACGTTTTTATCCAAATTGGATCTATCGTGGCACATATTAAGACCAACTGCTGCGTTCAGTAAAGATTTTTAACTATATTTGGTCAAATATTAAAGTCAGTAGCTGCCTCTATCAAAATTTAAGTTTATATTTGGTCTTTACTGCTGGCATAATTCTCTTCAGCAAACAGTTTCTTAATAAAAAATTTAGTTTGCTTTCCGAAAACATTGTATTCCAAATTTGTACATAGTAAAACCAACCGCTACCTAAAATGGACATTTTCAAGCTCATTTAGTCTATATTAAGGTTGATAGCAAACACTTAAACCTAAATTTGTACATGTATATCGAACACAGATGCCACAATTATATTTACCTTCAGCAAACCTTTGATATTGACATGACATTTGACATCCATTAAAGTAGTTAACTGTATCTACGTTTGGTACATTTCAAGACTAACTAAACTTCAATGAACATTATTAAGTACATACGTGATATAGATTAACTGATACCTTCAATAACCTTTATCTAAAGATTCCATCCTTATTTGGTTTATACTGAAGCCAATTTGTCATAACTATCTTCAGAAGAAGTTTAGTCTATATTGTGGCTAATTGTTGCGATAACTTACTTTACACAAACGTTTTATCCATATTGGATCTATGTTAACGTCAGCTGCCTGCAACAAACGTGTTAGTCCATATTTGGTACATATTGAGAACAGATGCTACTTTCTTACCTTAGCAAATTTTTTCATCCATATTTTCTATGTTAAAAATACTTCTTGGCTTCAGCAAACGTTTTAGTCCACGTGTTAAGATTACCTGCAATAAACATTTTCAAGCATACTTAGTTTATATTACAGACAGTTGCTAATACAGTTACTCTTAGCAAACGTTTTTATCCACCACTTGTCTATAATGTATTCAACTGATGCTACCACTATCTTCATCAAATGTGTGTTTCATATTTGGTTTATAATAAGGTCAGATAAATTCTGCAAATCCACAGTTGATCAGGACCAAATGCTCCCAAAGTTACCTTCAAGAAACGTTTTCATTTATATTTAGTCTATATTAGGCCTATTGATGGCACAACTATCTTCAGAAAACGCTTTTAACCATATTTGGCCAATATTAAGATTTCATACGTCAATAAACCTTTTAATCGATATTCAGTGCCTGCCTAATTACTACCACAGCTGTGTTAGTCAAAGGTTTTGTCCACATTTGGCCTATATTAAGGCAATATGCTACTTTCATAAAGATTTCACCCATATTTGGCCTAGATATTCTTTGTTGCACTCCTACCAATAATCTGGAACTTAATTGCAATAAGGATATGTAGGTGTAATAATAAACTTATGGATAACACCGGATTTTTAAGTTTAACATTTGATTACTAATATCAGTCAGACAACAACAATATTTACTTAATTTTATTTACAATGATTATTCTTTTGAAAAATGTTATAAATCAGGAAGAATAAGTTAATAGTATGCCTATATATTATTCTTCTTGAATTATAATTACAGATCTGAAATGTAGGCAACTATTTAATAAATGTTAATTTAATATGTAATTTAATTCTTAAAACTTTGAATTGTAAGCTTTTATACTTATTTTTTTTGGAAAGGTTATTAGACTGTCGTCTGTAACAAGTACAAAAGACTTTATACTGCCTTGAAAATGAGGAAACTTACCAGTATTAGGCCAATATTCATTTTACCATCTAACGAGGCTACGATAGGAGTGTAAGGATCACGGAGATTGTTCCTTTTAAATCGTTTAGGACTCCAACGAGCCGTTTAGGAGCTCTCAGAACGTGTTTGATCAAAACGAAATCGATCAGAACGAAACTCGAAATTTTTTTATTGAGATGCTTATGGAAGAATGATCTGGTCTGATAATGATAGAGATCCTATATGTATCCTTGAGCCTATTTATATGCATATTATGTACAAAGTTACACATTTTAGTGCAAATTAATAAATTTTTTTTATTATTGATTAGTTTTTGTTAAATATTTCTTATAAACTACATTCATTTTACATAATATTCTCAATTATCAACAGACGCACGTGAAAGCCAACAGGGTCGTACCATGGTACAATAAATATGGGGTCGTACTGATGTGTATCATATGATTTTTAAAAATATTTACTTTTGAAATTATTAGTGTAAGAATTTCTTGAAATTTAATCATTAAATCACAATTAAGCTAAACTTAAAAAAAATAACACGACCAGTAAATAACTTAACAATAACTATAACATAAATATAACATACAATATATTAACTTAAAAACCAACACGATAAAATTTGAATTTAAACAGACTGGCAAGTTTGGATCTGTAATATGAGAATCTGTCTGGCTTAAGAATATAAATTATATTTAATAGCCTCTTGTTGAATGAGAGGGAGAATATCAACACGTGCGTTTGTTGGCAGATAGGAATTTGCTAAACGAATGAACTTTACAGTAAAATTTCTTATTAACAGTCATATGAAGCCAACATTTTGCTCGTTTAGGTGGTACCCACTAACTCTTAACTTGAATGAATGAAGGGAATGAATTTTAAAGAAAAAAATCCCTATTTTATTTGTTTTCCAATTTGTTATTATAGGAGATATGAAAAAAAGTTATTTACAAAAATACGAGGTAGCTGTCAGCTTCACAGCACAGCAAATGTCAAACATGGAACAAAAAATTTCGGCTTAACAGTGTTAACCTGTTTTTATAATGTATATGCTGTATGCTTCAAATATAAAGAGATAAAGCTTTAGAAAAGTACATTTTGATTATAATATTATATTATGAATTCTGCAATTTTTGATTTGTATAAAACAGGAATGAGTAAATATTTGTTTCTTTGGAGATAAATTGCAGTTAATTGTTAGAAATTTTTTTTGGCAATTGCCCTTTGATAGATTAGGGGATATATTTAACAATCGTCGAATCAGCAGTTGCCAGATTGCAACGGATGTTTACAATGAATCCCGAAAGAGAAAAATATTTACTCGTTATTGTTTCATATAAATTAAAAATTGCAGAATTCATAAAATAGTATAATCAAAATGTAAAAGTTTTCTCTTTTTATATTTGAAGCACACAACATTTTCTTTTTCATGTACCATGTCCTTTAAGAACGCAGGTTACCATCATAGCTATCTTAATTTTATACACTGCCACCCTAAATAGCAAGCTTCTATCAACACCATACCAATCTCGCAAGTTCTTCAACTATGAGGTTCTTCGTCCTGGATTGCGTTTGCCTGCTATTTTTCCTTGCATGATATTTTGTAGCAACCTATATTTGGGACCTCGCAACCATTTGTAGCAACCATTACATGTCCGAAATACTCCAGCTTTCTCTGTTTGATGCTTTTTTATGATCTTAGTAGTCTTGCTGAGACGTTCTAGTATTGTGGAGTTTCGAAACTTCTCCACCCAGAAAACTTAGCACCACATTTCGAAAGCCTCAAGGTCATTTAGATCGATAAGTAAGACCGAGAACACGTAGCAGCGAAGTAGGCGGATTCTCAATGCCAATTTTAGGTCTCTGTTACATAACACCTTGGACATCCTTCTAAAAGCAGCTCTAGCCTGCTCTATTCTAGATCTAATTTCGCCGTGACTTGCTGCGTTACAATTTAATTGCTGTTCAAGGTAAATGATTTCATCAACTTGCCAAAGTTTAGTATTATTTACATATATAGACGGTTGTATATGCTGTTATTTACTTATTACGAGTATGTTCAGATCCAGACCTGCCTCCCTACAACTCTCAACGACATTATCAAGTAGTGTTTGTAGATCTTCTTGGCTAGAAGCTAGGGGTACTGTATCGTCCGCATATCGCAAATTATTGATGACTTCACCGTTCACAAGTATTCCTTCTTGTTTTTCAGAAAGTGCTTTTCTAAAAATTCTTTCGGAGTAAACGTTGAAAAGCAATGGTGACAAGAGGCATCCCTGCCGTACTCCTCTTTTAATATTGAGAGCCTATGATTCCACACCATCTACTAAAACTGATGTTGTTCGATTCCAATATAAATTTGCAATTATTCGACAATCTCTGCCGTCCATGCCAATGTCTTTTAGAGCTTAATAAGATCAAATGCCTTTTGAAAGTTAATAAAACAACAGTATATGTGTAAGGATATATCTCGACATCTTTGAGCAAGTACGTTCATTCCAAACAGTGCCTCTCTCGTTCCAAACCCGTTACGCAAACCAAACTGAGCGTCATCCAGGTATTCCTCGCATTTATTGTAGATACGACCATGTATTACCTTCCGAAAATTTTCAATAAGTGGTTTAACAAACTGATGGTTCTATAATCAGCACAGGTTTTTGCTGTTGTCTTCTTAGGTAGATCTATAAACAGTGAATTAGACCAACCATTAGGTAGTTGTCCGCTGATATAAATGGTATTGAAAAACGAAGTTATAGCCTTTAAAACATTGCTATTATTTATAAGCTTGTATATTTCAGTTAGAATTTAATCAGGATCAGTCGATCTGCCATTTATTGATGAATGTATGGCTTTTATAACCTCAGAGCGTATTATTAGGGGTCCGTCGCAGTTAGTAATATCGGGAGGTGAACTACTCATCTCGTCTTCGAATAGGTTCGTGACGTAATTTTCCCATTCATTAAGTTTGTCCTCTACTTCAAACATTACTTTACCATGTTCATCCTGTAGCAATGCAGTTTGTTTCTTATTGAAGATACCATCCTCTTCTTTCATTTTTTTATACATGTTAAACGTGTCGTATCTGTTTTCAAATTCTTCAATGTCATGACACTGTTTGGCTAGATTGTTGACTCTTTGCTTCTCGTATTTTACGTCGAATTTCTTTTTGTATGCTGTTGTAAAGTGTTGCATTAGATGCAACAGATGCATTATAAAAACATTCCAACACTGACAAAACAACATATTTTATTTCATGGTTGACATTTGCGGTTATATTCAGCTTGTACTTTCGGTAAACTCAACCGATTTTTTTTTTAATGAAACGTTGCAAGACAAACGTTTTGTTTTACACAGAGTATTTAAAAAGGTATAACCAATTTTCAAAGAAAATCTGACCTATCGTAGCGATAATTTTAAAATAATTGTCAATACTTATTAAGATATGATATACTTACTCTTTAAATCTAATACAGGGTAAGTCAAACAATAAACTGCTCATTGTTTTTAATTGCGTCATCCCGTACTTATATCACCATCATAAACGTAGAAGGTGTTCGATATGATCTCTAATAACGTTAACACGTGCTTGAAGACGATTTTTAAAGGAATCGATTATTTCTTAAGGGGACAAAGTGATATTTTCAAGTTTTGGAAAAAACAGAAAAATGTTGTTTACTTTTTAACCTCTTGATAATTAAAGTTTTTTATTCTTTTTTTTTTTCATTAGTATGGTTCGGTTAAAGGTGTGTATTCAAATCAATAAAATCAATCTAGAATTTTGGATGTTCTATATTGGACAGATTTTCAAAAAAATTAACCCAAGTCCTTTCAGATATATACATTTTATAAAGGAAATTTATTTTTTTAGGTATTTATATGATCCTATAATATGGTAATTTTATTGTGAAAAACAGCCACAAAAATATATTTAACCATAATTAAAGAAATACTATAATATAAAACATAGAAATAAAACATTATTGTTACAAAGTTTAAAATAAAATGAAAAAAAAACATGGTTTTCAATTTTATTAAGATGCTTTGGTTTTAGATTTCTTGGTCTTCCAGGAATTTATTGTTGTCGTAAAACTCTTGCTTATCTTCTTGTACCCACTGGTTTAAGGCTTTGTAAATGGCGTATTTTTGTTTCCAAAATTGGCATCATGTCTTCAGGATATGCTGGTATTTTAGGGCATTCGATATTAAATTATCTGTTGTGTTTCGGTAAAGCCAAATGGAAGTGATTAACACGAAAAATGATATTAATATATTCCGATGCCCTTACAAAACCTAGAGTTTCGGAACTATATACAAAATGGTTAAAGGTCGAAATTGTAAAATGAGTTTTTTGAGATCCAGGTACATTTTATTTGTTTAGTGAACAGGCTTTTCTTTTTATAATACTTAGGCCACCATTGCGCTTAAAATCAAGTATCTCACTAGTTTCAACTTCTTTTACAGTTAACTTACTTTTGGCACTATAATTCACAATAACTTATCTACTTATGAATTTCAAATATTTTGTCAAACTTTTTAAGTATCTTTTTATGACACCGAAATCCCTGTCACAGAGCAAGAAGGAGTGCCCTCTAATGGGAAAATAATGTTCAATTTTATCGACGCGCCTCATATTTGTAAGCGACAAACATAATCTTATAATAGTGTGGTTCTTATTTTGCCCAGGGCAGTTGTCACATAAAAGTTTCAACTCTTTTATGATAGGTGGTATGTATTTTTTTATATAATCAAAAAGATGCATATTTCATTAGGCCAGTTATTGACCTGTCTTTCGTGAAAATTTTCTTCTTTACTATCTTATCTGTTATAAAATTGCTCATTCAATCCACATTGCACAAGTGCTTTATGATGAAAAACAGCTCCGTCATGTAATTACCAATTGTTGACGGATGTCGAGGCCCTTGTAGAGGACCTTAAAGGACCTATTACATAATTACCTCAGGTACCACCACAAATATTTTAATGTAATTCCATTTTTTGATAGTATCAATCAGAATATTTAATGTAATTCAATTAAAGTCGCTCAATTCCATTATAATTATTTATTCACACCTCTGTGCGATCCATTGTATCGATAAACGCATTCCG
This sequence comes from Diabrotica balteata, assembly GCA_918026665.1. Taxonomy (NCBI): domain Eukaryota; kingdom Metazoa; phylum Arthropoda; class Insecta; order Coleoptera; family Chrysomelidae; genus Diabrotica; species Diabrotica balteata. Next base: position 32,435,420 of record OU898278.1, read on the forward strand.
TCCCTAGCCCGTGATAAAAAAGGTTTGCTTGCAAAAAGAAATTTTCAAAATCAATATCAGTCCAGTTGTATCACAAATTTCGTCGATAAAAAAAATTAAAATAGCAATAGATATTTGCAGAAAATTTTCAAATAAAGTAGCAAACTTTATTTGAAAATTTTCTTCAAACAATTTTTGTGCATAAGTGTTAAAAGTTCTGTGTGCTATTTGCCATTTAAGTTTTTTCTATAAAGAAGTATTCTGTATATCTAGAAGTAAGCAACTCCGAAGGCTTATTTGGAAGGTTGACATATCTAAAAGGTTGTTTAATTTTTCTTGGATAAACCTTTTTGGAAATATTGAGTCTTTTTCGATCACTATAGACTATCACTATATAATGATGTTTCAAAACCTCATGGACTTCGTAAATACGCATGCCCAAAAAATAAATGGACCCTAAAAACATTTACCATTTTAATTTAATTAGGAAATTAGGCGACTGGATAGCATTTGCAGGTCTAATGATGTCAAGTATTTCCAATAAACATGACATATTATGTTTCTCTAATCTTAAACATTCCAGTTAGTCATCGCATTTTTATTTTATCTCACATTGAAAGATGTAATAAAAATTTACGACTTCCCGTCTTCACTGCCGATAATAATTGCTGTGTAAAAATGTGAAATATTTCTATTGCACTATCACACAAATCAATATATTGCACAAATCAATGTATGATAGATAAATGGTTTTAAATTCAGCAAAATATGTTTATACGAGAGGAAAACCTCGAATTCATTGGCAAAAATATTCTCATAAGATTTTTTGCATAATCACTTATCAAATACCGCAGAATAATGTTGTAAGAGGTCGCTCATACAAAAAGTGGTCCTAATTATTAAACAGTTTTGTATAAATCCGTTTTTAGGTAGTGATAAGAGCCTCAAACAACGTAAAACAATGTTTTTAAATTAAATAAGCCCAAGCTAAAGTATCATAAACTGACGTAACAAGATTTGGTGAATTCAAAAATAATTGTGTGTTTTTGAGCCTTCGATAATCATATTTCGTTTTTTTTTTCAGTTTTAAATTGTTTATAAGTTGAAAACGATCAACTTTAGAGAAAAATTACAATTAACGTTTTTTATTCAGAATGATCCAAAAAATGATAAAATATTAAAAACGATTGTTCACAAAAAAAAAATTTAAATATTAAAGAGTTATTTCACTAACGCAAAAACTAGTTCGTCTCTGTATCGCTACGATAACGCACTGAAGAGAACTGCATGTTTTTAGCAATGCCTGATTTCATTGTTTCGTTCGTAGATCGACGTCACTAAATGATTACGTCGGGTCCACGACATTATGAATTATCACTACTACAGCCCCAGTTAAACCCCAACTTTTCTAAGCCTACTTCTTCATTCGGGTCTATTCTTATCCACGCCATATGTATTTGTCAGATATGACTTAGGGTTGAAACGTGATATCTATAGTTATTTTTTATGAACATAAATATATTCAAATAAAATCATTAAATACCAATTATATGAGTGGTTTCGACAATTCATAGACAACTATTTATCATGTACATGGTTGAAAACATGTTTAATCACACTAAAGCTGGTATTGTTGGAAACCATTCAGATAATTTAAGGAAATACAATTTTGTATTTAATGCCTGATTTAATGTTCGTAATATTATAACCGCGGGCTGGTCTTAATATGTCGACGAGCATTTAATATAGTTGGACATACTTGTGGGCCACATTCGTCGAGCGGGTTGGAGTTTGCACACTGTTTTTTAGAAGTTTTACCATTTTATTGAGCTTGTCATACACAATACTAAAGACACTGATATACAAATTTATAAAATTTTATTTCAATCAATATTACAGTCTTTTGTACTTCAAACAGACTTATATCTGAAAATTTTGGAGGTGTAATTGTCACTGTTGCAAGGTCATTATAAAAGACATTAAAAATATATTTTACATGTAAGTTATATTATTTTATTAACTATTAAGATGTAGTTTTAACGTCGATAAGATTGATAGGAATTAATATAAAATGATGATAGACTATTAGACATCACTATTAAGTAATACAGGGTGCGGCAAACAAACGAGCAATTAGAAATATCTCCAGAACTAAAGGTAACTGAGTCATGAAAATTGGAATAAAAGGGGTTTGAAGAGTGACCTACTTAATGAAAATATTTTTATCTATTTGCTACTTCCGGTTATACCGAAAGTTGCTTATAACTTCGTTTTTTTTTAATGGGACGTCCTGGTTATTTTTTAATTTTAGAAATATTTCCGTTATTTTGAACATTTTTTGTCAATACCCCATACCTATTGTGAACCTTTTTGAGTTATAATGGTTTTTATATGAAAATTACGCTTTTTTACCATGTATATAAAGTTCAATATCCTCTAATGTAATTTGAATAAGAATTTAAATTCATTAGGAACTTATTAACCATATACAGGACTAGCTTATTAATGCAATAAATGTTCAAAATGTTACCTATCAACATCCAATCATTTATGATCTCCTTTAGTCAGATTTTTATTAGTAGCTCGTGATATTGATTCTCTATCTATTTTGTTAAGAACTTGAAGGACTTTATTTATTATAGCTTCCTCTGTAGTGAGAGGTTCAGAGAACACCTTATTTTTAACATATCCCCAAATATAGTAATCTAACGATGACAACGGGATCTTGGTTGGCTAAATATTTTATCAAGCAGTGTGCTGACTTCCCGAATATTGTGAGCCGCTGCTCAGTCTTGTTGAAACTTAGTCTTGTTAGCCTCGTTGCTATTTACAGCGAGCGTGCAGTGATGGTACAACAAAAGTTGTAGTAACGATCTCCGTTATAGCCATAAATCCTGAGAGCGAATTTATTATTTTTCACAGCACAAAAAACATTGAACGAAAAGGGGCCTTGAAATTTACTATACATTATATACATTAGGGGATATTGAACTTTATATACATAGGAGAAAAGTGTAATTTTCATATAAAAACTATTATAACTCAAAAACGGCTTACAATAGGTATAGGGAAGTATAAACAAAAAATGTTTTGAATAACGTGAATATTTTTAAAATTAAAAAATATACAGGGTGTCCCATTAATACACGAACTTATAAGCAATTTCCTGTATAACCAAAAGTAGTAAATAGATGAAAATATTTTCATTAAATAGGTATCTCTTTAAAAACCCTTCATTCCAATTTGCATGATTCAGTTTCCTTTAGTTCTCGAGATAGTTCTAATTAGCCATTTATCTGCCGTACCCTGTATACGAAAGTCATTTAAAATTTTTTATTAAATATTATGTTTATGAGAGATGAAGCCACAATTTTTTATGTTTCGATTTCCACTCCGGAAATCGTTTTCAAAAAATATTTTGTTTAAATTGCCATGAAAATGTATAACCAAGTTCTTGTTTGTAGGTTTTTTTAAAAATTGTTGATTGACTTACTTACAGTATGCATGTTGTACATTACAGTGTGTTCCAATGAAAATTTGATCCCCCAGAAACTAAGAAACGAAGAGTTTTTTTTTAATTTAAAAGATCTCGTCAATTTGTATTGTGAGGGCGACGAATTTTCATGCAAATTTTATGCCTTTAAATGTAACCCCCTACTGCCCCGCATCAACCCCCAATTTTTTTTAATAGTGGTGAATAACAGTGTGGTAAATGATGTGCCACACACGTGACACATCATTTGAAAGGTATTTTTTTTTTCTACATTACAATCTATCTTTTTTTACGGAATAACTTTAAAGATAATTTTGGATTCAACTTATTTCTTGGCTGAACATTTGCAATATCAGAAAACATAAAATTTCATCAAATTAACGAATTAAATATCCGAAATGACCTTCTGTGATCTCCGTATAATAATACAGTATATTTTCAGCCTCTTCGTATATTTGCAAATACCTCCGGCATTGTCTGTATTCAGCATTCTGTCACAATTCTTTGTCGCAACTCTGCTACATCTGCAGGCGGAGTGGCGTAGGTATATTTTTGATTATAGGTATTCCCACAAAAAAAAAAAATCCAAAAGCGAAATATCCGGTGATCTGGCCGGTCACACTATTCAACCCCTTCTGCGAATCCAAGTCAAAAATTGTCTTGAGCGCCAGATTCCAATGATTATAAACGTCTGATAACAAATGTAAATAGGTTGTTCCGGTAAAATTTTCTTCAAGAAATAATGGTCCAATAACGTGATTTTCTAAAATGCCAACATATAGATTTAATTTCTGAGATGTTTGTGTATGTGTCTGCATGAATAAATGAGGATTATTGTTACTCCAATAACGACAATTATGTCTAATAACTTCGCCACTTCGCGGGGAGTCAAATATTCGTTGGAACGCACTAGGTATATATATATATATATATATATATATATATATATATATATATATATATATATATATATGTATTTCAGCCATTTCAGCCGAACAGTCTTGTCTTGAGATAAATATTATCTTACTTATTTATATAAGTTGTTTATAATATAAGTACAAAAGTATAAGTATAAGTGTATATTCACTTAAATGTGGCTATCATGATGTTAATGAAAACATTGTTGCCATTTTCTTGGTGGATGTAGCAAACCATCTTCACTCTAGTTTCTTAGCAAGATTACTAATCATCTTACCATACTTCCTTTACTTAGAACTTTTCTCTGTGAAATACAATCGTATGTCCAATACGTGGTGAAGCATGTATGCAGTTTTATTTCAATTAGTAGATCCTAAATGTATTTTTATGCAGAGTAAGTTTCAAGTATGGAACGTCTAAATTATCTCGGAAGCGGCTTGCGTGATTCTTGTAGATTTTGGTGTGTAAGGGTGTTGTGATGTGGCCGAATTATGGTCGTATTTACATTGCTGTCAGATCTTCCGCTTTTTTAAAGTCCAATGAACTTTATTATTTCAAATGGATCATCCTGTATATTTTTTGCATTTTCAACGATCCAAAATCAGAGTCGTTGCAAAATATATTATAAAGCTTTAAAAATTGCATGGTTTGTTGTATTGAAGTAAACGGACAACATTTTGAGAATCTTCTCTAATGGCTTTTACTGTTTTTCGAAACATACTATTTTTCTGCTACCTACTCAAGAATTGTCATACCTCTAACATGAATTTGTTTTCAGTAGCTGTGGATTTTGAAAAAAATATTAAATAATTTTTAATAATCTTTTGAAATAATTAAGTTTATTAGATTTTTAGAAAAATGAAAGATCTGACAACAATGTTAATCCCACCATAATATCGCCGGCATCACAAGACACCTACACACCAAAATCTATAAAAATCGTGCTATCCGTTTCCGAGATACTTACACGGCGTCGCTTACATAGAAGGCTCTGTATATTGACAAAATTATTGAGTCCTAAATTAGTTTGGTAGCTTACATCTTTCCACAAAGCAAGAACGTGGACTCTTAACGTATCCAAAAACTTTATTATTTTGTTTTGTTCATCTGTATCTATCTACTAATTTACCTAATTTTAAAAGGTGTCTTTAGAAGCATATAATTTCATTTTACTTAAGTCGTTTTTGCACTAGACTAGGTAAAGATTACAGAAATATTTGTATGTGTTTATAACGTGTCCTTTTTTAAATCTAACGTGGACGCTCCTTTACATTTATCTTATGGCTTAACACATCAGCTATGAAGATGATGTATTATCGGAACTAGTATTTGGCAGGTCTGATAGGCGATAGCGATCGTTTAAAAATTACCTTCGTATGTGTCCTACTACTCTATTTTTAAGCATCAGTATTATAACAAACTATCAACACGCTATCAATGGTAAACAATTCTCAAAAATATTTTAGTAGAATAGTGTATTATTAATGTTAATAAAATGAATATTTTATTTTATCTTTTTAAAATATGTTCTTTTGATCTTATTAAAACAATATAAATATATATATTGAGTATTTTATTTTTAACCCTTTTCGTCGTTTTGGAACAGTTGAAACGATGTGGAAACCAGGTGTAGGTAGAAAAGAATGTATAGTAATAAAAGAAAGAAAGTCCTAAAAAGCATTGTTTAGACAATATAGACATTTTTATAATGTGAAAGTAAAATTTTTATGTCGAAAAATGGGGTTTTTCAAAGTTTTGTGAATATAAAAGCCAAAAATAATCATTATTGCTTTTATTGTAGAGAATAGCGTTTCAAATAGTACCAATAAAATTAAAATGAAAAGACTTGGAGTGGACATACTAGGTATAAGTGAGATGAGATGGTTTGGTTCTGGAAATGTATCCATCGATGACTACACAATATACTACTCGGGGAACGAACAGGGAATGGTGTAGGCCTTATAGTAACAGAGCAGATAAAAAAAGCAGTAATTGATTTCATACCCTATTCTGATCGAATGCTTCTTTTGAAATTAAGAAGAGTAAGCCCGTAAACATAAACATACTCCAAGTTTATGCACCAACTGCTGACAAGTCGGATGATGAAATAGAGCAGTTCTATGAGAATCTCCAAGAATTACTTAAAATGACAAAGAGTTATGAAACAACATTAATCGTAGGAGATTTTAATGCCAAAGTGGGTTGTGGAAAAGTGGAACATATTTGTGGAAATTACGGACTGGGCAATCGCAATGATAGAGGTGACAGACTACTACAATTTTGCCAGGAGAAACAACTAACTATCATGAACACCTGGTTCAAGCTACCACTACGGAGGCTATATACGTGGAAATCACCCGCAGATAATAAAAACAATTGTGTCCGAAATCAAATCGATTACATTATTATAAACCAGCGATATAAAAATGCAGTAACGGATACAAGAACATACCCAGGCGCAGATGTTCCATCGGATCACAACCTACTAGTGGCTAAATTAAAAATAAAGTTCAAAATGCTAAAAAAGACTGTCAAAAGAAAAACCGACATCAATTTACTTAAACAAGAAAATATACAAAGTATGGTAAAGACTAAACTCAACGAGGAATGTGAAAGACTCCAAAGAGAGTTATCACCAACTACAGAAGGCTTATGGACTGAAGTCAAGAATGCTTTTACTAGCGCCGAGAAATATATAAAAGACACTAATAACAAAAGAAAATCTAAACCCTGCATGACACAAAAAATTCTGGGAATGATGGATACTCGAAGAGCCTACAAAAATAAAGATAATGAAAAATATAGGGAGATACATCGTCAAATCAAGAAAGAAATAGCTACCGCAAAAGAAAATTGGATGATAGAAAACTGCCAAGAGATCGAAGAATTAATAAAGAAACACGACAGTCAAACGCTTCACAAAAAAATAAAAGATCTAGCTGGAATGACAAAACAAAGACTCCCTTGTAGATTAACAAACGACGAGAATGAAACCATATGGGAATTAAGCGATCTAAACAACGTATGGGGACATTACATAGAAGAACTATTCTCGGACACACCACTAAACAACATAATATATAAAAACCATGAAACCAGTCCTCCTATATTAAAACAAGAAGTAGAGAGAGCAATCAAAAACGCAAAAAATGGGAAAGCCCCTGGCCCCGATGACATACATACGGAAGTCATAAAGCTACTGGAAGAGAAACATTTAAATATAATCGTCAAATTGTTTAATCAAATATATACAAGCGGTGAAATTCCACAAGACTGGTTAAAATCAGTCTTTATTCCCCTTCCAAAAACTAAGGGAACAAAGAAGTGTGGTGATTTTAGACTTATTAGTTTAATGTCGCATATGTTAAAGTTATTGTTGAAAGTTATTCACCAACGCATTTATAAGAAATGTGAACAGGATATCAGTGATGAACAATTTGGCTTCCGAAATGGATTTGGGACACGGGAAGCATTAACCAGTTTTATTATACTGCTGCAAAAATGTCGAGACCAAAAAAAGGATCTCTTTTTATGTTTTATTGACTATCAAAAGGCCTTCGACAAAGTAAAACATGATAAGCTGATGGATTGCCTTCACAAAAAGGGACTAGACGAGAACGATTTTAAAATTATCCAAACGCTGTATTTTAACCAAACTGCAGCAGTTAGAACAGAAGCCGGTGACACAGAAATATTCAATATCAAGCGAGGTGTACGACAGGGGTGTGTATTGTCACCACTACTTTTCAATATATATTCGGAAGAAATCTTTGCACGAGCACTAGAGCAATCAAGAGAAGGTGTTAAAATTAACGGCAGAGTTCTAAATAATGTACGATACGCCGACGACACGGTCCTAATTGCAGAGAGCGCACAGGATCTCCAGACACTCTTAGATCGCGTCAGATCGATCGGAGAACAATACGGCCTCAGCATTAACGTCAAGAAAACAAAAACAATGATTGTCTCCAAAACATCCATCCATCCACCCATGGCTTTAAACGTGAATGGTAACATTATCGAAAATGTCGAGAAATTTCGATATCTAGGGTGCTGGATAACGAAAGATATAGATCCAGACATAGAAATAAAATCGCGAATTGAACAAGCAAGAAATGTCTTTTTAAAAATGAAACAAATGTTTACGTCCCAAACACTCAATCTCAAAATCCGATACCGAATGCTGAAATGTTACGTTTACAGCACCTTACTATATGGAATGGAGGCCTGGACCTTCAAAATCAACTCACTAAGGCGTTTGGAAAGTTTTGAAATGTGGTTATTTCGAAGGATGCTGAAAGTCCCCTGGACAGCGCATATGAGCAACGAGCAGGTCCTACACAAGATGGGTACCGACAGAGAACTCTTAAAAATAATGAAAACACGGAAAACCTCATATTTGGGACACATATACAGAAATGAGAAATACCAGCTACTGCAGCTTCTTATAGAGGGGAAGGTAGAAGGAAAACGTGGTCCTGGTAGACGGCAGGCGTCCTGGTTGAAGAACATTCGTGAGTGGACTGGTTTGGATTCTCAATCTTTAATAAGAAAAGCCAGGGACAGAAATGATTTTGCTGAGGTTATCGCCAACCTTCATTGAAGACGGCACCCAAAGAAGAAGAAGAAAATTAAAATTGCTGTTATATTAGATACAGTCCGTTTGACAGCTAGGGAATATGTTGCCAGATTCATTGTCGAAAAAATAACAACAAAAATTCTCACCCATCATTCTTGATAGCTCAAATACAATTTGAATACACTAATTATTGCATACTTTATTAAAAAAAGAATAATCATGAATAAGGGGCGTGTATTAATATTAATTAAAGACTTTCTATTTGTAAAATAATAATCTATAACCGACTATACAATTTCAAAAATAAACATTTATAACTTTGTTAGAATTGTTGCAGTCTTATTTTCTTGATAAATTGCCTGTAAATAATTTTTAAATCGCAATTTAAAATTAATATTGGATATAATTAATATGCGTACGTATTCTTGGTTGTATAGTCACTTCCTGCGACTTCCAGTCAAAATTTAACCAACATAGGAAACAAAAATATTTAAATTTACTAGGCAGTTGGGGCAGAGATCAGTACTAAGTATATCAAATTTACTAGATACTTTTGACTGAATCAGTGAATCGAGTATACAAAGTAAATTTTACCCACTTTACAAAAATGACAGGCAAGATTTTGGCGAGAGCGTTTTTGACAGTTTAAATTTTGGCGAATGCTGAACTTTTTACAACTGCTGCCGAGGTACAGAATAATAAACAAATCAGAATGTCCACTCTGGTTAAAAAAATAAGTTCGCCCATCTCCTTCGCGCAGACGGAATCAGCCATGATTTAGTGCGAACCAGTGCTGTTCAGTGACATTTTATCTGGTGTCCACAGACAAATTAACTCGGTTTAACTTTAATTTAAGGCAACTACAGACATAATATGCACTATTTTATTCATACCTTTAGGTGAAGAATAGATTAAATTATTTCAAATTATTCTCTAAAAATTTAAATTACAGTTCTGTCGTTGATTGTCACAAATTTCTCAATTCGAGTCTATGTTTTCGTATGGCGACGTATCACTCTCTCTCAGAGTCATACGTCGTTATGTTACCAATTCCAATGGTAACTTGAACGTATTAATTTGTAATATATGTATATAATGTAACAAAACTTTAAATTAACAACATTTAACGGATTTTTACTCTTATATTTTAGTGCCTCATAGCATGTATACTTTGTTACACTGATGGAATTTACATTCCGAAAACGTTCCGTAATGTAATTGTGATATAGCCCGTCTGGGTATTTTAATATATACCGTTTATAATGGATTTGAAATAACATGGTATTCAGCCAGCTACAGGAAAAGAAATTAATTTGGTTCTGTTTGGTTAACTAGTTTGGAGATATATATATATATATATATATATATATATATATATATATATATATATATATATATATATATATTTATCCAAACATTATATTTTACAGTATTTATAAACAAATATTACATTAGCGTTGTATTTTAAATGATTTATATTCTAATTCCACTTTACAGAATATTAACATAATAAATTTAATTAGCTATGACATCTATCTATATATATATATATATATATATATATATATATAGATAAATGCCATAGCTAATTAAATTTATTATGTTAATATTCTGTAGAGTGGAATTAGAATATAAATCATTTAAAATACAACGCTAATGTAACATTTGTTTATAAATACTACTTCTTTTTAAAAATTTAGAGAATGACCTATTATATATATATATATATATATATATATATATATATATATATATATATATATATATATATATATATATATATATATATATATATATAAATAACACAGTTTATTAGGGTTGCAGTCAAAAAATTGGCCGGGATGTTAAAAAAAAACACTCTTTTGACTTTTTTGTCGAGCTTTCAGAATGGTTTTATTCCTTTTTCAAGACACTGTAATAAGACAAATATGTAAATATTTAAAAAATATCACAATTCTTCAGTGTAACTTACTAGTCGTTGAGATTATTTATATAAGCATATATATATATATATATATATATATATATATATATATATATATATAAGATGGTGGTATTCTTGACTGTTGATTTAAATATAAGTTATGATTTTTGAGGATGCAGTCAGTTTATTTGGCCCACAAGACAAAGAAAACTCTTTGACTTACTGTCAAGCTTTCGAATTATATTTAATTCTTTTTCAAGACATCTATAAAAAGAAATATAATTAACTAGTTATAATTGTTAATTGTCTTACTTACTAGTCGTGAGATTACAGTTTTTAATATTGTACTCTACAAAACAAACCATAATAAATATAATAAAATTTTTTTATTAAAAATAATTATATTGTCACTATATATGTCATTGTCATGGTTTAATTAATGGACATATATGAATGAAAATACAGTTACTTTATGTGGAAAGCAAAACCAGTAACAATAGTTTTTATTATAATTTATTTAATTGTCTATAAAAAAAAATAAATAAATATAAATTAATCCAGTCAGCAGTTTGGCTTAAGCACATATGAATTTTTAATGTTAGGATGTCAATAGAAAATGAGATTTTGACGGTATTTATTGATATGTTAATATGTAACAATAAATGTTACTTAATTTGTCAATATCTGATCTTCTATTTACACATTTTTTATTTTTTTGATCGACAATACCAACAATAAAAAACAAATCACAGTAAAAATGGCAAATCAAGAAATAAACAATAGCCTGACAGTTAACACCTTAATACCAATAACACCACAAACTTTTGGATCTTTACCTTATATTCCATTCTTAACACCAAAACTTCTCAAATTATTTAAAGGATTAGAAAACATAAAAATTGCCACCAGAAATGTTAAAACCATAGCACATTTATACACTAAAACTAAAGATCCTTTAACAACTGATGAAAGTTCTAGAGTAGTGTATCAAATACCTTGCTCTGACTGTGATAAAGTTTATATGGGAGAAACTTCTCGAACATTACATAGCAGAATTATTTCTCATAAAAGTGATGTAAAAACTAAGAAATCACAAGCTTGTGCATTAGCTGAACACTCCATCAATCTAAATCACACATTTAATTTTTCACAGGCTTCGATTCTAGAGAGGCAGAAACATGAACAGAAACGGTTATTTTTAGAAATGACACATATACAAAAAAAAATAAAAAATGTGTAAATAGAAGATCAGATATTGACAAATTAAGTAACATTTATTGTTACATATTAACATATCAATAAATACCGTCAAAATCTCATTTTCTATTGACATCCTAACATTAAAAATTCATATGTGCTTAAGCCAAACTGCTGACTGGATTAATTTATATTTATTTATTTTTTTTTTATAGACAATTAAATAAATTATAATAAAAACTATTGTTACTGGTTTTGCTTTCCACATAAAGTAACTGTATTTTCATTCATATATGTCCATTAATTAAACCATGACAATGACATATATAGTGACAATATAGTTATTTTTAATAAAAAAATTTTATTATATTTATTATGGTTTGTTTTGTAGAGTACAATATTAAAAACTGTAATCTCACGACTAGTAAGTAAGACAATTAACAATTATAACTAGTTAATTTATATTTCTTTTTATAGATGTCATGAAAAAGAATTAAATATAATTCGAAAGCTTACAGTAAGTCAAAGAGTTTTCTTTGTCTTGTAGGCCAAATAAACTGACTGCATCCTCAAAAATCATAACTTATATATATATATATATATATATATATATATATATATATATATATATATATATATATATATATATATATATATATATGCTAGTTTCTATTCATACAATAAAAATTATTTTCAAAAATTAAACTAGCGCTTCCGCCAAATGTTAAACTGTCCAAATCGCTCTCACCAAAATTGTAACTGTCATTTTGTGAATAAAATATTAATATCCTAAAGTTCGAAACTAAACAATTTGTTGTTAAATTATACAAATGTTTATAATAAATTTTATAACGATCACACGGATCTGTGAATAATTGCCACATTTTACTGTAAATAAGTTTTGTTATGTAAAGTTAACAGTGAGCTTGGGAATTTTCAATAATTTCCAGTCGAGGTCAAAGTTTGACTAAACCTAGCAAAAAAATAATAACTCTATAAGCTAGATGGTTCGGACTGGGATAAATGAGCTGATATAAAAACAAACGGTCCGTTTAGTCTACACTCTACAGGGTGGATATCTACAAATTGTTCCACTTTTAAAGGTGCTTTTTTGATCTGACAACAATATAAATATCGCCATAGTATCGGTGGCATTACAAAACCCGTACATACCAAAATCTATAAAAATCGTGCTAGCCGTTTTCGAGATACTTAAGGCGTTTCTTACATAAAACGCTCTGTGTATTGACAAAATTATTTAGTCCTAAAGTAGTTTGGTAGTTTTCATCTTTCCACAAAGCAAGAATGGGAACTCTTAACGTATCCAAATACTATATTCTTTTGTTTTATTTGTCTATATCTAACTACTAATTTACCTACTAATTTTGAAGTATATAGTTTCTTTATATTTAACTTTCTACTTAATTATTAACGAAGTCATTTTTGCACTAGACTAGGTAAAGATTACAGAAATATTATTTGTATGCATTCATATATAACGTGTACTTTTTTAATTCTAATAAAATTATTAAGTTGATACATACAAAAGTATTTATTTTTAATTTCGCAGTCACTGTTCAAATCCCCCACTTAACAGTTTTGTTAGTAGGAATAGAGATATTTGACCTAGATGTAACTTACTGTTATAGTAATTGAATATTTTTATGGCTCCTATAATTTTTAAAATTGATTCTGTTGTTTAACTTATTTACGAAGATATATGAAAAAATATTTTTCTCCTCTGAAGACTATTTTGAATGCATTTACTTCGATTTAGAGAATACTAGATATTGACTTTGATCGTTGTATCGTAAGCCTTTAAATGGCACTATTTTGACCAAAACGATAAGAAAAACAAAGGAAGATGAAAAATACAAACAAACTGCTACGATTAGTAACAAAAAGAGCAAGATACATACCAGGACATGATCGAAAAGATGAAACATTTTATGGAGGTCGTATTGTGAAACAAAATCGATATCAAATAATGCTTCCTCTTCTAGCTCCATGATCCTTATCGATCGTTGGATATCATATTGGCTACCATATTCGCTATCGTGAATTGATTGATAGCAGCTCTAAATAATGATGTCGTCCATTTTCCGTACCATTGCCTGAGATTTTTTAGCCATGATGTTCTTTTTCTACCAGCACCTCGTTAACCTTGGATCTTTCCCTGAATGATCAGATGTAAAAGTTCATATTTTCAGGATGTGTCATTAACAATGTTACCCAAATATTCTAGTTTGCGTCTCTTACTGAATACTGCTAATTGAATTTTACGTAAACGCCATGATTGTCAATATCGGATAATCTTGAATGCAAAAAAAGATTAATGCCCAAAGGCTCTTCCACATTATGTCGAATAGTAGGCTTGCATAGTGTGAACGTGAGGTGTGGCATATATATTCTATATTATGAGTGGACTAATAGAGGTGTTCTAAACCACATTAAGATTCTCGAATGGTCATCTACCAAATTACAAAAATAAAACAAACATGACAAACATTGCCAATCATTTCAAAGTAAAGAAGGTGGAGATTGGGAGGAAATTAAAAATCTGTTGTCATGTCTCTTGTGAATTGAAGAAGGAAAAATATGGCTGCAATTATGGTAATGGTACTAATGAAAAATCAAAAAGGCTTTGTTTTATGAGTTGATTATTTCTAAAGAATAGGAATACACCGAAAAATGTTTTTAGTTAACTGTATTCTAATATTACTTTTTAATATAACACAAGATTCACGAATAATTTGAACACATTCAAGTGTTATCCTTCCACTTGCTTTACTTACCATACTTATTGAAATTTCTCCTTGTGGAGAATAAAAATATTTCATCAAATCATTTTACACTTTTTGAATATCATTTACTTCGTCTAACTAATTCCTGTCAATTCATTAGAACTGTAGTTACATAATTGTGGCCGCTCAAACAAGAATTGTGTCTCCACGTCAAATATTTTGAAAGAAACGTTCTTCCAAGAATCGATGCAAATGTGGACGTGCATTTTTCAATCTGCAGTGCCACGTGGCTTTTTCCGACCGGACTTGCCGATCGGCATAATGTGGACGCTCCTTTACATGTATTTTATGGCTTAACACATCAACTATGAGGAGGATGTATTATCGGTACTATGATATTTAGCAGAGGTCGTTTAAAAATTACCTTCGTATGTGTCCTACTATTCTATTTTTAAGCATCAGTATTATAACAAACCATCAACACGCTATCAATGGTAAACAATTCTCAAAGATATTTTAGTAGATTAGTATATTATTAATGTTAATAAAATGGATATTTTATTTTATCTTTTAAAAATATGTTCTTTTGAGCTTATTAAAATAATACAAATATATATTGAATATTTTATTTTTAACACTTTTCTAAGTAAATTTTATCTACTGTACAAAAATGACAGTCAAAATTTTGGCGAGAGCGTTTTTGACAGTTTAGATTTTGGCGAATGCTGCACATTTTTCAACTGCGGCTGAACTGTTGCTAATAAACCTAATATGTTACTGGTTGTAGAAAAAAACAGGGTAAATCATTTAATGGGCTTCAAAAAAGTAAATAAACCATTAAATGTAATAAAAGAATAAATACCATATTATTTAATTAAGTATGGTTTCATTTTAGTCATATTTACTTAGTAAATTCAATATGATATTTGTGTTATTCCGACAAGTCGGGACTGTTAGAAACCCATTCCAGAAGTGGTATGACATGGTCGTCAATCCACTTTAAACTTTTTTTTGAGGTATGACAATCTGCGCCGTTCTGTTGGAAGACAAAATCGTCCGCTGATGTTAAAGGGTGTTCCATAATCGGTAAAAGAGATTTTTCTACGATATTCATATAATTATCTATGTTTACAATAAAGAAAGTTTTTAATAAAAAAGAGCGAATTGTAAAGTACCTAACTTCTTCAATAATACTCTCCCAAATCATTTTTCTATCCATAAGACGACATCCGTTAAGTTAGTAGCCAAGATCCGTAACAGATAGGCACCACAAGATTTATGATGAAAAAAGTATATAAAGTAATGAAATTGTATCTGCTCTGAAAAATAAGTTTGGATCTAATTTTAACGAGATGCGGTTTGAAGAAAACGAAGCTCTAGCTTATTTTGGTGTAACTGTTCGGCGTTCTTTAGATAATGTATTTTCCAGAAGTTTTCTCTTTCACTCGTTTTTATCCTAAAGATTATTTTTATTTGGCATACTTTAAAAGTAAAATTTATGAAACTAAACCAGCAAGTGTTGCAAAGCTAAGGCAAAGGATTAATGAAGAACCCATATTAAATTCTTGAAAAACATGAAGAAATGTATTAGATGCATTCTAGCATCGTTTAGAATACTCTAAGCTGGTTTTTGAGTTTTAAAGCGCTGACCGATAGGGTTAACTTGGTATGTGTACCGAGACACACAGGCATGGAGGGAACGAACGGGCCGACGCCCTGGTAATACAGGGCTCATCTACTGTGCCTGTGGGACTCAAACCTGTGATTGGAGGGCTCTTTAGTACTAGTCAGGTCTAAGTGTCTGAAGGGCTTACAATTGGGCCCTGCTCCGATCTACCATAACTATATACGTTCAATAATAACGAAGATGCTGTGTAGTGCAATTTTGGTCGCCTAGTTTATTTTTGCTTAATCTTAATATATTTGTTATATACTATGTCGCAAATTAAGATTCGATCAGTTGTTTATTTTGTACTTAGCCAGATGCCTTCTTTAAGTCAATAAATCAAAATTTGTCTTATAGTAAATTTATTTTCATTCGTAGTGACCTATGATATCTGGTATGTAACTCTACACTCATTAAGATCGAAGATGCTGTCTAGTGCTATTTTTGTAGTCGCCTTGTTTGTTGTTCTATCTTCATGTAATCGTTATCCCCTCCCCTTTCATTTGTATATCGCATTTCAGAATTGTATCAGTTGTTTATTTTATTTTCAGTCAGAGGCCTTCTTCAAGTCAATAAATCAAATTTTTTTGACTTTAGTAGGTTTTTAGTAGATCTATTTTCACCCGTAGTGCCCTATATCTCGTACGTAATTATACGTTTATTAACAATCAAGATACTGTGCAGTGCTTTTTGGTAGTCGCCTTGTTTGTTTTTTTATCTTAATATAATCTTTATTCCCTCCTTTTTCATTTAATGTATCACACCCTGCAATAGCACCAATAACAACGGAGATGTAATGTAATGCCCCTTTGGCAATGCCAAAACGTTTGTTTTTTTGTCAATTGTACTAGCTACCTTGTTCTCTTTCCGACAAGACCTTATATATCACGATCCGTAGAACAGTTCTCGAGCTGTGCCACTTTGCGAACAATTTACTTATTGATGACGGTCGCAAAAATCTGTCGCGTATGTAATGATTTGTTTCCCATCAAAAAAGTGTTCAACATCGATAAAGAAATTTTTACTTAAAAATAGCCCTCTTCTAATAAAAAACTCCATCTAGCCGAAATATGCCTCACAATTCGAGGTACCTCCGTTTATATATCACCCAACCACAAATACACAACACAATAATTACCATCCTCCAGGTCGTAGCCTGGACCATTTCAGATCTGACATTCAAAAAACTTACACATCAACTAGCATTCAAAACAGTTACAGGACATACAACACACAAATTCCTAACTACACATAACAAAGACACTACACACATTAAAATACACATCAAAACTGATCATTCATAGTCACTCCATTAATCACAGAGTATTAAAACCAAATACAAATTTTCTTAGACATCTTAAACTCAGGCAGCTTTTTAAAATATGACATCAAACAAATAACACAATACACAAACACTTTTACGTCACAAAACCCTCAAACGATCTAAACTTAGAACTCATACAAATACAGCAGTCGAGTTATTAATACTCGAGTATTAATCTCCTGTTAGAGGAGATTAATAACCAGTCGGTATGCTTACACTTAACCCGGTTGTTCCAAGTGTCTATTAATATAGATTCAAATAGGAAATATATATATATATATATATATATATATATATATATATATATATATATATATATAGGTCGCCCGATTCAAACAACTGAGGAACTCAGGGAAGCAGCGGCGAGTATACGGAACTATTACTATTACTAGAACGAAGAGTCCCTTGTATCACTCGATGCAACACACTTACACGATACAACATACACGATAAACCACATCTCTAACCAAATTCTGCAGTCAAACCCCACTAATTGTAATCGTTCCGGATATGTTAGAAGACGAAAACAATTTCTTTGCAGTCTACGCGAACAAGTTGAATAAGATAGCCTACCTTTACACAACGAATCCCATTAATGCCAAACCTCTGCAAAAAACTCAAAGTTTTACCCGAAACCAAATATCTAACCATCACAAACAGATTCAACCAAAAATTACCCATCCCACCCCGCCGTCCAGTCCCAGAAAACATCACATAAACAAATCTAAACGCACGCATTCCTTAATAATTCCGCAATCAACGCAGATTCAACCGATTATTTATTTAAAACTCAAAATTTACCCATCCATTAAAATTCAAGTAACTTACAGTCAACTGTCCTTACAAATTCGCCACACTTACAATCAAATCCAAAATCAACACATCACCCCGTATACCTTATATACCATATTACAGTACATTAACATTACAGTTACACACAATACACAACATGAACGTGAGACAGAAACAATATCTATTGAACCTTTACTCCCAACCTTACAATTAAAAAACACAAAACGAAACTTAATCTATACAACAATTAACTCAAACAATCGATCAGAACCATCCCCTACAACCATCACACACAAGCAACAAAAAAACATAAGACAACTGAACAAGACAACACAACCCAAGAAAATACCTTATATAACACATCTCACCACCAAAAATTTGCCAACAAAACACTTCTCAACAATATTTTAAAATTAAACGAACTTTTTCCCAATAATATAGCCCACTTAAAAGTAAATTGATTAGACAAAACAGCACCTCTTAACACATTTTAATCCCTAAATATCCACGAATTCCAGACATAACTAAGAAACAATATCGTGATCATCACTATTGGTCCCATATATTTCAATAACACTCCACAAATTTTTCACAAAAAAACATTGAAGACCATCAACCATAGGGCTACTTCCCTAACATTAAATTGTCAGAATAATTGTCCGCTAAAATAACATCCCTATACACTTTGTTCAAGTCTTCGAGAACTCAGAACAAAAATTCTCAGAAGCACTGAGTTACCTGGATCGAATAACGTCATCCCAATGCGCTTAAAATAGTGCTCTAGATGCTGCCAAAGCGAAAGTCACAACACAGAATACCAACAAAGGGCCACTATCTCTCCAAACTGCGGACAAAAACACAAATCATATAAATGGCAGATGCACCATTCGGTTCAAACTATTGCGGCACATACTCGGCATATTCACACAAATGTCCCGCCACAAAAAGTGCTCCCACAACATAGAAACACACACATACAGTCACTACCCTAGACAAATTTCCTCATACGAACTCACTTCGGACATAAAATCGATAATTAACCTCATTCCTATGATGTTTTTCTACGTCTTACCTGAAAAAACTTGTACCAATATCTCTAACGAAATCTTCCGAAATAGGTACGGACACGCAATCGCAGTGTCAACCTTCAACTTTTCTATAAATCAAAGATTTATACAAACCAGATTTTAATCCCGTTACGTCCCACCTAAGCTCTAGCTCCCAGAATGCACCCACTAGCCATCGACAAAACTACATAACTCTTTCATAGTCGATTTAATTTACACAAGGACATGGGGAACCCCCTCTGTGGCTCAGTGGTAACAGCGCCTACCTTTAAACCCTAAGGTCGTGAGTTCGAATCTCATCTGGGTGGAGAAATTTTCATTTATTAAAAATTAATGAATGAAAATAATTTCTATCTTTGTGCGATCGGTACTCACCAGAGGGACCGCAGACGTTCAGATACAATTAGCGTCGTCGCTAAAGACAATGACGTCGACTTTGCTAAGTATCAAGACAATTACTCTACAATACACACACACACACTACACTAGGTACCTGAATGTACCATGCCAATGATCATAGTTGTCGAGGCATTAACCCAATAAAAAAAAAGGACATGGGAAGATTGGTTTTCTGTGGATTTCCAAGCTCATTGCACAACGATATCTGTAACAAGGTGAGAAACTAGCCACAGCTAACTTCCACGCGATCTACTAAATAAAGTACAATCAATTCTGAAAGGAATCGTTCAATTTTTGGATGCATCTGGCATTTTTATCAGCGGGCCACCTCAACTAGTTCATGACGAAGTTGTCCACCAAACATCGACCTGATCGACGTTAAGCTCCATCAAACTCCCACCTCGACTCCAACGCCGGTCTTAAGTCATTAACAGAAAATCGTCCCAAACATACAGAAAAACTCCAAGAAAAGGAATGTAGTCTAAAACAAGGCTTCACCACCCTTATCATTCTTCTTCTTCTTCTTCATTTCTGTCTAACGGTTCTTCTTCACCTAAATCTTTCTCTCTCAAATGTTCTACCACAGAGTCCTTTCATATTCCCATCGGTTTTCCTCTACCCCTCCTTCCTTTCTAGTCTTACTCAATATCCTTCGTAATATTTTTATTTCAGCCACCTCTATCTTATTCCCTTGAATCTTTTAAACCTACACCAACGTAGGTCTCACCACATTCTTGTATATCTTTCCTTTCAGCTCTTCCCCGATTTTTATATCACAAAGTACCTCACTCATTCGCTTTCAGATAAACCAACCAGCCTGTAGTTCTCCCTCTTCGATAGCCCTTTTCCAACACCCCAACTTCCCCTCCAACATTTCTTTGCTCTAGTCTACTAACACGATATCGTTAGCAAAGTGCATTGATCAAGGAGCTCTCTCCCCTACCTTTTCTGTCAGTACATCCATAACAAGATTAAACAGGTAGGACTTAGTAAAGAGCCTTAATGCAAACCAACGTTCGCATTAAGGCTCTTTACTATTACATACATTTATATTTTCCCATTTACACTACATACATTTTCTTCACGAGCCTTACGTACTTCTCGGGAACCCATTTCTCTCCCATACATCTCCATGGCTCTTGTCTAAGAACTGTATCGTACGTCTTCCCAAGATCTATAAATACCAAATGTAGCTCTCTTTTCTTCTCTCCATATTTCTCTATCAACTGTCTCAAAATCAAACAAGGCATCCGTTGTCCCTCCCCCGCCAATATAGGTAACATATTGGTGTTCAGTCTTCATAAAGAACGTGATAAAGAATGTTAATGACAGCCAAACTCCACGCCACTGCGAAGTCAATCACACTATTTCGTTTATCATTTCTTATTCCCATCCCCAAACCTTCATAAACCAGTTCTATACCCGCTCCTTCTCTATCTATATGTCCATTCTAATCACCTCCATTACCCTTATCCTTCACACAGAAAAATCCAATACCGAACCAGAACAACCAGTGCAAATCATGAATATAAATAGCGCACCTTCCAGGAGCCCCTCAGTTAGTGGCCATTCGCTGGCAGGTAAGGAATTCCAGTGGAGATTTTTCCAGAAATATTTTTCAGGTGAGTTTTTAAAAACTTTTAATATTATTATAGTTTATACGTCAGTTTGTATATTAAACTAAATATTGAGAAGAAAGTTAGCTGGATTATTGTAATGTAATATAAATAATATATTATAAATACACTGTATTATTTTCTTCTTCTTCTCAGATTGTTTTGTGTTTTGTACGAAAATCCTAGGTATTTAAACGTTTCTATTGGTATTATAAGCACATCGGAACCCTAGCAAATTTGGCGTCAATTTCTTCTTAGTCTTTTTGTTAATTTTGGTTTAACATGGTTTTTTTCTTCTTATTTTCTAAGGCCTATTAATTTTATTGAAAGCAAACCTATGGACTTCTAAAACTTGGCACATACGTTTTCCATGGTGTAAGAATGATTTAATTTTGGGATCGGCTTGTCTTCTTTTCATTTTCCTTTTTTATCTCACGTATTTTTATATCTTTCTTAAAATTTATTATATAGGTTTTATTTTGTGTATGAAAGAACGGAAAGAAAGGTATCGTCATGTCTTCTTCTTCTTCTTCTTCGTTCTCACTCGTATTTTTACACATTTTTTTTTCAAACAATATCCACTAAACTTACAACTTTATAGATAGGTTCCATTTATTATAGGATAAGGGTACTTATTGATTGTGGAGTCAACACTTGTACAGCAGATGCAAAACTTGTACAGCAACGGAAAAAATGATTTTATAGTTTAGTTAAAAAGGACCAATGAACATGAATAATGAAGACCTAGCTGAAAAACAACTGCAAAAAACATGCATAATCTTAGTAAATACGTATTTACGGTTGCCTAGCATCTTTTTAATAAATTTCATTAATTCTTTTTGAACAAGTTTTGCCATTAAGCCTTTTTTATTTTTTAAAAATATATAGTTAAATATTCACCCTTTGTATTAACTTGTCTCAGCTATTATTAGTTGGCTACACCGTACTGATGACGACCAATGAGTCAGAAATACGTATTTACAATATATTTCTATTATTGTCCATCTTTCTATGGCATATCTTTCTTTTTACTGATTATTTCCTATTAATATATTCCCTATACCAAGGTTTAACTCATATTCCTTTGCCAAATTAAAATATAGATGTCTCCCTAAATACATGTTCGCGTACGGCTATGGTAAATAGTACTTATTCTGGAATAAAAATCAGTCAGCAGTGCTCGGTCCATAGCTACATTCAACTCATAACAAAAAAGATAATGAAGTCATTTTAAATATATCGAATGTAATGCTTGTAATATTAGAATGTCTTTCCTTGTTAGTTATTTCTCAGATCTACTTTTACCATATATATCTATGATATATATTTTCTAGTATCATTAGTTGTGTTTTAATTACGTTGTCACGTTGAATATAATAGTATAGGGAACTTAAAATGTTTTGTGTTCTATTATGTTTGATAATTGGAAATTATTATGTTAAAGTACTTGTTGGTTTTGATGACGTGGTTTAAGAGTTATTGCATATCGTTTCCGTTGCTTATTACTAGTACACACTTACTTTATTTTAGGCATTATAAAACAAGTTTTAATTTGTCTTTCTTTCTAAATTTAAAATCTGCCCCAATAGATACTTACAGACAGCTGGTAAATGGTATTCTAGCAAAAAGTTTTAGTAATACGATCAAGAAATTTTGAGTAAATTATTTCGTCTATATAACTGAGTTTATGAGTTTATAAACCTTTGGTATTATTTGTTGCATCATCACGTTGTCACGTTGGACGTAATACATGGAAAAGTTTTGTGTTTTATTATGTTTGATAATTGGAAATTTATACCTTATTTAAGACACTTTCTTTTTATTACGTCATTAATAATATTAAATAAAACACGTTTCAATTTGTCCTTCTTCCTAGATTAAAAATCTGACCCTATAGCTGCTCACAGACAGCTCAGAAATGGTATTTTAGCAAAAACCTTCAGTAGTAAGCCAGTCACCGGCGCTCGGTCCACAGCGACATTCGACGCCTAAATGTTTTAGTAGAAACCTAAAACTGGTAAACACTGAGTCTTTCTTTTGGAATATCAGTTATCTCGGCTATTTGTGTAGTGTTTTTTCATTTTCGAGAAAAAAAAATCTTCTATCTCAAGATGAAGTTGAAAATAATACCTGGAAATTCTTGAGGAATTCTGTTTTGTTCTATTATTTTTTGAATTAGTTTTAATAGTTGTTTGGTCAGATCTGGTCCACCGTATTTTAAAAGTTCGTTCGGTGTTCTGCCTCTCCTGGTGATTTTCTATTTTTGTCTTTTGTTATGTTTAAATATTAGAAATTATTATAATGAAATATTTGGTGGTTTAATTGGAGTGGTGTTAGAAATAGTGCATAACACTATTGTTGCTTGTTTCTAAAACATACTTCTCTGATTTTGTATAACCTTATTTTAGGCATTTATTTATTATTTCGTCATTAATAATATTAAATAAAACAAGTTTCAATTTTTCCTTCTTCTTAGATTAAAAATCTGACCCTATAGATGCTCACAGACAGCTCATAAATGGTATTTTAGAAAAAACCTTCAGTAGTAAGCCAGTCACTGGCGCTCGGTCCATAGCGACATTCGACGCCTAAATGTTTCAGTAGAAACCTAAAACTGGTAAACACTGAGTCTTTTTTTTGAAATATCAGTTATGTCGGCTCTTTGTGTAGTGTCTTTTTCATTTTCGACAAAAATAAAATCTTCTATCTCAAGATGAAGTTGAAAATAATACCTGGAAATTCTTGAGGAATTCTGTTTTGTTCTATTATTTTTTGGATTAGTTTTAATAGTTGTTTGGTCAGATCTGGTCCTCCGTACTTTAGAAGTTCGTTCGATTTTCTGTCCTCTCCTGGTGAGTTTTTATTTTTATGTTTTGTTATGTTTCAATATTAGAAATTATTATGATGAAATATTTGGTGGTTTAATTGGAGTGGTATTAGAACTAGTGCATAACACTATTGTTGCTTGTTTCTAAAACATACTTCTCTGATTTTGTATAACCTCATTTTAGGCATTTATTTAGTATTTCGTCATTAATAATATTAAATAAAACAAGTTTCAATTTGTCCTTCTTCCTAGATTAAAAATATGACCCTATAGATGCTCACAGACAGCTCATAAATGGTATTTTAGAAAAAACCTTCAGTAGTAAGCCAGTCACTGGCGCTCGGTCCATAGCGACATTCGACGCCTAAATGTTTCAGTAGAAACCTAAAACTAATAAACACTGAGTCTTTTTTTTGAAATATCAGTTATGTCGGCTCTTTGTGTAGTGTCTTTTTCATTTTCGACAAAAAAAAAATCTTCTATCTCAAGATGAAGTTGAAAATAATACCTGGAAATTCTTGAGGAATTCTGTTTTGTTCTATTATTTTTTGGATTAGTTTTAATAGTTGTTTGGTCAGATCTGGTCCTCCGTACTTTAGAAGTTCGTTCGGTTTTCTGTCCTCTCCTGGTGAGTTTTTATTTTTATGTTTTGTTATGTTTCAATATTAGAAATTATTATGATGAAATATTTGGTGGTTTAATTGGAGTGGTATTAGAACTAGTGCATAACACTATTGTTGCTTGTTTCTAAAACATACTTCTCTGATTTTGTATAACCTCATTTTTGGCATTTATTTAGTATTTCGTCATTAATAATATTAAATAAAACAAGTTTCAATTTGTCCTTCTTCCTAGATTAAAAATCTGACCCTATAGATGCTCACAGACAGCTCATAAATGGTATTTTAGAAAAAACCTTCAGTAGTAAGTAAGTCACTGGCGCTCGGTCCATAGCGACATTCGACGCCTAAATG
This sequence comes from Diabrotica balteata, assembly GCA_918026665.1. Taxonomy (NCBI): domain Eukaryota; kingdom Metazoa; phylum Arthropoda; class Insecta; order Coleoptera; family Chrysomelidae; genus Diabrotica; species Diabrotica balteata. The sequence continues at coordinate 32,460,919 of OU898278.1, forward strand.
TTTCAGTAGAAACCTAAAACTGGTAAACACTGAGTCTTTTTTTTGAAATATCAGTTATGTAAGCTCTTTGTGTAGTGTCTTTTTCATTTCCGACAAAAATAAAATCTTCTATCTCAAGATGAAGTTGAAAATAATACCTGGAAATTCTTTAGGAATTCTGTTTTGTTCTATTATTTTTTGGATTAGTTTTAATAGTTGTTTGGTCAGATCTGGTCCTCCGTATTTTAGAAGTTCGTTCGGTTTTCTGTCCTCTCCTGGTGAGTTTCTATTTTTATGTTTTGTTATGTTTAAATATTAGAAATTATTATGATGAAATATTTGGTGGTTTAATTGGAGGGGTGTTAGAAATAGTGCATAACACTATTGTTGCTTGTTTCTAAAACATACTTCTCTGATTTTGTATAACCTTATTTTAGTCATTTATTTTTTATTTCGTCATTAATAATATTAAATAAAACAAGTTTCAATTTGTCATTCTTCCTAGATTAAAAATCTGATCTTATAGATGCTCACAGACAGCTAGTAAATGGTATTCTAGAAAAAACCTTCAGTAGTAAGCCAGTCGCAGGCGCTCGGTCCACAGCGACATTCGACGCCTAACTGTTTCAGTAGAAACCTAAAGCTGGTAAACACTGAGTCTTTCTTTTGGAATATCAGTTATGTCGGCTCTTTGTGTAGTGTCTTTTTCATTTTCGACAAAAATAAAATCTTCTATCTCAAGATGAAGTTGAAAATAATACCTGGAAATTCTTGAGGAATTCTGTTTTGTTCTTTTTATTTTTTGGATTAGTTTTAATATTTGTTTGGTCAGATCTGGTCCTCCGTATTTTAGAAGTTCGTTCGGTATTCTGTCCTCTTCTAGTGATTTTCTATTTTTGTCTTTTGTTATGTTTAAATATTAGAAATTATTATGATGAAATATTTGGTGGTTTAATTGGAGTGGTGTTAGAAATAGTGCATAACACTATTGTTGCTTGTTTCTAAAACATACTTCTCTGATTTTGTATAACCTTATTTTAGGCATTTATTTATTATTTCGTCATTAATAATATTAAATAAAACAAGTTTTAATTTTTCCTTCTTCCTGGACTAAAAATATGGCCCTATAGATGCTCACAGACACCTCATAAATGGTATTTTAGAAAAAAACCTTCAGTAGTAAGCCAGTCACCGGCGCTCGGTCCACAGCGACATTCGACGCCTAAATGTTTTAGTAGAAACCTAAAACTGGTAAACACTGAGTCTTTCTTTTGGAATGTCAGTTATCTCGGCTCTTTGTGTAGTGTCTTTTTCATTTTCGAGAAAAATAAAATCTTCTATCTCAAGATGAAGTTGAAAATAATACCTGGAAATTCTTGAGGAATTCTGTTTTGTTCTATTATTTTTTGGATTAGTTTTAATAGTTGTTTGGTCAGATCTGGTCCTCCGTATTTTAGAAGTTCGTTCGGTATTCTGTCCTCTCCTGGTGATTTTCTATTTTTGTCTTTTCTTATGTTTAAATATTAGAAATTATTATGATGAAATATTTGGTGGTTTAATTGGAGTGGTGTTAGAAATAGTGCATAACACTATTGTTGCTTGTTTCTAAAACATACTTCTCTGATTTTGTATAACCTTATTTTAGGCATTTATTTATTATTTCGTCATTAATAATATTAAATAAAACAAGTTTTAATTTTTCCTTCTTCCTAGACTAAAAATATGGCCCTATAGATGCTCACAGACAGCTCATAAATGGTATTTTAGAAAAAACCTTCAGTAGTAAGCCAGTCACTGGCGCTCGGTCCATAGCGACATTCGACGCCTAAATGTTTCAGTAGAAACCTAAAACTGGTAAACACTGAGTCTTTTTTTTGGAATATCAGTTATGTCGGCTCTTTGTGTAGTGTCTTTTTCATTTCCGACAAAAATAAAATCTTCTATCTCAAGATGAAGTTGAAAATAATACCTGGAAATTCTTGAGGAATTCTGTTTTGTTCTATTATTTTTTGGATTAGTTTTAATAGTTGTTTGGTCAGATCTGGTCCTCCGTATTTTAGAAGTTCGTTCGGTATTCTGTCCTCTCCTGGTGATTTTCTATTTTTGTCTTTTCTTATGTTTAAATATTAGAAATTATTATGATGAAATATTTGGTGGTTTAATTGGAGTGGTGTTAGAAATAGTGCATAACACTATTGTTGCTTGTTTCTAAAAGATACTTCTCTGATTTCGTATAAATTTATTTTAGGCATTTATTTATTATTTCGTGATTAATAATATTAAATAAAACAAGCTTCAATTTGTCCTTCTTCCTAGATTAAAAATCTGACCCTATAGATGCTCACAGACAGCTCATAAATGGTATTTTAGAAAAAACCTTCAGTAGTAAGCCAGTCACTGGCGCTCGGTCCATAGCGACATTCGACGCCTAAATGTTTCAGTAGAAACCTAAAACTGGTAAACACTGAGTCTTTTTTTTGGAATATCAGTTATGTCGGCTCTTTGTGTAGTGTCTTTTTCATTTCCGACAAAAATAAAATCTTCTATCTCAAGATGAAGTTGAAAATAATACCTGGAAATTCTTGAGGAATTCTGTTTTGTTCTATTATTTTTTGGATTAGTTTTAATAGTTGTTTGGTCAGATCTGGTCCTCCGTATTTTAGAAGTTCGTTCGGTATTCTGTCCTCTCCTGGTGATTTTCTATTTTTGTCTTTTCTTATGTTTAAATATTAGAAATTATTATGATGAAATATTTGGTGGTTTAATTGGAGTGGTGTTAGAAATAGTGCATAACACTATTGTTGCTTGTTTCTAAAACATACTTCTCTGATTTTGTATAAATTTATTTTAGGCATTTATTTATTATTTCGTGATTAATAATATTAAATAAAACAAGCTTCAATTTGTCCTTCTTCCTAGATTAAAAATCTGACCCTATAGATGCTCACAGACAGCTCATAAATGGTATTTTAGAAAAAACCTTCAGTAGTAAGCCAGTCACTGGCGCTCGGTCCATAGCGACATTCGACGCCTAAATGTTTCAGTAGAAACCTAAAACTGGTAAACACTGAGTCTTTTTTTTGGAATATCAGTTATGTCGGCTCTTTGTGTAGTGTCTTTTTCATTTCCGACAAAAATAAAATCTTCTATCTCAAGATGAAGTTGAAAATAATACCTGGAAATTCTTGAGGAATTCTGTTTTGTTCTATTATTTTTTGGATTAGTTTTAATAGTTGTTTGGTCAGATCTGGTCCTCCGTATTTTAGAAGTTCGTTCGGTATTCTGTCCTCTCCTGGTGATTTTCTATTTTTGTCTTTTCTTATGTTTAAATATTAGAAATTATTATGATGAAATATTTGGTGGTTTAATTGGAGTGGTGTTAGAAATAGTGCATAACACTATTGTTGCTTGTTTCTAAAAGATACTTCTCTGATTTCGTATAAATTTATTTTAGGCATTTATTTATTATTTCGTGATTAATAATATTAAATAAAACAAGCTTCAATTTGTCCTTCTTCCTAGATTAAAAATCTGACCCTATAGATGCTCACAGACAGCTCATAAATGGTATTTTAGAAAAAACCTTCAGTAGTAAGCCAGTCACTGGCGCTCGGTCCATAGCGACATTCGACGCCTAAATGTTTCAGTAGAAACCTAAAACTGGTAAACACTGAGTCTTTTTTTTGGAATATCAGTTATGTCGGCTCTTTGTGTAGTGTCTTTTTCATTTCCGACAAAAATAAAATCTTCTATCTCAAGATGAAGTTGAAAATAATACCTGGAAATTCTTGAGGAATTCTGTTTTGTTCTATTATTTTTTGGATTAGTTTTAATAGTTGTTTGGTCAGATATGGTCCTCCGTATTTTAGAAGTTCGTTCGGTATTCTGTCCTCTCCTGGTGATTTTCTATTTTTGTCTTTTCTTATGTTTAAATATTAGAAATTATTATGATGAAATATTTGGTGGTTTAATTGGAGTGGTGTTAGAAATAGTGCATAACACTATTGTTGCTTGTTTCTAAAACATACTTCTCTGATTTTGTATAAATTTATTTTAGGCATTTATTTATTATTTCGTGATTAATAATATTAAATAAAACAAGCTTCAATTTGTCCTTCTTCCTAGATTAAAAATCTGACCCTATAGATGCTCACAGACAGCTCATAAATGGTATTTTAGAAAAAACCTTCAGTAGTAAGCCAGTCACTGGCGCTCGGTCCATAGCGACATTCGACGCCTAAATGTTTCAGTAGAAACCTAAAACTGGTAAACACTGAGTCTTTTTTTTGGAATATCAGTTATGTCGGCTCTTTGTGTAGTGTCTTTTTCATTTCCGACAAAAATAAAATCTTCTATCTCAAGATGAAGTTGAAAATAATACCTGGAAATTCTTGAGGAATTCTGTTTTGTTCTATTATTTTTTGGATTAGTTTTAATAGTTGTTTGGTCAGATCTGGTCCTCCGTATTTTAGAAGTTCGTTCGGTATTCTGTCCTCTCCTGGTGATTTTCTATTTTTGTCTTTTCTTATGTTTAAATATTAGAAATTATTATGATGAAATATTTGGTGGTTTAATTGGAGTGGTGTTAGAAATAGTGCATAACACTATTGTTGCTTGTTTCTAAAACATACTTCTCTGATTTTGTATAAATTTATTTTAGGCATTTATTTATTATTTCGTGATTAATAATATTAAATAAAACAAGCTTCAATTTGTCCTTCTTCCTAGATTAAAAATCTGACCCTATAGATGCTCACAGACAGCTCATAAATGGTATTTTAGAAAAAACCTTCAGTAGTAAGCCAGTCACTGGCGCTCGGTCCATAGCGACATTCGACGCCTAAATGTTTCAGTAGAAACCTAAAACTGGTAAACACTGAGTCTTTTTTTTGGAATATCAGTTATGTCGGCTCTTTGTGTAGTGTCTTTTTCATTTCCGACAAAAATAAAATCTTCTATCTCAAGATGAAGTTGAAAATAATACCTGGAAATTCTTTAGGAATTCTGTTTTGTTCTATTATTTTTTGGATCAGTTTTAATAGTTGTTTGGTCAGATCTGGTCCTCCGTATTTTAGAAGTTCGTTCGGTATTCTGTCCTCTCCTGGTGATTTTCTGTTTTTGTATTTTGTTATGTTTAAATATTAAAAATTATTATGATGAAATATTTGGTGGTTTAATTGGAGTGGTGTTAGAAATAGTGCATAACACTATTGTTGCTTGTTTCTAAAACATACTTCTCTGATTTTGTATAAACTTATTTTAGGCATTTATTTATTATTTCGTGGTTAATAATATTAAATAAAACAAGCTTCAATTTGTCCTTCTTCCTAGATTAAAAATCTGACCCTACAGATGCTCACAGACAGCTCATAAATGGTATTTTAGAAAAAACCTTCAGTAGTAAGCCAGTCACTGGTGCTCGGTCCATAGCGACATTCGACGCCTAAATGTTTCAGTAGAAACGTAAAACTGGTAAACACTGAGTCTTTTTTTTGGAATATCAGTTATGTCGGCTCTTTGTGTAGTGTCTTTTTCATTTCCGACAAAAATAAAATCTTCTATCTCAAGATGAAGTTGAAAATAATACCTGGAAATTCTTGAGGAATTCTGTTTTGTTCTATTATTTTTTGGATTAGTTTTAATAGTTGTTTGGTCAGATCTGGTCCTCCGTATTTTAGAAGTTCGTCCTCCGTATTTTTGTATTTTGTTATCTTTAAATATTAAAAATTATTATGATGAAATATTTGGTGGTTTAATTGGAGTGGTGTTAGAACTACTGCATAACACTATTGTTGCTTGTTTCTAAAACATACTTCTCTGATTTTGTATAACCTTATTTTAGGCATTTATTTATTATTTCGTCATTAATAATATTAAATAAAACAAGTTTCAATTTGCCATTCTTCCTAGATTAAAAATCTGACCCTATAGATGCTCACAGACAGCTCATAAATGGTATTTTAGAAAAAACCTTCAGTAGTAAGCCAGTCACTGGTGCTCGGTCCATAGCGACATTCGACGCCTAAATGTTTCAGTAGAAACCTAAAACTGGTAAACACTGAGTCTTTTTTTTGGAATATCAGTTATGTCGGCTCTTTGTGTAGTGTCTTTTTCATTTCCGACAAAAATAAAATCTTCTATCTCAAGATGAAGTTGAAAGTAATACCTGGAAATTCTTTAGGAATTCTGTTTTGTTCTATTATTTTTTGGATCAGTTTTAATAGTTGTTTGGTCAGATCTGGTCCTCCGTATTTTAGAAGTTCGTTCGGTATTCTGTCCTCTCCTGGTGATTTTCTGTTTGTTATGTTTAAATATTAAAAATTATTATGATGAAATATTTGGTGGTTTAATTGGAGTGGTGTTAGAAATAGTGCATAACACTATGTTGCTTGTTTCTAAAACATACTTCTCTGATTTTGTATAAACTTATTTTAGGCATTTATTTATTATTTCGTGGTTAATAATATTAAATAAAACAAGCTTCAATTTGTCCTTCTTCCTAGATTAAAAATCTGACCCTATAGATGCTCACAGACAGCTCATAAATGGTATTTTAGAAAAAATCTTCAGTAGTAAGCCAGTCACTGGCGCTCGGTCCATAGCGACATTCGACGCCTAAATGTTTCAGTAGAAACCTAAAACTGGTAAACACTGAGTCTTTTTTTTGGAATATCAGTTATGTCGGCTCTTTGTGTAGTGTCTTTTTCATTTCCGACAAAAATAAAATCTTCTATCTCAAGATGAAGTTGAAAATAATACCTGGAAATTCTTGAGGAATTCTGTTTTGTTCTATTATTTTTTGGATTAGTTTTAATAGTTGTTTGGTCAGATCTGGTCCTCCGTATTTTAGAAGTTCGTTCGGTATTAAGTCCTCTCCTGGTGATTTTCTGTTTTTGTATTTTGTTATGTTTAAATATTAAAAATTATTATGATGAAATATTTGGTGGTTTAATTGGAGTGGTGTTAGAAATAGTGCATAACACTATTGTTGCTTGTTTATAAAACATACTTCTCTGATTTTGTATAACCCTATTTTAGGCATTTATTTAATATTTCGTCATTAATAATATTAAATAAAACAAGTTTCAATTTTTCCTTCTTCCTAGATTAAAAATCTGACCCTATAGATGCTCACAGACAGCTCATAAATGGTATTTTAGAAAAAACCTTCAGTAGTAAGCCAGTCACTGGCGCTCGGTCCATAGCGACATTCGACGCCTAAATGTTTCAGTAGAAACCTAAAACTGGTAAACACTGAGTCTTTTTTTTGGAATATCAGTTATGTCGGCTCTTTGTGTAGTGTCTTTTTCATTTCCGACAAAAATAAAATCTTCTATCTCAAGATGAAGTTGAAAATAATACCTGGAAATTCTTTAGGAATTCTGTTTTGTTCTATTATTTTTTGGATCAGTTTTAATAGTTGTTTGGTCAGATCTGGTCCTCCGTATTTTAGAAGTTCGTTCGGTATTAAGTCCTCTCCTGGTGATTTTCTGTTTTTGTATTTTGTTATGTTTAAATATTAAAAATTATTATGATGAAATATTTGGTGGTTTAATTGGAGTGGTGTTAGAAATAGTGCATAACACTATTGTTGCTTGTTTCTAAAACATACTTCTCTGATTTTGTATAACCCTATTTTAGGCATTTATTTAATATTTCGTCATTAATAATATTAAATAAAACAAGTTTCAATTTTTCCTTCTTCCTAGATTAAAAATCTGACCCTATAGATGCTCACAGACAGCTCATAAATGGTATTTTAGAAAAAACCTTCAGTAGTAAGCCAGTCACTGGCGCTCGGTCCATAGCGACATTCGACGCCTAAATGTTTCAGTAGAAACCTAAAACTGGTAAACACTGAGTCTTTTTTTTGGAATATCAGTTATGTCGGCTCTTTGTGTAGTGTCTTTTTCATTTCCGACAAAAATAAAATCTTCTATCTCAAGATGAAGTTGAAAATAATACCTGGAAATTCTTTAGGAATTCTGTTTTGTTCTATTATTTTTTGGATCAGTTTTAATAGTTGTTTGGTCAGATCTGGTCCTCCGTATTTTAGAAGTTCGTTCGGTATTCTGTCCTCTCCTGGTGATTTTCTGTTTTTGTATTTTGTTATGTTTAAATATTAAAAATTATTATGATGAAATATTTGGTGGTTTAATTGGAGTGGTGTTAGAAATAGTGCATAACACTATTGTTGCTTGTTTCTAAAACATACTTCTCTGATTTTGTATAAACTTATTTTAGGCATTTATTTATTATTTCGTGGTTAATAATATTAAATAAAACAAGCTTCAATTTGTCCTTCTTCCTAGATTAAAAATCTGACCCTATAGATGCTCACAGACAGCTCATAAATGGTATTTTAGAAAAAATCTTCAGTAGTAAGCCAGTCACTGGCGCTCGGTCCATAGCGACATTCGACGCCTAAATGTTTCAGTAGAAACCTAAAACTGGTAAACACTGAGTCTTTTTTTTGGAATATCAGTTATGTTGGCTCTTTGTGTAGTGTCTTTTTTATTTCCGACAAAAATAAAATCTTCTATCTCAAGATGAAGTTGAAAATAATACCTGGAAATTCTTGAGGAATTCTGTTTTGTTCTATTATTTTTTGGATTAGTTTTAATAGTTGTTTGGTCAGATCTGGTCCTCCGTATTTTAGAAGTTCGTCCTCCGTATTTTTGTATTTTGTTATCTTTAAATATTAAAAATTATTATGATGAAATATTTGGTGGTTTAATTGGAGTGGTGTTAGAACTAGTGCATAACACTATTGTTGCTTGTTTCTAAAACATACTTCTCTGATTTTGTATAACCTTATTTTAGGCATTTATTTATTATTTCGTCATTAATAATATTAAATAAAACAAGTTTCAATTTGCCATTCTTCCTAGATTAAAAATCTGACCCTATAGATGCTCACAGACAGCTCATAAATGGTATTTTAGAAAAAACCTTCAGTATTAAGCCAGTCGCCGGCGTTCGGTCCACAGCGACATTCGACGCCTAAATGTTTCAGTACAAACCTAAAACTGGTAAACACTGAGTCTTTCTTTTGGAATATCAGTTATCTCGGCTCTTTATGTAGTGTCTTTTTTATTTTCGAGAAAAATAAGATTTTCTACTTTAAGATAAAGTTAAAAATAATACATGGAAATTCTTGAGAAATTCAAGTCTCTCATTCATTGTGTTGTAGTCACGTTGTTACGTGTAATATAATATATTGGAAGTTAATTGAGCACCAAGTTAGCAATTTCAACACTTTTTTCTTCGTTTTTTTATAGAGGCGTTTAATTTCACTTAGATCTTTTATATCGTAGAATGATATGTTTCAAGTGATACCAGTTAAATAGTTCTATTAAATAAATTAAACATATAGACAGAATTCTTTTAATTTTTCAGTTAGTTTTTTAAATACATTATTTTTTTGTTGAAAATTTTAATTTTAGCGAAGTAGTTTTGTACCTCGATAAGTCCAGGTTTTTTAACTCCGCCTACAAGATCATTAAAATACTACCTCAATGATCTTGTTGCCGGTCCTAAGCCCGGAAAAAGGAGGAAGGTTCTTGGTTTAGATTAGCACTTTAGCCAAGTTAAAAATACCTTGTCTTGTTCGGTACAGGCTATTTATGAATTATTTTAAAAATTTGCGACTCTCAGATCAACGATGCTGCTAACACATTTTAAAGTGAAGAAGTTGCTTGACCAGCGGAAGGTTCTAGTGGTTTTAAAAAGATCAATAACGACCTAATCGAGAATGAAGACAACATAACAACAGTCAAATTCCAGTCAGCAGGAGAGTATTTATATACTGGGAAATAGTAAAATAATCTGGGAAATGTCCCATAAAATTAATTAAACTTCTAGTCAAACCAATGAGAAATAAGAAATTTCTAGAAATTGTAATTAGAAATTTAAAAATGTTTACAGTAAAGTCGAGGAATGAATTAAAAAAAGTAGAAACGTTTTCTAGATTAAAATCGAAAGATCAAAACATACATATGTAAAATTTATTTCTCATTACAATCAATTGTGGTTAAGGCCCATATAATAATGCCAAACCAAAACAATTACAGATTCTTCTATAATATTTATATAAGCAGTATTCATACTTTTAATTCAATTAAATAGTGATAAAATCCACTAAATTAGTATCACGTTTTAGTATACAGCTGTGTGGTGATTTGAAACCAACAGTTTTCATTTTTATATTCTGAAAATATAGTCGGCATTTAACATCATAAATCAACCGTAAATAAATTGGAGGCCTTTAAAATGTGGTTCTACCGGAGAATACTCAAAATTTCGTGGACATCGCATACCTCAAACGAAGAAGTGCTGCATAGAATAGGCAAGGAAAGAGAACTTTCCTTGCCTATTCAACAGAAGAAAACATCATACCTAGGCCACATACCGAGAAATAATAAGTACCAATATGCCCAACTTATATTAAAAGGAAAAATCGAGGGAAAGAGAGGCCTAGGAAGGAAAAGACTATCGTGGCTCAGAAACATCCGACAATGGACAGGGCTAAATTTTGAACAGCTAATAAGAACAGCTGAAGATAGAGAAAAGTTTAAAATTATAGTAGCCAACCTCCATTGAGGAGAGGGCACTTTAAGAAGAAGAAGAAGAAGTCGGCATTTGATTTTTGGCGTAAGTTGGCATTTTTTCAAATCTACTATAGTTTTGAAATTACCTGCTCTTAAAGTATCTTGAGAGACTTTTAGTTTATTAAGCTTCTGTAGAAGAAGCAAATAAACTTAAGTTACGTATTTTCTGTAAATACTGTATACTACTGTATAAATATAAATGTAAATCAAGGTTCTGAAACTACACTGACCGGCAAAAAAGTGGCCACCCTATAAATTTCCAAAAATAAAAATTCATTAGAAGTTATATACACTGTTTCATATTGTATACTCAAAATCTTATATCTTATATCTTATTTACACAATTCTTATGTAGAAGGTAAATGTTTAGGTAGAACAATGTGTTTTTTCAAAGTTTTGCGAATTTAAAGGCTAAGAATAACCGCTATTGCTTTTATCGTAGAAAATAGCGTTTAAAATAGTAAAGAAAGATTAAATTGAAATTGCTGTTATGGTAAATACAATCCGTTCGAAAGCTAGGGAATATGTTGCCAGAGTCATTGTCCAAAAAATTAACAACACAAAAATTCGCATCTACTACTGTTAATGGCCCAAATACACTTACTGTTGCATACTTTAATAAAAAAGAAAAAGAATCATAAATAATGAGAGTGTACAATCATTAATTTTAATTAAAGACTTTCTATTTGTAAAATAATAATCTATAAACGACTATTCAATTTCAAAAATAAACATGGCCACTTTAACATACATAAACTCGTTAAAGTAGTGACAGGTCATACAAAACCTTGCAGTTTTAAACGTATTGTGAAGGACAATAAATTAATTACTGATCCCAAGGATCTACTTCAACATTTGAGAAACTACACACAGCAACCAGACTCAGACAACAGTATAAGAAACTCTGAAAGTGAATATAAAAGTGAACCCGACCCCAAAATATTGAAGTCGGAAGTTGTAAGATCAATCAAACAGAGCAAATGGGGAAAAGCACCAGGACCAGACGACATATACATAAAGTTTGTAACAATGTTGAGTGAAGACAATATAGACGCCTTGGTAGATCTTTTTAATGACATTTATGGGTCCGATCAAATACCACAGGATTGGCTTCAATCAACCTTTATACCAATCCCAAAAAATCCAAACGCTAATAGTTCCGACTAATTCCGAATGATTAGTTTATTAAGCCAGGTCCTAAAACTCTTCTTAAACATAATTCACACCAGAATATACAGCATATGTGAAAGAGACATTAGCCCCACACAGTTCGGTTTCAGACAAAGATTTGCCACAAGAGAAGCACTTTCTAGCTTAACTGTCCTACTTCAGAAATGAAGAAATCAGCAAACAGATGTGGTACTATACTTTATAGATTACTAGAAAGTATTCGATTGTGTTAATTATTCAGAATTAGTAAGATTCCTCCAGGAACGTTCGATAGACAAGAATGACCTTAAGATCATAAAGAACCTTTATATGAATCAAGTGGCATCTGTGAGAGTAGGACTGGAATGTACATCATATTTCTCAATCAAAAAAGGTGTACGACAGGGTTGTGTTTTGTCACCCCTCCCTTTTAATCTTTACTCTAAAACGATTTTCGATAGAGCCTTAAGTGACACTGAAGATGGAATGACAATCAACGGACAGACTAGTAATCTTCGCTATGCTGATGATAGAGTCATAATAGCTGATGGCCAAGAAGCGCTACAACGCCTAATAAATAGAATAAACACTGAAGGAGAACGACTGGGCTTGAAGATTAATATAGACCAGACGAAGGTAATGGTTAGTAAAACACGAAATATGTAATTAAATAAAAGATTAAACAATAGAAACATCCAAAATGTCCCCAAGTTCAGATATTTCGGTAGTTGGATAGCTAAAGATCTAAATCCAGACATAGAGATACGTAGCAGAATTGAGCAATCCAAAACAGCATTTACTAATATGAGAACCTTGCTAAGCAACAGCAGCCTGAACTTAACGCTTCGATATCGCTTTGTAAAATGTTACATTTACTCCATAATGCTTTATGCTGTAGAAACCTGGACCATAAAGCCCAATGTGTTGAATCGATTAGAGGCCTTTGAAATGTGGGTATTTAGAAGACTACTTAAAATTCCCTGGACAGATCACACAAAAAATGTCGAAGTATTAAATCAATTGGGCAGAGAACGAGAATTGCTGCCAATAATAAAAAAAAAAGAAAAACTGCTTATCTGGGTAATATATTTCAATATTGCAAGTACCAGTTCCTAAAGCTTATTATGTAAGAAAAGATAGAAGAAAAACGGGGCATCGGAAAAAAGAAATACTTATGGCTTATAAACATAAGGGATTGGACAAACATCGATGCCTATGCCCTCTTAAGAGGCACACAAGATCAAGAGGAGTATGCCAGAATTGCTGCCAACATCTACTAAGTGGATAGGGCACCATAAAAAGAAGAAGAATTCTTGGTTATATAGTCACTTCCTGCGACAGTTAGTCAAAACGTAACCAACACAGTTTCTAATAATTACTAAATTTACCAGGCAGTTGGTCCAGAGATCAGCGAACCGGCGAACCAAGTATACAAAATTTACTAGATACTTTTGACTGGGATCAGTGAATCGAGTATGCAAAGTAAACTTTACAAAAATGACAGTCAGACCATTTTACAAAAATGACAGTCAAAATTTTGGCAAGAGCGTTTTTGACAGTGTAAATTTTGGCGAATGCTGAACTTTTTATAAATGAAACAGAACTGTTGCTAATACACTTAATATGTCATTGGTTGTGTAAAAAATAGGGTAAATCATTTTATGCGCTTTAAAAATCGTAAATAAACTATTATATGTAAAAAAATAATTTTATTTAATAAAGTATTTTATTTCATTTTAGTTATATTTCCTTGTTTGTCGAATTGCTGAATTTTGTTAATTATTATATCTGTTACCGTTGTGTTACATCTCGGAAGTAATGTTCAAACTTGAAATTAATTTAATTCAAAACTAGTTTGGATATAGATGGATAGATGTCGTAGCTAAGATATTAAATTTATGATGTAAATATTATGTAAAGCGAAATTAGAATATAAATCATTTAAAATACACCGCTAATATAATATTTGTTTATGCATTCTATTTATTTTTAAACAGTTTATATTTAATAATTATGAGCCAGATTATTTTATGATTAATAACCAGTTCCTACTAGCTGCGCTATTAATCATACAATACCATTATCGGGGCATCTTGTTAAAATTTTCAAAAATTACACTGGCGCTTCCGCCAAATTTTAACCTTGCAAAATCGCTCTCACCAAAATTTTAACTGTCATTTTGGGAATAAAACATTAATATACTAAAGTTCGAAACTCCAAAATTAGTTGTTAAATTGTACAAATATTTATAATAAATTTTATGATGATTGATCATAGGGATCTGTGACTGATTTCGGCATTTTACTGTAAATAAGTTTTATTATGTAACGTTGACCTTTCTACACTTTCTACAACTGTCAGTCGAGGTCAAATTTGACCACGACAAAACAGGTAACATGTAAATCATTTTATGCGCTTTAAAAAACGTAAATAAACTATTATAAGTAAAAAAATAATTTTATTTAATAAAGTATTTTATTTCAGTTTAGCTATTAGCATTATTCATTATTTTATTTGTGTCATCTATAGAATAAGAGGGATCCGTCAATTGTTTGTCGAATTGCTGAATTTTGTTAATTATTATATCTGTTACCGTTGTGTTACATCTCGGGAGTAATGTTCAAACTTGAAATTAATTTGGTTCAAAACTAGTTTGGATATAGATGGATAGATGTCGTAGCTAAGATATTAAATTTATGATGTAAATATTATGTAAAGTGGAATTAGAATATAAATCATTTAAAATACACCGCTAATATAATATTTGTTTATGCATTCTATTTATTTTTAAACAGTTTATATTTAATAATTATGAGCCAGATTATTTTATGATTAATAGCCAGTTCCTACTAGGTGCGCTATTAATTATACAATACCATTATCGGGGCATCTAGTAAATGTTGTTCAAATTTTCAAAAATTACACTGGCGCTTCCGCCAAATTTTAAACTGGCAAAATCGCTCTCACCAAAATTTTAACTGTCATTTTGGGAATAAAACATTAATATACTAAAGTTCGAAACTCCAAAATTAGTTGTTAAATTGTACAAATATTTATAATAAATTTTATGATGATTGATCATAGGGATCTGTGACTGATTTCGGCATTTTACTGTAAATAAGTTTTATTATGTATAATTGACCTTACACTTTCTACAACTGTCAGTCGAGGTCAAATTTGACCAAACGTAAAAAATAAATAATTACTATATTAACTAGATAGTTCGGACTGGGATAAATGAGTCAATTTTTTTCAAAATATGCTTTTTTTCTTCTTCTTCGCGTGCCATATCAGAATAATCCAACGTTGGCGATCACCATTTATCGTCCACATTTCTGCACTATACAAAAGTATGGACCAAACATAGCACTTAACCATTCTTTGTCTTAGTTTTAAACAGAGACGATTATTGCAAAGAAATGACTTCATTTTCATAAAAGTAGTTTTAGTTATTATTAGTAGCTATTTTACGGTTTATTTCTATGTCTGGATCTAGTTGGTTCGTTATCACAATTCCCAAATATGTCATTTTGTGAACTTTTTCAACTTGGACTTCGTTTAATTAAAGCTTTGCATCGGGATGTGGGTCACTACTAGACACTAAAAATTTGGTTTTGTTTGAGTTTATTTTAATGCATAATTCATCCCCTACCCCGTGAATACGATCAAGCAGAATTTGGAGACCTTCAATGTTATATGACAAAATCACTGTATCGTCTGCAATTCTAATCACATTAAGGGCCGGTTCTACAATGCTAGTATATACTGAGAATAAAGTTATACTTGGAATAACTTCATTAATGGTGTTCTACAAACAAAGAATAAACTAGGAATAAGATAATCAGAGTATATCTGTAGAATAACTTTATCCCTCCAAAGTTTAGCAGATATACCGAGTATAAATTTATACTGCATTTCTATTGGTCGGTCAGGGGTTGTCAAATCTGTAATATTTTAACCTCACTTTGTTTTTATATACAAAATAAAATTTTTGATATTGCACAAACATTTTAGATTGTAAATCCAAAGGAAATTTTATTAGGCAATCCAAAAGAGAAAGAAAGCATTCATTATTTCAATTCTAAAATTTTAGGATATGTATGTAATGTAATAAGGTCTACACATATGACTAATATAGTATAGGTATAATCTTACCAAGGCAATATATTTTTTAATGTTTTGATAACAGAGACTGTAATTCTAGAATCTGTATTATATAAACATTTCTTTAACTAAAATTATATATTTTGTAATCCAATATTTATACTTGTTTAAAATGTGGAGTACCTATATAGATATATTTACATAATTTTGGATATTATATTATAACACTAATCTCAGTTGATAATAATAAAAAATTTAAGAAGGAAATTTTACATCTTTTTTTATCCATTTTATATTAATTTTGTACAGTATAATAATATAAACGTAGATAAAATACCAGATAAAGCGAATCAATTATTCAATTCCTTTCAATTGTAAACAAATTTTACAGTTATGACAAATGCCAAATGTCGCTGTCAATAACAATTTGAACTAATTTTGAAGATATCAGATCTACTATTTCGTTTTACCTTAGTGTTCTGTGGTTATACCCAGAATAACTATTCCGCTGTCGATTTCACAATGTAGAACGCCCGAAAGGTTATACTTGGAATAAACTCAAGTATAAGTTATACTCAGAATAACTATTCTCCAATTTATACCCGGAATGTAGAACCGGCCCTAAGTAGTTCCCCGTTGATTTTTATTCCATATGGTTGTCTCTCAAGTGCCTTTTTAAATAACTGGTCCGAGTAAACATTGAACAATGTTGGCGACAAAATGCAACCTTGTCTGACTCCTCGTTGTGTGGAGATTGAATCGGTGTAGTTATGTCTAATTTTTACGATAGTAGTTTGATTCCAGTACAAATGTTTAATGACACGAATATCCTTGTCATCTATTCTAATATTTTTTAGTATTTGCATTTAATTTACATGCTTTACTTTATCTAATGCCTTTTCGAAGTCCACGAGACATGCAAATACATCTTTTCTTTGGTCACGGCATTTTTGTAATAGGATGTTAAGCGCAAAATGTCACTCCCTGGTTCCCACAGCATTTCTAAAACCAAATTGGGTATCTTCAAGATCTTATTCGCATTTACGTCTAATTCTGTTGTGAATTAGATTTTAGTAAATTCTTAGGAAAATGTTAAGAGTGTGGCTCATTAGACTAATTAATTGATATTCTGAGCATTTTCTTGCACTGTGTTTTGTAGATATTGCAACAAAGATGGATTAGAGCCAATCTGTGGGAATCATTCCGATGTTATCTATTGAATTAAAAAGTCTTACTACTACTTTTATCATCCTATATTAGTTTCAGCAACTCAGGTGGTGTATCAACTGGACCACAAGTTTTTGTAATTTTAGCATTCTTTTCTTATTTCCTGATCATTTACAATAATTTTGTTATTATTGTCAACGAGTACAGAGAGAACTCATTTTTTAATATGTTACTCATTTCTTTTAGTTTTTTGTGAATATTAAATAAGTCGTGTTTAGATATTACATCTTCCTTTACTTGTATTACTCTAAAATATTTTTCAGAAGTTAAAATTATTGTTATACGACACAATATACCCACCTATATATGTCGGAAAAGTTTTAAATGCATGTGTGAATCTGCGTCAAATATCAATCTGTTATCACGTTTATTAAAAAATTAAGTAGAAAAATAAACATATATTTTATTTGTTAAGGGAGTAATACATTGTATGCACATTTAATACTAAATTTATTGAAATAATTTATAAGTCCAGTTGTAAATATACGGAAAATATATTCGCAGAATAGTGTAGAAGAACAGTAGCTCCAGCATTTTTTGAAACCAATATAGCCTAGAACAAAGTGTTATTAGTAAATTTTTGAACAAAATAAAATGTATTTTATAAAAATGCAACAGATTAATAAAACTGCTTTAAATAATGATTTAAAACTGTCATAAAAAATGACCAAGGTAACCTGGTTACGGATGAGGCTAAAATGAAGATTCTTTGCTGCCGGGTTGCTAATTGTTTAGGTAGATGAAACAAAGCGAGAATATGTGTATCTTACCACCAAACCCTTAGTATAACCTACAGTGGAAAATTATCAAGAGCTATCCTTAAATTAAAAACAACAAAGCACCAGGAAATCACATCGTATCTCCAGAATGTTTAAAAAATAGAGGGCAAAATGGTACATTCTTCTTATCAGCCCATGGACAAATTTGAAAAAAGTAGTAAGCCTATCCTGAGGAAAGAATCACTCAGGAGCAGTGTTACCAATTGTGGAAATAACGTCAGAAGACGATATCTAATGATATTGGAACAATTTAATGAGTGTATGGAATATCAAATAGGAGATTATTGGCGTGAATTTAGGACAAATCGATTAACAGTATATCAAATCTTCACGACTAAGCAGTTAATATAGAGATGTTGGAAATACAACAAAACATTGTACCAGTTCTTACAGTGATCAACACAGAGGTATTAAGACGAATGGGTAAAGAGGTGGAATTGTTAACAACTGTTAAAAGGAGGAAAGCGTCATACCTCGGCCATGTGTTCCGTAATGATAAGTAAAGTCTGCTACAGCTTATCGTGGAAGGCAAGATTGAAGCTAGAAGAGGTTTGGGCAGAAAGAAGAAATCCTGAATGAGATACTTGAAAGAACGTTTTCAAATACCAGAAGCTACGAACATAATACATGCGACACAAAACAGAGAAACCTATCGTTTGATGGTCGCCAACCTTCAGTAGAAGACGGCACATAAAGAAGAAGTTCTTATAGATTGTAAGCAGACATTTTAAAGTATCATTTGAGTAGAGCTAAAAAATGCCATAGCAGAGTTGGGTATATTGAAGAAGTTAATTAATCTTACAAAGGTATGAAAACTGTCGAGTTTCTTTACAATTATCAATGCTTTTAACAGCAATTTGGAGAGCATCAATGCAAAAAACAAACACAAAAACGCCATTTTTTAGAAATTCGTGTATTATTGTAATTGTTTTTTTTTTATAATTCAACAAATTATTTATGGATTGTTTGCCTTTGCCGTAGGGTCTTTTGAGTTTGTTGACTGACATACATTTCTGATAATCCGGCTCCCAACCGTCGTCAGCAAAGTACTAAGAACAAACAAACGAAATAGACAAAGACACCTTGCACACATGATACTTAAAGTACTACTAAGTGAATACTATTGGATTTAATGATTAAATATACTTTCGGCGTGCGTATCAGCTTCTTGTTGCTTAGACGTATTTTTTATATTTAATTTTTTACCCGGCAATATACAATAAAATTTTTATGAAATAATCATCTTACCTTTTTAATTTCTTTCTAGCTTCTACTAAACTGGTCGGTTTGTCTTTCAATATGTACTGTCGAACTCCTAGGTTGAAACATCTGACATACTCCTCCCAGTTAAAACCATTTTCTGTCTTAAAGTGAGTCTCAAAATTTGCACCATCTGTTGTACCATTTACAGCCTTGGTTAAACTCTTCATTGTGGAGACTTGGAAGTTCCATTCGTTCGTCGAGAAAAAACTGCCTGCTAACAAGGCGTCGTAAAATTTGCTACTTATTTTTAGCATCCTAAAACAACGAAAGAAAAAGTCCGTGAAACAAATAAGTTTCAGAACCGTGTAACGTTTAAAACGTTACATTTTTGTTCTTATTAATTTTAAAGTACTTTCCATTATTTTCTGCTCATACTATTTGATTTTCGTTGATAATAACTTCTTTTTCCTCTGTTTGTGTTCCTATATTTCATTTCAATATGTTCCTATTACAAATAAATTCACCGATTAATTTCTTAATTCCTCTCGTAGTTATACCTTCGCTTACTTTATCATACAAGAAACAGAAAACCCACCACTAAATAATTTACTTCTATCAATCCGATCCTATTTAATTTATTTTTAAAATAAACCAGCAAACGACAAGGTACTCAAAAATAAATCTTCGTGGTCAGAAACTTCCAACAGTCTGGGTAAGTTTAATACTGGTTCTTTTTACAACGACAACATATTCTCATAGATTAATCAAGAACATTAGCCCTGTTAGTTTTTCGTATAATTTTGTGTACGCTAGTACTTAAAACTTACAATTTACAATTGTGCTTACAATTTTTATTTTCTTTTTACCTTTGCTGTAATAATAATAATTCAATATAAATCACTGGTATTAATCGCACAACTTTGTCTTTTTCGTTTTTCATTTAATAATTAATCTAGCAATTGCAATTATTAATTTGTGAGTTTTGGCAACATTAGAGAGTTCTGGATCGGTATGCAGTTCTTAGAGAGAAGAGCTTTCCGCTTGCCAGAATTCTTCTGTTGTTGGACAAAACTCGTGCCATGACGAATTTTATATCCGCTTTTGTTTTTCTAGCCACCTTCGTTTTGGTTAAAGAAAATTCACGTTGACCTTGGTTATGGTTAAAGAAAATCTACGTTGACCTTGGTTATGGTTAAAGAAAATTCACGTTGACCTTGTTTTTGGTATAAGAAAATCTACTTTGGTTTTGTTTTGAAAATCCACATGGTTTTTAATTCAAGAAAATCCATATGGTTTTGGTTTAGAGCCATGGTTTTTGCAAATAGTTTATGATTCGAGTTGAAAAGAGAGCAACAGCAGGATTTCTTATAGAGTTAAGCTAAGTTTCTTTCTTTCTTTGAATTTTGTATGTAGATGCTTAATTCTCTGTTGCTAGGACCTCAATTTTTAATTGTTATTACATTTTGATTTGTTATTTTATTAACGTATAAATTAATAAAGATATGTGTTGAAAAATTATCTTATTAATAATTCCCGATTTCTCAAATTTAATTAGTTTATGCCGAACAACACCCCTGAGGGGTTTCAATGTGCAATGGATGAGTTAGTCGTTACAACCGTTTTAGGTCAATGTCGTTGGTATCTAGAAAAGAATTTATATCAAAAACCCCATACTTACATGGGTTTTTTCCTTGTAGATAGTAAATATGCATCCAATACGACTGAGGGTACTATATGGTACATTGTAGCGAAAATTTTGTGCAATGATCTACTAGTTCTGTACGTGAATCCTGGGTACCATGTCACATATTTGCTCGGTGATTCCCTAGAGTATTTTAAGGTTAGGTTTTTAAATTGGCGCCATGTAATTGGATTCATTTGTCCGCTTGTACAATTATAGACTCTTAAGGAACTGGACCTAAAAATTTAAATAAATAAAGGAAGTGCTTCAAAAATGAACTATGCCAAAAAATTATTTTCACTTCATTGCTTTACTGTGAAAATAAAGCTTTTGTTTATGTAACGCTTATCGAATTTTAAATTTAAATTTAAATTTAATTTAATTAATTTAAATAATTTAATTAATTAATTTAATTTAATTTAAATTCTAAATTTAACGTTTCTTTCTATATAAGGATAAAAAGTAATATATTTAATCCCGAAAAACGTATAAAATGTTATAGGCCGTGTACAGGGAGTTAATATAACAGTCCGTCAATGGCCCAACCTTCAAAACACTATACAGAATATAGTCTACAATCCCATGGGAGAGTTTTAATGGGACATTTGACCTAGCATAAATCACATATAAAACAATACTATAATATGTAATAGCAACTTTAGAAACTATGGCGTCAATTCTTATCGATAGGTACCTGGCAGTCACAGGTAAGATACTTATTACTCAAATATTTTCTTCTTCTTTTAGCCAAATATTTTTGTACGGAATTTATAACTTAAGTGAGTAATACAAGAATAATGACCCGCGACCTAATGCCGTATGAAAATATTGGTACCAAGAGCATGGAAATTTTTTATTTTCAGAAAGGTACTGGGTGTGTAGGAAGAACGGCCACAGACCAAGATCGCCTTGTAAGGCTTTTGTCTGTATAAGGCTACTTCACCTCTACAAAGCCAACTGTAGGAAGTGGTTTGAAGTGCATGAAAAGCCTGTTAAACGATTTATAGCCGAATAAGAAGTTTTGGAGTTACTTCATACCATTCTCAGTTCGACCTATTTCTCACTAATAGGCATCGAAGTAATCGCTTACGGTGCAGAGAACTTTTGAACTGGATCTCGAATGAAATATTTTTAAAAGGTTTATTCTGTTTGGCCTTTGATGATTGCGTCACAGAGCTGAGAACAAGAATAACGTCCAAAAACCCACAGGAATACATCAATAGCAGTATGGAATAAAAGTTCTGGAGGATAATGATACAGAGGAGAAATTTCAAAATACTATACAACTAACACTAACATAGACAGAAGAATATTTTAAGATAAACTCTACGTGGGAGAATATAAAATTAATTTTCTTAAGCATTACAGATGCAATACTACGGTATAAAAAGGGACAGCAGAAAATGGTTCAATGACGACTGAAATCCATAGAAAAAAATGGCTAGAAGGAACATTCTCCAAAATCCATCTGACAACGACACTGAAAGATTTTAACAAAAAGAAACTGAGAACAAGAACTGAGACAAGAAAACTAATAAAAAGAAAAATAAGGAATACCAGAAACAACTAATTAGAGATATAGAAGAATATCGGAAGAATAACAATGTAAGGTAATTCTTTAAAGAAGTTTTAGAGGTCAAGGTTGGGCACCAAAACAGGAAACTTTAGGAGGAGTCTTTTCAAGTGGAGGATTCCTTTTGTTTATTCAGCAACTGTAAATGTTACTAATTTATTATAAATGGTTTATTGAAAAATATGTACGTTAACAGCAATAAAATAATAAAACACAATTACAACTACATATCACATAATTTAGGTAGAATTTAAAATACAGTTGGTTCTGCTTAAACATTAAATCTGTTTGGTAGATCATTTGGTTTAAAATGTTGCAGCCTGTGCACTTCATTATTGTCATCGAATAACCGCTTCGCGAGTACATTGGGATGCACTTTTATCCGTTCAGCATATTTGACACTGTAACTTATTACAACTTCTTTTTACGAAGGCACTTCCAGATTTTTTTCTATAGAGGAGAATGTAACATATTATGGAGAACACATTATTCTGGAAGAGTTATAGGATTGCGAGATTAGAATTGCTAGCGCTGCCCCATAACTGAATACCATATGTCCTTATGGGTTTAAGGATCGCCTTGTATATAAGCAGTTTGTTATCCAATGTTGGTTTAGAGTTTCGACCATTCAACCAATACATATGTCTAAATTTAATACCGTTGTTTTCTTTTGGTAAAAATGTGCTTTTGCCAGGTTAGTTGTTTGTCAAGATGGATACCTAAGTATTTTGTGTCGTTTGCTTTACTTAACCCTTTCCAGTCAGATGATCCCATTTGGGATCATAGCAATGTTTTCTACTTTAGCCAAAGAAAACTACTTATGTCGATTTGGCAAACGGTATTGCGTTGCCTCACCTTTTTACTAGATGACGCTGAATTAATGTATTTGACAATTCTATCAGTAAGCGTTAGTCACATATCAATGTTAAACTTCGTAGTGAAACAACGATCATTAATTCACTATAAATTTAAGGTGAGTAATTCAACCAGTAATTGCACGATATCATTTATTTTGCTTTTTACATTGTTTTTATTTGATAATTTGCATTATAGTTTGCTGATATTTACAAGATTGTTTATGTAAACATTATAAATATCAATGAATCCAAATGGAATCATTGGGACATTGTGGAGGTCTCCAAATGGCATCATTGGGAAATTTTGTTTCTGTCAATAAAATACAAAAGTACAATTTACTTTTTTATTTTAGATGGATCGTGTGTTCAAAACTACCAAAACCAAACTTTCTTTTCGGAAATTGCAAGATCTGTCCCAGGAAGAGGTGGTTGGTCTTCTTGACGACTCTGATATCGAATTTGATGTTGTTAATGAGGAAGAGACTTGGAAGAAGAAACTTTCTTCTTCTTCTTCTTCGGCTTTTCTTATTATAAGTTCGCCGTTTTCGTCCTCCACAGCACTCTATTCTCCCAGTCCCATTCTCTGAGGTCTCTAGCTATCATAGCGTTTCCGACGTATGTTTTCCATCTTGTAGCAGGTCTTCCTCTCCGTCTTCTTCCCGGTGGATCCCAGTTTAATATTCTTTTCGGCCACCTACGCTCTGACATTCTTTGTACATGGCCGTACCACTCCAGGGCTCTGTTTTCCAACTTTTTTGTAATTGAGCATTCTACTTCCATTCTGTTGCATATTTCCTCCGTTCTTATTTTATCTTCTTTTGTGATTTGTAGACATCTTCTCATAAAGTCCAGTTTAACTGTTCTTATTTTATTTCGTATTGTTGTTGTCATTGGCCATATTATCGCTCCATATAGGGTAATATTCATCACTATGCTTTGAAAAATCCTCTTTTTGTTTTCTTTGGTTAGAGTATTGTTCCATATCACTCCATGAAGTGCTCTTGTGGCTTGTTTTCCTCGTGCTATTTTCATTTCTATATCTTTTATACAAGTACCATCTCGGCTAATCATTGATCCTAAATACTTAAAAGTCTTACAACTTTTAATAGTCTCTTCTTCTAAACTTAAGTTTAAATCTGCAACCTCGGGTCTAATACATAAATATTCGGTCTTGCACATATTTATCTTGAGTCCCCAAAGTTTATATTCTTCCTTTAATTTCCTTATCATATATTTCATATCCTCCCTGTCTTGTGCAAAAATGACTTGATAATCTGCGAAAATTAGTGAATGTAATATATTCTCTTGTAC
The DNA here is from genome assembly GCA_918026665.1 of Diabrotica balteata. Taxonomy (NCBI): domain Eukaryota; kingdom Metazoa; phylum Arthropoda; class Insecta; order Coleoptera; family Chrysomelidae; genus Diabrotica; species Diabrotica balteata. Next base: position 32,485,392 of record OU898278.1, read on the forward strand.
TTGTCTTGTATGCCCATTGTTCCGCATTTTCTATACCATCTTTTTAAAGCCTGATCTATATGTTAAAAAGTGTAGGTGAGAGACCACATCCCAAGAGATTGTTTTTGTTATTTCATTACCTAACTTTATTTGCACTTGTGTTTCTTTATACAGTCTTTCTGTTATATTCACCCATTTCTCTCTAACGCGTATTCTTCTCATTGCTTCCCATAGTTGTTTCCTGGGCAAGCTATCATATGTTTTCTCTAAGTGGATAAAGGTCATATGTGTTTTAATGTTTTTTTTTGTTCTTTTCAATCACCTGTCTCATAATAAATATATTATCTAAACATGATCTGGCTTTCCGGAATCCGGCTTGTTCTTCGCTATAATGGTCCATGTGTTGTTCTAGTTTTTCTTTTATAACTGATGAAAAGATTCTTTCTATTGAAGGCATTACACTGATCCCTCTGTAGTTATTTGGTGACCTTTTGTCACCTTTGTTGAAAATGGAGGACATGTATGATAAATTCCATTCATCGCGAATCTTCTCTCCTGCTTCGATTTTATTGAATAACATTCGTATAAAGGATACTATCCTTGCGCCTCCATATTTCAGCAGTTCCATTTTTACGTTTCCTAGTCCTGGTGCTTTATTGTTTTTGAATTTCTTTATTGCTTTATTTATATCTTCCTCTGTGATTTCTGCTTCCTCAGTTATTATTGTCACAGGGTCGTATAAGATATACTCCGGCCTATTCTCCCGCAATAATTTTGTGTAATGCTTTGTCAACTCTTTTGATGTAATTATCTGTATGGTATTTTTACTTCGTTTATTACTTCTAATGTTTTTTATTTTTTTCCATGCTTCCATTGATCTGTTATACCCTATTGTGTTGTCTATATCTCTGCACATTTTCTCCCAGTATTTGTTTTTCTCGAGCTTTATTCTTTGTTTAACTTTTTGTCTGAGGGTAACATATTCTCCCCGTGTTCCTGGGGTTCTGTCGCTTAGCCATTTATGAAATGCACTTTTTTTCTTTTAATCATCTCTTCTAAGTCGTCACTGTATTTCTCCAAATATGTATTCTTATGTTATTCAATACGCAGCACTTCGTTTGTCGCTTTGTTTATTTTTTCCTTTAGGTGTTGATATATTTCTGTTACGGTCCATTCTTCGTTCATCTGTAGCATATTCTGTAGCCTATTCTGATATAGTATTCGAGTACTAAATTGTTGTAGAAGTTTTACTTTATACCTCGTATTTGCGATTTTTTGCATCTCCTCATCTTTCTGGATATTGTCTTTTTGCCGTCTTCCCGTGTATATGAATTTTCCTAGCACTAATCGGTGGTTACTTGCACATTCTGCTTGTCTGTATACTCTTACATCTTGTATTATTGTTTTGCTGGCTTTTTTTACTATTATTAAATCAATAATTGATCTTTGGTTTCTACTAGGTTCTTCCCATGTGTATCTATGTATGTTTTTATGCTGGAATCTTGTGTTGGTTATGGCTAAATCGCATTCTCGACATATTTGGTTATATGGTTAACAGCTATGTGGCTGTTAAAATCTCCAATTAGTAGAATATTTTCTTTTTCCTTTGTCCTGTCTAATCCATCTTTTAGTGCGTTGAAAAAATCTTCCTTTTCCCTTATGGTCGCATTGTCATTCATTGCATATACTCCAACAATTACTGTTGGTTGTCTAAATATGTTCATCCTAATTTTCATTATTTGTTCATTTATTTGCTGGTAATCTTGTATGTATTTTCTCCATTTATTTTTTATTAATATTGATACTCCTTTTGCGGCTCTTTCTTGTTTGCATACTCCACTCCATATGTGTGTATATTTTCCTATAATTTCCTCTCCTTGACCTTTTTTTTAAGAAGAAATAATTGAAGAAATTCAAATAGAAATATTATTGAACAATATTGTTGAAGATGGCTTGAACATCCAAGTTACAGAGAAATATAGAAGAAAAAACTGTTGGACAGAGAACAATTTAATTGATGTAAACAGCGAGTACACCGGTGAGTTTTCGGTTGATGAAAATATTTACACAACTTTCCAATATTTTAAAATGTTTTCTGACAATGATATTATTCAAAATTTTGCTGATCAAACAAACTTGTATTCTGTGCAATAAGACAGTAAAAATATTGATACAAATGCAGCAACGATAGAGCAGTTCTTAGGCATACATGTATCGACTGGAATTATTAGTATTCCTTCGTATATAATGTATTGGGCAGAAGAAACGGGATATAATACGATAGCTGATATGTCACGTAATCGTTTTAATAAACTGCGAGCACATTTTTAACGTCAACGATAATTTGAAAGTTTCGTCTAGTAACAATGACAAATTATATAACCTTTTATTTACAAAGTAAAACCTTTCATTGAAAAAGTTCGGCAAAATATAAATAAGATAGAACCTGAGGAATTTAACAGGGACTGTAAGAAGTGGGCGGCTGGCAGGTTGTCTTTTTTCAGAAGACAAAGTACTAATGGCAAAAGGTCGTGGATCCTCTGATGTAAAAATAGACAGCAAAAAAAATTACTGCTCTCAAATGGTATGACAATAAGTCCGTCATATTAGCATCGAACTATATAGGAAAATATTCTCTTGATAAAGTAAAGAAATGGTGCAACAAGAGCAAAACCTATGTAGAAATTGAATGGGGGTGTGGATTTGCATGACATGCTTGAGGAACTATATAGAATCAAAATAAAACCAAAAAGACTCTATTTGAGAATAATATTTAATCTTATTCATACATGTATTGTCAAATCCTGGTTGCTGTACTAAAGACACTGCAAACAAAAACAAGTGAAACATATAACCCTCCTCTAATTCAAATCTCAATTTGGCAACGCATTACTAAAAGCTGGAAAGTCTGACAGGAGAAAACGAGGTCGTCCTTCTCAAGAGAAAACACCAAATAAGAGACAAGTAATGGCATCCTGCACCAGTGCAAGATGTTCAATTTGATTTCGTAGGACACTGGCCACAACATGATGAAAATCGCACAAGGTACAAATTATGTATAAAGTCTTACTCTCGAATAAAATATTCTAAGTACAATGTTTTTTATGTTTAAACAATAATAAAAATTGTTTTTATAGTTTCCATATACAAAATTAAATTGGTAGTAGTATAAGTGCAATAATAAACGTATTTCCTATTATAGTCAATTTTTTACCAGACCACTATATCAAGTGTTATAAATGGATAATGCAGGTACCAAAAACGTAAAAGCTATCAACAATTATTTTTTCTTGTATCATTTCCTATAACATAATTTTTTTTAAACAAAATTTATTGAAACAAAATTTGGGCTGGAAAGGGTTAATTGCTTGCCATTGAGTGTGACTGGAGGGCATTCACCTCGTTTTATTGTGAAGATTACATCTGTTGACTTGGTGTCATTTACTCATTTACTTCATAAGAAGTAGCAACTTTTGTGTGACTGCTGGATGGAAGGTCTACAGTAAATATCAGAAATAAAACATCTTCAACCTGTATTTTTATCTGCTCGGTAATGGCTTTAATACTGTCTTTACCTGCAATTTCTTCATATAACAGTGCCATAACAGGATTTATATTTTCTACTCTAGTGAAAAATATTGGTGGTGGTTTGGGTTCTTTTTTGGTGCCTTCATATAACGTTTCAAAAAATTTTTTTTTCAGACTTCACTGAGGCTACTTAATCTATTGCTTAGCCAGTATTCATTGAGTTTGGTTAACTTGTCGATTTTCAATTTTCTTTCTCTGGACTTCTCGGGCGTTTCGTACTGGGAACTAAATGGCATTCGTTATTACGGTTAGATGAAGGTAGTGACGGAAATGAGGTAGAATGGTTTGGTATCTGTGGATTAGACGAATGGTAAACAAATGGTGGTGAAGCATTATATGTGATTATTTGAGATTGTTGTGGATATTAATTGTATATAATTTTCAAGAAACTCGATTTGCATTATAGTTGCGGATGATATTTGATTTGAATTTGGATACATATGAATTGGCTGCGATGCGTGAGTCATAGAAACGACATTATTTTAATCCATTTCAGCAATTTAAAATAAGATTTTATTTGTAACATCCAAAATAAATATGTTGTTTATTTACCATTTTGATTTCCGATATAAAACAGCACAAAAACATGTATTTTAACAATTCACTTAATTAAAGTTTAACAGGTTTACTTTAATTATCGCAAACGCCCGTACGCTTCGGTATATCAAGCTAAACTGGCTGTCAACTATTCATATAACATTTTTTAAAATAATATAGCATACAGCCAACTCTGGTAAATTATTCCTTTTTAAAATCAATATAACAAATCTTGCGGAAATATATTAAACATAGATGCATACAGCTTAAATCGAAGACTAATACCCAATGTATGAAGAACTAAGACTTGTCACTTATAATAAAATCAGATCTTTCTACAAGCAAATTTAAAGAACTTCACAAAAAGAAAAAATACCAGATAAATAGAAAGAAGGGGTTACTTTACAAATCCACATAAAGAAACAAAAAGCAATGCAATTATTACCGAAGAGCAACGATCCTAAGTACCACCTATAAAGTCCTTAAAAACATCCTGCTGGAAAGAACAAATACTTACACAGAAGAAGTCAATGAATTTTTTGCCACTTTGCTCGTTATCGATGTTTTGTCATCAATAGACTTCGGCAAATATGCATATTGCATATTTTGCATATTGTGCATATTTTATGCAAATATTTCATATTTTGGCATATTTGTATAAAAGTTTGCATAAAGTGCATAAAAGTTCAGATTTTTATACTGTATTTGAAAATTTTTAAACATACCAATTTATTTCAATTCTTGTATAACATTTTGTAGTCATTTTAATCAAGAAATGATCTAAGTACGTAATCTCTACAGGTACAAAACATTTACAATTTCAAAGAAGATAAATTTAAGTAGTCCTCAACATTCTTAGAAAGTCTCGGTCACTGAGGCATTCAGTTATTGGATAATCGCTAAGGGTTCGCTCATTTGCATTTTATGATCTAATCCCCAAATCTATCTACAATTTATTGTATCTTAACAGCAGGTAAACGGCTAATAGTTTTGTTCCTAATTTAGGGATTTTCCAAAATCTCCCAGTTTATTGAATTAGGTACCTAAACATTTCTAATTTGATGCTCAGATTTGTAAATCATTTTTGTTTTGATATTCAAAGCGTAAACACTCGTTGTGCGTAACAAAAAGGAAGATTGTGATTTTATAATGCCTAAAACAACCAGTGCTTCAACTTGGATTAAACCTTATAAAGAGCTGTCTATGGATATGGGGCAAAATTATAACTATCTAATATTTTCTATTAAATATCTAATATTTCATACATACAGGGTGTTTCCAAATGACACTTACAACGTTTGACTGTAGATACTTCTCGAAAAATTGAACAAAACGATATAGTTAATGAGGGGTCAAACTTATTTACTTTTCGAGATACAGGGTGTTAAAATTAAAAAAAAAATAAATTCTTTTCGTTAATAACAACAATAACTTTAAAACCAATAAACGTATTTACTTGAAATTTAGTACTCGTAGGTTGTTTTTAAATGAAAAATAGCTTCCTTTAGTGAGAAAAAATTGTCCATGGTACAATACAATGGTGTGTATTTAGAAAAATTTTTCACCTTTACTTTTTTTTATGAAGTCAGCTATTCTAAAACACAATTATTTTTATTGTAATTGAATTAACAAAAAAAAACTTTTGTTGAATTTTAAAATAAGATATATGATGTACTAATGGTTAGTAACAAAAACTAATTTGTGGATTAATACTGCATTTAAAACACTTAGCGAGTGTTTTTTTTCCAAACCAGTTATTTGATTAACCAAAAACCCCTTTTATATTTTTATATTTTAAAGGTTGGGTTAAAATAACGGTTTTTATTTTTATTTATAGATAGCATGTGAGAAGAAATTTCAGATAGACCAACATGTGAGAACTGCTTCACACATTGCAAAAAAAGGAAAAATAGGAGGAAAACATCAAACTTCAATGGCTAAATGTTTCCAATCTACTTCAAAAAAATTAGATGAGCAAGAAACTTTTAATGAAGACTTGTGTCGCGCATTAGTGTCTGCAAACATACCGCTTTCAAAATTAGCAAATGTAAATTTTAGTTCGTTTCTAAAAAAATATTGCAAACTTAATGTTCCAAGTGATCGGTCTCTAAGAAGAAATAATGTGAACGGGCTATACTCGTCGGTGTTAATTAATATTAAGGAAGAAATTGCAGATAATTATTTTTACATATCTGTAGACGAAACCACTGATTCCTCAGGAAAGTATATTGCTCATTTATTGATTGGTGTTCTTAAAGAAGATACCTTACCAAAATCTCATCTAATTTTATGCCAGCAACTTGAGAAAACAAATGCTTTAACAATTTCGCGTTTTATACAAGTAACATTAGCAACTTTTTTTCTTTCGACAACTATTGCTTCTAATAAATTACTGCTTATTTTATCGGATGCTGCTCCTTATATGGTGAAAGCAGGACAAAATTTAAAAATATTTTTCCCAGATTTAATACATGTTACTTGTGTAGCGCATGGATTAAACAGAGTTGCAGAGGAAATACGAAAAAAGTTTCCTCGTGTAAATACCATGATATCCAGTGTCAAAAAAGTATTTCTTAAATTTCCTATAAGAATTCAACTTTATAAATAAACGCTACCTAACATTCCTCTTCCACCACAACCTATTTTAACGCGATGGGGAACATGGTTAGAAGCAGCTAATTTTTATGCAGATCATTTTGTTAAAATAAAGAACATAATTGATACGTTAACAGATGAAAGTTCCCAATCTCTTTTGGATTCTAAACAAACTTTTCAGAGTAACTTGCTTCAACAAGAACTTTCATTTATAAAATCAAATTTTAGTTTTGTTCAAAAAACAATTACTCAGTTAGAATCACCAAAACTGTAATTGTTCGAAAGTACAGCATTAATAAAATAATTTGCGTCATGTTGTCGGAACGTTAGAGGTAATATTGGAAAAGATATTTTAAAAAAATTTAAAGCTACTATGAAAAAAATAAAGGTTACCATATTCTTTCTCAAGTAGTCAGTGTTCTAGCTGGAAATATTTCGGAAACAATTAATTTAGAACCAAATATTTTGGTTAGTTTGAAAAATGCTCCCGTTACATCAGTTGACGTTGAACGAAGTTTTTCCATATATAAATATATGTACTCAGACAGAAGCCACAAGTTTTTGTTAGAAAATTTTGAACACCACTTGGTCATTTATTGTTACCATAATTCTAAATAAGTTTATTCATACTTAAAAATGATGTAGTTACTTAAAATAAATGTAAATCTTAATGAATAGTAGGAAATATTTAGTTATGTACACTTTTTTTTTAAAAATAAAATTGTTACTATTTTACGATTTTTTTATTTATTTGTATGCGTATTTTGTAAAATATTTGCATATTTTCGGGTAAACACGTGCATATTTATGCGCATATTTTCTTCATTTTTATTTGCATATTTGCCGAAGTCTAGTCATCAACTATAAATAGTTTTCGTATATTATTTTAATTGTCGTCAAATATTGATTGTCTTCGTATATTATTTTAATTAAAACTATTTATTAGCTTACCTATGATATATTGTATGCCAAGCAGAGGTGATTAAAGTATTTACAACTATGTCTACTGGAATAATATCCATCTTATACTTTTCGTTACATAGTATGGACTTAATGGTGCCTCGTCCACACTCCATAAATATTCCTGTGATTCCACTAACGCTATCCACCCAACCTGGATAAGGTTCTCTCCAAGCTGCTGTGACTAACAATAATATTTAGTAAAATTCGAAGTATTATTAATGATAATTTACATATTATAACACTCTGTTTTTTCACTGTTTTTTATAAACAAACGTTAAACATGTCAATAAATAAAACAAAACTAGGGGTACATTTTCACTACCTTGGTATTTAGTGTTAGTTTTTAACCTCGAGTTTATGACGGTTAAGAACACTCAAAGTCTGAAAAAATATTTGATAATGAAAATTCATTTATTTTAACCAGATGAGTCAAGTACGATCGTGCTAAACGATTAGTTGATAATCAAATTAACAATAATCTTAGTGTTTATAAAGTTGATTTATTATAATTTACAGTTTTTTTTGAAGAGGAGAAAGGTAAGGATGAAGAGGTAAAGGAAGCATTAAGATCCATGTCACCAGGAGAGGACAGAATACCCAAGCAACTTCTAAAGTACGGACGACCTGATCTGACTTAACAACTATTAAAACTAATCCAAAAAAAAATAATAGAACAAAACAGAATTCCTTAAGAATTCCTTAAGATTCAGATCAAGCATCCTAATACCTCTTTTCAAAAAGGGAGACAAATTGGACCCAAAAAATTACAGAGGAATTAATTAATTAAACACAACACTAAAATTAACAAACAAAGTAATAACAAATAAATTAAATTAAATTATAACACTAGCGGAAGAACAACAAGGTTTTAGGTCAATAAGATCATGCACCGACGCTATATTTATCTTGAGGCAAGTACAAGAGCAATCATTAGAATACAACAAACCAGCATATCTATGTTTCCTGGACCTTACAAAATCATTTGACCGGATCAAATTAAAAGACGTTATCCACTTACTGTAAGCAGAAGAGATACCTCTAGGAATAATCAAAACGATCGAAAATATCTATCAAAACAATACAGTAAAAGTAGAAGAAGAACTAACCGACCCTATAGAGCTGGCAATAGGATGGGGCAGGGAGATTCCCTGAGTCCTCTATATATAATAAAAAAAGTAAGAACTAAAAAAGGATACCAAATGGAAGAAAACAACTTTAAATAATCTGCTATGCAGACGATGCAATAATAAGCTCGATGCTCTCGATGCTCTCTCAAAGTGAAGATGATTTACAACGTATGCTGCATTAATTTAATATAACCGGCAGAAAATTTAACATTTTAATTTCGCCAAAGATTTCTCCTACTAAGATGTAAATTGGAGCTCGAAGGTCAGATAATAGGACAAGTGATGGAGTTTAAATATCTCTCACGAACACTCACCAACCCGTCTGGCAAGCGTGGTATTTTAATGCCAATATACCCCTTAAAAACGCGATGTCAGTTTTTAAAACAAATACAGATCTACCCCAGGTGAGTAGGATACGTCCAGAATCTCACACTGATTTATCAGTCTGTCCCAAGGATTCTGGGGGGACAAAAAACTGACTATACGGAAACCCAAAAAACTCATAACTCTCTACGTTAGTACATACAATGCCAGAAGTCTACTGTCCGAGGAAAAATGAAACTGAAATGAATAAAATAAAATGGGATGTCATAGGTATTAGCGAAGTTAGAATGAGAGGTGAAACTTTGAAAACACTCAAATCAGGGCATATATTCTATCAGATTGGTCCTGAAACTACATCAGTTGGAGGCATCGGTTTCTTTGTCCATAAAAATCACGCGAACAAGATAATAAACATCAAAAGTATATCATCTAGAGTGGCATATCTTATTCTGAAGCTGAACAGTAGGTATCAACTCAAAATTATCCAAGTATACGCTCCAACAACAGACCATACAGACGAAGAAATTGAAATGTTTTATGACGATATAACGCAGTGCGCTTGATAATTCTCGTACTCAATTCACAATTTTATGTGGCGATTTCAACGCAAAAATAGGGGTAAAAGAAGCAGATCTAGAAACATCTTTAGGACAATTCGGTTCCCCAGGAAGAAATGATCGAGGAGAAAAGCTACTAGAATTTCTACTCCAGAATTTAAATATCTAGGCATCACATTATACAGCTACGAAAAACTCGAAACTGAAGTGGAAGATCAAGTTAATAGAGCAAACAGAGCCGCAGTTGTCTAAATAAAACAATATGGAGAAATAGAAATATCAGGAAAGAAACGAAAGGCAGAATTTACAAAACATTCATCAGACCAATCATGACATACGCGGCAGAAACAAGACCTGACACAGAGAGTACAAAAAGGATGTTAGCAACAGCAGAGATGAAAACCCTTAAAAAGATTGATGGTAAGACACTATGGTACAGAGCTAGAAGTACAGATATACGACATAGATGCAATGTGGAGAACATCAAAAACTGGGTAAGAAATAAAAAAGTAGAATGAAACGATCATATAAGCCGAATGACAACAAATAGAGTAGTAAAGACGGCAAGAGACGGTTCCCCAATAGAAAGACGATCACTAGGAAGATTACGAAAACGATGGAATGACAACTTACTGGAGGCACATTGAATATATTTTTATATAGACAGAGTCATGTCGATATAAAATAAGAAGAAGAAGAAGAATAAGAAAAAGTTTGTTTTCGTTAATTGGTCTCTTTCTACGTCATTCAGACATCCTCTTCCAGGCCTTGCCCTGCTTCTGAGCCCAAGTGATGTCTAGGTAGCTGTCTCTCTCAACATACTGGTGTGCTGTCGTTTCAGTCTGTGCCCAATCTATTCTAAGTAGAGATACTTTATGTTCCTGACAGGGTTTCCCCTATTAGTTATTCTTTAATTTCGGCATTTGTATACTCTTTTCTTTACTGTTCATTTACTTTTTTTACGTTATTCTTCCTTCTCTTTTCCCCCTTCCCTTTATTCTTTCTTTTTTTTTCTTCTCTTGTCCTACTAAGGCCTAATATTGTTGTCATTAGCTTTTGTTCAGTATATTTTAATTTTGTAAAGCACCTGACTAAATTTGTATTCTGGCAATGCCGCCGTAGTTCAGGTGTATGACACGTGCTCTAGGATATCACTCAGTCATTCACTGTCGTTAAAAGAACTTTGTACAAAACAATAAAAGTGAAGTAACAATCGAGTACACAAGTTTATAAATAGTTTGGTCCTTCGAGCCGGATTCTTAAGAAGCAATTATATAAAACAATAATTTAATAATTCACAAAAAGTTTGTGCACCTGACTATATTCTTTAGTTTAGTTTAGTAATATGACCTAATTGAATGTATTCTTGGATAACATTGTTTGTATGAGTTATCAAATAAAATGTTTAAATTAAAACGTTTTTAAAAAGACAAGAAACGTTGAATTGCTTTCTCCTTTAAGTGACCCAATAGTGTCGAAGATCATTTTAATATAAATTTCACTATAAATTGTCGGTTTTTATGGTGAGAAGTATCATTGTCAAATAACAGTATATTTTAATTTTGCAGTGCATCTGACTAAATTTATATACTGGCAACGCGGTCATAGTTCCGGTGTATGGCAGGTGCTATAAGATGCGCTCAGTCGTTCAATGTCATTACAAAAACATTGTACAAAACAATAAAAGTAAAGATACAATCGAGTCCATTTCTTCTCAAAAATACCCAAATCATAATCTGAAACAAGATTTACCAGCATATACATAGTAAGTTTAGAAACAGCTTTCGATTTTCAGAATATTTTTCCCTTTTGTTTAGCATTGCTGCTATTTCATATATAAGAGTCTTATATACACTAGAGTCTTATATGGGGATTTTTTGGTCTTTCATAGCGTCTTGCGTCTTAACAGATTTATATTCATTCTTTTAGTCTATTCTATTCAGTCTTTGTTTTGCGTTCGTTTATCTTAGGTCATTTTCTATTTATCGATACCTAATTTTTGTTTTTGTTTTATATGTCTTTTTGACACAAGGATTTTGTTTACGAAGGTCATTTTCTTACTGTTGCTTGTAAAATCAGATTAAATAGTGTTGGGAAACACATACACCCTTATTTACTTTAATCTTTTTGAAAGTTGTTCCATTTGTAGTGGCGTTCTATAGACTTAGTATCTTTATTAATTTTTCTGGGATCCCAAAAAAGTAGCGCAAAAAATGCTTTAGCATATTCTCAAAGAAATATTATTTTAGTACTTACTAATTGAGGGTCTTACTATTGCCGAAGGTATTCGATTTGAGAACATTAGAACCATTTGCTCAGCCATTGCTTTTGTAAACGTATATGTATTTGGATGATTTCCCTAAAAATAAAAATAATCTGTCATTAACAAACTCCTATCACTATTTGTATACTTACTAGCAGCTTTTGAGATAACATGTCGAAGGAATCCTTGGAAAGGTCTTCTATTAGAGTGAAAATATCTTCTGGGTCATAAGGCGCTTCGTATACTGACTCACTTATATTCTCTTTATCCGGGTTGCTGAAGGCTGTTGATACATATACAAAACTCTAAAAGAAGCTTATTTTAATATCAATCAAAATGTGTATAATTGTAATAATGTAACTGATTAGGCAATACGTTACCAACAAGTTAATTCCTCACCTTTAGCTGTTTTAACACACAACAAAAGTCTAATATCCTTTTGGTTCCTAACGTATTGTAAATTAAAGCCTGCTTGAGATCTTCATTAAATCTAAAACATAGTAGTAAAGTAACTTATAAGTAAATAAAAAGCGTGGCTACAAGTGTTGTTAGAGAAGTTGCAAGAGAGACAAGTAAAAAAGTAAGAAAAATGATAAATAAAGGTCATTTGGTATTTACATACAGCTCTTTGACGGATGTCGTCTTGGTTAGATATTAGAAGTAAAGAAGAAAAGTTTTTTGTTTGAGTTTATTGTTTGAACGGAGAAATCGTCGTGATTGAGGATTAGCTTTTCAGCTTAGATTTATCTCATTTTTTTTATCTTGTTTCATAAATTTACTGTTTCCAATATCTTCACTTTAGAAGTTTAACTTACAAAATTGAATGCATGTATATTTTTTCTTATGTCCTGATCTATCCTATCATACGCTTTGGGGAGAAAGTTCCAAGCACTTGTGGTGTTCGTGAACAATTGCCTTCTAGTTGCGGATGACAAATACATTCATCCTCTGCATTTTCGTAAATTTGCATGTTGCTATCCGCTTTGCCCATTTCATAGAGAGGATATCTAAGTAAGCAGTGTTTAATGAGAATACCTCTGATTACTCTAAGCTCCCAAAGGTTTTTGCGGAGGGAGTAGATGCTTGTAAAACTATTTTTGTTTGTCTTTACCCTTTAGTATTATCTTAGTTGGCTACACCAAGTTCCTTATTCTATTTTCGGATAATTATCACTGTACTGTGATTTTTGGTCTATTGAAAAATGATTGCAGGCACACTTGAGCGAAAAATCTATTATAAGTAGTTCTTATAACTAATAACCTCTATTCGTACTCCTTTATGTGTTTTTGACCGAGTCTAGCACCTGAGGGCACTCCATATGATTTGTACTCTCATTTTGTACTCACTCACTAATGTTAATATTAATTATGAGTTCGAAATCTTGTTCTACAAACAAAATATCTGTAAGCATGTTTATGGATTGCTTGATAACTCTTTATATCACTAGATCTTTAGTCAAGTCACCGAATTTTGGATGCTGAGGTTTCATGAAGATCCTTTTAGAGCAATTCTACTACATGTACATGTAGAAGAGAAGGTATACTATTATCTTTAAGGCTGTAATGGCACGATCTTATCATCATCATCATCATTCTGGCTTTATAACCCTGGGTGGATCCTAGCCTCCTCAAGCATTTTTCTCCAGTCGTCCCTACCTATCGCCTTTTTCCGCCACGTATTCCCATGTTTCTCATGTCTTTATCAATGTTATCAAGGAATCTTGTTCTGGGTCTTCCTCTTATCCTTTGATCAATGGGTATATCAAGGAGCATTTTTCTAGCTGGGTCATTTTGTTTCATCTGCATTACATGCCCTATCCACCTCAGACGTTTTATCTTAATATGTTATACGATATCAGGTTTCTGGTATGTTCTATAAAGTTCGAAGTTGTATCGTCTTCTCCACACTCCATTGTTATTCACTGCTCCATTGATTAGCCTTAGTATTTTTCTTTCGAAATATCCTAAATAATAATAATAATGTTTTCATTATTTTTTGTCCAGGTCTCTGAAATATATTTTAGGACTTGGCGTATTATTGTTTTGTAGAGTTTTATTTTTGTATTTCTCGATTTAAGGAGGAGATTGAGTCCAAAATAACATCTGTTGACCTTGCAAATTCTGCGGTTTATCTCTGCGGTAGTATTATTTTCAGTGTTAATGAGCGCTTCCAGGTACACAAATTCGTTCACTGTTTCGATGACGTCGTTTTCTGTAACAAGTGGTCGTAGATTATTACGACTTATATCACTTTATTTTCATATACTTCGTTTTGTTGGTATTTACTATTAAATCCATTATTGTAGCTGATTCTTTTCATGCTACATACGCTTTTCGTAGTGTTTTTCGTTTTCAAAATAATATTGATACTATTAGCATAGGGCAGGATTTGCACTGATTTATTATATATTGAACCAGTGGTTGTCATTTGTGATATACGTATTCCTTTTTCAGAGCCAGATTAAACAGTATACAGAAAAGAGGATCTCCTGAACGTAGCCCATTCTTTGTTTTAAATTATTCAAACAGTTTCCCCTGAATTCGTACTCTACATTCAACTTTTTCAAGAGTTTTGTTAAATTTACTAACTGAGTTGGTATTCCTAGCTCTATCATTGGTTTCAACATTTGTCTTCTATTTACAGAATCGTAGACTATTTTGTAGTCTATAAATAAGCGATGAGTATTAATGCCATATTCGAGTGTTTTTTCCAAAATTTGTTTCAGGGTTGCAATCTGATAAATTGTCGATTTACTACCTTTGAAACCAGCCAGGTATTTTTCTACTATCCGTTCTGCCTATGGTGTCATAAGGTGACATGATACCGTGGAACATATTATATACGCTGCATTTAGAAGCGTAATTCTTCTGTGGCTAGAGCCTTTAAAGATATCTCCTTTTTTTGTGTATGGTGCAAAGTATTTCAATATTCCAATTATTGGGAAGGGATTTCTGTGTCCATATTTCTTTTATAAGCTGCTGTATGTATTATGGTATCATGGCCACCTTCTTTATGTAGTTCAGCTGGGAAATTATATCGTAAATAGCAGATATAAAAACTCTATAACCTCAGTTAAAACTTATCCTGAAGCAGATGTTAACTCAGACCACAATCCGCTAGTGGCTGACGTGAAAATAAAATTAAAAAGAATTGAACTCAGAAAACAACAACCAAAAATTAACGTAAGAATGCTACAAAACGAAGAAATAAAAAACGAAATAAAAAATAATGTGAATGTTAATATGCAAAAAACACTAACTGACAACAAACAAATTATGGATGTAAATAAAAAGTGGTTTAATATAAAAAACACATTACTGAAACCAGCTCAAGAAAGTTTAATAGAACATAAATCAGAGGCTAAAAAACACTGGATGACAGAAGAAATACTATTACTGATGGAAGAAAGAAGGAAGTATAAAGGAAAAGATCTACAGAAGTATAAAGAAATACAACGAATAATTAAGGAAAAAATCAAAACAGCTAAGGAAATCTATTTGATGAAGCAATGTAAAGAGATAAAAGAACTATTCTTCGTTTCAAGTTAAGAAAATAACATTACGCTTATGGAGATCAGTGTTGCCAAAACTCTCAGACACTCTCTTTTGCACGGATGTCCAAGATATTCCCTTTGCTTAATTTTTGAATTTTCATTTTTAATTAACACTTAACTGTAAAGTCAGAATAACTACTAAATAAAAGCCTTATTATCATTATGTAGTCAGAGAGCGACATAAAATAGCTGACATACGCACATCGTATTATTTTAAGTTGCAATTAGTAATTAGATATACGCATTCCAAGCGGTCAATATTTTCTACTGATTTCTATGATTCATGGCATATCGTATTCTCACCGAAAAACAAATAAACTGTCGTTACTATAATTAAAATAAGATAAAATAAAATTATCTTTTGTAAATACTATTTATCTAATTAAAATCATATTCCCTACTTTTCATCTCTTGTTTCGAATGGGCACTTTTGGTCAATTACGTTAAAAAACATTAATTTAATTCATGTTTGTGGAAACAAAAATACAAATTATACAACCCTAAATTGTGCTTGTGTGTGTCGTGGCAACGCCGCGTTGCTATCGTCCATAAGAAATACATGGGCCTATCTCCGCAATGTTATTTTCTAAACGTGGAACGTAGTATAGAAACAAAATATGATATGAGAAATATGCACAAAAAAATTAGAGAAGTGACTGGAATGGGTCGAAATAGACAGCAAGGACACATAAAAGACAAAAAAGGAGTACTACTAGTAGATTTACCAGAGAAGTTAAGGCGATGGGAGGAGTACGTTAGAGAACTTTTCCAAGATGAAAGAGGTGAAATGCAGAAAATACAAGAATTAAATCCTTTAGAGATACAGAAGATCACGATAGATGAAATCAAATATGCTATCAAAAACTCTAAAGACAATAAGGCAGCTGGATTAGATGAAATACCAGTAGAACTCTTAAAACTAGTGGAAGAGGACAACTTAGAAGTATTGGCGATTTATTCAACACGGTGTACGATACGGGAATAATACCACAGGAGTGGCTAAAGTCAGCATTTATAACCATCCCTAAAAAACAAGCAGCAAAAGAGTGCTCTGATTATCGAACACTGAGCCTCATGAGTCATACTTTAAAAGTTCTGCTAAAAATAATACATAAGCGAATATACGAAAGGCTAGAGGAAGATATTAGCGAGACGCAGTTCGGGTTCCGAAATGGAATGGGTACTCGAGAAGGACTATTTGCCATCAACATATTAATTCAGCGATGTCGGGATATAAATGTTGATCTACACTTGTGCTTCGGTGACTACGAAAAAGCTTTCGATAAAGTAAGACATGAAAAATTAATATCAATACTTATGAACAAGCGCATTGACAGTAAAATCATAAATATAGTGCAAACATTATATTGGAACCAAAGTGCCATAGTTCAAATTGATGGGCAACACTCAGAAGAAATGAGGATCTGTAGAAGAGTTAGACAGGGATGTGTGTTATCACCACTTTTGTTTAACTTATATTCTGAAGAAATTTTCCAAAACACGCTCAATAATATCGAAGCGGGAGTCACCGTTAACGGAAAATTAATTAATAATTTAAGATATGCAGACGACACTGTGATCATAGGAACGAGTATAGAGGATCTACAACATCTTATCGAAAGCTTGAGTATAAATAGTGCTGAGATGGGAATTACTATAAACGCTAAAAAAACGAAGTACATGCTGATTACAAAAAGGCCACAAAATATACATCACCTATTGACAATAAATGGTAACGTGATAGAACAAGTAGAAAAATATCAGTATTTGGGAACTTTGATCAGTGAAACCAATGATCATACTGTAGAAATAAACAGACGAATAGAGATTGCCAGATCAGCATTTATACGAATGAAGCCACTCCTAACGTGCAAAAATCTAAATTTGGAGATCAGACTACGTACCATTCGCTGTTATATATTTTCAATATTATTATATGGAGCTGAGACTTGGACATTAAAAAAATGTAATTTAAAAAGAATCGAGGCCTTCGAACTCTGGTTATACCGCAGAGTATTGAAAATATCATGGATTGATATAATTACAAATAAAGAAGTACTGGAGAGGGTTGGTAAAGAAACAGAACTAATCACCACTATACAAACCAGAAAACTGGAATACCTAGGCCACGTGATGAGGGGACCAAAATATGAAATTTTGAGACTGATAATACAGGGAAAGATTCAAGAAAGAAGATCTGTTGGCCGAAGGCAGAACTCATGGTTAAAGAATCTACGTGATTGGTACCAATGCAGATCGATTGATTTGTTTAGAGCAGCAAGTTCTAAAATAAAAATAGCCATTATGATTGCCAACCTCCGTAGGGAGACGGCACTCTAAGAAGAAGAAGGTGATTTGTTTCTGGCTAGTTTTTTAACTGCATTTTTAACTTCAAGAATCATTGGTGGTTATACTTCCCTCTCATCTGTTCCCTTTACCTCGTCTCATTGTCTTGTGGTTACCTTGAATTATTTTCTGTTGATGTTAACTTTTTTATAAAATGTTCTGAATTCTTTGGCACGATCTCATTGCACTTATGATTTATACGCAAGCAGGTCTTAGCCCTTTTTGCATCTGTAAGATGCAAATTATGATTATTGTAGTATTATTATTGTTATAAAGTTTATAATTACCGGATGATAATGTGAACAAAGTATTAACCTATTTATACAGAAATAAATATAGTAAATTAATTACTATTTAACTGGGAATAAGCCACAATTAAAGATAAAAATACGTTTATTGACGTTTCAATTTCCACTTCGGAAATCGTTCTCGAAAATCGAAAAGTGAAAATTGAAACGTCAATAAACTTATTTTTATCTTTAATTGTGGCTTATTCCCAGTTAAATAGTAATTAATTTAAAATGCCACAAGAAAATAGCTTCAGAACAATAATAAATATAATGTTAAAATAAAAGTAGTGCCAAATATTTAATAAACCCTCTAGCATCCCTTAAATACTACGTGACGGATCTTTTCAAGATCTTTAAAAAGACAAGGCATTATGGAGGATTTGCCTAGTTGATAGGCATATTTTGCTTCGTAAAGATATACTTAATAGAAGTATTTACTTTTTACATAGGTTTTTTGACTTTAGTTTCTTGTGAGGTAGTTTGGTACTTTTTGGAATGAACCTGTCCGCATAATTTTAAGTATTTGTTGAAGAGTTAGCATTGTTGAAAAAAAAATAAAAAGAATTTCACAGAATTGTCAGATACTTAGGTATATCGTAAACATCACTTATTAGATTCTTTACGTAAATGTTACTCACTAGATTACCATTAAATTTCTGAACTTACAGTACTTTTACTGAGATACTTTACTAAGAAAATACAGTAGGTTTTGACGAACGTACTAAAATTCTACCTCTTCTTGATTTTATACAGTTTTGTTAAAGACACCTAGTTCTTTATCGTCCATTTGCCTTTTTTAAGTTTTTATTGGCTAGAGAGAGAAAGTCAGAGAAGATCCAATACAAGGAATGAGAAAAACGTGTACCTATTTTATCGTCAAGTATTTTCTATATCTTTAAAAAATTAAACATCACTTACTTTACTGTAGCTGCCGAATGGAAAACGATGTCAACATTTTCTACTAATTCTAATAAATCTTCGTTGCACATTCCTAAATTAACTAGTGAAATATCTCCTGAAATGGGCCTAATCTTCATAAATATGTCGTCATTTTCATCTCTTAAGCGCCCAAAGACCTACAATGAAGGTATTATAAAGCAAAAGCTAAAATTTATCTATGCTACGTAATATCTTGATAAAATATTTTTAAATGATAAAAAATAAACGAAGCATAGTATGCAAATCTCTGATTAGAAACACACGAAGAATATAATTTATTCTAATATTTTACTAACAATTTCTTTCGATAGTTGATTTATCCATTACTTTATTTTTTACCAAGTCATGAGAAGGTATACAAATTCGGGAATTTGCTTGAAAAAGCAGAGCGGACATTGATATAAGAATATCGAAAGTACCACAAGCATTGAAATTGGATTAAATAATCTTTATATATTATAAACATTCATAAATAAATCAATAAGGGAAAATTTTTAAAATAAACAAAATAACGAACATCAATATAAATAAAATATATTTCAATCTGATATAAATCTTTCGGAAACACCAAAGATACACCCATGTAAACATAATTATTAATGACAATAATCAATGAGATATCAGATGTTAATTTTTACACTCTTTCAATTCGCTTTTAATTTACTAAGTTTTTATGTTTTACAATAACTTTTTGTTCTTAGTCTTGTATATTTTAGAATCTTGATAAAGGCAAGGATTACCTACCGAAACCTTGATTTAAACGGCCCAATAAAATCTAGTGCCAAATTTAATATTACTTATTAAACCTAGACCCAAGAAATATTGAATTATGTTATAACCGGTCTAATTGCTGTTTTTTAAATTGTTGTCTTTGTTTTTTGCTCAGTTTTTTGTCTTTAAGTAGTTGGTGATATTTCCAATACATCCCAACATCCCACTCCCCGCTTTAATTCCTTCGCTTATTTCTGTAGTCCTTCCATTTTTGCCGTCCACTGACACTCCCAAATATTTAAAGTAGCAATACTTACACCGTCTCTTGTACTTATGTATTTTGTTTTGTTCTGCTTGATTATTAGTCCTCTCTTCTTTAATTCTTTTATCAAAGGTAGAAGTGTTTTTTTAGTTTTTGTTTGTCATGCGCTAACAATGCTGATTCGTTCGTGTATCCTATGATTTGTGTTGACGTTTTAATAATTGATTTTTTCAGCTCTCCGTCTATGATTATTCCTTCTACCTTCTAGTATGATATTAAATAACACCATTGACAGACTATCTCCTTGCTCTTGCTGATGAGTCCTTCATTGTCATTATAGTCAGTCTTATCAAGTGAACTTTACTGGCCTTTCCGTTTTTCATTTCTTTTAATAATTTTTGTCTGTACACGCTATCGACAGCCTGTTAGAAGTCTTCTTCTTTTTCTTTTTGTATAGACAGGACTCTGTCCGTTTTTCAATGTGCCTAAAGTAAGTTGTCGTTCCATCGTTTTCATGGTGATCCTACTGACCGTCTTTATATTGGGAAACCGTCTCTTGTTTTCTTTACTACTCTATTTGTTGTCATTCGGCTTATATAATCATTTCATTTTCTTCTTCTATTTCTTAGCCAGTTCTTGATGTTCTCCACCTTGCATCTACGTCGTATATCTGTACTTCTAGCTCTGCCCCATAGTATCTTAAAATTAATTTTTCTAAGTGTTTTCATATCTGCTGTTTCTAACATCCTTTTTGTCCTCTCTGTATCAGGTCTTGTTTCTGCCGCGTATATCATTATTGGTCTAATGACTGTTTTGTAAATTCTGCCTTTCGTTCCTTTTCCGATATTTGTATTTCTCCATATTGTTTCATTTAGGCAGCCTGCGGCTCTGTTTGCTCTATTCATTTGATCTTCCACATCGGTTTCGAGCTTTCCGTAGCTAGATAATGTGATGCCTAGATATTCAAACTCCATCTCTTGTTCTATTATCTGAACTTCCAGCTCAGATTTACATCTTAGTAAATTTGCTGTTGTAACCACGCATTTTGTCTTTTTTGGGGTAATTAGCATGTTAAAGTTTCTGGCGGTTATATTAAATTGGTGAAGCATACGATGTGAATCATCCTTACTTACTGAGAGGGTAGAATTGCGTCGTCTGCATAGTTTTTGTGCGTATCCTTTTTTAGTTCTTACTTTTTTTATTATTTCATCCATAACCAGGCTGAATGGTTATAGAGGACTCAATGAATCTTCCTGTCTTACCCCATTGCCACCTTCAATAGGGTTGGTTAGTTCTTCTTCTACTTTTACTTTTATTGTGTTGTTTTGATAGATATTTTTGATCGTTTTGATTATTTCTATAGGTATCGCTCTTGCGTATATTAGGCGGAAGTCTGTTGAAGAGACTGTTGGAAGTCGATGAACAATATGTGTAGTTTTATGTTATATTGGTAACGTTTTCGATGATTTGCGTTAGTATATGTATTGT
Source organism: Diabrotica balteata (assembly GCA_918026665.1). NCBI lineage: Eukaryota > Metazoa > Arthropoda > Insecta > Coleoptera > Chrysomelidae > Diabrotica > Diabrotica balteata. The sequence goes on from OU898278.1 coordinate 32,506,914, forward strand.
CCATCTCACTTTTCTAAATCCCCGTTGATAGTGTCCCATACTTTTTTCTATGTAACAATTTAGTTGGTTTCTGCTGATTGTAGGCAGGATCTTATACGTTGTGCTTAGTAACATAATAGCTCTATAGTTGTTGTACTTATTTGGATCACTCTTCTTTACCATTGTTGTGATGTGTCCTTTTTTTCATTCTACAGGCCTGTTTTCGTCCTTCCAAATTTTGAACATTAGTTTGTTTACCGTTCCAGCAAGTCCTCTCTTCCGTTTATGATCAGTTCGTTGTTAATTTCACCTGGCTCCGATGTTTTGTTTAGTTTTACTTGCTTTAAGACATTATGAATTCTTGATAGATAGGTAGGTCTTCTTTGTCTGTATATACCTCTTTACTGGTTTTATATAGAGCCGTAAAATGTTTTCCCCAACATTTAATGTTTATTTTTTTTTTGTATTGTACTGTTATTTTATATATTCGAACAGTCTTTCGTCTATAGAGTTTCGTAGCTTCTAAATTTTGAATAAAATTGTTAGTATATCACACTGTCTATTATTTCTATTTCCAGTTAGTTCTTTATTTTCTTGTGAAGAAGTATATCATGGTGTTTTTGTAAGTCGTCTATATTTTCACGTATTTTTGTAAGGGAGCTATTATACGAGCGACAATGCCGTAGCGTTATTGATGCGGAAAACAGGGCGCATAATTTCCAAGTTATACGTGACTGTCGTTGCGTTCCGTTGAGATAACCTTGTCCGCGCTACGTATAAATTAATGCGTGATATATGCAACGCGAAACTGCGCGCTACTAACGTGAACTCACTAACGGCAATTTTTTTCGTATAATTTAGTCCATGGTAGTGCCTTTATTCGGTTGAGGGACGCGACGATCTTAGCGCTCGTATAACAGGACCCTAAGCCACTTCTCATTTGCCTCCACCATTTTTCTTCTTATTTGTTTATATATATATATATATATATATAATATATATATATATATATATATACATATATATATTTATATATATATAAATATATATATATATATATATATATATATATAAATATATAATATATATATATATATATATATATATATATATATATATATATATAATATTCTCGTTCACTTTATTATTTTTTGTTCTTTGTTTAGTGGTTTAAGATGTTTTTTTGGGTAATCTTATCTTTGCCACTACCAAATAGTGGTCACTATAGATTTCCGGGCCTCTTTTAACTCTGACATCAGTGACCTCTTTTCTAAATTCTCTATTAATTAGAACGTAATTTAGAATTTATTTTTCATTTCTGCTTCTAACTTCTCTCGTGAACTTGTGTATATTCTTGTGTTCAAATAATGTGTTGGTTATAATCAAATTATTCTCCTTGCGAATCCTTCTTCCATTATGGTTTCTTGTATCTTCCCCGTGCATACCCAAAATATTTATGTTATTATCGTCTCTTTTACCAACTGTGCTATTTATATCGCCTAGAATGACTATTCTATCTTTCACATTGTTTATAGCATCATTGAGCTCTGCCCAATATTCTTCTTTAATTTTCAATGATTCGTCATCATTAGGGCCATATGTGACTAAAATAGTTATTATTTCTGTATTATCTAGTGTTACCTCTATCTTTAAATTTCTTGGTGATGTAAATTTCCAATTTTTAACATATGACTTATTTGTTTGTGAATTTATTTATATTTACTGTTATCTTTATTAAGTGTACTGTCTTCTCAAGATAATTATTTATAATATTTCATCAGTCATCTATTTTTTTGCCTGTTGGTTTATGTTATTTAGATTATCTTCAGTTTGTTTAATTATTGTTTTTAATTCAGACTACATCTTGCCATGAACTTCTCTCTCCTTTCTTTCCGTATTTATATTCTTAAGTTTTCGATATTTTCAATTAATGTAAAGTGTTATATTTTGCTTCGTTTCTTCTTTCTTAAGTAAGTTCATGACTGGTTTTGGTTTTTTCTTTTTCGTTTCGATTCTTTTTATTTTATTTTTAAATATGGCTACAAGCTGAGTGTGGTTGGTCGGAACATCTGCAGCGGGGAAGGATTCTGCCCTTAAAATACTTCTGTATGTTTCAATAATCAATACGTAGTCTAAATAGATCTCGTTTACATAGGGACATAAAACACAACAATAAAACGGAACAAATGTGTTGATATAATATCGAAAAACATAATATAAGAATATTTTGAGACCAATAGACCAAAGAAGCATTGGACAACCTAAAAAACACTAGCGACTGTTTAGACGATATCGAGAATTAAACATACACTTTACTTATTAAGAGGAATAAAGAAATAAAAACAAAAAAATTAAAACTGGAAACTACAATAAAATTTACTTACTGGATTTTTTAAAAGTTCCTCTAATCTTTCATTAACATTCCTCCCCTTTTTTGATCTCATCAATAGATAGATACGCTGTATGTCAGGACAGGATCTTAGCAATTTTTCCAAAAGAGCTTTCCCAACAAAGCCAGTTCCTCCAGTGATAAGTACATTTGAGCCTTTATAAAAATCAGTGATGCTATTGGTGGACATCTTATAGTGGTATTCCAAGTTATTAAACTGGTTCACATTGATTAGTGATTGGTTGCTTAAAGTTCCTGCCATTTTCTGAAAATTTAACACAAAGGTAATAAAAAACATATAATAGGCTCATGTTGTTGATAGATTAAAACATAATCTATTTGTGATCTTTATCCACGTAGGGTAACGGGTACAGTTGTTGGCCGGTCACTAGTGATTGACCACTTTCACAAAAATGCGAAATATTCAGATTTTCAGAAACTATAACGAAATAAATTTAAATGCATATAAATTTGCCAACATTGCTGTATATTTAGTCTAGCTATCATCTCTCTCAGTTAATATTATCTAGTTGTTACGGCGTGTTTTGTTTGAAGCTTAACAGGTGCATCCAGTTTTAAGAGATTTTTTAAAGAATTTGTTAAGGAAGGCTATTCACGAGGTGAGTTATCTTGGCTCATATTATGATGTATTTGGGTATATTATTGTTTAATGGCGATTTAGTGGGGTACATCTTACATTATCAGTGGTTTTAATAGTTAAGTTATGCATTTTTGGCGGTAAATTTAAGTGGTTAAGTACTGTACCTTAAATAAGTCCATGTTATAATGATTAGCTAGCACTAGTTTGGTCCAAGATAAGATATTTCAAACATTTTTTCTTATTTTTTAAGGCAATAACCAGTGGTTGGCCGACTGCCAATCACTAAACCACAGGGTGGCCAATAACTGTAATCAGTAATAAGAATATTTTTTGTCCGGATTTGTATTTATAAAATTACAATTGTTTTAGTTGTTATAAAATTAGTGCTAATGAGGACATATTGCATCATATTTGGGTCGCCCGTATTGTAGCTAACATTATTACGAAAAAATGATTTTTATTTTTAGAATCAAGATTGCCAAATATCCGGAAAGATAAAACGCATCACAAACAATATATAGAACAAGATCTTTAGTCTGCTTTTCAGGCCATTGAAAATGTCATGAGCCAACGAACAGCCGCTGAACAATTTAATGTGCTAAGAGCAACATTGCAGTTTAGAGAAAGTGTAACATTATATGATATAACTACCCTTGGTCCCAATCCTATTCTTTGTTTGGAGGAAGAGAATCGTTTAAAGCATTAGATTATAACATGTCAAGACAAAGGTTTTCCAGTAAGAGTGGAAGATATACAAGACTCGGTTAAAGGTTTTCTTGACGCAAATTCATCTGCCAATCCTTTTACTGACAATCGACCCGGAAGAGGTTGCTATAGATCCTTTTTAAAGCGATACCCAGATTTAAGTGAGAGAACTTTAGAAGCAGTAACGACAGCAAGTTCAGTGGTGTCTATAACAGATGTACAAAAATGGTTCACCCGTTTTCAAAAATACTTGCATCGTAAAGGTTACATTGATATTCTTTAAGACCCTTCACGTGTTTTAAATGGAGATGAAACCTGCTTCCTTTTGTGTCCCAAAAATAAACGAGTGTTGGCTGTAAATGGAACGCAAAAATGTATATCAAATAGAGCATCACTCTAAAGTTAATTTGATGGTTATGTTTACCTTTGCAGCATCTGGAGAAATAACAACACCAATGATTATTTAGCCTATTTTAAATTCCGTTCTATGAAAACAGGGCATAGAATGTTCCGTTCCACGAAAATACATAGAAAACGTCTTATATAAGTACCTAGTTACAAAAAACACTAATTTTCCAGTCATTTTGTTCGTTGATGGATATAAAACTCACTTAACCATTCAAACCAGTAAATTATGTTCAAAGTTACAAATTATTTTAGTGGCTCTATATCCCAATGCAACCAGAATTATACAACCTGCAGATTTGCTGCCGATTTGTTTGTAGACACAGTTGGAGTTGCAAAAATGTTAGAATTTCAAAGTTTGGATAGTTGCGAAGAACTAAGTGGAGATTCAAAATTACTCTTTAATACATTTAATTTATTTTGAAATACCATAGATCTACCCACGATTCAGACTACAGAGACAGGTGGAATCACAAATTATATACAAGATACCTCTATCATCACAGAAACCCATATATCTTCGGATATTACACTTAACCCTGTAGGTGGCAATGAAATCATATGCAACTTTCAAGATATTCGTGTTATTACAGAAGAAAATCTACTACAGGATTTTTGAATTCAACTTTCAGAAAACGTTGATATTACATATAATATAAAAGACATCACAGAAGATACAATGGCAGAAGATAATCAATCGACATCCAATAATCTGCCTGTAGTTAATCAAGACAACTCATTATCTAAAGAAATTGACACCTCAATCAATAAATTTCTTTTTTTGGCCAAAAACCCTAGAAAGAAAGGGCAAAATTCAAACAAAAAAGTTGCCTTTCGTGCTCACTTCTTCAGATAGTCAAAATGTTGAGGCGTAAAACTGAAGAAAAATCAGAACAAGAAAAAATAAAATTGAAATGAAAACAAAAGCAAATTGACGCAAAATCAAACAATAAAGGTCAAAAAACAGGGAAATCAAGATTAGAGTAATAAATAAAATTGCCACAAGAGTCAATTCCGTCAGCAAAACATGTCAAACTGTTGTGGAGAATAAAGAAACTGTTAGAGTAAATACAGTTGATATTTCAGATACAAATATTTTGAAAACAGACACACTTATTGATCATATAATTAGAAGTATTTCTTTGAAAAGTGGAGTTAGGTACATTTTCCAGATATTGTTGTCCTCAAAGAAAAACAAGAATTGTCACGAAAACAATTTCCTGATTCTGTAGAGGAAAACGTTAATCTGCCCACAATTGATAACATATTTTTTGATGTTTGCAACAATATCAATTTATCAAATTTGAAGAATACATCCCAAAGCAAATGTACAAATTTGAAAACCAGCAATGAAAAATGTGCTGGTGAGTCAGCTAAAAGAAATTTATTTTTTGAAACTGAGGGATATCCATGAAAAAATACAAATTCTCTCAGATATAACGGTAAATCAGACGACATCAACCCACCTGTAAATAACCTTTTGTATATAGGATTGTGTTATTCTTGTTCCTATAATATATCTAAATCAAAAGTTGGAATAAAATGTATATTTTGTGTTCGAGGCTACCATATTGGTACATGTGCAAAGAAACAACAAGAAATTGAAAACTTAAATAGTTTTCTGTGCTTTACCTACACAAACAAAAAAAGAAAACTACGAATGTTGTAAATGGCCAATGACTGTAATTCTATATGCCAATAACTATGTTTCTATGGCCAAAAACTGTGTAATTCTGTAAGTTTTCAAATTTGTGTTTATTTTTAATATTATGTACATTATTATTTCTGAATAAAATAACCTGAGTTTTTATAAAATCTGATGTTTCATTACTATTAAAAAATCCTTACAAAATATTTCACTTCAAAAGATACCAATTTACAACTTTAATTCAATTGGCAATTCCTTAAGTGGCCAATCACCCTACCCGTTACCCTATATTTGTATTGGTTTTTGTGGTAAAAAAACGTGTTGTTTATTTGTAGTTCGTTATTCGTGCAGAATATTCTACTATACTGTGGGTTTTAAATTTTGTTTAGAAATAATATCTATTTTAAAATCTTCTATTCATATACCTTCTAATAATGGAAATAAATTAGAGCCCATTGCTAGATAAAAATTTTATTTATAGAATTCATTATGTAGTTGAAAATAGGTATTAATGTCAATTACTCCATTACAGCTGATATATTTATTCTTGCTCTAGTTGCCAATGTATTATCATACACGGAATATTCAATAACGCTATAAATCTGAACGAAATATTAGATGAACTGTTCAAATCACATATTATTACCTTACACATTAAAAGAAAGAAAGGGAAAAATAAGAAAACTGTAGGGGCATTAGTGATAGCATGTATGGGCAGATTATACTGAAAGAAAAGCTGAAAAAAAAATGGCAAAAATTAAATACCCATAATATATAAAACCATCATACGACCAATAGCCACATATGGCGCAGAAACATGGATCATGACAGAGAAAACAATAAACCTTATTAGTACTTTTGAAAGGGAGATATTGAGAAGGTTTAACAACGAAATATATCATTATTACAAAGCACCCTCTATAGCAAATTATGCAAAAATGCAAATATTACGCTGGACAGGTCACATTATAAGAATAGATAATAACGAACACCTAGTAGACAGCTTAGTGAAACTGTGGTGAGACGTCAGACAGTAGAAAAACCAAGGAAGATGTGGATGGACGAATTGACAACAAATGCTAGAGGGAATGGATAACTTGAGGAGAGCATCCAAGGAAAGTGATGCTTGGAGGCGCGTGCTGTAGGAGGCCAGGATTCGACCTGGGCTGCAGAGCCATTGGGGAATATTAAAAAGAGTTAGTTAAGAAACAGTGTAAATAAGTTTTAAACTAAATAATGTGTCAATTAGAAATACAATAACTTTTAACAAGTATTTTATCTCTTCTGTGGTAATTTTTTGAGTTTGTTCTTCTAATTGCTCTTATACATACATTTCACAGTTTTAACAATATACAATTTAAGTAAAATTGTTATTTTGGAGGCTGATTCAGATAATCAAATGAGATTTTCTCTTAAATGCCATTGTTAGGTTATGTAATATATATATATATATATATATATATATATATATATATATATATATATATATATATATATATATTTTGAATTAATTTCTTGTGTAATAGTAACTACTTAAAAGAAGGAAGGCTTATTCCAATGCCTGCTTTATTGAAGTTTTAAGGAACATTTTGGAACTTAAGGAACAAAATTTCCCCATAAAATGATATATAAAGGAACATGAAAATCCCCTGACAACGAAAACGTTAACCAGATAGACGTAAAGCATTCTTCCGAACTAATGGACCTTAGAAACTACCGAGGTACCAACATAGATTGTGATTACTTTCTTGTAATGACAAAAATCAAAGGAAGACTTTCAAACCTAAAGAAGGATAAACATATAAAACAAGAGTTAATGTTGATATTCTGCTTATTGTAACCGTTGCGAGAGAATAGAGGACATACTTGGATGAGGAAATGGAGAGCCTGAAGATGGGAGAAAATGTGGGGGAATCGTGGATAAAATTTAAAAAAATATTAACTAAGCAATAAGCAACAACTAAGAAAGCTACCCGCGGGTAGCTGCTAGGTACTTTTTAAGTAGTCTTATCAGGGGAAATAAATAAATCCCTGCTCTCCGCAGATTCCAGGTGTTTGCTGACCCGGGAAACTAGTAACTGCTTAAGGTCCCTTGTCCAGGGTCACAAATAAAGTCCACAACGGCAGCCACAGCGGTGAAGAATACCTTCGGTACGGTGTGGATGGCGGAAGTGGCAATCCCTTGATTTTAGGGGTTGTATAATCCTAGGTAACGTCCTATATTACAAAGGGCGAGAAGAGCAAAGCCTAGATGCCGTAGGATTTCTAATTTCCAAGAAATATGCACACAAAGTAGAGCAATTCGTAGGAATATCTGAAAGAATTGCAATGATTAGGCTAAATGTAAACGAGAACATCTCCCTAAAAATAATTCAAGTGTACGCTCCAACCGCAGCACATCCCGATGAAGGGATAGAAGACATTTATGAAAAATTGCAGAAACTAGCACGAATTATCACAGTACGTATACGATGATAATAGGAGACTTCAACGCTAAGATCGGACAACGACTTGAAAAAACCGATAACTATATAGGACAATTCGGCTCTGGAGTCAAAAATGAGACAGGAGAAAATTTGGTTAACTTCCTACAACCCCACAAATACTATGCAATGAACACAATCTATAAGAAAAAACCCCAAAGAAAGTGGATGTGGCTATCCCCAGACGGAGAAACTCGAAACGAAATAGATTACATACTGTGTAACAAAACAGATATCATACAGGACGTAACAGTAATAAATACGACGATCAGTGATTACCGAATGGTTAGATCCAAATTAGAGATAAAACATAATAAAAATAAAAATAAAGTTAGAATAACTTGGAATATAAACACAGGTAAACTAAAATCTAATACAGAATAAGATAAAAGCAAGTTAAAACCCGCGAAAGTAATAAATCTAGATGAACTAAGCTTAAATGAAATCAATGAAGTCATAACAAAAGAACTATTAAATAAAAGCTCATAAGTGGCAACTGCTAAAAATAAACGAAAATCCAAAATAAGTGTAGAATCACAAAATATGCTGAAACAAAGAAAATATCTTCTGAGACAGAACAGAAGAAATACTGCAGAATTTAAGGAACTTAATCGAGTAATAAGAAAACAGATAAAAGAGGAAATTAAAAAACATCAAGAAGACCGCATAAAACAAGTCATAGGGAAAAACCGAAGTCTTAAATGCACCAAACCGAGACTAGGAAAGGAAAACATAATAACTATTAAAAATGAACAAGGAAAACCAAAAAACAGTAAATCTGATATAACAAACTCAATTGAAAACTTCTACGCCAATCTGTATCGTTTCAGAAACGATCCCCCTAACTCCTCAAAGCAGAACTTGAAACGGCAGATAAAAAATAAATGTCAACCCAGAAGTGATGCCCGAATTAAGCCACGAAGAAATAGAAAGGACAAGTAAAAGAAATAAAAAGGAATAAAGCTACTGGAAGCGATGAAATCCTAGCAGAAATGCTGAAGGAAAGCTGGGAAAAGCCATCATATATCTAAAAATATTATTTAATAAATGTCTATTCGAAGGCAACATACCCAAACAATGGAATACTGCTAAATTAATACTAATATACAAAAAGGGAGACACCACAGACCTGAAAAATTATCGACCAATTTCACTTCTTCCACAACTTTACAAAACCTTTACAAAGATTATAACAATCAGGTTAACAACTAAATTTGACCGATATCAACCAGTAGAACAAGCCAGATTTAGAAAAGGGTACAGCACCTGTGATCATCTATCTACTTTGAAAATCCTAATATAAAAGACTTACAAATACAATTTCCCATTATGTCTGGCTTTTATAGATTAGGAAAAAGCTTCTGATAGTGTAGAACTGTAGGCAATAGAAGAAGCATTAGTCAAAAACCGGATCGACTTCAGGTACAGAATAGTAATACATAATATTCACGAACAAGCTGAAATAATAGTGACGTTGGGTAATGGAATCGCAAACAAGACCAGTAAAAATCAACCGAGGCGTAAGACAAGGAGACACAATATCTCCAAAATTATTTACAGCTGCACTAGAAGATATCTTTAAGTCAATAGACTAAGAAAATAAGGGAATCCCTATTAACGGAAGATACTTGAACCATCTTGGATACGCAGATGATGTAGTACTAATAGCCAACACGTGGAATGCACTGAATAAGATGATTAAAGAGCTACAGACACAATCCCTAAAAAAGGACTGAAATTGAATTTCAGCATAACTAAACTAATGTCAAACAAAAATAACAAACCTATGATAAATATGCAAGGGACAGAGATAGAACACGTAGATAAATATAGATATCTGGATCAAAATGTCAAGGTAAGCAAAGAAAATCAGAATACCGAAATAAGCAGACGTGTAAAAATAGGATGGGCAGCATTCGGAAGACTCTCATATGTACTAAAAAATAAAAATATACCTCAAAGACTGCGAACCAAAGTGTTTAATTCCTGTATTCTATCTGTATTTACATTTGGAGCTCAAACCTGGACATTCACTAAAATAAACATGGAGAAGATCAGAAAAACTCAGAGAGCTATGGAACAACAGGTACTGGGTATCTCAGTCAAAGACCATAGAACCAATAAAGACATTCGTAATAGCACAAAAGTAAAAGATGGTTATACCGAAAAGTATTAAAAATATCATGGATTGATAGAATTACAAATCAAGAAGTACTGGAGAAGGTTGGTAAAGAAACAGAACTAATCACCACTATACAAACCAGAAAACTGGAATACCTAAGCCACGTAATGAGGGGACCAAAATATGAAATTTTGAGACTCATAATACAGGGAAAGATTCAAGAAAGAAGATCTGTTGGCCGAAGGCAGAATTCATGGTTAAAGAATCTAGGTGATTGGTATCAATGCAGATCGATTGATTTGTTTAGAGCAACAAGTTCTAAAATAAAAGATAAAAAGACTTCTAAGAAGAAGAAAAGATGGTGTCAAACGGGCAGCTAAACTGAAATGAAAATGGACTGGACATAACGAACGTCTTAAGGATGGCCGATGGGATAAAGAAATCGGGAATTCGCGGCCATATGAAGCCAAAAGACAACGACGAAGATCGCAAATGTAATGGAGCGATGGTATTAAAAGAACTGCAGGACCAATGTAGAAACATCTCACAAACAACAGAAATGAATGGCTAGAATTAGGAGAGGCCTATATTCGGCAATCCGACTAGAGAGAAGGGCTTAAAAAATGAACGCAAAGGAAAAATTGGGCTAAATCAAACCAGTTAAAGAAAGTAAATGGTTAGATAAGGAGTGCCAAGAAGCAAGAGATATAAAAATTTAGCATACCTAAAGAAAAGCAAAGGGGAATATCGGATCCTAAGAAGAAAAGAAAAAAGATTACATAGAAAAAATAAGGCAATTGGTGAAAAGCAAATAGAAAGCATACAAAGGCTAAGAAATCAAAAGGAAACTCAAAAGTTCTACAGAAATCTAAACAAAATGAGCAAAGAGCTTAAGCCAAGAAAAGGTAGCTTTAAGAATGGAGAAGGAAATATCCTAAATCATAGGACCTCGATCTTGAACAGATGGGTTGATTAGTAAATTGAATTAAATTAAATTAGTCAATAAACGTACTTTAACCTTTAGATTTATAGGAAATTAGACGTAGACATCAGTAACACTCAGATGTGATTCAGAAAAGGGCTGGGGACAAGGAAGGCTCTGTTTGCAATGAACGTTCTCTCACAGAGATGCTTAGACATGAACCAAGAAATTTACGCCTGCTTTATTGATTTCGAAAAGGCCTTTGACAAAGTACAACATGAACCACTAAGACAAGTTCTAATAAAGAAAAATATAGACAGCCGAGATATTCGAATTATATGCAATCTATATTGGAATCAAACAGCAAATGTAAAGGTTGAGGGCAGATTAACAGAAGAAATTCAAATCCGTCGAGGAGTCTGGCAGGGATGTATCTTATCGCCACATTTATTTAATCTGTATAGTGAAGCTATCTGTGAACAAGTACTTGAGGAAGAAGATCTTGGTCTGATAATAAATGGTGAGACGATCAACAATATAAGGTATGACGATACAGTTCTCCTAACGGGAACGCTAGTAGAACTACAACATCTCGTTCAAAGTTTCAATATATACTGTAACAGTTACGGCTTGAAAATTAATTTGAAAAAAACTAAATTTATGGTAATCACGAAATCGAAGAAGAAATCAGAGCTAATCTTGTAATAGACAATACAACGATTGAGCGTGTGCCCTGTTATAAATATCTAGGTGCTTGGATCACAGACGATACTGATCAAACAAAAGAGATTAGATGTAGAATAGAAATCGCTAGATCAGTCTTTAATAGAATGCGCAAACTCTTTTGCAATCGTGATATAAATATAAAGTTACGAATACGAACGCTGTGGTGTTATGTCTTTTCTACCCTGTTATATGGAGTTGAGGATTGGACACTAAAACAGTTGACCATAAAAAACATCGAAGCTTTCGAGATGTGGTGCTATAGGCGCATTCTCAGAATATCATGGATGGACCGCGTCACTAACACGCAAGTACTCCAAACTTTAGACAAAAGATGCGAAATTTTAAATGAGATAAAAACTAGAAAGATGGAATACTTGGGGCACATTGTGAGAGGTGAAAAGTACGAACTTTTAAGCAACATCATGCAGGGCAAAATTAAAGGCAAAAGAAGTGTGGGAAGAAGAAAAATATCGTGGCTTCGTAATCTACGTAAATGGTTCGGGTGTAGTTCGATTGAACTTTTTAGGCGCGCTGCTAACAAAGTCGCAGTGGCCATGATGATTTCCAATCTCCGCTAGGAGTGGCACGAGAAGAAGAAGAACCTTTAATTGTGGCTTATTCCCATTTAAATAGTAATTACTTTAAAATGCCACAAGAAAATAGCTTCAGAACAATATTAAGAAACCGTTATGGGCCCAGCGTTATTTAAAATTTTCGGAGATTGGAAATTCTATACAAGAAACTGACACATTGTGAAAATTCAATTAAATTTTTACGAAGATGTAGAGACAAAAACCTAATACCAAAGGGCTTGAAGCTACTTCCAGCATATTCAAGCAGAGGGTTGGAAAACATTCTACATAGAGCCAGTTTGTCCATGATCCGCGAAAAGTTACAATATCATAGATGGGTTTATTTTTTCGACACAAAATTTAATTAAATTAATTTAGTTTAATTTAATCGAAGCAGTAGATCGAAGCGACGCAGAACACCCTAGCAAAACAAAATAATTAAAATATATTTAACCAAAGCGAAATACCATCCACCTACCATTGAAGAGATTGCTCAATCCATTAAAAAGCTTAAACATAATAAATATTCTCTACCAATACTAGCAAATATTCTCTACGAAAGGTTGCAAGTTTACATAGTGGGCATAATTGGTAAATATCAAGTTGGATTCACTCCAGAAAAATCAACAGTTGACCAGATTCATTCAATAAGACAGATTCTCGAGAAAACATTAGAATTCAATATTGAAACCCATTACCTATTGTCGACTTCAAGGCCGCATACGACAGTGTCAAGAGAACAGTGCTATACCAATCAATGCATGAGTTTGGTATACCAGAGAAACTTATCAGACTAACGAGAATGACAATGTCTAACTTAGAAGCCACTGTTAGAATACAGGGAGAGAGTTCTAGATCCTTTGAGATAAAGGATGGACTTAGACAAGGATATGCTCTGGCTTGCCTTCTATTTAATATTGCCTTAGAAAAGGCAGTCCGAGATACACGAATTAGGGATGGCGGTACTATTTACAATAGATCGATACAAGTCTTAGCATATGCTGATGACATTGACATAGTAGGGTGTAGCAAGCGAGATGTTAAGCAATATCTCCTGGAATTGGAAACAGCGGCGAAACAGGTCGGTCTAGTCATCAACGAAGACAAAACCAAGTACATGTTGGTTACAAAGGATCCGATAGTAAATGAGGAACAAGAAACAGTCTTTGGAAGTCATACCTTTGGACGTGTTAACAACTTCACATACCTTGGGTCGCTATTGACTGCTACAAATAAAACAAGCGAAGAAATCAAAAGACGAATAAATCTTACAAATAGGGCATACTATGGACTCCATAAGCATTTCCACTCAAGAAACATTCAAAGAAAAACTAAGATTATTATATACAAAACATTCCTGAGGCCGGTCCTCACATATGGAGCAGAAACATGGACTCCAACGCAGAAAGATGAAAGACTTTTGGGAATATTTGAGCGTAAAATACTCCGCAAAATATTTGGAGCTGTAAACGACCAAGGGCAGTGGCACAGAAGATATAATTTTGAATTGTATTAGCTCTTTGATGAGCCAGATGTCATAACGTTCATTAAAACACAGCGACTTAGATGGGCTGGACACATAATACGAATGCCAGAAAATACCATTGCTAAAAAGCTAACCACAGGAACACCTGTAGGAAAAAGAAGCAAAGGCCGACCGCGAATTAGGTGGTTAGATGGAGTAGAAACCGACTTACGAATATTAAAAATCAAAAGATGGCAACATGTTGCCAAAAACCGAACAGAATATATGCCGTAGCCGAATAAATCACCAGGACCTGATCAAATTTGCAGCTACCTCTACAAGAATGGTGGCGACGCTCTGCTACGTAAACTGCCTAACATTTTACTTCTTGTCTGGCTAAATGAGACCATGCCCTGTGAATGGTCTCAAGGCGTGATGTGCCCCTTACATATAGAAGGCGACCAGCTCCAGTGTGACAACTACACAGAAATAACCCTGATAACAACTGCTTACAAAATACTAGTAAATATTCTCTATGAGAGGCTACAGGTTTACACAGTGGGCATAATTGGAAATTACCAGGTCGGATTTACTCCAGAAAAATCAACAGTTTACCAGATTCATTCAAGAGATCCAGCTATATGTTACGTTTTGAAAATGCCAAAATTCCTATCTAAAGCTTGTATTCTAGGTGAAAAAGTTGAATGACAGTTTAAAAATCAGCTCTTAAAATGGTTTTAAAAATGTTAGTTAAAAGCAAAATTTGCTTTAAAAAACTTAACAATCTTAATCGCATATTTATTTCTAGAGGATGTGATAATAAGTTCCTTTAATAATAAACAAAATAAAAATCTTGTAAAGAGATGTTGAAATATTTAAATCATTATAATCAAATATTTTAAAAATAATGTATCATACTAACTACTTACCACCTAGAAGTTATGGAACTAATGATGTAAAAACTACCAATGATCGGTTTTCCACTGCACCAGATTTTGTTTTCACTTATAATAATTGCATTTCTACATGCTTGCAGTTCATAACACCTTATAGCAAAGTCGCCATATACCGCGGAGAAAGAGAAAGTAGGAAGATCGATTTATGGCATAAACAACAATTTTTTCTTCTACATTCTCTCGCTTGATATATCTTGTTATATCTAACGGAAGCATACAGCGTATTATCAGATATACACACTAAAGTTATGTGATGATAGACGTTGCACAATACAGAGACTAGGCGCGAATGGCAGAGTTGTATAATAATGTTCTTAATTTATGTCTTTCTAACTTATGAATACTGTTAGAATGTTTTGTGGGGTTTTGTGAAGTAACATTTATTTCTTGTTGTTTATAGATATACTTCTGTCAATTTAACGTGATCTAATGAAAAATGTTTTGTTAAAAATAATATAATCAGATGATTTAAGTTTAGTCATAAAATATGTAAATAATAAGAAAAAAGATCGATTATTTTAATGATGATACTGTTTAAACATATAAAAATTTAATCATTAGCTTTCAGAATTTATAAAAGATTTATAGTCCCGACTTCGGAGATTTGATCTATAAAAACGAGACGAACAAGCTGGATTTTGCTGTGTCTGTCAATTGTCCTCCAGAAAGGCTGCTATGATGCAAAGTACACTTCTAATGTGTGATTTTAAGTACCAATTGTTGAATTGTACAACTTTCGATATTTCAACTAGTGAATTCAGAGGTTTAATCGGTCATTCTGGTTGGCACATAAAGAAAGAAGTCAACTACTTCATAAGTTTATCGAAGACGTTTCGCTTTATATCTCTAAAGCTTCATCAGTTCTCTAACTACCCAAACCCAAACCTAACTCTAACCCAAACATAGCACTTAACCATTCGTTGTCTTAGTTCTAAACTGAGATGATTATTACAAAGAAATGACTTCATTTTCATGTCTGGTTCTAGTTGGTCCGTTTTCAAAGTTCCCAAATATGAAATTTTGTGAACTTTCTCAACTTGGACTCCGTTTAATTGAAGCTTTGCATCGGGGTGTGAGTCACGACTAAACACTAAAAATTTGGTGTTGTTTGAGTTAATTTTAATGCCCATTTCCTCGACTACCTCGTGAATACGATCAAGCAGAATTTGGAGACCTTCAATATTATGTGTTGGAGACAGAATTACTGTATCGTCTGCATATCTAATCACATTAAGTAGTTCCCCGTTGATTTTTATTTCATATGATTGTCTCTCAAGTGCCTTTTTAAATAACTTTTTAATGGGATGTTAAGCGCAAAAAGTGCCTCCCTGGTTACCATAGCATTTCTAAAACCAAATTGGGTATCTTCAAGATCTTCTTCGCATTTGCGTCCAATTTTGTTGTGAAGTATTCATGGCAAAATTTTAAGAGTGGGGCTCATTAGGCTAATTAATCGATATTCTGAGCATTTTCTCGCATTGTGTTTTTTAGGTATTGCGACAAAAATGGATTTGAGCCAATCTGTGGGTATATCAACAGCAACTCAGTTGGTATATCATTTGGACCACAAGCTTTTCTAATTTTAGCAATATTTATAGCGTGTTCTATCTTGCATTTTATAATTTCTGGGCCGTCATTACAAATTTGGTAGAATTCGACAATATTATTCCTGTCATCTTCAAAAACTCTGGTATATACAGCCACCATTCTTTTCTCATATTGTGCTGATTTACAATAATTTTGTTATTAAATAGGTAAAGAAATAATAATAAGACTTACTCACAATCAATTTAATTTAACAATCTGACGACCGGTTTCGCTTTCTACAATTTGCAAAGCATCTTCAGGTCTAGATACAAAGTTAAACTAATGCTGCAATAAAATAAACCCAATTAGGGTGGTGTCTAATAAAGATAAAATAAACAAATAAGTTAGTTCATACAAATTATAGTAATTATGCCAATATTACATGTCTGTGGTTTTCAAATGAATAAATTTGAATATATAAAAGGTATTAACAGACAAGGTAAGACCCACAATTGGTATAAAATAGTAGTATTATATTGTAATAAATTAATAAATGAGCAGATAAATAAAACAAAACAAACATTACTTACATGCCGGTACTCTATTAATTGATGGATGGTAGGTCATGGTTGCAAAAATCATGTATTGTTGATTGGAGAACTTTAATGTGCTATTGCAGTTGTTTTGACAATAAACGGGAAGTTCTTGAGGAAAACAGATTTGATCCAATGAATTAGAGATAGGTATATTGTGGTTGTTTGTCAGATGAAAGTGATGTTCTTTACTATTGTATTATTTAAATTATTTACACTTATATCAGAGATATATTTTTGGAATGTGTGTTATTTATTGAGTATTTATGTTATGAAGGAGACAGTTTTATGACAATGAATAAGAGTAGCTGTACCGATTGTGTGGTTGTGCAATTATTTTGACTTGTAATTATCAAGTCTATTGGCAAAATTAATCAATTATTGTAAAGTCAAGTATATAAAAAGTATATAAAAAGTATATAAAATTATTAGAAATTAACCATCGGTAATTGCATGCATGTTACCGATGTAACATGCAATGCATGTTACATCGGTAGAACCTTCAGATCCTTCAATACCAGACTAGGGGAACATTTTAGATATATAGAACGTCCAACATCAGGTCAATCACATTTCTCCCAACATATCCGTCGAACAAACCACATCTTTGATCCACAAACAGATTTCACAATCCTTCATACTTGTAATAAAGGCTCCTTATTAAATAACCTAGAACATTTAGAAATATTAAAATCATTAAAAAATCAAACAACAGTTACACTTAATGCACAATTAGAATTAGAATACACACCAGTATACTCAGTATTATTATAAAAAAATTTTTTCGATATAAATAATATTACCTGAACCTACTCCATTTCTCGTTTCTACAGTAGATCCATATACTTCGAGAATTGTTATCACAAACATCAACTTATCATATTAATCTTCCATATATTTTCCATTAACATCACACAATACTTTGTAGTAATTTCAATACCATAGTAACAACATTTTGTCCCAGATCCCATTTAATCAAATACATCTGATATACAGTTTTGATATACTTCTCAGATTGTTTTAAATCTTCAACATTAAATTAAAATCCAGCACACCATGATGGATCGAATTTCTTGTTCACAGAATTTCTCCTCTTTTCTTTTCTTCAACATATCACCAATAAAAATAAACTTTCCTAAAACTAAATTAAACATCAGTAATGAACTGGTATGGTACCTCAACTTATTTAACCCATAATAATTATTATTGCATTCCATCTGGTTTCGACAAATACTTAATTTACAACATATTTCATTTCAAACTCAACACGTGGTTTATGGATTTCCAACATGACTGGAAAATTGTTCAGACTAGCAGTTTGGATTACATATATCTATACTATTCATAATCCTGTACAGATTTATAATTTAAATAGAAATATTAACTTTCATAAACAGATATTAATTTTTTAAAAAAATTTTAAAAATTTTTACTAAAACTACTGTAAAAACTCACCAGTGTTCTTGTCGGTTTGAGGAATGTCTGTTCATATTATACAAAGAATTAAAATAAAAGTATACTTTACACCGGTTTAAATGGGTACCTGCTGCCCGGGGATGGAATCAATTTCCGGTTCCAATTGTCATAAATTAGTATTGCCAACTAATTATTCAAGACTTAAGTTAGTCAATTACTCGAACTCAAAATTTGAATAATCATCAATATTCACCCAATTACTACTTTATTTAATTATTAATTATTATAATTCAAATTAAATATTTTAAGAAATGTTTATAAACCATAACAGATAGCTCAGACCGACAATTATTTCAAATAAAAAAATTTTCAGGCAATTTGTAAATTTGTTATACCTTTCAATTACAAGTACACTTTTTTGCATTTACTAAATAATCATTTTAATTTGTTCTGAAAAATTCAGACTAAAATTGGTTAGTTATAACAGATGATGTATTTGAAGAAGATGAAGATGTAGAAATTATTTGAATTTGAAACTTATTAATTAAAATTGTTAAAGTATGCCAATATTAAACACATCAATTTACTTTTGATTTCTAAATTAAAACAAATTTTGAGACATTCATTAATATCAACATACTCCATAATACTGAATAACTAAACTTACAGTATTTAGTAATAGAAGAAGAACTGTCACACTTCAACCTACATATGTCAAATTTGCCTCTTAAATCTAATAGATTAAATATGAAAAAACTCATTACTCCCAACACTGAGATGTAGTGCTTACAGTTTCTTCCATTCCCCAAGTTTAAGTTTTAAATTCAATGTTTGTCCCGTCATTTAGTGTTTCTGTTCCTGTTAATGTGTGTTTAATTTGTCCCTGATTGTCTTAATTTGTAATAATTTTATATACTTTTTATATACCTTTTATATACTTGACTTTACAATAATTGATTAATTTTGCCAATAGACTTGATAATTACAAGTCAAAATAATTGCACAACCACACAATCGGTACAGCTACTCTTATTCATTGTCATAAAACTGTCTCCTTCATAACATAAATACTTAATAAATAACACACATTCCAAAAATATATCTTTGATATATGTGTAAATAATTTAAATAATACAATAGTAAAGAACATCACTTTCATCTGACAAACAACCACAATATACCTATCTCTAATTCATTGGATCAAATCTGTTCTCCTCAAGAACTTCCCGTTTATTGTCAAAACAACTGCAATAGCACATTAAAGTTCTCCAATCAACAATACATGATTTTTGCAACCATGACCTACCATCCATCAATTAATAGAGTACCGGCATGTAAGTAATGTTTGTTTTGTTTTATTTATCTGCTCATTTATTAATTTATTACAATATAATACTACTATTTTATACCAATTGTGGGTCTTACCTTGTCTGTTAATACCTTTTATATATTCAAATTTATTCATTTGAAAACCACAGACATGTAATATTGGCATAATTACTATAATTTGTATGAACTAACTTATTTGTTTATTTTATCTTTATTAGACACCACCCTAATTGAGTTTATTTTATTGCAGCATTAGTTTAACTTTGTATCTAGACCTGAAGATGCTTTGCAAATTGTAGAAAGCGAAACCGGTCGTCAGATTGTTAAATTAAATTGATTGTGAGTAAGTCTTATTATTATTTCTTTAATTTTGTTATTATTGTCAACGAGTACAAGGGAACTCGTTTTTTAAATTTGTTACTCATTTCTTTTAGTTTTTATGCATATTAAATAAGTCGTGTTTAGATATTACATCCTCCATTTCGTCGCACCTTTCTCTCATCCATTTTTCTTTAATTTGATCTCCTTTTTTTCGTCTGTCGTCCATTTATTTTTCTTGATTAAGATTTTTCTATAATCATTGTTTGTGGAGATTTCGTTAACTTGGTTTTTAAATTCACTCCATAGTTCTTCTGGACCTTCTTCCGATTCTTCTAGTTGTTCTCCGATGTTTTTTAATCTATTGTTAATTTTTTTTAATGTTATATTTTATGTTTATGTCATCAAAGTTAAGTACTTTGGTTTTTGTCGCTGAATTCGTTTTAACCTTAGTTTAATATATGCTACAAGTGGTTGATGATCAGATCCAATATGTGCCCCAGGAAATGTAGTGACTTTTTTGACGGCATTTTGAAACGCTCATTTACAAGTATATGGTCTATTTGATTTCTTGAGGACTCAGGGTTATTGCCATCATCAAATGGGGCTTTCCAAGTGTATACTCGTCGCTTGGGTAGTTTATACCAGGTGTTTGCAATGATCATATCGTTTTCTTTACAAAATTCATACAATCTCTGTCCTCGATCGCTAGATTGACCTAGACCATACGGACCTACAGTCTGACCTCGTCGACCTTCCCCAATTTTTACATCGAAGTCGCCTATAATAGGCCCATCCATACTTCCGATATAATAGCTAGATTCTTACTATATAGGTCTTAAATTTATTTTTAAGTCATTCTTGTATGATTTTTAAGTCATTATCTTTCTGTTGACTGTTTTTAAGGTTTTCTAGAGAAGTCTGATCATTATCTTCGCGTTGTTTAACTATGATCCTCTGGATATTTACTTCTTCGGTAACATTCTCTTTTTCTTTAAGCTGACACTGACTTTGAACCTGTAATTCGTTCAAAGCATCTTGGAATTGTTGTAATTGTTCATTCTGCAAAATTGACACTTGTTCTTTTAACTTTTTTATTTTATTTTTACTTATCACTAGTTTTCTATTTTTCTTATAATTTCTTATAAAAAAATAACTAATAAATAAATTATAATTTATTAGAGACATATATGTACTTTTATTTCTAGTAGACTACATGGTTTTCTGGGAGATCCATCTAGGCGTCCTTCTGACCTCATTCTTTAGTTCGTGTCTCTTTGACTGGTATCGGTTTCTGCAACTACAATGAACGGCAAAAAAGTGGCCACCCTATAAATTTCCGAAAATAAAAATTTATAGAAAGTTTTATTCACTGTTTCATATTGCGTCTCAATGAAAATATTTATTGCGATCATGCATGCTTGTTTTTGACAGTTTTAACATTTATGTTGTTGTTTTCTGTATTCGCTGTTTATGTTTTAAGTTAAAAGCATATAATTATGCAGTAATTTAGATTTTCAAACGTGGATTTCGACTAAGTGAATATAAAGCGAATAAGTTTCCATCGCTTCATAGAGTGGTACATACTCACGTCGACCTGATTCTGGTCGTTAAAGAGTTACCTCGCAAAGAGATGATGGTTTTATTGTAATGGAACTTTTAAGAAATCTATTTCAAATCCTTTACAAAAGGTATATAATAAAATACCCAAACGGGCTATCACAAATATATTACAAAACGTTTTCGGATTGTTAAATCCATCATCAGTGTAAACCTGAAAGTAAATAACCACTTTAATTAAAAAAAAACGTTGAATTTAAAATGTTGACTAAGGTTAAAGAACATTGTGGTTAATACTTACGAGGTATACATGCTATGAGCCACCAAAATATATGGGTCAAAACCCTTTAAATGATATAAATTTACAGTTGGTTTACATTATATGTGGTTAAAAAGTATGATGTTTAAGTTACCGTTGAAATTGGTAACATGGCGACGTATGACCCTACATAGGTAAAATGGTCCTGAGACGAAGTGTCTTCGAGGACCTGTTGATAACAACTGATCAAAATGACATTGTTGACATGTTAGAACGGATGTTGTGTCAGAGCAGTCAGTGTAACTTACGGTAGTTGTCTAAAAATGACAGATGTCAGCATTATTTAAAATTGAAAAAATTAAAATTATAATAATGTAACAGTATCAACCATCAATGTTGTAGTCTGTAATGTGAATGAATCATATGGCTATATTGGAAACATTGAAAAAATTGGTTTTTAAAAATTAATATGGGTAAACTGGAGTTTATGAAATTTTGTAGGATCAATAGGCAACCAACTATACATGTGTATGGATTTATTTGTTCTAAGCTAAAAAATTTTATCAAAAGGCCCTGTATGTTGTGTAACATTTAGTATTGTGACATTTGTGTATTGTGAGAATATGTGAAACTGTAAGAGTAGTTATGTTTAAGTTGGATCTGTCAAATTTACTAAAGATGTATGATGTTTAATTGTTATTGTGAAGAGAAAGGTGGAAAAACTACAAGAGGCTAAAGACCCCAGAGACCCAAAAACCAAACCCTGAGGGAGAGTGGATGGGTAAAAGGAGTTATAATAGAAAAGAAAAATGCAGTAAGAAAAGGTGAAGATATGTGGTTGAGTAGGTGAAGGTGTATGTTAATGAAAAATTGTATTAACAATACCATACCAAACCACCTTTCAGCCATCAGTTTTCTGTTGTTCTGGCATACGTGTCCACACACAAAAACAATCTACCATCTTTAATTTTTAAACATAACCAGCAATTCATGTTCATGTTCTTATATCTTGAAAAATCTTTTATTTACCAGCTGCCAAATGTTGTTTTTTGACATAGAGGGCCCTCCTTGCTTAAGTTTTAAGTTAAGTACTACATGAACATCACACCACAATCACATTCTTGTCATATTTAAATTTCAGCTCAACAACAGATCTAAACACACTTTTTACTACAACATTCCTCATTAATAAATCTTATAGGACCCATCTTCCTACATGTGCCTTTTTTTACCATTTTCTAGGTACCAAATGTTACAGAACGTACACGGCCTTTTGATAAAATTTTTTACCTTAGAACAAATAAATCCATACACATGTATAGTTGGTTGCCTATTGATCCTACAAAATTTCATAAACTCCAGTTTACCCACATTAATTATTAAAAACCAATTTTTTTAATGTTTCCAATATAGCCATATAATTAATTCACATTACAGACTACAACATTGATGGTTGATACTGTTACATTATTATAATTCTAATTTTTTCAATTTTAAATAATGCTGACATCTGTCATTTTTAGACAACTACCGTAAGTTACACTGACTGCTCTGACACAACATCCGTTCTAACATGTCAACAATGTCATTTTGATCAGTTGTTATCAACAGGTCCTCGAAGACACTTCGTCTCAGGACCACTTTACCTATGTAGGGTCATACGTCGCCATGTTACCAATTCCAACGGTAACTTAAACATCATACTTTGTAACCACATATAATGTAAAGCAACTGTAAATTTATATCATTTAAAGGGTTTTGACCCATATATTTTTGTGGCTCATAGCATGTATACCTCGTAAGTATTAACCACAATGTTCTGTAACCTTAGTCAACATTTTAAATTCAACGTTCTTTTTAATTAAAGTGGTTATTTACTTTCAGGTTTACACTGATGATGGATTTAACAATCCGAAAACGTTTTGTAATATATTTGTGATAGCCCGTTTGGGCATTTTATTATATACCTTTTATAAAGGATTTGAAATAAATTTTTTGTGATATATGGTATACAGCCAGCTACAGGAACTTAGTTTCCTAGTAGATTTTTAAGAAATCGCCAATCCACTGCAATTTCTACAAGGAACCGTCTGCAGGAGATTTGAAATATAAATGTAAGAGAGAAAACGGCAAGAAGACGCCTCAATGGAAGAAGACTAATGGCAAGAATGCCGGATATAAGTACAACCCATAAACTGTAGGAATCGATTAATTTTTGCTTGACAACATTAACACTGGAATATCTGGAATACAAACTGGAATACGTGGGCCATATAATGCGCAATGAACAACGATATGACCTACTTCTGACCACAGTTCAAGGTAAAGTGCATGGGAAAAGAGGTCCAGGACGAAGAAGAATATTCTGGCTGCATAACCTTCGAAAATGGTTTAACTTAACCATTACCGGACTTTTCGGGACAGCAGTCAACAAAGTCAGAATAGCCATGTTAGTGTCCAACGTCCGTAACGGATAGGCATCATAAGAAGAAAAACATCAACACTGTGATATACAGCAATGGAGCCGAATTCTGTTTACTGATAAATCGCGGTTCTGTTTGAAGTCTGGAGATTGCCGAGAGAGGTTTTGGACGAAATGAAAGATATGTCCAAGTTTATATATTCCAGAGAAGAAAATTTGACGGTGGTGTCATGGATTGAGTTGGATTCTCATTTTAAGCTCGAATTGAACTTTTTTCGTCAATGGCCCTGTGAATGCTCACCGATATGTAGAGAATGTTTTGGCAGAAGTAGCAGTTCCATTTGTTCCTCTTCTTGGGGATAATTTCGTCTTTATGTATGATATTGCACGGCTGCATACTGCACGAATCGTGACAAATTACTTGGCAGGAGTAGGAATTAATACTATAGAATAGCCAGCCTGTCGCCCTTATCTGAATATCCTCGAAAATCTTTGGGATGAACTTCATAGTAGGGTTAGAAGTCAACCAGGCCAGTCAGAAAGTCTTGCAGAACTTCAAAACATACTTCGTGGAGAATATGAACGTATTCCCCAAGTTTTTATTCAAAATTTGTTCCGTTTCCTTCCAATTCATATGCAACCGGTTTTAGGGCATATTACCCGATACTAGAAAATTTTGTTCAACTTCACTTGTAACTTTTATTGTTTGTTATTCGTTTCGATATTACTCTATTTTCTTTTGTATCCTTCTAATTAAATAAATTCTGCTCAGGAATCAAGCAGGTAATGGCTATTTTTTTGTTTAAAAATAAAACATGTTGAGTAAACTATGAAATCCGAAGATTTCTACTCGCTTGATTTTTACTTGCGTGATTTTTAATCAGATGTCGCTATAGCGTCTATATTGAAGCCATTTTAGTATTGCTTCTTTTGTCGGAAACGATTGTTTTCACGTTTAGACTCCAGGCAAAATCATTCACTGAAAAAGCAATGATTTTCATGAAATACGAGGACATCTATAATGAACCTTAAGCATCTGAAGATACTCCAGTTCAACATAACATCACTACGGCTAAGGATCAGCGAACTTCGAGAGGCAGTCATAAGGCATAATCCAGATGTCATATGACTGTCTTAAACACGCTACATGACGGACTCTCAACTACCAAGGATTACAAACTACGATGGATTCGGAATAAGAGACGAACCAAACGACAGAGGAGTAGCCATTTATGTTAAAAACAACATAGAATGGAACCAAGTTTTGATGGAAACACGCCAATTTGAAAGTGTTGGAATTAAAGTAGGTATAACTAATATCTTTTCAATTTACAGGAAGCAGTCAGAAGATCTAGCCATAGAAGAATTAGATGCCCTACTCAATTCAGCACCAACCGTACTCGTAGCAGGAGAATTCAACGCCAAACACACAGCATGGGGATGTATGACGGATGCAGCACCAGGAACAACTCTACTAAGAAACTGTGAAGACAGAGATAGGATCTTATTCTCTCCAGACTAACCAACAAGGATCAGCCCAATAAGAGAACACAACAACTCAAGACTGGATCTTTTCATCACCAAAGATGTAATAATAAAAGACGTCAGGGCCTACTTCGAATGCAGTTCGGATCACAAACCAGTAATAGGAAGGATGACATCAAGAGTCGACTTGCCAAGGATAGAACCAGTGGAAAGATAGAGATGGAAAGATGCTAACTGGCCTAACTACAGAAGACAGCTCAACCAAATGGAAATGAAGAGAGAGTTCCAATCAACAGAAGAAGTAGAAGAAAAAATCGAAGAAATCACAAGAAGAATTCAACGCGCCATGGAAGCCAACATTCCAAAATCCATGACGAACAACAGAGGACTGGTCATCCCAACAGAACTACAGGCCATCATCAAGGACAGAAACAAGTCCAGAAGAGCATTCCAAAGGACTAGAAGACAGGAATTCAAGGATTACGGAGATATCCTATCTGAAGAAATAAGAGTAAGATTAAGAAGTCTTACTGAAAACCACTGGCACAACAACATCAGAAGAGCTGAAGAAAACCATGGAAACGTTTGGAAAATGCTGAAGGCAAGAAGAAGAGGAAAACAAAAGATGCCACAAATCATGGACAACGAGGGAACATACTAAGACATCCAAGGAAAAGTAGATGCAATATCAAGGAAGATGGCAGCCACACACAGACAAAACCAGGATATGTCGGATGCAAGAACAAGGAGGCAAGTCGAACAAGAATACAACAGGATCAGAAGAAGGAACGAGTTCCAAATAGACGAGGAAGACCATACCAGCCCAAGCGAAGTTGCCAAAATCATTAGGAAGCTGAAAGGAAGCAGAGCACCAGGACAAGAAGGAATCCATAACATCACCCTCAAGGAACTTCCGAGGCACTATACGTGAAATCAAATCTTAAGTGTCTTCTTTTATTTCGGTTTACTCTTTATGAGTACAAGAAACCAATTCGCCCAGGATTTTTGCTTAGATGAGGAGATATGTTGTGGAATGCAACTTTTAAATTCTCCATATTCCTCTTACATCTTTTAGCATCGTCTGTTTTGCCTTGCAATTTATAGAAGGCACAGATTAAAGCAAAAATCTGAATTTTGGTTTCGTCAATAGAAATCTTTATATTTCTACTTGCGAGACTATTATCGCAATATTCTTAACTATAAATAAAAATGCATTTTTTTAAGTAGTACATTTATTAGATACAAATATATAAATAATTATAATGATAAAAATATACAAAACTTCATAGAAGATAATGAGTAGAGGCATTAGATTAAAGTTCTAAAGTCAATACTTTTATTCGGAATCACTAAGTTTGCATAACTATCACGAAATTTATTTAATATTTATGACACATGAGGTGCCAAAAACACTTGATATATATTTTTTGTAAAGTTAACATTAAATAGTTTTTTCAACATTTTGTGTGTATAAGTTTACTTGATAGTAAGGATAAAAAGAAAACATTTAAAATACTGTCTAACTTTTCATAAAATCGCTAAGCAAATTCTAAAGAATGGTTTCACTCTCATGGATGAAATTCAAACGAATTTCTTTGATACGCTTATTGTTATTAGGGTATGATTAAAACACCCATAAGGGTAAATATATTTCGCAATTTGAACTTTTTGCATGAAATTTACCAGGAAATCAAAACAATGGAAAAAGCAAAAATAAGAAATATTTAAAAATGACATAGCTACAACTATAGTAAGTACTTCCATCTTTCTAAGAGACTCATTAATATGAGGCTCAGCGGGATGCTATTGTTGGAGATTCTGGGGCCGGTTGTTCGAACGCTTCAAAACGTGATTGTAATCAAATATTTAATTAAAATCAAATACGTCACATTTTGAGATTATGTTGACTGATTTATTTTATTCAAATTTATTATTTTGCGTTTTTATTTAAAATAAACCATAATTAAATTCTTTCTGATGTTAATTTCATGTTTTATTTACAAAACAATAATAACAAGCAATTTTTAATAATTTTGACAGCTGCTGTGACGTATTTGCTTGCAGTTAAATATTTAATTACAATCAAGTTTTGATTAGCGTTCGAACAACCGGCCCTTAGTCTAGTTATTAATAGTACTGCTACAAATGAAATTATTGTTTCACATAAGAATCAAAACCTTTCATTTGTAATGTTTTTACTACAACTAATAAACCTAAACGCCATGTTACTACCGAATCATTTGTCTTGAAGAATTTATTACCTAATGCAAGGTACAAATTGAGACACGTATAGCATGTGTGAGGTGATGCCACAGAATAATAAACAAACAGAATACCCACTCTCCACGGAAAATTAAGTACGCGCATCTCCTCCGCGCAGACGTTCCGCCATGTTTTAGGAGGATTTTAAAGAAATTAGTGTTGTTTATGTGGTGTGCATGAAAAAATTAACCAGGTTTATTTGACTTACGGCAATCATAGACATACTATACAATTATATTAACATTGTTAAATATAATAACATAAATATAATATAATTAAACATAAATATAAACAATTACATAACCACACAAATCATATATGTCTGTGTCCTCCTAAAACATGGCGCGCGTGCTGAAAAACTTCAAAGGGGGCATCTGAGAGTGGCCCTTCTGATTGTTTATTATTCTGTGGTGATGCCACGCAGCACATATTTCTGTAACCTATTGAAACCATTGGAACAGCGCAAATTGACTATTGACTTGACTAAACTGGATTTATAGTTTGTTGGACTGTAGACATCGACGCCTTGGAGACGTAACAAACAGACTGTAAATATTTTTTCAATTTATAAATCGACAGTGCGGAGTTTTTGCACATTAGTAGAAACCGTCCATTGCAACAAATAATCAACAAAATTAAAATTCAAATATGTTGATAAACAACTTTACAAAATGGAGGGCAGGCCAGACATTTCACTTTGGTTGAGAGCACACAATTTTTCCTTGTGGTTAGCCTGACGCAAGTAACGCACTGTAAACGATGAAAGTTGGTCAACCCTTCCGTTCCAGGCCTTGTCGCTTACGTTCCGTCATGTGTTTATGTTCGTTATTTGTAAATAAGAGTACACACAATTCTATGTTGATCTTTTTCCAATGCGTCTACGTTTACAGTCCGTCAAACTATAAATCCAACTAAAGCGCGTCACACCAGACCTGTAACGTGGTAGAGACATATATTCTCGCATTACACGTGGCACTTGTCTATGAATGGCGTCGTATTGTTTCTATTGCGTATTTCTTCTCGTGCGTTTTACAACTTTCTCGTTTCTAAAAAGTTGAAAACATGTCAGAAGAAAAGTTGATAACGGCGGTAAGGAGCCACAAGGAGCTTAATGACACTTAACACATATTGGAAGAATGACGTATCTTAAAATGTAACTATTGCTTTCGAAATTCCCAAGTTGATCAGGTTAAGAGCTTAGACTGTAGCATTGAAATATCCATAAGAAAATACTATTCAGTTTTTGTGAGTTATGAAAGTCCTGTTAGAAATATTTTATAGTTCCAAAATAGCGGCACTAAGAGTATACATACAAAAGAAATAGACAGTATTCCTAAAAGATCCTGTAAATAAGCCAATATCCAACTTGACTCTGTAAAAATATAGTAAACTCTTCAGTATTTCATTTACAAAATATTGTTTTGAAAAGAAGTCATCATCTACGTTAACTTTATACATTACAAAGTGTAAAATTGGCCACTGTTATGTTACAAGCAATTCACAAACTATAATTAAGCAATTTAGCGTTTAAAGTAAGAATCTATCTTCATTTTCTACTGGTTCATAATCTTTTATTTACAATCTTTTACTAGTAAAATATACGGTTGTGTTTATCTACATTTTAAACTGCATGTTTGTATCATTTCATAATCAGTTGACAAATAGTTTATCTTTTTCCTCAAAATATTTGTCCCAGGTTCGTAGATTCTAGTAAGTGTCTTCTTAACATGCCATACACCAAAGTGCGTAGGCGACTATCTCATTACTAGAATTCTGTTCTTGGCGGCGTGACACAGCTCACCTGTATTGTGTATTCCTGTCCATTCTTTAATATTCCTTAACCAGGACAATTGTTTGCGGCCGGCTCCTCTCCTACCTTCGATCTTCCCTTGTAGGATTAACTGTGGTATTTCATATTTTGCTCCTCTCAATATGTGCCCAAGGTAACCAATCTTGCGTTTTTTAATTAATTCAAAGAGTTCTCTTTCCACGCCGGCTCTATTAAGGACGTCATCGTTTCGAACTCTATCCACCCAAGGTATGCGCATCATTCTTCTCAATGACCACATTTCAAATGCTTCGAGGTAAGTGTACAAGTCCTTTATATTTTATATTATGTGTAAACTTTTTTTGTTAGATTTATTATCGACTATAGTGATAATACTTTTAGTAGATTAATACTAAACTTTTAAGTTTCATTGTTCAGGTTTGGACTCACGTTCACTGTTTCGGGCACAATATATACATTAATATGTTGAGATTGATGCAAATCCTTAAATGAAGATGGTACCATAAAAAGAAGAAGAGTGCATATAGCTCCATCACTCTACATAAACTAGAAACAAATTTATCTCTACTTTGATGAAACCGGGCTATAAAAAATTGTAAATAATCTTCCAGTGAAAATAAATACTCCACACAGTTTATTATTCGTTAGCGCAAAACAAGTATTAATAATTATTTAATACAACAAACATTATACATTAGAAAATATAAACAAACATTTAGTACAAACTACCTCCTTGTTGTTATAGACTACCAAAAAAATTATGATAAATACCAAGTCGAAATAAAATTCTAGCTTCACATGATTTAGCTATTTAAAAAAATAAAATATTCTATGTATAATTTTATTCAAATTATAAAATACAATATTTCTATTGATTCTATCTCAAAATTGGTGTTTAGGTGTATTATCAAAAGTCAAAGCAAATATACGTCGAGTATACTCGACGAAATGAGTGAAGACTAGATACTGCAATATAATACAAATATATAGTCCACTCAAGTTCGCTTCTGCTCGTCTACATTCGCTAAAAAGCCTGGTGTGAGTCAATTAATTTCAGATGTGATTTAACCACTTTTCGGCTTACAATTACTGCATACAATGGTTTTAATACCATAAAATGATAGATTTAGCCGAATATCTATGGGCATTCAAAAAACAAGGAGATACTTTTTAAAGCAAAATAGGTTTGTTAATGTTTTTAAACATGCATTACCAAAGTTAGAGGTTGCTTATACTAATTACGAGAACGCACATCTTTTAATCGTACAATCATCATCGGTTACGTTGTTACCTGAGTGATTGTAAACTATACTTCGTTCAAGTTCAACATAAGCTCGATGTTAACAGTTTCAGACAGTTGGTCGCTGTTCTAGAAATTAAGTTCTAACCAGCGACAAGCTACCACGATACAACGCACCCACCGATCACGTGTCTACAACCAAGAAACGTATCAAGAAAACCAGGATGTATTGGTAAAGTTAAAGGAACACATTCAAAAAAATTTGTAACGTTTTAGCATTTTCGTTTCACCCCGTATATTATTAACACCGAAAAAGATTCCTAATCTTTTTGCATTTCTGAGATTGATAATGTAAACATCTTGGAGTCTGTTTATAATAAACAAATTGCTCCCTCATTTGATCTCGACTCGGCCTAGATGTTTACGCAGAAAATAAACAAGAAGTTTTCTGCTTATGCGGACAAAATAATGATTTTGTGTAATGATTTCACTTTTCAGGAAAGCGGCCAGTTGAATGGTCGCTCTTATTGTGGGAATCTGAATCTTGTGGATCATAAGAAGACGATGAAGTCCAGCTTAGCAGGACTGTTTCTTTTTTGAGGGTAAATAACTGGGATTTTTTTCACGTTCTATTAAGATGAATTTTCTTATGGAAATGCGTTCCGATTTAACTAGAAGCTTTACCAATCTCCTATAAGAAATTTAAAAATATACCCCTTAATCTAGTATGGCATATAAACCAGACTAAACAGGCCACCGCTACTCATTTATCCACTTCATGACGAATATCTAGATACCTACAAAAGATAAAATATGAAGTATTTGGTATCGATGCGGCAACATACGAGTGTAAAGCTCGGTACACATATACGAGCCAAATGGTATGCATACGGTATGCGAACGCTATATTCGTTAATGTGTACGGCAGAAAAAACCGCTTGCGTACTGTATGCGTACTGTTTCATTGTGACTCCTCGCGAACCAAATTATTGCGGTTTATTCCACGACTTCAAAAGAAGCTCGTATTTCAGTTTGGACGGCGCTACTAGACCAGCGAACATTTTTATTGTCTAATCATATCGACATTGCGTGAATGATGTGTTCCTTCCTAGATAGACGTGAGAAAACAGTAAACTGATTATTGTACATATTTTTATTTTTATTAAACAAGCAAAGGCTGTCTTGATTTACATTATAGAACAAAAACACAATAAATCAGATAAATCAGTACCGAAATTATAAATAAAATCATTTCGCACATCTGTGTTCGTTGTTGGTTTTATCGCTTTCCATGGATCGAGATAAGTATGCGTTCAGTACGATGTAGATATATTTTCAAGAATCTGTACGCGTACGGTACGTATACCGTTTGGCTCGCATATCTGTACGTGCCTTAACGGTAAAAATGCGATGTCCTCTGTATAGGGACATACGAGCGCAACGGTAAAACGACTGATGTCCCCCGTACAGGGCCACCAGTGGAAAGTAGAGATATGTTTTTACTTATATCAGACCAAATATTATGATCAATGACAATAAACTACATCAAATCGGGACTGCCATATTGATCTTCAATACCAGAAATTATCCTGGACATACAAATAACATATTTGTCGTAATTTTGTTGTCAAAGTATTTATATGTCATTAAAGTGTATTTCCATATTCATGTTTTGTGAAAAAAATGTACGTTACTGTATTTGATATAAACAACTGCACAGGTTAAATAAGCTAACATATAGATATTTATTTAAAAAGAAACAAAACTATGCAAGCTCTTAGTATGTCGTTATTCCGCAGTTTATCAGTATGATTAAATATGTGTTAAATATATAAATATAGATAAAAAATAACACAGATATGTCTATTATTTGATTAATATGTTGAAAAATGGTAGTATAATAAAATAAATTGTGTAGTTATAAAAGTTATATTTGATAATTTGTTATGTGTTAAAAGGATTAACAACAAACCATTGAATATTAATAATATTAGTTGGTATATAGTAAGTAATCAAGAGGATTCAACGTTACTAGGTTAGTTTATATTTGAAGTTTAAAAGAAACTAATGGTTACAATAATTCAAAAAGAAACCCCAAAAGCTTATTATCCCCATATTTTTAAGGTATCAAATAGGAACAATCATCATCATAAATGTCTTCATTCTTTTTCTTTAACTAGAGGCTATAATAAAACTAGAAAGTAATTGTTACATCTCTCACGTTATTTTATATCTTTTTAATGTTGACCTGTTTTTTTACTTTGTCTCTTATTTTAAGTTTAAAAATTGATTTTTAACTCTTTCAGGCACATCGTCCTCCTATGTAGACACGAACATTGCCAAATTTTGGCTTTTAACCTTACGAAATATCATGTTATCTATAGAAGGACAGTGTATTTACTCAGTTATGAATGGTATTACTACCAAAGAGTAGTATAGGACTACCAAGTACCAATGGCATAAAGTTGGTTACGTCAGTTTCGCGAGAACTATCCAACCTACATTATAAATGTGTTTTGTGATTGATTTATACGTAGAATTAAAAGCTGAAATATGTACAGTTCGTTTGATTGTGACTAGAAGCTTAATAATTTATGATTTTTTATTTAAATGCACGCTTGTTTTCTTGTAAACTTTGTACACTTTTGTAAACATCGACGTCCTTTAGAAAGGACAAACATACTTAATGGCACAAATTGTGAAAGTAAAATTTTTTGATTTTAGTTTATTCTAGTTTTATTTCTAACTTACTTTGTCATCCTCATCTAGTAATATTTCATATTAGACTATTTTGAAAAATTCAAGTTAGTTTGAGAGTTGTTAAAAATGTCAAAAAGTAAGAAAAATGGTCATCACGAAATGGTTTCATAATAATGTTTCATTTCTTGTCCCTGTGCCCGTGGTGTGCACCACAGATTGCATTTCTGTACAACAGCTGTTACATTAAAAATGTTGACAATGTATAAGGAGTTGCCTAGCTATGATGCCCGTTATTTTTCACTGACCCTAGAATTCAATTGTCTTGGTCAAGTGCGTCAAAGGCGCTATGGACAAGTTTAGAACCGAATAATTAATTTTTATCGTGCAGAGACTTAAACTTTTACTTAAGGGACAACTTTTATATTCAGAATGAGAGTTATGTTTATTGTAACCATTGTTACTATTTAAAACATTAAAAGGCTATTTAAAAGTCTTGTTAACAGTGGACAAATATCACTGTAAACAACAAAATATATCTTATCTTGCTCTATAATTCTACAGCACTTACTTCAACTGTAATCGAAGAGCAAATACCTAGCCAAAGAACTAGGCAATTCAAAATCTTGCGCGCTATGCAAAAGTTTAGGACCTAACATTTTTCTTAAGTACAGTCTAACCTGGCGTTTTAAGGATAAGGGATATTTTGAGAGCTCCAGAAGAGCAGATTTCTGTTCTGCTGATAGTATCGTGTTGCGTCTTATCATGCAGGGATCGAAGGATTCAGAAGATTCAAGTAGAAGGAAGAATATGGAAGGACAGTTATTGGAGATCACGTTTTGCAGACTGTTTAGCATTCCGTCTGGATCTCTGAACTGTGTTTTCATTACAACCTGTAAAAAAATGTCTTTATTAGAAAATTGACTACGATTTGTTTCAAAAACAACAAGAGGAGATTCCTTACACCCAAAAAAACTACTAGTCGTATCAAGATAATATAATATGTGATAAAAAAAAATAAAATTGGGTATTTAATTTCAGATAAAATCGTTAGAATAACAGTTATATTTGTAATAGAGTTTTGTAGTTGACGTTACGACATTATCGTAACGTTTGAACGCAATTAAAAGTAAATATTTTTTGTGTGGTGCGGTTTGGTTTTAGAAAAATAATAAAAAAAGTTGTAGCGTACAATGTATGAAATATAAATATAAAACATTAATAAAAAGTTTGAACTACAGTAATGAATATGTTACAGAAGTGTAAGTTATTTGACGGAAATATGATATTATTTAAAGAGTAACTAAAACTCGTGTAAGACTGCAACTAAGCATTGTAAGTTGCCTACATTTGGCATAAATCGGCGATAAAAAAATTATTGAGAGATCTTGTTACTTTTTTTAACAGTGCTTGTCTAATACTCATTAAGAAGCTAAATATTTTCCATACCTAAGACAGATAAACAAAAAAACTTTTACTCTGTTTATTATGGCATCTTTAATTTGTTGCATGTAGGTAACCAACCAATAACTAAAACAATGTAGTAAAAAACGTCCAGTAATGCCCACTAAATGTAAGAGAGTAAAAAAAACTTTACAATGGAGACACTATTAGATCTACAAAAACATGATCACGATAATATGAAAATCACAAAAGAAATTATGGATAGCATATATTGCAGATACAAATTTAAACATTGATTCAGTTTCTTATCTCCCCAAAGTGACGAAATATTTTTAAGTGCCTGAAATTAATGAAGTTTCTTGAGCAAATAATACATAAAGCTGGTAAATATTTTAGAATTAGTTCAAATTTACGAACTTTCTTGACTTTTGACATTGTAAACTTTCTAAAAATTTTGAAGATTCGTAATATAGTTGCTAAGCTTACTTTAATTAGTGATCTCTTTAATTTCTGATTTCCTAAACTTTCTTAACTTAATAATACGTTGAAGTCCCTAAAGTTTATGAAGTCTCTGACTTTTATGAGATTTTTTTATTTTCTTAAATTTCCTAAATGTTCTTAAAGTTTAGGAAGTTCATCAATAAATTTTTTATGCTACTTAGGATACATTCCAAAGATGCGACCAATTCTATCAGTAGACAGTGATGCTAAGAAAGTTGTTATAGAAATTAATAATTTTTACATTTTGAGAAAATGCAAATAGACAAATATGGGGAAAACTATCAATATTTCTGAAGCAACAACACAATGGGTATCATTTATCTACTGTTTCTAAAACGTTTTTGATACAAAACATTCTTTAAAAGCATTGGTGGTTTGTAAAACTGTTAAAAATACACCAAATAAATCGATAGAAAAATGGAAATCATATCTTAAGCAAAATAACTAGATATTTAAGACAAACTACAGAAAAAAATTGTAGTACATACTTCTAAACGAAACCGAAACCGACGGACTAGAGCTGGAAATATGACTTTTATGGCTCACAACATGAAACTTTTAGAGCAATCATCTGTGCACCAATGACACTAACTACTCAATATTTAATTGAAATAAGATTAAAGGCACAGAAGAAATGGAAATGGAGACTTCGAGGAGAGTGAGTCGGAGCCTATGCATAATTAGGAGATCTATGTATAATTAGGATCACAGGATAATTAAGTACACATTGTTTTTAATTTATAATGTATATTTTTTTATAGTGAAAATATTTATTTTTTCCGTGAAAATTTAACGGTGACTAATGTGACTTAATTTTGTAGTGCGTTCTCAGAAAAGTTTCAAAACGAGAATATTGTTTAGAATATTTTCTCTTTTCGATTATTACCGAAAATTTTTCATCACTAGTTTGAAGTAACTTTTAATACTTTTGCCTAATTTTTTAAAATATTGTTCTGAAGCTATTTTTGTGTGGCGTTTTAAAGTAATTACTATTTGAATGGGAATAAGCCACAATTGAAAGTAAAAGTAAGTTTATTGACGTTTCAATTTCCACTTAAATTAAAATTTTAATTAAAATATATACTGACCCTAGCTCCATATCGAAGTAAGAGATGAACTACTTCCACACTTGGTCGTTCATTGCTAGCCAGATATTCCACTAATACAGGCCTCAGCTGCGAATTTCTGTCAAACTCGTCACTATATACTTTAAGATTTGGATCAGCTCCAGCTTCTAACAGCATCTGAAACAATTACAACTATGTTGAATATAATCAATATAGTTTTTTTTAACTATTGCGGAATCGAAATACCATAATCGGAAACTAAGAAGATTAGAATGACTTTATTTAACAAAAAAAAAATGGATTTATAAATTTGCAGAACGTTTTCGATCCTATCAGAAACTAGCCACATGATGATGTTAGATGACCATTTAATTACATAATTTTAGTATCAGTGATATCATTATCATTATAACACATAATTATATAAAACAATTTTTCTTTAGATTCTTTAGATTCCAACGTGCGCGAGGGATGGATGTGATTATAGGAATTTGGGTTCCTGCCTCCAAGATCACTGGTCGGTGTTGGCTGTGTGGGAAGTCGTCCATTACTTTTCGAGATACTACTAGAAGTTTCCCGTTTTTATTAGTAGAGACAAAAGATAGATCAGGATTGTACTCCTTCTTCCATACTGCTGACATTATTGTAGGTCGGTTTTTAGCGTCAAACTTTAGTGATAGATGTTCGTCCTCCACCCATTTTACTAGTGAAATCCCATTGGGTGACTGTCAGGACTTGAGCTGGCCAGGATATAGCTGGTGATTTGTCATGTAGAAACAAGGACGGGGTTTTCTATGTTTGTTTAACGTAAGTTAC
Organism: Diabrotica balteata; assembly: GCA_918026665.1. Classification (NCBI taxonomy): domain Eukaryota; kingdom Metazoa; phylum Arthropoda; class Insecta; order Coleoptera; family Chrysomelidae; genus Diabrotica; species Diabrotica balteata. Next base: position 32,544,572 of record OU898278.1, read on the forward strand.
TGTGCCGTATGATCGTAGCACCCAGAAGTTTTGATCAGTTCCAGGTAAGATGGTGTTTTTCGAAAATATCTTTACGTTAAAATATCAAATTTAATAAAAGTACAACACAAATAATATGTATTTGCAAATTAATAAATAAAATTCATGGCAAAAAAATATTTTTAAAACGGCTTCTATACTTGGCGTTGTATTACTTATTCTGTCTCTATAGTAAAACACTGAGACGAGAGTCACGGAACTAGTGACACGAGAAGGCGTTATGGATAGCGTCACGAAAAAGCTGTTATTCGCAGTGATTTACTACTCTATATAAATTCGTTTCCAGTCATCATATTTATTCTAAGCACGTTTATAATAAAAACTGAATGAAAAATAATTAACACAACATATACATTAAACGAGAAGCAAAAAATCAAAAGAATATCTGTCAATTAAAGATTCGATTAATAATGATTGTCAAAATTTAAAAGTACTAAATTTCATTCAATTACTGATCAATGAATGTTTTTGAGTATAAATATTTTGAGACGATATTCAATCATCTGTTTAAATTTTATGACACTTCTCGTTTTAAAATAACTTCATGTAATTACAAATATTATCTTTAAATATATTTAATTAATATCTTTGAATAATTAAATTTACCATCAAATGATATAATTTATTTATATTTTGTTATTAATTTAATATCTTGTATGAATTTGACAGGTTTGTCAGAAGTAAACAACGTGTGCTTTGTTATTACGTTAGCAGGTGGTGTTAGGAGCAAATTTAATAATGTATTGAGTTATTTTAACACAACACAAATTATCTAGAATATAAATAATAAAATTCCTTATTTTAATTTTAAAAATATTATTTAAATTTTAAAAATAGGTACATAAAACATAGTATGATGTTTTGCGCTAGTCTATTGTATCGCCTACTATACCATCTTTTTTTTTACTAAAAGGTTACGTCATGGTTATATATTTAAATTTTTATTTCGTATATTTAAAGCAATACCACCTGTTAGTTAAGTTTTAATTTAACCTAAAAATAGACATTTGGTAGGAAGACAATTTTGGCAAAACTCTGAAAACGTGTTTCATTTTTCTACGACTAGACAACAATAGTACATATTACAAATATCTATTTAAAGCAATTATACTATTTGGCTACCAGGTCATTACGAAAATTCCCGGAAGCAAAACAAAGTATTTAGTATATCACTAAAGGTGGTAAAAAAGTGACAAAAAAAAGAAAATAAAAATAAGAGGAAGAAGCAAAATATTATGACTGATTATAAAGAGCTTTTTCTTAAAGTGCCGTCTCCCTACGAAGGTTGGTAATCATAATGGCTATTTTTATTTTTGAACTTGCTGCTCTAAACAAATCAATCGACCTGCATTAATACCAATCACGTAGATTCTTCAACCAAGAATTTTGCCTTCGCGTGTTAGGAGTCTCAAAATTTCATATTTTGGTCCTCTTATCAGGTGGGTAGCGGGTGGATACTTCTCTGCTATCCCGGCAGTGAATAGATCTACTTCAGGAATACCATGTCCAAACACAAAGCATTCCCATCTCCACCCTTTTCTCCTTTCACTTACAAACCAACTCACCAACACGTACTAGCCGAGCGTGGCGTTTTAATGGCTTAAAACCCAAAAAGTTATTTTCCATGAAAGACGAAACTACTGATCTTCCCTCAGTCTCCGGTGGCTTTTAACACTAACTAAGGTGGCGATTGGAATATGTTTGGAGCGGAGGGTGCTAAGAATACTCAGAAAAAATTATACTACTACAGAGAGCGACAAATCATATTACTTTATACAATGTTAGAACCCTTATATCAGACCAGAAGATTACGGATGAATCAGGACACGTATTTCATATTAGAGGTGAAGAAAATACCTCAAATGATGGAATAGGATTCATTATACATAGAACACACACACAAAATATAGTTGAAACCATTAGCATAAGCATCATGATTGGATATCTTATCTTCAAACGAAATGCAAGATATATCCTTAAGATAATCCAGACATATGCTCCAACGACTACCCACTCGGATGAAGAAATTGAAGAATTTTACGATGACCTAGAAACAGCGTTACATGCCACACCAGCATATTACACAATAATTATGGGCGACTTTATTGCGAAAATGCGGTTTCAACAAGATGATGCAGAAGTAGAAATGGGTAAGTATGGATATGGCGAAAGAAATGTACGAGGGCAAAGATTGTTGAACTTGTTACACTAGGATAATTGATCCATGATAAACTTTTTTTCAATAAAAAGCCTCAGCGTAAACGGACATGGATCAGCCTAGATGGCAGTGTCAATAATGAAATAGATTATATCATTACAAACAGAAAAGAAATAATCAAAGTACACCCAGTATGATCCCAAAACCAAAAAAAGGGATTCCCATAGAAAACAGCAACCTGTATAAGGTACACTTACCAGACATATAAAAGAGAAAATTTCATCTTTCAAGATGAAATAGAAGATGTAGATCAAGCAAATGATGGTATAACAAAGGCTCTAAAAGAAACGAAAAGCGACCTTTCTAACCCATAAAACTACCAAAGCCAAACTACCAAAGAGCTAATAGGTAAAAGAAGATGGTTGATGGAAAAATACGGCTCCAACTACACAATAATAATGAAATTAAATAAAGCTAAATAGAGAAAACATCACTAGAAAAATATCTAAAATTAGTCAAGAAAACAAAAGTTTAATTAAAAGTTTTAAGTCGAAATACGAACAATATGGGCAACAAATATATGTACAAAATAAAAAACAAAGAAACGTGACCAAAATCCTTGAGGTTTTCGAATCATTTTATCGCGAAATGTATGAGAGCACTAGTGTTGCCAGGTCCGATTTAGTATAAATCGGTCCATAAGGAAAAACAAATCGAGATTTAGGGTTGCAGATCGGGACAAATAAACAACAAGGTGTTATAATCTGTATTGAATCCTACATAATAATAATCACACGAATTACAAAACAAAATCGTAGACAAAGTAAATTATTTATTTTTGGTAAAATTATATTTTTCATTCGATTTTGCCGCCTTTGGCAGTGCCTTGTTTTTTATTACATAGTTATAAAATGCACTGCAAGTCATGTTAAAATTAGTTTTAATTTGAATTTTTGCTTTGACATGTTCGAATGTCAAACTATTTCGCCGCTCACACCAAATTATATTAGCCTGGGAAAATGCTCTTTCCACAGCTGCGTTATACTGGTATTGAATCCATAAACGAAAATATCTTTTGAAGATTGACAAAGTTTTGGTTTTATTTAAAAATATTGTGCCATTTTTGTAGCGGTGTCAAGTCTTGGTTTTGCGCTGCTACCTTCACTAACTCTTTAATTTTACATACTTCTTCATAAAGTTGATCCATGTCGAAAAACGTATAAAGTTTTAGATTTTTAATTATGTTGACCTTCTTTGGGTGCCGTCTTCAATGAAGGTTGGCGATAACCTCAGCAAAATCATTTCTGTCCCTGGCTTTTCTTATTAAAGATTGAGAATCCAAACCAGTCCACTCACGAATGTTCTTCAACCAGGACGCCTGCCGTCTACCAGGACCACGCTTTCCTTCTACCTTCCCCTCTATAAGAAGCTGCAGTAGCTGGTATTTCTCATTTCTGTATATGTGTCCCAAATATGAGGTTTTCCGTGTTTTCATTATTTTTAAGAGTTCTCTGTCGGTACCCATCTTGTGTAGGACCTGCTCGTTGCTCATATGCGCTGTCCAGGGGACTTTCAGCATCCTTCGAAATAACCACATTTCAAAACTTTCCAAACGCCTTAGTGAGTTGATTTTGAAGGTCCAGGCCTCCATTCCATATAGTAAGGTGCTGTAAACGTAACATTTCAGCATTCGGTATCGGATTTTGAGATTGAGTGTTTGGGACGTAAACATTTGTTTCATTTTTAATGTTGACCATTGACGCCTAAGTAAAGGAGTCATCCTGAAGAGAAAATGGCTTAAATAAGTCCAATTGGCTATCCCTGAAATTGTATCTTGTTTCTAAGTAATGTAGAACATTTTTGTACCGCGCACAACAGTCTTTTTTGTTTTAGTAACTTTGTCCGCAGGCAACTTAACTTTTTAAATAAGTTGCTGCTCGTAAATCCCACAAATTGATCTTCAATTCTCTGCCTCAATTTTTTGCTTAGGTCAATCATTATTTTGTGACCTTCAAAACATAGCAATATTTCGTATTTAAGACCTACTACTGAATCTTGTAAGACTTTCAGTGCATTTTGGTTAAATACCAGATAAGGTTCCGTTTCCTCAGAGTTAAAGAATTGTCATAGGGCAGTGAGACATTTGTCTTCTTCCAATGATATAAAATAATCTTTCAGGATATTGAAAGATTTGGTTGCACGTTCCACGACAGGAAGAAGTGATAACCATCTCGTCTTAACATACCACAGAACAGGAACAAATTTAGCTTCGTGGATCACATAAAAATCTTTCAGATCATCAACTCGTTTTGCATAATAAGAAAATTGGTTACGGAGCTTCAAAATGAAATTCTTTAAATCAAAATTACTCTTACCCAGTCCATGCTATACACTATTGTGTAAATTATATGTAGGACATCCCACTGATAAAATGTCTTTATCATGGTGTAATACTTGAAAAACTGAATTGTGGCAGCCAAAGTTTACATTTGCATTATCCGCACAGTAACTGGTAAGGCGTTTGATATCAATATTGCGCTCTTTCAATCGTGTCACTAAATTCGTATGGATGGCTGATGCAGTTTCATTTGGATCTTCATAAGAGTCAAGTACACACAAGTACACAGAGTCAAGTACACAGAGTCTTCATAAGAGTCAAGTACACAGTTTAAATTTGTGTTTGGGCTGTATAATATCACCATCAGCCGGAAACATTTTTGTGGAACCATGATTGGAAGTATCAGTTTCGATAAAGTTTTCGATTTTTGATAAAAATTCTTGACCGAGTGGTCAATAATGTCTTAAAGACTTCAGCGACGACTATAACTTTTTATTTTTGAGTGCTCATTTGATCGGTTTTTAAAAACATTTTTAGCGATAATGTTGATAAACTGGCACTTCTTTTTTTTTTTGGTGTTTGCCTAAATCTTTACCTAAACTTATAATACACAAAAACGAAACTCACAACGTGAACAGACGATTGATGAATGACTAATTTCAAATTTCAACAAAGAAGCAACATCGCGAAACTCCCGCGGAAAGGAATTCGCGGAGCGATCACATGTAAAATATTTATCAAGTGCTTGAGTGAAACCTGACAGGTACAAATCAGGACGCGTCCCCAGACCCCTGAAAATCGGGACGTTCCGCGCAAATCGGAACACCTGGTAAAGCTAGAGAGCACCGACGAAATGTAAGATCAGCCTCTGCCCAAAATCGCAAACCAGGGATCAGAATAAATGCCAGAAATAACTCCACACGAAATCAAATCGGCACTTTTAGGAATGAAAAATAACAAATCCCCTTTTGATGACGGAATAATGATGGAAGCGATCAAACTAGGTGGAAATAAAATTATCCAGGCTTTGGCCAAGCTTTTCACCGAATCCATCTACCAAGAAAAAACTCTTTTAATTAAAAAAATCCTTTGTAATAGATATATATTTAAGGCCCAAACGGGCTAAGTTAAAAAGACATAACGTTTTCGGAAACCATGTTCCATCATCAGTCTAGGAGTACGTGAATGTAGCCACCAAAATTAAATATATGGGTAAAAGCCCGTTAACAGATGTTTAATTACATTTAGTTTTAAAAATACGTTATAATAATTTAAGATTATAGAGTTACCGATGGATTAGGTAACATGGCGACATATGACTCCACGTTGAAGTTGCTAGTCCTGAGACGGTATGTCTTCGAGGACTGTATGAGTGCAACTTAATCTTGGTGGCTACATTCATGTACTCCTAGACACTGATGATGGAACATGGTTTCCGAAAACGTTATGTCTTTTTAACTTAGCCCGTTTAGGCCTTAAATATATATATATATATGACGACTTCATTGTTGCGTTGGTTCTCTCTGTCTTTGGTTGGTACTTCTTTGTTTTGGGGTTTTGGCATCCTGTTATAGGCTTTTGCCTCTTCAGGATGTTATATATATATATATATATATATATATATATATATATATATATATATATATATATATATATATATATATATCCGGTTTTTTAGGCGTTACGCCCGTCCGGTAGGGATCTATGGAGGAGTATCACCGAGCCGCAAGCCCTTATCTCTTGCCGTACTGCTCCACCATAGGCCGATCAGATCCCAGCATATCCTAGTCTAAGCCGCAGATTCATCTAGAATTTTAAACTGCTGCGTTAGACTTTTTGTTTTCCGTACACCGAGCTGGGGCTCGACCCACATCCACTAAACCATTCGACAGTGAAGCGAATGAGAGGCAGCCGCACAGCCCGCTGAGCTACCTTAAATATATACCTATTACAAAGGATTTTTAATTAAATTTTTAATACATGGTATACAGCCAACTACAGGAACGTAGATTTAAAGACGAAGGAAGAACGTAGTAAAAAGACATGACTGATTTAAAAAATATATCAGTTTGCTTTTACACATATAAACTTTTCACAAAAATTATCAAAAAAAAAGATTGAACGCTAAATTAGACTATCAGTCTAGAGAACAAGCTGGATTTAGATCAGGATATAGCACTAACGACTACTGACTAGTGTACTCACTGTACTGTACTCACTTATAAAGCGGAAACAATAAAACACCGACTACTCTCGTAGAACAAAAACAACAGGTAGTTGGGTTCGTAGAATTGGGCAGGACACGTCGCCAGATTATCAGACAACTGATCGCGATGGACAAAACGTATTGTCAAGACAAAAAGCAATACGGAGCAGAGGACGCCCACCAACTAGATGAACTGAAGCGTTTAGCGATATCTAGACGCAAACATAGCAATAACTGGATGCAAACCGCACAAGACAGAAACAGATTGAAAGAGCCGAGGGAGATTTATGTCCAGCAGTAGACGCATACAGGTTGATGATGATCATCAGGTGGCCTAAATATACTAGTTTTCTTGTCTGTATAGTGATAATTAGTTCTGCTTCTTTACCAAACCTCTCCAGTACTTGTTTATTTATAATTCTATCAGTCCATGATATTTTGTTTTGTTTGTATTATGTATAACCGGAGTTCCAAAGCTTCGAATTTTTTTAACGACCAGCAGAATCCAAAAGTAAAAGTAGAAGTGACAGAGAAGAATATATCATAAAAGAAATGACAACAACATAAAAACAAAATGACAATAACACAAAATAACTATATATAAAGGAATTATGGGGAAATCAAATTTAAAGGCACATAGGAGATAAATAAAATAAGTATGAAGCTTAAATGCAAACATGTAAAAGCTGTGAAAATAAAAGCAATTTTTAATTTAGCATAATTTAGCAAGTACCAAAAAACTATTTAACCTAAGGGACTCATTTAATGTTAGGAATTGACCAAAATGTTAAAATGAATGTATACTTACAGTCAATATTTCAAATCTATTCGGTATATTATCGGCACAAGCTACGTGAAGTGGAGATCCAATTATTGGAGAACTACAATTAACATCTGCACCTAAAATTAAAATAAAACTTGTTAAAACACCCTAAAAAATAAAATTACATATTTTATTGGAACTTATTTACACACATTCCTCATAACAAATTAAATTGGTTTGTTAATGCAAACCGAATAGGTCACATTAAAAAAAGATAAAATATTTGTAAATTTTATTTTTTCATACGACGTCTTTTAAAGTTGTAGCTTTCATTGATTCCCATGGCTTCAGGGGAAAGGAAAATCTTTATTAAAGTATTCTAATTAATATAAAAAAAAATCGTCTACAATAACTTTGCTACTGTATTGTTTGTGTAACAACTGGATTACCTTAAAAAATCTAAATCTTTTGTTCGTTCTTCTATTGCTTCTAATTTTATAGACAACATTAACTTTCCAAAGTAGAAATGCAAAGATTTTTATTGGCGAAACCAAAATCCAGAATTTTGCTTTAATCTGTACTTTCTATAAATCCGCAAGACAAAACAGACGATGCTAAAGATATAAGACATATATGGAGGATCTAAAAGTTGCATCTGACAACATATCTTTATCTAAGCAAAAATCCTTGGCGAATTGGTTCTTTACTTCCTTTACTTTCGAAAGAAAAACTTTACTTTCTTTACTTTCGGCGAAAGTAAAGAAAACTATACAACATCACGACGAGAAACAAGAAAACTAATTAGATAGAAAAAAAGAAAATACGAACAACAGCAGTATGAAGAAATGGAAAGAAATAGACAACAGTCAAATAGTCGAGCATTTTACAAATCTGTGTCAAACGAAAATAGAGGATTCAGACCCAACTGCGTGTCTGTACTGAGGAAAAATAATGATGAATTAATAATCGACGAACAAGAATTACTCCAAACATGGCAAGAATATTTCAAAAATTTACTTGATATACACCAAAATGAAGAACATGGAGAGGATATATACCTTGAGGTGGACCTACCGGTAGAGTACCCAAAAATAGACAAAACATTGCAAGCAATTAACAAATTGAAGAACGCAAAAGCTCCAGGCTCTGACAATATACCAGCCAAATTTCTTAAGTAAGGAGGAGAAACTTTACATAGACAATTACACAAACTAATAACACTTATATGGAACGAAGAGAAAATACCAACAAAATGGCACGAAAGTGTAATCATTCCTATCCATAAAAAGGGAGACAAAACCAAGTGCTCTAACTATAGAGGCATCTCCCTACTTAATACGGCGTACAAAATCTTATCGAACATCCTATTAGGTAGACTAACACCTTTTGTAGAAAATTTCATAGGGGAATACCAAGCCGGATTCAGAAAAAATAGATCGACCATAGATCAGATTTTTACTCTTAGGCAGCTGCTTGAAAAAGGATGGGAATTCAATAGAACCATTCATAATCTCTTCATAGATTTCCGACAAGCATACGACAGCATTATAAGGTATCAGATGTGGAATGCAATGGCAGAACTTTCAGTCCCAAAAAAACTTATCCAGCTCGTTAAAGTTTGTGTAAATGGCTGTAGATCTAGAGTGCGGATGGGTAACAAGCTCTCAGAGTCGTTTGAAATAAACAGTGGACTGAAACAAGGAGACGCGCTGTCACCTCTTCTTTTTAATATAATCCTGGAAAAAGTAGTAAGAACCGCACAAATTAGAACAGAACTACTGACAGTAAATGGACCAAAATTACTACTAGCATACGCGGATGACATTGACATTGTAGGAAATACCGTCACCAATGTAAAAGAAACCTTCAATAAATTAGCGAGAGAGGCAAAAAATACCGGTCTAAGGGTCAATGAAGAGAAAACCAAATATATGTGCATTAACAGACAAAAGAGACGAGAAAGAATAGGACAAAATGTAACAATAGACCCCTATCACTTTGAAAGAGTGGAGAGTTTTAAATATCTCGAAGCGACTATCACCACAGATAACGATATCACGGAAGAGATAAAAGGCAGAATTCAGGCAGCAAACAGATGTATGTATAGTCTCCACAACACTATTAAATCCAAGAGCCTAACACGAACATCAAAAATCAGGATATATAAAACAGTAATTAGACCGGTGCTCATGTAGGGGTGTGAGACGTGGACGCTGACAAAAGCAATAGAAAGTAAACTCAGATGCTTTGAGAGAAAAATTCTCAGAAAGATCTTATGTCTCATTATGATCCGAATACTAACCAATACCGAAACAAATGCCGAGGTCAAACAAATGTATAGTGCTAGCGACGTAGTCCAAGAGATTAAATCCCAACGTCTAAGATGGGCTGGCCATGTTCATAGGCTCACTAATAACCGCCTTACCAAGTTAATCTGGGAAGAAGTGGCGACAGGGAGAAGGCCCTTAGGACGTCCACGAATGCGATGGAGAGATAATATATGGTCAGATTTGAGAACAATGGGGCTACCCACTGACTTAAACATCATGGACGACCGTTCGAGATGGAAGCAGGTTGTGTAGTCAGCCAAGACCCACCCCGGGTTGTAGTGCTAAGAAAAGAATTGGTTTCTTGTACTCATAAAGAGTAAATCGAAATAAAAGAAAACTTGATTTTAGCTTGTGTTATTCCTTTCTTTTTTATGTGTTTGGCTTTTATGTGTTACAGGCACAATATCAACAAAAATAGCCAAACACATAAAAAAGAAAGGAATAACACCAGCTTTCCGAACAAATAACAACCTAGGCAAATATATCAAAAACAACAAGAGCCAAAATAAAAAACACACAGTGGTGTGTACAAACTTAAATGTGGCGACTGCCTAAAAAATTACATCGGTCAAACTGATAGAAACTTTAATAAACGAATAGCTTCCAATAATAGAAAAACAGATTCTACATACGCACTTCACCTTATAGATCACAATCATTCTTTTAATTACGAATTTAAAATTCTTCACTTTCAAAATAAAGGCCTTAAGCTATCCTTGTTAAAATCTATGGAAATCAACAAATTAAAAAACACAGATATAATTCTGAATGATCAACTTGAGACAAACAGTTCTCCCCTCCTCAACCTATTTCATTAGAGACTATAAAGTGTAAACGCATGCCAAAAATAGAGGACTTGAGAAAGGCAATCATCCGAAACAGCTGCAGTGATAAGAGATTAAAATAAATTTTGTGGAATTTTGAAAACAAAGTTTTTATTGTTATATTGTTACAAAAAAATAAGTTACAATAAAAAAATCTTGCTTGCACTCTATCCTAAACGTATAAAATAAAAAAATAAGTCCATACTTTTAGATCGTTTAAATCTTTGTTTCATCAACCAGTGTATTTCCAGTGTATTAAAAAACGATTTGCGACAATTTAACAACAAACTGACAATTGCAGGACCATCTCATTTTGTCTCGTATACATTTTATTTCCATGAGTATGGACGAAATTCTCTCAGGCACGATAGCACCTGCATGCCGTGAGTTACAGTACAATGACCGCTACCATACAGTGAATTCTACCACGTGGATTCAACACGGTGCTACTGCTCGAACAGTCAGGACTAAATTGCGACATATTGGACTGCAAGATCAGCAATTATAAAATTATAGAAATACCATGTAAAAATCAATATTTTGAGTTTGATTTAAATTATTGTTGTAGTTACTAAAATCTTTGTAAGTCGAAAATAAAAGTTTTAATTGTGAATTCAGTTTTTAAAAAAGTGTTTTTCCCAAGAACATTCATAATTCGTGGCAACTTCCTGAGTTAAAACGCCGTTTTTGGTTCCGATAATCGAACTTGAGCTCTATGGCTTAAAAGGTCAGTATCTTGGCTACTTAGCTTTCGCAGCCACATGTAATTACATAAAACAAGAAAATCAGAAACTTGGTTAAAATTAGAAACTTGGTTAAAATTAGAAGCCTGGTTAAAGTTGGCTAGTAGAACAATATTACCATTGTATATCTCATTGTAAGCAACTCATATTGACAACTAAAATAGTTTTGTACATATATTTTATAGGCACTATCAAATACATCAACAACCTACCAGACTTGATTAAAAGTTCAACAACTTTGGGATCTCCTTTCAGTATGGCCAAATCTAAAGGACTGGGTTTTCCAAGATCATACTCTTCGCCGTAGTTCAATTTGGCACCTTGTTTTATTATGAGGTTAACTATTTCGAAATTCCCAGATAGAACAGCATAATGCAGAACCTAAAATACTTGTTTTATGATTGATGCAATCAATAGTTTTAAAATTTAGCGCCTACCGTTCTGTAATCGTGTCGTTCATCTGCTATTGCATTAACATCTGCTCCAAATTTCAATAATAGTAAAACAGCTTCCATACCCTGCAACAACAAGAAATACTTTATAAAATTATAGAAATAGAAACGTAAAACCGCTAGCTTATTTTTAAAGAAGCCAAAACCTAGACACAATTTTAACAATGTATCAATATAACATAATGTATTTTTATGTGCAATGCTCGTTTTTAAGCGTTGCCTATTATTATGTAAACAATTCACAGCAATGTTGCATGGTAGGTATCGTTATAAAACAATTCCATGACTATTTATCTGTCCAATGACTAATGCTAAGCAGACTAGACGGCTATTTTCGTCCAATCCAGCTTATTCTTTCTATTTTACCTGATGATTCATTGCAATGAGTGACATTTTTTATTTTAATGATATTAATTAGTTCTCGTTGTGTTTATATGAATTCTATTCCGTGTTCATTGGATATTTATGCTACCATCATCATCATCAATGGCGCTACAACTCTTTGTTAGTCTTTGCCGCGTTTACTATTGCTTTCCATGTTTGTCGGTCTTGTGCCAGTAATTCCCATCGTCGCACTCCCATCTTCTCTAGATCTTCTTTGACTGCATTTTTCCACCTTTTTCTAGGCCGCCCTACAGATCTTCTTCCATCTGGCCTTTCCCAAAACAGATTGTTTATAAGGCGATTGTCAGTGCTGCGTATCACATGTCCTGCCCATCTGAGTCTATTGGCCTTTATATATCTGACTAGATTTTCTTTTCCGAATAGAGACTCTAGCTCTATTCGGAAGTTTGTGCTACCCCGTGGGATTTTTAGCATGCATCGTTAACATTACAATTCAAACCACAATCTCAATCTACTGAGATTCTCCAATTTCATTGTCTAGGTTTTACGTCTATATTAAAGTAGATATGAAAATAGTACTCTTAGGAATATGTTCGAGAGACTTCTACTGCATAATACAGAATGCCAGCTGATGAATCTTTTACATATCAGCTTTTCTCTAGTCGAAATTTCCTCCAGCTTCCCAGATGAGTTAAACAGTACTAACATCAGACTGGAAGCTAGTTATTGTAACAAACAAATTTCAGGCAAATCTTAGCAATAGTTACAATTGGTTAAAAATGAATATGCAAAAAGGAAAAGAGATATTAACCACAATTAAAATAGCCAAAATTGAATACCTCGGTCATATCATGAAGAATAGTGAAAGATATGGGTAAAACTGCTACTACTAACGAGGACCAAGAAGGCAGTGCATTTCCTGGCTAAAAAAATTTACGTACGTGGTTCAACACAACAACCACAAATATTTTCAGAGCCGTAGTTTGCAAAATACAGATTGCCATGATGATCTCCAAAATCCGAAATGAAAATGCACTACAAGAAGAAAAATGAATATTTATATAGTACCAATAGCTGAGACCCAATCTGCTCTAACCTTTGAGAAACATGTCCACAACTATCTTTAAATGAGCAAATTCTGCTCCACCGAGAAGATATAAAACACTCGTAAATTTATGTTAATCGCAGATTAACCTGAATAAAAGACATCTTTTCCTTGGGTTTTCAACGAAGTACTTTGTAGGTCAAATTTCGAAACAATTGGTAGCAAATAAAATATTAATGAACAGCACCAAAAGTTTAGTGTCCATATACTAAAAAATATCCAATTTTAAGGCTGGACTATATTCAGTAAAAAAAAAATCTGAAAGACGAAAGACATGAGGTAAGCGGAACAGACGAGAGGGAAGAAAAACCGCCACCGATTCGTGATGTTAAAGAAGCAGTTAAAAAACTAGCCAGAAACAAATAACCTGGAATAGATAATCTCCCAGCTAAATCATATAAACAAGATGAATACGATACCATAATGGCACTACAGCAGAAATATTGACACAGAAGTCCTTCCCCAGTGATCTGCATATTGGAATACTTTAAACCATACACAAAAAGGAGATATCTTTGAATGCAATACCCATAGAGGAATTACGCTTTTAAATAAAGCGTATAAAATATTTTCTACAATATTACGCCACCAGTATGGCACTAGATACATAACAATAGTACGAAAATATCAGTCTGGTTTTAGAAATGGTGCACCGACAATTCATCAGATTGTAAGTCCGAGACAAATTTCAGAAAAAGCACTGAAATATAGCATAAGTAGATACTCATCACATATTATAGATTACAAAGTAACCTACATCTCTGTAAGACGAAGAGATATGTTTAAAGGAATGAAAGAGCTAGGAGTACCAAATTAGTTAGTTTAATTTAAATACAATAAAACTAACCCTTGAGAATGTTAAAGAATGTAGAATACGAATCCAGTGGAGATTTTCTGAACCTTTTAACATGAATACCGGGTTGCGCCAGGGAGACCCTTTCTCCTGTATACTGATCAAACTGGTTCTGGAAAAGTAACAAATCACAATCACCGGTCCAATATATAACACATCAGTGCAAATCATTGGCTACGCTGATTCCATACCTAATTATGTAGCTAGTTTCAACTACTTATGTTTTCAAGTAAATTTTATTTTATTTCATAAATTCCAAAACATAAGAAGTGTACAAATAAGTAAAACTACATAAGTAGAAGGAAAGACAAATATAACAGTCCCAAAACATTCGTTTTTTTGGTGTACCAAGGCAGTCATGGAGACTTACGTCCACTAAGAACTTCCCTTTTCCATTAGCGAAATTCAGTGGTTGTGACACATTCAATTCACACAATTTAATTGCTGGCGTGAATCTAGCCAAACCTATTCCCCAGTCGTAAGTATTGCTTAAAACGCATACGTCCAGTAGCTGTTTTAATATTACCGTAGCAATAATATACATATCAACGGAAAGTAGTCCAATGTATTTATGGGATAATTTGTAGAGCTTTTTATTGCTCGTGTTATTTGCAGTGGTTTATTTACTAATATTTAATACTAAACCCAGTCATGTGACTATTTATGGATGTCCTGAATTTATCGACTTCAATGAACTGACATTAAAATTAGAATGCACAAACTTGATCGAACACCACGAGCATATTCAAATTTATAATTTGGTTGTGTAAATACATCAATTTTTATGCTTTAAACAAAATTAACGTAGACTGTTATGCCAAGAAATCTGTTCTTGTTTCGATGGAGGCCAGATGTTAAAAAAATTACTGTGTTAGCGGTCTTGGTGTGTATCCGTAGCACCATTTCATATTTATATAGATATGCAATACTTTTGTGCGGGATGGTTGTTAATTAAACTGCCAAATTAACTTATGTGTAATAATTTTCACCTAAAGTAGTAGGATATGATTTATTTTCCATCTCTCTCTCTCTCTCTTTCTCTCTCTCTCTCTTTCTCTCTCTATCTTCAATTCTGATCCCCCGAAGGGAGTGATGTGGTATATTATCCGTCTCCAAAGATCTCTGTCTCTCGACTTTGCTGACTTTTAACTCATTTAGAATTTATTTATTTGCGATCGGCCCACGAAATTCGTTAAATTTTTCTGCAACAGATTCTATCCTATTGGTAGCCAGACGCACCCATGGTACAAACGAATTAGATTTATAGCATACTGGACAAATTTATAATAACATATGCATTGGTGGTATAGTGGTCAAAGGGACAGTGAAAAAGGTTATTCCTAAATTAAGTCATGTACAAAGACGGGTTGAAAACTGCATCATCGAGTGTAGTTCTATACAGTGGTGGTGGAAATGTGATTATTTTTACTCCACTAGGATTTTAAAATTTGAAATTTATAAAAGCTTGTACCTATTGTATAAGAAAATTTAGTAAAAGGGCTTGCGAACTTAGGTGGATAAATATGGTGGCTATGGGAGCTCTTAGAAACTCTAAGGTAGCCTCTTGTCTGGAGTAGGAATGCCAAAAGAGTGGCGTAACAGTCTTACAATGGTATGGGTGCCAGGTTATCGGGAAAGAAATGTCAATGAATGAGTCGATGAACTTGACAGAAGAGGAATATACACCAAATACTTCCGGTCCAGAGCCGGTTGTAGGTGTACCAAGAAAAAATTTTAATAGCACAAAACAAAATTACACTTTTTCGCAACTTAGGAAACAGGCAGGTTTTAGACAAAACTTTGGTACTGACCTCCACCTCTACAACATAAAAGAGATTAAGTCCTAGTTTTGGTAGACTTGCGCAAAGCATTCGATACGATAGAAATTATCGGTACTGTAAACCGATCGGAAATAAACTTAACCGCAAAAGTTTTGTATCACCAAAAATTATTTATACTGTTGAACAAGAGTTTATCTAATCTTCTCTTTTGAGCTTATACCGGGTAAAAAAAAATGTTCGTCTTAGAAAAAGTTTGAGACAACTTGTAGAAAGGACAAGGTGTAAATGTGGGTTTAGATCAAGATCTACCTTACTTGCTGCAGTGTTATGTTTTGTAGACCGGAAGTATATGGTGGCTTCTATCAATTTCATCAACTTATTTATTGACATACTTAGGATCCCTAGTTACGTCTGATAACAACGTTGCAGAGAAAGTGAAGAGGAGAATATTTATTGCCAATAAATGTTACCATGGCTTAATTAGGCAACTAAGATCAGATAACGTCTCCAGAAAAACAAAATGCCAAATATACAAAACCTTAATAAGACCGGTACTCACATACGGCTCAGAAACCTGGACACTCTCTAAAAGGGAGGAAACGTTATTAGCCACCTTTGAAAGAAAAATCTTGCGACACATATATAAGGGCACAAAAGAAAACGGGATTTGGCGGAGAAGGTATAACTTTGAACTATACAACATATACCAGGATCCGGATATTATAACATTCATTAAAATAGGAAGGCTACGTTGGATTGGACATGTAGAAAGAAGGCGAAATACCAAACAAAATATTCAAACAAGTGCCAGTAGGAAAAAGAACAAGAGGAAGACCGAAGCTGAGATACGTAGAACAAATAGAAAATGATATAACAACATTAAAAATTAAAAACTGAAAAAAAAGCACGAAACAGGTCAGAATGGAGAAGAATCCTTGAACAGGCCAAGAACCAAAAAGGGTTGTCGAGCCAGTGATGATGATGATGATGATTTATTGACATTTCTTGTCCGATAACCTGGCACACATACTATTGTGAGACTGTTATGTTATGCTACTTTTTTGGCATTCCAACCCCAGATAAGTAGTTACCTTAGAGCTCCTGAGAGCTATCATAACCGTTTTATTATTTCTGCGCATATTTCTCTACTTAATTTCACAAGCCCTTTCACTAACTTCTCTTTTACAATACAAGCTTTTATAAATTTTAGCTCAAAATGCAGAAGTTTATTCTCCTAGGGGAGTAGTAGTATACCCGATAATGCAGTTTTCG
This sequence comes from Diabrotica balteata, assembly GCA_918026665.1. Classification (NCBI taxonomy): domain Eukaryota; kingdom Metazoa; phylum Arthropoda; class Insecta; order Coleoptera; family Chrysomelidae; genus Diabrotica; species Diabrotica balteata. The sequence continues at coordinate 32,561,781 of OU898278.1, forward strand.
GCATAAATAAATGGAAAATAAAGAAAAGGAGCTAATTGTCAGCAAACGCAAAATCCGTGTTCAACAATTAAAATACTTTCTCATGTTATGAGAGTTGACACAGAAAACATGGAAAGACATATCCAAAAAAAGGCAGAAGGCCGAAGATCAAGAGGAAAATCCTCAATAAGAAGAAGCGATCAATTTACAGAAATTTCCAAACTACCTAAGCATGAGTTAGAAGAAATGAGCAGAGGCAGAAATTTTTGGAGACGTACAATACACGATATACCGATGACCACCACACTCCCTACAGAGGATCAGGATTAAAGAGACAGATAGAGAGAGATAGAGAGAGACAAATAGAGAGAGAGAAAGAGAGAGAGGGAGATGGAATAAAAAATTAATAATATCCTGCTTCTTTTTGTGAAAATGATTACACAAAAGTTAAAAAGTTAATTTGGCAGTTTAATTAACAAACATCCGGTACAAAAGTATAACATATCTCTATAAATAAGGGATTTAATATAATGAAATTGGTTCTACAAATACACACCAAGACCACTAACCCAGTAAATTTTAAACATCTGAGCTCCACACAAACAGGAACAGATTTCTTAATATAACAGTCCTCGTTAATTTTTTTTAAAACATAAAAAGTAATGTACTTACATAGACAAATTATAAATTTAAATTTGCTCGTGGTGTTGGATCTAGTTTGTGCATTCTAATTTTAATATCAGTTCATTGAAGGCAATAAATTTAGGGACATCCATAAATAATCACTTCTTCTTCTTCTTCTTCTTCTTCTTAGCCTTCTGTCGTTTATGTTTGGACATAGGCCTCTCCCAACTCCTTCCATCGGTCTCTATCCTGAGCAACATATTTCCAATTTGTTCCGGCTATTCTTTTAATGTCATCAACCCGTCTCATCTGTGGTCTTCCTCTTGGTCGTTGACTTTCGTAAGGTCTCCAATGTTGTATTGTAGTATTCCAACGTTGGTCTTTCTGTCTAGCAGTGTGGGCCGCGAAGCTCCATTTAAGTTTGGCAATTTTTGTTGTTATGTCCTCGACTTTTGTTTTGGATCTTACCCAGTCGTTCCTCTTTTTATCTGACAGTCGTATACCTAACATTGCTCTTTCCATTATTCTTTCTGTTGTGGCTAGTCTATTCATGTTTGCCTTGGTTAGGGTCCAAGGATGTGTAGAAGTCTTCGACAATATTTGTTATTTTATATTTGTCCTTCTCTACCTTATTGTTGGCGTCTTTAATTTTGATGATTTTTTGAACTTGAAGTACGGGTCTTAGACACTTTAAGCCTCTGTTGTTTTCAATGAGTCGCTCTATTAAGTTCCCGTTCCATTTTTGAATGTCGCGTTTTAGTTCTTTTCTAATTGTTTTATTAAGTTCTCTATATTCTTGAGTATGGCGTTTGTTTTGCGCTAGTAGTTGTCTTCTTTCCGTCATTACCTTTTTAGTTTCATTGCTTATTTTGTCTTCTTTAGTTCTTGTTTTCTTTGCGACCTGTAGTCCCGCTGCGAGAAGGTTTTTATTTAGGTTTTTATTATTCTCGTCAATTTGATCTTGATTATGTGAAGGATCAGGTTCGAATTGATTCGCTTAGACATCTCGGAATTGCTCTTCATTTGTTCTTAGTTCAAAGGCATTTATCCTCGTTTTTAAAAAAATCCTTTTTCTCTCTTCTTTCATGTTAATATTTATTTTTACTCTGACTATACAATGGCCACTACCCGTTGTTACGTTGTTTATTGTTGTGACGTCTTCAAATATTCCTTTGTTGTTTAAAAGAAAATAGTCTATTTCATTTTTGGTAGTTCCGTTAGGTGCAACTCATGTCCACTTTCTCTAAGGGTGCTTTTTGTAGAAAGTATTCATAACCTACATGTTTTCTTGTTCCAGGAATTCCATGAGTTTTTCTCCTTTTGTGTTTCTTGTGCCGAATCCAAAATTTCCAATCTTGCTTTCAGAGTCTTCAATCTTACTTCCAATTTTGGCATTAAAGTCTCCCATTATTATTATTTTGGATTCTTTGTTATTGTCTACAGCTTTTTTAACGACTTCATAAAAAGAATTTATTTCCTCATCGGTTGCCTTTTCAGTTGGAGCATAAACTTGCACGATCTTTATTTTAGTTTTTGGATTTAGTTTTAATACCATGTATGTAACCCTGTCTGATACGCTGTCAATTATTTGAATTTGAGATTTTCTCTTCTTGTTGATAAAGAAACCTACTCCACCGCATGTGTAGTCTTCCCTACCTTTATACTAGAGTCTGTTGCCTGAATGTAAGTCCACATATCCTTCACCTCTTCTTTGACATATTCACATATTCTTCACATGACTAGGTTTAGTGTTAAAAATGAGTAAATAAACCAAAAGCTCTACAAATCATCTCATAAATGCATTGGACTACTTTCCGTTGATACGTATATTATTGTTACGTTAATATTAAAACAGCTACTGGACGTATCCGTTTTAAGCATCTCTTACGACTCGGGAATCGGTTTGGCTAGATTCTCGCAGCAATTAGATTGGCGAATTTTAAAGTTATCGCTATCTGTCTGGTAATCTAATCCAATTCTAAGCCAGAATATTTCCTTACACGTATCTTTATGCTGTATTGATCTTGAGGGACATCCCCGCAGGCACATCTGTTATCATATGTATAACCACTTATTTTTTAATGCTGTTTTACATCGTGTCGTACCAGTTTTTAATTTTTTAAAGCTCTCCGGAAACGTTACAGCAACTCTTACGCTGCTGCCAGCTCTGCCTTAGTGTTTGCTGGGCCAACTGATCAGAATTCATTCCATAATGGTGTCTGAGGATCCTGGACATTGATTTGAGATTGATTTGGTGTTGTGTATGAAGCTCTTAGTGGAATTAAGTTTTGATACTTTTTGATGGTGATAGTTTTTAGTAATTATAAAATAAAATTAAATTAATTAAAAAAAGACACCGTATCTTAACTTGTGCTTTATAGTGAAATAAATAATTACAACTGACAACTGCCAACCACAACAGCATTAACCATTTATATCTTTAAACAACCTCCAGTACGTTTTAAAATCACATCTTTTATACAGTTCAATGCCTCTTTTAATTGGTTTTTATGATTATTTAATAAAATATGTAGTTAGGCTGAAGATGAGTATTTAAATAAAAAAAAATTTTTTTTCATGAGTCTCAAATAGTTTGTTCAGAAGTCATAAATAATAAAGATAAGGAACCTATCAAAATTCAGAAGGTCTGCGGAAGAATAAGGGCTAATTCACCACCTACCCAAATGATTAACAAGTCTAAAGTAATAATTTTATGAAAGACGTTACTAGAAAATTTAAAGGATAACAAACAAGAAAACACTTACCTGAGGTTGTCGAACAGCTTTCATCAACGGCGTCAAACCAGACCTATCTCTGCTATCTGGATTAGCTCCAAAAGTTAACAGCAATTGCAAAAACTCTAGATCAGTCACCAAATTAATCTCAGATCCAAAAAAGTATCTTTTGTTGGGATCTGCTCCGTGTTCTAGTAACATTCTAGCGATCTCCATGTGCTTGTTACGGATTGCAAGTCTTAAGGGTTCATCACATTTAGTAGTTCTGGGAAATTCTTCGTCGGTGTTTTCTCTATAGTCTACTTTAGAACCGGATGCTAAGAGAAGACGAACTACTTCAGTGTATCTGAAAATTTATACGGGATATTAATATATAAAATATTAATATAATATATAAAACACAACACTATTTGTAATTTACGCTAAATATATCCAACTGACAGTTAAAAAGGTCCAGACAGAAAGTTAAAAAAGTTTTTTAAGTTTAAAATTATTATTCTTTCTAGGAAGCCATCAAACCAATACTTTATTTTAAAATTGCTGTTTTAAAAAACTATACAGAAACCATTATTTGTTTGTTTTTGGAGTTAGAGAATATAAATATATTTCGATATTCATATTGATACACGTATTCCATAAAAATTAGGTTTTTGGAATTCTAACCCATTAATCTTGAGTATGTTTGAACATTTACGTTTTTTAAGATCTTCGACGTTTTTGTTTGCAGTCTTAAGTTTAATACAAAGGTCTAAAAGGTGAGAGGTGATATTTTTTTATCACGAACAAGATAATAATTTTACGATTTTTTTTGGAAGCCGGTCGTACCTCAGCCAGTTTTTGGGTTCACTTGATAGTCTTTATCACCCGAGATCTAATATCTAAACATTCCAGTACTTTAGCACTATTAGTATAAGTCAGCCAAATATAGATTTTGTCAAGTGCTTGATCAGGTATATTTTCCCAGTGAGAGTTATATTGCCTTGTAAGAGTGGCCATTGCTGCTTGGCTATTAGGGATGTGTAGTTCACCATCGAAATAGTTCAAATGACCGATTCTTTCAACTGAACTAATTGAACTAGTTCATCAATTTTCATAGAACTAGTTCACTGCGAACCATTTGCATTATAAATTGTGTCTCAACTAAAGAAAAAGATAATGAATGAATGAGATCATATATTTCGAATGGAACGGGTCGAATTACATAGACCCTGATATAAGCAAAAGGAGTAGGAACAGGTTTTTTCTTAAGAATTATAACTGCTAGCGAAACTGATTTTGACGTTGAAGGTTGAGATTCTTGAAATGTATTTTCTGATTTTTCGGGTCCTTTTCTATGTATCTTTCAACATTGAGATTGATAGCAGAGTGTTTCATTCTTAACTGTCTTGATAAATTGCCCAGTGAACCGTTTGCAATACTAATATTACATGAAAAGTAATTACATTTTGCAGATTTTTGATTTTTATCGTTTTTCTCGAAATGATCCAATAAAAACTTTTATTTCGTCTGTTACTCATCTTTTGGGATTGATTAAGCAAATAAATTATTATGAAGAAAAACTAACTAATCATATAATAATTTAAAACATTTAAACCTAAACATACGATCGAAAGAAATGGTTCCGAAACCTAACCACTTGTACGCCGTACGGTAGTGAAATACTGACTGAAAACCGAAGAAAACACCTCCAGAAAATTTGGGACGAGACATCTGGCAACCAGTTTTGTTAGGGTTGGATTTAGATTTCAGTCCTAGAAATAGTTCCTTCGCGAACTAGTTCACTGAACTAGTTCATTTTTATGAAATAGTTCTCTTGAACTAGTTCGTCTTAAAGAACTAATAAGCACACCTTTATTGGCTATCTGTGTATCTTGATCCGCAAAATTATCTAATAAATAATTGGTGTTAAAGCATTTTTTAACGATATGTCTGGTTTTAAACTCCACATTTTTCCATGAGTGCCTTTGGCTACCACTAACGTAGATAACGTTATGTGATTATTTATTCTATCGTCTGATTTCAAGTGAGCCTTGAGTCTAATACTTTACTTCATTCACAAGATTTATTTAGTTGAGAGGACCATATTCCTCTAAATTTTCATGACCAGATTTAACAAGAAAGAAGATAATACTCCTCCCTACGGACAGTCTCTGATATATAGAATATATCCCTTGGTAACATTACGTATGTCACACCACCCTTTATGCGACAGTACATATATTTATGGGCAACTTGTTTTATCTGTTTCTTTTAGAGTAAACCCGCTATATCATGAAATGCAACCAGCATTTCCTTTCCATAACCTCTTGGTTTTCTATTGTTACCGATTCTGTATAGATTCATGCTTGATATGCATACTGGTTTTAATGTATCGGATTATCAACCAAAAAATTATCCCTAATGTGAGTATCGAGCAGTCTTTTAGAGTCTTTAGTACGAATGAGATCAGACTTATCGCCTTCAGGTACTTAGCTTTTGTCTCCATGCTTTTGGTATGTAACCCAGTCCTAAGTCAGCTTCTAGTTTCATATACATCATTTTTGAACAGGAAATTATTTAACTTCTGTCGAAGTCTTAGATAAATCTTGTCCAGACTCAGTAATGTATATGGCTTAAATAAATTTATTGTCCATTTGATTTTGTCCTTGCTTACCACTAATTTACTACACGACATATTTCCCTAAAACTAGAAGTAATGGTACGCATTCCAGTCTGCTACCTTGTGTACTGGTTTTAGTTTTGTTTATGACTTATTAACAGGACAACCTGTTACCATAGGTTGTCTTGATACGCTTATTACCTGTTATTTTAAAACAGATGTGTCGATACTTTGACACATGCCATTTTTTAACACTGTGGTGTTAAAAGTGGTTTGTTCAACCAATCATTAGTCATTTTATCATTTTCTAATCCATTTTTCCTGCAATCTCTCACTAATTGTTTCAACTCCCTTGGTGATGATTGTTCGAGATCATCATTTAGGAGTTACGTTGATTCGAGAATTGTCTTCTTCATACTTTTTCCCTCTATGATCTTAATCGTTAATGTCCTGAAATCCCTGATACAGAGATTTGTCAACAGTGGAGTTTTTAAACTCTCCATCAATGCCCAATATACCTCTTATTTGGCTCTTAGAAGCACAGGGTTCTTGTATCAAAGCTATATTGAACCTTCTCTTAGCAGCAGTAAGATCTGCCGAAGCTGCCTTACTATACTGGAAGTTTGTTTGCAGAAAGTTTGTTTGACCGGAGCCATTAATGCCTTTGATGATTTTAAAATACACGTCTCTCTCCCTCTCTTCAGTCCTGAGCCCTCCGGATGCAATTTAGTTATCTGTATTTTCCGTCTCCAAAGACCTCGGTCTCTGGTTATTTCTTTTAACTCATGCATGTCTTTTACATATCCCTGTAATTTGATCGGTCTATCTTGTTGGTGATCTTCCTCGTGATCTTATGTATTTCTACTAATCTAATGTCTCTATGTTTACTGTGTCTGCTCGTATAAAATGTTAAAAGTACTTCATTTGTTTTAAATGGATTTTGTTAGATAGCCGTTTTCTGACCTTTAGCTCATTAAAAATTGAATTATTTGTTTTATGGTCGTTCGAGGGAATTTGTAACATTCTTCTCCAACAAAAGATTTCAGTGGCGTCTCTCTTTCTTCTGTCCGCTTGTCTTAGGGTCTAAGATTTACATCCATATGTCAATATTGGTATATTAAGCATTTGATCAACCTTATTTTTAGAGTTCGTCAAATTTGCAATGTTGCCTATTTTGAAGAACACCTTTCCTGTTTTTAATATGCCTTTAAAATAAGCAACCCGAAATGCTTTGTAAGGGGCCTGATCGATCGTGTAAATTGGGCTGAGTGCGCCCTTCTCGATCTTCTGATTTTTCAGCAACAGTCTTGTGTCGGGAACATATGGTTTCATCATAAAAGATGCCTTATAATCCATTGCTTTACAGACATGGGCAAGGAGCATGCTTGGGCATATTATTGAAATCGTCTACATTTGAGCCTGCTCTTCCCCACAGGCTCTTAATAGTGGTCATCGCATCAGTAGTTCACTTTATTTTATACTCGTTAGCACAGTTTTTCTAAAGGGTATCTGCGCTAATTTGGTTGCGTTTAGTTAATTGCTACATAATATGACGTCTAGGAAACGTCAAATTACACTTCAGCACAAATTATTTGACTTGACAACAACAACATTGTCAACATAAATTTAAATTAAAAAATTTAACGTTTGTTTATTAAGGTAACTCTATCTTAGAACACTTAATGTTAATTTCTCTTCGAACAAAATATTCCCCAAAAATTTAATGACATTAACTATATACAAAATTATCTGAGTATTTTGCATATTTATCTCAAACTTTAATTTTGTTATAAAATAGTTTTACTTACCCATGTTCTGCTGATAAATGCAAAGGACTATATCCACATTCATCAGTGGCATTCACATCACCTCCGCGAGTCAACAATAATTGAGTTGCTTCGTAGTACCTTTGCCAAACGGCATAATGCAAGGGCATTAATCCTTGAGTCACTGGCTCGTTTACCTAAACCATTAATACAAAATATAAATAAAATTTTGTTTATTATGTAATAATATATTTCTAATATATTTTTTATTATTAAATATATAAAATACCTTAGCTCCACATGCCAGTAAAATTCTGATCTCGTCCAAAGGTACCATCCTTATTATCGAATCCGCCAGTTCCCTTTGTAAAGGGTTGGTTATGCACTCCGTTGGCATCTGAAAAAAAATCATTATGTTAGTTTTTACCTTAAAAAATATTATTGCGACACTAGATTTAAAAGGGTCTTTAGAAATAAAAATTTATTAAGGCTTGAAAAGAAATAAAGAATAGCGAAGTTTTGCACAAAACTGTAAAAAACATTCCGCTAGACGGGTACCAGATAAATAACATAATATATGCAGATGATCAAAATTATTATGAACAAAATCACATTATATTCAGCTGTTCTCCATGTGAACAGGTTTACTCTCCGGCTCTGGTACTCACTTCAGCCATGTATGTCACCTGAAGTCATATTTAATTTAATACTGAACATCACAGTTCTTTTACAACATGATGTATAATCTTTTACAACTATATGTAATTTAAAGGGTTTTTACCCAGGTATTTTGGTAGCTCAGGCATTATAACTCAGCAATTTTAAAATTTAAACCTGTTGATGGACTGTTTAGTCCGAAAACGTTTGTTTTTTTGATTTTTTTTTAGCCCTTTTAAGGGTTTTTTTAATAAATATACCCATTTACGAAGACTAACCTCTTTTTTTTACATTATGTTCATATTACAATCAATAAATAATGTAAACGTAAAAAAGACAAAGCTTAATGATAATTAGCAAGAAAAGATAATAGAAGGACAACTCTAGGGCACCACAATAAATAAAGAATGAACCAACAACCGGGAGATAAGAGCGCTCATCGGAAAGCTAGATCCACGTTCTTAAAGAGCCACAACCTTTCTTTTGGTTTTTGGAATAAAAGTAAGAATGCTGGGATGCTTCATCTTCTGAGTCAGAAATGAGGAAATCCTCAGAAGTATGAAGTCCTCTTCTGTATCTGACATATTGTGGCTCCAAAAACTTGCAAAACTACAAATACTTAGCTCAAATTTTATTTTATTAAATGAAATAAATATGTTTTACCAAGATACAGGAGTCACCATTTTTATTGTGCATCAATATCTACAATCAAATCAATGTCTACAAATAAATGAGTACGATTGTTCAGGTTCTCTCAGCAGCTTTTTATTAGAAAACTACTTGTATCCTGCGCGCATTGCTACGTCATCGACTAAAATAAATTTAAAAGAAAGACATTATATTCCATTCCACGAATATAAGACTGTTTTAAATTCGCTTTAAGGTGTCGATTTAAATGGTCCAATGTACTGAATTGTACAATAGTAAATTCTCCCCATTTTTAAAATACTGTTACGACAGATATAAACCTAAGATTTAAATATGAAGTCATGATATAAATATAAAGTTAATAGTTTATAGAACAATTGTAATTCAGATTTTGAAGTATATAATTACTATCATGGAGTTTAGTATTGTAAACAAGTTGGTTTTTGAATTATGTGATTTAAACGAAATGTAACAATACTTAAGTGATCAAATAGTGTAATTTTTTTACGCGAATATTCAATTAGTATTAAAAAAATAAAAAAACTTATTTATTCACTTATTCTCTTAATCTTCTAAAACTATCATCAACGATCAGATTCACAGCCATAATCAGTCGGCGATATATGAAACTATATAAATTTTCGTTACTTTTTAATATCTGTAACGACTCGGTACTTTAACTATCAATAGCCGGTATGTTATACCCGTTACTTTTGGAACTTTTAAGAGTACATAAACTCAAAGCAAACAAATATTTAAAACTAACAAAGTGAAATATTAGATCCTTTTTCTGGTTTCTGAACTATCGTTCTGCCAGTTTCTTTTCATTTATATTAAAAATAGTATATTTCTTTTTATTACAGTTGTAATACCTAATAAAGTCATAAAATAGGGTAATATCAAAGAAACCCGGTACGCCTCTTTGGTGTTTACATTTCACGGAAAGCTTACCCAAATGTCTGATAAACACATTTGGCTTCATAGACGTCATTGTATTTATTTGTAGATTTTAACTGAAATAATTTTATAAAAATACCTTACCTTACCTTTACCTTATTCCATTAAGCGATGCAGGGCATATAAACAACGATAAATTTAACAGATAATTGTTAAAGATGTTCCAAATGAGTCTACTCGTTCCGATAAGTAACAGTATAATTATGACACTTTATCATTTTTTTTCTTTTCTCAAATATTCATGTTTATTGCATAGCAAATAAATTAATGTTATCACTGAACACATAGTAAGTGAAAAAATAATCCGATTTATAAAATTAATGAATATTTTATGCATAAATGCAAGTAACAGTTCATCAAAAATATTTAAAAACTAACCGAAATGTCCATCTTTATTTCGTCTGTCCACGTTTTCGGTAGCTCATTCCGGTTCGGACACGATTTAATGTTTACATCTTCCTGCATCGCTTAATGAATTTTACTATAGTTTAGATGTCATACTAGTGGACCCTTTTTATTGGCATAATGATTGGACCAATTTACCTTCATACTTCTACTTGCACAGTAAAATATTCGTTATCGCAGTAAACCAAAACAGTCGTATACTCGTGGAATAGCCTATACACAATATTCAATTCATTTAGAGGCATTTAATTGATTTTGTTCATTTTGAAAAAAAAAGTGACATTACATCGTTTTGTTTCAATTCTATATTTGAATCGGTCATTTCAGAAACAACATGAGTCAAATTTTAGCAAAATTTACATTTCTTCATAAATCCGTTTTTTTATGTCAACGCATCATTCTAAGCAGAAACGACATCAGTCCCGAATTACTTTAATAAACTACAGCTTAATACAAAAGCCTATTCCATTTTAAAACCACATAAGCCATTGACTGATGTTGTTTCTGGACGCCATTGTCATTGTAAACAAAACGTTTACAATGATAATTAGTCCCCTCTGTGGGGAAGAATATGAAAATTATAAAGGTAATACTGTCCCTTCAAGAAAACCAGGAGAAGACTGCCAGTAAGTTAGTTAAGTTAGTTTTATAACATAAATTTATTATATATTTTTTTGTAGTTGTCGCTTAAAGTGCTTTGAAAAAGGTAATGCGGATGTAAGATCTGAAATACTTGCCAAATTCAGAAGCATGCTTACTAAGAATGCACAAGATTTATACTTACAAGGGCTTATAGGAAACTGTGAAGTAAAACAGAGACGGCCTCGAAACGAAAATACAAAAAATAGAGGATATAACATTAGTTACTCCGTGACAGGCTCTGGTGGCAAAATTATTGTTTGCAAAAAAGCTTTCATGGGAATTCACACTGTGAGTCATGAACGAATTCGAAGAATTTCTAAGCTTCTTGTACAAGGAAAATCACCATTAGATAAACGTGGAAAAAATATTTTAGGGAATGCCAAGTCTGAAAATTTAGTACAACAGATTAAGACACATATTGAGAGTTTTCCCACTAAGATTACACAGGGAAATAGAAGCATTACTTAGACAAAGCATCGACGTCCACAGATAGACACTTGCTGTGAATGTGAGCAATTAGAAATAACAATTAAAAATCCATCTTTATACGAGACAGCAAAGCATGTGAAACTTGCGGAATTAACTGTACCTAAAAGACGTGCAAAAAAGTTCTACAATAAAATGGCAGAAATTGCAGATATATTCAAGACAGATGCCATTGTATGTGGCCTGACGTTTGATTATATTCAAAATCTTCTACTTCCACTTATTTTTGTGCAGGAGACTTTTTACTTACGTCAACTAGCCTACAACGTCTTTGGAATTCACAATATGCAAAAAAATCAAGGAATGTTTTACACCTACCACGAGGTCAAGCTCGAAAGAGTCCCAATGAAGTTGTTTCATTTCGTACGGATTATATCAAGTCTGAAGTGCCTACTGCTGTTAAACATCTTCACATATTTTCTGACAGCTGTGCCGATCAAAACCGGAATCATACCGTGGCGAGATTTCTACTTTCGTTAGTAGAAACTGGAAGGTTTGAGACCATAAACCAGTACTTTGCACAATGTGGCCATTCTTTTTTGCCGAACGATAGAAACTTTGCGGCAATAAAAAGTGTCATAAAAAACTTTGATTGTGTTTACCAGCCACAAGAATATACAGAAATGATAGTAAATTCTACACGACACAAAAAGTTTCTTGTTAAAATGGTGGAAACATCGAATAGTTTTAAATTTAAAAACATGTTTGTCAACCGACTCAAGATATACGTAGGCTCATGGACTACATAGCAGAGGAAAAAAACCATCTTTTGAAGAGATTATGCAATGGCCGACTACTGATGTAATTAATGATGATTAAAGCTTTTATTTTGTTTGACAATTGATAAAGACAATAAAATTTATAAAATTTTGTTTTCTGTTCTGAAACAACATAAGTCACTTTTTAAAAACCATATTATGACTTAAGAAATTTTTTTTAAACAAATTTGTAATGCATAATGCACAGGATAGTGAAATATTAGTTAAACAATTAATTTTAAAACATTTTTTCAGTGCTTTAAAACAGTTTTTTGTGATTTACTCAAAACTATAATTTCTGACTCAAGTTGTTTCTAAAATGACCGATTCATTTATTGAAGTAATCTGGGATACAAAATATTTCTTGTTTTTCCTTCTGGTGTCTAAGTGAATACAACAATTTGTAACCATTATTAATTAGTAAATCAGATATGGAAGAAATAACCAAATCCCTGAAAATTGGAAAATCCCCTGGTCCTGGTGACATCCCTGCAGAATTAGTGAAAGCCGGTACAGATAAACTTCAGGAACAGTTAAAAAACTCTTTCAAGACTGCTTGAATGTACTACAGTTAACAAAATAGAAAATGACTATAGAGATTATGAAGCAGATGAGTATGCTGGTTTTAGAGCTGGGCGATCCACAGTAGACCACCTGTACTCTATTACGCAAGTTATTGAGAAAAAAACAGCCGTCAATGAAGAAGTTCACCTGGTGTACATAGACGTACAAAAAGCATATGACAGTGTATCTCTCAGTAAACTATGGTCAACCCTACAGGAAACCAACATTAAGCATGGTCTTCGCAGTCCAAAGTCTGTATAATGGAACGACATCAAAAATTAAAACTAAATCAAAGATATTTGAGGGATTTGAAGTCACGAAAGGACTAAAGCAGGGTTGCTGTATTACGCCTACCCTTTTCAAAATTTATCTGGAACAAGCACTCAAGCTGTGGAAAAGAAAATGTAATGGCATGGGAATTCCTCTCAATGACGGGTTTACACTGTACACCTTATGTTTCGCGAAGAATATAACAAATGGGGTCTCGAAGTCAACATTAAGAAAACTGAAGCCATGTGTATTGAAAGGACAAAGCAGTCCATTATATTAGACGATGGGGGTAGAAATTAGACAATGTGATGAACACAAGTACCTGGGTATGAAGATAACTCAAGATGGAACACTTGATGCTGCTATAAAAGACAAAAACATACAGGGTAGAAAAGCCATATCCATAATGAACAGCATTCTGTGGGACCAAACAATATCTAAAACGAACAAACAACTTATATACAACACTATACTTAAAAGTGTAATCACATGTGGCAGTGAAGTTTGGCCAATGAAACAAAGAACAGAGAAACTGTTACTAGAAACAGAAATGGACTTCTGGAGAAGAGCAGCAGGCAAATCAAGAAGAGATCGGATACTAAATGAGAGAAGACGAGAAAAGATGGGAGTCAATCATACAATAGTTGATGACATAAAAACAAAACAGTTAATATGGTACGGCCATGTACAGAGATTGCCAGATGACATGATTCCAAAACATATTTTGACGTGGACACCACAAGGGAGAAAAAAAAAGAAGGCCGAGAAGAAGCTAGAGAGAGGGAATTGAAAAAGAACTAGAAGAACGGAAAATCCCTCCAGGCCTATGGCTAAATAAAGAAGAATGGAGGTTTATAATCGGAAGGCGTCAGAGAACGCTGTGAACCGATAGTAGTAGTCTAAATTAATCAATCAAAAGGTTTTCCGACGCGTAAGCAGGTCGCATAGAAGCATGGATTCTCCAAATTTAATCCATATGTTTGTAACGATTGACTTTCTCATTTATTGATAGACTTTGCGAACGCGAATCGCACCGGGAACAGTTTTTTAGTTAAAATTATGAAGTCGAGGAAATGATGGAGTTATTATCTTTACACCTGAGATAGAAGTAGCCAACCAGATAGATGCTAAAAAAGAAACAAAAGAACTAGGAAAAGCTGCCAGAAAAATGAAGCGAAAAATATTTATTGAAGAGGAAGCAAACATTCTAAACGCTGACGATAAAGATGCATATTGTATCTTCTGTAATGAGCTATTTTAACCTCTTGATTTAAGAGAAATGGATCAGATGTCAGATTTGTGCAAAATGGTCCCATGTCGAATGCGCGGTTATAGACAAAAAGAGAAAACATACATTTGCGAGATATGTAAAGTGTAGATTATATTTTTATTTTGGTATGCCGTCTTACTCACAAATATTTGGGATAGATGGGACACCTGTAAGAGTTTTTTATTTATTTTTTTATACTTGCTTTTATTATTAAATAAGGCTTATAATATTTTTTGTGTTTTTTTCAGTTTAAATTCTTTACACAGCATTTCGAAAAGTGTGGATTAACTAAAAATGTATGCCATCTCAGACATATCAGCCCTACAACACCGTCATCCACCATTGATCTTTTAGGAACAAGATCGGCTTAACGACGCGCGACGTCTTCTAGTCTACAAGTCGGCAATGTCATACTTCAGCGAGTATAAAAGATTAAAAAACAAATCAGGAAAATTGGCTGCCTATGCAGATGTTTCAAAGCTTAAAGCTGATTTACTGACACAGACGTCTAAAACGGCGAAATAGACGGTATGTAGGTCACATATTTATTGGTTTCAAAAACATATAAAGTCCTTGACAAATGATGAAGTAAATGACTTCAATATTGTCAAGATCGATAACTAATTTTAGAATGAAGACTAATATTAATATGTATGGCAAAAATTTCAAATTTGGGCGGCGAAATGAAAAAAAAACCACACGAGCCGCTACTCTCCGTTGACGTTATTTCTAACCTTCTAATTATACATCTATGCTAAAACCAAACGCAACACAATTTTTTATACTCACATAATACTTCGTTAAATAGTAATTATTATTATGCAGTACCAAATTGAACAACATATTTCGGCTTCTTCGCATAATTGTTTATTCAATTCTAAATATATTATTTAAATTAATAGGTTAGAGCTTTAAAACAGTAACAAAAGCACTGGGATAGAAACTAATTCATGATCCGAGTCCAAGTTTACGTGACGTTTCTGCTATTTTTAAAATTATCATGACGTTCATCTACTTCTGCGTGATCTATTGGACACATTGTCATTTTTATTTTTGATAAAGCCAGTTCATATTGACAACCTAAATTTAGATAATAAATTGTACTTTTAATCACCACTTGTTTTGATTTTTGTTGGTCTTTTATTTGTGTCGGAAAAACCTACATTTTTATATAAAATATACAGTCCAAACGCACTCCTGGACTTCATGTAAACGTTTATAAAACGGTAACTCAATGACCTAAATATTTATCTTTGTATTTTATATAAAAACAAGTTTTTGTATTATTTGTATTTCAAATGTTTTTAAATATAAACTAAATAGGACAATTTTTCTGTTGTAATTTAAATCAAAATTACCTAAACTATCTGCAATAACTGGACAACTTCGACATTTTATCGTATGTTTCAAATTATAAGATTTAAGGTAATATAAAATTAAGGTTTTTTGAAAGACTTTCTGGCACGATTTTATTTAAAGATTAATTTTTACCTAATGCTAATTTAACCAAAGATTCGGATAAGTGATAATAGTATGTAATGGTGTTTAATATATTCTTCTACGGTGCTTATTGCTCTGTTTACGCTGGTTCTCTATATTTTGGATTACTCATAATCAACTAGCAAAGTTTCTATCTATTAGTTTTTACAGCTTGTCAGTTAATTTGATTGTTGTTCCTTTCTATTTCTTTTTTCTTTCGGTTTTGCCTAGTCGATTAGCTTCTATATTTTAGCCACAGGTGATATGACAAAGAATTGGATCGACCAAGAGTGCAAAAAAAAATAATAGATCAGAAGTACGAGGCATTTATAACCGTTCAACAGCGAAGAACTGATATGCATAGACAAAGAATGAGATATAGTTACTAAAGAGAGTGAAATACTACAAAGATGGATAGAATTCTCCAAAGAAAAGTTTGAAAAAAAAAAAAACGAAGATCCACTATAGAATTTAAATATACTGGATCAAACGGATACCAGAGAAAAAACCCCCACTTCAGTAGCTAAAATGCAAGAAGCAGTTAAAACTGAAAAACAACAAGTCACGTAGATTAGACAACATTAACGCAGACTTCACGTCGAACCTTTGTCGTTAACAGACGTGTTTAATAGCTAGCCTAATTACACCTAGTTTTTTGCGATAATATTTATATTCAGTTGATAAAATTGCAATAAAGTGTAGTGTTAATATAAAAATAAATTTGAACTACTTGGAAAAAAACTGTAAGTAGTATTTATTATAATATAATTAAAGATACTTATATCAAAACAAGTTCCTGCTACCGGATTTATCAACTCCACAACTTTTGGTACCTCATTACCGATTCTGTTGTGACAAACAGGACCGTCTGAAGAATAGAGGTACCAAAATATGAATAATATTTTTAAAAATGGATGAAGATTCTGTTGGTTCTGTTTCTTCTCCTAACAATAATCAACCATGTTCATATTCCAACGCTGTTACTTCATTTAAATATCCAACCAAAAACCAAGCCATTGTCCTATCTGCTCTCAATGGAATAAAAATAAATGAATACGTGATAGCAATAGGAAATATAGTAAAACCAGAAAATATATTATTTGCATCCCGCATCTCAAATAACAGAATTTGTATTTATCTCTCCAATACCGAAGTCGTCAATACATTGCTGAAGACACATACATCAATATCCATTAATGATTCAGAAGTTGAAGTAAGACGTCTAATTACTCCTGCTACAAGACTGGTCATCTCAAATGTCTGTCCCACCATACCAAACTCAGTACTTGAAGTTGAGCTGAAAAAATTAGGACTTAATACTGTATCCCAGATGACTTTTCTGCGAGTTGGAATGCCGGACACTGCCTATAACCATGTTTTAAGCTTTCGAAGACAAATTTTTATAACTCCTATTGAAAATATCACTATCCCAGATTTCATTACAATATCCTTCGACAACACCAACTATCGAATTTATCTATCCACTGACTTAAATTGTCCTAAGTGTATGTCAAAAGGTCATCGCGAAACAGACTGCCCTGTTTTATCACAATTGACATCAACTGAAACGCCCATTGAATCTCAATCTACAATATCACTTCCGTCTAAACCTCAAAATCTTACAACAGAAGCAGAAAATCCTATTAATAATACCACTAACTTTCAAATAACAACAGAAGATATTCACAACGAAACGACAAAAAATAACAATCCTATTACTTTGAACACTGATGCCTCCCATCAAAAAACAAAGAGACAAATATCTACTGACTCTCCTGAGATACATGAAACGCCACCCGATCCAACAATTTTTACCAAACCCAAAAATACAATTAAGCGGCCAAAATCATCACAATCTGATATCCTCGAGTCACTTGAATCTATTAAAGGTAAAATCGAATCTAAATACCCGACATTTCCTCTTAAATTTACAGTTCTTTGTGACGCGATATGTAACGCATTAAACTCAAATTATCCTACCCCCATAGTAGAAAATTACACAACCGATATAAGTTCTTTTAAAGAGATACTTCTATTCGCCCACGACCATATTCCTGATCGCAAAATAAAAAATAAACTAACAAGACTTCGAAAAAAGATACAATCCTTAGTTACCGATTCATCCTCGGATATTGAAAGCGATAACTCCCTTTCCCACGTTGTAAAATAAAATGGATAATACATTTATATTACAGTGGAATCTTAATGGTTATTTTAATAATTTAGAATCCCTTAATCTACTTATAAACGATCTTTCTCCTCTTATAATATGTTTACAGGAAACCCACCTTAAAAGTAATAACTTTAATATAAAAAATTATTCCCATTTCCTTAAAAATCGAGACGCAACATATGCTAGTGGAGGTGTTGGTATTTTTGTAAAAAATCACATTCAGACCAAAGAAATTAAGCTACACACTAATCTAGAAGCTGTAGCTGTATCAGTGTCATGCAATATCAACTGCAGACCTATTAACATATGTAACATTTACCTCCCTCATCCAAATGAAAATGTACTTGAAGAATTACATCGCTTAATCGATGATATTCCTTCTCCCAAACTAATACTTGGTGACTTGAATTGTCATAATATCACATGGGGTAGTATAAAAACAGACAAATGTGGTAGACTTCTTCAGAAATTAATAGACAATCAAAATCTAATTTTAATGAATACTGGTAAATCTACTCATTTCAGCTCCCACAATAGTACTTTTTCTGCCATCGATATTTCATTGTGTGATCACACATTAGCTACAAGTCTTTCTTGGAATAGTCTTGATTATCTATATAATAGCGATCATTTTCCTGTAACAATTGAAACCACTTTGCATGATCAACCAAAAATTCCTGTTTACCAAAAATGGAAATTAAACTCAGCAAACTGGGACTTATATAGAGATCTATTAAATAATTATCTTACGAACTTTATTCTAGAAGATAGCATAGATTCATCTCTTTATCATTTCAATGATACTATAGTAAAATGCGCTAATATTGCAGTGGGAAAAACAAAACCTTGTAAACGAAAACCAGTACCATGGTGGAGTGAAGAAATAGCCTTAGCTATGAAATCTAGCAAACATGCTTTCAATGTTTTAAAAAGACATAAAACAACAGAAAATATTCAATTTCAAATATTTCAAATATCAATTTTAAAAAACTTAGAGCAAAAACTAAATATCTTATTAAGAAAAGTAAAAAAGAAACATGGTCAAATTATGTCTCTACCATAAATTCATCAACACCTATGACTACAATCTGGAATAAAGTTCGTACATTAAAAGGTGAACAAAACTCAATCCATATTAACACTCTTTATTATAAAAACAAATTAATATCTTCCAAACAAGAAATTAGTAATATTATGTCAGATGTATATAAGAATAATTCAAGCAATGCAAACTTCAATCCCGCATTTTTAGATTTCAAAAATAAACGTGAAATGACAGATTTATCTATAATAGATAGTGATAATCCACTAAATTTCCCCATCACATATCAAGAATTTGAAGAAGCTCTAGATAAATCAAAAAACACTTCATCGGGTCCTGATAATATACCAATCATATTTATCAAAAACTTGCCGTACATAGGAAAATTAATTCTCTTAGACATTTTCAATCACATTTACCTTAATAAAAAATTTCCTTCAATCTGGTCTGAATCAACAATTATTCCCATATTAAAACCTTTCAAATCAAAAACTGACCCCCATTCCTATAGACCAATTTCTCTTACAAATAATACATGCAAACTACTAGAAAAAATTTTAAATAACAGATTAATGTGGTTTCTTGAAAAAAAAACCAATTATTAAGCCATATCCAAAGCGGTTTCAGAAAAGGCAGATCAACTCATGATGCCTTAGTAGCTATTGACAATATTATATGTGAGTCCTTTAGAAATAACCAGAAAGTAATTGCCATATTTTTTGATATAAATAAAGCATTTGATACTGCATGGAGATACAACATTTTACAAACCATGTCCAATTGGGGTATCCAGGGAAATTTTCTTGCCTTTGTAAAACATTTCATGAATAATAGGATATTTCAAGTACGTGTAAATGGAATTACCTCAAAAACAGTATTCCACAGTCTTGAAAACGGTATTCCACAGGGCTCAACCTTAAGCCCCACTTTATTCTTAATAGCAATTAATAATATCGCTCAAGAGATAAAGCTACCTTTGAAAGCAGGTCTGTATGCAGATGACTTAGTTGTATATACTAGTAGCTGTAATATTACACTAGCCTCAAACATTTTGCAATCATTTCTGCATAAACTAGAAGACTGGTCCCAAAAGACTGGTTTTACGTTCTCAGGTGATAAATCTCGTTTCATCGTATTCAATAAAAGAAAAACTGATTGCAAAACAACACTTACTCTAAATGGTATCAACCTAGAACAAGTAGAGAGCATTGACTTTCTTGGTCTAAGACTGGACAGTCAGTTAACATGGGCAGAACATATTAAAAAGCTAGTCGTATCCTGCCAATCTAAAATAAATCTCCTTAAAATGCTATCAAACCGATCTTGGGGAGCGGACACCATAAAATTGCTGCATATATACCAATCATTAATCCGAAGTAAACTGGATTATGGTGCAATATGCTATTCAACTGCGAGTAATTATATACTTAAAAAACTAGACATTATACAAAACACATGTTTAAGACTAATTCTGGGTGCTTACCGAACTAGTCCTGTTTCAAGTTTTCAGGTTATCCTAAATGAATCTCCCCTATCAATACGAAGACAACACATTTCTTTAAATTATGCCGCGAGATTGTCTTCCAACCCTAATAACACAAATTATCCACTTCTTTATAAAATATATCCACCTACTCATTGCCATCAACAAATTAAATATCCACCCCTTAAAGAACGTCTAACGAGATACGGTTTTGACATGGAACAGCTCACACATTCTTACCCTACACAACGAACTATACCTCCCTGGACTATTAATTTCCCCACTATTGATCTATCCCTCACGGCCTATCCAAAGAGTACCACAAATCCCATAATCATTAACAAATTATATCAAGAACGGATATTAGAATACACTGGCCATAACAAGATTTTTACCGATGCGTCAAGAACTGAAAACGGACACGCAGCGGCTTATATTCTAGGAAAGTCTGAATATGCAGTTCGCATCCCTCAATTCTGTAGCATTTTCACGGGAGAAGCAATCGCCATTTTAAAGGCTTTAGACATGTGTAAGAGTCATGCAAGCTCAGATTTTCTTATCATTACTGACTCTTTATCTGTTCTTCAGAGCTTAAGGCAAATATATCCAGTACATGCTATCCTGCAACAAATACAATTAGCACTTTATCACCTACAAAACAGACACGTTAACGTTACATTTCTCTGGGTACCATCACATACAGGTATCGCAGGAAATGAAAAAGTAGATGAATTAGCAAAGAAAGCTGCTACTGACGAGCAAACTGAAATTATGACTACAATTCCATTCACTGATATCCAGCTCAATATTAAACAGCACTGTGTAAAAAATTGGCAACAAATGTGGAATTCTACTAAGGCTAACCTTAAAAACGTGAAAACTAGGATTGGCACTAAACTACAATTTCCAGAAAACAGAAGGCAACAAGTGATTATAAACCGACTAAGAATTGGACACACAGCGTTAACTCACCAGCATCTCATAACAAAAGAACTACCACCTGAATGTTCCTATTGTGAATGTCCAATAACTGTTCAACATGTATTGATTGAATGTCCTCTTTATTCCTACGAAAGAGCCATCAACAACGTACCAGAAGAAGCAAAGAAACTTAAAGATATTTTAAACAGTAATGTATCTAATACAATCAAATTCCTTAAGGACATACGTTTACTACACAAAATTTAAGTTATATGTATCTCTTTGTAATTTGTAATTTATTATGTGTAATTTGTAATAACAATTTGTAATAACAACTGTAAAATCTGTAAAACCCGCTAATAACCTTTAATGGTTGATGCGGAAATTCTAAATAAAAAAAAAAAAACATTAACGCAGAATTCCGGAATACCGGAGTAATTATCCCACCACATAAAAAGGGAGATCAGCTTCAATGTAAAAACTACCGGGCAATAACGCTACTAACAGCGTTATTGCCCGGTATTGTGGGCCTACCACAGGGAGATGTCCTATTTTGTATTCTATTCAACATCACATTAGAAAAAATAATTAGAGAGTCAAAAGTCAACACCGGAGAAACATTAATAAAAAAGTGTACAAATATTGGCATTTGAAATGATGTTGATATCATAGCTAAAAGCGAAAGAAAGAGAAAGATAGAACCAATTATTGCAATAGAAAGAGCGACACAAAACGGTGGCCTAAACATTAACGAAATAAAAACCAAATACATGAAGTCCAGCAAATCGACAGGCCCAAGAAACCTACAGAATCTGACAATAGCAGACTATAACATCGAAAGCGTGAAAAATTTTACATATCTAGGATCACTAGTTACCGCAGATAACAATGTCAGTGAATAAGTTAAGAGAAGAATACATATATATATATATATATATATATATATATATATATATATATATATATATATATATATATATATATAATGGACTAATGAAACATTTAAGATCTAACATTACATCTAACATTAACATTATCTAAGATTACAAGAAAAACCAAATGCAAAATATACAAAACCCTGATAAAACCGGTACTTGTATATGGATCAGAGACATGGACACCGTCGAAAAGCGATGAGAACCTATTAGGTACGTTTGAACGAAAAATCATTGGACACATATATAAGGGGGTGAGAGAAGATGACATATGGCGCAAAAGATATAATTTTGAACTATACACAGCATACAATGAATCCGAGGTCATAAAGATCGGACGTCTGCACTGGATGGGCCATGTTGAATGGATGTTGGACACTGAAACACCAAAATATATAATGAGGCGAACACCAGTAGCGAGAAGGTCAAAGGAAGACATAAACTTACATACATGGAACAAGTATAGCAAGATCTGAAAACATTTAAGATTAGCAACTGGAAAAACAAAGCAAGGAACGGAACAGAATGGAGGAAAATTCTAGAACAAGCCAGGATCCAGAAAGGGTTGTCGAGCTACTGATGATAATGATGAACAACGAAGAACTAACACAACTATATATAGGTAAAAAACTTATGAAGAAAAGAGAAACGCATACACTGAAAACAGAAATTTAGATCAGGAAACGACATATTAAAATAACTCGAAAGCCATATGAGTCAAGGAGAAACGAGAAAGTTCTATCACCAAATATACATTATTAGAAAATCATTTCAGCCAAGAATCAATTTTTGTAATGATAAGAATGACTTGTTTAGCAACAAATGGGATATTCTGTTATTATGGGTCAGACACTTTCGAGAGTTCTTCGAAAGGGAACCTACTAGTAACATAGAACTTGTAGCATTTGCGATTCATTGTTTTTTTTTGTGTATATTGAAATCCCCTCGTATATGTAATATATTGAAATCCCCTCATATATGTTTGAAAAATCGAAGAGCATTTTTAATGCATTTCAGTTTCCGATTCGTACGTATTAAAACACCAAATTCTTTTAATTCATTTTAGCTTTGCTAAGTAATAAAAACCATTTTAGAGTTTTTTATTATTTTAAAGATGTGTACTTTCTCGGCATTTTCTTTTAATGTTTTATTCGAAGTCGCCTTATAATTTTTGTACGTCGTAGAAATGGAGTCTTTTACGTTTTAACTTTCGTTGTGTTTTGTTATTTCAGCGTTTTCTTTTATTTCAAGTTATGTGAACGAATTTTTAAGATATTTTCGTCATTCTTACTTGGGTCGTTGTAGACTCAATTATGGATCCAAGTTTATCCGTCGAATTTGTAGTTTTCTGTTTTGGCCATTTTTGTGGCTGTTTTGTGGCGGTTGATGATAGCTGCAGTTAAAGGGAGGTTTGAAATGTAGGCAATAGTAAGCAGATGTATTTGGTTAGTCGGAGCTACGATGGTTCCAGTTTTTTAAGAAGTCGAGTGAAAGGTGTGTTCCAGTACCCCAACTTTCAACCTTAGGTTTGTATTCGTCCTAATTAAGAAGTCCAGTTTACAACTTAATGAGTGATTGTGACATCCAGGTAACTTTTATTGTTTGTTTAATTTTCAAGTAAAGACGGACATTATTTTAGAAAAATAATTGCCTTCGTAACAATTTAAATTTTTGTTTTTTTTTTAAATTGTAAATTTTAGGTTTGTAACTTAAGCTGTTATTTTATTTGTATTCAGTTTTTAAAATTTAATGTTAACATATGACAGCTAGCTTTATTATTTTCGATATTTATTTGTTTTGTTCGTTAAAAAAAAGGGTTAACCTCTGTGCGGTAACATTTGTAAGTTTTTTGTAGTATCTCCAACTCCTAGAGTTTCTAAATGGATGACAAGTTTTTTTGTATTTTTGTATTTTGCGACTATTGATGTAATATTTTTGTATTGTCTTTTTTGAGTATTCTTGTATTCTTTATGTTTTGTAACTGTTTGTGGTAAGACACAATAAATGTTAAATTTTGTTTTCTTAATATTTTGTTTATTTTTTTAACAAACCTTTTTTTGAGTTTCATTTAAAAAAGATATGTTTTTTATGTTTAATAATTATTTCCCTAGTTATAACTAGTGGTTGTAATAGGTATAATTAGGCACCTCAAAGTAGCGCCCTATATTAAATTACTAGAAGTGTTTCCTGTTTCTTTTTGCTTTGTTTATCCCAAGAAACTCACGACTCCTTATTTCATTTTTTTGTAATTGCCCCAATCCACCCCCTTATCTTTTACTTATCCACGACCTCAGCTCTCCTAACAAACCCTGAGTGCCGTTCGTACAAGTAGCGATTATTTTGTTTGCCTTATCTCCACCCCCTTAGTTTCAGTCCCCAATTTTCTACCCCTTGTATTAATACCCCATGTGGTAGGCAAAATATATTCATTAAAAACGGGAGTATTGAAATGAGGAATTTGTGGAACTCCCCTTGCTCTACGAATTAAAAATATCTATAAAAAGGTAACAAACCACAAATTCCCAGGTAGTGATGGTATCACAGCAGAGTTGTTTAGACACATATTTTATAAACGAAAAAATCGTTTGTAACATTTGGTCTAAGGAGCAAATGCCTGAGGAAGGAAGAATAGGCTTAATTTGCTCGTTACACAAAAACAGGAACCAATTATAATGCATTAATGGCTGCTTAATAAATCTCATAAATACTTGATACTAGATATTGCCAAACATGTCAAACATCACGCTTCCTGTGATATTAACATGTGCAAGATGCACCATTACCAATGGTGCAAGATTAGCACAATTAATCTGATGCTAAATAGAAATACTGCTGTAGATGGAAAGGATCTTTAGCAGTCGTATAAATGGTTAGGGAATGAAATTCAAATAAACAGAGCTAGCCAGACATGTGTCGGATATTAATCGTGACCCACATCCCGAAGCAAAGCTTCAATTAAACGGAGTCCAAGTTTCACAAAATGACATATTTGGGAACTGTGATAACGGATCAACTAGATCCAGACATAGAAATAAAACGTAGAATAGCAACGACTAAAACTACTTTTATGAAAATGAAGTCATTTCTTTACAATAATCATCTCAGTTAAGAACTAAGTCAGAGAATGGTTAAGTGCTATGTTTATCCGTATTTTTCTATGGTGCAGAAGTATGGACGCTAAAATTATCAATCATGAACAAAATTAAAGCATTGGAAATGTGGGTTCATGGACGAAGGCTGAAGATACCTTGGACAGCAAGGAAAACTAATGAAGAAGTATTAAGTAACGTCAACAAAGATAGAAAACTGATAAAGACTATTAAACATCAAAAAATGTCTTATCTGGGACATATAGTAACGGGAAGTCGATAAAAAATATTACACCTGATCCTTAAAGGCAAAATAGAGGGCCGTAGAGGTGTAGGAAGAAAACAAGTTTCTTGGTTAAAAAAGATTCGTGAATGGACTCAAATACCAAATGCAGGACAATTATTCCATATTGCAGAAGATCAACAAGCCTTTGCAATGGTGATCGCCAACGTCAAATAAATTCTGATATGGCATGCGAAGAAGAAAAACCTCACATGTAAGCAGTGTTTGATAAATTAAACTATAGATGTAAATCGGATCTACCTACATGCCTCAAAAGAAAAATCTTTGACCAATGTGTGGTAACTGTACTCATTTATGGAGCAAAAACATAAATAAGCACAAAAAATATAGTAAACACGATTTGCACGACTCAGAGACCTATATAGCTTTAGATGTTGGCTGACTCTCTAAGAGACCGAATATCAAATATAGAAATACGTCGTAGAACACAAACAAAAGACGCTATCGAAAAAATAATGTCACTAAAAAGGAATTGGACAGGACAAGTCGTCAGATTATCAGATGACCAATTGACAAAACATATTCTCGAGTGGAGGTCAAGACAAGTAGGACTACGGAGGAGATGACGCCCACCAATCAGATGGATTGACGATCTGAAGCGAGTTAGCAGTAACTAGATGCACGTCGCACAAGACAGACAGGTGGAAAGAGCTAAAGATCAGCTATTTATGTCCAGTAGTGGGTGCTTACAGGTTGATGATAATGATTATGTAGCGTTGAATGTTACAAAAACAAAAATACATGTACAAATGTACAAATGTACAATGTACAAATACAAAAAAAAAGAATATTTTGATTTAAAAATTTAAAATATTTCTAAATTCTTATTTTCAAAAAATAGAAGAAAATACAAACCTACTATGATTTTGATTGTAGGTTTACACATATACGAAGGGCCGGAGGAAAACTGTTCCTTATCCAAAAAAGCTTGTATTATGTTTTACCTTATGTTTTTGACAATTCAAAGGAACTCATCATGTTATGAGAGATTTGGATTTTCTTATGCCGGTCAATATGTTCTTGAAGAGAGACATTGTAATGCGATATAAGTTCTACTATATTCAAGAGTTTTCCATTGGATGACCCTTGCTGTAGGAATAGAAGAGCATCAATAATGCCGTCCCCAGTAAGACTCTCCTTGATGGATCTGGTTTTGGTGTTCTGCATCGATACCTAATTTGCTAAACAAGATTTTAAAGTTTTCCACGAGAAAACAAAACTTTGTAGTTAGACGAATTTTTATGTTCAGGCTATTTTTGATGATGAGGTGATGAATTGTGCAACAAAATCAAATAAAATATTGATTATGGTGTTTTCATATGGAAAAATTTAAATAACATTATTTTTCTTATAAACTTTTTAAAATTTGCCTTCCCCTGAAATTTTAACGCGTCGGCACTTGCCCTTCTGCCCTATCCTAGTTCCGGTCCTGCCAATAAATACTAAAAACACCAGTTGCGTTTCTCGCGAAAATTTTAAATTCGTGCCAGTTAATAAAAAATTTGACGTCAACGAGTTCAAGTTTAAGCTTTTCTTTTTAAAAATAAACAAAATCCCATTGGCTGAATATCAGCTGGAGTACGGGTGATGGATTAAAAATATTTATTTGGTCTAGAAGTCAGGTTGGAAAAGCCGAATCTGAATTTATAACTTCAAGGTCACTTGGCTGTAAAATTTGCGATGTTTTTGCATATCTGCGTTGTTTCTTGCCAAAGGTTGTTGGGGATAATGAACTGTACGTTTTACCTTAGCGTTAGAACATTATATTGCTATTTCTGTCGGGTATACAATCTCCAACTTGTTCAAAAATCAGATTACTTCATAAAATATTAAAGTTACTAAAATACTTATAAGTACGAGACTACATTGATATAATAAACTAATATATTTACAAAGAACTGTTTTCTTTACAACTTCTATGCAATACAAAAATGACACAAAAAATGTTGCAGTCATTCTTCAAACCTTATTGAAGAATGACTTTAACATGTGTTGTTGTGTGCGACCCCTAGTATTGTGCCCCTTAAATTTATGTTTCTACATTTTATCTAATCTAAGTTTTAACTGAATCAGTTATTTATGAAACGTAGTAAGTTATAAAGCACATAGCACTGCTGTGACTACAAATATCTAGGTATTACCATTTCACAAGAAGGAACATTAGACAAAGCCATAAGAGAGAGAAATACGTCAGGAAGAAAAGCCACCACAATGTTAAATAACATATTATGGGACCAATCCATCAGCAAAGAAAATGAAAAGAGGATATATGAGACTATAGTAAAAATTATGACTTTATACAGCTGTGAGGTACGGCCACTGAAAGAAAGAACACTGGCAACGCCGAAAGCGATGCAAATGGATTTTTGGAGAAGAGCTGCAGGAAGATCTAGAAGAGAAAGGATTACTAATGAACGCATTAGAGAAATAATGGGAATCAAACAAACAATCACAGATGACCTAACAACAAAACCACTTATCTGGTTTGGACACATACAAAGAATGGATGAACAAAGAATACCAACATAAATATTAAAATGGCAATCAGAAAGAAAGAGAAAACGAGGTAGACCGAGAAAAAGTTGGAGAGAAGGAATAAATAAAGAACTGAGAGAGAGGGCCATAGAAGAAGACATATGGAACAACCGGACTAACTGGTGATTGAAAGTCGGAAAACGAGGAAGAACGTTATAAACCGACATGTAGTAGTAGTAGTAAGTCATAAAACTTAAATTTTATAGGAGAAACAAAAAAATCGTTTCCAGGATATTAGATTTTATAAATTATTTTAAATATAAAAAATACTGACAAGAAAGTTTAAATGAAACATGACAAAGGTAAAATTACAAACTTTTGAATCTTAGTTAAGAATAATTTTTCAATTAAATCTTATGACTTAGTTTGATTCATAAATAAACAAAGTTGTTAATATACATTTTTTATTTAAAACATAAAAATAAGCTATTAAACGTGAAAAAATAACATGAAACTATTGCCAAAATACATTTATGTGCTTTTATAAACTTCAATTACATGTGATGACGTAAGAAACTATTCCCTATTGGCGATTTGTCCAGTTTTGTATGTAACGTATTATAAAATTCTTTGTGCTCTTCTGGTAAGTACTGAAGTGTTTTTTTAAACTGCCTATCTTCTCTTTCAAAATGGTACACTTCGATTGATAAGCTAGAGTAGTAGGTAGATCAAGCAAGTCTCTGATGGCTTCCCAAAAGTACAAAAAGAAGAATTGGATGACTGACGAAATATTATCAATGATGGACGACCGCAGATCATTTAAAAACAAAGACCGAACCAAACATCAGCAGATGAACCGACAAATACAAAAAGAGTGTCGAAAAGCTAAAGAACAGTGGCTGCTAGACAGGTATGCAGGAATGAAGGAATTGGAAGAAAACATGACCACTTTAACATACATAATCTTATTAAAGAAGTGACAGGTCATACAAAACTTTGCAGTTTTAACAGTATTGTGAAGGACAATAAATTAATTACTGATCCCAAAGATCTACTTCAACATTGGAGAAACTACAAACAGCAACTATACTCAGACACAACTAGAAGAAACTCTGAAAGTGAATATAAAAGTGAACCCTTCCCCAAAATATTGAAGTCAGAAGTTGTAAGGGCAATCAAACAGAGCAAATGAAAAAAGCACCAGGCCCAGACGACATGTACATAGAGGTTCTAACAATGTTGAGTGAAGACAATTTAGACACCTTGGTAGATATTTTTATTGACATTTATGGGTCCGGTCAAATACCACAGGACTGGCTTCAATCAACCTTTATACCAATCCCAAAAAAGCCAAACGCTAATAGTTGCGACCAATTCCGAATGATTAGCTTATTGAGCCAGGTCCTAAAACTCTTCTTAAAGGTAATTGACACAAGAATATACAACAGATGTGAAAGAGACATTAGCCCCACACAGTTTGGTTTCAGACAAGGATTTGGCACAAGAGAAGCACTTTATTGTTTAACTGTCCTACTTCAGAAATGCAGAGATCAGCAAAAAGATGTCTTCCTATGCTTTATAGATTACCAGAAAGCATTCAATTGTGTTAATCATTCAGAATTAATAATATTGCTCCAAGAACGTTCGATAGATGAGAATGACCTTAAAATCATAAAGGACCTTTATATAAATCAAGTGGCATCTGTGAGAGTAGGACTGGAATATACATCATATTTCTCAATCGAAAAAGGTGTACGACAGGGTTGTGTTCTGTCACCCCTCCTTTTTAATCTTTGCTCTGAAATGATTTTCGATAGAGCCTTAAGTGACACTGAAGATGGAATCAAAATTAACGGACAGACTATTAGCAATCTTTGCTATGCTGATGAAACAGTCATAATAGCTGATAGCCAAGAAGCGCTACAACGAGTAATAGATAGAATAAACACTGAAGGAGAACGAGTGGGCTTGAAGATTAATATAGACAAAACGAAGGTAATGGTGGTTAGTAGAACACAAAATATGCAATTAAATATAAGAGTAAACAACAAGAACACCCAAAAGGTCCCCAAGTTCAGATACCGTTGGATAACTGAAGATCTAGATCCAGACATAGAGATACGTAGCAGGATTGAGCAAGCCAGAACAGCACTTACTAATATGAGAACCTTGCTAAGCAACAGCAGCCTCAACTTAATGCTTCGATATCGCTTTGTAAAATGTTATGTTTACTCCATACTGCTATATGGTGTATAAACCTGGACCATAAAGGCCAATGTGATGAACCGATTGGAGGCCTTTGAAATGTGGGTATTTAGAAGACTACTTAAAATTCCCTGGACAGATCACACAACAAATGTCGAAGTATTAAATCGAATGGCAGAGAACGAGAATTGCTGCCAATAATAAAAAAAAGAAAAACTGCTTATCTCGGTCATATATTTCGAAATTCCAAGTACCAGTTCTTAAAGCTTATTATGGAAGGGAAGATAGAAGGAAAACGAGGCATCGGAAGAAAGAATACTCATGGCTTAAAAACATAAGGGATTGGACAAACCTCGTTGTCCATGCACTTTTAGAGCCACGCAAGATCGAGAGGGGTATTCCAGAATTGTCGCCAACATTCACTAATTGGATAGATTACCATAAGAAGAAGTAGGTAGATGAACATGATACTACCCTAGCTTTTTTAAGGTAAATAGACTCCTTATAGCCCCACCAATAAAAATACTAACAGTAACAGTGCCTTTTGTTTTTGAGTCTAATACAAATTCGTTGTATTCTGAAATTTTAAAGGTTCTTTCCTTTGTGCTTTGTTAAAAATACATTTAATAGATTTGGTAACTTTTTTGTACAGAGAGGGCCACCATTATTGAAAATCAAGAATGTCTGTAGTATCAACTAGCTTTACTTAAAACTTGTTTATGTTTCTTTTGCAGGACTTAGTATTCGTTCCATGACTTCTTTGACAGTGTAATAGCGATCTGACACGCTTAACCAGACCGAAGTCTCTATCATTCGGGAGGAATGAATGACCTCTTGAATGCAATTTATAGAATTTTTTTTTGAATCGGCCCATATCTGTCAGTGGAGATAAGGAGAGGGGTCAGGCAAGGTTGCATACTGTCGCCGTTATTGTTTAATGCTTATTCTGAAGAAATCATACAAGAAGCTTTGGTAAACAAGACAGTCGGCATAAAAGTGAACGAAAGTTTAATTAACAACATTAGGCATGCCGACGATACGGTCATAATAGCCGACAACTTGGAAGACTTAGAAAGAATAATGAACAAAATATTAAGATATAGTGGAGAATGCGGACTCTCTCTTAAGATAAAAAAAAACAAATTCATGGTAAGAACAACAATACAAACGAAATATTAACTTTAGGCGGCCAACAGATTGGAAAAGTAAGAATTAAGAGTCAGAATTAAAAAAGCGCGTGCCAACTTCGTAAAAATGAAAAAGATTTTATGCAGCAAAGATTTGACATATACTCTATTATGGAGGTAAATCATAGACATTAAACCAGAATACAATAACTCGACTTAACGCGTTTGACATGTGGACATTTAGAAGATTCGTAACATAGTTTCGAAACACAATTCAGATTTCTGCTTATAATCTGAGCCTTCTAAAAATTGCAAGGCAAACACACCTTGATAAAAGATGTTAAAAGGGGCATGGGGAATCTAAAATTTGCATTCCACGACATGTCTATTACAACTAAGCAGAAATCCTTAGCGAATTGTGCTTCTAGTACTCACACAGAGTATATCCGAAATAAAGTGAAAAAGACAGCAAATATTTGATTTCACGCAAACAACATCTGTTGATACGTATTTCGACCTAATAGGTCTCATCAGAACAGCCATTCATAGGTGTTCTCAACTTGAAAAATCAATATTTTCTGTCTTTAAACAAGCAACAATAAAATGGCTTCAATACGGACGCGATAGCGACATCTAATTACAAAATCCGTAAAATAGTTTCAAAACACAATTCAGATTTCTGCTTATAATCTGAGCCTTCTAAAAATTGCAAGGCAAACAGACGTTGATAAAAGATGTTAAAAGGGACATGGGGAATCTAAAATTTGCATTCCACGACATGTCTTTTACAACTAATAAGAAATCCTTAGCGAATTGTGCTTCTAGTACTCACACAGAGTATATCCGAAATAAAATGAAAAAGACAGAAAATATTTAATTTCACGCAAACAACATACAGATACATCTATGTTAAAAGGTCGAAATACGTATCAACAGATACATAGGAGTTGTTTGCGTGAAATCAAATATTTGCTGTCTTTTTCATTTTATTTCGGATATACTCTGTGTGAGTACTAGAAGCACAATTCGCTAAGGATTTCTGCTTAGTTGTAAAAGACATGTCGTGGAATCCAAATTTTAGATTTCCCATGTCCCTTTTAACATCTTTTATCAACGTTTGTTTGCCTTGCAATTTTTAGAAGGCTCAGATTATAAGCAGAAATCTGAATTGTGTTTCGAATCTATTTTACGGATTTTGTAATTAGATGTCGCTATCGCGTCCGTATTGAAGCCATTTTATTGTTGCTTCTTAAAAGACAGAAAATATTGATTTTTCACGTTAAGAACACCTATGAATAGCTGTTCTGATGAGACCTATTAGATCAAAATACGTATCAACAGATACATAGGGGTTGTTTGCGTGAAATCAAATATTTGCTGTCTTTTTCATTTTATTTAGAAGATTGTTAAAGATTCCATGAGAAGATAGAGTCCCGAATATAGAAGTGTTAAGGAGAATAGGCAGAGAGAGGGAAATGGAAAATACAATAAAAAAAAGGAAATTGCAATACCTAGGATATGTGATGAAGGATTTCATGAGTAGATAGAGTTCCGAATACAGAAGTGTTAAGGAGAATAGGCAGAGAGAGGGAAATGGAAAATACAATAAAAAAAAATTGCAATACCTAGGATATGTGATGAGAGGCAAAAGTTACAACATCTTGAGACTCATAATTCAAGGAAAAATAGAGGGTAGGAGAAGCGTAAGAAGAAGAAGCGTTTCCGGGTTGAAGAACCTGAGAGAGTGGTTTGGTTGCAGCTCAAGGCAATTGTTCAGAGCAGCTGCCTCGAAGGTCAAAATAGCCATGATGATTGCCAACCTTCGTCGCGGAGATGGCGCTTAAAGAAGAAAGCATACAGGGTGGAGTAAATTTACTAAAAACAAATAGAAAAATTCTATTTTACGGAAGACTTAGAAAATTACAGGGTTGTAAACAAAATCAGTTTGCAATCACTTGATAAAATAAATCAGACGTTTATCATGTGCAGCTTAGACGTATAGCTATTAAATGATATAACAAAAATTCTAGAACCTACTCAAATCGACGAATAATTCTCCTATACACAAGCAATCCATTAGTCCAAATGGCCCCAAGCCAACACCTCACCGTCTGTGGGAAAACTCGGATAAACTGATAACCTAAAGCAACTTAGTTGGATTTACAATTAATCCAAAGTTCATGGAGCCGAGCGATCGAACCGATTATTAGCTTGACCATGTGTGCCAAAATCACATGTCGGATGATTCAGAACCATCCACGGACATACCGTGTGTGTGTGTGTGTGTGAAATCACAAGTCCAAATTACTCGCGGTTTTCATTAGTATTCTGACGAGTAAAGAACGATACTGTGTCCACTGCGCACAAAAGAAATTGAGTAAAATTATCGGGCATGATTTCGTGATTGAAGTTATATAGAAATATAAAGCTCATTTGAAGCTCATAGGTACATCTCTTAGCTAAGTACCGATGTTTAGCACTGATATTGGAGTTCGTTCTCTTGAATAATATAGTGGCCATCTGAAGCAACGTATTGTATGTTATGTCCTCCATCATCAACTACTTATGCTAATCAACAGACTCTCAACAGTTCTTTAATTAAATTAACTTGCCTTCCTTTTTCATTTACAAGCCACATGCCTCTTTGTGTTCTTATGTTTATATAAATAAAATTTGTTTCTTCTATAGAAAAATACGAGACACAAATGACACAAAACACTCAAGACAAACTGGCTGGTTTGTTCGTGTATAGACCACTAAATTGGACCCGGACCAAACTTAATTGGGTTAAATGAATACGCGCCGTTTAGATCGCTCGTGTGTGGCGGTTATTGTTGAGAATTGTAGTAAGAAGGTTAATAATGGAAAAGAGTCATAAAAACCAGCATTATGAAAGCAATGGTAAAATTGATAAAAAAAGAATCCGACGATCCAGAAGACCTTGTATACCTATGTGAAATTACCGAAGAAACAAGAGAGATAGGCTTGGGTGATACAAATGGGAATAAAAGAGAAGAGCTAATCAGACAGAATGACAATATTTGTTTTTTCTGAAAACGTTGAAACTCCCAATGAATATGGCCAATAATAGACAAAGAAAGTTTCCATTCTAAAGAAAAATAAGCAGAAACATAAATCACAGAGCATAAAAACAAAACCACGTGTAATTCTCTGTATTTACCGCAGGAGTCAAACACTGGCCTCACAGCTGTGAATGTTCGTTCTACCGTGCTTGTCTGTTATTATGTTCGCCAATATCTAGTTATTTATAGAACAAAAGTGAATATTAATATACGCAATAGATACACTAGGAAGCTGTTGAGGTCGATGTTGTTTATTTACATGCGATATTTATTTGTTTTGAGACCAAAATTATAGTTTTTACGTTTAATCAGGAAATTGCTGTAAGAAACATTAATTTATGTACTGTACCATAACGAAGTATAATAAATAAGCATTATAACGATTGTTAAATTTAATGATTTTTATTATTCTATCCCATCCTATAAATAAGTGGTTGCTGGCTAACACACAAAAAATGATTTGCTTGGAGAAGGATAATTTCTATTTCTTCAATTATAAAAATTGTTCTCCGAGCAAGTCCTTTTTCTTCGCCCGTTGTGGAGGAAGAGGTCTCTCAAATATTAAAGTCTCTTAGTAATTCTAATTGAAGTAATTAAAAAAAAACTTATCAAATAGTTTTAATAACTTTCACTCATCTTATTAATTTAATTCTATCAACTGTAGTAATTCCGGAAGTACTAAAATACACAAAAGTACTACCTATCTATAAAAAAGTGATTAATTAAAAACTGACAATTACAGATCCATAAGCATGGTTGTTTCGATTTTTGGGAAAGTAATTAATGGCTATTAAACAAGAATTTTATTCCTATTTTCAGTCAAATAATTACTTTAGCAACTCATAATATGGATTCAGAAGTGCTTGTTCTACTGCCAACGCGGTATTTAATCTCGTGGGCGAGGTGATTGAGGGGCTTAAACGCGCCAATCGCAGAGCAGTTTCTCTTTGCGCCTTGTCGAAGTCTTTTGACCAAGTTTCACATGATATTTTGCTCAACAAATTAAATTACTGTGGAATCAAAGGTATCCTTCTTAAATTTATATCTTCTTATCTATGTGGCAGACACCAGGCGGTAGTGTCTAAAGGTCATCTCTCCGATTTTCTATCCGTAAAACATGGAGTTCCACAAGGTTCGGTCTTGTGACCTTTTTTGTTTATTATTTATGTTAACGATTTGCCTAAATTTATATCTCCTTACAAATATCAGAAAAAAATAATGATGATTTAAAAATCAGGAAGTTTCTACTAAATCTAGCACATGGTTTGCTGCAAACAAACTAAAACTTAACTATGAAAAAACACAAAATTTGGTTATATCTGCAAGTAATTTACATAACGATCTATATAATAAAGAGACTGTTAAACTATTGAAAATAACCATAGATAATCGACATAAAATGGTCGGCTAATGTCTCACAACTAAAGAAAAAGCTATCAAGTTCATTACTTGTTATTCGCCAATTAGCAAGGATTGACAACTTTTAAAAATTAAAAATTACATATTTTTTTTTATTTCATTCTCACCTAAACGATGGATTATTTATATGAGGCAATTCAATAAATGCACTTCAAATTTTTAGAATGCAAACGAAAGTTAACAGAAATTTGCAAAAATGACAGCATATAACCTAGAAACAGTGCCATTTAACATAACTTTAAAGATTCTGTGGTGGGCGCTCAATCGGTAAGGAATCTCATGTGTCTTTGGACAAAATGAGTATACCTTCAATAAGAATTTTTGTTCTTGTATGGTTAATATCGCTTTAACCTGATGCAAATGTAAAACGATGTTTGAACCTGAAACATTAAGGGGTTGTCAACAGTCAAAAATAGAAAGGAGTTTTAACGTATTTCTACATAGATCATATACGAAGATGATCCATGTGAAGAACGGCCAAACACAGCAGTGTGGGAAGTTCTAGAGCCAATACATATGCCTCTTCTAATTCGCTTCGGCAAAATAATAATGTATTGCATATTTTCTTAATATTTATTGTGAGTCCTAGCCTCCACAAAAACTTTTCTCCAGTCGTCCCTGTTCATCGCCTTTCTCCGACAAGCACGTATTCCCATATTTCTCTTTATCGATGTGATCAAGGAGCCTCGTTCTTCTTTTTCTCTGACCAATAGATCTATCAAGGAACATTTTTCTAGTTGGGTTATTTTGTTCCATCCGAATGACATGCCCTATCCACCTCAGATATCTAAGTTCAAAGTTGTATCGTGTTCTCCACACTCCATTTTCATTAATCGCTCCATAGATTCACCTTACTTTTCTTTCGAAATATCCTAATATGTTTTCATTACTTTTTGTTAGACTCCAGATCTCTGAACTATATATTGGGACTGGGCGTATTATTGTTTTGTAAAGTTTTATCTTTGCATTTTCCAATATAATTGATAATTTAAGAATGATGTTGAGCCCAAAGTAGCACTTTTTGGCAGTAAAAATTCTTCGGTTTATCTCTGCAATAGTGTTACTTTTTGTGTTGTCGTTAACTGCTTCGATTATATCGTTTTCTATCGTTTTCGTCGTAACAAGTGACAGTAGATTTTGTGGTTATTTTTGTTTGCTTATTTTCATGTACTTTGTTTTGTTGATATTTATTATTAAACCCATCTTTTTATCTGATTATTTTACTGGTAGATACGCCTCTCGTACAGTGTTTTCCGTTCTCCGAACAATGTTGATATCATCAGTATATTCAATGATTTACGTTGGTTTGTTATATATTAAATCGGTGGTGGTGGTTGTAATTTGTGACATACGTATTAATTTTTCCAGAGCCAGATTCAACAGTATACAGAATAGAAGGTCTTCCAGCCCGTTATTTACTATAAAAGGATCAGATAGTTCTCCTGGATTCATACTCTACATTCAACTTTTTCAAGAGTTAGTTCTGATAAATTTACCCACTGATTTAATCCTTATAGCTCTTTCATTGCTCGTAACATTTCTCGAGTCGTAAATTTTAGTCTATAAATATGATGGGTATCTACGCCAGATTTCAGTGTTTTTTTTCGAAAATTTGTCTCTGGATTGCAATCTGATGAATTGTCAATTGTCAATTGTCAACCTATGTAACCAGTCTTGTATTTTCCTGTTATTTGTTCTGCATTATGGTGCCTCCATACAATACAACAAATCATCACATGATATAATAAATAAAAAAAAGAAATAATGTTAACCAAAAAAAGAATTTAAAGTCATAATGAGATACGTTGGGAGTAGAAATATATTAAACTCAATCTCATGAAATATAAGACAAAATCGAAAGAGAATTAAAGAACAAAACAGCCATTGCTCAAAAGTAAGCAAGTATGGAGCATATACAGGGTGATTCATTAAGGATGTCCAATCTCTGAGTTTTAGATTCTAGACTACAAAATATATTGATTATGTCCAACATGCTGTATACAAATATGGCTATTTTCTAATTTACATTTAATTTTCGCAAAAGCTTTGTATGTTTTCTATATTTCTATTTTAAAATTGACAATTTTACGTTTTTTGGCATGAGGATTGCTAATTTAGACTTCAATTTAGAATTGTTAATAGAGGGCACTAGTTACATTTAGTCGTGTTAAATAAGTCAAAACTAATTTTTTTGTCTGGTAAGCTGTATGTTAAATAAAAAAAAAATATTAAGAAGCATTAAATTCTAGAAAAAAAAGTTACTATTCTTTGCTTCCAAGTGTAGCAATAATAGATTAAAGTAATTAAAGTAGCTACAAAAGACAAAAAACTTTGTTCAAAAACTAAATGTTCAAAATGTCCCCCATTTACTTCAATACACTTTTTGACTTCGCAAAGTTCTCTTAATATCAAAAAACCTTGGGTATTTATTTTTAACCTTATTAACAAAATTAAAAAGTCCAAAGGATTGAAATCAGGACATCTTGGTGGCCAGGCAAACTGGATGTTTTGTCTTTAGGCGAGAGCCATATCCTCTAACTCGTGTAAATATTTTTATTAAAAATCTTAATAGAGAAGTCTATTTAAATTGACTGGCAGTTTAAAATAACCTATTGAGTAGTCACATAGTTCACCAAACCAAATGTTAACCTTGCAAATGCTGACAATAGGCTTCTCTCGCTGCTTGAGGATTTTCAGAATCTGATAAATGATTATTTTTCCAAATAAATATTGCTCGGATGTAAATGTTTATCAGTTAAAAGAATTGTATTTAAAAACAAAAGTTTTTAAATTATGTTTTTTAATTTTTATTTTTAAACACAGAGAATAAATTTTTTTAATGTAAAATAAATAATCATTGTCTTTTTAGAAACAAATAACTCGATAAACGACCGAATTACATGAATCAAACACGAGTATTTTTTTTGTAGAATTGAACGCTTCTTAATTTTTTTTATCATGTTATCCATAGTTTACCCGACAAAAAAAAAATAGCAGTCCTTATGCCAAAAACCATAAAATTGACAATTTTTAAATATAAATTGTGAAAACATACAAAGTTATTGCGAAAATTAAAATTCATATTTCAACTTTTAACACCCTGTATCTCGGAAACTAACAATATTTCTATAAAGCATGTTGGGCAAACTCATTATATTTTTAGGTCTATAATCTACAACTCAGAGATTTGACATTTTTAATGAATCACCCTGTATAGATTCTATCAAATAGCATCCTGGATCACAAAACAACCTAATTATAACACCATCTACACTAATAATATTTATAGCCTATCTTTAATGTTTAATTGTGTTTTGATTATTTATAAACCTTAATTAAAAAGACACAAGCAAAAATATTTTTTAAAGCTAGAATTCTTTACTAAATTACGATAAAACAAACTATTTACAAACCTTTTTTTTCCGATTGCACCAACTTTCTTCTTTTGATATCACTACTTTTGCGAAAATAACAAATCTTTCTTTGTATAATCAAAGTCTCTTTAATTAAAAAATTAGCAACTGCACCACGAAATGTTTACGTCAAACTGCGGTGTCTATTTACAAATCATCTATTTATACCAGATTTTCTAAAATCATGCGCTAAAGGCGAACCCCTTTTCGAAATGTCAAGTCGCACTTCCTGAACGTCTTCGACTAAAATGCCTGCAAACTTTTAAATCATTTTTCTACGACTAAAAGCTATTGATGGTTAATTTTAGACTGTTTGGTTTTTTTAAGGAAACACTTGACTTTATTTTTGAGGTTCTTGAGAACAAAAGCCTGAACCGCGTCCAAATTGGCTGCTTGCCAAGTGTAAAGTTCTTTCTTTGTATGGTTCAGGATTTTCAGTCGCCATTTAGCGACAGGGTCGCCGTTTAAAATAAATTTAAAAGGAATTCGAAATAATCTGTGACAAAGAAACTTTTGAAACAATAAAAATTGGCCATATGCTTTAACAAAACAATTTTGCTCTCTGACTTTTGATATAGTTACGTTAAACCAGTGAAAGGTGCTCCAAATAAATTCTTTAAACCGTAAACATTGGCCATAAGCTCTTCCAGCGTTCTTCCAACAGGCTGATGTGAGTGGGAAACTATTAAATGAAAATTGATCGTTTAAATGGATATTTCTTTTGTATATATGTTATCTAACAGTGGTTAATTGAAGTGATTCTGATGAACCTCTGAGCGTGAAAAGTGTCGTCCATGTACAATCCTGTATAAATGAATACTAATATTTATACAATTATGTAGCTAATGGTTCCAAACAAAACCAAAAGAAAAACAGTAGTCAAAGCCATAACTACTCCATGCTGGCTAGATTGGTGGAACAGAATAATATAGAAAAACGTAATTATAAGGACTTATGGTTGCAATGCGATCGTGTGCCAATATAATCTTAGAAGTGATGCCAAAAGGAGCGCTCTAGAATGTAACTTAATGCTAACACGTTCTCAGCATCTTAAATCAGACTAGATATCTGGAGATTGTTGAAACAACTCAATTTATGAAGATGCCCATAGACATTACGTCTATATTATCATAAACGACTTTGTGTTGACACACAATGAAATAGCACTACAGAAGCTTAAGTTTTATACTCATAGGTTAAAATGAAAAGAGGTGTAGGAATGGAAAGTACTGATCCTAACCTTTTTTTCATCTTATAGAGAGGAGCCTGGAATCTTCAAAAGACATCTCAGTCCAGGACGCCACCTGACTGACCTTAGCGCCGGATTCATTCTTGGTACTCCCAGCGATAGTTCCCGAGGTACTTTAAAATGCCCTCTATTCGCCGAGTCTATGCCGAACGCCTACCAACTAAACCAGACCCTCCAATGTCATCCAGCGATCTAAAAGTGAAATGGCCGCTGTAAGACTGGCATCAATTCGGAAGCACTACCTTCATTCAATCATTATCCATTCATCCACATCCATACTCCATTCATCAGCAAGTAGGCTCCCTATTTCTTTTCAGGTAGCGCGTAGAAGACCCTCATCGCTTCTAATACGGTATTACTCTCAGAGGGGCATTTCATCCTTCCCCACAGTCTGACTCACGCATTCTAACTCATACAGTCTGACCCATTTTTCTAGCTGTAACTTCAAGCATATTTCACTCTTACCTTTGCCTTTGGTCCAGCTGTCTTCCTTTCCTTTTTTGTTGATCACTGCAGAGATATAATTGTGTATGCTAGTCCAACCTGATTTATTTTCATTCTATCAATCATTTCTTCCACTGTAACAAAATTCACACCAGTCTCTCTTTCCAATCTGTTCCTTTCAACTATCCATCTGTTTCAATCTAACATCGTATATGTCACAGTGTCCACAGTATAGGCATTCATCTGTGTCAGCCTTTTCGAACCTAGATAAGTAGGCTCTAAAACACCCGTGTCCTGTGAGCACCTACATCAGGAAAGAATCCAGTCGTCTGTGACCACAATCCACCCAATCTCTTATGTTCGGGAT
Organism: Diabrotica balteata; assembly: GCA_918026665.1. Lineage (NCBI taxonomy): Eukaryota > Metazoa > Arthropoda > Insecta > Coleoptera > Chrysomelidae > Diabrotica > Diabrotica balteata. Next base: position 32,603,349 of record OU898278.1, read on the forward strand.
CAGCATTTTCGTCCACTGTGCCACATCCTCCGTGTTGTTTCATTCTTTTTGTCATCTTTTAATTGACCTTTCCCTTTCCTGTCTTCTCTCGGCCATAGTAAGATTTGGCCTCTTCTCTTATAGAGCTCTTTTTTTTTCCACTGCCAAAACATGCAACGGAACATATCCACTGATGGTCCACAAGGTGCCGTAGACACAGTTTTGTAGGCGCATATCACTCGCAACAAACTTGTTCTGTCCATTTGTGTCATGAGCCTCCTATAGGCCGTTATCTCTACTGCCTCGCTCCAGACTATATGATTCTAACCTACATAGTATAGGATGTCCAAGAATGGAAGAATAAACTTACTGGAGTCTAACAGGAAACAGACCAAACCAAAGGAAAGCAAAACATATCCTCATATTTATAAAATAAACAAATTCTACAGAATAACATGCAAATTCTACAAATATGCTAAAGACAAGGTATTGTCTGAAAATGCATAGAATTGTTTACCAATGCCAAAAGTACCTACAGTAGGCCTTTTTATTTGAATTGACGACTAATAGGCTTCTTTAAAAGCCTAGATCTGCTGAACCAAATATGTATGTAGGGTATACACCCAAGATCTACCAGAGTACAGAGTAGAAAGCTTTATGAGGCCAATCTTTACCTTTAAAATCTAGAGTCTACAAGGTGCGGATATCAAAGGAAAACATTAAATCCGTAGTGGATATAAAAAAAATAAAAACTTATAGACGTCAACTAATATAAAAATTAATAAAAGTCAATAATCCACGTTAATTAATTATCCAGATTTAGCCATACGGCTCACACTACCTCTACGGGAAAATGGTTATTGGTTCATCCCAGATTTATCTACATCAAAAGGATTCACCTCTATTGAGACTCTTTTCACGTTATCGAAGCCTAAAGTGACTTGATACGTCGAAGTAACTCCCAAAAACTTTCGTAAGTATCTAGGCGTCGAGAGTGGCACAGCTTTCTGCATGGTCATATATAGGTTTTCACTTAGATCTAGCTGTTTTATGTTTTATAGTAGGTTTTTTTTGGAATAATACCAGTATAAGATAAAATAATAGATACTGTCTAGGTACTTTTAATTCTACATTGTCTCTTTATTTGTATTTTTAGATCTCTATACTTGGCGATCTTTTTGTTGTATTTAACACACAGATTTTTGTTCTTATTAGGTATCAAGTATTGTCACATCTATTGCTGTTGTCTGTTAGTAAGTTTGTTAACTAGTATGAGATCCAGTCTATTGTGTGCCACTGGCTGATCTGCGAGCATTAGTGACACTTTATTCTGCCAGGGACGTATTGATAGTATGAGAGGAGATGGTCGATTTGGCCAAGTTTGTTGGCTAATTCCTAATAAATAATATTTGCCATGAGTCATGGAGTTCTTAATAAGTACCGGAAAAAGACTGGCAGTTTCCGCCAAGATGTTGGATGGTTTCTTGAGCTTGACATCCATATCGGCATTCGTCGTTTTTTACTCAAGGTCTTTGACAATATATTTACCGTAATTTTTCGTTTTTTAGTTGGAATAACCATATCCTTAATGGCAAGCAAGAAAACCTCTGTCTACAGAAACATTTTTTCTATCTATCACGCATCTTTTATGCGCACCATCTAAGTGCGCAATTTTTTTGCTTAAAAAGGTGGTTTCAGCATGCGTTTGAAAATAGCTCCGTAAATTGGCAACCTGTTTATTCAGTTCACTTATGACCATGAGTCGTCTTCCCCCTAGATATCGCGATAATGTTGTTCTCTGTACTGCACTGCGCGGATAACGTTCGACTGCCTGTGTACGAAGTGTTCTACTTTCTATATCCGTTTTTGACCACTTTATAATACCAACTGATTAGCTAAGCGTAGAACATACTCCGAGATATTTGTACATATCAGTTTCACTCATTGTCTTGATGTTTTGGCCATCTTAAATGTCAAAATCTCCGGGCTGAACCTTTCTGATGACTGTATTTAGTACACGATACGGTCTACTCCAAAGTGCATACTGATATTATTTTAGAAAGTTTCTACAGTTTTTAGCATCTGATCTAGGTGGTTTCGAGTGAAAGCCTTTCATTTAAAATCATTCATATACAACAGACGATTAAGCTCTGCTACAACAGTATTACTATTTTTGAGTAATGACTCAATGAAGGGGATCCATTGAGTCCTCAGAGGGACTCAATAGGTCCCATTGGTAAGGGCCCCGTTTAATTGGAATATCTCTATTTTCGAAATTGTTTTCACCAGGTATTTGAAGGTAAACTTTTGTCTTTTACTCCGTCATTATAGGCTTAAAAAAGGTCACTATATTATCATCCACTTTATATATTTTCAATATATCTATAAGCTATTTATGCGACACTAAATCAAAGACCCTTTTGTAGTCAATGAAGGCAGTAAAAAGGATATAACTGGTTTTCATTTTCTACAGTGGAATTAAGTTTCCTATAAAACACCATATCTGCATATCCAAAAAGTATATTGTCCCATTTCCGGTTGTTACTTACTTTGTATCTCCTTAGGCGGCCATATTGTTGAGGTTTTTTTTTTCTGTAGGCCGTCAGTGTTTACAATTTATAATAGCGCTCCTAGTTTATTCGAAGAGTTTATTTTTGGTAGTGCTGGTCTGCTAAATGGGTTTCTTTCACTTAACTCTTGTACGACACGTGCCATCTCGTTTACTAGACTGAGAAGCCCAGGGATCTGCTCATTGGGGATTTCATTAGGGACTTGATCTACAACTAGCTCTTGGTTATGAATCCTCCCATACGTGCTGGCTGAAGTTCCAGCGCAGCACCTTAAGTGAGTGGCGCTTATGCTGTTGTTTGGCTCACGTGTGGTTCTTCTTATTGTTGGGATGTATGACAGAGGCCTACCTCCTCAACACCCTGCCACCGACGTCCCGCATGCTGTCACGTCTAGGGCAGGCTCCTAACGTGGCCTGCGATCTCCAGGCAGCGACCCTAAACATAAATCATTATCCACCATTTTCATGAGTAGGTATGAGTTTTATACCTACTGCCAGGTGTTAGTTTTTGTTTCATAGTACGTATCTTCGCTACTCTCTGGGTAGAATATCCAGAGAACATCCCCATCTGCAGGAGGCCGCGCGTGATAGAAAAACTGACAAAAAATTTCCTTCTTCTTCTTAACATGCCATACACCAAAGTGCGTAGGCGACTATCTCATTACTAGAATTCTGTTCTTGGCGGCGTGACACAGCTCACCTGTATTGTGTATTCCTGTCCATTCTTTAATATTCCTTAACCAGGACAATTGTTTGCGGCCGGCTCCTCTCCTACCTTCGATCTTCCCTTGTAGGATTAACTGTGGTATTTCATATTTTGCTCCTCTCAATATGTGCCCAAGGTAACCAATCTTGCGTTTTTTAATTAATTCAAAGAGTTCTCTTTCCACGCCGGCTCTATTAAGGACGTCATCGTTTCGAACTCTATCCACCCAAGGTATGCGCATCATTCTTCTCAATGACCACATTTCAAATGCTTCAAGTTTGTTGATAGATGTTTTTTTCAAAGTCCACGTTTCCATGCCATAAAGCAAGATGGACCATATGTAGCACTTGACCATTCTGTAGCGTATTTCGAAGTTTAGGTGTTGATTACATAGGAGCGGTCTGAATTTCACAAAAGCTTGTCTTGCCATTTGTATTCGGGTTTTTATCTCGTGTTGTGGATCCGATTGGTCATTGATTGTGGTGCCAAGGTATTTAAAAGTTTTCACGCGATTTATACGATTGTCACCTATGCATAATATCGGGTTTTCTGGAGGGTTTCTGCTAATGACCATATATTTCGTTTTCAAAATGTTGATGTTGAGACCATATTTTTTACCTATGCTATTCACCCTATCAAGTAATAACTGCTGATCTTCCAAATTATCAGTTATAATCACTGTGTCGTCCGCATAGCGTAGGTTGCTAATTGGTATGCCGTTCACCTTAATGCCTAATTCCGTATCTTCTAATGCTTCCGCAAATATATTTTCAACATATAAATTAAAAAGCATCGGAGAGAGTATGCAGCCTTGGCGGACACCTTTCCGAATTTCAAATTCATCCGTATATTGGTCTCGATCAATCCTCAACTTTGCCATTTGGTTCCAGTATAGATTCTGAATAATTCTGATCTCCTTCTGGTCAATGTTGGCCCTATGTAGTAGTTCCATCATGATATTATGTTTAACATTGTTAAATGCCTTCTCGTAGTCGATGAAGGTGAGGTAGACATCTTTTCGTTGATCTAAGCAGTTTTGTATTAAGGTGTTCAAACATAAAATTGCCTCTCTTGTTCCTAGTCCTCTCTTAAAACCGAATTGTGTTGACCCGCTAAGTTCTTCTAGTATCTTATACATTCTTGAGTGTAATATCCTAAGGAAGAGTTTCAACAAGTGACTCATTAAACTGATTAAGCGGTGTTCATTGCATTTTGTGGCATTAGCTGTTTTTGGGATCATCACAAAGGATGACTGCAGCCATTCTCGCGGAATGTAACCAGTATCATAAATTCTATTGAACATCCTTACCAAGATTTCGATATTCTCCTCGTCTAGTAGTTTTATTGCTTCTATATTAATTTCATCTGGACCTGTTGCTTTATGCATCTTTGTGGTTCTAACTGCATATTCTATTTCACTTCGCATTATTGATGGCCCTGATAAGTTTTCGGAAGGAAGTTTGCGCGTTGGTTGTGTTGGTCTTTCGTCATTAAAAAGGCTTTCTGCGTATTCTTTCCACGCCATTGCTATCTCTTCTTCTGACTCTATGTATTCATTTCTGTCGTTGCGTATTCTTGTTCTGTGTGTCCAAATACACTTGTATTTGTGTATTTGGAAAAAAATTTCCACAGGTCATTAATTATTATGATTTAGCCATACGGCTCACACTCACTTTAAGAGTAAAATTCACTTGTCCCAAATACCTACGGTATCAAAAGGATTAAGATATTGTGCGAATATTTGCATGTTATCGAGCTTAAGTGACTTTTGAGTATCTCTCAAAAATTTTCTTAGGGATCTAGATGTTAAGAGAAGTACTACTTTCTGCATGGTCTTATAGAGATGTTCACTATGACCCAGAAAAACTATTGCTTTCAGTTGCCGACAACTAACTTTCTCTACTTAATGAAACACATCATCCTCTTCACAAAAATGTTACTGATTGTAATTAAGTAATTAAAAATAATTTCAAACTAAATGTGTTTTTATTTATCTTTATTACAACAATTGGTAAGTTGTGAATTTAGAAGTATTTATGCGACTCGTAACTGTTTAGTCAACTTTGGGAACCACTGACCTAAGATATTGGGAATAATATTTTGAATTCCTTAATAAATTATTCCGATTTACGATTTCGTAAAAAAAAAACGAAAACAATGACTGCTGGAGATTGGCAGCGAAGATTGTATTTAATCCTTGGAAAGTTACTACAACATTTATTTAAAAATAACACTTTTTTTGTTTGTACCTATTTTGATAAAATAAATATCCAATAAATTAAACACCTTGGCAGTGAATATATCAATAACAGCAATAGTAACAGTAGAAGACTAAACAAAAATAATAATATTGTTTATCAAATGTATCAGATAATCAACATTTTTATGACCTGAAATTTTACAAAAAAGGGTCAACTTTGTTTCTTTTCTCCTCTTATCCTCTTATCTGACTGAGACCTTCTTCAAGATGACCTGAGACCTTATTTTTATCACTATTATATATATATATATATAAATATATATATAATAGTGATAAAAATAATAAATTATATATATATATATATATATATATATATATTATATATATATATATATATATCTTATATATAAAACTGTTTTTGATGGGTTGGAGTCAATAAAATTTTATTGACTCCAACCCATCAAAAACAGTTTTATATTTTTTCCAAACGAGTCACAAGTACTTCTTTTTTCTTACTCTTATATATATATAATATATATATATATATATATATATATATCGTAATAACTTTATTTTCTTAATCTCGTTAAAAGGTTTTATCTTTTTTATATCTCATCTTCTTTCTTCTATTTTTAGAAGATATAAAAATAGTATACGGTGGGGTTCTTTAGCAATTTGTTTATCATTTGTTTCTTTTTTCTATTTATTTAATATTTTTGGTTTAGCTCTAGTAGCTATCTTACAGTAATCTTTTCTTCCTTCTCAATTCTATTTTCGATGTGTAATAGTGAAAATGTCTTAAGAACCACCGCCACATGTCCTCCGGCTCTGAGCAACGCGGCCTTGTTTCATTTTGTGTGCCTCAAATACTCTCTATCGTTTGATGTGACACGATGTGTAATAAACGATAGTAAGCGATAAAAAATTAATTGGAACGCTCAAGTGAAAAATGGCTGTTTAGCATTTATGTCGGTTTGATTTCACAGCGACGACTTATAATAAGTATATTCGTTAGTTTATAGCAGTTATCTCTTTATTTTTGGGTAAGTCTAGATTTAAAATTTTATAGTAACTATAACTAGTAAATAAACTTTATTTATATCGATAGTTAACATTTAAATATAACAAGAATAAAGTTTATTCAAAGAATCGCTTCATCTGCAGGTAGTCCTTTGACATTCAGTCCTGTCACCCGAAAAACAGATCCTGGACTTTTTCCACCGGGCCTGTCAGAAAGATTGCCAGAAGTAACATACAACTCATCCAGATTTGTCCCACCAAATGCTACAGAAGTGATCTAAAAAAAAATAAATAATTAGACATTTAAAATGTTAAAGCGAGATTCATACGGGTTCGATTTATTATCGATATAAATCAACAACAGAAATACCTGTGCAGCTGGAAATTCCAAAACCTTCAAAACTGTCTCTGGGTTGGAAGGATCTAATTGATATACCTTCGAAGAATTAAACAATGCTAACCATATGTTTCCATCGGAATCCAACGTCATACCATCGCAAAATGTTTCTTCAGCCAGTTCGCTTTGATTTTTAATTGAAAATATAGTTTTCATATTTGCTGAAATAAAACATTTTATTGAGTTATGTAAATGATTATAATCTGTATAATCTATGTCACTTCTTATTTATTGTATACGCTATTGGCGTACTTTATTAGATTTTATGGCGATAAAAGCAGCAACTTTAACTTCTTAGTCAATTAATGATTACAACAGACAATCTGTCGGCATCCTTCTTGATGTCCTAAATTATTCGATCAGGTCTGGTACACTGTTTTGATCGAAAACTTACACCAAGCCTTTTTCTGCTTGGACTATCCATGTTCAAGTCGTTGACAAGCTCTCCACATCGTTCACGCCTCTAGCCGAAATTCCTCAGGACTTAATACTAGCGTCTAGTCTATATACAGTGTATACCAGTGTTGTACTCCCCCTCTCAAATATTACATCAGAAAGCATTCTTCTCTATGGCAATGACATGTCCCTACTATCCGTAGGACCTCCACAGACAAATATAGAAACTGCTGTTTCTTCGAAAAGGCTCAAGCACACCTTGACTCCATTATCAAGTGGTGCAAAAAATGGAGAGTAACTTTAAACCCGACCAAAACACATTTTGTTCAGACATCCCAAATATACTCGTCTAGAAATAAACAGAACAAATACATCATGCTCAATGGAGAGAGACTCTAATTCAGCGTCAGTGTCCTACTTGGGTGTTGAATTTGTAAAGTCAACTCTCAACAGTAACACGGACTTGAAAACACCCTAAACAGGGTACGAAACAAAATCAACCTCCTAAAAGCAATAAGTGGTAAATTTGGGATTAGTGATCACACTCTCCTACACACAAATAAAATATATATCAGGCCAATATTTGAATACAGAACCAGAATCTACCTTGCCCTCAAAAGACAAATACACCAAATCATGGTTACATACAGGAAAATATTGAGAAGAATCATGAAAGAAATATGATTATCTATCAGAATTGATACACTAACTGGCCAATATTCGCGCCATCCAAAATCGAACTATCGAAAGCTTGAGATATTTCTCAGTAAACAGTTGGAAGAGTCCATTTGCACACCGAGGCAACTCTCTTATATAACATGTAAACTGAATCAATTTTATTTTAAATCAATATAACCAATAATTAAATAATGTATTTACAGTGTAACAACGTTTACTTACATATTTTGCCTTGGCTTAAGTCAATATCATATTGGTCAACTCTAAAGCTAAATGAATCTGTATAATACATCTTTCCAAGTCTATAGTCAAATGCAATGCCATTCGATATGCCAATCTCACCTCTATGAGGTGTTGCTGTGTTATTGGAAAAGCTGTACAATGTTCCTTTACCTTTAACAAGTTCGTCAATCGATGTGGGCGATGAACCCATAGTACCTAAAAGTAATCAAAGTTGAACACAACCATTATCAATTTAACATAGATCTAAAGTAAAGAAACTAGATGAATAACGATATTTATTGGACAGAAAAGGTTTTCCTTTTGATAGCATTATGTTTATTATTTTATATTTTGCAATATAGTTTAGAAGTCGGGTGTGAGGTCAAGGTACCGAGGGAACCAAAAAGTAAAAATTACACATTACTGGTGACCTCGGTTTGTTGGACTCTTGACATATCGCTTTATATGAGGAGCTAAAATGCAATCAAGCTTAAGTCACAAATAAGTAATTTCTTAGGAAGGGCGAAAAACTTGTAGCTTCTATTTTGCAAAAGGATGCTAAGTTCTAATCAATGTTATGTAATAGTATTGTATCAAACATGAGACTAAAACACTTATTTTAGTTAGGGTAGTTAAAAAATAGATTAAAACATTGATTTTGTTTTGGTAATAAGATCAATGATTTTCTGAATGAACTTCTATTTTTGTAAGATAATACTATGGGCCTTATCTAAGTGGCAAAAATTGTCATAATAGGTAGTTATTGCAACAAAAAACAGTTTTTTTTATATGGAAGTCACAGCGCTCATCGTCGAGACAGTCACTCATTACTTCCTGCTCCTCACCAGCAGCTGATATAGTGGGTTCATCAAAAATCAAACTCTTGTACCAACCAAGGTGTGGGTCAGAATAATATTTTTTTTGTTAAATTTGTGAATATCTTTGTCTTTTCTTTGGTTAATACATGACGAATTGGGAGTTCTTCAAGTCTCACTTGTTTTAGATTCTTTTTCCCTTTTTTTCTTAAAGATATAAAAGACTGTTTACTTCACACTTGTAGTTTTTCACGCCTCTTACCAACATAATATTTTTGAAAGACTTTCCTTTTCACTTTTTTCTGAGGTGTTCAATTTCTTCTTGGGTCTGGTAGCAGATTTTAATTCTCTTTGGTTCACTACTTGATTGAATGTCCCTATAGTATTCACTTAGCTTCTTAGTATCAAGAAGTGGCCAATCTTCCCCTAGTGCTCCTACTTTGCCTATACCACTGCTTAATGTTTTGTGTGTTTCCAAAAAATGAATCAGTGTTCTCAGAATAATATTATTTTATTTTGAGAAACACAATTATCGCTAAACAACCTAAGTACAGACTAAAAATCAGCTTCTGTCAAAGAGTTTAAGAGAGCCGATGATATTTTCACACTGCCTTTTCCTGCCTGCTTCTCTTTCCAAGTATAGAACATGTTGTTTCGAGTTTTTAGATTATTGATGGAAAAGTTATAAAACCAAATTTGTGTCGCGTAATAAGCTTCTTGAATTGGGCTTTTCGGCTGTGGCTGAATTTGTTGAAGATCAAAGATAACATAATGAAAAACACCCATTTTCATATACTCATAAAACGCCTTTGCTCTTCTTAAATTATTCCTTTTCAACCATTAGCTGCGTCTTTTTAGCAGATTGTGCTGGTACACTTTTAATTTATTCTTTGAGAGGGCAGCACGTACTTTAAGTATCGGATGCAGGTGATTTAAAACCTATGTTAATATTTTACATAGTTTACTAATACTTAACTTACTACTTAGATATAATCTTTTGGACTGATAACATCTGTAATGTGAATCAGTTTCTCTGATCTTTTTATGTACTCTCAACACTTTCCTTCTTCAGATAGTTCATATTTTTGTCAGAGTCACCTTCTCCTTTCCCTTCAACAGCAAATCCAAAATACACTTTTTTGGTTATGTTTTTATTGTAGTGTCTATACCAATAACAGTGCGAAAAAGCTGTTGTAGAAAAAAGTATTGTATTGAGTACTTTTGCTCAAGTCCAGGTTTTTTTATTTTTGTTTTTGTGTACTGGTCTAGGCTCATGTCTTTTGATTTTTGTTGTATGAATCAGACTGGCAATTATATTGTGTTGTATTTTCGTGTCTGAAACTTTATAAAACTCTTCCTTAAAAGCGTTGATGTAAATGGCCTCAAAATGACTCACTGGTTCAGCTGATTGGCAGTTGCAGAGTTCCTATTAGTTGCTTGGAAATAAGCTGGTTAGCATCGACCAGTTTAGTAGAAATATATTGTTTTGCATGCAAAGGTGATTTATAACATACTTCTATCATTGGTTATATTTTTTTTGCATAAATCAAATAAAATAAACCACTTTGGCTACAACAGATTAAGGTATTAGGCACATCTAACTCAACTTTGATTTTTGTGTGACTAAGGGGTGTTTGCTTGTTACCCCCTCATAATATATTCCTATAAACACACTAAACACATATTTTTTAAATAAATATAATTAATAAAGAGGTTAGATGTAATAGTTTAAAAAATGTGTTCAATTTTCTTACATGCGAAAAATCATGTCATTTTTTCGCTGTATTATTAACTATCCTTATATCACAATTTTACAATCATTATCCTAGTCCAACCCTTAATAAATCTTCCTACTTACATTTTACCCCCTCTCCATCAGAAATACAGACAGTTAAGATAGTAAAGAAGAAACACTCTCTTGATGGTCGTCCGTCGCTAAGGACAGACCATTCTCTCACTCTCTTAGTTTGGCCATCACTAGAGCCAGACGTTCTCTCTCTCATTCTCCCTCTCTTCGCTTATCAAGAAGAACAGCATCTATTTTGGCTGTTTTTCTATCGTAATTACATCTTTCCCGCTTTAGTTACGCGAGAAATATCAAAAATACTGTATTAAATCGTGTGCAGACAAAGTGTGCTCTATATCGCGATATATTTGCGAAACACGTGTTCAGAAACCGGTGCATTGGACAGATTTCGCGGGTGAAGAATAACCACGAGTGAAGACTGGAAACAACCGCGAGAGTGTGGAGCAGAAAAAATATTGGTAAAACTTTCTATAAACTTAATTTGCTATTGTCTGTATACATTTTATTACTTATCCTAATTTTATTGAACCAGCCCTATATAATACAGTCCACATACACGGAAATTATACTAATAATTTCCCACATATGTACACCCTTTTTGTACAAAATGTTTAACCAAAAATCTCAAAAAAGTCCTAATTTGGTGTCCCCTTAAAACGTTGACTACAAAGAGAGGTAACGAGACAGAGCAATTTACTTCAAATTTCACAGCTATATTTTGTTATCCTATTTTTTTTAGAGGTAAAAATTTGGCAAAGCCCAACTCCTAATGTCCCTGATGCGCTTCCATAAATTTTGTAATATTTCTCGGATGGGACGTCGTATGTGTTGATCTGTTTGTCTTTTTATCGCACGATTTTTTACGAGACCTTTGCATAGTTCTGTCAAAAAACTTCTTCGTGATATGCTCTATCTTTTTTTTGATTATATTTATAAATTATAAATTACAAGACCACCATAGGTCATGTTCTAGTATCGCAAGGTACATTTTATTTGATGACAGCTAATCTACCATGTCAACTCCTAACTTCATTTTGTTATATTCAATAATCATCATAGGTTTTTGTGTGATTTTATCAACTTTGTTCTCGTTATGCATTGTAGATACCAGAAGAACGTTTTTCTTCGGTTTTGGAACGTGTGATCATAAAGTACAATTTTTTGTATAGTCTTTCGCATAGTTCAATACTGGTGAACCAATTATCAGTGGTTATATTTTGATTATATTTACTAATTGGCTGAACGAATCTACTAAAAACATCAATCGCGGAGTTACTATTTTTAAATGTAGAACCATTTGGTTGTTTACCAGTATATATCTGTATATTAGTAAATATCTTAATATCTTAATTAAATATCTTAATAAAAAACTTAATTTGCTATTGTCTGTATACATTTTATTACTTATCCTAATTTTATTGAACCAGCCCTATATAATACAGTCCACATACACGGAAATTATACTAATAATTTCCCACATATGTACACCCTTTTTGTACAAAATGTTTAACCAAAAATCTCAAAAAAGTCCTAATTTGGTGTCCCCTTAAAACGTTGACTACAAAGAGAGGTAACGAGACAGAGCAATTTACTTCAAATTTCACAGCTATATTTTGTTATCCTATTTTTTTTAGAGGTAAAAATTTGGCAAAGCCCAACTCCTAATGTCCCTGATGCGCTTCCATAAATTTTGTAATATTTCTCGGATGGGACGTCGTATGTGTTGATCTGTTTGTCTTTTTATCGCACGATTTTTTACGAGACCTTTGCATAGTTCTGTCAAAAAACTTCTTCGTGATATGCTCTATCTTTTTTTGATTATATTTATAAATTATAAATTACAAGACCACCATAGGTCATGTTCTAGTATCGCAAGGTACATTTTATTTGATGACAGCTAATCTACCATGTCAACTCCTAACTTCATTTTGTTATATTCAATAATCATCATAGGTTTTTGTGTGATTTTATCAACTTTGTTCTCGTTATGCATTGTAGATACCAGAAGAACGTTTTTCTTCGGTTTTGGAACGTGTGATGATAAAGTACAATTTTTCGCATAGTCTTTCGCATAGTTTAATACTGGTGAACCAATTATCAGTGTATTAAATGGCCAACTATATGGCCTAGGAGACAAAATAGTTGGCCATTTAATACATACAGCGATAGCGGCTTTCGCTAAAAGATTTCATTCTTTACAATTATCAGTGGTTATATTTTGATTAGATCTACTAATTGGCTAAACGAATCTACTAAATACATCAATCGAGGAGTTACTTAATCCCATACTTAGCAGGAGAATAGGGTATAGATAGTTTTCATGAAATGCTACTAACATCTCTTCTATGAACATGTAGTGACGTAAAGACATGTATTGAGATGGATTAAAATTATTGATGCACTTGACAAAACGCATCTCGAAGTGGAGCTAGTTTATCCACAACTATTCTGGTTTCTCTTATCTTAGATGTCGAAGGAGAAAAAGGGAACGTTTTTGTGACATGGTGAAAGAAACAACTATAATGAATTACCGGTAGTATTAAAAATATTATTACAACTCAATCAATTCAAAAGAACTTGTAAGATATCAGTAGGCCTCGTATAAGTTTCTCTTTCATATTATCCTTAAGCAAATTTCATAATGTGCTGATTGGTATAGGTAACAATAGTATTAAAAATAGAGTCGTCAACATTTTTTTTCCAGAATTCTACAGAGAATTTTGTAACAATGTTTTTGATCTTGCCCTACAGCTTCGTAACTTCATCAGTGGACAGTGTTTCTTCCATAACGCCACTTTATCTGTATAACATTTATTTTTATTTAGTGGAAGTTACATTTTTCGCTTTCGATTTCTCCACAATGTCTTGTCCCTCACATACATCATTGTCAATTTCTGACTGCTTTTGTCTTTCTTCGAAATAGTCTTTGTCATTATCATTACCGATGTCATCATATTCCAAGTCAAGTGCATCATCTGCCAGAACTTCTTTCATCGTGCTGAAAATATTACTAACCTAACTTAAGTTAAACATAAGTATTTCAAGTAGAGAAAGCAAGATCGCCATACTAGTAACAACAGAAACCAAAAAGAAAGGAAATGGAACGGAAACAATAGAAGATCATATCCACTGCTGGAGCGGAGTTAATAAGGAATGTAGAGCAAAGGCGGGAATGGGAATATTAATCAAAAATAAGTGGAAGAACAGGGTTAGAACATGGAATTTCATCAACGAGAGGTTAATTAAAATACATATAGACATATACGGTAAAGAGACAGTGATACTCACAGTATATGCACCAACAGAGGATTCCCCGAGAGTAGAAAAAGAAAATTTCACGGAACAACTAACACCAAATAGAGCTAATTAAGTAGAACGTGGAGATAATTGTAACAGGATGCCTTAACAGCAACACCGGAAGGAAAGAAAATGATAAAGTAGTGAAGAAATTTGGAATGGATGAAAAAAACGATAACGGAGAAGGTCTGATTGAATTATGCGAACTAAACAACACTACTCCAAGAACGATCAATAAAATAACTATACAGAACAACATCTAGACCAAAAATTAATAGAATTCAGATTTGATGATCAGGTCCATAGATATATAATTAAATTGTTCATTCGTGATTTTTTACAATAATGCATGAAAAAACGTACCTGCCCAAATTCTTCCAGTTTTATCACATTTTCCATCGTTGAATACGTTGCTAGTTCCAGCATCCACTTCATAGATTTTTTTTAATGAACTTATATTTGTACTTTCTCCATCCCATTCTACTAAAGCTATAGAATTGTTCAAAGTCACTATGAATTGGTTGTCTCTGTCTTTGACTGGTATGATTATCGAAACATTATAGTTATCTAAAATTACGGAGTTTTAGAAAATATGTATACCTACATTGTTATTTTTATGTTTGGATGAAATAAAAAAACATAAATATGACAAAACATATCAAATATTGGCATAACGCAGATATTCTTTAAGAAGATCTGCCTTCAACTGTTAGTACCTGGAATGTAAAACAAAAAAAAATATTATTGCAATCATTATATTAGAGCTGTTTAGTGACAACAGAAATAATGGAACTATTCTATCAAGATTGTATTGACGGACCACAAATCATGAAATCAATAAAAGCTAGCCGCACCTCCATCCGCACCTTACGGCATTTATAACTAGAATTTAAATATGATCCAAAATATGGTAAATGACAGAAAAATTTTAGTACGAGAAATTAAAAGACCCTTGTGTTGCTTTGTATACATACGATGGACTCTGTATAGTACTGTACTGTGTAATACCGTAGAAAAATAAAAGCAAGAGAACTAGATGAAACTCTATGTGGGAAGTAAAATTATTAAAAAAAAAATAACATACGTACAGAAGATTATAAATATGTACATTTATTTCCTATAAATCCTTTACATCCACCAGTTAAAATACAAACGCTAGTACTTTCTCATAATTTAGATTGCTCATATGAATGAAATAGCGTAAAAACAGAGCTATTTATACTCATACAAAAATATGATACCAACTTTGGATATCTATACCACAAATCTTGTATACAGGTGAATCATAACAGGAGTATGCTAGAATATGATATAGCAGGAAAGACCAACGTGGCAATGACTTTCATAGATGATTGCCATGAAAATATGTGGTTGACCTACAGCAATTACAAAAGTATTGGATTGATAGCGAAGCGCTACCCCATAAGTAAGACACGACTGTTTTATTGCGCAAATGTAAGTCTTCATACTAACACTGGAGGTTAATTTACGAATTGATTTTTACAAATTGACGTTACGTTGGGCGATAATTAAACAAGCGATCTACAACTTTAACGAATGACACTCATTTTTCTGTAGTTCTTTGTTCACAACAATGTATGAATGAACAATCTATTCATTGCAACGTTGTATTAACAGCATTTAATTGTGCGACAGCTTTCTATCGTCCTATATCCTTACTATCGTATATAACTAAAACGTTTGAAAGAATAATCAAAACAAGACTAGAGTGGTATCTCGAGTACATCACTCTCTTACCTACTACTCAGTATGGTTTTAGGAGAGGATATGTTATGTTTAATGCAGTAACACATTTAGTTAATGACATGCAAATAACGTTCGCTTCTAATAAGTATCTTGCTTGTATATTTCTTGATATAAAAGTGGGTTACGACTCTGTTAACCTAAATATACTTAAACAAAAAATGGTTGATATTGGTTTGAGTGAACTGACTGCTCTAAATATATTACAATTATATTTCTCCCGATGTATATACATTAAAGACCATAGAAATGTATTACACGGTCCAAGAATTGTTTATCATGGGTTGCCTTAGGGATCAGAACTTAGTCCTACTTTATATAATATATATTCTGCCAATATTTATTCACTTTTCTATAATTCCATTAAATGTATCCAATATGCAGATAATATCTGTATATACTCCATTCAAGATACTTATGATGCTTGCATTGGGGCTCCAGAGAACGTTATGAATACAGTGGTTGCATGGACAAAAGAAATAGGTATGACCCTCTCTACAGAAAAGTGTTCTATATGTTTTTTACCTGGCATAGACTACGTTCACCGGAGAACCTTACCCTGTGTGTACGTACCCTGTCGATAGTTAAGGAATATAAATATTTGAGAATCATACTTGAGAGGACGTCATACTTTGGAGGACGTTTTAAAAAACCTAAATTGGAAATATAAGGGAATAAACATCAATGGCCGCTACCTCAGTAATCTACGATTTGCAGATGACATAATCCTGATAGCTACTGACCTACAAGAAATGCAAATCATGCTTGTAGAACTACATACCGAATCTTCTAAAATAGGACTGAAAATGAATTTAACCAAAACAAAAGTCATGCACTCCGAAGACACCGTGACAATAATAAACGATAAAGTTATAAAAAAAGTTGAAGAATATATATATATATATATATATATATATATATATATATATATATATATATATATATATATATATATATATATATATATATATATATCGGAAAAAAGGAGTACGACCGTCAAATTCCAATATATAAAAGGATCACTCAACAGAGTGGTGGGCTCTTATTTGTAGGTGGAGAAATAAAAGACAAAGTTGATGTGCCACTCTATCTATTTTGAAGACGTTTCGCTTTCGTATTCTGAAAGCATCATCAGTTCATTCTAAAAAGTATAATATAAGAACCACACAATCATGAAAAAGATGTTACAGGTATTACCTTAAAAAGACATGTAGCAGTCAAAGATGTTAACAAGCTTATGAATTAAACTTGAATAAATGGACATTATAAAGTAGAAATGTATAAACATTTAATTTACTAACAACATTTAGTGACTTATTAAAAAATTAGCACAGTAAGTGACCATGTGGTCCGAAGTATAAAAAATATATTAAATTATAACTTAAATGATGCAAAGAACTAAAAAAATCAACGATTAACTTCCAACTATTGATAATTATTAAGCTTTAATTTTAACTTTTGGTAGCATTATTAAAAGATGTTAATATAATTAAAAAAAAAAAAATAGTGTAAATGAATGAAGTTACCGGTCTAAGCCTTGCACCTGCTACCAGGAAAATGACATTAGATTGAACAGACTGACACAGAACCACGAAAAGACAGCCAACCTTGAGGTTGAAATTATTTCAACAGAACAGCAAGGTCAGAGGTACCACCTCAAATAATTGAGCGGTTTATTTAAATGTTAATGAGTTTTGGATGACAGCCCGCTTGTAAGAGACAATCCAATGAAAGAAACTGATATAGCAATAACAATTACTCGCATTAGCCCGTCTAAAACATACAAACAGGAGAATTTCATTCAAACTCTTATATTTAAATTTATGTTAAACATTGTGGCTGAAAAAATTTTTGCCAACAGGTGAATAACAATTAGATAATTTCCAACAGTCTAAGCTTCAGGCACTTATATCTGTAATTTGTAAAGGATTCTATGAATCAATTACAATGTTAATATTATTACTATACTATTAAATAGTGACTGGTTCACACTAATATGGAAAATTTTAGTGTAGAGGTAACAGTGTAATGAAAGTTGCCTATATTTAAGTAGTTGGTATAAAGAATTGAGTGTTTCAGTTTATTTTAATATTAGTTATTTATTTTATATGTTATATTATTAATTAAAAAAAAAATTGTGTTCAATTATGTATATTACATGACAATTATAGTGAAAATGAAAGTAAAGCCTAGTTCTGCAATATTAGAGCATAATAAATTTGGCTCAAGTTACTTATGTCAGTTCTCTTATTTAGAGCATTAGGATGTTTAAGAATTGAACACATTTCTAAAAACTGTCTTTTAAATAGATTACGTTCAGTGCCAAGAATTTTAACTTCATTAAAATCCACTTTATGTTTAGTGCTAATAGCGTGTTGTGCGAGAGCACACGTATTTTTTGATAAATTAATATCACTACGATGAGAAGTAAGACGACCTTTTAATGATCTACCGGTCTGGCCAATGTAGCACAAATCACAATCAGAGCATGGAAGGTGGTAAATTGTATTGACTTGTTCTAAAGTGGACAATGGTGTTTTAGTTTTTGAAAAAAGATTTCTAACAGTTTTTGCGTTCTTGACAGCAATTTAAACAGGAATGTTATTTTGTTTATACAGTTTAATAAGTTTCTCAGTAACTTGAGGAAAATAAGGTAGAGAAGAATAATGGATAATATTCTTCTCTACCTTATTATTAATTATATTATTATTAAAGCTTAATAATTATCAATAGTTGGAAGTTAATCGTTGATTTTCTTAGTTCTTTGCATCATTTAAGTTATAATTTAATATATTTTTTATACTTCGGACCACATGGTCACTTACTGTGCTAATTTTTTAATAAGTCACTAAATGTTGTTAGTAAATTAAATGTTTATACATTTCTACTTTATAATGTCCATTTGTTCAAGTTTAATTCATAAGCTTGTTAACATCTTTGACTGCTACATGTCTTTTTAAGGTAATACCTGTAACATCTTTTCCATGATTGTGTGGTTCTTATATTATACTTTTTAGAATGAACTGATGATGCTTTCAGAATACGAAAGCGAAACGTCTTCAAAATAGATAGAGTGGCACATCAACTTTGTCTTTCATTTCTCCACCTACAAATTGACCGATATAAGAGCCCACCACTCTGTTGAGTGATCCTTTTATATATTGGAATTTGACGGTCGTACTCCTTTTTCAGATATATATATATATATATATATATATATATATATATATATATATATATATATATATATATATATATATATATACTTGGGACAAAACATAATCCTAAATAGGGAAATTCAGACTGAAGAAATAAAAAGAAGAAGAAAGTTAGCTTGGGCAGCATTCGGTAAACTGAACTATATACTCAGAAATCAACAAATTCAATTACATCTTAGATCTAAAGTTTTTGATGCATGCATTATTCCGATATTAACTTATGCGGCACAAACATGGACAATCACAAAAAAGAATATGAATATACTTAGAGTCACTCAACACGCGATGGAAAGAGCAATGCTAGGTATATCACTTAAGGACAAGAAAAGAAACACATGGTTAAGACAGAAAACCAAAGTCACCGATGTGGTGCAAACATCATTAAAGTTGTAGCTAGGAGCGATCTAAACAAATGGCACAGATCAATTTTAACCTGGAGACCGTACCAACACAAAAGACCCAGAGGCAGACCTCCTATGAGATGGACAGATGATCTGAAAAGGACTGCCGGGAAAAATTGGCTACAAGTAGCGTACAATAAAAAACAATGGAAAGGAAGACTTGAAGAGGCTTATGTTTAGATGTGGACGTGAATGGCTAGATGAAGAAGAACAAGAAGATACTTAAGACAAAATTACTATGGTCCTGTCATATACGTTATATCCTATACCTAATGTATATTATATATATTATACCTAATAAGCAAATGCGAGCAGGGTTTTAATTTACTTAAGTGCATAACAAATAGAAGTTTGGGCACAATTTCTAGTAAAGCTTTAATGTTCTATAGGGCCTATGTGCGGTTCATCATTGACTACGGATGCTGTTTCTACGGATCATCAAATAATACCAACCTTAAAAAAATAGAGTTCAATATAAATGTCTTAGAATTTGCTTCGGTGGGATGATATCCTCGCCGGTGAATGCAATACTGGCAGAATGTAATAATTTTGCTTTAGATTTACGCCGTCAGTTATTATCGCAAAAATATTTTGTTAAAACTAAAAGCCCGGGAGTGATCAACATGAAATTCATGATTAACACATTAAGTCATATTGTGAAAGAAGACTTAACAAACCCGTTTTGGGAACTAAAAAATCTTCCCCGCTCGCAGAAGCATTTACTGAGACCAATGGAGTCCAAAATTTGTTTGGTAGTAACAAATTACAATACACGTCATACTTTTAAATCTTTAATAAAAACACACATAATTACAATTCCCAATATACTGAATCTCATCAAATAAATCACATCCCCCTAAAATCCATACTAGGTAATTTCTATAAAAAACTGTTATATTTACATATGGATCTAAGATGAAGGAAGGTGTAGGTTGTGGTGTATTTATCCAAAATATAAACCAATTATTGACATATAACTTACCACCTATTTGTAGCATCTATACTGCCGAGCTTTTTTGCAATTTTATGAGGTGTTACCTGGTTAACATCCAATAAAATACTCGAAGGAATAATATTAACAGAATCTAAATCTGCATTAGACTCTATAAAAAATACAAAAATTTGGAGGAATGAAGTGTCCTGTGTTATGTTGTTTAAAAAACATGATTGTAAACTTAAATATAACATTTATTTGGGTGAGAGACTACGTACATATACCAGGAAATAAAAAAGTTGATACTCTAGCTAAGGAAGCAGTGCAGAATGGAGTCTTTTGCAATATTTATATAGTGAGGGATATATTTAACTAAATAAAAAATAAAATAAGGCTGAAATGGGAACAGCAATGGGAGAGTATTGTTGAAAACTCGCAAAATACGTATTTCCAGATGCACCCCACTTTACCACTCCCATCATAGTACATATTCAATTACTCGACTACCAAATTCTTCTCGGCACGTGTATTCCTTCCGCCTAAAAACGAATCATCGTCGATTCCCGTCACATTTATTTAAGCTTTTGTAAATTGTATTAAAAATGTAAAAGTAGAAATATAAATTAGTATAACTTGTGATTTATACATATATCTAAAAAAAAGTAACAAATAAGAACAAAAAAATATCTTTAGACATAAATAAAACATTATGTGGCTGATGGACTTGTTTCCGTGCCATATCTTTTACACACACACGTAAAAATTTTATTAGTTATATTTAAACATATTTTCAGTATAACTTTATACACAATAAGATACCATTTTTCTGTTTCTGGATAATATTTTGTTAATCCAATTCAGCTATATTGGAAATTTCAAAACTTTTACAAATTTCGCTACGTGAGAAGTTCTTTGTTATGTAAATCGCTGATAATTTTAAATATAGAGGAAGATATAGGCTTTTAATTGAAATTTGGAAAAACTAAAATCAGAGCTAACTAAAATACAAACCTGAGGAATCTTTTAAACCGGCTATAAAATTTCCATTTTCCCTTATGTGGAAGAAAATCTCGATATCGTTCTTGATCTATTTAACCTGTATACCCTACTTCTTATGGCCCTTATATAATTTTCGTATAAATAAGAAAATTACGGTAGAAACCTAGTAAACTTCTTTTAAAAATTGTTTTTACGATTTTACACACAACTTAAATAGATTTTAAGATATTATAAAATAGATTTATTTATTTACTTACCGATCTTGGCTTTAGTAAGTTTTTTCGTTGATGGCACATATCTGCAAATAGTACTTTCGATAATATCCACAAAATACAAGCATTGCTTTTTATTATCCCAATGGGGACCTTCTGCAAGTCTAAAGCCATCTAATACCTTCTCTATTACAGGCGCCATGTCTTTTTCGGTCGCGTCTTGATATGCAATATCTGAAGTTGCTTACAATCTGTTGTCTAGGATGATCGGTTTCTACTATTTAAATAAGTTAGATAATACAATCTTCCTATGTATTTATAGGTTTAAAAACAGAACTGGTTTTGATGGAATTGCTTATCAAATTACTATTTTTTGTTAGTTAGATATCAGATAAAACATTACGTGAATTTACTGTGTAGTTTAGCTAAATCCGTAGATATTTTTTTACGTGCAGATACCACATTCGCATCACCTTGAATTAAGTAAACAATCAATGAAACAGTCATTAGATAGGACAAGTTGATTGTATATATTAGCAAACAAAAATGCACTTTGTTGCTCTCCGACATTTATACATTTACAAAATATTGATGCTTTAGTTTGTGTATGCGGTATACAATAATAAATAAAATTGTTTGTAAATGAGATAGTTTTATTTATATTTTACACAGTCCATTATAATTGATATATTTTTTTTTTCGATTTTCATGCCAAATTTTTCATTAATCTCTTGTAGGAGCTTCTCTACTTTTTAAGTTTGGATGCATTCTTCTAGGAGTAGAATGAGAAAACATGGGGTTGATACCAGTTTACTTCAATTAGCCTCTTCTACTCAAATCCAACTCTCACCTTCACGCTGGTGTCCCATGGAAACCTAGCAACCCAACTGGAGATCCGGTATCCAACCCAGGTGGGTCGGAAACTAACCAGAGAGGGTGAAATGGTCCTCTGAAAAAGGGATTTGGGGTTGGGTTAACTACCCAATCCTTTAAAAAACCTTTTGTTATGAGAGCTACAACGAAATAAAACCGACTCTCTAACCTGTAACGAACTCGCAAACGAGATAAGGATAATGTTAAAAATTTACACGTGGAATGCAACAAAACCTTTATCAGCCTGGAGCTACGCCTCTGCTCTTACAAGAAATGAATAAAGCCAAAGCTTTACATTTTTTACAAGATTACTACAGCAAACTTTCGCAATCATTTTAATAATGTTACCTCAAGTAAAAATTAAACTAAATTAATATTCTACTGTTGGAAGGGTGATCTTGTGATCTTATTAGTTTCTCAGCAAATACTTATTTTTTACATTTTTTACAAGTTTTTTACAGACGTTTTTTTAAATTACATGCATATTAATCAAATGTTTGTTTTGCTGTTTTAAGTTTGTGTTAAATTGTAAACTGTAATTAGTTTTAATTGATTGCTTATACAACTTAACTATTTAATGTCTAATGTCTCAAGCTTCTTTACATTTTATACTTTTGACTGCTACATCTCTTTTTGAGGTAACACGTTTGTATTAACCTTTCTATAGATGTTTGGTTTTTCATATTATTCTTTTTAGATGAACTGATGATGCTTTCTGATTAGAGAGCGAAACGTGTTCGAATAAATAGATGAAGTAGCCACCTTCTTTGTCTTTTTTCACCATCTTGTAACCGAAAAACCCAACACTCTTAGAGTGATTCTTAATTTACATATATATATATATATATATATATATATATATATATATATATATATATATATATATACAGTGTGTCCACTTAAGTTCGCACCATATGGGAAACTTTCTTATTATTAGTTTTACGAAAAAAAGTTATTCTTCATAAAAAGTTCTGCATGGTGTAAAAACTAAAATACAACCATCAGATATTAAAATTTTTCAGTCGTATACGAGGTATGTTCAAAAATATGAATTTTACCAAGAGCAAAGTACCTCAATTTTTTATAATTTCGAAAATTGTTATCAAGAAAATTTATTTAAAATTGTAAACATATCTAACAAACATTTAACTCATTTGTTATCAAAAATTTGATAACCTTTTAGTTTCCCAACTTGACTGTTGCAGCATTTTGTTGATGTTTTAAAATAATTCGTACACATAACAACGTTATTTATTTTACAATCTAACAGGAATAGCAATTATAACAATAAGTTGTTAAAAATATTTGCAAAAAATATTAAGTAATAGATTTTCTTAGATCAAACCGCCATTGCCTCAACGTACCCACCTTCTCTTTCAATACAAGTTTCCGTTCTACGACAAAATTCTCTTAACACATTTCGAATCATGTTGGGAGTTATAGTCTGAATGGTTTCCGTAATAACCCTTTCCAAATGTTGGACGTTTGTAAACGGCCCTTGTTTGTATACATTCTCTTTCAAGTAACCCAAAAGAAATAATCTAACGGGGTTAAATCTGGCGACCTAGCTGGCCAAAAGTCTCTGAATATCTGTGGATTACTCTTCCGTTAAACAAATGATCCAGATACTGCCTTACTTCCAATGTACTATGACATGTAGCGCCGTCCTGCTGGTACCATATTTGTTGCCGTTCATGTAGTGATAGGTCATCAATAAAATCACACACGTGAGTTTGTAAGAAATTTAGATAATTCTGAGAGGTCATGGATTGTCGAAAAAAAAATGGCCCAATTATTTTAACCATTTGGCCAAACATTTGTTTTAAATGAATATTGATCACGAGTCCTAATTGTGAAGTTAGGATTGTTGTCACTCCACCATCGACAATTTTGAGAACTCACCGTTTCATTTGAATTAAATGTAGCTTCGTCTGAAAACATTATTTTTCTAACAAAAAAAGGATCGTCTTCAATTTTTTCTTGAATAAGAAAACAAAATTCTATTCTCTTATCGTAGTCTCTAGGTTTCAATGTATGAATAAATTTAGGCTTATATGGTTTAAACTGATTTCCCTTCAAAATTTTTGCAATTGTACTTTTACCTGCATTTTGCAACAACAATGCCCTCTTTCGTAGAGAATATTTAGGATCTCGAACTGTAGATAACATTACATCTAATTTCGTCGCCTCATTTGCAACGCGTTTTTCACGTTTGTTGCTGAATTTATTTTTAACATCTCCGTATACTTTGAATTTTACCATAAGTCTCATAACTGTTGTATGTAGTATATTTCTTCCTGAATGTCTGTTATTAAATATTTCAGCTGCTTCCCGATACGTTTTATAATTATCACCCACAATTAGCACAATTTCTATTTTTTCTTCTAAATTCAATACCACCGGCATCTTTAATTAGAATTTATTGTAACTGTCAAATATGTATTTTACGTTTAATGTCAGATATGTAAATATCATGGCAACTTGATTAAAAATGTACTTATGCATTTATTACTGTTGTAGGGTAGACATGCAATAGCAAAATGTAGAAAATCTCCATTTTAAACATTTTGTATACATGGCTATATATTTGAACATGTTGTAGACTTCTAAATAAATTTTCTTGATAACAATTTTCGAAATTATAAAAAATTGAGGTACTTTGCTCTTGGTAAAATTCATATTTTTGAACATACCTCGTATACGCCTGAAAAATTTTAATATCTGATGGTTGTATTTTAGTTTTAGGTTAGGTTAGGTTAAGAAAGTTTCCCATATGGTGCGAACTTAAGTGGACACACTGTATATACATATATACACCCTGTATATACATATATACAGGGTGGTCCTTGAGTAATTGTACAAAATGAAAACGTAGATTCTACACTTTAAAATATTACGATTAAGTCAAGTTGCTTTAATTAAATGTTGAAATTAAGAAAGATACAGGGTGTTAAAGTGGAAATTTAAAATTTTATTTTCGCTATAACTTTTTGTTTGTCAATATTAATGTATAAAAATTTACAATTGGGTACGATTAAATATCAGAAATTATAATTTGATGTATACTTTGATGTAGCTGATAGAGGGCGCCACATATGTGGCATACATTTGCACTTTACTTTTTTGCTCTTCAAGTTACCGGTACTTTTAATAAAAAATATTAAAGATACATTATTTTAACCAAAAAAAGGTATACTAGTTAATATCTTCAAAACTCAACAGTTGTCGAGATAATCGCATTTTAGAAATCAACTACATAATTCTGATTTATCGCAATTACTCCAGGCAACGAAAGAAAATTAAAGAAAAACATCAATACTTCTGCATTTTAGTATAAAATACCTTTAATAAAAATAATAGTTAACGAATTATTAAATAAAATAAATATATCAGCAGGATAAAATAATAGGATTTGATAAATATCAGAATAATTGGATTTTACATCAAACATTTTACGTTTTGTATTAAATTAAAGTCATAATCAAAACATTTTATTTACAAACCAAATTAGGAAATAGTTAATTTAAATAACATTAAACTGTTTGTCAACGTAAGTGTTCAATATGCCCACCATTTTCTTTAATTCATTTGTCAATACTTTCCAAAAATATCGTCTCATATCAAATAGCATCATTGGTTCTAAAGAAACTGCTGCAGTATTTATTTTAACTGTTCTAAGTGTAATAATAAGTATTTTTTTAAAATTTCTATAAATTAAATAGTTATATTAATATCTCACTACAAGAATATCACAACTCACAGACACGTCCGGGTGAGATGGAAATATGCAAAGTTTTGGAAAAAATGCAATGTAGCCTTAATTATTAATATTCAATTAAAAAGTAAACTCTTAAGGGTATAAAACTAAATTCTTTACCAAACGCTTAAATTATAATGTTAATAAGTTAACAAATATAATTTTAGTGAGCTTCAAAAAAATGTAGTCCAACTCTCCCGGACTTACCTTAATTACTTTAAAATGCCACAAGAAAATAGCTTCAGAACAATTTTAATCCATTTGATCCCACGACATTTTTTTTTTCGATAAAGCAAGATATTTTGAATGTCCTTGTTGGATCTGGGTTAAATAGTAACAATAAAATTCATTGTTATTTGACATAAAAAAAATTAAATTTTTAGCAAAAAGTAGGTGTAGTCATACGAGTACAGTGGGCCGATCGGGAGTCAAAACTATAAAACATTGTGTAAAAATGAAAATATTTTATTTTCTTACAATAATATAAGTACATCACCACACATGGAAAATGACCGCTTCCATCCATTTGTAGACTAATTGGTATAGATCCTGCTAGCCGTTTTCTAGAATAAGTATATTTCCCAAAACTTCCTAAATAATGACGTACTACATTTCGTTGAAAAGCCAAAAGATCCATTTCTTTATTTTCAGTAAATATTTGTAACCTTCACTAGTTAACATGAGCTGAGTTGAGCATGTGAATAAAAATGTGCAACCATCATTTTTTACCTTGCATACTGACTCGGTAGTTATTAACCGATTGGTCAAAGAGATCAACACCGCCTATTGCAGCATTGTATGATGAGAATAGTTTTGGTTGGAGTACATAAATTTTTCGTTTGGCAGCAGCACACCAACGATTCACTTTTGAAAGTGGTTCAATACTATCCTAATTTGATGCCATTGTGACCACATTGTTGTCCTTCCATTTTACAAAAAGTAAAAGACTTGTTTTGCCAAAACGATATTCGAAATATCCACTATTCTTCTTTTTCATTACAGCGGAAGGTAACAAAGAACATTTTTTATACGATTTTCTCTTGCAGTGCCTGTCCCCTAAAGCCGACCTTCTCTTTTAAAGTTTTCATCAAATTGTAACTATTAAAATAATTGTCAAAAAATACTTCCTGGTCAGTAGGCACATCAATGACATCAAGCATTTTTAGAACAACTTGTGATCCTAAAGGCAACGTCACGACTTTTGATTTATCCACTGATGCTCCAGAATATGTGTCAAATTTGTAGCACATCCAGTCCTTGTACCCAAATCTTCCTGGCTTTTCCTTATGAACTCTAGTAATGCTTAAAATACTTAATCATAGCTTCATCAATTGATAAGTCTTTGTGAAATATGCTAAAATGTTGAAATTTTTTATTTAGTTTGTTCATGAGAGGTCTCACTTTATAAATTCTGTTCATTGCATCAATTATCTGCGAATTATGTGCCAAATGTAGGTTTCTACAAAAAAGGGGATAAACGCAATTGCTCTAATTATAGAGGAATAACTGTTACTAGCTCAGTTGGGAGGTTGTATGGTCGAATAATAAAAAAACGAATTGAATCAGAATATGAAGACATAGAGGAACAAAATGGATTTCGGGCAGGAAGATCGTGCATTGATAATATATTCGTTCTGCAGCAGGTAATAGAAAAACGGAAGGCAAGGAATCTATCTACCCACCTATTGTTTGTAGATTTAGAGAAGGCATATGATACGGTACCTTTGAAAAAACTATTTTATACATTGACGAAAGTAGGTCTCAGTAGAGAGTATGTGGATGCTATCGCAAATATATACAAAAATGCAAGAAGTGTCGTTAAAGAAGGAAACTTTATATCTGAACCATTTCCAATAACCAAGGGCTTAAACAAGGATGTTGTCTGTCTCCGACCCTGTTTAAAATATATATTCAATCATCGTTAGAGCAGTGGAGAAAACAAGTATCCGGAATGGGTATAGATATAGGCGGTGGTGAATGTCTAACAACTTTATTTTTCGCAGATGATCAGGTAGTCGTAGCGAATGACGAGGAAGACATGGACTACATGTTTAGAAAACTAAAGAAAGAATATGAAAAATGGGGCCTCAATATGAATATGGCAAAGACAGAGTATCTTAAAATAGGAGATGGTGAAGAAGATCCAGAGTTAGAAATTAGAAACACAAAAACATGCAATGAATATAAATATCTCGGATCTATAATATCTAAAGAAGGCACTACCAAAAGAGACATCGAAAACAGAACACAGCAGGGAAAAAAAGTGGTAAACATTCTAAACTCTCTACTTTGGTCTAAAGATATTAGACAAGAAACGAAATTGACAATCTATCGAACCTTGGTAGAGCCTATTATGACTTATGGGGCAGAGGTTTGGCAGATAACGCAGAAGGATAGAAAAAGAATAGAAGTAGTAGAAATGGATTTTCTAAGGAGAGCGTGTGGTATATCCAAAAAAGATCACATCAGGAATGAAGATATTAGAAGGAGGACAAATACCGTATATTCCAGTGTAGATAGAATTGAAACGAGACAACTAGTGTGGTATGGTCACGTGAAACGAATGAATGAAGATAGATGGCCAAAGAAAGCTTTAAATTACATACCACAACAAAGAAGAAGAAGGGGAAGGCCTTCAGTTGCCTGGGAAGAAAATGTACGGCACATAATGAGAGATAGAGCCATCAGAGAAGACGACTGGATGGACAGAAAACGATGGCGGTCGAAATGCGAGAAACGGCAGAGGCTGTAGGAACCTCGCTTATATATATATATATATATATATATATATATATATATATATATATATGTAGGTTTCTTTTTAAATTCTTGGAAACAGTTCGTTGAAATCACATTAGTCTCGAGGGGAACCTGAAGATCCTCATCTAAACAGCAATAGTTGTACTCTCGTGGTAACCTATGGTATCTAGTAAAAAGTAAAATAGCCATAAATATCTTTATCTCTTCCTGTGTTACATGAAATGGATGATTATTGAAGGGGACATATTGAAGGAGACAACATGTCTCCTAAATTATTTACAACTTTGCTAGAATACGCTTTTAAACAATAGATTGGAACGAAAAGGGCATCAATGTAGATGGAAAATTTTTAAATAACCTTAAATTTGCAGATGATATTATTCTTATTGCAGACAGCTTTGATCAGCCACAGATAATGCTCCAAGAACCCCATACTGCCACAAAAAGAATTGGTCTTGAAATAAATTTTTCAAAAACACAATTTATGACAAATTTAGTCCACAATAAAAACATCTCAGTAGAAGACAAAGATATTGAGCCAGTTGACTCCTATAAATACTTGAGCCATGAGATAAGAATAAGTCGAGAAAACCAAATAATCCAGCTTAAAAGAAGAAAAAACCTCGCTTCGGCTGCATCTGGAAAGGAGAAGGATGTTTTACGGTCTAAGATTCCAATGTGTCTGAAAAGAAAAATATTTAATCAGTGTATTTTGCCAGTGATGACCTACGGCGCAGAAACCCCAATACTCACAAGAACAACAGTGAGTAAACTACAAGTTGCGGAAAGGGCAATGGAGAGAATAATGTTAGGGATTTCTTTACGGAATAGAATACAGAATGCTACCATACGCAAAAGATCAGCAGTAGCAGACGTTATTGAAAGAATAACAACACTAAAGTGGAACTGGGCAGGCCAGGTAGCAAGATCAGTTGATGACCGGTGGACAAAAAGAATTTTGGAATGGAGACACCGAATACAACCTTACAGAAACAGAGGTCGACCCCCAACGAGATGGACAGATGACATAAAAAGAGTGACTACAAATTGGATTTAGATGGCGCAAAATCGGACTAAGTGGAAAAGCATGCTAGAGGCCTATATTCAGCAGTGGACGTCAGAGGCTAGTTGATGATGATGATGATAAAGTTATCTGCAGTGTAATATATTCAATAATTTCAGTGTCGAAAAATTTCGCAAATATTTCTACAGGCGACCCTCGTAACTTGTTGTAGATGTCGTACTAATATCAGGAATTTCTTCCATCCAGTCAGATTTCTTGGTTTTATTTTGACCCTTCAGTAAATTTTCTCTTCTAATGACAAGAGAAAGATTGTCTTCTTCGTCGTTATCAGAGTCATCACTCATGCAATGAACTTCTATTTCTCCAGAAACGTCACTCGGAAAGCTTTGAGTCTGAAGATCATCCTCATCGATGTCCTCATTGTTGGTTTGATAGTCAGTCTCAGGAGGAATAACTACCACCGATACATCGTTATGAGTGGAACTCGCTAGGTCATCTGAAGTTAAAGCAAGAGTTCTATAACGTTGTCCATAAAACCCAATGGGACTAATAGGCGGCAATTGTTGAAAACCCATTCCAATACCAATATTGAATCTGAAACAATAAAAAACCAAATAATCATTTTGATCTCATACAAACCCACTGTACTCAGATGAGTACAAGTCTATTTTGTAACATAAAAACAACAATAATAAAAAAATCTTATACTGAATAAATAAACTAGTAATTAGCCTTATAACAATAAAATATACTTTACTTGTGTGAGCGTTTTCCCCTTTACAGCTATACCAAGGTCGTCAGCGTAAACAAAACTCTTAGTCTGAGGGTGCATTGGTTGGTCGTTGGTGTAGATGTTAAATAAGGACGGCGCCAAAACGCTTCCTTGAGGTAGGCCATTTTTTTGGGTTCTCCATCTACTCTTCTTTCCATTTAGCACAACGTAGAAGCGTCTATTACACGACAGTGATCTAATGATATTTACCAGGTCATAGTCAAGCACAGTGTTATAGATCTTAGTTAGCAACGTTCTGTGGTTTATCGTATCATAGGCCGCTGTGAGGTCTATCAAGGCTACTCCTACTATCTCTTTCTGCTCAAATCCCTCCTCTATGTATTCTGTTAGGTTCAGCACTTGGCCTGTCCATGATTTACCTGGTCTAAAGCCTACTTGTTGTGGGATTAGTTTTTCATCTAATGTTTCCTGGATGCGGTTCAACATGAGGCGTTCATACAATTTATACAAATGGCATAGCAGAGATATCGGACGGTAGCTACTCGGTAGTTCAGGGTCTTTGCCAGGTTTCAGAAGGGCTATTACTTTTGATTTGCGCCACAGTTTTGGAATCTGGTAGGTAGAGCGATAGATGTTAAATAGATCGAGCACCCATTGTCTCGCTTTTTGCCCGAGATATTTTATCTGCTCTGTTAGGATTTCATCCACCCCAGGTGATTTTCCATTTTTCATACAGTCAATACCATTTTTGAGCTCTTCGATGGTAAATGGGTTTCGTAAGAGAGTTGTTTCCTGGTCTTGAGTTTTTATAATATTTGGCGTTTTGCAACGATTGTTTGTTTTGCCATTCAGAAGCAGTTGGTGGGCTATCTGATTTGACGTTATTGCACATAGCTCTTTCATCTCTGTGGGATCACCAATAAGTTTTTTGATCATATTCCAAGCCTGCTTACTACTGTGCGTCATATCCATTTTACTTAAAGTCTCGCTCCACCATCTCTGCCGTAGCTTCGCTAAATGGGTCTTTACTATATTCTTTGGTGTACTTTGTCAAAATGTCTTTTGCTGCATCGTTCAGACCAGATATGTAATGTTGTTGACATCCTCTGGGTATGTGTTTACATGAGATTCGTTTTATAAGTTTGATGAACGCATCATAGTTTTTAGGGATCGGAACTATATTTTTCACCTGTGTTTCCAATTCATCAGTAAATTTTTCCCAGTTCGCTTTTTTGAAATTAAACCTTCGTTTAAAAGGGATTTTGGGAGCTTTTATAGCGCTGTATACGGTTATTCCCACGGGCCTATGTTGCGTCTTCGGTATAGGTTTATATACCTTCCTAACGCAACGGTCCTCTAAAGACATGCTGATGAAGGTGAGATCAGGGTTGTAAACTTTCTTCCATATTTTGCTTTGGAATGAATAGGGCAGTTTTGGGTCATGTAGAAGTGCCAGGTTGTTTTGTTCAGCCCACGATTCCACAAGATCTCCATTTTTATCAGTTGAAGCGTAGCCCTAATAAACATTATGACTATTAAAATCACCAAGAATGAATCTGGTTTTTTGAGAAGCGAACTTGTTTGGAGGGGAGAAAACAAGGTCTCTCCAGGGTGGTTTATACAGAGATGTCACTGTGCAGGCTCCTATTTCGACGGTCAGGATTTCAATGTCGTTGTAGCACGTTTTTTCAGCTGATGTTACATCAATATCTCTTCTCATGAAGATGGCGCTTCCATGTTTTGCACTTGGATGTTCAATGATAAGCTGCATTCCCTCAACGCTAGGTCTATGTGCTGATATGTCACGGTAAGTCTCTTGTATGCATAATATATCACACTTGTGGATTATTCACAGGTCAGACAAAATTTCCTGTTTATTACAAGTAATACCCTCAATGTTTATGGTCATCATTGTCAATGTAGGCTCTGAGAAGAGCCGTTGATTCTCGTTTGTTTGTTCGGATCCAGTGGTGGAAGGATTAGCCGCCCGAGGGGCGTTTCCAGGGAGTACCAGTGACATTTTGTTCTTATAATATCACTTGCGTGCTCCTTCCGTGCTCCTTCCCCCCCCCCAATAAAAGATAAAAAATGATAAATAGTATCAAATTCATAAAATAAAAGCACTTCAATGATCCAACATAAATATAGAGGTTAGCTTATAATTACTGCGGCAAAAATCTAATAGAACACTTCCTTATAGAATCGGACACACACGTGGAGTACCACTTTTTTACCAGATGTGTCACTACTAGGCCATTTTTGCTGCTGTATTTAGGCGAGTACAGTCTGACCAAATGGGTTAATACCAAAACTGGAACATTGGAAATTGTCAAAATGTGCTATTTTTAGACGAAACCAAGATTTGAGTAAATTCGTATGACCGATGAATTCGTATACTTAGATGCCCAAGAAGACAAGCAAGAACAGAGCCTCTTAAAGGAAAGACAACGTTGCCCACTCTATGGCAAAATATTTATGATTTTTCTTTGTATTATTTATTCAATGTTTCTGGTTTAGGAAGGACATATCTCTAAAGGGGATTGATATTGTATGACTCAAGATACAGACTTATAACTAGTGATTTATTTGTAGATGAAATAAGAAAATCGACCCCGCACAGAGACCATAACACAGAGAATAATGGATTACATTTTTTTAAATTTAATTAAGTATTGTAATGTACGAATCACCCTGTAAAGTATTATTAATAAAATATTTCCGACACGTCATTAACAGGATATTTTAAAGTAGTTATCGAAAGTAAATATGCGTTGTATATTGCCTAAACAAAACATTTTTACAAACCTAATCAAAAACTAATATTAGCTAATTGATATAGGTAACTGACCTTATTAAATTTTCCAAAACAATTTCTGATTACTTTTATGCTATATAAAAGATCACGAACTCACAAATCAAATTGTTACGATAGCTCCGTGAGATTGTTGTTGGAAATTCTGCAGTATGCTCAACATCTGAGATAAAATAGGTTATCTGCGGTAGTGACTTCCTTATTTTCTCGAAATCCTATTTATTTTAATATTTGGATAGATCTGAAAATGCTTTTAGCCGCTTTATACACTTGGGTTGAGATTATTGCTTTATCTAACGTTTTATGGTGTGGTAATGGAATAGATTGTTGAGTTCAACGTCCTGTAGACTGCGAATGTCGTCTACGAATGACTGTGTAAGGTAAGGACGCCAATTAAGGCCACGTTAACGTTTAACCCTCTAGCCGGCAAGCGTTCTTCATTCATTATTTCGACAACTTTCACACATCGCTGCCGTTATTGATTTATTTGCGTGCAAGAGGTATTTACAGTTTAGGCACGGTGCGAGCTAATCGAATTCCAAACTGCAAGCTTTCATTGGACACGATATCGCGAAAGAAAAAAGAGGATATTCAATTGAATACTTTGGCTGTTCACAACGTGTCGATACTACCACAGTTTTATTAAAGGACAACAAGTCTGTGCAACTGATGTCAAGCTATGTTGGAATTGAACCATTCGCAAGAACAAATCCAAATATACCGCAAGCAAAGGCTCCACGTTATGTTCGCAAGGAAAATACATTATTTGTGGAAGTCGATGTTTCACAAATTATAAAACAATACAACAGGCATATGGGTGGAGTAGATTCTATGGATAGTATTATGGGCAGATGTCACATTCGTGCAAAAGCTCGTGATGCCATGACACGTCTGTTCTACCATTTGGTCGATATGGCAGCGACAAATGCATACTTTTCATATCGCAGAATAAAAGCAGGGAGATTAAATGATTCCAGTGATATTGACATTGGAGAAGAAAACTTGATGGAGCTACCTGTTTTCAGAGATGAACTTGCTGCTGGTCTTTGTGCGTGCCAGGATAAGCGTACAGTTTGTCGACCTTCATTAGTCACTAATGCTTCTCAACCAAGCACATCTCAAATTGGTAGAAGAGCACAACATCTAGTTCAAGACGTTAGTTATGACAGAATTGATCACTTCACAACATGGGTTAGCGCAGATAAAAAAGAAAGTATAAGTTTTGCAAAAAGTCACAAATTCAGTCCCTCTGTTTAAAATGTGGCCTTCATTTATGTAAATCGGCTGCCAAAAATTGTTTTTATTTATATCATCATCGAAACTAAGGAATATTTTGTTACCATTTTTATATAATAAAAAATATATTAGTACTGAAACCAACTTTTTTTTGCTTAATTCGGCAAGTGTCCTTTAAAGAACGCTTCATCTTTTTTACCTAGAAAGTGAGCCAATAAACTATTTACCTGTTTTATTGCTATTTTTAGTTTCTTTTACCAATAATTGCCTAGAGAAAAATTTCCAACTTCCATCTCTATTATTTCAGTTTTGCCTGCTAGAGAGTTTTAAATGTCTGTAACATTTTATTCAGTGAAAATATGGGGGAAAAATCTTGTATACGTATTGCCTAACTTTTTAGTTATCGAATTTCACGATAAAATACTTAATAAATAAATAAAGATATATCAAATTTTAACGTTAAGTAAATCTTGAATATTTGACCTTATTTGGAACTGGTAACTTAATAAGGCAAGCTTCATTTTTTAAAGAAATTTACGTGGAAAATAAAAGGCTGTTTTAGCAGTTCAAGCACACTGCGATTTGAAATGGACGTATCACTTACATTTCTACACTGCTTACGCGAGACTATCTTTACTTAGTGGCGTCGGCCAACTGGCAACAAATGCATTACTCTCCAGTCTCCATTCAAATTAGTTTTAACACGAACAAACTGACCGTACGCTCATGAGATTTGAAGTCACGAAGGCAATAACGATGAACCCAAGCGACAATGATGAGTAACACGTTTCACTATTAGATTTTAGTATTTTTTAACGATTTTCTTCAAAGTTTGAACACGCTTTTCTCGATTATTACTGGACATAGAAAGGTAAAAAAATCAACGATTACAGAAAAAAAAAACTCTTTCAAGCGATGGGCGTAAAAGGTTTGGTTATAATAGAACGTTAAACAGTATAATCCAATTTTTCAACAGAAGTAACAAAAAAATAAAAAAAGTAAAACGATCATTTTAAAAGCAACATAGTTTCGAATATTGTGTCCAAATTTCGAGACATTTTTTGGTAAATAAAAGTTTCTAGGTTTTGGTTTTGGCGATAACACAACCTTAAACCTAAGGGAGAGCGCTCACCAAACTGGCGTGTCAAGTGGCAAGTAGCAAGTAGCACGCGTATAGCATGTTACTTAAAATGTAACCAATGAAAACGAATGCAATCAGTTCTTCAACATGGATCTGTCTTACTTATTTTTGCACCCTTATTTATATCATATTTATTTGACGTGTTAACTGCATCATTATAATCCTTGCTGGAAGGTGTGCACTTATGTAATACCCAGATAAGTCACTGTCTTCCTCTGAGTGTAAGTTTGAAAAACTTTGGTCAGTCCATTTTTTTTTGGTAATTTTCCTTTTCTCGCTACTAGAGAATGCTTTGCTTTTATTATTTTTGTTTACACCGCTGTTCTTCCGTTCTTCGAAATTTGTATTCTTTTTGCCAGTTGTTTCAATTTCTGGTTCGGTTGTAGGATTTTTTTGACAATCTTCGGCGATTGTTTCAATCTCTCGTTGTGTCAGACAACTAGGTACAAATGCAGCATCCGGAATAGCATTTGGATTGAATGGCCGTATTCCAGTTGCTTTAAATCCGGAACAAATATTTTTTGTTAAAGCTCACGGGTGGTGTTGGACGGTAGACAAAACAAAGTTAAATCTTTTTTTTTTATTGCAGCTTCTACAACTCCTATAACTCGTTGCCCTTTCATAATGATAAGTGGCGGAATGATGTTGCCTATGACGTTGCCATATGCCACGATTGTTATATTTTCGCCGTGTTCTGGTGCAAAGATATGCACCCTTTAAGCACCTTCACTAGCCAATAAACTTTGTTGGTGATGTAGTGCAAGCTGGCATTTTTTTTCGTTCATGTTGTAAATTTGAACAGATTTCCCAGCGAAGCCTTTCTCATATATAATCTGTTGAAGTTTCTCGAAATAGTCACTAATAACACTATGATTCAATTTTTGAGCTCTGACCAAATTAAGTTTTTGAGCCCGACGCTTTGCAATGTCAGGATGCCTAGAAAAAAACAATCTTTACACCTATCTCCTTTTTTACCGAGAATGGATGCCTTATTCCTGTCTCTTTGACAAAAGCATACACGTTTTTTTCGTAATATTTTGGGGGTTAATGACATACCCACATAACACAATCTTCGTATACGCCCAACCAATTCATCTTTCTGGGGTTTTGTAAGCACTGGAGGCCGCCCAAGTCATGTTTTTGAATTACCACTACCTAGATGGTTACGTAACGTACGCCGAGGAATCTGAAATGTAATGGAAATGAAAAGCAATGGGCTCTTCGGTCCACGGTGCCCTTTTCCTGGTGTACATATCTGCAAAGAAAAAATATTTTAAACGAATATGTAAAAAACTTGTTTGTAATGTTAACCAGCTCTTAATAAGGCAAATCAATTGGTCTTATTAGGGCACTGTCTACTTTTCTGTTTAACATAAAAGAACAATAATAAAAAGCAATATAGTGAAAAACAGTACTAGTTCCTAAAAGAGCATTAATTTTCTATTGCTTTACAAAAAAATAATATTTGGTATATATTATTTAAGTAAATTTATAGTGATTTTATAACTTACCTAAAATTTATAATCAAACTTCGACACTGTAGTAAACACCTATCCGGTATACTTCGCGCTGCTGTTTGATACTACCGAATAAATGGCGTACACAATTTTGACTGAGAAAGCGATTTACAGTGACATCTTGTATATAATATCTATATTTAAGGAAATATTTACAATTGGCATTATTAAGATATTGGCATATAAGATACATTATAAGAATAAATAATTATTTGCCTTTCAACATCTAATGAGGTCAAAGCTTCTCTCAAGGCGTGCCAAAATCCAAATGTACAAAACCATAATACGACCAGCAGTGACATATGGAAGTGAAACATGGACATTGAGAAAGAAAGAAATCAATAAGCTATTAGTATGGGAACGCAAAATCCTGCGAATTATATATGGTCCTTGCAGGGACAGTGTGACAAATTAATGGAGGAGCAGATATAACAATGAATTAGAGACTCTCTTCGGGAAAGGAATCATCGTAAGATACATAAAAGCCAATAGATTAAGATGGGCAGGTCACGTGGTACGAAGTGATGACGACAGACTGATTAGCAATGTGTTTTGGGAAAGACCAGATGGTAGAAGATCGACAGGAAGGCCTAGAAAAAGGTGGAAAGACGCAGTCAGGGAAGACCTGGAGAAGATGGAAGTAAGGCCATGGGAAATAATAGCACAGGATCGGAATCAATGGAAGGCAATAGTAAACGCGGAAATAACTCACGAAGAGTTGTAAAAGCCAATGATGATGATGATGATGATTATTAAGATACTGGCCTTATTTGGCGTCACTACCTTACCAATTTGTTCCAGAAAATCTTTAGGGTTCGCTTAGGAGTACGCCAAGTGCAATAATCTTTTAATACCGGCTTTAAATTCTTACAGGCTATGACATAGCATGTAAGAATTAAGACATGACAAGAATATGTGCTACCATTTTTCTATACTTATTCTCAATTTATTTTGGTATTTTAATTACTTTGGGTTTTTTTCTAGTTTAAATTACTAACGTTAATTATTTTCAACACACATTAAATAAGTATATTAAATCACAGTGATGTTGTTGGTTTCCTTTTTGCCTCGTTTGTCGCTGACAACCTGTTGGACTGACTTAGGCGACTGGCAATTAATATAATAAGATATGCCTTTTTTAATTGGTAACGGTGGGCACTTAGTGGCATCGAATAGATCTAATAATTTTTTAAAAAGTTTACTACTAAATATTAGCGTTTTAGTACATTGCCTTTCCTTTTTTCGTTTTAACATTTTAAATGTGGCACTCGCTTTGTCAACCAGTTATTAACAATAGTATTTTAAATATTAAAATAATTGCCAGACAAATCTTTTCAAGCTTTAGTGTAACATTTAAGGGTGATTTGTGATTTAAGGCTTTATTTATATTGCTAAAAATTTTTCTACTAATTTTTAAAATACGAATACACTATGTGGATTTTTGATTTTCATGATAAATTTTGTGTAAAACTGTGTTGCTTTTCTCACCATCGGAATTGAATTACTTCACATGTAAGTCACTTTTTAGATTAATTATCACTTTTCGACCTATTGCCAGATGCCATTTTTTATTTTTCAAATTTGTTGAAAACACCTCACTTTTTTTTGGCATTATCTTGTTAGGTTAAAGAACCTTTTGTTCTTTCTAAGGGCACCTTTGTTCCTGTAGCATTTTTAATTTTTTTGGTATATATTGAAATCCTCTCGTATATGTTAAAACACCGAAAAATATTTTCAATCCTTTTGCGTCGCTGTAGTTGATAATAAACACATTTTACAAGTTGTTTATATATCACAGATGTGTATTTCCTCGGTATTCTTTGATTGAGAGTCGCTTAATTATGCGTGTTTAATAAATATTCACTTAAATCGCTAAGAAAGTATTGCGGGGAAGAGAATTACATCACTTTCTGTAAAGCCGCTGTCTAAGGCAGTTGGTTTCGTTGTAGTCCGAATTTTACTTCAAACTCTAAACAAAAATCTAAGAGATTTGAGGTGTTTTCAACAAATTTGAAAAATTTTAACATGGTTCCAGTTTTTTAAGAAGCGAAGCTACAAATTTTGCGTCCAGTACCCCAACTTCAGCCTCAATTTTTTTTCTGCTAAGAAGCCGTTTCAAAACATTTTTCGCAGATTTAATATGAATTTGTTCGTGTGGTAGAGTGTAATTCCAGTTCCTAACCCCAGAAAATGTAAAGTAATTTTAGTAAAATTCAGGTAACTCTTTTGTGTTGTTTTTTAAAGAAAAAATAAACATTTTATAATAATAATTGCTTTCATAACAGTTTAAGAAATTGTAATAATTAAAATTGTAGATGCTAGGGTGTCGCCTAGGTCTAGCTGTCATATTATTTATTTTTTATTATTGGGTTAATGCCTCGACAACTTTGATCATTGGCACGGTACAGTCAGGTACCTAGTGTAGTGTGTGTGTGTGTGTGTAGAGTAATTGTCTTGATACTTAGCAAAGTCGACGTCATTATCTTTGCTAAGAGACGCTAATTGTATCCGAACGTCTGCGGTCCCTCTGGTGAGTACCGATCGCACAAGGATAGAAATTATTTTTATTTATTAATTTTTAATAAACGAAAATTTCCACCCAGATGAGATTTGAACTCACGACCTTTAGATTTAAAGGTAGGCGCTCTTACCACTGAGCCACAGAGGGGGTTGAAAAATGTGTCATATTATTTGTTCTGTTTTAAAATTTAATATTGATATCTGACAGCTAGCTTTATTTTTTTGACATTTGTTAAATACTTAATCATAACAGATCTTGTTTTTGTTTTGTTTTTAAAAAAGTTTAACCTCTATGCATAGTTTTGTTTAAAAAGATATGTCTTTTTTATTTATTAAAAATATATTATTAAATTTATTTCTGCTACAAATTATCGCCTAGTAACAATTGTAAATTCTTGTAGTATCTTCAACTTCTAGAGTTTGTAAACGCATAGGACATAGTAAGTCTTTTTTTGTTATTTTGGTATTTATCTTTGTAACTATTTATATAGTATTTTTTTGTATTACCATTTATATTTGTAATTGTTTGTAGTGAGATAAGAATAAATGATTTCATTTTTCCCTAAACCATTTTGTTTGGTTCTCCTAACTAACTCCCTAACACATTTTTTATGTTTTTAGGAAGGCAGAGCCTTTTATTTCATCCGGCAGGAAGATTACTCAAAGCGGTGCCCATTTTAAATAGCTTGAGACCCTTCTTGTATTGTGTTTGTCCAGAAGATTCATGTAAGTACCCTTTTTATTTAATTTTTGTAGTTACCCCAATTCAACCCCCTTGTCATTCACTTATCCACGACCCAGTTCTCCAAATAAACCCTGAGTGACCGTTCGCATAAGTTTCGATTTGTTTTGCTTGCCCTATCTCCACCCCAATAATTTCTGTCCCCAATTTTCACCCTTAATAGTAATACACTATGTGGTAGGCAAAATATTTTTACAGATATGGACTGATGCTCTTTTGTAAACACAAAACCAAACATTTTCGCTAATATATATAATAGTTAATTTCTAGCTTGTTTTTCTTTTCTCCTCTTATCTGACTGAGATATTTAAGAGTTACAATATAAAAGGGATTTAATCCTACTTCTTTGATATCTTGATTTGTATCCTACTACTGGAAGTATTAAGCTCTCTGTTCAAACAACCGACAACGGATACATAAATAACTTCTCGCTCATTTGTCTGTAAAATTGCATTCCTAATTTTCGCAATGTTGAAAAATATCGCTAACGAACTGATTTGAAATTGATCATGAACAGCTGAATATGCATGTTATATTTTATTTTATATATTTTGGCATG
Organism: Diabrotica balteata; assembly: GCA_918026665.1. Lineage (NCBI taxonomy): Eukaryota > Metazoa > Arthropoda > Insecta > Coleoptera > Chrysomelidae > Diabrotica > Diabrotica balteata. The sequence goes on from OU898278.1 coordinate 32,644,637, forward strand.
AAAACAAATTATTAACATGAATTTTTTTTATCTATGTTAAAGTGTGGTTTAGTGGATTTACGTAATGTTGAAATTTAATTTTCCAAAGTTCCCATGACTTTACGATTCCTAATTTAAACACCTAAACGTATATTTTTTGGAGATTTGGGAAATGGATTCAGGCAATTTGGGGTAAGAAATATTCATCACATGGAATCAGACATTATAGTTCCTACTTTATCCTTGGAATAAAACCCTAATAAAAATTGTACACATGTAATGCAAGTATGTATTTATTTTCTATCCATAAATGATATTTTCTCGTTTATTACCTTTTTGTGAGTGCTTCGGGATCTTTTTTGGTACATTATTGTTTGCGTTTTATTGGCATTTATAAATAACATTAAATGATCACATTATCTTCAAAATTTTTTGTCAAGAACACACATTTTTTGCTAAAACTCTCAGTAATAGATTATAATCCCAAGCATATGCTACTTAGTTTTATTATCGCTAGCTAAGTTTCAAAAATGTGTATCTGAAAAATACCTGAAAAATAATTAAAACAAGATTAGACATAGTCGATATATTGACTGCTAGTAAGATTATATACCGAAGATACCGACTTTTAGTTTGACGACTTTCTGCAGAAAAGAAACAAACACACAAATGGCTCAAGTTGACAAAAATTGAGTGAATGTTTCTGCCAGAAAAAAAATTGTATTGTATTTTCTTTATGAGAGAACTCCATGCCGAAGGTAACCGGATATCTTCATTTCTTTGATGTGGCAATTTTTTAATGTCTATGACTTCTCGGATAATTCTTGGTTTATAGAAGCGGATGGGGGCTATGCTTCTGGAGTTTTCAAAATTTATTTTGTGACTTTTATGAAGATAGTAAGATAGTGTTAATCTAGAGCTAAAATTGAACCGGAATTGCGAATAGAAATGGAATGTTCATAAATCTTATTTTGGACTTTACAATTTTTTTAGTCTATATAAGATCGGAGACAGTCTGCACAAGAATTTCATATACTCCGTGTTGTACATTTGGAATTTGTCAGTGACACCTTGAATGCAAGTCAGAAAACCTTTCGTATGATGATGGTCTGAGGATTGAGCTTGAGTGGGACATTGATGTCTTTAAATGATCCTATCAATGTGATTTTCACGGTAACCGTTTTGAATGAAGGATGGTTTTAAACTAGAGACCTCAGCGGGTCTACTGGCATCGCAAAGGCGTGTTGATCTGGAGACAAGGGTAATAATAACTAGAATAATTTAAAATTCATTCTTTCTTCATTCTTTGTAACATATCTATATTAGTTACTTTTTCAGTCATATTCTATTCTATTCACGGAGACTATTAAGTAATTACAATTTTTTAAAAAATTTATTAAATTTTATTTAAATAAGTGTTTTAAAAAATAGTATATTTAAATAATAAATTCATCTGCCGGCAAGCCCTTTATATTTAGTCCTGTTACCCGGAAAATAGATCCCGGACTTTCTCCAGTTGGCCTGTCAGTAAAATGGGCAGAAGTTACATACAGTTCATCCAAATTTGGTCCGCCAAATGCGACTGAAGTTATCTAGAAATAAAAAAAAAGATAGATAAAGTTATTACGTAATTATATTATTTAAGTGAGACTTATTTCAGTTCAATGGTAAAAAGTTTTTTACCAAGTAAAAAAACAAAATTTGTTTAATAATCCGGTCAAAGTAGACATCAAAATAGTTGACAAATAACAAAAATTGCCGGAAAGCCAAATTTTGGTGGAGAGCTAGAGTTTACCATAACAAATAAAGTTTTAAAACATAACAAATAAAGTTTTAAAAGTCCCATCGATTCCATGTGTGCAACAAAATTATTCGGGGTCAAAGGTCAAAATTTGAGAATTTTTGGATTTTTTTCGAAAACGTTCAGTTTTATCAAAAAAAAAAAAACTTAAACCAAAGTTGTAGATCTTAAAATTCTCTACAAAAATAGTTCTTACGATTTTTTTCCTAAGAGCTGCTATGCCTGAGATATCCCGATTCTACAAGTCATATTATACGTGATATGCACACGTTTCCACACCACCTGCGAGGTAGTGTACTCGGCGCGTTTTTTTACCGTGGTTTCCCATGTAGGCCTACTCCACTAACTGTTTTGGCAATTTTAGAATAATTTAAGGAAACAATACCGGTCAAGTTCTAGATATTACCTTAATATTGATATTGATTATTGATATTGCTATTGATTATTACGTTAACTATTGTTTTGATTTCTTTAGATATTTTAATCAGATTCATATTCTTTAAAGTCTACTTCAACAGTCAAGTCTTCTTCGATTTCATCTTCTTCCTCTCACTCTTACTAGATGTTCAAAAATTGTTCAAATATGACTGAGTCATTGGTCTCTTCATTAAAATCACAGGAGTCTTCCTCTGTTGTACTAAACTGAACATTTGAGCAAGACTGACCTTGGCAATTGGTACACGCTAGAAAACACAGCAACCCGACTTTTTTATATCCACATTTGGCACTACAAACTTTTTTTTAATTGCAAAAAATAGTGTTAAGGAGTTTTTCTAGAGCAGGTAGGAGTAAGATTTTAACCCTTTCAGTCATGCTGGGTATAATTGTACCCATTAATTTGAATGCATATATAATTCTACAGGAATCTGCAACTTAGGCAAGTTTATCGAAATCTATATTCTATAAGTACTATACTTCTGCATTTTGTATCTAGATGGCGCATGGATGGTTTTGTGCTATAAGAAAATTAATGTCAAAAGCAATATGTCGGCAATTGCATTGTTCATAAGAGGTAAGTGTACTTGTTTCTTCAAATATTAGTTTGAATAAAATCAATCGCCATTTATATTTCAGTGCAATGTTGAAAGTAGTGTTACTTCTTACTAATTGTCAATATATTTTATTGAAATTAGATTTTTTTCAAATATAGAAGTGTGCTTCAAATTCGATGGGCACAATTGTAGCCAAAATGACTCAGTGTTATTTTTTGTTTCAGAGTAAAATGCCTCCAAAAAAGTATTTAACTGAGAAGGAACTCCTGGAAGAGCTGGAAAAACTGTCCGACATAGAAGGATTTGTTAGTGATGACGACAGTGACTGCGAAGAAAAAATACAAGTAAGACAGAGAGTTGGACATATGATAGATGATGTTTTAGAAAATCAAAACGAATTGGAGGACGAGGAAGAGGATAATGAGGTAGAAAAGGAGGATGATGATGAACAGGGCGAAAACGATGGTAGCTATGATAACTTCATTACTCTGAAAAAAAATGTAAAATGGTTACAGAATGTTCAATATCTAACACGACAATTACCTAATAAAATAACATAGATTTCTAATGAAAACTGTTCTGAGGAATATCCAGTTACATATTTTATGAGATATTTTCCCGAAAGTATATTCGAAAATTTCGTTCAATATGTATACGAATATGTATGCTTTGCAAACTGGAAATGAGAAATTTGTACCGTGTAATCTACAAGAAATAAAATCATTTTTTGGCCTTTGTATTCTAACAGGCTGTCTAAAATTTCCAAGACTGCGAATGTATTGGGACAGATCTTTAAAAATTGATATTTTTTCGGACGCAATGACCTTGAATCGTTATTTCAAACTTCACACGCACATACATTGTGTTGACAATCTGGAAACCAGACAGAGCGACGACAAACTGTGGAAAGTTCGACCAGTTTTTGAATCAGTCCTAAAGAGATGTAGAGAACTGCATATAGAAACAAATATTTGCATAGACGAACAAATCATGCCTTTCAAAGGAAGATTATCTATAAAACAATACATCATAAATAAGCCTAATCCATGGGGAGTAAAACTGTATTTATTAGGTGCTGAAAGTGGACTAATTTACAATTTTCTAATCTATCAAGGTAGTACCACAGAAATAGAACCTTCCAATTTGAAATATGGACAAGGTGCAGCTATCGTATTGCAATTAACAAAAGGACTTGAACCTAATAAGCATGCATTGTACTGTGACAATTATTTTACGAGCTATAATCTTTTACAAATTCTCAACCAAAAATCAATACTTGTTGCTGGTACTGCGAGGATCAATAGATTTCTAAACCACCTTTAACTGATGTAAAAGATTTTTCAAAAAACCAGAGAGGATCAACGGAACAAATTGTCTCTTCTGATGGAATTGTAGTAACCAGATGGTTAGATAGCAAGTCAGTAATAATGGTATCCAACTTAGTTGGGGTTGGTACAGAAGATGCTGTAAAACGTTGGAATAAACAAACAAAATGTTTCATTGACGTAAGTCGACCCGAAGTTATACAAAAATATAATAAGTCCATGGGTGGCATAGATAAAACAGATGCTCTTATTGCGTTTTACAGAGTAAAAAACCGTTGCAGAAAGTGGACTGTTCGACTAATCTTCCATGCAGTTGACATGGCCCTAACAAATTCGTGGTTAGAATATAAAAAAGATATGCATACTTTAGAAATTCCAAAAAAAGATATCATGGACCTTCTACACTTTATGATGAAAGTTGGTAAAGCCCTCATAAAAGTCAACTCTTTCAATAACCGAAAACGGGGAAGACCTTCAAACGGTACATCTAGTCCTGTAGTAGCTGAAAAACGCCAAAACATTGAAATTGGACCTCTTGCTGAGGTGCGATTAGATAACATTGGACATTTTCCAGAGCACCCTCAGCTACCTTTACCTTTAAGATGTAAAAACCCTGGTTGTATAGGAAAATCAAGATGGAAATGTCAGAAGTGCAATGTCCATTTCTGCCTTCAAAAGGAAAGAAATTGCTTTTTTATGTTTCATATGCGCTAGTTTTTTAGATTTGTTAAGTACTTTTGGGTACAAATGAACCCATAATAAATTTTTTTATGTATACGTGCTATATTTTTATTAATGTCCAAAAAGTGTTATATGAACTGTTTTAAGTACATTTTACCCAAAAAATATTTTTTCGTTCGCTGAAAAAAAAGAGGTACTGAAAGGGTTAATCGGTTCCAGAGTATTATCTATAAATTTCCAACCCCAGTCTTCTGGATTCAGTTCATTGCCTAGCCATGTTTGAACTTGGTAATATACTCGATACAAATGTTGAAAAGCAGATGCTGATGTTGAAGGAAGACATGATAGTTGTACTTGTTTGTTGTTTCGCATATTTTTTACAAAAGTTAAGTATCGGTATTTATCAAGACAACTAATTTTTTTAAAGCTCCATAAAATGCAACAAACACAACAATTGTAGTTGGTGAAGATGTTGATTTATTAGTACTGCTTACTGCAAGGACTCCAGTAGATAAAGTTATTTATTTTCTGAAACCTGGAAGGGCTCAACAGCGAACAAAGATAATAATTCGAAAAGTTTATCTGCTTGTCCCAAATGCCAAAAGTACATTTTATTTTTACATGTGATAATCGGCTGCGACACTACGTCACCAATGTACAGAAGGGGCAAAACGTCAGTACCTACTTAAATTATTCGAAAAAAAAAAAGATTTGACTGACTGCTGTAAAGTTTTTACAGAACTTGATTCCACACCGCAAACAATAATTACGGAAGGAATTCGCTTTCTTCTTGCGGTTTGTGGAGCTATAAAAAAATTAGTTGTCTTGATAAATACCGATACTTAACTTTGGTAAAAAAACGCAAAACAAGAAACAAGTACAACTATCATGTCTTCCTCCAACATCAGCATCTGCTTTTCAACATTTGTATCGAATATATTATCAAGTTAAAACATGGCTAGGCAATGAACTGGATCCAGAAGACTAGGGTTGGAAATTAATAGATAATACTCTGGAACCGATTAAAACCATACTCCCACCTGCTCCAGAAAAATTCCCTAACACTATTTTTTGCAATTGCAAAAAAGGTTTAAGTGCCAAATGCGGATGAAAAAAAGTCGGGTTTCTGTGTTCTCTAGCGTGTACCAATTGCTAAGGTCAGTCTTTCTCAAATGTCCAGTTTAGTACAACAGAGGAAGACTCCTGTGATTTTAATGAAGATACCAATGACTCAGTCACATTTGAAGAATTTTTGAACATCCAGCAAGAGGGAGAGGAAGAAGAGGAAATCGAAGAAGACTTGACTGTTGAAGTAGACTTTCAAGAATATGAATCTGATTAAAATATCTAAAGAAATCAAAACAATAGTTAACGTAATAATCAAAAGCAATATCAATAGTCAATATCAATAATAAGGTAATATCTAGAACTTGACCGGTATTCTTTCCTTAAATTATTCTAAAATTGTCAAAACAGTTAGTGGAGTAGGCCTACAGGGGAAACCACGGTAAAAAAACGCGCCAAGTACACTATCTCAGAGATGGTGTGGAAACGTGTGCATATCATGCATAATGTGACTCTTAGAGTCGCGGTATCTCAGGAATGGCAGCTCTTAGGAAAAAAATCATAAGAACTATTTCTATAGAGAATTTTAAGACATACAACTTTGGTTTAAGTATTTCTTTGATAAAACTTAACGTTTTCGAAAAAAATCCAAAAAATCTCAAATTTTGACCTTTGACCCCGAATAACTTTTGTTGCACACATGGGATCGATGGGGACTTTTAAAACTTTATTTGTTATGGATCTTCACCAAAATTTGACTTTCTGGCAATTTTTGTTATTTCAAATGTCTATATAGACCGATTATAAATAATTATTGTAAAAATCTAAACGTCTAATAAACTTATTTTAAATTAAAATTGTGCAAAATAAAATAGCTTCTGAGAAAAAATCCCATTAAAAATACCGGACTGAATGGTATCAATAAACTAGAAGCTAACAGGAAGTAAAATCTTCATGACATTATATTTGACTGCTACTAATTCCTTACCTCTTTATTTTTTATCATCCTTGCTCTCTATTTTCCCTCTTATTCTTCAATACAAATAAAAATAAAAATTAAACAAATATATAAATTACCTGTGCCGCAGGAAGTTCCACAGTCCTCAAAACTGTGTCTGGTTTGAAGGGATCTATTTGATATACTCTTGAAGACGCAAACACGGCTAGCCATATATTTCCATCGGCATCTAATGTCATACCATCGCAAAAATGTTCTTTATTTGTAATTGTAAATATGGTTTTCATATTCGCTAGAGCAAAATATTTTAGTTAGAATCATATAACTTTTAATGTGCCTCCAATGTGTTAATCGTTACATTACTGGTAATCCAGTAATCTCCAAAATCAACGAGAAGGCAGATAACGCCTTAAAATTAGGACAAATGGAGAATTAGAACAAGTTCACTTGTTCACTAACATACAAGAAAGCATAAAAGATAAGTGTGAGCTGGACGCAAGAATACAAAAAATGAAATATTATGGCAGCAGTTTCAGACAAAATTATTACATCTAAAAATATATCGAAACGAGCCAAAATAGATATATAAAAAAAAGTTTTAAAACCAACTGTCCTCCATCCAATCGAAACATAGGTGCTAAACCAAACACAAGAAGAAAAAATAAATATATCGTCGTCTTGGTTGTCAACAGGCGTAAGCCACATTGTCGTGAAACTGAGAAAATGCCTTTCAAACATTTTTAAGCCAATAAATTTCAATTGTTTTGTTTATAACTTGGTCATTTTTTAAGATTAAGAGCTGCAACTTTTAACTAGCATGCTTTATAGGAATATTTAGATGTATGTTAATTATTAAACTTTTCTGTTAAATATTTTTTAAGATACGTGGCATACGTCCATTGAGCACTGAACATTAGTTGCATTTGTGTAAGTGTTAAAAGAATCATGCCTCTAAAATACTTTGAAACTGAAACTTTTAAACATAATAAATATTCATAATAAAAAATACTTGTTTAGAATAATATTTACATGAATGTTATTCTTTACTATGCAAGCTTGTAATAACTGTAGATAATATTAACAGCAGAAATATTTGTTTAAAATAAAACAAAAATTGAACTTTTAAATTTATTACATACTATTCTGAAAAACAAAGAAATAAAACTAAATTGAGGTTACGTAATAATAAAGACTTTACTAGTCTACATCACTTTCTGTGTCACTGTTTTTACGAGTAGCATCCTCAACAAACTCTAAACCTTTGTAGAAGTCGTGGTAGGCAGATGGAATACTACCTTTCTCACACATTTTTAACAAATCTCTTGATTTGCTTTTTTCAATTTTGTGTTTGGCTGCGTATAAATTTGATACATCTATCGTGGATTGGTTTCGAAGTTGTCGTCGATGTATGTTCAGAGATTGGAAGTGGTCCTTACTCAGTTGATATTTATAGTAAATAGTTGCACGTTCACTTTTTCGATATTGAAACCACTTAAGATCTAGCCATTTAACTCTTTCTCCGCTCTCAGAAATTGTTTTGTTTGTTATAAACTGATTACTGAATTTCTTAAAGTCAAGAAAATCGGTATGCACCATTTCAACAACCTTGTAGTAAGGTTTTCTGGTTTTAGCGGTACAAGCCACCATGTACCAACCTTCTGGTGTGAATACATCTACTTTTCTACCCCGAGCTTCTATAGCAGAGTGTACAGAATCACACTCCATATCGGAGTGCCCTGATTCCATAAATTTCTGATTAATGATATTAATGGGCATATGTTCCACAGCACGCAAAAACATTGCAGATATAATAGAATTGCGATTCTGACCTGACGCAGTGTCAGAATAGAAGGTTATTTCATTTTTTTCTCCCAACGACATCAAGAAGTTCCATAGGCAGCTGGCGATTTCTGGTGCACCCTTTGAACCAAAACCTTCATGCCACATATAATTAGTAGCTTCCCCAACAGCCAGATTATACAATGTAAAATTGTAGGTCTTTAGTTTTTTTTAAATAATATAGTTGTCCTACTTGTAAACTTGGTGCTAACAGTATTTTTTCTAGATCCATACTATGACATTCAAATGTTGAATCTAACTTAGCTTTGGTTTTGTCATTTTGCTTGTGCTCTCTGGTCTCTTCTTTGCGTATTAGGTGCAACTTCTATTTTTCTTCATCTGTTTTTTTCTCTTCTGTCGATTTATTTTTGTATTGAGTGCAAAAGTCGCACTGATCTTTTTTGGGAACATGGAAGCCATAATTGAATTCATTTGTTAAAATAGATTTATAGAAACTAGCTTTTTCGGGAACAACATTACGCTCCCTACAGTATTCTACATAATCTAAGTAGAGCCGAGTTTTACTCAGCCCAGAAGGCAAGTACATTCTCTTACTACTGCTCCGACAATAGCGGGAAGCAACAACGGGTAGAGATTTGATCCCTAATTAAGTTTTTTACTTCATAGCTTTTTTTGTTGGGGGGTTCTTTTTTACCTCTATGGTCTATTTTTGTAACACCTGTAGGAGTAGTCTCATAAGAGCCGTGAGTCACAAGGTCCGCCTCTGAATACCCGGGTTGTGCAATTGTTTTGTCAGCAACTATAAATAGAAATAATAAATAAAATAATATAATTAGAAAATACTCCATACAATACAGAGTATGGCTTTAATGATCATAAATATAAAATTTGTTGAAAATAAAGTAAATTAAAATACCTTTAAGTTTGGGCTTAGAATAACATTATAATGCTCAGAAAATTCTATTTAATCGTCCCAAGTAACTAATTAAAACATAATTATAATAATAAACTATGCACAAGTAAAAACAATTTCTGGAATAATACTTGAGCTTCCTTGGCTCCTACTCAAGTGTATTTTGCACATAAATGTAGTATTAATTGTGTATAATTGCTTACCTTCGGGGTTTTCTTGATTTAAAACTGCTGCAACCATTCGTTTTCCACGTACGCAACTCATTATTTTCTTTACTTTTATCACTTCCTACACATTAACAGAAATATTTTAAAAAGAATAATTTATCGTAGGTAACTGTTTAACAACGAAAGCCAATACAAGACTACCAGCTAAACTGTAAAACTACGTGGCAATGATGAAATTCTAAAGATTTTTGCTGGTTAATAATGGTCGCATTTCTAACACGACCCTATCATCAGGTAAAGTAACTGTAGTCAAAGGTCGTATGCCACATACACCTCTTGTCAACAGAGGGAAGGATATAAAAAATTATTTTATTTTGGAAAGTCAATAGACGTATGTTGCTTGCTACTACGGACTGCTTTATGATATGTGTATTAAGCCTATTGGCAATTTACAAAATACCTTACTAGGAGATATTTATGGGTAAAATTCATTGACCACAACATTTTTTGACAAATTTAAAGTAGTCTTGCGTACTTACCTCCGATTCATAAAAATTGTGGATTACGCCTTTTGACCACCAAGGCGACGATATGGGAAAGGAAAATATCGAAAAAATTTTTTGAAGGAATTAAAGAAGAGAGGAGAAGAAAAACCAATACCGAGATCATGAGTCTTTTTAAGGAACCTGCAATATTAGTTGTAAAAGCTTCAGGATTGAGTTGGTTAATACATTAAGAAAGAATTGAAAAAAAGTATACCAAAAATAAATACAGAGATAGGTGACAAAAGACGAGTAGGTCGATCAACAAACAAATGATGAGATAAAGCAAAAAAAGACCTTAAAGAGAAATGTGCTTGTATTGAAACTAAGGATCATAAACAATGGGGAAGGAGCATCCATGGGTGGAGCCATATCCCCATCTTTTTCAGAAATTGTAAAAAACTCTCTACTTTACTACTGTACTCGAGAAGTTCATTTCCAGTTCTCCTTCATCTACCAATAGATAGATAACCTATCCCAGCTGACGAATTCAACTACACTCTTAACATATTTAACTCCTACAACACTCACCTACAGTTTACTGTCGAAACAGAGGAAAATAGTATGGTGCCATTCTTCGACACTAATGTAACCAGACATGAGGATAATACGGGAAATAAGGTTGGACTGGTACAGAAAGAAAACATTCTCAGGTAGATATGTGCCTTTTCACTGTTATCATCCAGATGAACAGAAGATTAACATCATCAAAGGTCTGAAAAACAGAATAAAAAGAATTTGTCACCCTTCTAACTACAATAAGAACATCAAGTTACTTTATGAGATTCTTTAAAAAAAATCACTATCCTAAGATGCTGCTGAACAAATTGCTCTTTCAATAAATGCCAACGATAAGAACACACCAAAGACTAGCATTGGAAGGAGGATTAGTAAAACTTGTCTATGGGAGATTGCCTTACATCAGGGGTTTATCACCACAGATCAGAAACCTTTTCAGACAGTTTAGCATAGTGATAGCAAATTCAGTGTACAAAAGATGACGGACATACATCACTCACCTGACAAAAGAGGTAAAAAACTGGATAACTTTAATGTAGTATATTCTGTTCCATGTGGTTCCTGTTCGAAAGTATATGTTGGTTAAACCAGCCAAAAACTATTAAAAAGAATAGCTTTGCACAAGGGTGATGTGAGGGCGCCTGCAAGTACATCTTTTAGTCAACATTTTAAGAATACTGGACACATTGCCAACTAAGGCAATGTGAAAGTACTAAAAAAGGTTGACAATCAATTCAAGAGAAACTTCATAGAAATGTACTATATCCATAACTGTAGCTCTTCTATGAACTGTAAGAAATATGTAGAAAACTTGAGTTGTATTTACTCATTTTTGCTTCAACAAGACTGAAATATGGAGTCAACTTATCATACCATACACAGATGACCTACCTGCACTTGAGTACAGATTTCATTTCCCAGCTGATTGTATTTTTTAAAAATGTTTAAAGTTTTTCAACTGGTGGTTCCATGTTATTGCAGGTGGTGTAAATATAAACATAACCTTGTTACATATGGTATCAGGATATTAACAGATGGTACCAAGATTTTCAACAAAAGAGAAGAAGAATTCTTCTATTCTACTTCGTCCCTTTGAAGTTCCTTTACATGAAATTGTTATTCTGTACACTTATATTCTTAATACTACAATAACTATCTTACGGTTGTCTGTCAATTCTTCTTCTTAAGGTGCCGTGCATTTCTGCGTAGGCGTCCACCGTACATCGTCTTGTCAGGTGAGATGTTAAATATTCTGGTTTAAATAATTCTGTTTTTAGCAGCATTGCGAAGCATTTCATAGCTGTGGATTCCTGTCCATTGTCGAATATTGCGCAGCCATGACATTTTTTTACGTCCGAGACCTCTCCTACCCTCTATTTTCCCTTCGAGAATCAGTTGCTGAAAAGTGTATCGTTCTCCTCGTATAATGTGCCCCAAGTATGCAGTCTTCTTACTTTTTACATAATTAAAAAGTTCCCTATCCTGTAAGCCCGCTCTTCTGAGTACTTCCTCATTTCTGACCCTGTCCGTCCATGATATTCTGAGCATTCGACGCAGGCACCACATTTCAAACACTTCAAGTTTGTTAATGGAACTGGCCTTTAACGTCCATGCTTCCATTCCGTACAGGAGAACAGGCCACACGTAACATTTAAGCATCTTGTATCGGAGATTGAAGTCCAATTTGCGATCAGTCAGAAACTTACGAAGCCTCAAAAAAGCATTTCTGGCTTGTTCAACTCTGCTCTTTATTTCATTCTCGGGGTCCCAACCCTCATTCAGCAAACATCCCAAGTATTTGAATTGCCTGACTTGTTCGATTTCTTCTCCAGAGACATATATCTTTGCGTTGGGGTAATCATTTCTACTTATAATCATTGATTTTGTCTTCTTGATATTTATTTTCAAACCCCGAGCTTCACTTGCAAGAGTTAGATCATTTAAAAGGCATTGAATATCTTCGATGTTATCTGCCACTATGGCTGTATCGTCGGCATACCTGATGTTATTAATAAATATGCCGTTAACTTTAATACCCTTATTAGAGTCCTCCACTGCTTCTGCGAAGACTTTTTCTACGTATAAATTGAACAGCATTGGGGACAGTATACAACCTTGCCTTACTCCTTTTTTAATGGAGAAATCTTCTGTTTCGTTGAAATTTTGAAGACGTACTGTTGCTGTCTGATTCCAATACAGATTGGCGATGATTCTTATATCCTTTGCATCCAATCCCAACTCTTGTAGGTATTTTATCATCAATTCATGTTTTACATTATCGAATGCTTTCTCGTAATCGATGAAACATATAAAAACATCCTTTCTTTGTTTGTCAATAATAAAGTCGAATGCATATAATTTGCTGTTTGAGTTTATCACTTTTACTTCTGTCCAATATCTCCCTATGTTCTATCCAGTGTCTCCCTATCAGAGTAGCAAGGTTGGCCAATTTTAATGAGATATTTAGAAACCATTTTTCAATAGAAGAAAGAAAACTAATTATTAAAAATTAGTATTACGTAACCAGAAAAAAAAAATAAAATATAAAAACTGTGCAAACTGTCCCAGTCTAATACTAGCAGATTAAGTTTACTATATATACTCACATATTGTGCCTTCATTTATATCAAAATCATATTGATCAACTTTAAATGTAAACGTGTCTGTATAATACATTTTCCCCCGTTTGTAATCGAATGCAAGTCCATTGGATAGATTAACTCCAGTTCTGTGAGACGTTGTGGTATTATTAGAAAAGCTATATAATGCTCCGTTCTCAGGCACAAGTTCATTAAATGTTCTAGGAGTTCCGCCCATAGTCCCTAGAAGAAAAAATTATTATATTCACAAAAATAATATAAATCTAAAAATCAAATGTAAGGTCAATACTAACGTATCTTGAGTAGAATACCTTTTCTTTCAACATCTGTTGCAATTAGACTAATCATTTTTTTTTCTTCCAGTATAGTTAAAGAAGAGTCCATGAAAGTAGTTCTATGTTATGGACATGGCTATTTGGTTTAAGTACATAGATATTTTTTGCATTTTACTTTCGACGTTTTTCGGTTTTCGTTTAGATCATTGGCTTTTTATTACAGAGCATTCCACGAACAGCCTGATTCGTTATTTACATCATTCACTTTACGTCCTGTAAAGTGGTCTTGTAATTTTTTAGGGGCCATCCGCTATTCATCACGTAGGAATGTATGCTGGTTGTCGAATGCACGGGGATTCCTTTTTTTGCTCTTCTGATTATTGTGTTGTTTGGTATCGAATATGCTGCATCTTATGTCTAGAGACCGGAATGTATACAAAATAAATTTTTTGCCAACAGTCAACAATGATGACTGTTAGGATTTTTATGTTTTAATGTTTTTGTACTTAGCAGTTGGTACAACTGATTTTATAAAAAAGAAGAAGTTTGACTTGACATAAAATATATATGACAGATGTATCCATGTGTGAAAAATAAAAAACAAAAAGTAAAAATCTTTATTCATCATACAATCCAATACCCTATGGAGTACAAAAAACACAACATTTGTTGGTCCTTCGAGCCGGATACATCCAGAAACAGCTATTTTCAAAAAATATCCACAAGAACTTATAAAAATTCAGATTGAAGTCTTCTACATATACACACACAGGAGGTAATCGTAAGTCATTCATTCTATTTCCTATTTTACCTTACTGATTATCCAACCTATTATTCACAAGTTAGAGGCTTTAATCAATAATCATGTCTGATTTAGCAAAATGTGTTAGAACTAGGGGTTCAGTTAAAAAGCGGTTAACTTTGGTAGAAAAGTTTATAGATGTTATAAAAACATCAGAACCAGATAGGAAACCTTCATTAACTGATGCTACAATTAGAATTAACGAATTAGAGTTAATAGATAAAGACTTTGAAAGCATTCAATTAGAAATAGAGGTAAATTGTCCTGAACAACAACTTGAGGAGAACTATAAGGAGAGAGAACAATTTAAAAAGCGGTATTATGATACTCTAAGTTTTCTTAAGACATACATAGAAAGTATGTCTGCAAATCAAACTAGTAACAATTCATTAAGTTGTAATAGTTCTAATAAAGATCCATTACAAAATATTATTTTACCTAAAATTAAACTTCAAATGTTTAAAGGTGATTATGACAGTTGGCTGGAGTTTAAAAGTAATTACCTTTCAACAATACATGAAAATGCATCATTGACACATTCTCAAAAATTTTCTTTATTGAGAGCATCACTAGAAGGTTATGCAAAAAGTTTAATCGATCAAATTCCATTCACTGATAATTTATATCAAGAAGCTTGGAACACATTATTAGACAGGTTTGACAAAAAGTATTTTTTAGTAGATAGTCATTTAAATTCAATTCTTAACATAGAGCATTGTTCTAAAGAATCCTCAACCAGTTTTCGTAGACTATTAGACAATGTATCAAAAAATCTTGTATCTTTACAAAACATAGGTATTAGTAAAGACCAGTTGTGGGATTTTCTAATTATACATTTAGTTTCATCAAAATTAGATAAAAATACTTTTAGAGAGTGGAAAGAGAAACAATTTAGTGGTGAACTTCCTAACATGGAGGAATTCTTAGAATTTCTTAAATCAAAAGCAGACATATTGGAAATCATACACAACACTACAAATGTAAACATTAATCCTAGTTCTAATATAAAACCAAACAAAACAAAAAATCATTCACATTTTAATTTAGCAATTTCTAGCCATAACTCAAATAATAATTACAAAAAATGTAATTTTTGTAAAAAGAATAACCATACAATATACAGTTGTTCTGATTTCTTAAAGCTAAATATCAATCAAAGAAAAGAATCAATTTCACAACTACAGTTGTGTGTAAACTGTCTGAGGACAGGACATAAGGTTGAATCATGCTATTTAGGGCCTTGCAAAATTTGCAATGTAAAACATAATTCATTAATTCATGAACAATCCAATAATCCAACATCTACCAATTTATTCATACAACCTCAACATTCAAATACACAAATTCTATTATCCACTGTAGGCTTTTATGTTAAAGATACGGTAGGCAACCAACATTACTGTCGAGCTCTATTAGACAGTGGTTCACAAAACAATTTAATTACACAAGGGTTTTGCAATAAAATTGACATACCTTTAATAGATTCAAAACTATCCATAGTTGGAATTAATCAAGTAACATCACATTTATCAAAAAAAATGCAATTTGACTATTTTTTCTAAAATTGACAATTATCAAACAACAATTTCATGTTATGTGATTTCCAACATATGCAGTGAAATACCTGCAGAAAAACTAATCCACCCATCTTTAATTATCCCTAAAAATATTCAATTATCAGATGAACAATTTTTTGAACCTGGAGAGATTGATATGCTTATAGGTGCAGATCTTTTTTGGGACCTTCTAACAGAAGGAAAAATATATCTTGGTAACAGGTTACCTATTTTACAAAATACTAAACTAGGCTGGGTTGTTTCAGGAAAAAGTCCTGTATCAACTTCATTATCCAGATGCAATTTTGCAAACACAATTTATTCAGAAGATGCTCAATTAAAAAGATTTTGGGAACTAGAAGAAGTACCTGTAAATTCAGTCTTGCCAAAAGATGAATCAGATTGTGAAAATCATTTTCACAAAAATACTACTAGAAATGAAGAGGGTCGTTTTGTAGTAAAGTTATCATTAAAACTATCTCCTGATGTATTAGGGGATTCATTCAATGCAGCTTGTACCAGGTTTGTAAATCTAGAAAAAAGATTTAATCAAAACAACAATTTTCAAATTCAATATTCACAATTTATTAAAGAATATATTTCCTTAAATCATATGACTAAGATAGATATGTCACAAGATAATCCTAATAAAACATACTATTATTTACCACATCATGGTGTTCTCAAAGAAGAAAGTCTCACAACAAAACTACGTGTAGTTTTTGATGGTAGCTGTGCTTCTTCTACAGGCTACTCATTAAACGATTTACAATACATTGGTCCAAAAGTCCAAAATGATATTATCAGTATTTTACTAAGATTTAGAATGTTTAGATATGTAGTTTCTGCAGACATTACAAAAATGTATAGACAAATTTTAATTCACAATGATCATAAGTCATTACAAAGAATTGTTTGGAGAGATAATCCAGAACAAGACCTTTCAGTTTATGAGCTAAATACAGTGACTTATGGAACAACTTCAGCTCCATATTTAGCAATAAAATGTTTACAAACATTAGCTCAAGAACATATAAATTCATTTCCATTAGCATCACAAACAATTCTAAAAGACTTTTATGTAGATGATCTACTCACTGGTTCTAATAGTATCTCTGAATTAATTCAAACATGTCAAGAAGTCTCATTCATTCTAAATTCTGCTGGATTTCCTCTAAGAAAATGGACTTCTAACAATCCAAGTGTTCTTCAAACCATTTCCAGTAATGATGATTCATTAGCCATATTAAAATTAGGACAAAATGATGCTTCAAAAACATTAGGTATATACTGGTACAGTCAATTAGATGTTTTAAAATATTCAATTAATAAAAATATTTATCCATTAACGAGTTCACTTACAAAAAGACAGGTACTCTCAGATATAGCACAAATTTATGATCCATTAGGTTTAATCAGCCCTTGTATAATTCTAGGAAAAATAATGATACAAAAATTATGGTCATTAAACATGGCATGGGATGAACCCATTCCAGATGATCTATCTTTACAATGGCAACAGTTTAGAACTGAATTGTCAGAATTAAATCAATTATCCATTCCTAGATATGTTATAAAAAATGAGTATAAATTGATAGAGATCCATGGTTTTTGTGATGCTTCTCGTGATGCATATGCTGCATGCATTTTTGCACGCAGTTCAAATTCACAAGGAGAATTTCATGTACAACTATTATGCTCGAAAACTAAGGTGGCACCACTTAAGTCATTAACAATTCCAAGATTGGAATTATGTGCAGCCTTATTACTTGCACAATTATCTATTCAAGTAAAAACATCACTATTCAATCTTCCTAATGATATACCATTTTATTATTGGTCTGATTCACAAGTGGTGCTCTGTTGGTTAAAAACAGATCCAAACTCTCTAGAAATTTTTGTGGGCAATAGAGTGGCAAAAATTCAAAATTTAACTTCTATCTCAAATTGGAGTTATACTAATACAAAAACAAATCCTGCTGATGTTGCCTCCAGAGGCATACTACCAAACAAATTAAAATACCACCATATATGGTGGACAGGGCCAGAGTTTTTATGTGAACCAAACAGTCAATGGCCTCAATATTCATTTAATATATCCAAATCAAAATTACCAGAATTAAAAAGGATTCCAACAACAATTTTTTCAAATATTTCTGTCAATTCGTTAGAAATATTTACAAAGTTTTCTAGTTATTTAAAGTTAGTCAGAACAATTGCATATTGTAAAAGATTTATTCATAATTCAAAAAATAAAACCAATCAATACTTGGGTCCGTTACAAGCAATTGAAGTTGATCAAGCACTGCTAACATTAATCAAACTAGCTCAAAAGGATTCATTTAATGACACATTAATTCTTTTGTCTCATAAACCATTACCCCGTAACCATAAATTATCTTCTTTATGTCCTTTTTTGGATGAGCAAGGTATTCTTCGTGTAGGGGGACGATTAAAATATACTAATTTACAAACAAATATTAAACATCCTATCCTTATATCTTCAAATCATCCATTTACTAAACTAATTTTTATTCATAAACATAACTATTTATTACATCCAGGGCCGCAATTACTATTGGCAACAGTCAGACAAAAATATTGGCCTATTGGGGGGAAAATTCTTGCAAAAAAAATTGTCAAGAATTGTATTCAGTGTTTTAGACACAAACCAGTTGCATCCATTGCCCCTATGGGTAGCTTACCTAATAATAGAATTTCACCATCTTTTCCATTTCAAGTCACCGGAATAGATTATGCAGGTCCATATAACATAAAAGACAGAAAGGGAAGAGGTGCAAAAACAACAAAAGGTTACATTTGTGTGTTTGTATGCTTTGTAACTAAAGCTATTCACCTTGAGCTCATTTCAGATATGACAACAGAATGTTTTATAGCATGTCTGCGAAGATTTGTTTCACGTCAGGGAATACCCAACCACATTTATTCTGATAATGGTAAAACATTTCAAGGTGCATATAATGAACTCAATGAATTGTACAAGTTTATTCAAAATAATCATAATACATTAATAGATTATGCAACTAGCAATAATATAAGTTGGCATTTTTCTCCTCCTTACAGTCCTAACTTTGGTGGCTTATGGGAAGCCGCAGTTAAATCAATGAAACATCATCTTAAAAGAACTCTGTTAAATTCTATTTTAACCTATGAAGAGTTTTTAACACTCATAATTCAAATTGAAGGCATTTTAAATTCAAGACTGCTCTATGCAATTTCAGATGACCCAAATGATTACGAGCCTCTGACTCCTTCCCACTTCCTTTTGGGCCATCCTATTACTTCTCTTCCTTCCTTAGACTTACTGGAAGTAGCAGAAAATAGAACCACAAGACTTCAAGCTGTTCAACGTTTGCAACAACAGTTTTGGAATCGATTTTCAAAAGAATACATCAGCCAGCTCCATCAACTATATAAATGGAAGTCTCCACAGTCAAAACTCTCAGTTGGGAGTCTGGTATTAATCCGTAATGACCACTTACCATCACAAAAATGGCAACTAGGTCGAATTTTGCAGCTGATTCCTGGTCCAGATGGTATTCATCGAGTATCCCTTGCGTCCACTACAAAAGGTGTCCTAAAACGATCTGTGAGACATCTACATCCACTACCTCTCCAAGATGAAGCTTCAAGTGAAAATTAATAAAGACAATTATCGTGAAATACACATTATTTATATTTTGAAGGTTCCCTTCAAAGGGGGGCTATGTTAGGATTTTTATGTTTTAATGTTTTTGTACTTAGCAGTTGGTACAACTGATTTTATAAAAAAGAAGAAGAAGTTTGACTTGACATAAAATATATATGACAGATGTATCCATGTGTGAAAAATAAAAAACAAAAAGTAAAAATCTTTATTCATCATACAATCCAATACCCTATGGAGTACAAAAAACACAACAATGACAGTGCAACTGGGTTACTGTAAGCAGTCCGGCATGGAAACCAATGGATAGGGATAAAATGCGAGTATTTTTTGCAATTATATTACAGCAGAGCTTGGCAAATAATCCGTACACTGGTGTTAGTTCCAAAAACCAATAATTGAAACGCCTTTTTTTCTTAAAATAAAGCAACACCTGCATTTTTTTAATAATGAATCTGTACCAAGTCCGAAACTGTATAAGATCTGAGAATTTTATGAATACCTTAACGCTAAGTACAAATCTTTGTATGATTTGTAACAATTGACGAAAAACAATGTAACAATTGTTAACAATTGACGAGATGTAACAATTGACGAGAACTTACTTCTCTACAAAGGCAGACTCGGATGGATTTAATACATGGCAAACAAAAGAGTACGATTTGGTATAAAAAACTACATGCTGTATGAATCCTGCTCCGGATATATTTGTCATAACATAATTTATACGGGAAAGGACACAAAGTTTGGCGAATAATATAAAGATCTTCTAATGTCAACAGGTATTGTTATGACGCTATTGAAATCTCTACTGTCGAATGGTCACTGTTTGACTACAGACAACTCCATCCATTATACATCCCCTGAACTAACTGACCTTTTATTGGCCGTCCCACAGATACGTACAGTACTATTAGAATTCAAAGAAAGGATCTACCACCAGAAATAAAGAACAAACTTAAGAAAAATAAAGATATCGCGTTTCAAAAAGGAAAGACAAAAGTAATGAAGTGGAAGGATAAACGGGAGGTTTATGGGCTGTCAACGCTGTATAATGCTCAAATGGTTACTAAAGAAAGACGAAGAAAGAAGATAAAAATCACTACACAAAGACTACAACAATACCATGGTGGCGTCGACAGAGTAAGCAACATCTTGTTGATTATCCTGTAAGCAATAAGCGTGGAAAGAGATATTACAAAAAAATATTCTTCCAACATCTCGAACATGCTGAGTGAACTGCTTTTGTACTATAAAAGAAAAGCGGAGGACTAGGAACGCATCTAGAATTTCGAATGGGTTCGATAACGAAACTGATATAGGTTTACTACATAGATAAAGGTGTGTCAAGAGGAAGACCTTCAACGCTTTCCAACCCATTTAGACTTACCGGCTGACGTTTACCAGAAGTTGTTTCTGTTACAGAGAAAAAAGCTTATCCAACTAGAGTGTGTGTTGTATGCAATAAGGCGAAAACCTAAGTTGAAATGTGGGACTTTGTTTGACCTGCTCGTCCAAGACGTATCATGCTATAACTAATTTTAAGTTTATATTTCTTGTATTCATTATTATAAAAATATAAATACATATATACATGTCTTGTTTTTTATGCTATAATGTAACTGTAATCTCTTCTGAATAAATACTTTTTGATCATTATCCACAGCGTGCATAAAAACTGTTTGTGTCTAGTTTGCTGGGAATGTAGAACAAAACCTTTTGCTCGCAGGTTTTATTTATCCAATCAAAAACCCGTCAACGAGATATCTCCGGATAGTTATTATACATATTTTCAACCGTTAAAAAAACACTAAGCAAAATCAATATTGTATAACATTTTTGAATGCAAAAAGTGAAAAAGCAAGTGAATTATTAAAACATTGGATTTTTTGGTTCCCATTATGGACAAATAAATGGTTTATTAAGGGGTTAAGTGGGACGGGTTTTTCCGAATTCGATAAAGAACTGTCAGTGAAGCTTTTAGGAATAAGGATGCACAGATAATTTTGAACAACAGCAAATTTTGAACAACAAATTATTGTCAATTGTTTCGATAACGATAACACTAGTTTGTGAAATTGCTATCTACTATAACTATGCAATTTTGTGCATATAGTATATGCCCATATTGGATCTGTTTTCTGTTGCATATAGTCTAGTTTGTGATTATGTCTATACAGTTTTAAAAACTTCTTCTTCTTATTCTTCTAATGTTCATGGTACTGCCTGATGTTCATGGTTTTAAGATCCCTCTCTACGTAGTCTATCCATCTTTTACGTGGCCTTTATCTTATTCTGTCTCCTTAGGGCTTCCATCTCTAGACTACTTTTACAGCTCGATTATCTGGCATTATTTCTAGGTAACCAAGAGAGTTTAGTGTTTGTAACTTTACAAATCTAACAATATCTGCGCTCTGCCTTAGTTTTTTAGAGATTTATACTTTCTTGAAACTTCTTGTACGGCTTACTTAGACCAAGTCTGCACAGTTTTTCACTGTGACTTTTTTTGGTTCGGGGGCGTTTTCCCCTTATATTTTCTGAAACATGACCGTTTCACGACAAGCAAAAATGATACATACTCTTGCCATATTTATTGAATGGCTTGATTTCAGTTGATAATAAAAAGAAATAATATTCTCTGAAGCCATAGATGGGACGGTAAGGGTGTCCACCCCCCTAAATATGACCGAAAAACGGTCAGTGCAAAAAAGATAAATAACCAGCTAATTTTTTCTGTATGCCTTGCTTTAACGACGAAACTAACGGTTTTATTATTGTTTGACACCAAGAGCAAGCCCTTTTTCTAGTCCGACGCGTCAAACGAGTATGTATTATTTTTGCACATGTGAAACAGTCATGTTTCGGAAAATATAGGGGGGAAACGCCCCCGAACCAAAAAAACTCATAGAGGAAAACTGTGGTAGACTTGGTCTAAGGAAGCCGTACAAGAAGTTTCAAGAGAGTATAAATCGCTAAAAAAATTTGCCGGTGGGCACTCTAACTAAATTATTTTCGATCTACGACGTTTCTACAGAGAAAAAACTTTTACCTGCCCAAAGTCTTCCTTTTTTATCACATTTTCCATCAGTTAATATATTTGGAGTTCCAACGTCTACTTCATACAGCTTTTTCACTGAACTTACGTTAGGACTTTCTCCATCCCATTCAACTATAGCTACAGAGTTATTCAAACTTACTACGAATTGGTTGTTTTTGTCTTTGACTGGTATTACGAGAGAAACGTTGTAGTCACCTAAAAGTACAGAGAGTAAATATTTCAAAAATCAAGAAGAATACAACGGAGACAGTTTGTTATATAAAGCCATCGAAAAAATCGTATTTTCCTTATCTTGAAAGGTTAGTCATGCCAAGAAATCCAAAATAGTAATAGATACGTATCCTATCTTTTTCATAATTGTTTGACAACTTTACACCAAAATTTTAAAGAAAATAAAAAAATAAATTAATTTTTTTTATTATTCCAATTATTTCCAAATCTTATTTTTTGTTTTCAAAAACGTATCAATAGTATTCCATCATTAACAAATTTAAGACATGAACTTTCAGTTTTCCTAAGATTAAAATATACTTATTAAACGGTGTCAAAAAATTTAATTTTTTGGGGATATCTGGGGAGATTCTGACAAATCTGATTGCTCAAGCAAACAAGCAAGTAATTTAATTAAACCCAGCCTATGAGACATGTTAACCCCTTAGAAATACGTTCGGGTGCAACAATGTATCAGACCGAGGTTTATTAATTCAAGTAAAACAGGAGTCACTCTACCTCGCTTTAATGCTTCCCCCATCCCTTTCCCCTCTATAGCACTCTGATGCGCGAAATAAGTATACCTATTTGCCACATGCTCTTTATGCCACAATCAATAAAATGGTAGCGTCCATCACTGACGGGCCTTCACACACACTCTCATAGGCTGATTTGTTGCAGGGCTGTCGCTCGGAAGCTGATGAGGCCAGACCATTAACGTAATCCATCAACAACGGAATTTTAGTGTAACACTTCTGGATTTGGCTGAAGACGTAAAAAGATTACTATTGTTCCAGCTTACAGGAACAATAGTAACTAGAGACACAGTTCTTATCACACTCAAGCCTACACAAACACCATCTGGAAAGAATATCAAATTTCATTCAGAATCTTTTACCTCTGCTTTCGACAAAAACGGCTACATCTCAACAGCCTCCAAAGTGCTTCATAATCTAACCGCAACAAGAACTTGCCCCAGTGACGTTTTTTCTATGCTGTTTGCCTTAGTACACCAAAACCACATTCAAGACCCATCCAAAACTCCGAAGAGGAGGAACTCATGTTCAACCCCCTTAATTCCCCATGATCTGTCGTTAAAAAGAACAGTGAAAAAATCATAAGTGAAAACCAATAAAAAACCTCATGATACTATTCCGACGTGGTAAGTATTTGATCGTATATTTAGTTTACTCTCAATAAACACCAAATTCAAATTTTATATGAATGTTATCTAAAAACATAAATGATGTTATTTTCCTTTTATGGAATTCCTCTTTTAATATGCGTAACCAGATCCTACGAACAGAACAACTAAGAAAGGGGTCCTACAACATCCACAAGGAATAATACGAGAAAAATGATACCATACATAAAAGGATAATCTTCTTCTTCTTCTTCGGTTTTTTCCATTATGAGTTCGCCGTTTTCATCCTCCATAGCACTCTATTCTCCCAGTCACTTTCTCCGAGGTCCCTATCTATCATAGCATTTCCGACGTATGTTTTCCATCTTGTAGCAGGTCTTTCTCTCCGTCTTCTTCCCGGCGGGTCCCAGTTTAATATTCTTTTCGGCCACCTAGGCTCTGGCATTCTTTGTACATGCCCTAACACTGCAGGGCTCTGTTTTCCAACTTTTTTGTAATTGAGCATTCTACTTCCATTCTGTTCCATATTTTCTCCGTTCTTATTCTATCCGCTCTTGTGATTTGTAGACATCTTCTCAAAGTCCAGTTCAACTGTTCTTATTTTATTTCGTATTATTGTTGTCATTGGCCATACTTCCGCTCGATATAGGGTAATATTCATCACTATGCTTTGAAAGATCCTCTTTTTGTTTTCTTTGGTTAGAGTGTTGTTTCATATCACTTCATGAAGTGCTCTTGTGGCTTGTTTCCCCGTGCTATTTTCATATATATTTTCTATATCTTTCATACAAGTACCATCTTGGCTAGTCATTAACCCTAAATACTTAAAAGTCTTACAACTCTTAATAGTCTCTTCTTCTAAACTTAAGTTCAAATCTGCAACATAGGGTCCAATATATAAGTATTCGGTCTTGCACATATTTATCTTGAGTCCCCAAAGTTCATATTCTTTCTTTAATTTCCTTATCATATATTCCATATCCTTCCTGTCTTATGCAAAATGACTTGATCATCTGCGAAAAGTAGTGAATGTAATATATTCTCTTATACTGGTATGCCCATTTTTCCGCATTTTCTATACCATCTTTTCAAAGCCTGATCTATATATATATATATATATATATATATATATATATATATATATATATATATATATATATATATATATATATATGTTAAAAAGTGTAGGTGAGAGACCACATTCCTATTTGAGGCCTTTTGTTGCGGTGATTGTTTTTGTTATTTCATTACCTAACTTTATTTGCACTTGTGTTTCTTTATACAGTCTTTGTGTTATATTTACCCACTTCTCTCTAACGCGCATTCTTCTCATTGCTTCCCATAGTTGTTTCCTGGGCACGCTATCGTATGCTTTCTCTAAGTCGATAAAGGTCATATGTGTTTCAATGTTTTTTTCTTTGTTCTTTTAAATCACCTGTCTCATAATGAATATATTATCTAAACATGATCTGGCTTTCCGGAATCCGGCTTGTTCTTCGCTATAATGGTCCATGTATTGTTCTAGTTTTTCTTTTATAACTAATGAAAAGATTCTTGCTATTGAAGGAATTACACTGATCCCTCTGTATTTATTTAGTGACCTTTTGTTGCTTTCTTTGAAAATGGAGGACATGTATGATAAATTCCACTCATCGGAAATCTGTTCTCGTGCTTCGATTTTATTGAACAATATTCGTATAAAGGATACTATCCTTGCGCCTCCATATTTCAGCAGTTCCATTTTTATGTTCCCTGGCTCTAATGCTTTATTGTTTTTGGATTTCTTTAGTGCCTTATTTATATCTTCCTCTGTGATTTCTGCTTCCTCAGTTATTATTGTCACAGGGTCGTATGAGATATACTCCGGCCTATTCTCCTGCAATAATTTTGTGTAATGTTTTGTCCACTCTTTTGATGTAATTATCTGTATGGTATTTTTACTTCGTTTATTACTTCTGATGTTTTTTTATTTTTTTCCATGGTTTCGTTGATCTGTTATACCCTATCGTATTGTCTATATCTCTGCACATTCTCTCCCAGTATTCATTTTTCTCGAGCTTTATTCTTTGTTTAACTTGTTGTCTGAGGGTAACATATTCTCTCCGTGTTCCTGGGGTTCTGTTGTTTAGCCATTTATGAAATACACAAATAAAAGGATAATCAGAAGAACTTAAATCGATAGGAAATAAATTTTTATCTACACTCAGATGAAAAAACAAAGAAACGGAGGAAATTTTGGTCAAATTCAAAGTATTTCAATTTTTTTATTTTTTGGTCTATTTCGATGATTTGTTTAGCAGACTATATCATTAAAAAAATTCATATAAAAAAGTAATATTTTTACAAAAAGAAAAAATAGCTTTAACACAGTGGCGTGTTGATATCGATTTGCAGGTTGATTCCATTATTATATTGGAAGTCGCTAACAACAGTTAATTGGATAATTAGGTGAAATTTTATGTTTTTCTTGTTATTACTGATATTCATCCAATTAATTAGTTAAATTCAAAATTATCTTTAAAGTTGTTACGTAAATTAAAAAAATAGAGTGTCGTGTAGAAAAAAATTACCTTTTAAATGATGTACCACTCGACTACACTTGATATTTAAAAAAAACACTAGGGATTGATGCTGGGCAGTAAGAGATTATCTTTGAGGGCATGAATTTTGCATGAAAATTCGTCCCCCTCCCAATACAAATTAATGTGTTTTCTTAGATTTTGAAGAAACTTTTGGTTTCTGGGTTACTGGGGGAAGGGTCAAATTTTCGTTGGAACATACTGTACATATTATATATCAATATCAAATCTGTCTGTACGAAAAACATGGCGGCTGATGAAAAGTTCTATTAAGAAATCTAATGCAATACATTTTAAAATTTTTCTTATGAATATTGCATATATTTAAATTAAAAATTGTTTGCATAACATTAACAAAGTGGTCAAATGATTATTTCTTGAAAACAAATGTTTCAGAAAGTATTTACTCACCAATTTTGGCTTTACTAAATTTCTTCGTGGAGGGAACATATTTACAAATAGTACCTTCGACAAAATCTACAAAATACAAACACTGCTTTTTATGATCCCAATGTGGACTTTCTGCAACTTCGAAACCATCTACTAATTTCTCTATCACAGGTGCCATTATTTTCAGTCGTATCCTAAGCCACAATTTTTAAATTTAATGTTTAAAGTATTTGTCTTAATGTTTGTTTTACGCTATGATCAATTTCTGTTATTTAAATAATCTAATAAATTTCTTTCTCTGAGTATTTATAATCTAGGACTTAACTGGTTTTGGAAACCAGGGCACATAAATATAGCAATTAACTTTAAATGCGATAACATATTAAAGTTACGTAACTTTGAATTTGATAATTAACTAATAAAACACTAAAAGTATACGAGAACCTCATATCGTAAAATCTATTTCCAAAATAGCTACAGATTTAATTAATTAAGGTGTGCAGTTGTATATTTTAGTGAAGTATTTATATTATAAGGAAGAGTGCATATGCCCACTGAAGATAAAGATTTAAAAATCAAAACAGAGTTCTACGAAAAGCTAAGCACCCTAATAGGTAATATACAGAAATACGATATAAAGGTAATCATTGGTAACCGTAAACATAAGGAACCAAATGAAAACGGGAAAAAGTTAATAGAATTTTACAGAGAATAAAATGAAGATAGCTATTAGCACAAGGTTTGATCACAAAGACATTTATAAGGTAACATGGACTTCTCTCAATATAAAAATAAATAGTCAGATATATAGATCATGTCCTAATTAAAAGCAAATATGATAAGGCAATAATCGATTGTAAGTGTTACAGAGAGGCAGATACCAATAGTGACCATAAACGAATAATATATATATATATATATATATATATATATATATATATATATATTTTTATATATATATATATATATATATATATATATATATATATATATATATTGTATATACAGTGTAGGTAAAATTTTATGGTTGGTATGGTTAAACTTAACAGGATATCTAACACAGATATAAAATCATATTTTCAGCGAATAAACAAAGATAACAATCATATTCCCCCTTGGTCTCCCCTCCATAAATCTTCTTTACGCCCATTTTGCCTGTTAGTGAGACGATTAGTTCCGATCAGAGATATTTTACATAATCTGTGGTTCCGATCCTCATAAAGCTAAGAAACTAGAGGTGGGTCCTTTAGTTTTTTAAATTTTTATCGGAACCGTTTTTTGTAA
Source organism: Diabrotica balteata (assembly GCA_918026665.1). Classification (NCBI taxonomy): domain Eukaryota; kingdom Metazoa; phylum Arthropoda; class Insecta; order Coleoptera; family Chrysomelidae; genus Diabrotica; species Diabrotica balteata. Next base: position 32,672,944 of record OU898278.1, read on the forward strand.
ACTGAAAGAAACTAATGAAGAATATATTTATTATAACTTGAAAAATAAATTAAACAATACAAATAGTACTTACATTTACATGGATTTAAGTCATCTTTATCAGTTTCTTTTTCTTGTACTAGTCAATTTTCAATAGTATAATCTTCTTTTTCTTTTTTTTTTATAGAAGTAACCAGCTTCAACCATTAACTAGTTGATTTTAACGAATTTAACCGAAAATTTAGAGTTTAACACGGTTTAATTAGACTGCTGCCATTTTTCTGGAAACCATAATTAAGAAAACATCGCTTTTAAAATTAGTGAAATTATTATTCAGGGGTTCTAAAACAAAAAGTAAATTTTTCAGTAACTGATAATGCCTTAAATATGGTCATAGCTATTAAATATGCTTTGGAATGAAAACATTTAAATTGTTTTGCTCATACGTTAAATTTATTGATGGAGGACGCACTTAAATGCTGTCGTGTACAAATAGATAAAATAAAAAGTCTTTTTTTCGACAATTCGGCAAAAAACACATTTCAAAAAAGTACCTTATCTTCAGAAACGCCTTTAAAGTATCAATTACAACATAACAAAGATCCCAAACGGCCAATCCAAGACGTGGAAACTAGGTAGAACTTCACCTATTACATGTTAGAAAGAATGACGGAGTTAGAAGAGGCAATCCGTTTCACATTGGTATCAGTTAATACAGACTTAGACTTAGACCAAATCTAAATAATGAAGACTGGATTATTTTTTCGTAATTGTCCTAAATTTTACGGCCTTTTAAAGAAATAACAAGTACAATGAGTGGCCAAAAATACTTGAATGATAGTTCAGTGATTGTTCTGGTACGCTGCCTGCAAAAATCTTGCAATAAAATTTTAGCAAACAGTAACCTTACATCCATAGTTAGTATCCGACGTAGTACGGGTTTTTATTACTAATTACGGGATAATTACTAATCTCGGGTTTAGCAAAAAGATTTAGAGGGATAGAATACAGTGGCATATTGTCATTATGTACGTTTATGGATTCACGATTTAAAGTGCAGGGATTTTCTGATAAAAATGACGCTAAAAAAACAAAAGAAAGAGTTAAGAAGCTGGTTAATTCTATAATTAAAGAACAAGAAGATTGTACTATTGAAAATCAACCAGTATAAGAAAAAGAAACCGATAAAGATTACTTAAGTCCATGGTGTATTTTTGATCAATTAATTGGACATGACTCATCTAAACGTACACCTGTAGCGAGAGTCCATTACAATGGTGAAAAAACCATCGCCATGTATCTCCTAACTTAACCACTATATTCATAAAGTATTGTAAATGTGAACACATGTTCAAAATCAGGTTTAATTTTAAATAAAAGAAAAACACAATTAATAAGAAGTAAAGTAAAAAAACTTATGTTTTTAAATGTCAATTTAGACGATTCGTGATTTAATAATAACGTGTAATGTAAACGTAGGTACGATTTACTATTTGTATTGTTTAGTTTAGTTTTCAAGTTATAATAAAATCTTTTATCAGTTTCCTTCACTTCAATAAATATACAGATAAACGATAATAGCCATTATGTTTGTTTATGAAGGTAGTTTCTTACTTGAAACTACTATTAAAAAATCATAGTTACTTGTTTACGAAAATCGGTTTTGCGACGTCAATGACCCACCTCTATTCGTAAATACCTGTTTACCCTTTGATTCGGTGATTTGACCACGCGACACGCCACGTTGGCAAATAGTTTTGTACGAAGCTTTTTTATTTATATGCAGTTTAATATTTTTATTGGAAATAAGGCATAATGTCACTTTAAAATAAGCTTATTTTGATGTTTAGATTTTTAATTCGGAAATCGTTTTTAAAATACCAAACATTAATAAATTTTATTTATATAAAACGATTTCCAAAGTATAAATCAAAATGTTATATTACACTTATTGTAAAGTAAAATTGTGGCATATTCCCAATAAAAAACAATAAGCTGCCATTTAAATCCATTTCGCCCAAATTTCATTATCTTGGAGCATTGTTCAAATGCGAAAAAGACAACAGGTCAAATAAAACCAATAAGTTTGGCAACGTTGAATTTCCCCTTTTTATTATATCCACTCCATATCCACTCATTTATGTTCGGTGATATAAAAGGCGGACACCTAATATATCTCCCTCTTTTTAAACAGTTGTTTCTCACTCCATCTCATGTAAGGTCCATACCGACCATAAACTTTTACCTATACTGTATATATATATATATATATATATATATATATATATATATATATATTGTGGCTAAACACCCCGTACGGGGTTACGCCGCTTAAGCTCTCTAGATCTATTTTACGAGGTAGATCAGTCCTCATTTTCTTTATTTAATTTTTCTTGTTATTTTTCTCCACTGTTTCCTATCTCTGGTTTTTTCTCTCCATTGTCGTACACCCGCCATGTTGAGATCGTTTGTTACTTCTTGTAGCCATGTAGATCTTGGTCTTCCACGTCTTCGTTTACCAGCTGGTGTCCATTCCAATATTGAGAATATTGTCGTAGATGGTCCTGATCTCCATATATGTCCTAGCCATTTTGCCCTTTGCTGTTTTATTTTACAAACTATATCCTCTTTAATTTCGTTTAGTAATTCATGATTCGTTCTTTGTCTATACTGGTTTTCATTAATTTTTATTTCTTACTTTCTAGTATTCTAAGGTCTTCCTCTTGTTTTTTTGTCATGCTAAGGGTTTCGGCAGCATACATCATAGTCGGTCGAATTATTGTTTTATATATTTTCATTTTCGATTTTTTGCTCAGTAATTTATTTTTTAGAAGCTTTTTATTTGCATAGTACATATGTCTTATTTGCTGTAATTATTCTTTCTTTAATTTCTGTTTCCCTTTCTCCATTTTTTGTTAATAATATTCCCAAATACTTAAAATTTTCTACTTCTTCAAATATATATTCTCCCAGTCTAATCTTTTTGTTTTCATATTTTTTGTCAAATCTCATTATTTTTGTTTTTTCTTGACTTATTACTAATCCCATTACTTTCCCTTCTGCTACCAATTCTTTTAACATACTTTCCATTTTTTTTTCTGTTCTTTGTTATTATCACAATATCGTCGGCATATGCTATTATTTGTCCCTCTCTCGTTCTAAGTGTACCTTTGTTGATTTTTCTGACTATATATTTCAGGACAAGATTAAACAGAGTTGCAGATAATGAATCTCCTTGACGTACACCTTTATTCATAACAAATTCTTCTGTGTCTCCACTTGTGTTTTTACAGTTACTACGGTTTTGCTCATTGTCATTTTTATTAATCGTCTTAATTTGTTGTGTATTCTCATTTCTCTCATAGCTGTAAGTAATTTCGCTCTGTTTATTAAATCAAATGCTTGTTGGAAGTCTATAAAAAGCAGTTCAATTTCTATTTTATATCCATAAGCTTTCTCCATAATTTGCTTTATTGTATGTATGGCATCTGTTGTTGACTTTCCCCTAATAAATCCGCATTGATAGATACTGTCCCATGATATTTGTTGTCGCTTTGGCCAGTCTTCGTTGTATTAGGGTTGACATGATTTTATACGCTGTGTTTAATAATGTCAGTCCTCTATAATTATTACACATTTGTTGGTCTCCTTTTTTATGGATTGTGATAATTTGTCCTTTGTGCCATTCTTCTGGCATCTTTTTTTCGTCCCATATGACTTTTATTAATTGGTATATTTTTTCTCTGAGTTCATGTCCACCATATTTTATTAGTTCCATGTTTATACCGTCTATACCTGGTGCTTTACCGTTGCGACTACTGTTTGTAATTTCCTCAACTTCATCTCTAGTTGGTTTTTCTAGCTCGGTTTCTATCATCGTGGTCTCTTCTTCCACATTTTCATTTAAGTCTTCGTAATCTTGTACTGTTAATAATTCTTTAAAATAATCAGTCCAGATTTCTTTAAACTCTTTGTCATTTTCTGATACTTTTGCATTTCTATCCTTTATGATTTTTATCTTTCCTTTGAAGGTTTTGTTCTGCTCGCTAATTTTCTTATAAAATGCTTTTGTGTTTCTATTTGTGTTTTCTTTTTCTATTTCATTTATCTTATCATTTAACCAGGTTCGTTTAATTTTTCTTATTTGTTTCTTACATTCTGTCCTTAATTTGTTGTATTCTTCTTTATATTCTTGTCTATTTGTTCTGATCCACCTTTTTCTTATTTCTATCTTCTTTTTTAACATGTTATGACAGTCTTGATTATACCATTCTTCTTTTTTGTTGTTTCTCTTTATCCCTACATGTTCAGAAGCTGTTTCATTTATACATTTTTTTATATTGCTCCATTCTGTTTCAACATCCTCTGTATGTTCACAGTATTCCTTCAGTTTTTTGCTTATATCTTCTGCATATTTAATTCTTCTATCTGTAGCATTTAATTTTTCTATGTACCATTTGTCCTTTGTTGTCTTGTTTTTTAGCGTTCTTTTGATTTTTTGTCTTATCGTTGCGGTAACCATGAAATGGTCTGTGTCGAATAGACGAATAAACGAATAATACCAAAACTAAAACAAGAACTACCAGTAATACCAAAACGTGTTGGAGATAGATTAAATTACCAATTAGAACGCCTTCAAGAGAAGCAGATTGTAAACAGACTAGAGGAATAAATAAATAAAAAACTAGAGAATCCATTCAAACAGGATATAGATGAAGAGTGGCAGACCATACAGACAGTCATGTCGGAACCAGCGGAAAAGTGTATAGGAAGAGAGCATATAAAAAGATGACAAGACTAGTTCGATGAAGAATGTTGAAATGTTTTGACAAGAAAAAACAGGGTAAAGCTACAAAGAGATAAAGAAAATACCCAAAATGCGATCGAAAACTATGTGGAAGAAGAAGGGAAGTGAAAAGAATTTAAAGAAATAAGAAAAGGGAACAGCTAGAAAAATAATTGAAAACATAGAAGAAACCTCATAGAAAAGATACACGAGATAAAGATCTTCTACCAAGAAGTTAAGAAATCCAGAGAAACTACAAAGAATAATCCGTAGTATTGCAGAAACAAAGAAGGCTTTCTTCTAGGTGAAACAACAGAAAAATTAAAAAGATGGGCGGAATATTTCGAAGATATATTAAATACAGACTAACAAGAGGAACTTAAGGGAAATGAGAATTGGCAAGAAGATGACGAAGGTACGTGCGAGGAACCAACTTTGAATCAAGTCGAAGAAATAATAAGAGACCTAAAAAATAACAAAAATGCAAGAGAAAGTAGTCAAGATTGAAGAAAAGGATATTTCACTTGACACTAATAATTTGGCAAAAGGAAGAAATGCCGAAAAGGAGTCAAAAATCTTAGGAAACTGAGCTTACAATGACTTTCACAAAGAAACGTAAAACATTAAAAATTAAAAAACTTTATATTTGAACACAAAATAAATATTCTTACAACATAAATTCAAGTTGTTACTTATGAGCTATTATGCAACAGTCCAAACAAAAGCTGGGAGCGTTAGGACAAAGTTTACATTCATACAATGTTTCTACACGTGATCCCTTTTCAGTACATTTCGCACACCGTTTTCACATAACTCTTCCTATTTCACTCTCCTCTTGACGCTTAGCATGGGTCTTAGCTTCCAGAATCTTAATTAAATTGTCGTCCAGGATAGTAAATGTCACACAATTTTTGGACAAAAAAATTAATTATAGTTCTTTAAAGAATCTATTAATCGGCGTTGCTTCATTGTCCGCTAGATTTCTGCCAAAATTCAAGCATCGAAGAATCAAGAAAAATCTATTTCCATTTATTTATTTTAGATTTCTGTTGCCATCCCTTCAGAAAAAAAAGATATTGTATATTAGTTGGATTGGTTACAAAATAATCTAGGGGTTTATCACAAGGCAAAGCTACCAATACCTTTTGATTTTTATAGAGGCAATAATAGTTGATGGCCCAGATGGGCCTACTGGTGGCGCTTACTTTTCACTTATAATTTTTGCACAAAACTGACACACTTTTTCGTCTTAATACTAATTGACCACGTGACCACCCAACCGATGCCTATACGTAAATCACACACTTAGTAAAGGTATGGGAATCCAATATTTATCACAGGGGAAACAAATATCAAGACTGAGAAAAAATACCAAAAAATCTAGCTTGAAGGAAATTTCATCTCAAAATTCAACCCCCTCTGTGACTCAGTGGTAAGCGCGCCTACCTTTAAACCTAAAGGTAGTGAGTTCGAATTTCATCTGGGTGGAGAAATTTTCGTTTATTAAAAATTAACGAATGAAAATAATTTCTATCCTTGTGCGATCGGTACTCACCGGAGGGACTGCAGACGTTCTCATACAATTAGCGTCTCTTAGCAAAGACGACGTCGACTTTGCTCAAGTATCAAGACAATTACTCTACACACACACACACACACACACACACACACACACACACACACACACACACACACACACACACACACACACACACACACACACACACACACACACACACACACACACACACACACACACACACACACACACACACCACACACACACACACACACACACACACACACACACACACACACACACACACACACACACACACACACACACACACACACACACACACACACACACACACACACACACACACACACACACACACACACACACACACACACACACACACACACACACACACACACACACACACACACACACACACACACACACACACACACACACACCACACACACACACACACACACACACACACACACACACACACACACACACACACACACACACACACACACACACACACACACACACACACACACACACACAACACACACACACACACACACACACACACACACACACACACACACACACACACACACACACACACACACACACACACACACACACACACACACACACACACACACACACACACACACACACAACACACACACACACACACACACACACACACACACACACACACACACACACCACACACACACACACACACACACACACACACACACACACACACCACACACACACACACACACACACACACCACACACACACACACACACACACACACACACACACACACACACACACACACACACACACACACACACACACACACACACAACACACACACACACACACACACACACACACACACACACCACACACACACACACACACACACACACACACACACACACACACACACACACACACACACACACACACACACACACACACACACACACACACACACACACACACACACACACACACACACACACACACACACACACACACACACACACACACACACACACACACACACACACACAACACACACACACACACACACACACACCACACACACACACACACACACACACACACACACACACACACAACACACACACACACACACACACACACACACACACACACACACACACACACACACACACACACACACACACACACCACACACACACACACACACACACACACACACACACACACACACACACACACACACACACACACACACACACACACACACACACACACACACACACACACACACACACACACACACACACACACACACACACACACACACACACACACACACACACACACACACACACACACACACACACACACACACACACACACACACACACACACACACACACACACACACACACACACACACACACACACACACACAACACACACACACACACACACACACACACACACACACACACACACACACACACACACACACACACACACACACACACACACACACACACACACACACACACACACACACACACACACACACACACACCACACACACACACACACACACACACACACACACACACACACACACACACACACACACACACACACACACACACACACACACACACACACACACACACACACACACACACACACACACACACACACACACACACACACACACACACACACACACACACACACACACACACACACACACACACACACACACACACACACACACACACACACACACACACACACACACACACACACACACACACACACACACACACACACACACACACACACACACACACACACACACACACACACACACACACACACACACACACACACACACACACACACCACACACACACACACACACACACACACACACACACACACACACACACACACACACACACACACACACACACACACACACACACACACACACACACACACACACACACACACACACACACACACACACACACACACACACACACACACACACACACACACACACACACACACACACACACACACACACACTACACTAGGTACTTGACTGTACCATGCCAATCCGATTCAATCCGGATTCACTCCCCGCCTCTCGACGCGTTAGTGTTCTGAGCTGTTGGACGTGAATCCCTGTCCTGGCATTTGGTTTTCACCTCTGGCTGCGTTGAGTAGTTGAGTTACTGTGACCAAATGCCCATCTTGGTAGTTAGTATTCGCCTCTGGTTGCGTTGAGTAACTGAGTTACCGTTGCTAACTACCCATGTTCTTTTGTTTTCTTTTTCCTTTTTCTTTGTTCTCCTGAAGAAGCTACATACAATTGTAGCGAAACGTCGAGATGAACCCACTTTTGGGTCACTCACAAATGACACGGTCCAAACCCGGAAGACGAATAAACTATAATTCTGACTCTGGCCGTGAAAGCCTACGATTCAACAAATTAATTACCTAATTTTCAATTTCTTCATGAAAACGTCTAAAACAATTTTCTAAACACAATCCCAGATATTCAGAGCACTCTGCACAAAAAAAACAATAAGTCCCTTCTTTCTTTTTTAGCTTGCCAGCAATATTTACACCATCGTCGTTTTGTAATAATCATTAGCTGATTTAGGGCAATGGGATGGCAAATGAAACGTCAAATTTTTCTTGACTTTAATGATTTTTGGGTTCGGTCCCAAAAGACTATCAATCACCGACAATCGAAAATTGCACAATGAAATTTTTGTATTAGAATTATTATAGAAATAGTATGCGTTGATTAGCATAATTTAAAAAATATGTATGCCTATTTTTTTGTACTACCTCATAGTTTTGTGTTCGCAACTATAATAATTTAACATCTGGTCGCCTAAGTCAATGCCACCTTTGTTCTCGCTGTTCAAAGATCTCGCTGATCTTTCCATTTCCACACACATATCCCTCTATTATTGTAAGCACTCACTAGTTGATTTTGTTTCAATTTTCGAGAAACAACCTCGTATGGATTTTCCCCTCTTCCTGTTTTCAACGTTCCTGTAAGATAAGTTTTAACCGAAAGTAGTTTTTTACACAATGGAACACTAGTATAAAAACTATCTATATATAAAGAGTGACCAACATTTAGTTTCGAATCCATCAAATTTAGCACTACTTTTTCCGTATGATTACTTCCTCCAACTACGGGGTTACTAGCTCCACTATAAACTAATATGCGTTGAATCATCCTGGTACATTCTGCCAAAGTATACAGTTTACCACCATATTTGTGTCGTTTGCCATTGAAAAATTGACGAAAACTAAGTCTTCCTCTCCATAAATTAATAAATTCGTCCGGGGCTAATTTTATTTCTGGATAATAAAGATTCTCCATTTTATTATTAAAATAATTCTAACAATGGAGATATCTTGGCCAGTCTGGACTGGGTATTGTCACTATTATTGTTTAAATGTAAGGAATACTAAATGAATGATTTTTCTTCCAATATTCATTCATACGATTAATTTTATGATTTCCATGTGAAACAATAAACCAAGAAAAAATTTAAATTCTTATACAAGCTGCAATTCTACTTTTCTCAGATTTACTTTAAGAAATAATATCAACGGCATATAAATTGCTATTTTGTATAATCAAGTCATAGAATAATTCACATTCCAATAAATTGAAGTGATCAGTAGAATTGCTGCCACCCATATTAATTTTCAATCCTGGTATTGCTGGTAGCACTGGAGGATGTTGAACCTATGAAGACCATTCAATAATATTTTGAGACTCATCATCACCATCATCTTGAGATTTTCCTTATAAATTAGGATCGTCTGTCCGATCATGTTCATCATAATATAAATCTTCATCACTTGCGTCACTGTCGTCATGTGAATTTTCTAATATGTGTAATAATTTATCATCTGATATTGGCTGAGAAGTTTACCACCTAAGTTCGGCCCTGAATGAGATACCGAAAGGCGTTTATTTATAAATCGTTAAGTGACAATTACATGAAATACCAGTAAGTGAACACATCATATTAGTTTTCATTAATATTACGTGATCAACCAGTTTTTTGTTGATTTGTAATTTAACAATTATCAATAAGATACGACTGAAGAAATATTATTTCAGTTTTATTACCTGTTTGATTACTAGTCAGGTCCGTATTATTTCTAAACACATGTCCCGTGTTAAAATCAAAAATGGAACCTAATATTCAGAGTCTCTCTAACACACCACATGTATTGCAATCACAGACAAATACAAATAAAACATATTCATCAGCAGCTTCTACACAATTTCCCTCAAAACATCAAGCAATTGTCTTCGGCGCTTTAGAAAATACGCGACTGCAAGATTACTTAATTCCTTTGGGCTACCTAATTCGTCCCAAAAATATTATATTTTCCTCCCGACTATCCAATAATCGGATTTGCATGTACCTTGCAAACAAACAAGTCGTGGACGAATTCATGCAAAATCATGGACAAATAGAAATCCAGAACAATATTGTACAAGCTAGAAGATTAATCTCACCAGCAACACGTATTGTTTTTTCAAACGTATGTCCAACAATACCACACAGTCTGTTAGTTGAATATCTACAAAATATTGGACTTAATATGGTCTCTCCTGTCACTTTCCTAAAAATTAGTTCCACTCTTTCCGAATATAATCATATTTTAAGTTTCAGAAGACAAATATATGTCAGTCCACATAATATCTCCTTACCCGACTCATTCACCTTAGACTTCGATAATACAACATATCGAATATTCTTATCTCAAGAAACTATGGCCTGTTATAACTGCAAAAAGTCTGGTCATATCGCCACCAACTGTCCTGATAAACTAGAATCAACAACAAACTTAATTGATTCTAATAAGAGTCAATCTACCACTTCTTCCTCCCCTGACATCATGCCTCAACCTGCAGCAACATCCATATCAAACGAACAAATGTCCGTCCAAGGAAAATTAGCAAACAATCTGAGCAATCCTAACATTGCTAATGGTCAAGAAGAAGTTAACAACATGGAAAGCTGCAAAGTAATTAATATCGATCTCCAGCCGAAACGTAGTATCAATGATGTTCTTACGTCTCCAGAAACAACTTCTGAAACAACAGAAAAATCATTTGCTGTACCTACATCCAAACCTAGAGTCAAGAAAGTTAAAAGCAATGAGGAGCATACATGCATAAAATCAACAAAATATTATGACCTTGAGCCTGCCAAAGATTTTATCCAAAATCATTTACCCACATTTGTCCTCAATTTTGACCAATTAAATCTACTTCTAAGCAATGTTAGCGGCGTGCAGGATCCTTCTAACATAATTCAAGAGTTTACTTCTGACCTTGTGGGATTAGTTCGTATTCTAACTAAAGTTCATCCACAATTAAAAGATAGATCAACCAAACGTCATATCACCTTAAGAAAGAAAATCCTCCAACACTTTCGTAACGACATCTCTGAATCCGAGGGCGAGTCATCTCAGGATAACCCGTAAATTCATATTTTTTCTTATATAATATAATTCACTAAACTACTGCAATGGAATATAGATGGATTTTTCCATCGACTTCCCAATCCAGATCTAATTCTCCGTCAGCATTACGAACATTGCTATAAAATATTTACAGATGCATCTAAGTGTGATGAACGAGTAGATGCTGCATTCGTTACTCCAAACGATACATACCAATTTCGTCTCCCAACCTTCTTTTCGATTTTCTCCGCTGAACTCTATGCAGTGTTTAAAGCTATCATACATATAAATTCTAATAACATTCCTAACTCTGTTATCTTAAGTGACTCACTAAGCGCCCTTCAAACCCTTAAACAGATCTATCCTAAAGGTCCCCTTGAGAAACTGATAAAACTAGAACTTATGCAAGCTCAAGAAAATTCTAGGAGTATCAGATTTATATGGATTCCATCCCACATTGGCATTGCTGGCAACAAAAGTGCGGACGAGTGCGCGAGTGAAATTGCTAAATGTGCCAATATAGAAAAAGCCGAGTATCGAAATACCGCGAGTGATATAAAAGCCTTTATAAAGAATCGAGTTTTGTGCAAGTGGAAAAATGAATGGCAATCTTCTCAAACATCACTGAAGCAAATTAAAAATGACGTTCCAGCTTGGAAACCCTCAACAAGGAGCAGAAGAGAACAATTGGTGATAACGAGATTACAAATTGGACACACCAGACTTACTCACTCATACTTATTTACCAAAAGTGATCCACCTATTTTGCGAAACATGTAATGTACAATTAACCATTAACCATTTATTAATCGAATGCCATAGATTTGCCAATTTTCGTGTTACATTTAACATACCTAAGTGTTTAAGTAATTTATTAGGCACTAATTTCTCAGCTAGTAATATTGTAAAGTTCTTAAAATCTATAGGACTATTTTATAAACTCTAATTTTGTAATTCTGTAGCCGCCCCTAATAACCATTATGGTGGATGCGGCTGTAATTTCTAAATAAAAAAAAAAGTTTACCACCTACCTCGTTAAGAAGTCGAAGTTTGGCAAAATTCATCACTCATTTTTAAAATAAGTTAAAATTGAAGTATATAGCCAAACACATGCAATGGCTCACAGCAAAACCAAAGACATCCAACACCGAAGGCGTAGAAAATATTACTGAATGCATAGCAAAATAAACCGATTTATTACTTTACAAACTTTTTTTACAGCTAATTTTGTTACTTTCGAGCATTGATTGAATATTTGAAAAGTAAGCAATGAAAGTGAGGATTTCATATTTTATCATCCAATTTATTAATGGGACAGAAGAGATTTGTTATAATATGTAAAAAATCCGCCAAAGATGCTTTACGTTATGCGTTTTGTTTTAAGTAAATAATTTTATTTATACTTCAGTCGTCAGAGACGAAAATGCCACTGAACCTTTAAAAATCATACGAGAAAGTAAATTTGACAATAACAGGAGCTAAAAATTGCGTCTGGATTATTTTCTTCTTTTCTTGTCGACAGTATGTTAAAGTTGGCATTTTCTATTCAAAAAAATTGTTAAAAACATAAACCTATACGAAAGATTTATTTAAAAGAAATAAATATTTATTTAGTAATTTATTTAGAAATTATTAAAATAAATAGAAAATATTATATTATTTTATCTCTTTTGCATGATTTTAAAGAACAACGCCTTTGTCTGCTGGCACTCCCTTAACATCCAAACCAGTAACCCGAAAGACACATCCGTGGATTTCTTCCATATTTCCTTGAATACCTGCTGAAGTTACATACAACTCATCCAGTTGTTTTCCTCCAAATGTAATAGAAGTTATCTAAAAATAATTAATATTGTTATTTGTTTCGAGATTTTGCTTAAATCATTAGTTAAATAAATTTCTATTAAAATAAAACAACTAGTCATACAGTGCTTTTCAGATAAAAATATCCATCTTAAATAACTTTTGAACCTCTAATTTTTTGGAAAAACGCAAAAACACGTCAATTAATATCTGAAGGGGGAGACATAATATCATATTAAAGGTTGCTGGAAAATGCACCATCTCACCCCCTGTATCAACCATTTATTTTTTTTAAATTACTTCCCCCTTTTTTGTTTTATATTTGGATTCTCCTTTTTGTTCTGATTTCAAAAATGTATAATACCTTTGGCTTGAAGTGATTAGTTTATCAGATAGACAATTTTCCTGTTAACAAGACAGTATCCTCCTCACCTTAATTGACTCTAACAAAATAGGTTGTAGCATAATTTAAACTCTTTAAATATTTAACCGTACTATTTGTAGTACCTTTAAAAACCAAGAAACAAAAAAATTCACTTTTTATTCAAGTTTTATCAAAGGTTTTCGATATCATTTTTACATTTGTTTTAATCGGTTAATAGCGACAATTTGTTATACAACTTGTAAGTAACAGCTTATTTTGATAGGTGTGCAATTTGATCGCTGAAATAGTGTACACTTTCAAGAAAGAATCGAAATTGTAGGTTTATACTACAAAAATAATAATTGTGCAAGAGCTGCTGCTAGAATTTTTAATGAAATACACCACAATAGACATGCAACTCATAAGTGTGTGATTGAACTGATGCAGAAATAATTAGACCAAGAGGGTCAGTTTGCAATAAAAAACATAACCGACAGGAACTTGTAAATAAAAAAGCAATCCAAGTAGCTGTTTTAGGACAAGTTAACTTAGACTCTTAACAATCACAGTCACTGTCAACAATAAGCAGAGCAATCGGTGTTTCATCTTCTACAGCCTTCCGAGTCCTCCATAAATTTAAGTTTTATTCATATAAAATTAAATTAGTACAAGAGTTAAATGAAGAAGATTTTGATCATCATCCCGAATGTTGCGAATTAATGATAAAATGCATCATTAACAATCCACAATTGTTAAACAATATTTGCTTCTCGGATGAATGCTCATTCTCATTAAACGGTTTAGTGAACAGATATAATTGCCGATACTGGGCTGAGAGTTATCCACATATTGTACGCGAATTTCACACACAGCATCCTCAAAGGTTAAACGTATGGTGTGGTATCCTACGTAATCACATTATCGGACCCTTGTTTATCACTAAAAACTTAAATGGTGCATCGTATCTTGAATTATATAGGCAAGTGGTTGATCGTTAGAACAGTAGTAGCAAATGATGATAGACTTTCCGATGATTTGGTTGTATTTCAACATGATGGAGCTTCTCCACACTTTGCTTTACCTGTGCGATAATTTTTAAACGAAACGTTTCCCGGTCCTTGGATAGGTAAAAGACCACAGATGATCGATTGGCCACCTAGGTCACCGGATTGAACATTAGACTTCTTCTTATGGGAGTATTTAAAAACAAAAATTATGCTACTCAACCAGAATATCTAGATGATTTACAACAAAGAATAGAGGATGAATGTCGAATTAAATGCAGACGTGTTAAGCAATGTCAGAGAAGAATTTCAAAATAGATTGTACTATTGTATGGAAGTGAAAGGCAGTCATTTTGAACAATTATTGTAAAAATTTTTAGTAGTGAAATGTTTGTTCTAAATGTATGTAATAAAATTGTTAAAAAATAATTTTTTTCAATCCGATTATCTTACTTTTGTCATAAACTAATTGCAAATTTACTTTTCTCATAAACTTCTCATCACTTCTCATCACTTCAAGTATCATGTATTATACATTTCTGAAATCAGTACAAAAAGGAGAATCCAAATATAAAACAAAAAAGGGGAAAGTAATTAAAAAAAAATAAATTGTTGATACAGGGGTTGAGAGGGTGCATTTTCCAGCAACCTTAAATATGATATTATGCCTCCCCCTTCAGATATCAATTAAAGTGTTTTTGCGTTTTTCCAAAAAAATAGAGGTTCAAAAGTTATTTAAGGTGGATAGTTTTATCTGAAAAGCACTGTATAAATTTATCAATTTTATTATAATATGAAATATAGGAAGTGCGTGAAGTATAGGAAGTTACGAAAACTGTTGCAATTTATAAAAGTACCCATTTCACTCAGCTATAAAATTCATATAAACAGCTGGTTTAAAAAAATTCTGGTTGTAAATGGTGATGCAAAACCAGGAAACGAACACAAGAGAAACTGTCACCTTGATAACTTTGAAAAATAAGCTGTGATAAAACACATCATCACATAAATTTTATTCGAAAAAACACCAGAGCTTAAAAAATATCCACGAATTTTCAGGAAGGCTATCGGAATTTAAGAATACTCTATTAATTTTAATTTTAAATAAAAGGATCGGCATCTAAAGAGGGCGTGGTATTAAAAAAAACATAAAATACAAAATTTCAAAGAAGATTATCAGTGTTCGAGAAAAAGGATACGAGGTCACGTTTAACTATGCTTTCAAGGCAGTTTTAAAGCCGGTATGTGACAGAACGTGAAGCGGCGTTTTTCATCGGCAAAGATAAATAGAAAATACATAATAGAAAACGATAAATCCTAGAGACGTGAACACACGCAACGTAGAATATTGTTTTTGACTTAATATATGTGGTTTACGATCCTTGGGATAGGGCAAAACTGTCTTTTACGGTAGACGCGTACTATCCCGTCGTTTGTCAGTAAATTAACACGGTTCAACGGAAGATTGGAAGCTGATGCATAGCACTTACTAACCCCTCTTGCCAATCGACGCGTCTAGTGTCTGCTACCATCAGCGTAGTGCTAATTTTACTGTCTTGGCTTGGCTTGGCTTGTGCCCGGCTCGATTATCGTTCATTGGCTATCAAATTGGCTATTTTATAAGCATTTTTTTTTAATTTCATATTCCTTGTATTATAAAATAAAGAATATTTAAAATACTCTAGTTTGCGATTTTTAACTGTTTACACTTACGTATCTTTTCTCATGCGCTGCAAAACTATCTTGTTCCGAACTTTATCTACACAACTTATTTACAGAATTCATCGATACACCTAGATTTCAAAGACTTTAGGTTTTCCTATGAAGGGTATATGTTAAAGTCGAACCTTCGACATCATATAAAAAATAGAGAACATCTTACTAATCCAATTTTCAGTCTCAAAGTAATTTTGTTTCTACATAAGATTTTCCTCATTTTAAAAAATGCCGTGGCGATCTCTATACGTATTCTAATTTCTTTGCTTATGTCCCAGTTCTCACTTAGATTACAGCCAAGATAAGTGATACTGTTGGTTTTCACCAGTTGTTCTCCATAATTGTTACCACTTATTTAACATCCGAATAGATGTTAAATATGCAGGCCTGTTCTACTCCTCTTCGTATTTAAAGCTCTTCAGAATTATCCTGGCCAATCCTTATATTTAAATGTTGATGTGAAGAAAGATAAATTAATGATAGGTAGGTCTTTATCATCAATACCTTTTACCATCAATTATTTTATTATGTTTTACTTGATTAAAGACCTTTTCAAAGTCAATAAAATAGATATAAACTGGATGGCTAATATCTCTGCATCTCTGTCCCATAACTTGAATACTAAATAGTAGTTCTCAGGTTCCAAGGTTTTTGCGAAACGCACACCACGTGTTACTAAGTTGCTCTTTTACTTTTTGGTACATTCTTGAGTGCAAAATTCAAAGAAATATTTTTAAAACGTGGCTCGTTAAGATTATGGTAGTCACTACATCTTTTCGCATTTGGTTTTTTAGATATCGTTACAGCAGTGAAGAGCAGCCAATCCGTTGGTATATAGCTTCTTCCTCTTCCTCTTCTTCTTCTTCGTTCTTGTATATAGGCTTTAAAACCTGTTTCTTCTTCAATATTAGCCTCCTAAATTGTTTAAATTATCGCACCATCTTTTTCTTGGTCTGACAATACTTTTTCGTCCATTTGGTGACTGATCTCGTGCTATTCGTACTATTCTATCCGCTACCATTCTTCTAATGTATTTATTCCACTCCTGTTTCTGTTTTGTTACCTATCCATTTGTGTCTTCTATATTGCATGCTCTTCTTATGTTTTCGCTTCTTTCCCTATCCAACACATTTTTCCCTGATATTCGTCGAAGTGTTTTCATCTCTGTTGTTTCTAGTAGTTGTCTCGTTTTATATGTGTCAGGTCTTATCTTCGCCGTGTATGTTAATATAAGTCTAACTGCTGCTTTATAGATTCTTGTTTTTGTGTCTTGCTTATGTGTTTGTTCTTCCAGTTTGTGTCATTAACAGATCCTGCTACTTTACTTGCTTGTAATCTTTGTTGTACTTCTTCTTCAACATCTCCGTAACTAGTTATATGTATTCCCAGGTATCTAAATTTCCCCATCAATTTCGATTTTACATTGTAGTGGGTATTTAGATGTTAGGTGTCATACATATAGGTGTCATACATTTGGTTTTTTCTGATGATATTATCATATTCTATTTCTTGGCTGTTGTATTGAAGATGTGTGTTAATCTTTGGAGCCATTGTGTAGCCATGACGTTTACGTACTGCTTGTAATATTTTGTCCATTATTATATTAAAGAGAAGTGGGTTAACGAGTCACCCTGTCTGACCTTGCTGTGTACTAGTATACACTGTGTTAGTTATTTATCTCTGCCTGTATTTGATTATGGAAGTAGATGTTTTCGATGGTTCGTATATTATTGATTTAAACCCTATGTCAGGTCTATAAAACATAGATATGTTGGTTTATTGTATATAGTCAGTTTCATAAATTTTATTAAAACTATGAAATAGAGATTTTTACCTGAACTTTCAAAGAGCTTTATTATTTCACTCGGTATTTCATCTCGTATTTGCTAATCTTATCGCTCGTTTAATTTCGGCCATAGTTATGTCACGTCCTGTCACTACTTTATTAATTTCAAGATCGGGCCTTTTATCATTAAACAGTTGCTCAATGTATTCTTTCCATCTGTTTGAATTTTTATATGAAGGGGTCTAACAAAGTTGTGTTGGAATTTTTATCTTTGTATAAATCACCTAACTTAACTAAACTAAACCTTCAATTTTGAGGGGACACGCAGTATCTGAATTTCAAGTGAATTTATCAAAAAGTAAATATATATTATTTTACAATAAAGTAGGTGCCAACCGTGTTCTCTTTTCTTTTCACTATTATCTATGTTCTATTTCTCTTGTAAGATGAGAACTAGCAAAAGCGCCTCTATAGGTTATTCCACGAATAAACGACTGTTTTGGATTATTGCGATAACGAATATTTTACTGTGCAAGTAGAAGTATAAAAGTAAATTGGTCTAAACAGTATTCCAATAAAATGAATCTACTGTTAGTTTGACACTTAAACTAGAATTATTTTAGTTAATAGATGTTCAGATCGACAGATTCGAATTTATTGTGAAATTTAATCGGAAAATAATAAAAAATTTTACGCAAACGGTCCTACAAATAAATATAATGAGTTCTAATGTGTTCATAAGATATTTGGGTTAGGTTTCCGTAAAATGTAAACACCAAAGAGGCGTGCCAAGTTTCTTTGATATGACACTATTTTATTACTTTATTAGGTACTACAACTGTAATAAAAAGAAATATACTATTTTTAATATAAATGAACAAAAATTGGTAGAACGGTGGTTCAGAAACCAGAAAAAGTATCTAATATTTCAGTTTTTTAGTTTTAAATATTTGTTTGCTTTGGGTGGATGTACACCTAAAGTTCCGAAAGTAACGGGTATAATATACCGGCTATTAATAGTTAAAGTATCGGGTCGTTACAGATATTAAAAAGTAACGATAATTTATATACAGTTGCATATATCGCCGACTGATTTTAGTTTTAAAAACCGTCAGCATAGAGGTGTTCGGTGAAGAGAGGTGCCGTTAAGAGAGAGATTAGTGTAGTGTATGTGTTTATTAAAGCCAAAAATGTCGAGACGTGTTTTAGATGTAGACAACTTTATATTTAATGTACTTTCTTATGGTGAAGTTCTGTGAATCTGATAGTTGATGATAGTAGTGGTTGAAGCAGGGTGATTTGGAGGAGTATACTCGTTTTGTAGCAGAAATAACTATAACCCTATAAAAAAGCTTAAAATAATCCTCGAGAAGGATAGAAAATTCGAACCGTAGTGTTAAATATTTTACATGTGACTCACTTGTGAGTTTGGAAATTGCAATATTTGCAACACAGTGTCCGATATTTTTGGATTAATTTTGTACACCCTTGAAGATTCAAAGATTGCCACCCATAGGTTTCCGTCTTTATCTAAGGTCATGCCACCACATATGGCATCGTCTTCAAATTCTGGATGGTTGGAAAGCGAGAAAATAACTTGCCTGTTTGCTAAAAATAACACATAAAATTTAAAATATCGTATTAAAGTATTTTTAATTTAATTTTGAGTATTATGTTATTAAATGACCTTATAATTCGTTCACAAATACTTGAGAGCACGAAATGGTATAGCTAACCCAAACACAAACGAACACTTAAAGAGAGGGAAAAAGCCTATTGAAATTGATGAATTTGCCAAAAATGGTATTCGAAGGAAAATTCATGGATTTTTTTTCAAAAAAGAAATAACAAACTTAAACAAAATTTTACAAGAAGTTAGAGACGACCCAGATTTGCCCCATATCGGAAGAAATAAATTGTGGCAAGTTTTAAAAGAATTAAATTTCCGGTGAGAGAAATCAGACCGAAAATCACTTTTGATTGACCGAGAGGAGATAATATGTCGGAGAAGAAATTATCTTAGATTTATACGAAAATTTCGGGCTGAAGGAAGGCTAATCTTCTACCAGGATGAAACGCGGGTAAACTCAGGTCATACTCTAAAAAAATTTGGCCACATAAAAATATATTCCCCAGAGAAATAAAAGGGGAAGGCCAAGAAAGAAATGGATATCCAATATTCATACAGAAATGGAAAATAGAGGTCTTCAATAAGGAGACTGGGCCGATAAGAAATTATGGCGATTGGGATGCGAGAAGCGACAAAATTAAAGTTGCAAACACTCGCTATATATATATATATATATATATATATATATATATATATATATATATAAATATATATATATATATATATATATATATATATATATAAATATATATATATATATATATATATATATATATATATATAAATAAATATATTAAGCTCCAGGCAAGTCTTTATGGAAGATTGGTCTACTGGTATCTCCCCACCTTCTGGTAAAGGTAGTAGATTAATAATTTCTCACATTGGCAGTGAAAAAGGATTTGTTAAGCATTAAAGGTTAAAGGTTTGTTGGAATTTCAGTCCAAAAGCACAAAAGACTATCGCGAAGAGATGACAGCTGATGTTTTCGAAGAGTATTTTGAGCAGATGATTGAACACATACCACCAAATTCAATTATTGTATTAGATAATGCACCTTATCATTCACGACTAGTAGAAAGACTTCCAACGACTGCGTGGAAGAAACAGGATATTCTTGACTAGCTGCGGAATAAGTATCTGCCTTACGAAGATGTAATGGTAAAAGTAGAACTTTTAAAAATTGCCGGCAACACAAATGTAAGTTCAAGAAATACGTACTTGACAAAATTACGGAAAGGCGAAACATCACAGTCCTTAGACTTCCACCCTACCCAAAAAGTTTTGTGGCTAGAAAAAATACGTCATATAAAATACAAGCTGTACGTGAATTGTTATACGAGTCTTTACAGAACATATTACAGAACAAAACTGGAAAGATGGAGTAAGACATGAAATAGAAGAAGAACAAAAAATGTGGGAGCTCGATAACATAATTGATGCGACCGTAGAGACACAACCGCTAATTATTAACCCTCAAGACGACTCGGATTCCGAAGTTGATCCTATTTATTTTGAATTTAAATAGTTTTATAATCGTAGTTATATAAGGTAAGTAATAGTAGTTGTAATCGTAAGGTATTAAAGGGGAAAGGCGCAAAATGTGGCCTGTCAAAATATTCAATGTGTTTTAAATGTATCCATTTTTTTTTCAAATCCTGAGAAAACTAAAAAGCATTTTTAAAAAATTTAAAGGCAGAATGAAATATTTATGAGAATAAATAAAAAGTTTCTTTTACATGCAATATTTTCAATTAAAAATTATACTATATTTTCTCTTTTATTTTCACCCTGTTACATAACATAATAAAATAAACCTTGTAAAAGTTTTCAGGGACTTTCTGCTCTCAGTAATAATGTAATCTTTCATTCTGAGTTTAAATTTTTTTTAAATATTTATTAGTTTTCTCCGGATTCGAAAATAATGGATATATTTAAAACACATTGAAAATTTTGCCAGGCGACATTTGGCGCATTTCCCCTTAATTAAATAAGTCTATTTTTTGTAAAAGTAACACAAATTAACTAAAAAATAAAGATAAAATATATATTATACCTACACAATGATCCGGTGTTGAAATCAATGTCGTATTGATCGATTCTTTGGCTTAGTGAGTCTGTATAATACATTTTCTTATTAGTATAATCAAAAGCTATACCATTGGAAATACCGATTCCTTGTCGATGGCACTTGACAACACCATCTTCATCAAAACTATAGAGCTTGCCTCTAAAATCTATACTTAGTGAGTAACATAGTAACAACATATGGTAGATAAAACATAATAATAGATGATACATCTATACAGGGTGGTCCTTAAGTAATTGTACAAAAAAAAACCGCAGATTCTACACTTTAAAATATTACGATTTAAGCCAACTTACTTTAATAAAATGTTGATATTAAAAAAGATACAGGGTGTTAAAGTGGAAAGATAAAATTTTATTTTTCGCTATAACTTTCACGTTTTTAAACATTTATGTATAAAAATTTACAGCTGGAGATTATTAAATATCAGAAATTAAAATTTGATGCATACTTTGATATAGCTAATAGAGGGCGCCACATATGCCACATACGTGGCATACATTTGCACGTAACTTTTTTGTTCTTCAAGTTACCGGTATTTTTGATAAAAAATATTAAAGATACATTATTTTAACAAAAAAAGGTATATCTGTTAATGACTTCAAAACTCAACAGTTTTCGAGATAATCGCATTTTACAAATCAACTGCATAATTCTGAATTACTCCAGGCAATGAATTTCGTTGCCTGGAGTAATTGCGATAAATCAGAATTATGTAGTTTATTTCTTAAATGCGATTATCTCGAAAACTGTTGAGTTTTAAAGATATTAACAAGTATACCTTTTTGTTGTTAAAATAATGTATCTTTAATATTTTTTATTATAAATACCGGTAACTTGAAGAGCAAAAAAGTTAAGTGCAAATTTATGCCACATATGTGGCATATGTGGCGCCCTCTATCAGCTACATTAAAGTATACATTAGATTATAATTTTTGATGTTTAATAGTACCCAGCTGTATATTTTTATACATAAATGTTGACAAACATGAAAGTTATAGCGAAAAATAAAATTTTAAATTTTCACTTTAACACCCTGTATCTTTCTTAGTATCAACATTTTATTAAAACAACTTGACTTAAATCGTAATATTTTAAAGTGTAGAATCTACGGTTTCTTTTTGTACAATTACTTAAGGACCACCCTGTATATCATTATAACTAAAAACATACAATAATATTAAATGAACTTACAAGAAATAGTTACGTCAATTAAATATTTTAAGAAATTATTTTAAGAGAAAGTAACAGAAAAATTGTAGCCAAAGTTACTAGTTTTAAAGTGTATTTGAGAGAATCTTTATATAGAGCCATCAACGAAAATCGTTATTGAGATGGTTATGGAATCATTTAAATATACGAATTGATAGTAGCCATAGACTTATACAAATAGACTGACTACTGCAATACAGCGTCGTTCTTCCAGTGCGACATGAAAGTAGAAAGTGCGGAAGATTAAAAAGTGGAAAATTACAAAAGCTTATGGAAAAAATTATGTTCATGTTGCGGCAAAGATGAAGTATACAGCATTGTCTGCTGTATAAAGTGTTCTTCTTCTTGATGTGCCTATCCGTTACGAATGTTGGCGATCATCATGACAATCTTTACCTTATCTGCAGCAGCGCGCAAAAGCTGCACAGATGTTGAATTAAACTTTTCACTGATTCTGAGGTTTTTTAACCAAGATGTTCTTCTTCTTCCCGGACCCCGTTTTTCAAATATTTTTCCTTGCAGGATGGCTTTAAGGAAAGCATATCTGGATTCATTTCGCATAATATGTCCGAAAATCTGTAACTTTCGAGATTTGATGGTGGTCAGTAGCTCTCGGTTCTTATTCATTCTTCTGAGGACCTCCTCATTTGTGACTCGGTCAGTCTACGGAATCTTAAGCATTCTCTGATATAGCCACATCTCAAATGCTTCCAGTTTTCTGCACATATCTTTGTTCAAGGTCCACGATTCAACACCATAAAAAAGGACAGAGAGGACGTAGTATCTCAGCATTCTTACTTTTGTATCAAGAGAGGGGTTGTGACTCTTGAAGAAGGCCCCCATCCGATTAAAGGTGGATCTAGCTTTTCCGATGCGTGCTCTAATCTCCTGGTTGTTGGTCCATTCTTCATTTATTATGTCAAAGGTAAAAATTTGTAGAGAAATGTAATTAGAAAGGCTGACACCACAGAGAAACAAAGGAACATAGAATGATGTTGGAAGAGAACTGATGTGAGATGGGTTCTAGTAGCTTGTTAGCATAATGATAGCATACGCTTTCAAACAAATATAATACATAAGCAGAAAAACAAGAAGTTGAATGCGAATGTTTCTAAAAAATGAATACATAGAAGTGTCGATACTTCGAGTATATTTGTTTAAACTTACTTACTTCCAGATACGCCATAGTCTGTAGTAGTGCCTGAAAAAAAATAGACTTAGACGAAGTTTTAAATCCAAATACTTTCTCATAAAAATATAAAACATCAATCTTACCTGCCCATAACCTTCCAGTTCTGTCAAATTTTCCGCTAGTAAAAAAGTTTACGTGATCGATGTCAACTTCGTAAAGTTTATTGATTGACTTTACTTCACCATCTTTTCTGTTCCAGTCCATAACTGCTATGGAATTGTTTAGTCCAATTATAAAACGATTTTTTCTATCTATCACTGGAATTATCATTGATATTTTATGGTTTTCTAAAAATAATATACATTAATATTTTTCTGAATCTATTTTCGTATGGCATTTTAATGTAATTTACTATTTTCTGATGGGAATAAGCCACAATTTAAGTTTAAAATAAGTTTATTTTTGGCGTTTTGATTTCCACTTTGAAAATTGTTCTCAAAATATAAAACAATAATAAGTTAAAGAAATTTTGTTTTTTGGAACAAAGAGAAAAATTCTTCTAACAATTTAATTTTATTTGACTCATTCATATTGAAAATTTATGTATCATCATCAAAGTAGATGTTTGAGATAATTAGTTTAGTATTAGTTTAAAATATGTAAAATTGACAATTTGCTTCGTTAGGTTGAATTTAAAAACTCTGGGAATTTATGGAAAGGTAATTATTGAGGTCTATTGTTTATTTTGGTTAACGAAAACAACAAAAAAAAAAGAAAGTTGAGCTATTTCTTTAGAAATTGGAAAGTTTGGTTTGTTTATGAAACTGCTAACGAATAAATACTTATCTAGGAGGAATCAGATGCACAGAAACCTGGAAACTGATAAAAAAATTGAGAAAAGAAAAGAATAAGAAAGTAATACAGAGCATAAAACCTGTAGACTGGGAAGAGTATTTTAAGGAAATGGTAGAGAATAGAGTCGAATTTTAAGAACATAGAAATCAAAACCAATATAGAATTTCAATAGTCGGCTCGCCAATAAGATTAACAACGGACTAAATTAAAAATGTATGTAAATAGCTAAAGAGGAAAAAAGCACCCGGACTAGGGGATATACCCGGAGAATTGTTTAAGTACGGAATGAACGAATTGTACGAATGTCTTCGACAACTATTTAAGGAATGCATAAACACAAGCGAAATTCCTACGGAATGGAAGATATCATCCCTCAGGTATACATAAAAAGGGTAATAAAAATAATTGTGAAAATTACCGAAGAATAGCTGTAACCGGATCTATGAGTCGAGTATATGGAAAGGTTTTAAAGAACCGCATCGAGAGAGAATACTTAGATTATGAAGCAGAAGAACAAATAGGATTTTATATGAGAATCAAGAGATTCATATGTTGTTCGTCGATCTACGGAAAGCCTACAACAGCGTTCCACAGAAAAAGCTGTGGCAATTAGTGGAATGCGCGAATATTAATATAGAATTAATTAAAGCCGTCAATGTGCTATAAAACCAACCAATAACAAAAATAAAAGCAGGAACATAAATAACAACAGGATTTATAACATCAAAATGATTTAAGCAAGGGGGTTGTCTTTCCCCCACCTTATTTAAAATATGCCTCGAAAGTGCTTTAAAAAGATGGAAACAAAAATGCAGGACAATGGCGATACCGCTGACAAACACGCTCAACTTTGCAGATGATCAAGTAATAATGGCTTAAGATTATGACGATTTAAACTATATAGAACGAAAACTAATTAAAGAGTATGATATATGGGGTCTAGAAGTTAATAAAAAGAAAACCGAATATCTGTGCATTGGAGTTGAACAAAATGATCTCATATTAGACGATAACACCACAATAAAGCACTGCTGTAACTATAAATATCTAGGTATTAATATTACACAAGATGGAACATTAGACAAAGCCATAAGAGAGAGAAATACGTCAGGAAGAAAAGTCATCACAATGTTAAACAACATTTTATGGGACCAATCCATTAGCAAAGAAAATAAAAAGAGAATATATGAGACTTGATGGAGTTTTCTCCGATTTCCACCAATTGTTGTGGGGAAAGCTTATTAAATTCCTTTCCCCGTGCGTGTACAGTTCCAAATATTTTAGGACCATGGACTGTACAAGAGTGTTTCCTTCGATATATGCAAGCAGAACTTCAAGGCGCTGGTTCTTTATGTGTTTGATTTAATAGGGGTTGTACTTAGAGAAAAATAAGCGTAATTAATTGAATCTACACATTTAATAACAAGAGAATATTTACACAACCACTAATACTAATGAAAGAGTTCGCTTTAAAACATAGTCCATTATTCTATCGGCGTTTAGGGGCGCGCGAGCTATCGCGAAAACAAATACACATTTCACTGCATTTTGGCGGCGAAGAGAGAGATTAGGTACCGGCGGTACCGCACAGTTTGAGACTCTAGTCACATCTGCGAGAGATTTTGAATTGAATCTTTACCTAAAATTTCCGACAAGGTCGGCGTCAGTTTTACCACTCAAACAACCCTTATAAGCTATTTATGGCACAAATATTTTGCAGGCAAAAAGTACAGTCTGTAGCATAAAATCCAAACTAATATTTGTGAGAACTAAAAATTATACTAAAATTAATATAAAATGTTGTTTTTACAACATACTCGCCCCCGTTGAAGCGCTGGCTTTAACACAAATAAACAGATAACATTACGACAAGAGAGCACGAGGAAGAGAAAATACACTACAATTCTAATCTTATACTAACTTAATTTAAATCGTCATTGGGTAGAGGACACAATTTGGTAATAGAGCGCTTGAAGACTCCATCTTTAGTTTTGACCGAGGCAATTCTTACTCTCCCATCCTTTCCTGGAAAGACCTCAATCACTCTTGCTAGTACCCAATAAAGAGGAGGAGTGTTGTCTTCAATCAACAAGACGAGATCGTTGGGTTCTAGGTTCTTATGCGGAAGAAACCATTTGGGGCGATTTTGAAGTCTGTTCAAATAGTCGATAGACCATTTTTTCCAAAACACTTGTTGGAGTTTGGACAAATGCTGCCATAAATTTAGTCTGTTTTCGGAAATGTGGATCACATCTTTTTCAGGGAATGAGGTGAGAGATTGTCCAATCAAGAAGTGTCCAGGAGTAAGATAAGTAAAATCAGAGGGGTCATTTGAAAGGGAGCAAAGAGGCCGGGAATTGAGCACAGCTTCAATTTGAACGAGGACTGTGGTGAATTCTTCGAAAGTAAGCTTAAGATTTCCCAGGAGTCTACGCATATGATGCTTTGCGCTTTTAATAGCACTTTCCCAAATACCACCATGATGAGGGGCTCGAGGAACTATAGTTTTCCAGCGAATATGGGACGAGGCCAAAAATTCTTGAATACAACGGGAGCTTTCCTTTTCCTTTAAAAACTTATAGAGTTCAAACAGCTGGTTACGAGCACCAAGAAAGTTCGTAGCGTTGTCACTGAATATTGTCTGAGGGAGGCCCCTACGACTAATAAAGCGTTTTAGAGCGAGAATAAACGTCTCTGTAGAAAGGCCAGAGACGACTTCAATATGAACAGCTCGAGTCGACAAGCAAACGAAAAGAGCAATATACGATTTTATTAAAGGAGCCTTGCGAAGTTTGGAAGCCTTTATCTGAAAGGGACCGCCAAAATCTAATCCAACATGAGTGAATGCTCGAGAGGAATTTAAACGTTCCTTTGGCAAATCTGCCATAATCTGGGTAGCGGGTTTGGCACGAAACTTAAAACAAACCATACATTGGTGAATGACCTTTTTGACTTCTCGTAGTCCATTTAAAGGCCAATATTTGAGACGAATTTGGGACAGAGTATTTTGAGGCCCTGAGTGACAAAGTCTGACATGTTCTCTGTGAAGAATGAGACGAACTATACGATTTTTTGAGGGAAGGAGAAGGGGGTATCTTTGATCAAAGGTAACGTCTGAGTTTCCAAGGCGACCTCCTACACGGAGCATTTCATTCTCATCCAAAAAGGGATTTAGGGGTAACAGACACTTATTAGTTAGAGTTTTACCTTTCTTAAGCTCAGAAATCTCACTCGAGAAGTTGGAATACTGGAGCATTTTAATAATCTTAAGTTCAGCGTTTTGAAGTTCGTTGACTTCAAGGGTATCCGTTAACTTGCGAGAAAGCGGTTTAGCATTATTAACAAATCTAAACATATAGGCTAAAGTTCTTACAAACTTTGAAAAATTAGAGAACCTATCAGAAAGGGAGGTGAAAAAATCTATTGTATCATTACGAGCATGAAGAATGACTTTCCTTTCTTCAGGCAACTTGGAGGTATAACCCTTTGGGTTGTATTTTAATAAATCCAAACGCAGTTGATTTAAAAATGGAGGACCATGAAACCACAAGGAAGAGTTTAATATCTCAGAGGGTAACATTCCTCGGGAGAGTATGTCGGCAGGATTCTCTTTGGATCGTACGTGCCTCCAGTGAGCATCAGGGGAATTATCTAAAATTTGTGCGACCCTATTTGCTACAAATTGGGTCCAACGAGAAGGGTGTGAACGAAGCCAAGCGAGAACAATTTCTGAATCCGACCACATATTTATAGAGTCTAATCGAGATAATTTTTCTTTAACGATGTTAGCAATCCTTGATGTGAGTTTACTACACAACAGCGCACCCATGAGTTCCAATCTTGGAAGGGTCAAGGGTTTTAGCGGAGCAACGCGACTCTTAGATGCTAGAAGGGAACAAGACACCTGTTCTGATTTATAGGTCACACTTAAGTAGATACAAGCTCCATAAGCCTTTAAACTTGCATCTGAGAATGAGTGAACCTCAACACCAGTAATTTCTTGACTCAAAAAGAGACATCTTGGTATACTTAAGTCCTTAAAATGAGAGAGACTGCTAATAAAACTTAGCCATTCATGTAACGTATCTGCGTCAATGGTATCGTTCCAACTGATTTTGGATATCCAGATTTTCTGCATTATAAGTTTAGCGACAACTGTAACGGGATTAATAAGACCTTGAAGATCAAATATTTGGGCAATCATTGACAGTACTTCTCTTTTAGTATATGATTTCTTTAGGGTGAAATCTGGAAGAGAGATTGAAGACGTGTCAAGAACAGGATTCCAGCATAAACCTAAAACCTTATTAGAGCAATTATCTGGAGCTATGACATAAGAAGAGTTCGAAGAGAGAGAAGAAATATTTTTTAGAAACAAGTCCGAGTTAGAACACCATTTATGTAGAGAAATACATGCTGTTCCAAGCAAACTAGTTATTTCCTTATGAGCTTTGAGAAGAGTTTGCTCATCATTAGCACCATAGAGAATGTCATCGATATAGCAACTATTTTTAAGAGCGTCACTGGCTAGGGGATACTCAGTTTGATGAGTATTTGCCAGTTCCATTAAACAGCGAGTACTCTGAAAACTGGCGCTTTTAGTTCCATATGTAACTGTTTGCAGTTCCAGGCACTCAATATCTTTTTCCGGAGAGTCACGCCAAAGTATGTTTAATAGAAAGGTTTGATCAGGATTAATTTTAACCTGTCTGTACATCTTTTGTATATCCGTTGTGAAAACAAAGGAATATAATCGAAAGCGTAGCAAAATGTCAAAAAGTTCCGGTTGAAGAGTAGGACCTTTGAGGAGGATATCATTTAGCGAATAACCACTAGAACTTTTCATCGAACCATCGAAAACAACCCTAAGTTTGGTTGTTAAGGATTCTTCCTTCAATACACAGTGATGCGGGAGAAAATATTTATTTTCTAAGTTTCCATTAGTGAGAGAGAGAGGGACTATTCTAGCATGTTCGAGAAGAAGATATTCACTAATGAAAGACTTATATTGAGCGTATGTATTTTCATTTTTTAAGAGTCTATTTTCTAAATTAATAAATCTCTTTAGAGCTATTTTAAAAGATTCGCCTAATCCTTTATGCGCATTTTCGGAGACAAGTGGAAGATTTACTTGAAAACGACCCGAAGGTAAAATACGAGTGGTTTTATTAAATATTTGTTCAGCCAATTTCTCATCGGGGGTTAATTTACTAACGTGCGGAACTTCTTCAATCTCGAAGAATTGTTGAATTAATTTATCTAAATTATTCTCTTCGGATTCGGACTGAACAAGGAGAGAAACATTTGACTGAGAAATAGCCAAATTTGAAGAACTACGATGAAAGACATGAGGGGGAAGAGTACCAAAAATAACATAACCCAAGTGGGTATTCTGAAGAATGGGAAGATTCTTTCCTAAACGTATGAATCCATCAGTCAATAATTCGCTGTAGATGTCACCAGCTAGAAGCAAATCAATTTTACCGGGAACAGAATACGAGGGATCTGCGAGAGTGAGATTAGGGGGAACATTAATTTTGCTTCTATTTAGGGTAGCTTTAGGAAGTCTGCAGGTTATACTATCAAGTACAGCAAAAGAGGTTTTGAAACTTCTATCCTTCACATTATAGGGAAAAAATTCTATGTTAATCATTTGATTTGACAATGAGGTGTTTTCGGATATGGTTGATATCTGTAACTGTTTAAAATAAGGGGTGAGGTTTAACTTCTCAACCAAATCACGAGAAATAAATGAATGTTGACTCCCATTATCTAGGAGCGCTCTGGCATGCATAGGCCTGCCATCTTTAGAATACACTGACACTAAAGCGGTAGCCAACAATACATCAGTTTTAACTGATAAAGCAGAGAGAGAAGTGGCTGTGTGAGAATCTGCAGTATTTTGTACTTCTAAAGGAGGTTTAAACGAACTGGTAGAAGCTTCATTTTGGATATGAGCACTGTAAGGCGGAGTAGGTATGTGAGCGACACGACTGGAAGAACCTTGAGAATGTTTGGGAGCTTGAGGGTTGCGATCAATCGGGAAAGATTGCTTATTCGTGTTTCTAGAGGAAGAGACATTTTCAGGGTTACTATGCAAGAGCGAGTGATGTCTTTTCTTACATATACTACATGAGCGTGCAGAGTTGCAATCTTGAGAAAAATGTTTATTACCCAAACAATTCCAACAAAGTTTCTTACCTTTTACAAAATTAAATCTTTCCTGTAAAGAGAGACATTTAAAATCATTACATTGATAAATTTTATGCGAATTACTTTTGCAACATATACAACTAGTATCTGAAAAAGAGTTTGTTTGTGAGTTAACTGATGAAAACAAAGATGTTTTTAACTGAGGCTTAGTAAATTTTCTATCATTATCAGAAACGTTTAATTTTTCTTGGATATCACACTTTTTTTCAAGAAAACAAAAAAACTGTGAGAGAGTAGGTAAAACCTTTGAACCTATTTCATATTCAAATGACCGGTGAGTAGCGAAATCTAATTTTTGTAAAAATACTTCGATTAACAATAAATCCCAATGTTCGATTGGTACTGACATATTCTTGAGTGCGAGTAAAGTCTGTTTGCAAAGAGTTAAAAATTCTCGTAATGATTTTGAGTTACTTTTAGCTAAAGATGGAGCCTTTAACAATTTTTGAATATGTAAACTAATTACACGCGATTTATTTTCGTATCGATCCTTGAGCGTGTCCAAAGCGATCTGGAAATTTTCTTCTACAACTTCAATGTTTTCAATTAAGTGCAAAGGTTCATATTTTAAGAAGGATTTAAGATATATAAATTTTTGCACATTGTTCAGCTCCACATTATTAATTATTAGCGTTTCAAATAGCTGATAAAACGCGTTCCATTCGGCGAAGTTTCCAGAAAAAACCTGCATTGTAATTTCCGGCAACCTAACTTTAGCAGTGGCTACAGTTGACGGAGTATCGTTTGAGCTGAGCGAGTGGGAGGGTAACTTCAATGCTTCCATCTTATGCTGAAGTCCAGCTAGTGTAGAAAAGTATTTTTTCTCCATGAGTGCTCTGTCTTCTGTTTCAGAATCGGTTTCATCGATTTCTTCTATCTGATCCATCACCTCTTCATACTTCAGATAACATGATTTCAATTCGGTGTGTCTGAGTTGAAACTGGAGCCCGTCAGTTTCTGCATCTGCGTTTTCTAGTAGCCAGTTTACTATTCTAGTAACCTTGGCCTTCAGCGGCTTCCTCTTCTTCTTAAGATCTTCCATTTCGACTTTCAACAAACAGTGCTACTCCAAAAATAACTGCCTACGGTCGTGCAAACACCGAATTCTTTAGAGAAATTAATGTTTCTATTATATAATAATGCGAGTATCACACAGCGAGAATAGAGTGAGTAATGTTTATCGTATATAATAACATGTATAGCACACAACGAGAATAGAGTAAATAATGTTTATATTATGTAATAACATGTATAGCACACGGCGAGAATAGAGTCAATATTTATATCATATAATAACATGTAGCACACGGCGAGAAAGTTTATAGTTTATTAAAACGCGGTAAAAGTCTTAAATCACACATGAGAGTTTATTTTTGCAATTAAATTTTTTGCACACCCGGTAAATGTCTACAAATGTCTACAGATAAATTTTTAAAGAGATAGTCTTTTTGAAAAGCGATTTACCCTGTGCATAAGCGAAGTTATAATATGGAAAAATCTCACCCAATTTGTCCAGTGGTTTGGAGGAACAGGCACAAACACTATATAAACTTCACTACTGTCCTTTTGTTTAAGAGTTTATCGCGACACCTTAGTCTTTTCGAGAGTCTTTTAAATACATTCATCTAAATATCCGAAACTAGTTAGTACAAATGCCAACATCAAACACAAATCCGTCGAGTAAGGACCACAAACAATGATGGAGTTTTCTCCGATTTCCACCAATTGTTGTGGGGAAAGCTTATTAAATTCCTTTCCCCGTGCGTGTACAGTTCCAAATATTTTAGGACCATGGACTGTACAAGAGTGTTTCCTTCGATATATGCAAGCAGAACTTCAAGGCGCTGGTTCTTTATGTGTTTGATTTAATAGGGGTTGTACTTAGAGAAAAATAAGCGTAATTAATTGAATCTACACATTTAATAACAAGAGAATATTTACACAACCACTAATACTAATGAAAGAGTTCGCTTTAAAACATAGTCCATTATTCTATCGGCGTTTAGGGGCGCGCGAGCTATCGCGAAAACAAATACACATTTCACTGCATTTTGGCGGCGAAGAGAGAGATTAGGTACCGGCGGTACCGCACAGTTTGAGACTCTAGTCACATCTGCGAGAGATTTTGAATTGAATCTTTACCTAAAATTTCCGACAAGGTCGGCGTCAGTTTTACCACTCAAACAACCCTTATAAGCTATTTATGGCACAAATATTTTGCAGGCAAAAAGTACAGTCTGTAGCATAAAATCCAAACTAATATTTGTGAGAACTAAAAATTATACTAAAATTAATATAAAATGTTGTTTTTACAACAAGACTATAGTAAAAAGTATCACTGTATACAGCTGTGAGGTATGGCCACTGAAAGAAAGAACACTGGCAAGCTGAAGGCGACGGAAATGGATTTTTGGAGAAGAACCGCAGAAAGATCTAGAAAAAAAACGATTATCAACGAACGCATTAAAGAAATAATGTGAATCAAATGAACAATCACAGATGACCTAACAACAAAACAACTTATCTGGTTCGGATAGATACAAAGAATGGATGAACAACGAATACCAAACGTAATATTAAAATGGCAACCAGAAGGACAGAGAAAACGAGGTAGACCGAGAAAAAGTTGGAGCGAAGGAATAAATAAAGAACTGAGAGAGAAGGTCATAGAAGAAGGCCCATGGAACAACTAGACTAAGTGTCAATTCGAGGTCAAAAACCGACCGAAGTTATAAACCGACAGGTAGTAGTAGTTTGTTTATGACATACGTAAAAATTATTGGCTAAAACGAAAGGATCAAACGAGATTTTGGATTATGATAGATTATGAAAGTGAAGAAGGATGAGTTATCTGTTTTTTACTTTAAAAGTAAGAACATTGAATCCTGAGGTAAAAGCCATTATTGACAAAGAGTAAAAGAAATGGTAGCAGTACTGATCTATGAATGATGATTGGGAGAAGTTGCAGTTTAAGTTTTTGC
This sequence comes from Diabrotica balteata, assembly GCA_918026665.1. Taxonomy (NCBI): domain Eukaryota; kingdom Metazoa; phylum Arthropoda; class Insecta; order Coleoptera; family Chrysomelidae; genus Diabrotica; species Diabrotica balteata. The sequence continues at coordinate 32,707,569 of OU898278.1, forward strand.
ACATTGTAAGTACAAACCAGTTATTATTCATCAGGAGAATCGTAGACGAGGAGATTTCTCGTAACCAAAGGAGATCAAAAGGATTGTTAGGACGTTTAAGCTAGAGTACATGTAAAAGCCCAAAGGAAAGAATTCAGCTGAAGAGTTTTTGATTAACGCAATTAGAGACATTGCAGATAACTAGGGACGTTTCACAACCGTGTGTTTTGGGAATAATATTGCAGAGGCATAAAATTTGAAACGAAACAAATAATAAAATTAATTTGTAAGAATTTTCTTTTTTTATTATTTTCATAAAGCAGTATTTGTTAATTTTTAAAGCAAATACAATTTTGGACTGCGCTGTTAAAATTTTTTATGATAAGAACATTGATATTTCTGATTATATTTAATTGTATTGAACCTATTTGAATTTTATTTATTTCCTTCTACTCCTTTTTTTATCGAACTTTAGTTAAAACTTAAAGTATTTTTAAGCTCAAGCAAGAACCCTGAGGTACAATAAAATCTAATAAATAATTTGGCATCTGTAATTATGGCTTTTGATATTACTTACCTATTTTAACCTGCCGTAATTTTCGCTTGCTCCTCGGTGCGTACCTAAAAACTGTACTTTCCATAAGGTCAACAAAATAGAGACACTGATTGTTTGCGTCCCAATAAGGCGATTCTGCAAAGGTTAATCCATCCACTACCTTTTCAATAACAAGGGCCATTCTTAGTAAAAAATGTGTAGTTTTCAGATAAACGTTGAACGTCTATAAACGATGAGATCACAAAACAAATATTAGTGATAAATATCCAACCTGTACTGTTACTGTCGTAAATATAGTTATCTAGATACGATTATTTGGTATATAAAATCGTTTTATAAACTGGAACTAATGATAAACATTATCTGTGTTTCTTATCACTATGGTGGTATTTGTGTTTAAAAAATATCTTGCCACAAGTAACCGCAATTCAAAGAAATATTAAAGAAAAACAAGTCTTCTTCTAGGGCTGTATAATTATGCTTCTCAAGTGCTATCTTTTTTACTTTTTAAACTACTTTTTTTATTTTCTTCTGCATTTTTCCTAATGTTTTATTTTTAATACGCTTATTTTTTGTATAGATAAGGCAAAAAGCTCGGGTTCGTTCGGAAAAATATTGCTATGAGATTTTTTTACACATTTGCTTTCATGAGATACTTCAAAATAAGGTTCAAAAGTTCGCCCAGTCGAAAAGGAGTTAACACACAAGGCACAAGTAAAAAATTATTATTTTTAAATTCACCACGAACGTAAATTCAAGTAAAAACCTTGTTCTATCATATTTCGATAAGTATTTTGGGCCTATTTAATTAAAAAAAAAATTTTTAATCGTCAATGAAGCGCTTGTCATTTCTTTTTTTAAATTATTATATTTTTTCTTATTTAAACTTTTGCCATAACTCTTGCTTGCTTTTTTTAATAATAAATCTGCATTTAGCTCTTATTCTTTTAAATTGCAAATAATTTTCAGTAGTTTTATATCGTTTATATCTATTAAAAGTCGATTTAGATTCCCTTATTGCCTGTTTGCACGTATCGTTCCACCACGGTACATGTAAATGTTTTGGATGAAAAGCTGTTTTTTCCAATGGATATACTCGCTGCATCAATAATGACTTCATTGAAAAAAAAATGTTTTTTTGTTAATATATTGTTCTGAGTTTAACATTTCTCTAAGATTCATATCTGATGAAGAAATCAATGTTGAGAACAATGTCCAGTTGGCTAGATCAGGTAAAGCGTCCCACGATAAACTAGGTTGCAAATTTGGTTCACAAATTGACAAATCAATTGCTAAAAACTCTCCTGTTGCTGCATTATGTAGAGTATTCCTGCCGTCATAAACTAGATTTAAATTGAGATTATTTAGGATACTTTCTATTTTTCTTCCCATTTTTGTCAATTTTTTTAAGCTTTATTATGAATTATGTGATTAAAATCTCCCAGTATAATTCGAGGTGTAGGAATCTGACATAAAAGATTAAAAATATCTGCTATACTTCAGGATCAGAATTAGGAGCGATGTAAAGACTGCAGATGTTGACTTTTAGTGTACCTACTAAGCATAAAGCTACAGCTTCTAGAGTTGTTATTAGAGGAATAAGTGCTATATTCATAGGAATTCTCGATAAAAATTGAAACTCCACCACTGGCATGTTCTTGATTTTGCCTAATTTGAGATACGTTTGTAATATCACCTATTGTAAAATCTGGAACTAGAGAAATCCCCAAACTCCAAAAACGAGAGAACAGCCCCTTTCTGTCCAATTCACTAACAAAATTATTGCAGCGTTTTACACACCCACAAGTTGTATTCTTAAAAGTCTTTGCGGGTATAACCTTGCCTTTGCTTGTCAGATACTCCTTCCCAGCATTCCTCTGTGTTTAACGTTTAACTCGCTTATGATCGCCATCGTGCCGTACATGTTTCTTGCCTTTTCGTACATTATTTCCGTCACTGACTGTATTATTTTCACAAATATTTACACTATTCATTGTTTCTCTATACAAAAAAGCAAAAAAACACACTATTTAGTCGTTAATCTGATGCAGTTATCGTGAATCAGGTAAAAACCATACAAAACAATACGATTAGAAGAACCTCACTGTTCATGACAGAGAAAATCGTAGAACTACCGACAGCACACGGGTGAGGCACGATGACGGGTGGTGTTATGAGTTATACCACTATTCCACAGAGCGCGCGGCTCTTCGTTCAAAGGAAAAATAATACACCGCTATTATCTCAATAACCTTGAATATTTTAATTATACCACTTCTTTATGGAACACATTACACCACTAAGTACCCACAACTGGTATATCTCAAAAATTCAAATTTTGTGAGTTATACCACTTTTTCTCTGAGCGGCTCATATATATATATATATATATATATATATATATATATATATATATATCTATATCTATATATATATATATATATATATATATATATATATAATATATATATATATATTATATATATATATATATATATATATTAGGGTGGGCCGACAAAATTTTTTCTGAAACATAACAACGCCTGTGGTCAAAAAAGTTGAGTTATACTAAAACACAAATTTTAAGTCCAAAATGAGTAGCTAAAAATATTTTTTTCCACTGCCACCAAGACTCTATAGTTTTTTAATATAAAAGGTCATTGTGGCAGTGAAAAAAATAAAAAATAATAATTATTTTAAACGCAGATCTTCATATTTTTTTATTATATAATTTTTGAAACATCAGGGTTATTTATTTTGTAACTTAAAAAATTTAAATAAAATCTGTATTGTTCTGGCGGTTTGATAAATACTTTATAACGTATAGTAAACTTTATTTGCGTATTTTTCCACTAACTAATAAGTAGAGAAAAATTTATTTTAGGGACCTACTTCAAAGAGTGTGCCGAAATTCTCCAATAACAATAAAGTAGACGTTAGTATAAACAAAGTTAATATTACCGATTATAATATATTATCATTCTTAAAATAACGTGACATTGGAGGTCAACGCTTCGCTTATGCTGCAGATTTTGCAGTGGTGTAAGTGTAAACCAATATTTCAATCAATTAAACGGCCTAGCGACACTTAAATTATTTTTAGTGTTTTACCGACAGTTGAGTAAAATACCTGTACGATATTTGTCAAGCAGTGAAAAGTGGTGCTTGTTCAGAAAAACTTTCTAAGAGACAGCCTGGAAAAATGGTTCATTCTCGGTGGCTTACCACTGCTTCCCGTATCCTTCGGTTATACGTAGCAACCAGAAACCCATCGGAAAATTTACAAATACTAAGCCATTTTGTAATGAAAGTGTATGCGCCCATGTGATTTTGTATTAAGACTCACCCGTCATGCATTTATGGTGCAAGGCATCTATTCAAGACAATAAGACTCTGCGACTATTTACTACCAGAATTGAAAGACATAGTCTATAAATGTATTCAAAGAAATGGATACTTTGGGAGCCCAGAAAATATTATTTTGGCTATGTTGTTTGATAAACGTAAACACATAAGACAATTGGGGTTCCAAAGAATTTTGAAGAGCAGACAGTTAAATTACAATGATCAGCGACATTTCGTAGTACCAGAATTATTTTTTGGCAGTAAGGATTACTTTGAGATTATCGAATGCCAGAAAGTTTTATGGACAGAGCCTCCTGTAACTATGAAGCTATCAAAAGACCAACTAAGGGAAGTTGTTGAAAATCCTGAAACCAGTCTTTTGGCATACGTAAAATCATACCCTTGTCACACACAAGCGGCTGAGAGGGCCGTCAAAATAGTAACAGAAGGTTCAGCTTCTGTCTGTGGAAGTGAAAAAAGAGACGGTTATATAAGGAACAGGCTGAAATCAAGGGAAAATATGCCGAAATATGAATTAAAGAAAGACTTTCTTTTTAAATAATGTGATTGTTACTTTTGAAAGACATTCTGTTTTGTATCGTTATATATTTATAGATAAACTATTTTTGTATTTGTATTGTTGTATTATGTGTTCAAAACAAATTTAGCTTTGATATAAATTATTTTTTTGTATGCAAAAAATAAATCTACCATACAATACATTTTTTTTTTGAAAAATTATTAATTTTATACAGCGCTGTGGCAGTAGAAAAAAAATTAGTTGTCAAACAAAATAATATGATCAAATTTATCGTATAAAACACTTTTTTTGACTCAGGCAACCATAATAAATTAAAAAAAAAACGAATTTGACATAATATTAAATGATTGAATTTTTTCGTAAAAATCTCGTTCTTATATAGCTCTGTGGCAGTGGAAAAAAATTAAATTAATTATAAAAAAAACACTGTGAAATAAGTTATCTTATCATACATCTTTTCTGGGGTCAGGCAACTCAATTAAAAAAATAAAATAAAATATATATATATATATATATATATATATATATATATATATATATATATATATATATATATATATAATCAGAAGCATAGTTTAAACCAGGAAAAGTTTATAACTTCTCTGGTTATTATTGCTTTAGACCTGATCGCCAAGATGTGTTGCGCACATTAATTATAGTAGACATAAATTTGTTAGATAGTTTTAATTTACTTTTACATGCGTGGCAACTAAACTTTCTTGTATCAATAAACTTATACATGCGATATCCATATACAAAGAACCAGATATTATTCAACACATTCCTTCTCAATTCATCATTGGAGGGGACTTTAACACTCAAAACATAGTATGGGGTTGCGAAACTAATAATATTTACGGTAAAGTTTTACTAGAGGTGAAAGACCAATTTAATCTATTATATTTAAATAATCATCCTCTAAGTTTTGCACTAAGTTCCAATCCAACAGTAACTGACATAATATGTACCTATCTAAAAAATTCCCATAAAAATGTATTAGAATACAAAAACATTGTTTTTTTATTGAAGATATTGAATTTTTTTTCTATAAACTGAAAATAAAACGAGATATGATCGTTTAAAGGTTGTATTCACATTCGATTAACACCATCTTCAAACCCTTGCAGCGCAAACCTTTTTAAAACAGGGGGCTTGAAAAGAATTAGGAAACAGAAAAACAGCACGACTTTTATTCGACAACTAACTTTTATTAAACAAAATTTGTAGATATTATTCTTCATATAATATAAAATTCCTTAGATTATCTTTATTTATATAATTACAACCACACAGTGCTTGTTCTACAGATTAACGTTAATATTTTCTAAGCGACGAATTCGTCTGGAGGTAGACCTTTTGCAGACAAACCAGTAACTCGAAAGAGAGTGCCTGGGCATTCTCCTTTTTCTTCTCCATCAAGGTTAGCTGAAGTAACATAGAGCTCGTCCAAATTTCGGCCTCCAAAGGCTACAGATGTAATCTGAAAAATATTATTGCCTAGATGAATTGAAAAAAGGGCGAAAGAAATAGGTAAAAGATACAAATTGTGGTATGTAGGGAAAAGTAACATAAGGAATGGAGTTGGTATAATGAATGATGGGGAACTAAAACATAGAAGAAGTTGAAAGAACAAGTAATAAAATATTGTCAGTGGAATTTGTACTTGATAAAGTAGCATAGTTTGTATGGTACCCAAATCGGTTGGGTGAGAATAAAAGAGAAGCTTTATAGATCAATTAGAAGGTATACTGAGCAATGTTGATAAAAATGAGCTTATGGGTAAAAACTCTTAGAGATTAAAGAACATTATATTAACAAAAATTTGAGAAATTTACCAGAAGGCAAAAAGGAGCAGTAACCAAGGCGAAAGAAAACATAATTACTACAAGACTAAAGAAAAGGGCACCTAATAGGAGATAAGAAGGAGAAGTTAGAAAGGTGGCAGGAGCATTTCATAAAGCTACTTAATAAAGAACTGGATGGACATAATGAGAAGAAAGTGGAAACGGTAGGGAAAGTCAGCTACATGGTGGAAACAATGGAGACTCCTACTGCAAAATTCCTGCAGAATTATTAACGCTGACGAAAATTTAGGTGCGAGAGAAAATACTAAAAGTCTAGACAGAGGCAATAGTATGTCCCATTCATAAAAAGGAAGATAAAACAGTGTGCGAGAACTACAAGAGTATTACTCTTCTGGATGTAACATATGACTCGCCAGAGTCATAAGAAGTAGACTGAAAAGACACTTAAAACGAGCAGGTTGCTAAATACCGGGAAATATTTAAAAAGAGCATATCCACCATGCATCAAATATTCGTGTTAAAAATGATTTCAGTACGTACAAGCAGCAAATTAAGCTAAATCTCCCTTTCATAGATTCCAAACAAAAGCTTACGATTCTGTAGTAAGAGCGCATCTGTTCCATACCCTAAGAGAACTTGCAATTCCTAAAAAGATAATCAGACTGGTAAAAATGATCTTAATTAAGACCGACAATAGAGTAACGATAGAAAGAAGCCTAACAGGTAAATTTGAAGTAAGAAGGTTATTAAAGCAGGGAGATCCGCTGTTAACAATACTCTTCAAATTATTGCTGGAAGTAATAATGAGAGAAAGTGGAATACAAACGGAAGGTATGATTTATGACAATAGAGGTCAGGCCTGGCCTTTGCGGACATTGTAGTTTTAATAAAAAGAATTGAAGGGAAACTGCTGGGGAATTTTAAACCCATTGAAGCGAAGGGTAAACAGTAAGGGCTGATTATAAATGAGCAAAAAAACAAAGTATATGTAAATTAGGCAGACCACATATGAAGACACACAACTGAAGACTAGAACAAATAACGAAAAGACTGCTTAAAAAACGGACAAAATCTGAGTATTTAGGAGTAACCCTAAACAACATGTAAAGGGCCTAAAATTCAAAGACACATTTCAAAAGGAAGAAAGACGGCCGAAGCTCTACATAAACTACTAAGAGCAAAAAACATTTCCAGATAGGCAAAATTAAGACTATACCCGACAGTGATCCAACACACGGTCCTGTATGAAAGCGAAACGTGGGTTATAAACAAGAACCACAGAAAATATGCTAAACATCTTTAAATGGAGTAATTTAAGTAATATATTCAAAACAGTAAAATACTATTAGTCCAGGCTGTGAGGCCGCTCCCGTTGGGAAAGTATTTCTGATTCGGTTTCTTCGCGGATTCCGGTTCAAAAATGTCCCCTTTAAACAAATCTGAAGGGTGCCGGGCGAAATTTTTGGGCAGAAATTGTTTAAACAATTTTGTTAAACAAAGTCCAAAAATAATTTTTTTTAATCTAGAAAACATTTTTTAGGTTTTTTGGGCCATTTTAAAAAAAAAGTCTCTTGTCATTTTTCTCTAAAGTTTAGTTTTCGAGTTATAATCGATTTAAAGTCTGAAAAACGCGAAAATACGCATTTTTGAGGCTTGAACACACATATGTAAATTATTATTTTTGAGGTTACCAAGTGTCTAAATTAAAGTTTAAACATTCAACCTCAAGATTGTAAAGAGTAATCGGGGATTATCTTAATTTAGACCGTTGTTTTTTAATTGTTAAGTATGCGCGTACACTCGATTTTTCAGCCGCCGCGGCGCGGCGCGCTAGAGTGCGCTTCTATCGTACTTATGCATAGTTTACATATACTTACAAATAATTATTATTTATTGAGTACATATTTATTTATACCAATTGAGTTATAATATAAATTTCGTCTAAAGTCTAATAATAGTTACATAAAATATTTATACAAAAGATTGTTAAATAACACACTAATATCACTCAGTAAAAGTATCTTTGTTTTCACAAAAATCTAAATCACATCCACATAATGGTACACAGTTGACATTTTTCTTGCAGTTGCAAGCATTAGTTTTGCAAGTCTTTTTGCATTTGCACGGTTTCCCAACCCACAGTGGTACACAGTTGACATGATTTTTCTTGCAGTTGCAAGCATTAGTTTTGCAAGTCTTTTTGCATTTGCACGGTTTCCCAACCCACCACTATCAGACATATAATATCCATATTGTGTAAAATCGAGAGTTTGATAGCGGGAATATATGGCATTTCGCCAAATATATGTTTTAGCGAAAGCTCTTAACAAGTGTTGGTAAAGTGCGTCAGAGGTACAAGGTATATTGGCTAGATTAAATTAAATTTTTCAGTCACACTGTCTTTTCGTCGTAGAGCAGCATTTTGTGTTGTTATGTAAAAATCTACTTTAGGTTTTTGCACTAACTTAATATTGTTGATGTTATTACAAAAAATACAAACTAAATTTTCTTCGGTAAGTTTTCATTTAAGAACAGGTACGGAAAAAGACATTTTAAATCCATTCACAATTTTTTTAATAACAAATTAATAATATAATACCCTTTTAATGGGCATTAAACAATAGTCTTCCTAATGATCGTTTAAGTAATAACAAATCAAGTATGAGCGCGCGATTGTTAAACAGGTAAAAACTTGCATTTTTGCGATAGTATATTGTTTTTAAACACCGCGCAATTTAAAATTAAGTTTACTAATATTAATATTTACTGCATTGTATTATTTAAATAATAATTTAAAAATATTATTTACAATTGATATAAATAAATATATACTCAATAAATAATAATTATATTGTTCAAATTTATAAGAAAAAAAACTATATACGGTTATTACATTGCGATGATTGATTTATTTAATTAGCCCAATGACAATAATTAATACCTACATAAATAAATTATGGAAAAAACTATGTTAATAAACTTCAAGGATTTTTTCGGGTTTTTTTTGCGTAAGTGTATATGTAAACTATGCATAAGTACGATAGAAGCGCACTCTAGCGCGCCGCGCCGCGCCGCGGCGGCTGAAAAATCGAGTGTACGCGCATATTTAACAATTAAAAAACAACGGTCTAAATTGAAATAAGCCCCGATTACTCTTCACAATCTTGATGTTGAATGTTTAAACTTCCATTTAGATACTTGGTAACCTCAAAAGTAATAACTTACATATGTGTTTTCAAGCCTCAAAAATGCGAATTTTCGCGTTTTTCAGACTTTAAATCGCTTATAACTCGAAAACAATCAACATTAGAGAAAAACGACAAGAGACTTTTTTTGTTTAGAATAACCCAAAAAACCTAAAAAAATGTTTTCCAGATTAAAAAAAAAATTTTTTGGAATTTGTTTAAAAAAAATTGTTTAAACAATTTCTGCCCAAAAAATTCGCCCGGCACCCTTCAGACTTGTTTAAAGGGGACATTTTTGAACCGGAATCCGCGAAGAAACCGAATTAGAAACATTTTCCTAACGGGAGCGGCCTCACAGCCAGGAGACGAACAAATGCACAGATAGAAGAGCTTTACGGGAAACCCGAATTAAGCCAGATTGTCAGGACAAAGAGACTTAGATGGTTAGGCCACCTTGCGAGAATGGCAGACGGCAGGTAGGCAAAGGCCTTTTTGTTGATTATTAACTATTTTTTCTTGTGTTACTCACGTCTAAGAACGACCTCGTCCATAATCTACCAGTACTGGGCAATGGCGTCGAAGATACAACTTTGAACTATATTAGTTATACACCGATCCAGATATTGTGAAATTCATTAAAGTGCAGAGACTTAGATGGGCTGGACACATTGGTAGGATGTCAGAATGAGATGGATTGATAATGTGGAAGAATAGCCTTATAATAGCTATAAGAAATAAGCTATATAGGCTATATAGCTTATTTCACCGAATGTATGGATTCTCTGTGGACTTAAATAATATGTTATTATATAAGTATTAAAGTTGTGACTGACCTGCACAGCAGGAAACTTGATCACTTGCAGAACTCCTCCTGTCCTTGGATCAATATTGTATACACTAGATGCTCCAAATAACGCTACCCAGAGATTACCATTGGTATCTATAGTCATACCATCGCATAAAACATTATTATTTAATCCATGGTGCTTAGTTGAAAATACAGTCTTCATATTTGCTAAAATATATATATTTTTTAATTTCAAATATAGCAGAACAACATAGATCTTACATAAAGTTCCCTGGTCCAGATCAATATCATACTGATCAACACCGTAGCATAGAGAATCAATATAGTACATTTTTTTCCATTTATGATCAAATGCAACACCATTGGCTATACTTATGTCTTTTCTGTGACATAGAAGCTCAGTCTTATAGAAGCTATATAGGGAACCTTGCTTCATTACTACATCATCCAAAGATTTTATTGAACGACCTAACGTACCTAAAAAATAAATATACTACAGTAAACAAGAATAGTTAATTAAATTAAAATTTTAATTATATATTAAAATGTTCTTCTATGGCAATACAATAATAAGTCATAAGGTTTAAAAAGTTGCCAAATAAGTAATAGTAAATCATCTAAGCTGTGTATTTGTACAAGAAATATACCAGATGTACCACACACAGGCCTTAATTTATATATTGTAGTAAATATCCGTAAGAAATCAAATTAATTTTTTATTGATTAATCAGAGATACAGAAATGGATTGCAAGGAGTAAAAACGTACCCTGGAACAGATATCGGATCTGATTACAATCCCGTAGTAGGAAAATTGAAAATTAAGCTTAAGAAAATTAAAAGAAAATGCATAAAAATGAAAAATCACGACAAGATCTAAACAACACAAGAGAAGACAACTTAGACAAGATCTAAGCGTACAAAAAGAAGAATTGGATGACTGATGAAATATTATCAATGATGGACGACCGCAGATCATTTAGAAACAAAGACCGAACCAAACATGAGCAAAACAACCGACAAATACAAAAAGAGTGTCGCAAAGTTAAAGAACAGTGGCTGCTAGACAGGTGTGCAGAAATGGAGGAATTGGAAGAAAAACATGACCACTTTAACATACATAAACTTATTAAAGAAGTGACAGGTCGTACAAAACCTTGCAGTTTTAACAGTATTGTGAAGGACAATAAATTAATTACTGATCCCAAAGATCTACTTCAACATTGGAGAAACTACACACAGCAACTATACGCAGACACAACTAGAAGAAACTCTTAAAGTGAGTATAAAAGTAAACCCTCCCCCAAAATATTGAAGTCAGAAGTTCTAAGGGCAATCAAACAGAGCAAATGGGGAAAAGCACCAGGCCCAGACGACATATACATAGAGGTTCTAACAATGTTGAGTGAAGACAATTTAGACACCTTGGTACATATTTTTAATGACATTTATGGGTCCGGTCAAATACCACAGGACTGGCTTCAATCGACCTTTATACCAATCCCAAAAAAGCCAAACGCTAATAGCTAATAGCTAATAGCTGCGACCAATTCCGAATGATCAGCTTATTGAGTCAGGTCCTAAAACTCTTCTTAAAGATAATTTACATAAGAATATACAACAGATGTGAAAGAAACATTAGCCCCACACAGTTCGGTTTCAGACAAGCATTTGGCACAAGAGAAGCACTTTATAGCTTAACTGTCCTACTTCAGAAATGCAGAGATCAGCAAAAAGATGTCTTCTTATGCTTTATAGATTACCAGAAAGCATTCGATTGTGTTAATCATTCAAAATTAATAAGATTGCTCCAGGAACGTTCGATAGATGAGAATGACCTTAAAATCATAAAGAACCTTTATATGAATCAAGTGGCATCTGTGAGTAGGACTGGAATCTACATCATGTTTCTCAAGATGGACACTGAAGATGGAATCAAAATTGACGGACAGACTATTAGTAATCTTCGCTATGCTGATGATACAGTGATAATAGCTGATAGCCAAGAAGCGCTACAACAACTAATAGATAGAATAAACACTGAAGGAGAACGAGTGGGCTTGAAGATTAATATAGACAAGATGAAGGTAATGGTGGTTAGTAGAATACGAAATATGCAATTGAATATAAGAGTAAACAACAAGAACATCCAAAAGGTCCCCAAGTTCAGATATCTCGGTAGTTGGATAAATGAAGATCTAGATCCAGACATAGAGATACGTAGCAGGATTGAGCAAGCCAGAACAGCATTTACTAATATGAGAACCTTGCTAAGCAACAGCAGCCTCAATTTAATGCTTCGATATCGCTTTGTAAAATGTTACATTTAGTCCATACTGCTATATGGTGTAGAAATCTGGACCATAAAGGCCAATGTGATAAACCGATTAGAGGCCTTTGAAATGTGGGTATTTAGAAGACTACTTAAAATTCCCTGGACAGATCAAACAACAAATGTCGAAGTATTAAATAGAATGGGAAGAGAACGAGAATTGCTGCCAATAATAAAAAGAAGAAAAACTGCTTATCTGGGTCATATATTTCGAAATTCCAAGTACCAGTTTTTAAAGCTTATTATGGAAGGGAAGATAGAAGGAAAACGAGGCATCGGAAGAAAGAAATTCTCATGGCTTAAAAACATAAAGGATTATACATTAACACTTTTTAGAGCCACACAAGATCGAGAGGAGTATTCCAGAATTGTCGCCAACATCCACTAATTGGATGGAGCTCCATAAGATGAAGTAAATATCCATATTTGGTAGTTCCAAAAAGATTTATTTACCTGACCACAACCTTCCAGTTTTGTCGCATTTGCCATCATTAAACACATGATTCGTTCCTTTTTCTACTTCATAAAGAGTTTTAGGTGCACCAACTTCAGAGCTTTCACCATCCCATTTAATTAAACTGATAGTGTTGTCTATTGTCACGAGGAACTCATCACTTTTTCCTCGAACTGGTATAATAATGGATATATTATGCTTTCCTAAAAAAAATCAGTATTGAGTAAGTGATAAAATGGTTGTTGAGAAAATATGAGAAGCAAACTAATAAAGAAGAACATTTCATAAAACTGCAATGTGGAAAAGTTCGCTTCCAGTATCAAATAAAACTATCAGCTCTACACCGTTAATGTTGAGCTTAACTGCACTGCTGGGAATTACATAAATCGTAGATATAATTGACGACGTGCTAGGTTCCTCTGCGGCTTTGCTTGTGCTTGGCCTTGGCGTGCACATACTAGATGTGTGTCCAAATTTATTGCAACTGAAACATTTGAGTCCCTTGCTCCTATTAGGTCAGTTCTTTGATATATGGCCTCTATCTCCACAATTGTAACAACACCCTGCTGTTTGATTTTTTGGTTTATTGATTACTTTCCTTGAATCTCCTTTGGCGGTTTTACCTCTATGGTTTCTAATATCTGGTACCTTTTCTCTCGCCATTGTTCGTTTCATATTTTCTCGTATCTTTTCATACATTTGTACCTTTTCTTTAAATTTCATGAAATTTTTTGCTGCATACAGTACTATTTTGTTGCTAGTATCGTTGTGTATACCGTCAATAATATATTGAATAATCACTTCTTCTTCTATATTGGCTCTACTGCCTATGTCTAACATCGAAGATCTTCAATGCCTTTTAAATGATCTAACTCTTGCAAGTGAAGCTCGGGGTTTGAAAATAAATATCAAGAAGACAAAATCAATGATTATAAGTAGAAATTATTACCCCAACGCAAAGATATATGTCTCTGGAGAAGAAATCGAACAAGTCAGGCAATTCAAATACTTGGGATGTTTGCTGAATGAGGGTTGGGACCCCGAGAATGAAATAAAGAGCAGAGTTGAACAAGCCAGAAATGCTTTTTTGAGGCTTCGTAAGTTTCTGACTGATCGCAAATTGGACTTCAACCTCCGATACAAGATGCTTAAGTGTTACGTGTGGCCTGTTCTCCTGTACGGAATGGAAGCATGGACGTTAAAGGCCAGTTCCATTAACAAACTTGAAGTGTTTGAAATGTGGTGGCTGCGTCGAATGCTCAGAATATCATGGACGGACAGGGTCAGAAATGAGGAAGTACTCAGAAGAGCGGGCTTACAGGATAGGGAACTTTTTGATTATGTAAAAAGTAAGAAGACTGCATACTGGGGGCGCATTATACGAGGAGAACGATACACTTTTCAGCAACTGATACTCGAAGGGAAGATAGAGGGTAGGAGAGGTCTCGGACGTAAAAAAAATGTCATGGCTGCGCAATATTCGACAATGGACAGGAATCCACAGCTATGAAATGCTTCGCAATGCTGCTAAAAAAAGAATTATTTAATCCAGAATATTTAACATCTCACCTGACAAGACGATGTACGGTGGACGCCTACGCAGAAATGCACGGCACCTTAAGAAGAAGAAGCCTATGTCTTTCATATGCAGTACATATTCTTGCAGAGACTCATCTCTCTTAAGTTTTCTATTCATTAACATCTTGTGAATTTCAGCGCTGCTAATTCTTTCTTCAAATTCCGCTATTACCTTTTTCTTTAGCAGAGACCACGTCTTTATTCCTCTTTCCGATTAAACAAATAATTTGACTAATCCTCGTAATAGTTTCTTTCCAAAAATTAGTTTCTGTAAATCATTCCACCCTATAATCTCAGCTACTTCTTCAAAATCTTAAATCCACTTACGTACGGGATACTCGTCTTTGCCGTCGAAAGTTCTTATACTTTGTTCGACGTCCCTAAATGTCAGCAAAAATGATTCCGGCTTTCTTTTTCTTCGTGCTCCAGTAATGATTTCTTTTACGTCGTCTGAAGTTCTTCGTTCGTTACATTATCATCGTCGTCGTTTTCTAAATTATCGTTGTTTTCGTCCATCTGTGTTTCATTTAAGAATGCGCAAATGCGTTTGGTCACCTCGTCTTTCGAGCCAGTGTAGTTAAAATCAAGAATATTACAAATAGCAATCAAGTCTGATATCCCCACCTCAGATATGCTACCCAATTTATTCGCATACTCGTCAGAATATTTACTTAAATTGACCTAAAAGTGATCTATGTTTTCGAGGTACACCCTTATCCCCAAAAGCAATGGTATATAAAATTTGAATAGCAGTTAAATTTCCCATATAAATATATATATAAATATTTGAAAAAGATGCTAACGTCGCCATGTTTATAATTAAAATTAAGTTAGAACAACAACAAAAATAAACATGCAATAAATGTATTAAAATGTACCTATCTGATAATAAAATATAATTGTATAAACCACCCTGTAGAAATAAAGAGCGTTTAAAACCATATATACCTACTGTTTATAACCAAAACAGTACAAATTGTAGTAAACACTAAATAAAATTTTAAGTGATCAGCACAAAACTAACGACCAATAAATTAAAGTAATAATGTCTTTAAGTACTTTCTGTCGTCACCACCTTGGATCCTATCAAAATGTTTATAACTTCCGTTAAGCGTCTAGCGTCCTTGGCCCTTGGCATGCATTGACAGTAAAAAAATGAAATATCATAATACGTCGTTACATCCTTAATTTTCTTAATTACTATTTAACTGGGAATAAGTCACAATTAAAGATAAAAAAATACGTTTATTGACGTTTCAATTTCCACTTCGGAACTCGTTCTCAAAATACAAACAGTAAATTAAACAAATTTTGTTTTTTGTTACATAGTGAAAAATTCTTCTAATAATTTAATTTTATCTGACTCATTTATATTGACAATTCATATATTATGCATTTTAAAGTAGACGACTTTAAAATGATGCTGCCAATATTGTTGAGTTGCGCTCCTGGGACTTATAAGATAGTTCTTATAAGTAGTTTACTTATAAGATAGTTCATTCGATTACATGAAATCAACTTTAACTTGAGAATATCCCTCAGAAAAAAATCATAGCATGTAATTCGTCTTTAAAAAGACAAACACATGAAATGATGACAGTAAAATTCTCCTGTTAGTGATTCCATAGTAAATTATGAGGGAAAAACCAGGAAAAAAACCTCATTATACTATCCCGACATGATAAGTATTTGTTCATGCATTTAGTTTACCTTCAATATACACCAAAATTCTGATTTTATATGTTTCGTTATTTATTTAATGAAAGGGCAATGAACAAGAAAGGACAAATAATTGCATTTATAAAATACCTTGTGAATGCGGTGAAACATCAAGGCCATTAAATGTTAGAATAAGTGAACATCAATTTTATAATAAAAATAGAGAATTTGATAGATCTCAAATATGTAAACACGCATGGGATAATGAACATAGGGTTCAATGGAATAATTCAAATGTAGTTCTAAAAGAAACGGATGGTAAAAAAAGAAAAATCAAAGAAGAGGCTCTAATTATGCTAAATGAGGCCAATTGTGTCGCAAATTCCTCGGCAGAATGTAGTAGGATCTGGTTACCAATATTGAAAGAGGAAGTTATTAATAAGAAAATACCAGTATTGATAAGTCAGTAACATATAGAGGATAAATCATTTATGTTTTTTAAATAACGAAACATATAAAATCAGAATTTTGGTGTTTATTAAAGGTAAACTAAATGCACGAACAAATACTTACCATGTCAGGATAGTATTATGAGGTTTTTTTCCTGGTTTTTCCCTCATAATTTTCTATGGAATCACTAACAGGAGAACTTTACTGTCATCATGTCATGTGTTTGTGTTTTTAAAGACGAATTACATGCTATGATTTTTTTCTGACGGATATTCTCAAGTTAAAGTTGATTTCATGTAATCGAATGAACTATCTTATAAGTAAAGTCGTCCCAGGAGCGCAACTCAACAATATTGGCAATATCATTTTAAAGTCGTTTACTTTAAAATGCATAATATATGTCTGAATTGTCAATATAAATGAGTCAGATAAAATTAAATTATTAGAAGAATTTTTCACTATGTAACAAAAAACAAAATTTGTTTAATTTACTGTTTGTATTTTGAGAACGATTTCCGAAGTGGAAATTGAAACGTCAATAAACGTAATTTTTATCTTTAATTGTGGCTTATTCCCAGTTAAATAGTAATTAATTTAAAATGCCACAAGAAAATAGCTTCAGAACAATCTTAATTTTCTTATCGTCTTATTAATTTCTCATGTGGGTCTTTTTCATCATTGTTGTTTTTATACCTTGTCTAATTTGTCGTCAGGTTAAAAATGAAATTTTGTCTCCATACAGTAAGATCGTCGTCCTAAAACAAATTTACTAAAGGGCGTATCCTCTTCATTTCATCATCTCAGTTGAGCCCCCAATTGTAGGTCTTGCTTTTATTTCGTCTTGCGACCTACACGTCTTCGTCTAATGATACTTTTTAGTGAATTAGTAGTAATCTTGATTGACAACAATTACAAAAACTCGTTGGCTTTTGTTATTATAGTAGGCACAAACACATCTTATCCTGATGATGGTGTAATTTGACTGTCTGCTGAACTCTGAATCGTCATTACTCATTATGTACCTTACGGGCGCATACGTGGGGTGTGGATATCTGCACGTATTAAGTATTTATTAATATTTTAATAAATTATTAAATATCTACATTATAGAAGTTTTCAGAGACTTTCAGCCCTTAGTAATAATGTATTTTTTCATTCTGCGTTTAAATTTTTCAAAAATACTTATTAGTTTTTTCAGGATTCGAAAAAAAATGAATGAATGTAAAAAGCATTGGCCCGAAATTTTGCACCTACGCTCTTAACCAATCATTTATTTTAACACAGTCTCGGGGTGTCAATAATAAACCAAACGTAGCTTAATTCCGCAATGTCAATTCTGTCAAAAGTAATGACAGATCTTCCGTTTGTTTACAAGTTTTTAATTTTATTTTATTATCTTTAACTTTCGTCTGCATTTATTCTTAGTAGGTAATTTTAATTTAAGTGGGTTACTTAGTTTTTAAAGTTTAGTTTGAGTTAGTTGTAGCAAAGAATGTTTGTATTGTGCTAGTAAAAAAACTAAACATGGTGAATTATTGTATTGTTCCGTTGTGTACAAATCATGGAAAAATTACAAAAATGATGATGATAGTAAGTTTCAGATTGTAAATATTATGTAATTAGTTTATAACTGTTTAATATTAATCAACAAATAAATATACGTATATCTAAAAAGAATTGTGCATTTTTTTATATATCCTTTTATTTTGTAATTATATGTGAGGTTATTTCATTGGAAGAGTAAGATATTTTCCAGTAAATTTTAATTAGTTACGAAATAGCACACAAGAGGCGATAAAGGGTATGTATGTAAGGGGTGTTCATTTGAATTTCCCGCTAAAAGATGATTAGTAATGACCCCAGCCGCAAGGGGTCCTAATGAACGAAATTTATACATAGAGTTGCCTATCTATTTCTAATATTATTTATCTATGGTAATTACTTTAAAATGTCACAAAAAATAGCTTCAGAACTATATTATATACACATGTATAACACAAACATTATTTGGTATGCCTCTTAAATTATCACTAATACCTTCCATGATTAATGTGGTATTATTAAATTTATGTATAAAACAAATAGTTACCTATCGTAGCTTTGGTATGTTTTTTTGTAGATGGTACATATTTGTTAATTGTGCTATTTGGCATATCGACAAAATATAGACATTGTTTCTGTATATCCCAATGTGGTCCTTCCCCAATTTTTAAACCATTTACTAACTTTTCTATGACGGGTGCCATTTGCAATTGTACTAAAATATATTTCCTAAAATTTTTTTAAAATATTAGTATTCAGATTAAAGTGACAAATTTAATACAGCCAATGGAGTTTCATCAAACTATAAGGTTTTCAAATTATTTACATACTATTTTAAAGAATGCAAAACTTATTATACTCGGTTCCCTGATCACAGTCCGAACTGTCTAGTGAAGTTAGTAATTACTTTCTGCCGTTAGATAAATTTTTACGATTCACTTCTCTACATAATCTTCTCTAAATCGATACAATTTTAGTATATGTACCGTCTAAGTGACTGTTCTCGAAAACTTCACATAAACCAAACTAAGAACACAGAAGAAAAACAACAGGGATATATAACATGGTAGATATAATAAAAGACAATTCAATTTTTATGGAACGGATATGTAATGAGACATCGCCATAATGGCAGAGAGCCTAGAAGACCTTCAAACTCTGTTAAACGCTGAAAACAACGAATGCACTGAAAAAGGCTTAACAATAAAAGCAAAGAAAACAACATGGATAGTGGTCGGAAAAATTAATATCAAAGACTTCTTCTCTTCTTGTTTTTATATAGACATGACACTGTCTGTTTTTCAATGTGTGTCCAGTAAGTTGTCGTTTCATTGTTTTCGTGGTCTTCCTACTGATCGTCTTCCTATTGGGAAATTGTCCCTTGCTGTCTTTACTACTCTGTTGTCATTCGGCTTATATGATCGTTCCAATCTACTCTTCTGTTTCTTACCCAGCTCTTGATGTTCTCCACCCTGCATCTACGTCGTATATCTGTACTTCTAGCTCTGTCCCATAGTGTCTTACCATAAATTTTTCCACAAAAATTACCACAAAGTGTTTTCATCTCTGCTGTTTCTAACATGCTTTTTGTCCTCTCTGTATCAGATCGTGTGTCATTATTGATCTGATGACTGTTTTTTGTAAATTCTGCCTTTCGTTTCTATCCGAATATTTTTATTTCTCCATAGTGTTTTATTCAGGCAGCCGGCGGCTCTATTTGCTCTTGAACGTGATCTTTCACTGTGGTTTCGAGCCTTCCATAACTAGATAATGTGATGCCTAGATATTTAAACTCCATCACTTTTTCTATTATCTGACCTTCCAGCTCCAATTTACATCTTAGTAAGTTTGCTGTTGTAACCATGCATTTTGTCTTTTTTGGAAAAATTAATTTGTTAAATTTTCTGTCGGTTATATTAAATTGGTGCAGCATACATTGTAAATCATCTTCATTTTCAGAGAGTAGTATTGAATCATCTTCATAGCAGATTATTTTAAGTTGTTTTTCTCCGATTTGGTTTCCTTTTTTAGTTCTGACCTTTTGATTATTTCATCCATATTCAGGTTAAACAATAGAGGACTCAGAAAATCTCCCTGTCTTATCCCATTGCCAGCTTCAATAGGGTGGGTTAGTTCTTCTAGTTTTAGTTTTATTGTGAGATTTTGGTAGATATTTTTGATCCTTTTGATTATTAATAGAGGCATCTCTCTCGCGTACAGTAAGTGAATAACGTTTTTTAATTTGGCCCGGTCAAATGCCTTTTTAAAGTCCACGAAACATAGATATGCCGGATTTTTGTATTCTAATGATTTCTGTTGCACTTGTCTCATTATAAATATATCATGGTGCATGATCTTCCCGATCTAAAACCTTGTTGTTCTTCTGCTAGCGTTATACCTAATTTTATTCAATTTATTTATTATCACTTTGGTTGTTAATTTTAGTGTTGTGTTTAATAAATTAATTCCCCTGTAATCTTTCGAGTCCGATTTGTCTCGCTTTTTAAAGATAGGTATTAGAATGCTTGATCTTCATTCTTGAGAAATTCTGTTTTATTTTAATATTTTTTGGAGTCGTTTTAATCGTTGTTTGGTCAGATCTGGTTTTCCATACTTTATTAGTTCTTTCAGTATTCTATTCTCTTCTGGTAATTTTTTATTTTTTAATTTCCTTAATGCTTTCTATACCTCTTCTTCCTCAATATTTATTATCATTATCTTTAGCAAATAGGGATCAAAAGTAGTCTACCCATGTTTTCTTCTAAATGTGTTTCGTTTTTATTAGTTCGTTTATATCTTTTCTTTGTCCTTTTATCATTCTTCATATTTCTTTTTATGTTCCGTAGAAGTCGTGTTTAATCTGTTTGAGAAGCTTTGCCAGTGTTCCATTTTTATTTATCTAACTAAAGTACTTGTTTCTGATTCTGATTTCTGATTCGTTTATAGTGGTTGTATGACTGTTGTGTTTGGTATTGTAAAAAGGGTTTCTTCTTTTCTTTACATTTTGTCTTCATTTCCTCTCTAAACCATGTTTTTTTTATATGTTAGTGTTCGTTACTTTCCTCTCCCGAGTGATTCTGTTGCTGCGTTGATTATGTCATTTTTGAGTTTTTCCCAGCTTTCCTTGATTTTACCATTTTCTAATATTTTATTCTTAGCGATCTTCTCTGATATTCTTTTCCTATATAAGTATTCCGTGGATTCCGTATTTGGTCCTTAGACTTTGATTTTTGTTTGTGTGTGTGTTTGTGTTGGCGCCGCTCTCTTGGGTGGGAAGTATTTCATGATGATTCTAACTTTACATAATACTAGGCTATGGTCGCTGCCTAATATTAAATACTCAATACTAAAATTTGATAAAATCCTGGAAAGGGTTAAACACTTTAGATATCTGGGTAGTTGGATTGGCTGCAGAGTTAAAAGTGATGAGGAAATTTGGACCAAAATAGAAATTGCACGAAAAAATTTAATTAATGGGCGTTCTGTATTGTGCAATAGAAGCATATTGTGTGTCAATGATCACAAGTCAAAGAGTATGGTCTGATTTGTTCTATAGATGTGAAACCAACAGAAACACCAATAAATGGATGTGGACAACAAAAATTAAAAATCTGTATAAATTAGAAGCGTTTGAGTTAAATGTCGAGTGGTGTTACCGTCGCATGCTCAGAACAGAATCCCGTGGACAGCACACATATCTAACGTGTGTTAGAGACCATGCACAAATAGTAAGAATTGATTAACATTATTTCGGCCATTTAATGAGAGGACCTAAATATTGCTTACTCTGTTTGATCATTCAGTGCAAAATCGAAGGAAAACGCTGAGTCGGAAGAAAGCAACTGTCCTGACTGCGTAATATTAGACAATGGACAGGTCAAACGGTCGAGGAATTGTTTCATCTAGCTACCGACCGAGAAACATTTCATCAGCTTGTTAATACGACGATAGCCAACTCTTGAAAAGAAACACGACACGCAAAGAAGAAGAAGAAGATTTAATAAAAATAAATGATGAACGATTAAAAACGTATTAATATTATTTATAATAAAATTTGGAGTTTAAGAACAGCTAAATTTAATTCCTACTAAAATACAGGTTTTAGTATCAACAAAATTTATCAATTAAGTAGAAAGTGAAAAATAGATGGCTACTAACACATAGAAAAGAAAAAATCTAAATAATACATTCTAAAATGATTTCTTACTTGTTAAAGATATTTAAAAAATTAGCCAGTAATTATCACAGCACACAAATAACTTTAATAACTGAAAAATGAAATATTAGTATTTATATTTTAAGTTGCATCCTTTTTATAACTTTTGTTGTGTTTATTTTTAATGAACTTGATTATTATACAAGGTGTCCTATCATTAATAGGAAATTATCTAAAATAAGATAGGTGAAGTTAAAATAAAACATTTGACCTCAAAATACTTTAGAAATAAGTCGCCGATTTTTGCTCTACTGGATGTTTCATTTTTTTTCGAATATTTTTAGAATATGTTGAAATCTATTAAACCGATTTAAGTAAAACCTGAAATATCACTGGAAAGCAATCGTTTCTAGTTCTAACTCTAAAGCCACAAATTGGTTGCATTGCTTCTATAGTGATCCTTTCCCAAGTTAACTGCTCATTTTCTAACTTGGTTACACCGTACTGAAGATGATCAGTAGTCAGAAATATGTATAAACGGTTGCCTTCAATCGATATACATATTTTCTTTTTTGTTTTCTTGTTTTGCGAGACATGCAATTACATTATACTTTTCTTATTCACTCGCATTAACCTTTTCTATTTGTTTTAAACGTTTTAACGTTTGGTATATCTTTCCTCAGGTAGCTGTAGCTTACCCCATGGTTGCTCTTGGTTGTTGCCCTGGAAACTATCAGGGTGTTCTAACTCTAATGTCACAAATTGTTCCTGTAAATCAAGAAGAAAAAAAGAATGTCTTTTATTGTTGTAGGTAACTGTTCATATTGTCTTTCACATGCGTATAACTGACACTCCACTAATAAGTGATGTACTGTTAGATCACTATCACACGCGTATCACGAAGGTTTGGGTTACTTCTGTAGTAGGAAATCATGTGTGATCTTGGTGTGTCCTAATCGTGGTCTCGACATAAAGTTTTTAAGATTGTGACACGAATTTCCTTTGAAATGTGTTTATTGCAAACATATGACAGATGGATGAAATCTTCTAAATGGGTATGGTACCTATTTAGGTTCCATTGATTAATAGAATTAAAAATAGTTTAATTAATAAGTTGACATAAGGTTGAAAGCTCGAATAAAAGAACTTTGATAAAATTAAAGGCAGATATCAAGCACAATTTTAATTATTAAATCTTGCCAAGTACTTTCGCTTTTCTAAAGTATCATCAGGGGCATTTCGTCAGTTTTCGGCCTCCCACAGGGAAGTGTTTTAGCACCAATGCTCTTCAATATATACACAAACGACCAACCTACTCCGACCGAAACCAAGTACTTCCTCTATGCTGACGATCTTGCAATATGTGCTCAAGGAAATAGTTTTGAAGAAGTGGAGAAGAAACTCGAAACTGCCTTAAAAACAATGAAATCGTACTACCTGCAGAATTCTCTGAGACCCTATCCCTCTTAAACCCAAGCTTTCCACCTTCGCACAAAGGAAGCCAAGCGAAAACTTCAAATTGTGTGGAATGGTAATACATTAGAACACACAAACCAACCTATATATCTTGGAGTAACTCTGGACCGATCCCTCACCTACAGACAACATTGCATAAAAACAAGAGGGAAAGTAACAACTAGGAACAGCATACTCAGAACGCTAATGGGAAGTAAATGAGGCACACGTCCTGGCGTTTTAAGAACAACGGCACAGGCACTGTGTTTCTCAACTGCTGAATATGCGTGTCCCGTTTGGAGCAGATCTGCCCACACCAAACAAGTTGATACTGCGCTAAATGAAACATGCAGAATAGTAACAGGATGCATGAAGCTAACGCTACTTTCAAATCTATATAGAGCAGCGGGTTCTGCAGAACCCTCAACAGGCAGAGGCGCTGCAGAACACATAGAGAAAATTAAACAGATCGTAAACGAGCGGCATGCCCTATACAAAGCTCGAACACCACGAAAGCGACTAAAATCTAGGAAAAGTTTCCTTGGAAGAGTGCAGGATGAACCGCCTGAGTATTTTCCACTTCCCCAGGTTCAATGGACCGGCCAGACCCTAGACTTGAAAACGTGGAAAACTTTGAATAGGATAAGAACGGAGTGCGCTGCAGTAAAATCAAACATAGCAAAATGGGGAAAAATAGACCAAGACCATGTGGACTGTGACTGTGGAGAAACACAGAATATGGCACATCTTCTTACATGTAGAAACTGTCCTCATCGATGTACCCTTGAAGATTTGTGGCTCGCCAACAAAGATGGTACCGACGTAGCCCGATACTGGGCCGAAATTTTATGAATGACATGTCTGGACACGATAAACTAAAGTAAAGTAAGTCAGCTTTGGGCTATCCAACAAGTGCAGAATATAATAAACATGAGATTAAACATAAAATTATACAAACACTATACTAAACAAGGACAAACAGTTTAAAATTATTTAAAAATTATTTAAAGCTACATTCTTGTCGGCAACAGGAGAGAGAATCATTCTCTCTCCTGTTTGTCCTTGTTTAGTGTAGTGTTTGTATAATTTTATGTTTAATGTTATGTTTATTACATTCTGCACTTGTTGGATAGCCCAAATCTGACAAAATGTCCCTGATGATGCTATAGAAAAGCAAATGTAATTGGTCAAGATTTAATTAATAAAATTGTGCTCGATATCTCCCTTTAATTTTATCAAAGTTTAATTAATAAGTCTCCGAGCAGGAATCGCTAGGATCATCGGTAAAAGTATTACTTAAAATTTGTTCTGTAATTTTGTTTTTAATTCTAGAATAACGGGATTTAAGATATCTTGGACTTACCATTGAATGTATTTCTTTAGAAAGTCTATTAATCCTTCGATATCCTCCGAGTAAGTTCTGGCAATACTGAGAGGATTTGAATAACCATGCGCATTTTCAAAGAAGTCAATAAGTTCTTCCTGTGTTAAGTATCCATTGTTGGAGTTTTCTTTGAAGAATTGACTGGTGCATTTGGTAAGATCTTCTACTAGGTTTCTGTTGTTTTCTTGTTGAGTTTTTAGTTGTTTGCTTCGTGGGTTCGGTTCAGCGCCAAGGCATTTTCTTTATTTCTTATTGAGGTGAAGAGGGGAAGATATTATTTTAAATAGGTTTCGTTTAGAATGCTGAGATGAGGATGTATCTTGATCAAAGATATCCATTTGAGTCTCATTGGGTAGTCGCAGTCTGATTGAGAGGTAATGATTTTTCTAGATATTTCAGCCTCAGTAAGAGAGGAGTGTGTAAAGAAATTTATCGACAAAGGAGCTGATTATTGTACTGTATTTTAATTTGTATTTTAAGTCTCAATAGGAGAGGATTGTGTAAAACAAATTGTTGAAAGGGAAACCGATTGGTGTACTTCAGGTAGAGAGTTTAGATGAACATTATTTTGGGTGTTGTTTAAAGGAGTCTGAATATGTTTATTGGGACACTGGTTAATTATATATCCTCAAGGTTAATCAACATAGAATCAGGTAATTTGTTTAAGTTAATTGACGCTAAAAAAGTGTATCGTCGAAAACTCAAGATATGCTTGAATGCTGGATTTGAAGTTCTTATCCTGAGAAAGTCAATTGGAGTTATTAGATGTATACTTACGTTTTTCAGTTGTTCATATATAACTTTGTGCGGAATACTTGGACATACGTTGGAAATAATCAATCGTGCATTTGGAGTTATTAGTCTTGAATACGTTCTTGATTAATTACTATAATTCGATTGTCATTTGCTAAAAACTCACTGTCACTGTCAGTTCACTAGTAAAGAAGATAAAAATACAATCATTTATAATTTTAGAAATAGAACGTAGTTTTCTGGGATCCGCTTTAGAAGTTACTTCATTAAGGTAAACTAAAAATAAAATATTAGAGTTTGGGAGTAGTTGCTTGTTTTTTGTTTGGAAATTTATTTGTAGGTTGATTAAGAGCTGTAGAATATAATTTTGATGGTTGGTTTACAAGTAGATTTCCATGCTTGAGCTAAATAACCTGAATACGGCCCTGGCGCTTATAATGGATTATTTCCGGAAGTACTGGGAATTAACCTAACGCCAAATCGGCAAAATAGTTGTTTACCTTTGATTTGTTATAGATGTAATAGGAAAATCAAACTTACAGTTTTTAGTCCAGAAGAACTAACACTTTTACACTGCACCTTTGTTTAAACTTTAGGTATAGACAAAATTCTACATTTGAATCAAAATTTCCTTATTTTGTCCAAATCGGTAATTGCTGATATATTTACTGTTCGGAGGTTCGATCGAGAATCTACGGCCTTTTCCAAATTAACTGCTCTTTTTTTACCTTGGCTGCATATATTTGAACTTATCGTTTAGTAGAAATGATAACCTGTAAATTTAGATATTAAATGTAAATAAATACAGAAATATAATTGTCTTAATTTGTTAGAAAAAATGCCAAGTGAACTGGGAAAATGGTGGGTGTTGAATAAATTATTTCCAACAAGTGATAGAAAAAAATTAACAAAACACCCTATAAAACGCAAACGAAAACTTTCTACTAAACTATTTTAGGCATAAACCCGTAAACAAAAACATATTTGGGACACCCTGTATAACAGGATATAGCTAATTATGCAGTGTTTGTAGATTGATCGATACCTCACTAATTATTATTAATTTTATCATTAATACCGAATTTAAATGTTGTGTAGAAACTACATAAATTATTCAAAAATATTTGACATTAGAAGGTTTTATTCTTAATCTCACGAAATATTTTTAGGAGTTCTGCAGTAGCTATAAAGGAATAAGAGCAGTAACTATAAAAGAGCTCCATAAAGTTACTATCTGAAGAGAGAAACCTGTTAAAATATTTATCACCTTTAAATTCATCTATATTTGTCTGGCTTGGTTATATGGCAACACCGCGACTTGGAACAATTGCAAAGTTGAGATTAAATATAAATTTTCTACTTACAATAAGGCACAGCATTACTTGTTACACAGCTCTTGTTACCATGCACTCACTGCCAACAATACTGGCCACAAAAACTAGATAATTGGAAAATAAGGAAATAATGGATAAATGAAGAAATGAATTTGACGGGTCGCAAGCACTTGCTTGTCAGACCTTCTCTTAAGACGGTTGCTTGGCGACTATATGGTTTTTTAGAAACTTATTGGTCTTTCTAACAGTTCAGGACCGAGAATGGACTGGTTTTTGGGACTAGTCCAAGTTTAGATATAAGGGAAGTTTTGTTATGAAAATCTAAGATTTTTACAATGTACAAATTTATGGTAAATTTGTACAACTCGTAGAAGTGATTGGACGGATGGCTGGTGACTCTTACGTTTAAAACATCCTGCAAGATCATGTTTTGCCATATGTTGGTTGCATTGGGTATGAAAGATTCATGTTAATGCACGATAGTGCACGATAGTGCAAGTGCTCGACCACTTGCCGCTGCCAGAGTGCGTAATTATCTTCTTCTTATTTTTCTTTGAGTGCCTCCCCTATCGGAAATTGGATATCATTATGGCGATTCTAATTTTATTTACTGTTGTTATGAATAATTTGTTAGTGGTACAGCCAAACCACTCTCTTAAATTTCTCATCCAGGACATTATTTTACAGCCTGTATTTCTGCGTCCTTAGATTTTTCCTTGCATTGTACCTCTCATCAGGTGGACTAAGTATTTAAGTTTTCTCTTTTTTTATATTCAGGATAACTTCTAGATCATTATTTATTCTGCGTATTACCTATTCATTTGTAATTTTATTCACCCAACTTATTTTTAGTATACAACGGTAGCACTACATCTCAAACCTTTAATGATTTTCAATATTCCTCTGTTTAAGAGTCCATGCCTCAACACCGTAAAGCAACGTACTGAAAAAATAGTATTTTAACATTCTAGTTCGTAGATGAGTACTAATATCACTATTACAAAATAATTTTTTCATTTTTATAAAGGTAGATCTGACAATTTCAATACGTCTTTTTATCTCGTGATTTTGGTCACCTGTTTCGTATTGTAGTATTTGTATTCGCTTACTCTTTCAAGTTGGGTACCGTTTATTGTGATACTACTGTCATGTATTAAATTCTTACCGAAGGTCATATATTTGGTTTTTTTGACGTTTATCCTTATGCCGTAGTTATTACATATCTCATTCATACTTTCTACTAGATGTTGAAGATCTTCTGCTGTTCTTGCCATTATCACAGTATTGTCAGCATATCGAATGTTATTGATAACTTCTCCATAGACTATTATGCCTTCATTTGCATGTGAGAGAGCTTCTTGGCATATTTGTTCGCAGTATATGTCTTCTATTTTTATATGAGCTCTCTGATTCCAGTACAGATTTAATATTATTTGTATGTCTCTGGTGTCAATTTTGTTACCCACCAGGATTTCTTTGAGTTTATTGGGGCGTATTTTGTCAAAGGCCTTTTCAAAGTCTATAAAGCAGGCATGTACCTCTTGGATAACATCTAGACATCTCTGTGTTAGGATGTTTAAGGCAAATAGACTAAACTTCTGATAGATTTGGTTGTGGATGACTCTAAGAAATATTTTAAGCAGATGACCCATCAACGAAATTGTTCGATGATCTGAACATTGCATTGCGTTAGTTGTCTCCGGTATGGTGACAAACGTAGACAGCAACCATTCTTGAGGTATTATACCAGTACTGTATATTGTATTGAATAGATGTAATATTATGGTTACGGATTTATCATTCAAAAGCTTAAACATTTCTGTAGGAATTTTATTAGGTCGATTTGCTTTTACATTTTTAGCGTTTCTTATTGCGTATTCTACTTCTTCTTTCAATATGTCTGGCACAGTTGCATTGATTATCTGAGTTAAGTTGTTTCTATTGTCTTCAAATAATTCATTCAGGTATTCTGTCCATCTTTTTATTTTATTCTCTAGATCTACAATAAGGTTTCCATCTTTGTCTTAAAGTTTACCTATTTGGTATTTCTTTATGCTTCCTTGTATCTCTTTTACTTTTTTGTGCATATTGAACGCATCGTACTTTTTCCCATATGTTTCCATTTCTTCACACTGTTCTTTAATCCACTCCTCTTTGGCTTCTTTTATTATCTTTTTTATGTGTTTATTTATTTCTTTGTATTTATCTGAGCAATTCTTCATCTTTCTTATTTGCTCCATCAAGTCTAGTATACCTTGTGTCATCCACCCCTTATTCTTTGTTGTTATTTTTGTAAGATGTTTCTTTTCTGCTGTTTGTATAGCTGCATTTATGTACTTAAATTTTTGGTTAACGTTATTTGTATCGTTAATTTGTTGCTGCACTGAACGGAGGTTTTCATTTATTTCTTCTTCTGTTTCGTGTCATATTTTTGTTTCTAAGTTTATTTAAATCTAGTGTCTTTCTGTGTAATCTTCTAATATTTTTTGATCTCGCTTCTATCACAGTAACTACTGAGCCTATATCAGCTCCTGGGTACGTCTTAGTACATTTAACAGCATTACGATACCTCCTTGCTATCATAATGTAGTCTATTTGATTTCTCACTATTTTTTCTTTGGTATGTTGTGGAGATGTCCATGTATATAACCGTCGAGGAGGTAATTTGAAAAAGGTATTTGTTATTACGAACTCTTCGCTTTGGCAAAATTGAATCAATCGATCTCCTCTGTCATTATTGTTTCCAAGTCCATAGTTTTCTACTTGTTCTCCTACCTTACCTTCACCCACCTTGGCATTAAGATCGCCCGTTATTATGTTAATGTGTTGATTTTTTTATTGTTTTCAGCATTTCTTTTAAATCTTTGTGGAATTGTTCTATTTCATTGTCATCTTTATCTGCTGTTGGTGCATAGACATAGTTATGTCTTTCTTTAATTTGTATTAATATTATGCGGTCTGAATAAGGAGTACAGGTAATCAGAGAATTTTTTCATTTCTTTGAAATGATGATTCCAACATATGTAAAAATACTTGTTTAAGCAGTTTAATTAGCATTTAAGTTTAGAGTAAAATAACCTTATTTACCTAATATTAAGCATTTATTTTTTTCGCAGTTTTCTTCGCATAAAAACTTAAAATTGTTCATTAAACATTGTTAAAATAAACTTTATTTCACAATAAATGACTTGATTGAACAGAATTTATTTTGAAAAAACAAAAATTAGAAAATTCCAAAATATGCGATATTTTTGTCTATGAGTGTAGTTTTTCACTGTCGATATATATATATATATATATATATATATATATATATATATATATATATATATATATATATATATTTTCAATGTTCTTGTAGCGTCATCACTGGCACCCAGTTTACCTCAGGTAGTGCTGAAGGTCTAATAAATAATTACCAAGGTTAACAAAAAAAAATATTTAGTAGTCTCAAGTAAAAAATTGTGTAAAAAATCATTTTTGTGAAATATTTATTGAAATATCATATTTTTATTAAAGTAATCTTCATTTTAGTTGACATTTCTTTTTATATCACAGCTACGTCAGCGGGAATTCCGTTGCAATTTAGTCCTGTTACCCGAAATAAACATCCAGGACTTTCTCCTTTTGGTTGAGAGCTAAAATTTGCACTTGTAACGTAGAGCTCGTCTAGATTAGGACCCCCAAATGCTATGGAGGTTATCTAAAAAAATAAACTTAATAATTATATGCTATCAGAAGATAAACGTGTATATATATATATAGTTACTATATAATATTACAAAACAGTTAGGAAAGGAGAAACAGAAACATTTTAAAACACTTTGTAATAATATATTATTTTGGTGCTATGTTATTGTTCCTTTTGGTCTTTAGGTAAATGAACTAATAAAATACATACATAAATAATACAATACATACATACAAATTTATTATATCATTTTTCATATAGAAATGCTTGCACGTCACAATTTATATAAAGTGTCGTCACGTTAAAATTTCCACACGTCAACCTTAGAGTTCACATTTTCCTAATACAGCTAATAATACGAAACCCATACGGAAGTGCTCGATCTTTCATAGGCGTCAACATGGTATAATAATCAGAAAAATGTAGCCATCATTATATTGGGAATTTCAGAATTATATTGATTAAGTAATATTTAAACTTTGATGGTATACGAGGCAAATATCGAACACAGTAATTAATTAAATCTTGCCCAAGTACTTTCGATCAATAGATCATCCTCAGGGGCATCTGAAATAAGCCAAGAAATGTTTTTTTTTATAAAAAAGGAAAATTAATTCACTTTGATAAAAAACTCGAAGTTTATGGTTGAAAAAAGTTTTTATGTGATAAACGTTTATAGACTTACTTCGTCAGTTGTGGCCCATCCGACATGAGCAGAATGTCATACATGTAAATTTGGACATAACAATACAATACACAAAGACAAACAAATACTTTAAAATTTTTAAAAAAGGAGAAGCTACATGTTATATAGAAGCCGGAGACAGAATGGCTCCCGGTCTGGCGGAAATATTGAGATGAC
The DNA here is from genome assembly GCA_918026665.1 of Diabrotica balteata. Classification (NCBI taxonomy): domain Eukaryota; kingdom Metazoa; phylum Arthropoda; class Insecta; order Coleoptera; family Chrysomelidae; genus Diabrotica; species Diabrotica balteata. Next base: position 32,739,436 of record OU898278.1, read on the forward strand.
ATGTGACAAATGACAGCTTGTAAAGGGCAGTTACAATAGATATATGATCTGCACCTTTCAAAATTCTATGAAACTAAGTATTGACCAAAGGTCCAACTGACACCACTATAGGAAATCAACTGATGAAATATAAAAGTATATAGTATATTTTTTATGTATATTGAATAATCAAAATCTCACACTCAAACCTGTCTATAATAAATAGGATGTTAGTTTGAGAGCAATTGAAGTTGACATAAAGTATGAATGTAAGAAAAGACTTAACAATATATTAGACAGTGGATGGTTGACTACAATAAAATGGTCCACCAAGCGCTATCAGTACTGTAAAAAAGGAAAAATCTGAATATGCAGTTAAATTACTAAAAGTTAAAATTAAATTGAAAGCAAAATATATAAATGGGTTATAATCCAAGTAGTTCAGTTGAATCCATAGTCAATGGAAGAACTTTAAAATAATATTGAAATGCTCAGTGCATGAAGTCTAAACAGTCGAGCTGGGTCCTCTACGAGGTGAAGCTGTAATAAAGTTTTTAAATATAGGATTAAATTTAGTACAATTTAAATTAATTTGAGTATTAAGACAGTGAGAGTTTTCATGTGTTTCCCTTGTAATCTCCAAATCTTCCAATAAATCCAACTCAAGATAGTTTTTCTTTCTACTAATGTCATGTAAGATAGATGAACCAGAATTTATGTTAAAATTGTGGTTCCTGGATACTAAGTGTTGACCAAAACTTGAAGAGTTTGGTCTTTTCAAATGTTCAGAGACTCTAGTGGATAACTTTCTGATGGTTCTACCTACATAAGAGGCATCACAATCATCACATTTTAATTTGTAAATACCACTTTTATCAAGTGTATTCATCCTATCTTTGGTATTGATTAAGAAGGAACCTAAAGTGTTATGTGATTTAAAGGAAATTTTGATGTTATCAATTGTAGAAGTAAAAAGTTTAGATATTTTATTGGAAATGCTACTAATATAAGTAAAGGAGAAATATCTGTTGTTATCTGAAGCATTAGGTTGAAAAAACTGTGATGAATATGCAAGCTTTTCTGCAATTTTTAGTTTAGCTCTATTTAGAAGTTTGTATATAATGTTAGGATTATAGTCATTAATGAAAGCAATCTGCTTAAGAGTATTAAGTTCTGTATTAAAATTATCATCAGAAAGAGGAAATTTAAGTAACCGATAAATGTAACTGTTGAAAGCAGCCATTTTATGTTGAGTTGGGTGATTAGACGTTCCATGTATAACGTGATCTGTTTGGGTGGGTTTTCTATAAATGTTGTACTCTAAAGAATCTTTATTACGGGAAATAGTCATATCCAAGAAGTTCAACGTATTGTCAGATTCTAGTTCCAGAGTAAAATAGATGTTAAGATGGAGGTTATTGAGATCATCCAGAATCTGTAAAGCCTCATCTTGGGTTGCCTGACCAAAAATCTATTTTGTTGTTGTTATTAACAAACTTCTGTTCTAAGCTGTCTAAGAAAATATAAGCTAGAAAAGGTAATAATGGAGATCCCATTGCTAAACCTGTTGTTTATATATTTTTTGATTGAATTGGAAGAAGTCCTGATCCAGACAGAATTTAAGCATAGTTAATATAGCATCTTTATCCTTTGCAGATATATTGCAATTGTCTAGAAGGTTGTGTACTAAAGATAATGTTTCATCTCTTGGTACAGAAGTAAACAAATTGGAAACATAAAAAAAAACTAAATAAAAACCCTCTTCTATCCTAATGTTATTTAAATGTTCTATTAGATCTAAAGAATTTTTAATGGAGAACTTAGGTTTAAAATTAGTGATAGACTGAATTGTGTTGTAAATAAACTCTGATAAAATAGAAACGGGAGTGTTACAAAAACTTACTACAGGCCTTATGGGACAATTGTGTTTATGGATTTTAGGCAGTTCATATAACCTAGGTGTTATAGGATTAGATACAGTTAACTTTCTGTTGTTATATTTAGTAATAGTGTCATTAAACAATTTAACCATTGCTTTTGTTGTATTAATAAAGGTGTTAAGTGGATTTTTTTCCAAAACTACAAAACTGTTATCTAAAAGAAAAGATTCTACTTTCTCAATATATTGAATTTGTTCTAAGATTACAACACAATTACCCTTATCAGCCTTGCTGAGTACAAGAGAATCTCTATCAATTTTATGTTTAATTGATTTTAGCGAATCCTTTTGTTTTTTAAAATTATGGTGATGTCTATGAAAATTGCGTTTGTACTTACATTGTTGTTGTTGAAGTAAGCTAATGCAAGAGTTTCTCAAATATTGTTTAATATCAGCATTTTTAGTCATACCTTCTATTAGAGTATCCAGCTCCACTGCAAATCCTCCAAGCACTGAGTTATTTAACCTAAAATTCTGACAAGAAATCTTAAGGCTTAATCCTAAAGAATACATTTCATCCTCTGGAAAGTTAGTGTTACTTAAGTTTAAGACTCTAGGAACCATCCACTGTCTAATATATTGTTTAGTCTTTTCTTACATTCATACTTTATGTCAACTTCAATTGCTCTCAAACTAACATCCTAATTATTATAGGCAGGTTTGAGTGAGATTTGGATTATTCAATCTACATAAAAAATATACTATATAATTTTATATTTCATCAGTTGATTTCCTATAGTGGTGTCAGTTGGACCTTTGGTCAATACTTAGTTTCATAACATTTTGAAAGGTGCAGATCACATATCTATTGTAACTGCCCTTTACAAGTTGTCATTTGTCACATGTCATCTCAATATTTCCGCCAGACCGGGAGCCATTCTGTCTCTGGCTTCTATATAACATGTAGTTTCTCCTTTTTTAAAAATTTTGAAGTGTTTGTTTGTCTTTGTGTATTGTATTGTTATGTCCAAATTTACATGTATGACATTCTGCTCATGTCGGATAGGCCACAACTGACAAAGTAAGTCTATAAACGTTTATCACATAAAAACTTTTTTAACCATTTTCGAGTTTTTTATCGAAGTGAATTAATTTTCCTTTTTTATAAAAAAAACGTTTCTTGGTTTATTTCAGATGTCCCTGAGTATGATCTATTGATCGAAAGTACTTGGGCAAGATTTAATTAATTACTGTGTTCGTTATTTGCCTTGTATACCATCAAAGTTTAATTATTCGATCATTCAACCTTATATTGATTTAAATAACATTTGTTATTATTAATAATATAAATTTTAGTAAATAACTCTGTAAGTCTGTAAAGTAAGTGAGTAATTTACACTAGACCTGTATGGATCATATAACCCCAGTGCAGTAATGATATAGCTGCTGCCCTATGTCATGCCCTCAGTTGAACCGCGGATACTTATTTGTTTGGACCTATCAGTCATTACAGGGACGCGCCTTATCGGGACTGAGCATAAAACCTATGTAGCGGACATATAATATAACAACGTGGAAAAAACGCAGTAGCTGGGCTATAGCCTGGTTGTGATATATGGTATAATCAACAGAACAAAATATAATATACAGTTAAATGAAGACAGAATACTTACATAATGGAAAACAAAAGATTTCCAAAATATACTTAAAATATACCTTAAGAGATATAGGACGATTATTTAAAGATAATCATATTACACTTGCAAAGACGAGGTTGCAATATGAGATGAGCAAAATATTTCCTCTAGTGAAGGAGAAAAATAATCTTAATCGAAAAATATAAAGCTTTTGCTTATAGCTGGGATTAAATACTAATACATATTCAAATTAAGGTAATTTTAAAATACGCTAAGGTTGTATGGTAATTATTTTTTACTGTCCTAAATAATTTTTTTACAAAAAAAAGTGTCAGTTCTGATAACATCAATCAATGCTTACATTTATTATACTTACTTGAGGAGTTGGAAACTCTACAGACTGCAAGATAGTTGCTGGCTTCCCTGGTTTTATCTGCACTATCTTTGATGAACCAAAAATCACAACCCAGAGATTTCCTTCAGAATCAATAGTCATACCATCGTATACACCAGAAAACTCCTCGGGATCCAAAACAAGCACTTTTTTATCGGATTCGTCATCACCGAAACTTTTCAAAACGTGGCTTAAGTTAGCTAGGGTAATTAAAAATATTTAATATTTATTAACATTAAGAAAATAGGAGAGGTAAGATGTTGATGATTTGAAAAAGTCCAAATCAAGAAATATTAAAATTGTGGCACAGAAAAAAATATTACGCAAAGAGCAGTATAATGTTACCTACTGTGAAAGACGGAAATTAGTGTGAGTCGGTAAATTTTTGACAAAGGATAAAGCACTTTCGGCGAGAGGTTGTAAAGTTTGGGCTAAGTACTTGGCCAATGGTTGTGTAGGGCAGATGTATGCACTGACAATGGGACGTAGAGAAAAATCGGGTTTGTGAATTTTGGGTAGGCTATATATTCACTTTAGTGTCCTCCTTTATGAAGTAGAAAGCTGGAGCCTAACAGAAGATGCCATAAAACGATTGGAGGCACTTAAAATGTGGTGCCACGACGTATTTTGAGGGTCTCATATACCACACAAGTAACATAACTATTCTCCAGAGGCTAGGAAAGGACAAAGAAATTGTTAACACCACCACAAAAAACAGTAAATTGGCTTACTTCGGCCACATCACGCGTAAAGATAAATACCGATTTCTACAGTTGATTCTACAGGGCAAGATTGGGGGTAAGAGAGGCCCTGGCCGTAGACGTAAATCCTGGCTTGCTCATGTTAAGAAATGGACCGGTCTAACGTCAACTGATCTATTTCGAGCTGCTGTGAATAGAATAAGATGGGTTAATGTGGTCGCCAACATCTCTAGAAAACAGGCATATTTGGAAGAAGATATATTCGAGGTGTCTTACAAGACTTTTAATGAGGAACTATAGATTGCCTTATGTCAACAGGAAGAGAGGTTTTATTGATAATTGCTTCTGCTATTTTCTCCAGATAGGATTATTAGAAATTGGTCTGTAGTTTGAAGTAATATTGGGATTTGAGAGTTAAATAATGTAAGAAGAAGTGGTTACGATGACGGTGGCATTGTTTTTGAACGAATAACTAGATTTGGATTTAAGGAAAATTCTTTCCAGGCTTTTTTCTCGAATTGGCTATGCTGATGATACAGTCATAATAGCTGATAGCTAAGAAGCGCTACAACCACTGATAGATAGAATAAACACTGAAGGATAACGACTGGATTTCAGGGTTCAAGAACATCCAAAAGGTCCCCAAGTTCAGATATCTCGGTAGTTGGATAACTAAAGATTTAGATCCAGACATAAAGATATGTAGCAGGATTGAGCAAGCCAGAACAGCATTTACTAATATGAGAACCTTGCTAAGAAACAGCAGCCTTAACTTAACGCTTCGATATCGCTTTGTAAAATGTTACATTTACTCCATACGTATACATTATATATGGTGTAGAAACCTGGACCATAAAGGCCAATGTGATGAACCGATTGGAGGCCTTTGAAATGTGGGTATTTAGAAGAATACTTAAAATTCCCTGGACAGATCACACAACAAATGTCGAAGTATTAAATAAAATGGGCAGAGAATGAGAATTGCTGCAAATAATAAAAAGACGAGAAACATGGACCATCTCCAAAACAGACGCAAATCTTCTGCTCGTCTTCGAAAGGAAGATGCTAAGAAAAATAATGGGCGCATTCTGTGAGAATGGTATTTGGAGAAGGCGATATAATTTCGAATTGTACGAGAAGTATAAAAAAATAGTAAATGGTAGAGATGTAATATCCTTCATAAAAATAGGTAGGCTTAGATGGGCTGGACATGTGTTAAGAGCAAATGAAAATTACCCACCCAGACGAACTCTATTATCGGTCCCAGTGGGAAATAGGAGTAGAGGCAGCCACGACTGAGATGGAGGGACGGTGTGGACGAGGACGCAAGGAAGATCGGCGTGGCAAATTGGCAACGGTTGGCGATGAACAGAAACGACTGGCGAAATAGACTGGGGAAGGTCAAGGCTCAACTAGAGCTGTAGCACCACTGATGATGATGATGAATAAAACGACGAAATACTACTTATCTGGGTCATATATTTCGAAATTCCAAGTACCAGTTCTTAAAGCTTATTATGGAAGGGAAGATAGAAGGAAAGTGGGGCATCGGAAGAAAGAAATACTCATGGCTAAAAACATAAGGGATTGGAGGAACCTCGATGCCCATGCACTCTTTAGAGCCACACAAGATCGAGAGAAGTATGCCAGAATTGTCGCCAAATTCCACTATTGTATAATGCACCATAGGAAAAAAACAAGAAGGCTAATGTTCGGGGTAGGAGGTTTTGAGTTTCTAAGAAATTTAGCGATGTCTTCTCTAGTTATTTCAGCATCTTTGGAATTTAACCTGGAGATGACTTCTTCAGTTTAACAGATGATTGTCTCAATTGGAATTTGACTTGGGGTAATAGAGTAGTTAAAATCTTTAGCTTAAGCCTGAGTGGCAATGGTATAAATGGGGCTATCAGAAGTTATAAACTACTTTAGTGGGTTTTAACGTTGTGGTTTTTGGAATTTGTTTTGCAATTAGATGCGCTAGTTTGTGCTTCTGAGTTTCAGAAGCCTGTTTAATGTTCATTGTTTAATGTACAAAGACCAGAACGCATTCTAGACCTGTTGGAATTGCCAGAATACGTACTGTAGCACAGTCGAGCACACAAACGAAATGGTCAAAGGTCAAGTTGTACACACAAATACTTACAGATTGTTCCACTTTCAATATTAAAATCATATTCATCTAGAGTTCCTTTTAAGGAATCATTATAGTACAATTTCTTCAGCTTGTAGTTAAATGCAAGTCCATTCGAACAACCAACGTTGTCTCTATGTAACTGAACCGTTTTGTTAAAGATACTGTAAAATCCTCCTTGTCCATCTTTTAGATTTTGTAATGCTTTCGCCGACGCTCCCATTGTGCCTAAAAATAAAATAAAACAATTAAAGAAACTGATGTACATATTAGCACAACAAAATCATTATAGCAATTTTTAAGATAACGAAAATAATACAAGCTTAAATAATACTAATATTGTAGCAACGAACAACGATATGGTGTTATAGTGACATACACATGTACAACTAATGCATAAATAGAAACAATGAAACCGAATTGGATCTTACCTATCCATAGTCTTCCAGTGTTATCACACTTTCCATCGTTCAATACGTGTTCTGTACCTTCCTCTACTTCAACAAGTCTTTCAATGTTGGCGACCTCTTTACTTTGACCGTCCCAATTCACCAAACATACAGATCTGTCTAGAGCTACAAGGAAATAGTTCTCTCTATCCTTCACAGGTATTATTATAGAGACGTTATGTTCTTCTGAAATAAAAATTAAATTCAAAATAACGAATTATAAAACTATCATTAATATAATAAAAGTTTGGATGCCTTATTTTGATTAAATCACTTTTTGGCTCAATATACCTTTAAGTAATATGATCTCAAACTGGGTGAAGGTTTCAGGACACCCTGTAAATAATGTATTTTAAGATATGTGAACATGATACATGATATTTATTATACTTATATATATATTATTTGTAATCTCAGCAATTGGTCTGTATGAAATAAAACTCTATTTGTTATTTCTCAATATTTCGTCACGATTTTGTGACTTCTTCAGGAGAAAACTGTAAATTTATTATAATTATTATATGTAAACAAAATGAATATTTCAATACTTACAACTTAAGATTAAAAATTTAAATTTTGAGAACATATCCAATTTAAATAAATGACATTTTTTTGATTTTAATTTATTTGGGAGTTATGGTAACCGCAATATTTTATAGAGTGAATTCCCATTGTACAATTTTTAGCGAATAAGTTTTAGTAAACAATTACATATTGTGACAGTTATTAATATTATAAGGTGCAAAAGTAGAAGATTGAGAAAGAATCAGGAACATGGAATCATAAATTGACCTATAAAATGTAATTGATGGTACGTAGTCAGTTATTGGTTTGATGTTATTAGATACTGATATTAAGATCTATCATATCATATATTGTTTAGTATATTACAGTAGATATTACTTAAATGATAATTATATATATATATATATATATATATAAATAAATATATATATATATATATATATATATAAATATATATATATATATTTATATATATATATATATATATATATATATATATATATATAATAATTAGGTATTATTGACTGACACGTTATGTAAAATAAAGTTTTATTTTGAGGATGCAGTCATTTAAGTAGGGCAGGATAAGTAAAACTCTTTGTTCTTAAATCAAGCTTTCGCAAAATTTATTTGCTTCATCAGGATATGCTAAAATATGTTATGGTAAATACAATGAAATTAGAATTAAAAAAACATTGTATAAAACTATATAAAAACTTACAACATGAGGTTAAGCCATTAAATTATTAAATTCACAAAACATTATTAATTTTTCATAAATTATATTTTTATGCAAGTACAATATTTTAATTTTAAATATATTATGACATTGATTAATAATGATGTTTGATTTATGTCAGAAAGACACTCGTGTCTGTTTTTATTATTGATAATTAGCTCTAGATTGTTATTATGCTTACGTAAAAAGTGGCGCCAAATATGAATATTTAAATTTTTGAAAATATAGTATTTATAGTCAGAAAATCATATATTAATACTTTAATTTTCTAATATATGATTTTCTGACTATAAATACTATATTTTCAAAAATTTAAATATTCATATTTGGCGCCACTTTTTACGTAAGCGTAATAAAAATCTAGAGCTAATTATCAATAATAAAAACAGACACGAGTGTCTTTCTGACATAAATCAAACATCATTATTAATCAATGTCATAATATATTTAAAATTAAAATATTGTACTTGCATAAAAATATAATTTAGGAAAAATTAATAATGTTTTGTGAATTTAATAATTTAATGGTTTAACCTCATGTTGTAAGTTTTTATATATTTTTATACAATGTTTTTTTAATTCTAATTTCATTGTATTTACCATAACATATTTTAGCATATCCTGATGAAGCAAATAAATTTTTGCGAAAGCTTAATTTAAGAACAAAGAGTTTTACTTATCCTGCCTACTTAAATGACTGCATCCTCAAAATAAAACTTTATTATATATATATATATATATATATATATATATATATATATATATATATATATATATATATATATGTCATACTTTTACAAAATTATCAAAAAACCTTTGTTTAGAATTAGAAGACATTTTACCTGTAAGTTAATCTTTTCATTGTTTGTATAGTCGAGTATTAAATGACCATATTTTAATCTTTTGAAATATGTATAAATAATGTATTGAAAAACAACCAATTTTAAAGTAAGCTATTTAGTTTTCTCTGAGACCGAAATTAGGCTTTTCCAAAATCATGGTAAACACAATTTAAGCTTTTTGATTGGACGGTCGTTATTAAATGGGAATTTGGTGAGTCGATCATGAGAGAGGAGAAGTTAGTCATATTTTGGTCATCGAAAGAAAACAGTCGTTTGTCTCAAGATAGGGTGTAGTTCGTGAGTTTGGATACCGGCGTAACGAAAAGAAGTGAATAGTTTGAAGAAGGAGATAACAAGTGGATTAAAAGAGGTCCATGTATCTACCGTGGGCATTTTATAAAGTATTTGTGAAAGTATTCTTACGGCAGCGAGTTGACAAAAGGAGGTCCTGGTGTCATAAATAAGTAGCGGAGTTTGGAGAAGTGAATCAGGTGTTTTTTGTGTAGTCTGAAGGAGGTTTGCAGAGACGTAAAGAAGGAGCCGAGGTGCCAAAGAGGGGAGATCACATATTTGAGGAGACTGGACTTTTCTGGGTATGTTCCAACATACAACTCAAGAAGAAAATAAACTGTAAGTGTTTGTACAATTGAATTTTATATCTGTGGAGGATCGTTTCGACATCATGGTCATTATCATTAAAATTTAAGAACTGAGGTTTTGTTAGGCTAATCAAAAGTTTAAAGTTTTGTGGTTTCTTTTTTCAAGTAAAGAAAATTTTAAGTAAAATTGGTTTTTCACGTAATATAAATGTATGTAGCTTTATAATCTTATTATCATAATAATTTGATCTATTTTCTTGTATGCTGATTGATAAGATAACGACAGAATTTAATAATTGTTTTATTCGTTTATATAAAATAAAGAAACGTAAATCTTTGTAATATAATATATTTGTATTCTTATCCTTTTCTTCTCTATCCCGATAAAAGACAACTAGAAAATCTTCTGAATCCATCGAACACAGGTAATATAAGGATTATTTTACCTTTGATAACAAATAAGTTATAATTCTTTTTTATTGGCACAATAAACTAAGTTTGAACTTAAAATAAACAATCATAACAATATATATATATATATATATATATATATATATATATATATATATATATATGGCAAAAAGGAGTACGACCGTCTATCCAATATATAATAAGGATCACTCAGACGAGTGGTGGGTTTAAATATCGGTCTACTAGGTGGAGAAATAAAAGACAAAGTTGATACTACTTCATCTATTTTGAAGACTTTTTCGCTATTGAATTCTGATAGCATTAGATGAACTGATGATGCTATCAGAATTCGATAGCGAAACGTCTTCAAAATAGATGAAGTAGTATCACCTTTGTCTTTTATTTCTCCACCTAGTAGACCGATATTTGAACCCACCACTCGTCTGAGTAATCCTTATTATATATATACATATATATATATATATATATATATATATATATATATATATATATATATATATATATATCGGAAAAAGGAGTACGACCGTCAATCCAATGAGTGAAGAGTGGTGGATTCTTATATCGGTCTCAAGGTGGAGAAATAAGAGACAAAGTTGATAGGCTACTTTATCTATTTTGAAGAAGTTTCGCTTTCGTATTCTGAAAGCATCATCAGTTCATCTTAAAAAGACATGTAGCAGTCAAAGATATTAACAAGTTTGTGAATAAAACTCAAGTAAATGGTAAATTATACGGCAGTATTGTATAAACAATCAATTAACTAACAACATTTAGCAACTTATTAAAAAATTAGCACAGCAACTGACCATGTGGTCTAAAGTATTAGTAATATTTTATTTTATCTTAAGTAGTGAAAAAGAACCAAGAAAATCATAGATTTACTTCCAACTATTTGATCAAATGACTTTGACTGCTACATGTCTTTTTAAGATGAACTGATGATGCTTTCAGAATACGAAAGCGAAACGTCTTCAAAATAGATAAAGTAGCCTATCAACTTTGTCTTTTATTTCTCCACCTTGAGACCGATAAAAGAACCCACAACTCTTCTGAGTGATCCTTATAATATATATATATATATATATATATATATATATATATATATATATATATATATATATATATATATACAAACAACAAAGTTTATTGGGGTTGCAGTCAGAAGTTTGGCCGAGATGTTACAGAAACAATCTTTTGACTTTTGGTCTAGCTTTCGGAATTGTTTAATTCCTTTTTCAAGACATAGTCGTTGAGATTATTTGTAAGAAGCTATGACACTCAACATTAATAACAAACATATACACTATAACTTATACAATAATGGACATAATACATTTTAAAATTTAGTTAAAAATAATAAAAGTTCTAAAAATTCGTTTTCTACATCTTCTTGGTGTGTTTTAACTTCTTTAAAAGTTAAGACACACCAAGAAGATGTAGGAAACGACTGCAGCCCCAATAAACTTTGTTGTTTGTTTAAATTGACAGTCACGAATATCCAGTATTCATTACATATATATATATATATATATATATATATTTCTTAGAAAGGGCTTTAGTGACTATGTGAGTATTAATTGTGATTATTAATATATACGGATATCTTTGGTCTTGTAGTCAATATTGGCCTTTAAGTCAAACTCTTTAAAGTTTGCTGAGCTTTCGAGTGTATTTAACTCTTTTTCAAAACATTCCTTTCTGAGGATTGTATTGTAAAATTCACAAAATTACTTAACATATTGACATTATTAATTTTAATGTTAATATGTTAAGTAATTTAGCTAATTTTACAATACAATCCTCACAAGATATGTTTTAAAAGAGAGTTAAATAAACTCGAAAGCTCAGCACGAGCTAATACACGGAACCAACGTCGAATCAGTAAACCAATACGTATATCTGGGACCAAAGATTAACTTCAAAAATGATTACAGTCAGGAAATCAAAATCAGAATAGAAAAGGCTAGAGCAAATTTCAACAAAATGAGAAGAGTGCTATGTACCAGGGATTTAAAACTGGAAAGGTTAGGTTGGCGAGGTGCTATGTTTTTTCGACTTTATTTTATGGAATGGAATCTTGGACCTTGGATGCAACATCAATGAAAAAACTGGAATCGTTCGAGCTGTGGGTATATAGAAGAATTCTGAAACTATCGTGGACAGAACACGTCACAAACAAAGAGGTTTTGAGAAGGATTAATAAAGAAATGGAAATTTTAAATACAATTAAAAGCAGAAAATTAGAATATTTCGGACATATTACACTTGGAGCGAAATACACCTTGCTCCAACTGATTATGCAGGGAAAGATTCAAAGAAAGAAAAGCATACGGGGCGTAGAATGTCATGGCTGCGCAACCTGAGGAGAGTGGTACGGATGTACACCAAATGAACTTTTCAGAGCAGCCGTCTCAAAAGTCCGAATAGCTATGATGATTGCCGACCTCCGCCGCGGTGATGGCACTTGAAGACCATATACCATTTTTGGTTTTTTGTTTTGCCAGACATGCCATTACTTTTTACTTTTATTATTCACTCGCATTATAATTTTCCTTTTGTTTTAAACGTTTTAACGTATTCCTTTTCCTAGACAGCTGTAGCTTCCTCCGTGGTTGGTGTTGGTTGTTGCCCTGCAAACCATCAGGGTTTTCTAACTCTAATGCCACAATTTGGTTGCATTGCTCCTGTAGTGATCCTTTCCCAAGTTAATATGCTCCTTTTCTAACTTGGCTGCACCGTACTGAAGACAACCAATAGTTATAAATACGTATATACGGTTGCCTTCCATCGATATACCATTTTTGGTATATACCGATTATATATATATATATATATATATATATATATATATATATATATATATATATGTATGTATATATATATATATATATATATATATGTATGTATATATATATATATATATATATATATATATATATATATTGTAAAACTTTATATTATTTCACAGACGTATATTCTGTGATGAATATCCTTTACTTCAAGCCCTAAAGTTCTATAATTATTTGATTATTTTTATTTTTTTATTGTAAAATCTCATATCATTACCTAGTAATATTTTTATATTTTGTCATAATATATCGGAAACATGTTATCCTTAAAATATTTATTCATTTGATTAATTCTTATACCATAACATAAAGATAAATTATTCGAAGTTCACACCGTTTTAATAGACTCATTAAGAGGATTCAGTCTTGTAAACTTTGTAAAACTTTTTTTCTTCTTTAAAGGTTGAAAGACCTTGTTTGTCTCCTAGCTTTTTTATACGTAAGGAGGATTGAAAATACCTAATACAGTAGTATTCTTTTAGTCGATCTCCGTAAGAAGACAAGTTAGAAGTCAAAAAAAGAGCAAGAAGAAAATTTAAGCTGTGGGCCTTTATTTTTTAGATACAGTCCATAATCACCAAAAATGGGTTTTCTTTTATTTTGTTATAGATTGAAGGATCAAGAGCTTAAAGTTTTCCCCTGGATCCCTCCGGAGGTCAGCAGTTTTCCTATTCGACACAACAACCGAACCTTCAGAACCGACAGGAAAGTGCCCCTCAATCTTTATAATAAATTATTGTTCTGAAGCTATTTTTTTGTGGCATTTTAAAGTTATTACTATTTTTAAGGGAATAAGCTACAATTAAAGGTTAAAATAAGTTTGTTGACGTTTTAATTTCCACTTCGGAAGTCGTTCTCAAGATACGAACATTAAAAATTAAACAAATTTTGTTTTTTGTTACTTGGTGAAAAATTCTTCTAATAATTTAATTTTATCTGACTCATTTATATTGACAATACAGACATATATTATACATTTTAAAGTAGACGACTTTAAAATTCTACTGATAATATTGCTGAGTTGCGTTTCTGGGACGACTTTATTGTAAGATAGTTCATTCGATTACATGAATTCAACTTTAACGTAAGAATATCTGGTAGAAAAAATCATAGCATGTAATTCGTCTTTAAAAAGACAACCACATGCCATGATGACAGTAAAATTCTCCTGTTAGTGATTACAAAGTAAATCATGAAGAAAAAAACAGGAAAAAAACTATTCTGATAATGGTATCCTATAATACTATCCTAATATGGTAAGTATTTGGTCTTACATTTAGTTTACTCTCAATAAACACCAAATTCTGATTTTATAAGTTTGTTATTTAAATACTAATAGTGGTATTTTCCTTTTATTAACTTCTCTTTTAATATGGGTAATCAGATCCTACTGCATTCTGCTTAAGATTATTTACTGCTACATGTCTTTTTGAGGTAACACACTTGTAGTAACTTTTCTGTGGATGATTGGTTTTTCATACTGTTCTTTTAAGATAACTGATGATGCTTTCTGATTAGAAAGCGAAACGTCTGCAATAAATAAATACAGTAGCCATCTCCTTTGTCTTTTTTCTTCACCTTTTGACCGAAAAACCCACCACTCTTTGACTGATCCTTATTCTTTATATATATTTAAATATATATATATATATATATATATATATGAAACGATTCAGATAACATTAAATTATTGGAAGAATTTTTCACCAAGTAGCAAAAAACAAAATTTGTTTAATTCATTTTTTTTAATCATTTTGAGAACAATTTTCGAAGTTAAATTAAAACGTCAACAAACTTATTTAAACCTTCAGTTGTGCCTTATGACCATTAAAATATTAATTACTTTAATTATTTATTTGTAATTATAAATTAAAATAATATCTATTACTTCCTCTTCAAGGTTCAAAATTATTATTTTTTTTTTTGTTTTTTTTAACCATATCGATATCAGCTACTAATCATTGATTCTCCTTTTTTTCTAAAAATAAGAACGTTTAAATTATAAGTATATTAATTAGTAACTGTCGACCAGTGGATGAGGTCATAACGCCCCTGTAATCTCTCTCAGTTTAGGTTTTTCGTGCACACAAATAAAAATAAATGGTATTTTTTTTTCATATACATATACACATATATAGTATGCTCCAACAAAAAATTTGACAACTTCAGAAACTTAGAAATCAAGAGTTTCTTTCAAGAAACTTAGAAATCAAGTATTGGAAGGAGCACAAATTTTCATGCAAACTTCATGAAAAAAAAACCCCAGTTTTTTTTAAATAGCAAGTGTGGTCAAGTAGTAGATCATTTAAAAGGGAATTTTTTCTCTACCCGACACTCCACGTTACCTATGATATTAGATTTGTCAACGACTTATTAATCAGACATAATATTGTAAATGCTTACAAAAATGGGATATTCTAGGGAAGAAAGAAGAGAATTAGTTAAGCTATACCATCGAAATAAACAGTCTGTTAAGACTATGGCAAGGATCTTTAATATGAACCACCCAGAAAAAAACGTAAGTCACCAATTCAACTGATAAAACATTTAACTAATAAGCTTGAAGCTACAGGTGACGTTAATAACACAAAGCACGAAGTAGACCATTGAGTGCGAAATGAAGCAATTGTAGTGGCGGTATTGGGTCATTTACAAATGGATAGTCGACAGTATTTGAGACAACTATCTCGAAGTTTATCGAATTATAAGATTCCATAAATTTCACCCTTGTAAAATACGATTACTTCATTAAATAAACGAAGATGATCCTAATCGTCGGCTTCAATAATTTTGTGAAGAATTTAGTGAAATCTTAAATAAAAACCAACATCGATTGAACAATACATGTTTTCCTGACGAGTGTACTTTTATGTTAAATAGTGAAGTTAATAGACATAATTGTCGTTATTGGAGTAGGAGTAACCCTCATTTATTCATGGTGACACATTGTATACTAACACCTCAAAAATTAAATGTATGGTTTACCATTTTAGAGAATCACGTTATTGGACCATATTGGATCATTATTTGTTGAAGGAAATCTCAACGAAACAACCTATTTAAATTTATTAGAAGACAGTATTGATCCGCTGATCATTTTGAATCAACATTTTCCAGGGCGTTAGATTGGCAGAAGGCGTCCAATAGAATGGCCGGTCAGATCACTTGATCTTTCGACTTCATATGTTTTTTGTGGGGATACCCAAAATCAAAAATATACGCCAATCAGGAATTTCTTTAAAGTAGCTAGGTTACGTTGTAGCATGTATAAATTCCTTATAACCATCGAATATTCAATGTATATACATAGCGAAAAGAATTCTGATTGGCTAGTCCCTTTGACTGATAGGAGGGCGACTGAGCAAGACCAAGAGCCAGTACGATAGAGCGTTATTGGCACACCGAGGTGTTTTTCCTGGAGGATGCAAGAATATTGGCAGCAAGGGTAAGTAGAAATGGACTTGCACTAAATGTAAGGTGTATTTTTGCCTTCAAAAAGATCGCAACTATTTTGTTAATTTTCATGAAAAATAAGTACTCACATTTTATATTATTTACTTACTTTTTATTTAAATTTTTAATGCATTGTCATTTTCCAACAAATACCATAATTAAATTAATTTACTACCAATATCTACAATGGTAGACATTATTTTTTTGGTAAACTAGGGGGAAATTAAAAAAAAAACAATACCAGTGTGTTAATTATTATATTTTACCAATATGTTACCCAAAAAATAACTTTTATTTGCGAAAACAAAAACTTGTGAGTCAAAAGTGTTAAGGGACAAAAAATAGAACAAATTAATAATCTATGTACCACCATAAAATATTTGAGAAAAAATATAAACAATAAGTGTAATCCAATAAAAGAAATACTCGTTAGAATGGAATACAGGTAGAAAATATTTATGAGCACGAAGACATTTATAAAGATCAGACAATGCTCAGAACTCGGCTGGTCAGATGCTGCACTTTCTTTGTTTTACTCTAGGGATCCGAAAGTTTGACAACGGACACGCAAACAGAAAAAATATTAGCTATATTTAAAACATATGGCATTAGAAAGACGTCAAAATTAATCGTTAAATGACCTGAGGAGGTGGTTTGACTGCTCATCTACAAATAACCTTTTGCTGCAGTGTGCAATACTAAACTTTTATTCACAAGATAAATTCTCAAATGTCGATAATTCATAAATAAAAAAGTGTTGTTTTATTTATGTCGACGGTTTCATAACAAGTATAAATTTAGTTAGGTGCTGAATAAATTATATATAGGTAAATTATATAAAAATCAGATAATTAATGTCATACAAATAAAAATAAATTAAAATGTTCCGTCAAGGACTAACTGGGTCAACACATTTCTTGTTAAAATATAATTTTAATACATAGTTAGCTATTGATGTATTACTGTCATTATAAAAACTTAATCATAACATCACTGACTACGATTTTTTCTTTATGACACTACATAATTAAGTCGATTTTTTTAATTTTCACTTCTTTCCCAGTTAACTAGCTATTACTCGTATTTTTATATTTTAACTTAAAATATTTCCAATCACCTATTAATGTATACAATAATTATTATTTTTGTTACTCAATACATTATTACAGTTGATAATATCGCTGTCACGGTGGAACACTGACACAACTACAAAAGTGTAACATTTCAGGAGAGCCAAAAATATAAAACTATTTTACTTAATAACTTATGCAATGAAGCATAATGAAGTTACTGGATTAGTATTGCAGTTATACTTGGCCACCGTGATATACTGTAACGCTATTATACATTGGAACTGAATTCTTAATTTTTCATTCATAAATTTGATCCCCAATTGCAATTACGTCATTGTTGCCACAAAATAACTGAGGCAACAATAAGATCAAATTTAGGGACATTATTACAAAACGCTGCAAAAGAAGCGACACCAAACAATGCAGATAAAAATAAAATCGAGAATAGATTAAATATTCCACTAGAAATTAAAAAGCTCATTGCTGAAAAAAGAAGAGCAAGAGCCAAATGGCAACAAAGTTGGAAACCAGCGGATAAAACGTTTTACAATCGCTTAGCCAATAAATTAAAAACACAACTAAAAATTGCAAGAGAAGAGTCAGTCAAAAAATATGTAACACAACTTAATAGATACGACCATTCAATATAGAAACCAATCAAATCATCCTTAAAACCTCAAGCAACATCGCCACCAATAAGAAAAACCATAGACACACATAACCAATGGGCAAGAAGCGATAAAGAAAAATCCGAATTATTTGCTGAACATTTAGCAACAGTATTCCAACTACACAACAATGAAGAAGATCAAGAAATTATTAATTATTTCAACTCCCATGAACAACCGTCAGTAAATCCAATAAAATTAACAACACCCAAAGAACTTAAAGAAGAAATCTTAAGACTAAATATCAAAAAGTCACCAGGAATTAACCTAATAACTCCAAAAATGCTAAAAGAATTACCAAAAAAGGGTATAGTGATCTTTACATATATATTCAACGCACTATTAAGATATAATTATTGGCCTAACAATCTAAAAATTGCAGAAATACTTTTATTCCCAAAACCAGGAAAAGATCCAAGTGAAGTCTCATCTTATCAACCTATCAGTCTGTTATCAACAATCTCCAAATTACTAGAAAAACTTTTAATCCAGACCTTACAGGCGCAGACTGGATACAAAATTTTCAGTTTGCTGATGGTATCACTAGATGTACGTCAAGCTTTTGATAAGGTTTGGCATAAAGGACTTTTTTATAAAATAAACAAATATTACCACCATTCTTTCGAATACTTACATCGTATTTGGAATACCGACAGTTTAGAACAAAAGTAAATGGAGAAATATCTAAAATGCATCCCATTCAAGCGGGAATTCAACAGGGCAGCGTCCTGGGACCTTTATTATATATATATATATATATATATATATATATATATATATATATATATATATATATATATATATATATATATACTTCTGATCTACTAACTTCACATAACGTAACAATTGGCACATTTGCAGATCACACGTAGCACTTACAAGTCACAAACACATTAATATAGCTACACAACAACTCCAAGACTATTTGTATGAGCTTGAAAACTGGCTAAAACAATGGAAAATAAAAATCAATGAACACAAGTCACCCCACTTAACTTTCACCTTACGACGAGAAACACTAGGGCTACTTCTTTTTCTGGTTCCTATCCGTTTCGGATGTTGGAAATCATATTGGCAATCATTACCTTGCTCGCTGCGGCTCGAAACAGCTCCGTTGAGGTTTTCTTAAACCATGTTCTTAAATTCCGCAGCCATGATATTCTCCTTCTACCTGGTCCTCGCTTACCTTTGACTTTACCTTGCAATATAGACTGTAGCAGGGGGTAACGGTGCTGATTTCTCATAACGTGTCCCAGATGTTGAAATGTTATGCATTTGATCGTAAACACAATCTCTAGGGCTACACCTGGACCAAACGCTGTGTTGGAAAGAGCACATCACCAAAAAAAGAAAACAAATTCAACTAAGACAAAAAGAAATCAATTGGTTAATTGGAAAAAACTCCAAACTGTCAATAAATAATAAAATCCTAATTTATAAAACATTTAGGGATGAAAAATTAAGAATTTAGAATTTAGTTTTAGAAAGAAAAATTTAGAATTTAGTTTTAAAGATAAAATTTCCACAGACATACTCATTTTGTAAAATTTTTGGTTACCTAGCTAGTTTTGAAACGTGGCATCGAAATAAGCACAAATCATTGAAAAAGTTTATTAAACAAATCTAAAATTGTAGTAAAAGCAAACAATTTTAATAAAAAGGAGCTTAAAAATAAAATTGAAATTGCAAAAATGTATCAACGAAAAATTTAATCGTAAGAGGCTTTTGAAAGTAACTGTTTCAAATCTTTTAGTTTGTTATCACCTAAAGAAATTTTTGAAGAGTAAGACCTACGCAGCTGGCATTTATGTGAAAACAATTACAACGAACTCCTACCTCTTCTTTTTTGGAAAAGCATCAACTTTCGTTCACGTTGATTGTTTATAACTTTTTTATACAGAAAGTAATCTTTCCCTTTTAAGCTTTGACGTAGCATTACCTCAGTTATTTTGAAGTCACGGCTTTCCTCATCTTTGTTGAAATCTAGTCTCATTTTATTGTACGCTGCTTTTACATCGTAAAACTCAGTGAAATCCATTTTTTTAAAGGTTAAAACAGCTCCTGCTTTCTAAGCATTCCTAATTAACGTATTGCTCGGGAATATATATGGGCCTTGATTTGGTTGCTCTCTTCACTACTTTTTCTAGTATGCTGTGGACTGAATCACCTTTATTTTGGGTGTGACCGTGAACAAGGTACTCGCGAGTAATAAAATTGATAGAATAGAAAATAGCATAGAATAGAATAGAATAGAATAGAATAGAATAAAATAGAATAGAATAGAATAGAATAGAATAGAATAGAATAGAATAGAATAGAATAGAATAGAATAGAATAGAATAGAATAGAATAGAATAGAATAGAATAGAATAGAATAGAATAGAATAGAATAGAATAGAATAGAATAGAATAGAATAGAATAGAATAGAATAGAATAGAATAGAATAGAATAGAATAGAATAGAATAGAATAGAATAGAATAGAATAGAATAGAATAGAATAGAATAGAATAGAATAGAATAGAATAGAATAGAATAGAATAGAATAGAATAGAATAGAATAGAATAGAATAGAATAGAATAGAATAGAATAGAATAGAATAGAATAGAATAGAATAGAATAGAATAGAATAGAATAGAATAGAATAGAATAGAATAGAATAGAATAGAATAGAATAGAATAGAATAGAATAGAATAGAATAGAATAGAATAGAATAGAATAGAATAGAATAGAATAGAATAGAATAGAATAGAATGGAATAGAATGGAATAGAATAGAATAGAATGGAATAGAATAGAATAGAATAGAATAGAATAGAATAGAATAGAATAGAATAGAATAGAATAGAATAGAATAGAATAGAATAGAATAGAATAGAATAGAATAGAATAGAATAGAATAGAACAGAATATGAATATGCTTTTATATCACTGAAAATTGTAAAATTTTATGGACAAAGCTTACAAAATGTCAGAAAAATAACAATAATAACATCATAAAATAAAAGATAATAACATATAAAATCCATTGCAAAATTTAAATAAATCGCAAATTGTATAATAAAACCTTACGAACTAATATGAAACTCTTCCACTGAGTAATTATATGGTCTTTCAGATAGATAGACTTTTGTCAATATACGGAACTCAAGGAAAGAAGTGCATAGTGAGATTTCATCTTTTTATCGGCTAGTTGGTTGAAAATAATGTGAGAATTTACGAGAGATGTACCAAGAAAAAATTCCACAGGGAGCTACCTGTACCATTTCAGTAACTTTCGTAGAGGTGAATTATAACTTGCCATAGAGTCTGACTGGTCAATTGAGGACTCTGCCTCATTGTATTCCATTACAGATGAGGTTTATGAACAACACCACTTTGTCTCTGAATTGCTCGAGTTTCGGTAGTGTGTTTAGTAAGTAGATAGTAACAAGACGTCTTTTTTGTCCTTCCACTTCAAAACGCAGATGCCTCTCTCGTTTTCCAGCCTAAACGTTTCCTTTTTTTAAAATTTTTTATGTATTACTTCTTTAGGGTTTTCACGACGATTTGGTCTTAGCGTCCCAATATAGTGAGTTTCCTTGTCAAGTAAAATGTTAGCTAACTCTAGGCTTGCAGAGTAGTTATCAGCTACTATCAAACGTCCTGAATTCAAAAGGCGTTCTGATAGGTTAATCACTACATTTGTTGGTACAGAAGCGTTGCCTTCATTTTTCTTTTTACCTGCATAAATCCTTATATTCCACGTGTAGCCATTGTCACTGCAAAGTTTAAGAAGCTTAACCCCATACTTACGCGTCTTTTGCGGTATGTACTGCTTTTTTTACTAGCCGACTTTTGAAAGGAATTTTACCGTGACTTATCCATTTTATTTTAAGAAATAATAATTGTTGTTACTATTATCTAACTCTAAAAATCACACGAGCAAAATCTACTTACTTAGTAACAATCAAACCTCTACTGATAAAATATTGGTCAAAACAACCACTCAGCAGAATAATACTCGACAAGTCTCATCATGAACAGAACGATATAGTAAGACTCCTCATTTTTATGGAGTACCGAAAATTCATAAAACGACTATACCACTTAGACCTATTTTTAGTACCATGAATTCTCCTTGTAGTGAACTATCAAAATTTTTAAGAAACATTTTAAAACCATTTACAAATAAAAATGTCACATTCATAAAAAATACACAACATTTTGTAAATAAATGATCAAATATTGAATTTAATTCAAATAATACTTTGGTAAGTTTTGACATAAATAGTTTATTTATGAATGTGCCATTAGAGAGTGAAGATTCATTGGCAACTATAACAAGACTAAACATATCGGCTATAATGGAGTTATTAACATTATGTACTGATAATACACATTTTCAACTAAATAATGAATTCTATAAACAAAATTTTGGTCAAGCAATGGGCTCTAGTTTATCTCCATTCTTAGCCGATATATTTATGGAAGATTTTGAAACAAATATAATTTCTAATCAAAACTTAAAACCCACGGTATGGTGGAGGTATGTAGATGATGTATTCTCAATATGGTCTCATGAATTAAAGTTGTTGGACACATTCCTAAATGATATAAACGATAAAGAAGAGACAATGAAACATTTACCATGAAAAAGGAATATAATAACACGCTAGCTTTCCTGGATGTTTTAATCTATAAGAACGATACTGGATATGAGACTCAGGTGTATAGAAAACCAACACACACCAATATATATTTAAATTTCAAATCAAATCACAATATTAATGTAAAAAAGGAAATAATTAAATCCTTATACGATAGAGCCAAAATTACTTGTTACAACGAAAATTCGTTCTTGGAGGAGAAACATTTGTTAACATCTGTTTTATTAAAAAATGATTAACCTTTATCAATTATAAATAAGGAATTTTCAACAATCGATCGAATAGAACATAACAACTTAGAACGAGATTCTACAGCATACACAAGGAATAATACGAGGAAAATAACAATACCGTACATAAAAAGGATTATCAGAAAAACTTAAAAGGATAGGAAATAAATGCAACATTTCAACAACATTCAAAACAACAAACACGTTGAGATCTATTGTGTCCAAAACCAAACCTAACAATGAACAAGAAAGGACAAAGAATTGCATTTATAAAATAACTTATATATAAACGTAAATGCGATCAGTTTTATTTAGGTGAAACATCAAGGCCATTAAATGTTAGAATAAGTGAACATCAATATTATATTAAAAATAGAGAATTTGATAGATCTGAAATATGTAAACACGCATGGATAATGAACATAGGGTTCAATGGAATAATTCAAATGTAGTCCTAAAAGAAACGGATGGTAAAAAAAGAAAAATCAAAGAAGCGGCTCTAATTATGCTAAATGAGGCCAATTGTGTCGCAAATTCCTCGGCAGAATGTAGTAGGATCTGGTTACCAATATTGAAAGAGGAACTTATTAATAAGAAAATACCAGTATTAGTAAGTCAGTAACATATGGAGGATGCATCATTTATGTTTTTTAAATAACGAAACATTTAAAATCAGAATTTTGGTGTTTATTGAAGGTAAACTAAATGCACGAACAAATACTTACCATGTCTGGATAGTATTATGAGGTTATTTTTCCTGGTTTTCCCCTCATAATTTACTATGGAATCACTAACAGGAGAATTTTACTGTCATCATGTCATGTGTTTGTCTTTTTAAGACGAATTATATGCTATGATTTTTTTCTGACGGATATTCTCAAGTTAAAGTTGATTTCAGGTAATCGAATGAACTATCTTATAAGTAAAGTCGTCCCAGGAGCGCAACTCAACCATATTGGCAATATCATTTTAAAGTCGTCTACTTGCATAATGTATGTCTGAATTGTCAATATAAATGTGTCAGATAAAATTAAATTATTAGAAGAATTTTTCACTATGTAACAAAAAGTAAAATTTGTTTAATTTACTGTTTGTGTTTTGGAACGATTTCCGAAGTGGAAATTGAAACGTCAATAAACGTATTTTTATCTTTGATTGTTGCTTATTCCCAGTTAAATAGTAATTAATTTAAAATGCCACAAGAAAATAGCTTCAGAACAATATGAACAGAACGACCGCCCGACCGACCGCTTGGCACTACGGGAATAGTGCCTATGTCGTCTACGCTCCGGAGGTTGTATTCGACCGCTGACATATTTTTTCAAAAATTGGGACTAATAAATGAAATTGGTAAAATATTAGTAATGGAAATATTTCAGTTGGTTGTCAGATGAACTTTTTCAACTTGGCACCATGGACTTTTTTAAGCATTTTTGTGGCAGTCAACCTATTAAAAAATCCGCACATACATCAATTAACGTCTCAGTCTTTAATAATCAAGAATCCAGCATCTTACACACCTCTGCTTTCCAAATTCCAGGCACCAAATGTTGATAAAAACATATAGTGCCTTAATATTACATTTTTTAATTCTTGAACCTTTAATAAGACATGTGTATATGACCTACAATCCAAACTTTTCTCTAACTTCATTCCATCTAAAAAATACATCTTCTGCAATTATTCCACTATATGTTGAATCCGTTGACGACTTTGTATAATTATTGTTTAATAATTATACAGGGTGTTAATAGCAATCAGCTTACTATGACTTTTTGTATTTGTAATCGTCTAATATTTTTAATGAGTAGTCATCGGAATTTTTTTTTGTTAAATAAAAACTTAATTTGCCGTTTTTTCAAAATAAGTTGAAAACATCTGTTTTTTGAGTCGTCAGATTCAATAATTTTTGGTTTATTTGAGAATTTTAAATCTTATTAGTTTTTATAAAAGGCAATCGGACAAATCTTTAAGTCACGTGTACGTCCGCTATTTAGTTGACAAGTTTAGAGAAATGGGATCAGTACAAAATAAAAAAAAGTGATGTCCCAAGATTACTGAGTGAAGCATCCCAAATTTAGGTCCTTGGAAATTTTGAAATAGAGCCTACTGCATCAAAACGTTAAGTATGTACAATGACAAGACTTTTACATGAGTCGGTTAGAAAGGTGTTGAAATTACATAAGTTTCACCAATACACAACAAAAATTGTTCAAGAACTAGGTGATGATCATCCAGACCGACGAATTGAGTTTTGTGAACTCCTGACTGAAAGAATTTGCATTGAGCCGGGAATGTTAAAAGATATTTGTTTCACTGATGCATGTACTTTTATGCTAAATGGTAATGTAAATAAACAAAACTGTCGGTACTGGAGTAATGCAAACCCGCGTCGATTCAGAGAAGATCACACTCAATATCCTGAAAAACTAAATGTTTGGGGTTCATACCAAGCAATTTAATTGGCGAAATTTTTCTTGATATGCTAGAAAACACCATCGAATTGTGCATGCATTTAGAGAACTAAAGGACGATCTAGGCAACCTAACTCTAGACGAAGATTTGCTGCACTTCCAACAAAATGGAGCACCTCCACACTATGCAGCTCCAGTTAGGCACTGGTTGGATACTAATTATCCAAACAAATGGATTGGAAGAAAAGGTCCTATTGAGTGACCACCGAGGTCACCAGACTAACAGTCACCTGACTTTTTTCTATGGGGTTACCTCAAGTCACTTGTTTATAAAACTCAACCTGCGTCACTTAGGAATTGCGAGAAAGAATTACGCAAGCATGTCCCGCTAATACTAGAACAACATTTGCCAAAGTTCGTGCAGAATTTGAAAATAAGCTGGGTTATTGTTACAAAACAACGGAATCCTCTTAAAACATTTACTTAATTGACATTTTTAACAAATTTGTAGTTAAACAAAAACCTCATTAAATTTTTCATTTAAGCCAAAGTTTCACAATTATTGCTACATCCTGTATAATTATTATTTATACCATTGAATATCATGTTTTTTAGTGTTTTCAATGATGTAGGGGTTTGCAATTTTACCTTTTTTAGTTGTGGTGGGTGGGGCCTAGGGTGTTGATGGGGGTGAGGTCTCTTTCATGTCATTTTAGTTTGCCCTTACTATCCTAGAAACAGTTTCAAGCAATAGTGAGCAATAAGGTAAGCTTCATTATCTATTTTCCGAAAGAAAAAGCAAATATTTTAAACAGCCAGAATACTTGTATTAAGTTTGTAGTTGATTCAGGGTGTACTTAGCTACGGAGCAATAAGGGCCATTTTAGTGAACAAAAAACAGGTTAATCACTTAATAAAGTTTGCAAAGGCTAATTAATAATGCGTTAGAACAAATTATGAAGGAACATTGCTTTTAATTTTTTTATATGGTTAGAAAATTAGGTAAGACAATGTTTTTGTTTGTAAAAATTTAACACATAATTTGTTTTCTGTCAAAAAGATAGAATCAAATGGCTTTGAAATAGTTTTTCAAAATAAAAAAGTTCCAATAAGTTAGATTAGGAGTATTCTTGTAAAGCAAAATTTAAATTGTATTTTGTGCATGTTAAATTTTAACTTAAATGTAGAATTTGATAGTGTAGTAAATTTAACGCCAATAGCGATTATAATATAGGGAGATCAATTTATAGCACAAGAGAATGGAACATGCCACAGAATATCCACCAAGTGGAAAATGTGATGTTTGCAAGGAAAGAAAGCAAACAAGGAAACCACTTAAGAGGTTGTTAGATGACAGAAAAGTTAAAAATATTTTGGAATGTGTCTCAAGGGATGAAAATGTTTTATACCTGTTACAGATCAATATTCTCATTTTTAAGAGTATATTTGTGGTTTAAATTGCCGATGTTGAAAATCATTTTCAGAGACTAAGAGTAAGATTAAGATGTGATAATGGTGGATAATATGTATGACATGATATTAAAAATCTTTGCAGGCAAAAGACAGTCAAAGTTGAAGGTACCGTACCAAGAACACCTAAACAGAATGATGTAGCAAAGAAGTATAACCAAAAACTTTTAGATAAGATGTCTCATTTCTCAAGCAAGTACATGCAAAGTTATTGGCAGGAAGCTATAGGAACAGCATTGTTTCTCAATAACAGAACATGTACTTTAAGATTATGTGAATAAAGTATCAGCTGAAATTTGGTTTAAACAAAATCCAGACTTGTCCAAAAAGAATCAACATAACAAAATTGACAAAAGAATTTAGAAAAAAATGTACCTTGTAGAATATACAAACAATAAATACCGTCTTTGGAATCTGGAAATAAATGAGGAAAAAGTGGTAGTTGCACGGAATGTTGTATTTTTTAAAAATAAAACACAGAAAACATTAGATTTCTACACTTCCATAAAATTTATTTTTACTACAGCTGTTTGGGCAGAGTGCTTTTTTCAACTGAAATATTACTGAATAAGTATGTTACCTGAATAAGTTTACGGTATGAAGGTGTAGTGCGTACACAACATCTGTTTTTCTATTATTGAAAGCACTTTTGTGTTCTCCTATGCGTTTGTTAAATGTTCTATTAGTTTTACCAATGTAAATGTTTAAACAGTCACTTAGACAATCAGTTAGATAATATGAAAATAGGAGAATGATTGCTGTCATAAAAGTCATCAGCGGCTTTCAAAGTTAGTAAAGGTGCTGGTTTGGGATCACTAAAGCTAAGATCTATTGAAAAGAATGTCCCAGAGGAAAAATTTAAGTGTGTACTAGAACCTGTACTTAATATGAACGAGCCCGTACAGTTAATTAGGTTTTCAATAGATTTGCCTTTATTTGACGTGTGATTAGGTCACCACATGGAATGATGGGCATTGAAATCGCTTACAAGAATGTATGGTGAGGGACGCTAATAAATAAGCTCTATTAGTTCTATATCCTAATAGTAAGTTTATTTTGGCAACCGTTGACTATGGCGATAGTCTCCAGTTCGGAGGTGAAAGAGAGATGAGACAAAAATAGTTCACTGGAAATAAAAATTGAAGTCTCACTACTGGCTCTGTTGCACTCAGATCGAAACAATCATATCTTTATTAGAATTTGTGAAAACTAATAAATTAAAAAATACAGATGGAATCAAAAGTCGGTTACTTTTAACATAGTTGTAAACATTTACCAATACAGAAGTTATCGACCGTTTATGTAGATAAGCTGTTTCTTTTTCCGAGGTGCAATAAAATGATATATGAATTTTGTTAACAACTAATTAAATTTTTTTTTATTTAAATTAATGTGTCTTGGCTGCAATGGCCATTGACACAAACAATATAATATACAATATATATATACAATAATTACAATAAGCACATATTACTAATTGCTACAGTTACTCTATAAGCTTAGAACCTATGATTAAATAATACAATAGTTTTATCACTAAGTTATATATAAGTTAAGGTAAAGTAGAAGAAAAACAAGGGGTCATATTCTGTTAAACAACTGAATGTCTTTTAAGAAACCAATTAGGTGAAAGACTTGATCGGGCGAGTTTAAAAGGTCTTTGATATTTGGCTTAAGTTTATGTTGCACTCTGTGTTTTGCGTACCGGGGACACTCGATTAGGATATGTTTCACAGTTAATACACTTGAGCAGATTTGGCAATTGGACTTCGGCTCGGATTTCATTAAATACTCATGTATAAATCGGGTATGTCCTATTCTTAACCTTCGGATGACAGCTTTTTCGTTTCTAGACATTTTTGGAAGTTCAAATTTTTCAACAGTTTGCCGGATCTCATGTAATGCACTCTTGATTGTGATCCAGTAGGTTTGCCAGGTATGATACTGTTGTTGCTTAAAAATTTGCTTTAAGTCATTACAGATTTGAATTATGTTGAGCTTTTGAGGATTTACTGTTTACACAAGAAGCTTGCTTGGCTGATTGGTCTGCTTTTTCATTACCAGGGATGCCAATATGGGATGGTAGCCAGATGATCGTGACATCTACACCTTGAAAAGCGAGAGCACTGTGTATCCTATGGATTTCTTGCACTAAGGGATGCTGAGAGTATAGGCTTTTAATCGATTGTAGTGACGACTGGGAGTCTGTGCATATTGCTTGGTTTTTATGATCTGTTTTTAGTTTTTTAAAAGCCTCTAGTATCGCATAAAGTTCTCCAGTATATACGCTGCATATACTTGGTAAAAAAGATGATTTGATTACTTCATTATGTGTGGGAACGGCACATCCAACGCCTGCTTCGCTTTTGGAGGCATCTGTATACAAAATTGTTTGGAATTTGTTCCTGTTTATGATTTCTTTGAAGTGTTAGCTTATGAGAAGACTTGAGGTTTCATGTTTACTGTATTCTAATAGGGAAGTGATTGAATGTGGGATTGGTGTATTCCAAGGCGGAGTATCTGGGATTGGGAAGGGATCTGTCTTAGTAAGGTCGATGGTGTTTCTTAGAGTTAATTTCTGGATATCTATTATTGATTTGATCCTTTGCAAGGTCTCCGGAGGCGATGTTGAAGTAATTAAATGGTAGACTGGATTGGATGGGTTTGCGGATACGGAAGCAAAGTAGGATTGAAGAAGATACTCTCGTCGTATCCAGAGAGGTGGTTCATTAGCCTCGCAGTAAAGGCTATCTATGGGACTAGATTTGAAAGCACATAAGCAAAGACGAATAAAAGTGTTATGCACAGAGTTTAGTAGCTTTAAGTCAGATTTTGATGCAGACATGTATATGATGCTGCCGTAGTCCAGTTTTGAGCGGATTAATCTCTATATATATTAAGTAAGATGGTTTCGTCCGCACCCCATGTGTACTTTGATAGTGCCTTGATGATATTGAGTCTCTTCATTGCATTGCCCTTTAATACACTAATATGCTGTTTCCAAGTTAGCCTACTGTCAAACGTTAAACCAAGTATTTTTTGATGGGTGACTAGTTGCAATGAAGTTTCATTAAGGGTGATAATTGAACTTTGGCTGCCGGGTTTTCTGCTAAACCGTATTAATTTTGATTTAGTCGTTGAAAGAGCTAATCCGGTTTTTTTGGACCATTCGCTAAGTTGATTTACAGCGGTTTGGAGTACGTTGCAGGTGGCGATTGTACTTTTTCCATGACAATATAAAATAAGGCCATCTGCATATATTAAGTGCTTGACTGGTGGACAAATACTGGAACAAATATCATTTATTGCAAGAATAAACAGTGTTGTACTAAGTACAGAACCTTGTGGAACTCCATTATTTTGCCTGAATGTCCCCGAAATGTCTCCATTTGTTTTCACTTTCAACGTTCTTTGTTGTAAAAAGTTTTTTTATGAAGGAGTAAATATTTCCTGTTATCTTGTATTGACGAAGCTTTTCAAGAATGGCTTGACGCGAGATAGTATCGAAAGCTCCTTCAATATCAAAGACAGTAGCGATCAAATCCTGTTTGTTTGAAATAGCGGAAGCTATTTGTGTTTGTAATAGCACTAAATTGTCTAGGGTTGAACGGTGACGTCTGAAACCGGATTGCGATGAGTCAATTATTGCATATTTTTAGAGAAGCCGTGTTAATCTTGAATTAATCATTTTCTCAAACAGTTTACATAATGAACAGGTTAGAGAGATAGGTCTGTAGGATTTTGTTAGGTTTGAGGGTAGATCAGATTTTTTTATTGGTATGATAATTGATTCACGCCACAGTTTGGGCAATTGCTGAGTATGCCATATCTAGTTATAAAGATTCAGCAGTGTTGCGAGACTGGAATAAGATAAATTTTTGATGAATATAATTGGGATATTGTCTGGTCTAGCGGCGGAGTTCCTACAAGAGGATAGTGCAAGTGCTAATTCTTCTTGTGTAAAAGGAAGGTTAATAGCATCAATGTCGTGACTACTAATTTGTTGATTAAGAGAAATTTGTATATTCTGGTCATTTGGACTTTTAATCTGTTCGACATCATACCCAAATTTCCATGCAAAACTTTCAGCCATGATTTGAGCAATTATCTGGTTATCTGTTATAACTTTTACATTCAATGATATTGCTGGAATTTTTGGAGGTGTTTTATTTGTCTTATTTTTATCCAAACTTGAGATGGTGGGGTATCACTAGTAATTGTAGAGACAAAATTTTGCCAGGAATCTTTTTTGCTTTTTTTAAGGACATATTTCGCTTTGGCTCTTAGCTTTTTAAAATATATTAGGTTTTCTTGAGTTCTTCTTTTTCGATATCTGGTGAGGGCAGTTTTGCATTGCCATACACTTAGTTCACATTCTGAATTCCACCATGGTACTGCTTTTTTAGAGGGGCATATTGTTATTTTTTTTACATGATTTTCTGCAGACATAATAATGCAGTTATTAAAGAGAGTTATTGCCTCGTCTATATCTTCAGATTGTTGAAGTAATAAAATATGATCTTCGGCGCTAGTTTGAAAATTATTCCAGTCCGCTTTAGCGATATTCCATTTAGTAATGGTGCAAAAATTTTTATTGCTACTTGTTATGACTATCGGAAAGTGGTTACTATCATATAAGCTATCTAAAGTATACCATGAGAGTGAATCGGCAGACTTGGGATCACATATGCTTAGATCGATAGAAGAATAAGTTCGTGAGGCGATGTTAAAATATGTACTGGCTCCACTATTCATCAGACATGTATTATTGCAACTCAATACGGTCTCTACGGTTTTTCCTCTACCAAATGTTTTCTTTGAGCCCCACATGATATTCTGGGCGTTAAAGTCTCCAACTAGTATAAAAGGACTGGGAAGTTGGCGAATTAAGTTATCTAACTCGGTTTCTGTTAAGTTATAATTAGGTGGAATATATGTACTGCATATGGTTATTTGGTCGGGATACCAGACAGTTATTGCTATGGCCTCCAAATTGGTGGTTAGGATATATTGCATAGAGAATAAATCATTAGACACGAAGATAGATGTTCCCCCACTTGCTCTTGTAAACGTAGGCCGAAGGAAATGGTAACCTTCAAAGTTTTTAAGTTCACATCTATGTGTTTCCTTGAAATTGATTTCTTGAAGGCAGATAATATCTGCTTTTGTATTATTGATTAATTGTTGTAAGCGTTCTAAGCGAGGGTAGAACCCATCGCAGTTCCACTGCACTAACGTGAAAGTAAAATATTTTTAACATTGATTGAGAACGTTGAGAGGTCAGAGAAGAGTCGGTGAGATAATCTTCATCATTATTTGTAGATTGCGATGTTGTGCTTTCAATTTCTGAATTGTCGAAATTAAGTTGCTGTTTAATTTTCTTAGAAATCCTTGTGAATCTATTCTTAATTGTTCTATCTTCCAGTGAAGGGTATATTCTAAACATGTCGTCTAGTAATGATGGAACATTTTGAGTGAACTGCTGTGCTTCTTGTAGAGGGTTATTACTGCCGAATGAGTTGTCCAGAAAGGCAAGAAAATTTTCAACCGGTAAGGAGAATAAGTTTGGATTTTCTTGATAAAGATTATTAATTGTGAGAACAGAGGAGGCGGTTAATTTAGACTGATCGGGTGTGACTTTCTTGGGTTTTTTAGTTTTATGCTTTATGGGCACGCTTGCATCGGGTGAAGGCATTTTTATGTCTTTGATGGGTAAGTTAGTAGATGTGTATGTTTCTTGGGAAGTAGAATCGCTAGTCAGAACGAGTTCGTTTCTGACCAGTGGTAAGAGAAAGAAATTCATTGTTTGCAGCAATAGAAGTGGTGGATATCACGACAGTTTTTATCTGTTGACTGAGAACCGAATTTTGTGTTGTGTTTGGCGGTACCATATTGTTTGATATTGAGGTAGCAGGGATGGGTTCAGCTGGGGACGTTTGTTCATTAGGGAGAGGATTGCTAGGGAGATTTTGACAGTTATTTGCTGTATGTCCATGTTTTTTGCATAGAAAACATGCCATTTTTTCAGTAGAGAGAAATATTCTGTATGAATTATTGTCGAATGGAATTATTAATGATGTTTCGATTTCAAGGCTATCTGTAGTTGGGGTAACGTATACCTGTCTTCTGAAGCTCATAATATGCGTGAATTCATTACCGGGGATTCCAGCTTTGATGTGTGACACTGGTGAAGCAAGTTGAAGACCTAGATCTTGAAGGTGTTTTTCTATAATTTCATGAGGTATTGATGGACAGACGTTAGAAATTATTAGTCTCTTGGCTGGGGATACCAGTCTTCTTACGGGTAGTTCTACATAGTTGATTGTAATCGTAGGATTTTCTGTTAAAATATGTTCGACGAGTTCAGAGTTTGTTAAGTAGATGCATATCCGATTATTGGAAATTCTTGAGGCGAAACATATGTTTTTGGGGCTAACAATGTTACCTATGGCTTTGATGTAGTCGAGTAGTACTACGTTTGGTTCAGCATGTATTAATATTGCTTGATCTTTTTTTGGATATTTCGGTTTGGGTTTTGACATCGTAGCAGTTGCATATGAGTTTGGATTATTACTGATGATGTCGTTTCTAGACATGGTGTTGCTAACTGTAGGAGAACATTGATTTAAGTTGTTACTCATGTAGTCAAAAGTAACTATTTATGATTTTATTGCATTAAAGTTTCAAGTGATAGGCAGCAAATGTAATGCATGTCTGTATTACTGGTTGCCTGTCTAAAATTTCGACGAGCCCGTCCTTGATAGGACTGACTATGTCGAATATGGCAAAAAAAATGTCAACACAGCTGAATGTGTTGGTTAGAAAAGTATTAATAATAAATTTCTTACTGAATAATATTACAGCTTTTCACGTTAAAAACTCTACACAACAATCACTAATCACTTTCTGATGGTAATATACTTTTAAAAACTGGTATTTACTGTGATAAACGGCAAATTTTTACACTGTTTCACAGAGCGATATGTACTCGTTCGAATCAATTTGACGTCTCCTAATTAAAATTAAAACCTTCTAGAATTCTTAATTAATATCAAATATTTTCTGTTAAAATTTGAAACTTACCAAGTTTTGCCCAAGTATGTTCTTTAGTACTGGGTACGTATCTATTGATAGTACTTTTTAATATATCCACAAAATATAAACACTGTTTTTTATCGTCCCAATGTGGACCTTCACTTAAAAGAAATCCTGATAGAACTTTTTCCACTACAGGAGCCATAATGATGTTTGAAAGAAATGAATAAAAGCTGAGTACGCGGTAATTAAGTAGATTTAAAATTAAAAATGAATTAATAAATTAACTATCTGCACTTTTAATTACGCTGATAAAGAGGTTAATTACTTAACAAAGTTAATAGCCACTGTAGGAATGCAAACTCGTCTTAAGAAAACGTTCGCTTTTTATGTTATCTATATATCAAATAATGTTTATCTTTTGAATAATATTGAACTGAATTAAGTATTGTAGATAATTGTATATTCGGATAGTACTTGAGTGTTAAAATTATTTCCAATTTGCTGATAAGTTTTAGAATATTTCAGAAAATATTTTCTTCTTCTTCTCGTGCCTTATCCATTGCAGATGTTGGCAATTAACATAGCATTTTGTACCTTATTTGTGCGCTATCTAGTCTATTGAAAAATTACATTAAGGTTGCAATTTTAAGAGGACGCAATTTTATTTTAATCATTATTTGTTAGAAATTAAATTGTCTAAAATTTTTTTTCTACACTCACCAGCACGAAAAACGGAGCACTTGCATTTTTAAAATAAACACTTAAAATTTTAATTATTTTTAAACTTTTATTATTTAAATAACGTAAACACAAACGAAGAAAACTGTTTTTTAGTAATTTCTAATAAAAATTTAACTTTTGAACAAGGAACTGTTTCAGTAGATAACAATTTAAAAATTAAGGAGAAAAACCTTGATAAATGTTGTGTCTGGACAAATTAATTATAATAATGAGTGTTTCCTCCATGTGCTCGAATTATTGCCTATATTCTCCTTTTCATGTCTAAAATCAAATAAGAAATTTCCTGTTGAGGAATAAGTTTCCATTTCTTTAAAAGGGCTTCTTGTAACTGATTTAAGGTTAGCAGGTAGGTAAGGTAAGCAGGAACCCGAGTTCGTATCCTTTGCCTAAGCATATCCCAAAGATGTTCGATTGGGTTTGCGTCTAGATTCAATGCTGGAAAATCCATTACAGAAATGTTTACTTCATGTGTCAACTGTGTGTCGTTCATTATTATATAAATTCTTGAAGTAAATCAATTTTAAGTAAATAAATATGGGTTAGCAGCAATTATATAGTAAAATTACTTAAAATATTTTAGAGGTTTCATTTTTATAATCGGGTATATTATTGTTACTACGAAATAGTTTTTGTAATTAAAATTTATGAGCTACATGAAAAATGATTGTAATGGTACCATTGTTGTTTGATTAAAATATTTTTCCTGTTTATAGACATAAATACAAAGGTCTTTGTGTGACATGTTTTTGGAAACATACCTGTGTACTAATATTTTCATTTTAAGTATTATGTACTTACATTTCACTGTTCTCATTTAAAGATATTGTTTGATGATGAGTATACTAAGTAATGATCTCATAAAGTAAGTTATTAAAAAAAATAAATTTTAAGTTTTTAAAATCCGTAAAATAGTTTCGAAACACAATTCAGATTTCTGCTTATAATCTGAGCCTCCTAAAAATTGCAAGGCAAACAGACGTTGATAAAAGATGTTAAAAGGGACATGGAGAATCTAAAATTTGCATTCCACGACATGTCTTTACAACTAAGCAGAAATCCTTAGCGAATTGTGTTTCTTGTACTCGTACAGAGCAAATCAAAAAAAAAATGAAAAAGACAGCAAATATTTGATTTCAATTGACAAATTTGATTGACAAATATGTACATAGGCGCTGTTTGCGTGAAATCAAATATTTGCTGTCTTTTTCATTTTAAGTTTTTAATTGTATACTCTACTCGAATGTTGTAAAGTATTTTGGTCCAACAGATATCAGAACATGGAAAGGAAAAAAAGGAATTTTTACTTTACATAGGTATAAGCAGTTTCATTGCAGTAAATATTGCATAGCATTACTATAGATTGTTTATCTTACTGTTTACAGAATGATTGATTTATTATCTGTTATGAATGTCTTGCCATAGTAATTTTTTAGGTGAAATTATTCAAAGAATGGCTTATACATTGGACTGCTGACTAAAAACAAAACTTTCTTGCTATAGATTCAGTTTTTGCCGAAAAACTAAATGAAGAAATTCAAAATGGTGTAGTTGTTCATGAACCTCACCAAGTCATAAATGGAAAGACTATTTGAAGACATATATTGGAAGACAATATATGTCTTCAGACACTGAATATTATTTTCCTCTAATATCTATATTGATTTCTGACTCTTTAAGTTGTTTGTAATAACTTAGACTTGATGATTTGCGAATAGTGTTTAATGTAATATTTTTCTAGATAACATTTTCACTAAATATAGTTTAAAAGATTTATAAATTTTTATAAACGTATGTTATTTATATCTAATTATAAAAAAAAACGACAACAATCTTTTAAGTTTAGTGTGGTACTTGTTGGGAAGCATTTTCATTTTGTTTTTATTCATAATAAAAAAAACTTTAGTAAATTTGTGTTGTGTTTTAGTTATTCCCATTATTTTCATAGCATGTAGACTTTGCTTTTGGTATTCGTACTTTTATGCTGTATTGATACAGTTTGTTTTATTCTTCCTGGTTGTAGATCATCACAAAAAACTACAAAATTTGAATTTGAATGAATATGATTGAATTTGTTGATTATCTCACAGAAATCCAGTATTTTTTAGTAAATTTTATTTATTGATAACAAATGGGACAAACTCACTGTCAAAATTAAACAAGAATCCAGCATTAAATAAATTGCAAGTACACACTTATTTATACAAAGTATCATTTTGCATTTTAGTGCCTGAAATAGAACCTAAAGATCTTAATACATAAGTTAAACAAATCTATCTAACGAGGTAACTGATTAGCAAGCATGAGAAGTAGGACCACACCTATATTTGAACCAAAATATATTCTGTGATGGGAAACATGAAAAAATGAATTCTAAAGCAGTGAACGAGAAGGAATATCTAAAACAAATTGGCTGAAGCAATTCAAGAGATTGGATTATTAAGTTTAAAAATAATGATCAAAGTCAAAGTTAAGTCTTCTGGTAAGAAAAAATCTAGATTCAAGAAGTTGATCATACCAGAATAAGAATATAGTCTACGCAGTTTAAAAGAGCAGTATTTCAGAATATCTTTGAACTCTCTCTAACTTTTGATACATGCTTGAGTAAATGGAAAACAAAACAGAGTTTCCAGAATTTTCAGAACCAGAATTTTCAACTTGAGAGCAGATAAAAGTACAAGTTTTTAGAGTTGCAATCCCACAAAAATCTCTTACGTCTATTGAGTGACGCACATAATATCTCAACATTTCACACTTTTTCACGATCTAAGTAACACTAGCGAATCAACGTCACAGAAATAAAGCATAATATAGTAGGTCAATAAGTTCCGAGCTCAACCATAAGATGGATACTATAATGAATTATCTATTTAACATTTTGGTAGTCTCTATCTTCGAAAGCGTACTGTCAAAATTTCATGTTATTTAGATTATTATTTACCATGTTGCAGTGCTTGAAGTGACTCTACTTTTGTGGTTTTTATAAACAATGGATTCAAAGCAATTTCGTAAGCCGATTCATCACTATTTAATGGGACAAAATACTGTACAAACTGAGCAATCGCTCAAAAAGTATTACCAGTGCTCTGCTCCATGGATTACAACCATTAAACGATGGTTTCTTGAATTCAAAAGCGGTCGTACCGACACTGAGCGCTCCGGAAGTCCAAATGAAGCAGGTGTTCCCGAAAATATCGAAAACAGGCTGAAAAAAATATAGAAAATCGCAAAGTGAAGCTGCAAGAGATAGTTGATACACTAAATCAGCAGAAAGGTATCAGAGGATAGCATTTAAACTATTGTACATAAACAATTGGGTATAAGAAAGCTGTTTTCCAAATAGGTACCACGTTTTCTTATACCAGAGCAAAAAGTACAACGAATTGATAAATCTCACCGCTTTTTGAACATGTTTAATTAGAATAACTCGAAATTTTCGTTTTGGTATCTTACACTGAATGAAATATTAATCCATCATAAATTCTCACTACATGAAACGTTAAATTGCAGAATGGTAAAGAAAGTTTTTGAAACCATTGGGCACGTTATGTTAAATTTAATTAATACATCTTTTACTACGGGTAGAATTTCTGACGTATTAAAAATAAGTACTATCTTCTTCTTCTTCGGGTTCCTTCTCCTAGCGGAGGTTGGAAATCATCATCTCTATTTTAACTTTGTTGGCCGCATTTCTGAATAATTCTAATGAGCTGCAGCCGAACCACTCTCTCAAATTTCTTAGCCAGGACATTTTGCGTCGTCCTGGGTTTTTCTTCCCTTGTATCTTCCCTTGCATAATCAACCTCAGTAATACGTACTTCTCACCCCTCATTAAATGTCCCAGATATTGAATCTTTCTAATTTTAACAGTTTTTATGACTTCACATTCTTTCTTCATTCTTTGTAACACCTCTATATTAGTTACTTTTTCAATCCACGATATTTTATGCATTCTCCTGTAGCACCACATCTCAAAGGAGTTTAATTTTTTGATTTCAGACTGCTTTATTGTCCACACTTCCATGCCATATAGTAAAGTAGAGAAGACGTAACAACGTAGCATTCTTGTGCGAATCTCTAGATTAAGGTTACGGTTGCAAAGTAATTTCTTCAATTTTATGAACGTGTTTCTTGCCATTTCTATTCTAGATCTGATCTACTTTAATTGATCTCCATCTTCGGTTAGCCACGTTCCTAAATATTTATATGTTTTTACTCTTTCTATCGTTGTATTATTGATGATCAGGTTATTTACATTTTGTGGTTTTTTTGAGAATATCATTGATTTCATTTTCTTGAGATTCATTTGCAGTCCGTAACTTTCACATGCATTGTATACATGTTGTATTATGTACTGTAGATCTTCCATGTCACTTGCAAATATGACAGTATCGTCGGCATATCTAATATTATTAATGCTATTTCCGTTGACATAAATACCTTCCACGATAGCCAATAAAGCCTCTTGAAAAATAACTTCACTGTAGACGTTGAATAAGAGTGGTGAAAGGATACACCCTTGTCGAACTCCTCTAAGTATACTTACTTCCTCTGTCAGTTCTCCTTCGACTCTTACTCTTGCTTTCTGGTTTTGATACAGATTCGATATAATTTGTAGATCTCTACTATCAATGTTTTTAGTCTTAAAGCTTCTCATGTTGAACTCTATCAAAAGCTTTCTTGAAATCTATAAAGCAAGCATATATGTCCTGATTCATATCCAGGCATCGTTGTGTCAGAACTATCACCCATATTCAAAAAATACCCAACACTATCAAAGCTGAAGAATTCCGACCAATCAATACTTTACCTCCCCTAGAGAAAATATTAGAAATTGCTGTTTATAAACAATTATTAGAACATGTAACTAAAAATAAAATTTTAATTAATAATCAATTAGGTTTTCGAAAACAATTCTTTTGTGAATCAGCGTTACAAGTTACATGATGTGACATAAAGAGTCTTCTTTTTTCAGTGCCTATTCGTTCCGAATATTGGCAATCATTCTGGCTATAATTATTTTATTAACTGCTGCTTTAAATAAATTCGTTGTTGTTGTGGAGAACCATTTCCTCAGGTTCTTCAACCATGATATTCTCCTTCTCCCAATTCCTCGCTTTCCGAATACTTTACCCTGTAGGATTACCTTCAGTAATCTGTATTTAGTGCTGTTTCTCATTATATGTCCGAGATATTCCAACTTTCCAACATAAAGAGTAATTTAGATAAAAATAAGTACGTAGTCGGTGTATTTCTTGATTTAAAAAGAGCTTTTGAAACCATTGACAGAACAATAATGATTTCTAAACTTAAACAGTATGGTATAGTAGGTACAGTAATTGCGTGGTTAGAAAATTATTTACAAGATCGCAAACAGAAAGTTCGATTTAAAGACCAATTGTCATATGAAATGGATAGTAATACAGGGATTCCTGAAGGTAGTGTATTAGGCCCCCTTTTATTTATTCTGTACATTAACGATATCGATATTTTTGTATTATGTAGATTTGTAACTATTAATCTTTTTGCCGATGATACTCTAATCTGTTATTGTGATGAAAATTTTGATTTAGCTATTCAAAAAATGAACACTATTTTAGATATGGTTAATATATATTTAAAAATGAATAAACTGAAGTTGAATGTAAAAAAAAACAAAAGGCAATGATTTTCATTACCAAAAATAAATATAGCTTGCTTGATTCTGAAGTCACAAATTTAAATATTAATAATGAAAAAATTGAAATTGTCACAACAGTTAAATATTTGGGATTCCGGCTTGACAATATTCTGAATTTTGAGAGTTACTTCGAGTACGTTCATAAAAAAATATCAAAAAATCTTTATTTCTGGGTAGAATATTTCAAAATTTATCAATGGAAACAAAAATAACAGTATATAACACAATTATTCAACCTCATTTTGACTATTGCTCATCAATTTTGTATTTATTTAACCTTAACAAACTTAACATGCTACAAAAATTTCAGAACCGTGGAATGAGAATGGTTTTTAAAAGAAATCGCCGTACCCCAATTGGGACGATGTTATATACTCTAAATTGTTTCTCTGTTGAAAATAGACTGTTTTATTTCACCATGATTTTGGTCTTCAAAATAGTAAATGGCTTATCACCTGAATATTTTCAAGAATTCATTTCTTTCAATAAAAGTATTCATTCTTGTAATACCCGAGGTTTAGATGACATAATATGTACCTAGAACTATGTATAAAAATACGATGAATTCGCTCTTTTTTAAAAGCTTCGCTAAATTTAATCAGTTACCAACATCTGTAAAAAAATGGACTAGTCTCAATAATTTCAAACTGTTACTTAAACAATATATCAAAAATTTATAGTGTACTTTCTTTATATGGTATGTATATTAGGGTTTCTATTTAAATAAAGATCTATTTATCTATCTATCTATCACTTCCATCCGGAATCAAACCAGCAGTCATCTAAATAGATAGCACTTGGAAAAAACCTTCCAAAGCGATCAAAGACGTAGAAAACTGCCGGAAAGGTAAGGGCTTCTGTATTTTGGGACCCGCAAAGAAATTATTTTCATTGACCATTTGAAACATGGAAAGAAAATCAACACTACTAATATATTAATTTACTGAAGCTTTTGAAGACCAAAATTGCAAAGAAAAGGCCTCTTTTGTCGAAGAAAAAAATGTTGTTCACCAAGAAAATGTACTGTGTCACAAATCGATTAAATGATGACAAAAGTGCACTAATTGGGCTTTGAAGTACTTCCGCATTCACCGTGTAGTCCAGTTATGGCCCTCAGCGAATACGATCTTTTTTTAGATATAAAAAATGCTATTTGATAAGAAATATCCCTCCGATAAGAAAATAATCACCGAAACGGGAGTCTATTTTGAAGGCAAACATAAATCGTTTTATAAGGGCAGCATCGAAAAATTAGAAAAGCCATGGACTGATTGTATCGCCGCTAAATGTTGATGAATAAAGAATAATTTTTGCCCAAAAAAGATGATCAAAAGACTGATATTTTTTTGTACACACTTATGACAAGTCGAAAGAAAATGCAAAAAAGTATTTTTGAAGTGTGTATAGCTAAATTGCCTAAATATACACACTTCAAAAATACTTTTTTGCATTTTCTTTCGACCAAAAAAGATGATTACATATTCCCTTACATATTGAACCATAACCCTCTCACGCCAATATACTTCATCTCTCTTCCTCCTCAAAAAATTGAAAAAACGAAACAATATCTGAAAAATCAAATAAATGATGTTTATCATTATCACTGTCACGCTCGTTCCTATCATCTTTGAGCGATCAAAAGTCTAGTTTATGTCATTCGTACTGAATTAGTTCTGGGGTACTGACTCCAGAACTCCTCGATAGGCATATTATGGATGGTGTATTAGTTGAAAGTCCAATTCAGCTGGGCAGTATGTTTATCGTGGAGAACTCTTTATAGAAACCGGCACTGCACCATCTCGTTCAGACGATGGAGTACGTTCTGGAAAACCAAGAGATGGTGTTAAGTACATTTCTCGATATAGACGGAGCATTCGATAACACGTCCTACGATGAAATCACGAGGGCAATTTTTCTAAAAGGAATAGACGAAACCAGCGATGATAGATAGACTGTATGGTGAAAAAATTTGAGAATTTAAATTTGCCCAAAGTTCACTTATTAGTACACTTAGTTCACTTATACAAAAGTAAGTAATCACTTCTTCTTCTTCTTCGCATGCCATATCAGATTTATCCGACGTTGGCGATCACCACATCGAGCGTCATAGACGGGAGATGGTTCTTGCTAACTGGTCCTCATAAGACAACTAACTCTCACTTATGGCTCCACGTGCCACACCCCGGGCAACTGCATTGGTCTGCAGGCTAAACTAAGTGAGGATAGCCAGATATGGCGAAAATTTTTACCGAGCAATTGCCGGTATAAGCGATTTCCCACTTGCTGTCCAACGGCTTCGGGCGGATAAGCTGGTAAGGATCAAACTAGCACGCAGCGTCTGACCCAGAGTGGGCGGCTGCAAATAGCGTCTGTGTCCAGAGGATCGGCTAAAATACAAACCAGAGAAGGCAACGGGAAACCACTCTGGTATATATTTCCCAAGAAAACTACAATGAAAGCACAAACAGAATTGGCCCCTAGTCCCCGGCAGATCTTAGATGATCAAGGGGTGCGAAGAATCCCCGGGAGAAATAGCCTAAATATTTTAAATACAAACTTTAAGATTGCAACATGGAACGTTAGAAGTCTGTTCGAAACAGGAAAACTAGCAAATGCATGCCACGAAATGAAACGTTTAGGGTTGCAGATATTGGGTTTGAGTGAAGTTAAATGGCCAGGTTCAGGTAAAGGTAAAACCCTGAACAAAACTTTCTATTACTCGGGTAATAACGATCCGGTTCATCGTAACGGGGTTGGAGTAATTTTAGAAGACAAATATAACCATGCCGTCACAAACTTTGTGCCATTTTCGGACCGATGTCTTCTTATTCAACTATCCGGAAAGCCAGTAAATATTAACATCATTCAAACTTATGCCCCTACGGCCGATAAACCCATAGAAGAGTTAGAAGCGTGGTATGCTGACGTAGAAAAACTAATAAAGATGACCAAAAAACGAGACCTAACATTTATCTTAGGTGACTTTAATGCTAAGTTAGGTAGAGGAAAAGTTTCTGGATTGATCGGAAACTTCGGACTTGGAGCAAGGAACGACAGGGGAGAGAGAATGACCGAATTCTGCCAACAACACAACATGGTAGTGACAAATACATGGTTTAAATTACACCCTCGCAGATTGTACACTTGGACTTCACCACAACACAATGAAAACAGAGTAATCCGTAACCAAATAGATTACATATTGGTCAACAAAAGATATCACAATGCAATCATCAGTGCAAAAACATATCCTGGAACTGACATCAATTCCGATCATAATCCTGTTGTTGCAAAAGTTCGCGCAAGATGGAAACTAATAAAGAAACAAAAACCTCAACACCAACTATTAGACATCCAAATATTGAAAAACGACACCATACATCAGACAGTAAATAAAGAATTAAACAAAAATTTAGGAAATATCGACCACAACAGAATTAGCGAGTACGATGACATAAACGTTCTGTGGAAAACTATTAAAAAACAAATGAACAATGTAACGGAAAAACATCTAAAAGTAACACCTAGAAATAACAAACAGGAATGGATGACAGAAGAGATTTTACAATTAATGAACAAACGAAGAGAATCTAAAGGAAAAAATGACAAGGACGGAGAATACAAAAGACTAAATAGAATAATTCGAAAAAAAATAACCGAAGCAAAAGAGAAATGGCTGGAAACAAAATGCGCTGAAATAGAAGAACTGCAACAAAGGCACGATTTTTTTAATTTACATAAAAAGGTAAAAGAGTTTACATCGACTACCAAGAGAACGACTTTTCACACCATGCTGAACACGGATGACAAACTGCTAGAATCAACGGAAGATAAACTGAAAGAATGGGAAAACTATATTAAAATTCTTTTTCACGACATACGAGAAGAACCAAGATTGGAAAATAACAACGAAGGGCCAACAATTCTAAAATCTGAAATCATAAATGCAATTAATCATCTCAAATCAAATAAAAGCCCAGGTCCAGACGGAATATACCCAGAAACGCTCAAATT
Source organism: Diabrotica balteata (assembly GCA_918026665.1). Classification (NCBI taxonomy): domain Eukaryota; kingdom Metazoa; phylum Arthropoda; class Insecta; order Coleoptera; family Chrysomelidae; genus Diabrotica; species Diabrotica balteata. The sequence continues at coordinate 32,784,019 of OU898278.1, forward strand.
AATCAGCGAAGAAAATATCGAATTATTTGTCCTTTTATTGAATCGCATTTATGATACAGGTAAAATACCCCAAGATTGGCTGGAGTCAATATTCATCCCACTACCAAAAAAGCCAAACCCACAACACTGCAATGAGTTCCGTCTGATAAGCCTTATGAGTCATGCAGTAAAAGTCCTACTAAAAATCGTACATAATCGTATCTATAGAAAGTGCGAAACAATTATCGGAGACGATCAGTTTGGATTCAGAGCCGGCATGGGAACGAGAGAAGCCCTGTTCAGTTTACTAGTTCTCGCCCAAAAATGCTACGACCAACAGAAAGATATATTTATATGCTTTATAGACTTAGAAAAAGCATTTGATAGAGTAAGACACGACCTACTATTAGAACGTTTGCAAGAAGTCGGTTTAGATGGAAAAGACATCAAATTCTTAAAAAACTTGTACTGGAACCAAAAAGCCAGAGTTAGGATCGAAGGTTCCACATCCGCAGAAGTAGAAATTAGGAGGGGAGTTAGACAGGGATGTGTTCTGTCACCTCTGCTGTTTAATCTTTACTCCGAGTTTCTATTTAAAGAAGCATTGGAGGATTCCATGGATGGAGTCACGGTGAATGGCGTAAATATCAACAGTATCAGATACGCCGATGATACAGTGTTAATTGCGGATTCCGACTCAGGTCTACAACGACTCATCGACAAGACCAACTCGACCTGTGAGCAATTTGGTATGAAAATAAACATTAAAAAAACCAAAGTGATGTCAATCCGAAAAAACCAAAACGTACCTCAACCTTGCACAATAAATGGGCACATCTTAGAACAGGTCAATAGATTTAAGTACCTGGGATGTTGGATCGATAGCAGCCTAAATCCTGATCAAGAAATAAGATCGAGAATAGAACAGGCTAGAAAATCTTTCGAAAAAATAAAAAAACTGCTTTGTGATTCTCGAATAAAACTCGAAATTCGACTACGTTTATCAAAATGCTACGTCTGGTCGACTTTTCTATATGCAGTTGAAACGTGGACCCTTAAAACATCAACCGTAAATAAATTGGAGGCCTTTGAAATGTGGATCTACCGGAGAATACTCAAAATTTCATGGACATCGCATACCTTAAACGAAGAAGTGCTGCATAGAATAGGCAAGGAAAGAGAACTTTTTAACACAGTAAAAGTAAGAAAAACATCATACCTAGGCCACATACTGAGAAATAATAAGTACCAATATGCCCAACTTATAGTGAAAGGAAAAATCGAGGGAAAGAGAGGCCTAGGAAGGAAAAGACTGTCATGGCTCAGAAACATCCGACAATGGACAGGGCTAAATTTTGAACAGCTAATAAGAACAGCTGAAGATAGAGAAGAGTTTAAAATTGTAGTAGCCAACCTCCATTGAGGAGAGGGCACTTTAAGAAGAAGAAGAAGGCGATCACCATTGCCAAGGCTTCTCGATCTATTGCAATATGGAATAATTGTCCTGCATTTGGTATCTGAGTCCATTCACGAATGTTTTGTAACCAAGAAATTTGTTTTCTTACTACACCTCTACGATCCTTTATTTTGCCTTTAAGGATCAGGTGTAAAATTTTATATCGACTTCCCCTTACTAAATGTGCCAGATAAGACATTTTTCGATGTTTAGCAGTTCTCTGTCTTTGTTGACGCTCCTTAGTACTTCTTCATTAGTTTTTCTTGCTGTCCAAGGTATTTTCAGCATTCGTCTATGAACCCATATTTACATTGCTTCAATTTTGTTCATGATAGTAATCACTAATGTCTAAATATTATGTTTATATGGGATTATAGGGGTTTATATGGGTTTACATGGGAATATATGGGTTACATTAGACATGCCACTAAAAATTAGTTTCAGAACCTTGTCCACTTATGTATAGTTAAAAACAAAATAAATTTAAAAGATTATTATTTAAATAATAAAAGAAAAAACAGGCACTAGGCCTTAAAACTTCTGCTGGTTTTGTTGTTAAAAAAATGTAACTTAATAATAAAGACAACCTAAAAAATTAAAATAAAATACACATTTATTTAAAATATACTAGATTAACTAGGTATTCCATAATTCCACACATATACATTTTTTAAACAAAAAATATAAACAATTGATAAAATTTATCATGAGAGGATTGAAAGATTTTACTGCCAGTCTAGAATTACATGACATACTAGTAAGTACATAGTTATGATTATGGTACTTGTTATCATCACTGGTAATCCAACTCTGAAAAAAAAAAGAAAAAAAAAATATAAAACGTTTTGTAATTATTTAACTTTCTTAAAAAAAGAAATTGTATTATTAACACACAAAACGTGCAAAAACAAATCAAATATAAACAAATACAAACTCTAATGTAGCGACTGCCCACAAACTTAGGTCAAACTGGTAGAACTTTTACCAAACGGATATCAGAACACAAAAGGGCTTTCAGTAATAGAAAATTAAATACACTACACCTTCTAGAGACCATAATCATTCTTTTATTGACCAGTTTCAAATTCTTTACATTCAAAATATAGACCTTAAGCTATGTTTATTAGAATTTATCAGACATAAATCTAAATGATCAACTTGAGACCAACAGTTCTTCCCTCCCTAACTTATTCAGCTTAAGACTATAAAATGTAAACTCATATTACAAACAGATCACTTGAGAAAGGCACTCTGCAGAAATTTGTGGAAGTTTTGAGAACAAACGTGTTTTATTCTGAGATATATTTCTTTGTGCTCTTTCTGGTAAGTTTCCTATGATTGTGTATTGTGTTCGTAGGTGGTCGCTTTTTTTAATATTTCAAGCATCTCCTTTATATAGTTTCTTTTATCATTTAGCTTGTTTACTTATTTCTGTGTTTTATTTCTTATATTTTCTTTTAAATGTTCTCTCCTTTTTCGATCCTCTCTTTGTAAGATTTCTTCATTGATTTTCTTACTTTTTTCGTACATCATACAGATGACTCTTCTTCTTTATGTGCCGTCTTCTACCGAAGGTTGGCGACCATCATACGATAGGTTTCTCTGTTTTGTGCCGCATGAATTATGTTCGCAGCTTCTGGTATTTGAAACCATTATCTCAAGTTTCTCAGCCAGGATTTCTTCTTTATGCCCAAGCCTCTTCTACCTCCAATCTTGCCTTCCACGATAAGCTGTAGCAGACTGTACTTATCATTACGGAACACATGGCCCAGGTATGACGCTTTCCTCCTTTTAACAGTTGTTAACAATTCCACCTCTTTACCCATTCGTCTTAATACCTCTGTGTTGGTCATTCTATCTGTCCAAGGTATTCTCAGTATGCGTCGATACAGCTACATTTCCAGAGCTGCTAACTTCTTTATAGTTGCTGCTGTTAACGTCCACCCTTCTACGCCGTAAAGTAGCGTAGAGAGTACGTAGCATTTCGTGGCGCGCCATCGGAGGTTAATGCTTAGGTTGCGGTTGCTTAAGAGCTTACTCATTTTGATGAATTTGGATCTTGCTATTTAAATTCGGATCTTAATCTCTACTTCTGGGTCCCACAGATGACTCTACATCTACATAATTATCTACGTCATGTAGAGTCATACGTTGCCATGTTACCAATTTCAACGGTAACTTCAATATCTTAATTTATAATAATATAGGTATAATGTCACAAAACTTTAACAACATTTAACTGGATTTTACCCATATATTTTAGTAACTTATATCATGTATACTTCGTTAAACTGATGATGGAATTTACATTCCGAAAACGTTCTGTAATGTAATTGTGATATAGCCCGTTTGGGTATTTTATTATATAACTTTTATAAATGATTTGAATTAAAAAATTTTAGATTAATCAGTTTTTATTTCCACTAAGGTACATGGTCAATTAAATTAGCTGATGTAAAGGGAAACAATGTGTTTTCCAGGTAAAGACGCCTAATCATTAAAATAAATAGCACAACTTTAAGTCTTCACTTTAACTTAATGGATATATTGTTCAATATAATAACACAAGAAAAATCCCATGTACCATAGGAAATATAAAATTCAAGAAGTTAGATTACTTACTTGGTAAAATGCAAAAAACTAAATCTGTACCCATGTTGCTCTGCAACTCCTGCACAGATAATATTCGATGATGAACCAAAAAGGGAACCGTTTCCTAAAACACAAGAATGTTTATATCGAGATTAAAAACCTCATACAAATACTGTTAAAAGTAGAAAAACATTGTACACATTATTTTTATGCATTATTACACAGCATTTTAAACATTATTATCATGAACTTCTATGTTAAAAAGAGAAATCACAAAAACATGTGGACTCAGTCAGGGTGTAGTAAACAAGATTTTGAAGTGTAAATGAGAAACAAGATCAACGGATGTGAAAAGTTTAGGTAAAGAAGAAAGAGAAAAACAACAGCAGAAAGTGAAAGATTTTACTTCTAAAGAGCAAATTGGACCCAAGAAACACAAGATAAGAGCTCCAACAAGATCTAGCAGGATCAGATATGGTGATTTATGACTCAACTGTTCGGAAAAGACTTTTGGAGGATGGTATAAGGGCAATGCATTCGGAGAAAAAACAGCTTCTAACTAAACGATTTAAAAAACAAAGGCTATTATGGGTCAAAAAATACTCTAATTGGACTGTAGACGACTAAATAAAAGTAATATTTACAAATGGAACTTGCTTTATAGTTAAGCGACAGCGGTCGAAATTTATCAAAAAATCTGACAATAAAAACCTTACACCATCTCATATTAATCAAACCGTAAAACATTCAATCAATAAAATGTTTTGGGGATGTTTTTCATACATGGACGTTTTGTATCATCATCTTTGGTACCAATCGACGGCATGATGAACAGCCACAAATGCAAATCCATGTTGGAACAACGTTTGAACACAGAACTTTAAAAATGTCAGCCCTAAGGAGAAGCATTTCTTTAACAAGACTCTGCTCCCTGTCATAAGTCCAAGAAAATGATAGAATTTTTTTAAAAGATTAAAAGATTAATAAACTTATACAGAAGTAGAATACATACTTCAATTTGTATCTAGGTATACAAATTGAAGTGTTTTACTTCTGTATAAGTTTTTTAAACTATAGTATACAGCCAACTACTGGGATTTTCCAATTAATTTTTATAAAAAGATCAATTTTAGATTGGCCCGGTAATCTAAAACATTAATCTCGATCTAACATCCAAAATCGACTACTACAAAAACAAATAATAATAGAAGCGATCATTCAGTTTTGGTTTCGACATGAAAGATTATCTGGAAACTCCGAAGCTCATAGAATCTATGCCAAAACGGGTAAAAGCAGTAATTGCAGCCAAAGGAGGACATATTTCCTACTAAATGATATAAGTTTACCTTTATAGTTTTGTCATAATATATATTTTTTTAATAAACTGGTTTTTCATTAAAACAGCCTATGCTTCCATTAATTCGCACAGTACAGTAATCTGCTTTGTACCGTCACGTCTTTAGTCTATTGTCAATTATAAATTGATGCAATTGTACACCACTCCATACTGCACCAGTATAAGACTATAGGTCTGAGTCGAAAAATACTAGACACAGGATAAATTGCACAGGTAAGCTCTTATCTGCTATACGATACCTCTTAATGGCTAATAAGATACGTCTTATGGGTATATAGGATCATCGAATAGCTGTAAATAAAGTATAACCAAATAAAAACCCAAGAATAAACTAGACAGACTAGGACAGCCTGCAAAAACTACCGATACATCTCAGTGACCAGCACTGTCAGTAGATTGTATGGATAAGTTATAAAAACCCTAGTTAAAAACGAATATGAACCACTTGAGCTGCAACAGCAAGCAGGATTTCATTTCATCAAGTATTGCTTGGACCTCTGCGGTATAAACACTACAGCCGTCAGTTAATCTAGTGGAAGAAATTACGTTTTCTAATCCCAAAGTTTATTTATGATTACCATGATATAAGGATACCAGATATGATATTGCCACGCACTAAACTCGTACACTCACGCGCATGACGTCACCTTGTGCTAAATTTTCAAAATGTATTCATGCTTGCGGATGAAACGAACTGTTGAAATTCTACTATAATTTACTAGATGTTTTATTTACTACGTGAATTTAAGCTTAAGTATTTAAATTAGTATATTGTAAAGAATAATAATTTTCCCATAAGAGTGAAGTTTGATGGAGGGAGCCATGGCCGAATGCCACAAATTGCAAACTATGGAATGTGATTTTCATACAATATATATTTTATTAGGTATTATTGACTGACACGATAGGTAAACTATTTCTTTTGAGGTTGCAGTCATTAATAGGGCAGAATAAGTAAAACTCTTTGTTCTTTTATTTATTTAGCTTTCACAAAAATTTATTAGCTTCTTCAGGATATGCTAAAATATGGTTATAATTATTTAATCTCCCACCTACATATATATATATATATATATATATATATATATATATATATATATATATATATATATATATATATATATATATATATATATATATATATATATATATATATATATATATATGTATTCAACTAGTGAAGTCAGAGGTTAATCGGTCGTTCAGGTTGGCAAAATCAAAAACAGAAGTCAACTACTTCATTCATAAGTTTATAGAAGACATTTCGCTTTATACTTCTAAAGCTTCATCAGTTCTAACTCAATATGTAGTAAATATGTAGTATTAAAGATGTTATTATATATGTACTTAAGTTTACTCATTATTTAGAACTAACTTAAAAAAACAGAAACAAAGGACACAAAAACTTTGCAAAAAATAATATTCGCAGAAACGAAGATTTAACAAAATTTTAAACGTACATTTGGCTTCATTTAAAGATGGTTTTCCAATAAAGAAAAACAAAACACTGGTGAGTGTTAGTAATACTACATATTGAGTTAGAACTGATGAAGCTTTAGAAGTATAAAGCGAAACGTCTTTTATAAACTTATAAAGTAGTTGACTTATGTTTTATATTTTACCAACCTGAATGACCGATTCATCACTTCATTCACTTTCAACAAAAGGGCTTAGAGCAAACACGAGCAAATTTAACATTAAAATTATCCTGGCGTTTACACAAATGTTTCCAAACAGCTTGCATTTCCTTGTCTTTTGGAAAGCTATAAAATGCTGTAGCGGGTACAAAACTCTTGCACATATTGTCAATGGCACAACCATACACTGCACACCTCATATCGGGAAAAATTTAAAGCCTCGTAATACTTTTAGAATATTATTTTATTAAATATTGGCTATGAACAGTAAATGTACATAAACGTCAAAACACATATGGCGAAATTTAGCACAAGTTGACGTCACAAAAGTCATGCATAAGCCACGCCCACATGCGCGGTATCTTATCTGTTTGTATTTGTATCATGTATGATTACATTGTCAGAAACGTAATAGCTACACAGAACGAGAATGAAATTTGTGAAAATCCATCGCCTTTACCGCAAATATCTATTGCAGAGAGTTTCTTCTGACGATGAAGATGATTTGAGCTACTACGCAAACGGTGCAAACCATTAACAGATAGCGATAATGATTAAAAATGTAAATTTAAAACTATATGTACCTATTACTTTCCCATAAAATAAAATTAATTAAGTTTTGAATACAAGTTTGTTTAAGCTTTTGTGTGCATTTCTTTAAGATATTCGAAAGAATTTATCATGCAACCCATTTCTTTTATGTCTGCAAACTTTGTTTGGTATTGTCTTGGTTTCATGTAATTTTAAAAGGCCGCGGAACACATCCCTGCTTTTTGTAGTAATGTCTTTTTTATGCGATTCTTTTCTATGCGCTATTCTGTGGAACGTATACACCACATACAACGAGACCTTACTGTATTTATAGTATCGAGATTTCGTCCTACTGCAGGTGTTAAAGCTTAATAATTATTGATGGTGTCTAAATAATATTTTATATTTTAAAGAGAATGTTTTATAATCGATAGAAATATATAGACAGTTTACCTCCAAGGCATGATCCGAAAGAAAGAGCCCAGATCAGCGGAGGTAAAGGCAAATGTAATTCTTCATTATGTGAAAGATCAGTGGCAATTTTTATCATCATCGTGGTTAACGGTAAATTGTCTACAAACGCTGATGCTACTGCAGAGACCCACAGAATCAATACTATGGCTGTAGCAAGTCTTGACTCAGGTCCCACTGAGGTTATTACGTATTGAGTTTGCTTGCCTATGTAGTCTATTAAGCCTAAACGAGAAAGTGCCTAAAAAGTAAATAAAAGAATCAAGGTATTTTCCTAAAATTCATGTTGAATAAAAACATTGATAAAATATCCTGGTAGCTATAAGATTACCGGATAGCACTATAGTTTTAAACATCGAAGAGAAATTCAGTTGGAATATCAAAGACCACTCTCGTATAATTAAAAAAAATGTGATAAATTTTAATTATCTACTACCTATATCTGTTATATTTGAAAATACTAATTGTATTTTTCCAAATTATATTAAAACTACTTTTTGTGTTCCAATTAATTTTTTCTCTTCTGTTTTGGTCATAGAGTAGTTCCGTAGAGACTATGGAAAGTGTAGGAATGCTTTTGGCAACAAGAAAGAAGGCAAAAGTAGAAACACAAAGGGAAGACCCGAGACTTTGCAGCTAGAAGAAGAGAAGCTAAAAAAACTTGCAAAATTAAGAAAAGAGAACAGTTAAAAAAGCAAGTGAAAATATAAAGAAAGACTTCATAAACGAAAAGGTAAAAAATTCTACCAAGAAGTCGAGAAATCCAAAAAAGGCAGTTCACAGTGAATAGAGGTTTCAACAAGGGGATCCGATATCAACGATTTTATTCAGCATTATTTTAGAATAAATCTTAAGGAGATCAAATATAAGCACTAGCAGACAATATTCAATAGCAAGGAAGAGTGTATAAAATAAGCAGAATAAAAACGCAGTGTATGGAAAGAAGAGCAAACATAATAAATGATAACAAACATAATTATATAACTGAAAGGAGTAGAGGGTGTCTATAATTTTAAAAAAGTGTTAGAATTTGAACACTTGGGAGTAACAATAATTAACAGTTAAGTTGCAGACTCTATGACGAGAACCTGAAGCAACCAAACATATCCTGCGAGACACAAGAACACAAGCGACAAACACTTTTTGGTGACATCGAACTGACCCCAAATACATATGGTAGGTATTCATCCACTAGATCTGTATATGTGGTATAGATTTCCAGAATTCTGGAATGGGTATCAGAAAACAATATAAGATGATAAATGCACGTTCCCAACAAGGCACGTTCAGATAAAAGCGAATTAAGTAGATAGTAAAAAGGAGACTTTTATATGAAAATTTGTATTTTATATATTTATTTATATGTAAATGATAATATTATATTTACCTCCATTAAAATAAATAGAGAAGCAAAGAACAGTAGAGTGGACCACTCAACTCTAGCGAAGATTGCATCTAAATCTTGGGAATCGTATAAAATCAGCAGTAATATGACACCTAAAAGAGCTGTCCATCCAAGTCCAAGTGTACCTCAAAAATATATTAATTTGTATTACAGGTTTTCAATAAAAGCTTTCCTATATATATTTTGCATTTTATATAACACATCTTACATAACTTTTGAAATATGGCAACATTTGCGTAGAAAATTAAAATCGAATAAAGAGGGTTATAAGCTCAGGAAATGATCATCAAATACATATTCTAACGCTGCAAATTTTTAATATTGGATAATAGAGAGTTATGAAAGAGTAAGATGACAGCAGCCTTTATTATATGATCCTGTAATAAAGTACAAAATGTCTAAAAGAGATTTATTTCTTTATAGAATATTTATTATTTAGATATATAAATATACTTCTTTTCATAATAAGTTATGCTAGTCTTATAATGTAATGTGTAGTATTATTTCGCTACAGGACGAATTTCGTAAAGATCGTTTGAAACATCTAATAAAATTCGTTCTGGAACAACAGTTGTGTTGCCATATTTACAAAACTTACGTGCAAGATTCTGTAATATAGTTAAACTTTTATTTAATACTTACGAAATGCGGGTATGGAATTAAAGAAAAATAAACATATAACTAAAGCCAAGGTTATTCCAGACTTTATTAACAAAGATTTGTTCTTTATGGGATACTAAAAGAAAAAAATATTGTCTGAAATTATATTGTATAAATTATAGTAAACAACTTTCCACTCGATGTTTTTGTTATTTACAAACACACATCAGAAATTATCACAAATGAAGAAGTTAATATAAATATACAAGAAGTCCACTTGAAAAAATGAAGAACAGAAAAGCTGCAGGTAAAGATGGAATACCAAACGAATTATTGAAGTATTGTGGCTCAGCAATGTCATTAATACCCGGTATTTCCAACATTAAAACCCAATGTTTGAACCCGGTAAAGTGTAAAATACCATTCGTCAAATCAAAAGACTTGGAGTGGACATACTAGGTATAAGTGAGATGAGATGGTTTGGTTCTGGAAATGTATCCATCGACGACTACACAATATACTACTCGGGGAACGAACAGCAGAGACACTGGAATGGTGTAGGCCTTATAGTAACAGAGCAGATAAAACAAGCAGTAATTGATTTCATACCGTATTCTCATCGAATGTTTCTTTTGAAATTACAGAGTAAGCCCGTAAACATAAACATACTCCAAGTTTATGCACCAACTGCTGACAAGTCGGATGATGAAATAGAGCAGTTCTATGAGAAACTCCAAGAATTACTTAAAATGACAAAGAGTTATGAAACAACATTAATCGTAGGAAATTTTAATGCCAAAGTGGGTTGTGGAAAAGTGGAACATATTTGTGGAAATTACGGACTGGGCAATCGCAATGATAGAGGTGACAGACTACTACAATTTTGCCAGGAGAAACAACTAACTACAATGAACACCTGGTTCAAGCTACCACTACGGGGGCTATATACGTGGAAATCACCCGCAGATAATAAAAACAATTGTGTCCGAAATCAAATCGATTACATTATTATAAGCCAGCGATATAAAAATGCAGTAACGGATACAAGAACATACCCAGGCGCAGATGTTCCATCGGATCACAACCTACTAGTGGCTAAATTAAAAATAAAGTTCAAAATGCTAAAAAAGACTGTCAAAAGAAAAACCGACATCAATTTACTTAAACAAGAAAATATACAAAGTATGGTAAAGACTAAACTCAACGAGGAATGTGAAAGACTCCAAAGAGAATTATCACCAACTACAGAAGGCTTATGGACTGAAGTCAAGAATGATTTTACTAACGCCGAGAAATATATAAAAGACACTAATAACAAAAGAAAATCTACACCCTGGATGACACAAAAAATTCTGGGAATGATGGATACTCGAAGAGCCTACAAAAATAAAGATAATGAAAAATATAGGGAGATACATCGTCAAATCAAGTAAGAAATAGCTACCGCAAAAGAAAATTGGATGATAAAAAACTGCCAAGAGATCGAAGAATTAATAAAGAAACACGACAGTCAAACGCTTCACAAAAAAATAAAAGATCTAGCTGGAATGACAAAACAAAGACTCCCTTGTAGATTAACAACCTACACCACTAAACAACATAATATATAAAAACCATGAAACCAGTCCTCCTATATTAAAACAAGAAGTAGAGAGAGCAATCAAAAACGCAAAAAATGGGAAAGCCTCTGGCCCCGATGACATACATACGGAAGTCATAAAGCTACTGGAAGAGAAACATTTAAATATAATCGTCAAATTATTTAATCAAATATATACAACCGGTGAAATTCCACAAAACTGGTTAAAATCAGTCTTTATTCCCCTTCCAAAAACTAAGGGAGCAAAGAAGTGTGGTGATTTCAGACTTATTAGTTTATTGTCGCATATGTTAAAGTTATTCTTGAAAGTTATTCACCAACGCATTTATAAGAAATGTGAACAGGATATCAGTGATGAACAATTTTGCTTCCGAAGTGGATTTGGGACACAGAAAGCATTAACCAGTTTTATTATACTGCTGCAAAAATGTCGAGAACAAAAAAAGGATCTCTTTTTATGTTTTATTGACTATCAAAAGACCTTCGACAAAGTAAAACATGATAAGCTGATGGATTGCCTTCACAAAAAGGGACTAGACGAGAACGATTTTAAAATTATCCAAACGCTGTATTTTAACCAAACTGCAGCAGTTAGAACAGAAGCCGGTGACACAGAAATATTCAATATCAAGCGAGGTGTACGACAGGGGTGTGTAGTGTCACCACTACTTTTCAATATATATTCGGAAGAAATCTTTGCACGAGCACTAGAACAATCAAGAGAAGATGTTAAAATTAACGGCAGAGTTCTAAATAATGTACGATACGCCGACGACACGGTCCTAATTGCAGAGAGCGCACAGGATCTCCAGACACTCTTAGATCGCGTCAGATCGATCGGAGAACAATACGGCCTCAGCATTAACGTCAAGAAAACAAAAACAATGATTGTCTCCAAAACATCTATCGATCCACCCATGGCTTTAAACGTGAATGGTAACATTATCGAAAATGTCGAGAAATTTCGATATCTAGGGTGCTGGATAACGAAAGATATAGATCCAGACATAGAAATAAAATCGCGAATTGAACAAGCAAGAAATGTCTTTTTAAAAATGAAACAAATGTTTACGTCCCAAACACTCAATCTCAAAATCCGATACCGAATGCTGAAATGTTACGTTTACAGCACCTTACTATATGGAATGGAGGCCTGGACCTTCAAAATCAACTCACTAAGGCGCTTGGAAAGTTTTGAAATGTGGTTATTTCGAAGGATGCTGAAAGTCCCCTGGACAGCGCATATGAGCAACGAGCAGGTCCTACACAAGATGGGTACCGACAGAGAACTCTTAAAAATAATGAAAACACGGAAAACCTCATAGTTGGGACACATATACAGAAATGAGAAATACCCGCTACTGCAGCTTCTTATAGAGGGGAAGATAGAAGGAAAACGTGGTCCTGGTAGACGGCAGGCGTCCTGGTTGAAGAACATTCGTGAGTGGACTGGTTTGGATTCTCAATCTTTAATAAGAAAAGCCAGGGACAGAAATGATTTTGCTGAGGTTATCGCCAACCTTCATTGAAGACGGCGCCCAAAGAAGAAGAATGTCATTAACAACATTATATAACAAAATTATAAAACAGAATAAAATACTGGAAGAACGGGGAATTATCGAATTAATTCTAATATTAAAAAAGCAGATAAAAAACCGTCAGAAAACTACACTTATTAAGGACTACCCTAAAACTTACAACTAAATTTTTACAAGAGCTAATAAATCAGAGAATCAGTTTAGCAGATGAACAATGGGGTTTCCGTACTGGAAGATTGTGTACAGATGCAATATCCGTCATAAAACAAATTACTGAGAAATCTCTCCCTAGAGTATAATAGACCAGCATTTCTGTATCTGATCTGATTTACTTGAAGAATGCATTTGTTAGTCTCAAAGATGTAATCCATCTTCTGTAAATTAGAGAAGTTCCCTTAGATATCATAAAAACTATTGAAACATGGACCATAGCAACAAAATTAAAGTTATAATAGTTATGGAAGCTGAGCGCTACACTCTTCAATTTAATCATGAAATAATCAAAATTATCAACAAGCAAAAAAACACAGAATGGGAAACAAAGAAGTAACAATACTCTGTTACGCAGACGATACAATATTGATAGCACCGGTGACACATTTTGTGACAGAAAGATTTTTTGGTATTTGCAATATGTTTCCAAAACAAAATGTGTTTATCACCCACCAGTCTTGAGTAATTAGCCAGCGATTATATCTAGAAAAAAGTAGATTTGTCAGCGACAGCTTAAGACAACTTTAATCTTTTTTATTCTTATCATAGGCAAGATGTAAACAGTTTATTCGACTTTATACATTAGTAGATATTTATCGGCGTATGAAGTTAGTACTTCCTATTGTTGGGAATGAAACGTAGTTATATATTTGTATTTACCATATTTTGTTTTATTTTTATAAGCATACTGCAAAGCATACTTGATTGTAATTCTTTAGCAAAGTATCATGCCTAGGCAGCGTGTAAATCAGGCTAACAGTTTTTGTTATGTAAAGCTTTCATACTATTGTGGAGTTAAAGTAGAAGATCAAGGTAAATCATGAGTCTCTCGTATATGTTAGACTTACGTAACATACTTAACTCCTTGGTTAAAAGGTATAAAACGTCGAATGTGCTTTACAATACCAATAATATGGAAGTAACAGACAGACCATATCATACATTGTTAATTTTGCCTCAACAAGATTTAGGACATAGAACCGAAGTCCAAACATACTGTGCAGTATCTAAAGTTACCATTAGCTATGCGTTCCTACAAACATAGCAGCCAAAACCTTTAAAAAAGACCAAAGACTTTAGGTGTCGATGAAAAGGAACCTAAAGGTGTCGAGATTCTATCTGATGATATACTATTAGCACATAAAATAAATTTACTATTTCGAGAAACAGAACGTTTTACAAAACTCCATCTGATGTTACAGGTTTAGATTTTTCTAAAGTAAATTTTAAAAGAGTTTTGCTTTACAACGGTAATAAATACCCATCTGTGCCTATAGCACATATCGTTCAGGTGAAGTTATCCTACGACAATGTGCGATACGCCGTAGTTTCATCCAGTATAATAACTAAAGAAGCATTGGTTTATTCTCAAAATTTTTATATGTCCACTAAATTACTTAATGTCTACAGAGAAATGGACTGTAATATTTCTAAACATCCATCATCTGACTTCCTTTCTAGAAAATTTAAGTGCTGTAAGTGATCAACATGGAGAACGGCCCCATTTAGAGCTACTAGACTTTGTAACTATATAAAAGAGTCCCAGTATAAAGCCAGTGTAAGTCTAATAATGGCATATGCACATATGCATCACAAATAAGATCTGACACAACAGCCACAACACAAAGACTACTAGAAACGGCAGATATAAGAATAGTGAGAAGAATTCGAGGAAATACGCATAAAGATATTAGAAGAAAATATATCAAACAGTATATAACCAAAAGAGCACTTACTAAAAAAAATAAAATAACCACATAAGCAGAATAGAGGAGACCCGTGTGCTCAAAATAAAATAAGAAATTGGACGTACAACTTTCCATAAAGGTATCAATCTGCCAAGTAATAAGAATTGCTTATAAAGAGGGAGAAGAAGAAAAATATAAGTCTTTAAGATCCCTATTCACAACCTTGTAGTTCATCTTTCAGTGCTGAGAAAAATAATTCCATGGCACTATACTAAGGATAAATATACTAAGGAGGTATATTTCCTTGTAATTTGTTGGTATGGTTTTTTTATTTGTTTCAAGATAAATATTTTTGTACTTGCGTGCCAAACTAGCAGAAGATATTCATGTTCTACTTTTTTAATAAATCATATATTACATCATCCAGCTTTCCAATAGGTATTGCAATAGTCTTCTTTTCATGGCACTGTCTCCTTTCGAATGTTGGCGAACCAAATGGCAATTGTAGCCATTTGGTCTTTTAAGGAAGAGCCAAGACTCCTCAGGTCTTTCAGTCACGAGTTCTGGCGTCTTTCTACTGATCTTTTGCCCTGTACTTTTTCTTTCAGTATAACTTCATATTTTTCGCATCTCACACATGACGCAAGTATTGCATTTTTTCTATCTTTGATTATTCTTAGTAATTCTTTTTGTTTACACGTGCGACGAAGTACCTCAACATTAGTAACTCTTTGTACCCATGGAATTCTTAACATTCGTCTGTATATATAGATCTCAAAGGCATCTATTTTTTTTTCTACTTCAGAGTCTATTGTCCAACTTTCATAGCCATACAGTAAGACAGAAAAAACGTAACATCTGATCATTCGGATTCTAAGCTGCAGACTAAGGTCTGATTCTTGATAGGATTTCTTTTTTTGGATTACACTGACTATTGATATTTACTTCCAAAATATTTTATGGAATTTACCTGTTCTATTATTTAACCCTTGGCATACACATGTACGTTTATTGGAGTTTTTGAAAATACTTAAGTTTTAGTTTTGGAAAAGTTTAGATGTAAACCAAACATTTCGCTGTGGTGAACTACCGCATTTATTAGATTTTGTAGTTCTTGTGCGTTGCTTGCTATTAAGACGGTATCATCAGCATATCTGATGTTGTCTATGCTGATTCTGTTAATCTTAATTTTACCTTGGACTTCGTCTAGTGCTTCTCTGATACTCTAATACAAATTAAACAGTAGTGGTGATAAGACGCAACCCTGTCTCACTCCTCGTCGGATTTGTATATTTTTGGATGTTGTGTGCTCTATTTCAATTGTTGCCGTTTGGTGCCAGTATAGTTCTGAAATAATTCGCTATACTTGTTCGTCAACTCCAGTTGTTCTCAGAATTTCGGTCAGCTTTTAAAGGTTAACACAATAGTATCTATTAATTTATTTAATATCGCAATTTTATTTTCAACTTCTCCCGTTATAATACAATAATTATAAATATATTATTATAAAAATAAATACGATGGCAGATGCCCTTGAAGGACCGTCTTTCTGTTTTAGTTTTTTACTCGGTTTCGAGTACTAGAAACTAAATTCACTAAGAATTTTTACCGTGATGAACGGCACGTGTAATGCAAATTATGGATTCCCTTGTCGACTAATTTATCAATATGTCTGCTTTGCAAGTTGTAGAAAGCAGAGTGGTAAAAATTTGAATTCAGTTTTAAAAAGTAGGAAATCTTACGATTTCTAATGTTGTTAATGTCTATAGTTTTTGATAGCGCTACACACAGATATACACTCATGGACAAAAATATTGAATATTTTGGACTTTTCTTATTTTTATTTTTGAAAATGAATTCTGGTCAATTAAGTTGCTTACTGTGAAAAGAAGTTTATTTTAGCAATGTTTAATGAAGAAGTTTAACTTTTAATGCGGAGATAATTGCGAAAAAAAATGTTTAGTGTGAGGTAAAGAGGGTAATTTAAAAAAAAACTTAAATGCTAATTTAAATTGCTTAAACAAATATTTTTAATTGAAACAACTGCATGATCAGTAACGAGTATTCGTTGTATCCTTCTCGGCATGCTTGCCAGTAAATTTCGGACATATCCATGGGAAACTGCATTCAATTCATCCTGTTCAGCAAGCCAAAGCTGCTCTATCGTATTTGAAACGTTGCAGATGGCGAATCGTTCTCCAGCTCTTCTGAAGGCGTGGTTTCGACTATCTGGCGTCCATAATAGGATTCTGGTCTCATCAGTAAACAAGACGTTTTTCCAATTGTCGATATTCCACCGAATATGTGTTCTTGCAAAATTTAAACGACGAGCTTTATGATTTTGGAGAAAACGTGTAACTTTGGCAGAGCGTCTAGGCTTTAAGTTTGCTTCTTTTAATCTTCATCTAACTGTTTTTGAACTCACATTAACTTGTCTAACAATTAGTAGCTCATTTCTAAGGTTCATCGATGTCATTGGGCGATTTCGTGTAGAATTAGAACCAAAAAAGAACAGTCATCAATTGCGTTTGTGCACCTTGGGCATCCTTGACCAGGCTTTAGCACAAAATTGTCTGTATCGTGGTACCTTTTGAAAGTATTCGAAACTGTAGATTGACTTCTCCAGAGATATCGTGCGATATCCTTTTGTGTATATCTTTACTCGTTCAACATTACAATCTGTGCTACTTGGGCTTTATCGTAGTGTCGAATAGGTGGCATACTTACTTTAAACTTAGTTAAATGAAAACAATTAATTAAACTTATTAAGTTAAACTAAAAATGATTGAATTAGTATGGTTTTGCTTTTACGTGAAGGTTTTTTATAATATATTTTTTTTATTTGATTTTTAGGATATAATGTACGATTGAAACTAAACGCTGAATAAACGTCAAAATATTTCAAACTTATTGAGTACATTAGCCTACTATATTATGAGTAATATCAGTAATCTAAAAATATTTTGAAATAATAGTGACTACAAAAAAATAATTGGAAAATTCCAAAATATTCGATATTTTTGTCTACTAGTTTATAAACATAGTGTTTGTTTTCTAGGAATAATGTCTTAGTACTAAAGAGTAAAAATAAAATAAATTAAGATAGTAGGTAATGAAAAAAAGTAATAATCTCCCTAATATTACACTTTTTGGTAAATCTACACCAAAAAGTACACTAAAACAGTTTATTTACACATTAATTTACCTGCTTCTTTAAATTTTCTACCCGATTTACATGCGCCGATGCAGTTTTACAGTGATTAACAGTGTCTTTTAATTTGGTTTGTAACTGTGCCATTTGTTTCAGTAAACTTTCCTTAACTATATTTTCATCTTTACTGTAACTGCTGACTGAAGCTGCCGTTCGCTCCCATACAGCTATTTCTCTTTTTAAATCTGTAAGAATATTACTCATTAATTATTATTTTGTGCAAATAGATGCAACAAAAATGATTATCCGGTTTATTCATGACGAACTGTCTACAACTAAGACAGTGTCATCAGTAGACTTAGATCATGGTACAAAAAATAACAGGTATGATATTGCGTAGGCCACTCTGCTAGTGTTGACGTAGTACTGAGAGTTGCCTTCATTGTAATACATATGTTTATAATGGGAATTTTATCAATGTTTTAACTTTTGACGTCTTTAGTAAGCCTGTAGAAGATATTATAAGGTTTTTGTGAGAGTTAAGTTAATTTGTAGACTTACTCCGTGGCGTTACAACCCTTCGTGGGTTTTAGCCGACTCGACAACATGCCTCCGCGATTTGTAGACACTTTACTGAAAAAGAATGATTATTAGGAATATTTTTAACCCTTTATGCTAGTTTTTTGAGTGATAGTGGCTTTGTAGGAGTACCTACTTTACATGGACAACATTTTGGTTTTTTAGAAATTACAAATAAGGTATGTTTAATTATTATTGAGTCAATATTTAATACTCAACCATACTTATACCCCCCTTGTATTTTTAGGGACGTTTTGCTAGGAATAGTTTTATAAGCTAAACATAAAATGCGTTTTGCAGTACCTAGTTGTTTAAGTGATAATCAGGCAAAAGGTGCCGATCAATCTGTTAGGTTTTTCAGTTTTCTCAAGGGCTCGGTGGTGGAAAAAGTGTGGGTTATTGCTTATTGCTGTGAAGACAAATTTAATACTAAAACCTCAAGTATTTGTTCTTAACACTTTAAGCTGGAAGACTTTAAAAGAAATTTACTGCATGAATTGCTGCAATATGAATCAAAGAAAGAACCCAAACTGAAGGGTGATGCGATTCCTTCTCTTTATCTACCACAATCAAAAAACTTATCCATAAATCAACTTAAAAGGCAGGAAAGGTCTTTCAAAAGGGAGTCAAAGAGGATTGTGGAACAGATAATTACAAAATCTAGGTAAAGATTATTCTTATCTTTTGGTAGAAACACTTTAAGTATTATGACATAAAAGTAATATCTTAACATTTATTTTTTAGTTCTACAACTGAAGAACCAGATGTGGACTCAGTGAAATCAGTCGGGTATGTAAAATGTTCTAAATATGCTGTGAGCAGTCGTCTGAATGAAAACATAATAGTCTTAACATTATGCAATATGTATAGTAGATTAAAAATATGATTTTTGTTTTTAGATTAAATATAGATATGAGATATGGAACCTGCACAAGATCTTGAACTTCAAAAGTTACGTGTCGAGAACAAAGCCTTACTTCAGCAGGTTAATGAGTTAACATAATTTAAGTCAGGAGTAGATAAGATATTTACCAAAAGACAGCTAAAAAGACTGCAAAGGCCCAAAGTTCGAATAGTATGGACTACTGAGGAAGTCTCCCAAGGTATTGCAGCTGGACCAAAAGCATATAAATTATTGCTGAAAAAAGGTTATCCATATCCTGCTGTTTCAACCTTTCGCTCATGGACCTTCTTCTTTCAGTGCCTATTCGTTCCGAATATTGGCAATCATTCTGGCTGTAATTATTTTATTAACTGATGCTTTAAATAGATTCGTTGTTGTGGAGAACCATTTCCTCAGGTTCTTCAACCATGATATTCTCCTTCTCCCAATTCCTCGCTTTCCGAATACTTTACCCTGTAGGATCCGTTTACCTTCAGTAATCTGTATTTAGTGCTGTTTCTCATTAAATGTCCGAGATATTCCAACTTTCTCCTTTTAATGGTATACATCACCTCTTTTTCTTTGCCCACTCTTCGTAATACGGTCTCGTTGGTTATCTTATCTGTCCATGATATCCTTAGAATTCGCCTGTATAGCCACATCTCGAAGGCTTCAAGTTTTTTTGGAAAAAAGTCAAAATTGTTCCAGGCGTAATAAAACCTGTTTTAAAAATTAAAAAAAATTCTCACCTATCCGAACCTGAAAAAAATTGTGTTGTTTTCTTCAATGAAATGAAGATTCTAAAAACCTGTGCATATGAAAAAGCAAATGACCACCTTTTAAAACCTGCCAACTATGTTCAGATAGCACTGATGAGAGGACTACTGACATTCTGGAAGCAGCCAATTTATTTTGATTTTGACAGAAAAATGGAAAAATCAATTCTGTTTGACATAATTAAGGAAGTAGAAAAAGCAGGATTTCATGTTTGTTCTATTGTTAGTGATTTGGGAAGTGGTAACAGAGGCCTTCATAAAAATCTTAAAATAAACGAAGAAAAGCCGTGGTTTATAGGCCCAACAAATCATAAAATCCATGTTTTATGTGATATACCACACCTTATACCTAAAACTTATATAAAATGATTTTCTTGATAATAGCTTTCACTTTTGTAGAGCGGAAATTAATAAGAACATTATTTTTAAATTACGAACAATCTTAACTTAACAATCTCATTTGATGTAAATGAAGAAATGCTAAATGTACGTTAAGAGCAAAAGCAAAAGTAAAGTTAGCAACAAAGTTATTTTCAAATCGTCGCCTGAGAATTATACTGTTCCATCTCCTAAAACTCAATTTTACAGGAGAGCGTTTTTAAATTTAATGTAAAATATTTTTGATATTATTGAAAAATTGTTTTACAGATCATGATCACTGTTTGCATATTAAATTACTTTTTGTTATAGTGCTTTATTATTGCCAATTAAAACAACATTAACATGTAATACGGAAAAATTTATTTGGATATAGAACAAAAGGAACATTTAACTGAAATATTTGGGATATAGAACATGTATAGTGGATATAGAACTAACTAATTCTTAAAATGTTTTATTGGTGGTAACGACAAATTATCAAATAAAAACCAAAATTTATTAAATATATGACCGTAACTTAAACAAAAATACAATTATTAGGTGTACTAAAACAAAACAATAATCTTCTATTTCTCGCTAATTCCTTATTTGTCTATTTCTTTTGTTTTTCTTTGTTGCACATGATACTTGAATAGTGCTTCAAAACAACATTGTAAAACTCTTTATCAACTTCCGGCATGAACGGTATCATCTCTTTGAGATGCTTTTTCTTTAATTCAGGTAATTTTGGTGTTAAATTAACGAGTTGCAGCACTTCTGGTAAATTATTATGTATTTGACATCGCGTTTTTTTAACGTTTTCCAGTTTAATTTCCTTAAGTGACCCTTCATATAGTTCACCATATTTTATGATTAAAGGAAATTCTTTTTCGTATATCAGATGTTTCACTTTAGTGTAAGGTACGTTTCGATAGGATAATTTTTCTGATTCTGCTTGGTAATTTTTATAATCTGCAGTGATCATTTGAAAAAATTTAAATTTCATTTTCCACGAGTTTGGAATCTTCGTTAAAATTTTTAACAAACTTACGGGGCTCCAAATATCTACATTTTTTACAAATCTTTCTATACAACTATGAGCTGCATCGACTTCTTGTACACAGCTGTGACCCGGTTCACCAAATTTCTGTTCTATTATTTTTATCTGACCTGAAGAATTGGATTGCAAAAAATGTTGCAAAGCAAATGTCATTATTGAATTTTTATTTTGAGGTACACAGCTGTCTGACCATAAAATTAATTTTTCAAGTGCAGGATTATCTAGTACTACTTTTTTAAGTATTTTAATCAAAGCACAAGAAATATGAAGTCCGCTTCTACCAGAAATCATTTCATGCCATAAGGCATTATATACGATCTTAGTTTTGTCGAAATGAGCAGTTAAATTATAACAAGAAAATTTTGTTTTATAACAAAAATTGCTTACGTTAGATTTTGGTATCGAAAAAACTATTTGCAGATCAAAACATAAAACACCAACACATTTGCCCTCGGAGGATATAAATTTGTCTCGGTTTTTTTCCTGATGTACCAAATTTTTCTTGTGAGTTTCAAATTTTAAAATATCTGCTTCAGTCGGATTAGTAAGAGAATTATATGCTGCACACTTATCACATATATCTTTCTTGGGACAAAAGAATGTCAAATTAAATTCAGTATTGAATATTGTCCGATACATATGATATTTGACTGGTTCTGATTCTTGAGTTTTGTATAGATCATACATTTTTTGTAAATTTAAATTTTTTTCCAAATATTGTCTGGTAGAACTCTGTCGACAATAGTGAGAGTCGACTCTTTGAAAAGAGTATATGTTCTCGTACTTTTTGTTTTTTTCCCTCGGAGATAGTTTTCTTCTGATGCCTGCCACGAATAGGGGAACGAACAATGCATCTAACATCATCTTTTACACTCTTAAAAAAGTAGTAAATCCTCTGTTTACTAATATTTAATGTATTAAAAAAATAATGTTGGCAAACTCTTATTTTAACTCCACATACATAAAAAAAATATTGATATGAAAATGTTTTTTTGCTGGTTTCATTGTTTGTTCTTTTTCTTACTGCCAAAATACGCTTCACATGTTTTGAGTAGAACTGATTCTTTTTGTCATCATTAAGAGACCAAAACTGTCTATGAATTGTATCTCTTTCGTCAGGAGTAATTTTAGCAGTACACTGCAGTACACAATTTTCAGATCGACATGTCTCTATTTTCACAGATTTCTTTTCCCTGGTCCGCTTCATTGTATCAACATATTCTTGTCCAGATTGTCGTTTATGTTTTCTTATATTTTGTTTCCAATCTGATGGTCTTCTTTTTCGTTTTCGACTAATCACCGCAGGTTTATTAACTTCTTCGTTAAGATACTCTTCTTCCTCTGCCATCTCAATTTGACTCTCAGGTAACTTTTGTAATTGAAGATTATTTTCTTTTACTTCATAGTTTTGTGCCAATGCGTCTACTTCTTGCAGTGTGCTAAATTGTAAATTTTGTGTATCCATAGTGTTTAAAGTAAGCATTTGTAAAACAACAACTTTTCCTTCATTTGGTGTCGCTTTAGGTCCGTGCTTATCTTGAGATGTTTCTTTACTAATGTTTTCTTTGTCGTTTTCGACATCCTCTTCGATAATATGCCACAAAGAGCTAAAATAAGATATTATTTAGTGGTATTATTTCTCAAAAAATTTAATGTAAGCTTACTTCCAAACGTCACTAGGACATGAAGAAGGCCTTGTTGGCGACGGTGAAAGTTTTGCACTCATTATAAACTGGAATAAGAAATTGATTTAAATATCAATGTAGTAAGAAACACATGCAATTCGAATCAAAATTAGAAAATTAAAAGGAACGAATTTGAAATATGACCGCATTACTTTCTGAAACATTCATGCTCATTTATTGCTAATCCACCCCTGTACTACTCTATTCATATCAAAACACATACAACCCGTATTAGTAATTTAATAGTTACAAATACATAATAATGTGTAACATATTTCTTTTTATAATAATTATCAAGACTTTTTATTGATTTGAATAGGTTTAATTACATTTTATTCAATAAAATATCCGTGTCTATGAAAATTTTGAGGTTAGGTAATATTGCAAATTCGTTTAATAAGGATGATTAAATCAACACAATATTATTAAACGTACTTACTTAAATTGTTTCAGGAATACCCACTACTATTTAGTTTAAATACATTTTCTTACTATTCACTTTTTACAAAAAACAATAGATCATTTACCAACATGCCATGATGTACATACACGTACAGTCCGGTATTAAGCACATTATGCGTAATGGATATAGAACACTATAATTCTAGTAACGTATTTATTCTAAAAGTTAAAGAGGATATAGAACAAAATAATTTTAAAAATATTTTGAGGCATACGGGATATAAAACTAAATGTTACTGAAAACTTTTAATTGGTTCTGAATATTATCATCATTTCAATGAATATAGAACAAGCTAATTTTTACAAAAATTTCTATGTATATAACTCCAAACTGCCAAAAAGTGGATATAGAACAGTATAATTCTCAGGCGACGAAATAACACAGCTCAAGCGTGGAACACTAGGTTACTTTCAGGACGAAAGCTAAATAGAAAGTGGGTATGTAAAAAATGAGTTCTGACTGAAACTATGGATACTTCCACTTACACGTGAATTGATCAAGTATCCGAAGGCGGCCTAAGGAAACCTCTAGAAGAATTGGTGGGAAAAATACATGAACTTTTTAATAATTTCAATAGATCTGACAGGCAAAAATTCTTTAAAATGACTAATTGACTTATCGGACAACATTCAATGTGACTATAAAATCAAACATCTGTTCTTCTGGTCTTGAATGTATTTTAGAATTAAGAAATTAAAGCTACAACTTAAAGAAAATATACGAAACAAAAGAAAATTAATAAAAATTGTAACTTAAAACCTTGTGTTTGATTTTTTTCCCATTTCAGTGCAGATAATTAATGATCAATTATTTTATTCCGTTTACGTTTAGACGAAGGCTTTTTTTCCTCCTCGACACTGGCGCCAAATAAGACAATACAATCAAGAGCTAGCTCGTAAAATTTAAGAAAATTACATTTCTAGGATTAAAAAGCGAAAAACAAAAACTCACAAATTTATTTTACAGATTTAATTTTTTTTTCACTTTATTATTTTTTTAAATCAAAATAATAAAACGCATATTTCAATCATTACGAAATAGTTCAATAAAAACTCTATTAATTTATTAAAATTACTTTTTATTGCCAATTAAAAATTAATTGTGTTCCGATTGCTAACGTTCTTACGGGGAATATTTAAAATTACTCTCATTGTGACGTATTGTGCGAATTCGTCACAATTTCTCTCTTGGGAGTCTCATACCTGTTATTCTTTATACCATTTACTTAGGTAAGTAAGGGAAAAGAAATGAAAAATTTTGTATTTTATTTTGTTCTGTATATCCAACAAAAATTTTGGTTAAACTAAATTTTAATATCTTTTTTGAACCATTGATTTTTTTAACGGAAATTTTTACGGGAAGTTAATTTGACAAAGGATATATAACAATATAACCATAATTTAAAATCTTACGGTTACATGTAAAAATAAAATATTTTCTCAAAAATTTTATATCTCAAAACAATGAGGTAATAATTTCCTCAACACACCTACATTATTTTTCTGTATTCCTTATACAAACCTTTAATTTCCTCGGGTTCATCATATTGATAGTGCTTGATGTCTCTATACATGATTCTAATCTGCAAATATATTATAAGTATAGTAATACAAGCTCCAATTCCAGTATGCAAAGTAAAAACTCCAAACGTTATACCCTAAAAAGGATAAAAAAATATATATATTGTTAAAGAAATAATGAAATCAATTATTTTTCATATCTGAAATAATAAATGTAAAGCCTTGAGAAGGATGTTGTTTATTAAAAGTTAAAAAATGTAAATATATGACAAAGTTGATTAATTTGTATAAACAAAATGAACTTCTTGATATTCTACAGCCGGTTCTGTATCTCTTAGGTTTCTGGAATGGGGCTACAGTGCAGGAGCTCTCAACTGAACTACAGTTCTTGGTGAACCAAACCAAATCAAAATTTTTGGTGGAAAAAAAGAAAAATAGAAAATCAAAGCCAAATTAAATCATTTTCTGGGACTTTCAATAAATATTTCTGTTTGCCCACAAGGAAAATAAATTCCTGCTGCTGGTTGTATACCTCGTATCACAAAAAATCTACATATTACATCTTTGTAAGTGGGTATATTTAAAAAACCCTTAAAAGGGCTACGAATTACCTCAAATTAACACGAACGTTTTCGGAATAAATTTTCATCATCAGGTTAAAAGCAGGTTAACATGCCTGAGCCACCAAAATATGAAGGTAAAAACCCTTTAAAGTAAATAAGGTTACCAAACATTGTACATATTGTTGTTAATAATATTTGATGTTTAATATTTTATTATATTTTACTTCAGGTAACATACACCCATGCCTTATGGCATTCACAAGGTATTTTATAAATGCAATTCTTTGTCCTTTCTTGTTCATTGTTAGGTTTGGTTTTGGACAAAATAGATCTCAACGTGTTTGTTGTTTTGAATGTTGTTGAAATGTTGAATTTATTTCCTATCCTTTTAA
The DNA here is from genome assembly GCA_918026665.1 of Diabrotica balteata. Taxonomy (NCBI): domain Eukaryota; kingdom Metazoa; phylum Arthropoda; class Insecta; order Coleoptera; family Chrysomelidae; genus Diabrotica; species Diabrotica balteata. The sequence continues at coordinate 32,810,518 of OU898278.1, forward strand.
GTTTTTCTGATAGTCCTTTTATGTACGATATTGTTATTTTCCTCATATTATTCCTTGTGTATGCTGTAGGATCTCGTTTTAAGTTGTTTTGTTCTATTCGATCGATTGTTAAAAATTCCTTATTTATAAACGATAAAGGATAATCATTTTTTAATAAAACAGATGTTAACAAATGTTTCTCCTCCAAGAACGAATTTTCATTAGAACAAGTAATTTTGGCTCTATCGTATAAGGATTTAATTATTCCCTTTTTTACATTAATATTGTGATTTGATTTGAAATTTAAATATCTATTGGTGTGGTGTTGGTTTTCTATACACCTGAGTCTCATATCCAGTATCGTTCTTAGAGATTAAAACATCCAGGAAAGGTAGAGTGTTATTATATTCCTTTTCCATGGTAAATGTTATTGTCTCTTCTTTATCGTTTATATCATTTAGGAATGTGTCCAACAACTCTGATATATAGAAGAGATTTAACGAAATAGACGCACTATTTCGTTAAATTATTACAAAGTGTTACAAAATAACTGTAACCATTAAGCTAATGTGTTTACTCATTTTTAAGGTTTTTTGCATATATAATTTGCATATTACTAAAGATTTTACGCCAAAAGATTATTTCAACTTACCGATTTCATTACGTCTGGATTGGACGCAATTATCACATTTGGTGGATCTCCTATAGGTGTTATTGCACCACCGATATTGGCGAATATTAACGTATAGATTAATATCTGGATTGGATTTACTTTAATAACTTCACATATCCTAAAAAGATAAAAAAAAATGTCTAGCAAACAATATCTTTAAAGGAAATACTTATTTTATAGTATTGTTTATACCGCTGTCAATTAGCTTATTGTACGACTTAACTATACGTTTATGGTATGTTCAATGTTTGTACACCAAATATTTACACTTACAGCTCTAAACACACAATTTTAAAACCATATGAATTGTTTAGGCTTCGTTTAATATTGTGTAAACACCAATACTACTTACCTTATGGTAATAGGTGTTATCAATAAAGCTGTGGTGACTGTATCCAAAAAACAGGAGCTTACTGCAGCTAAGATACATAACACATTAATAAGAGGCCACAATTTTCCTCCGGTTTTCTGAAAAACATTTTAACTAAAGTATTTGGAAGTTTCTTGAATAGTTTAACAAAAAAAAATGGTAAATATAACAGTAAACAATAAAATAAAAAAACATTAAAGAACCATTATTAAATTTAATCTTGTAACACGAAAAGCTAATAAAAATGTATTATAACAAATATTATAATAAATGTTCTTTTAAGACGCTGCTGGTAGAAAAAAATTGTCTCTTAGAATAGTCCAGAATTATTAAAATAAAATAGTGTAGAATTATTCGAGGGCAGACATCAAACGTATGACATGATATACGTATTAACGTGAAGAGAGAAAGACGGAAACTATTAACAACATACCCTTTACCGACGGCAGACATCCTAGCCAGTAATAAAGAGAAATACCAAGAGGAATTAGCACGGAAACTAGTAGCAAATACCTTTGAGCACAAGAATATAGATGAACTAGCTGAGAAAATAACTAAAGACATACAAACAGTCACTAAGAAACTTTGTTGCAGAATAAGAAAACAAAAAGAAGCTAAACTAAAACCCGAGACTCTAGAACAGATAGAGAAAAGAAAAAGAACGAACAGAGATAACCCGGACTAGAAAGCGCTCAACAAAAGCGTTAAGAAAAATATTCGAAAAGACCTCAGAGCTTATAGAACAAACCAGATTCTTGAAACCATACAGAACAATAAGAACTTGAAAGTACTGAAAACAGGTAAATCCATTGGCAGCAATAAAATCATAAAGATAAAAGACGACCGTGGAACATTGTGCTCGCATAAGGAAGAGATTGTTAGATAAATCCGAAAATTTTATGAGAAGCTATATACTTCTACTATTCCGAACCCTGGTATACCAACAAAATATATCTTAAATATGGGCTCAGAGGATTTCCCTGAAATAATGACATCAGAAATTAGAGCCGCTCTAAAACAAATGAAAAATAGGAAAACGCCAGAAGATAAAATTACTTAAGAGATGCTAAAAATGGGAGGCACTGCATTAGAAGAGGCAATGCAAGCATTACTGAATAAATGCCTATTGGAAGGACAAATACCAAAGACATGAAAAAATGAGGAAGTCATTCTACTCCATAAAAAAGGGGACGCCGCAAATGTAGAAAACTACCGACCAATAAGCTTATTGTCACACCTATACAAACTACTAACCCGAATAATAACAAATAGATTGACAGCTAAACTAGATGCATACCAACCAGTGGAGCAAGCAGGCTTTCGTAAGTGTTTTAGCACTATCGATCACTTGCAAACATTCCGGACAGTTATTAAAAAAACAATAGAGTACAACATACCACTACATCTGGCAATTGTCGATTATCACAAAGCATTCGACAGTATCGAGAAATGGGCTTTCTCAACAGCATTGGACGACGCCAGAGTAGATTCAAGATATGCTGCCCTCCTTAAGAATATATACGATGATGCTACTTTTCACGTAAAAATAGATGATGATCTGGAAACTATGAAAATAGACCTTGGCAAAGGTGTGAGACAGGGCGACATCATCTAACCCAAATTATTTACTTTATCATTAGAAAATGTTTTCAAAAAACTAAATTAGGCCGAAAAGGGATTAAAAGTAGATCGAGTATATCTTAACCATTTGCGTTTCGCAGACGACATAGTACTAATAAGCACAGATATCCATAAACTGAAATCAATGCTACAAGATTTAAATAACAAATCGAATCAAATAGGATTAAAAATGAATCTCGACAAAACAAAGATATTCAGCAACAGCCTAGAAAACATCACACGATAGATAACATCAATATAGAAAAGATAGACCAATATATATATATATATATATATATATATATATATATATATATATATCTAGGACATGCAATTGAAAACGAAAAGGAAAACCAAACCCTAGAAATTAAAAGAAGGACATAATTGTCATGGGCTGCTTTTGGTAAGTTGAGCTTCATTTTAAAAGACAAAAACATCCCAATTCACTTAAAACGAAAAACCTATGACACTTGTATACTAACAGTTGCAACTTATGGGTTGGAAACTATGGCAATAACAAGAAAAATGGCAGAACAATTAAGAGTAACTCAAAGGGCCATGGAGAGGGCCATGTTAAATATAAGCCTCAGAGACAAAATTCCTAACACCGAAATACATCGAAGAACTAAAGTAACCGACATAATGGGAAAAATAGCGAAAATGAGATGGCAATAGGCAGCACATGTACCAAGACAAGAAACCAACAGATGGTCTCATAAAGTGACATTCTGGAGACCTCGAGAAACAAAAAGAAGCGTAGGAAGACCCAAAAAGAGATGGATAGACGATATAACAGCTGTAGCTGGAAAACAGTGGATGAGAATTGCAAAAGATAGGGAAGCGTGGAATCAATTGGATGAGGCCTATGTCCAACAATGGATAAATGAAGGCTGAAGAAGAAGAAGAAGACATTAAACTATTTAGCTGGCACAAATAACATGAGAGACCATGCGTTAAGATGATTATGCCACATTCAACATCGAAATAATGATCACCTAATACAAAGAATAACTGAATTGCAATTTCTTGGAAGTAGTAGAGAAACATATAAAATAATATGACGAATCGAAAGATGACGACGATATGGAACTATTTAAGGCTGTGTTCTTCTGACACTGACAGTAAGTAAAATGGTTAGACCGTTGTAAAGACAATAAATGATTTTCACAATCTTTATGTTTTAATGGATTAAAAAAAATTGAAAATGTAAGTTGCAAGATTTTTTTATGATTCTAGAAGTAATACTTTACTTCACAACTTCACCAAATAAGTTCTCATAGCAATTTCGATGCAGAGAACAGCGAAAGAACTCCAAACATCATGTCACTTGATGCTTGGAGCACCATAGTGTTTGGTTAATTACAGTTGGATGAACGGGATCTAAAATTGATCATCTAATATAAAAGAAACAACACAGCCAACAAGAAAATAAATTTCGTCAAAATAAGTCAAAATTTAGTATTTTGCCTTACTCAATATCACAGAATTAAGCTACTAGAATGAATACTGAAGCATGTACGAAAAAGGACATACATCAAGAATACCTAACACTAAATCGTTTTACTGCCTTTCAGACGACAAAAGGTAATGTTAAAAGTTCATGTAAATAGCTAAAAGCAACTTGATTGTAACAAAACACGTATTACATAAATAAAAGTAGAGGTTATATTAAAAGAATAAGGGTACAATAATGACATAAAGAAGTAGTGTCGCAGATTTGTAAAATAATTCATAAGTTAGGAACTTCCAACATGGTGCTGTAAAGTCGAGCAATATCGGATATCCTTGATATGGATAATCCACAATAGACATATTAGTCGAGTGGAAGGGTAACGAAGTTCGCACTCATATTGAACCTAATGTTAAATATTACAAGACTATACAGGCGAATTAAAAAGATCAACAGTTTCATATAAAATATCTTAAAGATGCCAAAGACTAAAATGGTAGTTTATGTTGACCAGTTACAACCCAGTAATTGAAGCTATATCATATTATTTCATTTAAGATACTTACGTTAAAAGCAAGAACGGCAGTATAATCAAAGACTCCCGTTTCACTGAAAATAGATACCATAGTCATCATAGAAAATAACAAGATTAGTGTTTCCATATCTATCCAGGACACGAGTTCTGCTATCGATGGTCTCTGATCTAATGCAGCTAATGTAGCAATGGACACAGTACTTGCCAATACAGAAGCCATAGTACGGTGAATTATCTAAATCATATTAGAAAATTTTAAAATAAAAAATAATATTTAAAAAATATATATTGCTACATAATACAGAATTTATATAGTTCTTGACGGTCAATCTTGTATCGGTCATTCTCAAAGATAAAAAGAGTTATTTAAATCTTGTTTAGTGCCGCTCCTAAGAGCTATGCAATTAGTTGAATCACTCTCTGAAGTTGTGAATCCAAGATATCCGCCTTGCTCTAACGCTACGTTGATTTTTCCCATGATTTTCTATTAATACTAGCTTGTAGACACTAATTTTAATTTACACTAGCTTGTATTGTGACCCTCTAATTACTTAGCCAAGATATTGAAGCTTATTATACTCCTCCTTCTAAGTGCCTTCTCTGTTGAGGTTGGCGATCAATATAGCATATTTCTCTTTGTTTTGGGCTTGATGAATTAATTCATTTTCTCTTGTCTGGGTCCAATCGTTGATGTTTCTTAGCCAAGATTTTTTCTTTCATCCTATGCCCCTTTTACCTTCAATCTTGAGTTCTAATATTACCTCTAGCTGCTAAAATTACCTTTGGCGCAATATGTGTCCTAGATATGACGTCTTTCTAATTTTGATATTATTGACCAGATGAAGGTGTGTGTTCAATACTCTCAGTACTTCTTCATTCATAGTTCTGGTGGTCCAGCTTATTATTATCATTCAGCGGTACATCCACATTTCAAATGCATTTAATTTGTTGACGTCATACTGTTTTAATGTCCAGATCTTACAGCCATATAATAATAGAGACCATACATAACACTTTAGTGTCCTCAATCTTTTGAAACTGATAGCTTGGAATTACAGAGCATTTTACGCATATTCATGAAACCAGATCTTGGTATTTCAATGAGTCTTCCAATTTCTTTTGTGGTTTAGTTGACTATTTAGTTCTCTGCCCAGGTATATGAAGCTTTGGAAACTCTGAAGGGTAATACCATTTATTTGCATGTTAGGTGTAACTTGTTCATGGAGGTTTTTGTGGAATACCAGAATTTTGGTTTTGGAAAAGGTAATGTCTAAGGCCAGTCTGTGACTTTCTTCAAATAATATGTTCATCAATATTTTTAGTTGGTCTTCTGTTTCTGTTAATACTATGGTGTCATCGGCATATCTTATATTGTTAATGATGATTCCATTGACTCTGGCACCTTTAGGGCGATCTTCATGAGAAGCTCTAATTATCTGTTCCGCATATACATTAAATAATAGGGGGGGGGGCAAAATGTACCCTTGCACCACTTCTCGTTCTATGTTTATGTACTTGGTGTTTCCGTTCTCTGTTCGAGCGCATCATGTGTGGTTCCAGTATGGTATGGTATGGTAATCATGTATTACTTATGATAGTTATGTTGTATCCACCCAACCCTACTTCTTTTAGCACCTCAATCAATTTTCCGTGTTTGATGCGGTCGAAGGCCTTTCTTCAATCGACAAAGCACACATGTAGCAGTTTTTAAATCTCAAGCTCCTTTCTGCCATAAGTGTAAATCCCATAATTGCTTCTCTAGTGCCTGTACCCTTAATAAAACCATATTGAGAACGACTCAGGAATTCTTCACACTTATTGTGAATTCGGTTATATATTATTCGCATAAAAATCTTAGCGGCATGACTCATTAGGGATACAGTTCGATGGTCTTCACATTTCCGTGCATTTTGTTTTTAGGAAGTGCTATATAATAATGAATCTATAGCTGTATAGTTAATTTCCTGGCAGCACTATCACTTAGGTGTTTAAAATGTTCGGCTGTTATTAGGTCTTCGCCGGCTGCCTTGTTGTTCTTTGCGTCTTTTATTGTCTGCAAAACTTCTTCGGTGAGAATGATTAATTTTCCGTCTGTATTTATTTTTGGGGGCTCTTCTTTTCTCTGATTACCAAACAAATTTTTTAGATATTGCTCTCATATTTCTTTCTGTTTTTCAGGGTTTAATTCCATTTGGTTTTTATTGTCTGTTACAATCGAAAATTGTTTGGATTTGCATATTCCAGCTATTTCTTTAACCTTTCTGTGAACTTCTCTAGCTTTATGCTTTATTTGCAAATCTTCGACTCCTTTTCATTTTTCTTTCATTCACTCTTTCTTAGCTATATTTATTTTTTCTCAATTTTCCTGTTGAGTTCTTTGTATCTTGTTAGGTTTTTGTTTTTTACCATCCGTCTCCTCTCCATAATTTGTAATATTTCTTTTGTCATCCATAGTTTTCTATGTTAATGATTTTATTTCTGTATACTTTGGTCTGCTGCCTCCAAGAGAGTATTTTTCTCCACATGTCTTCAATGTTTTCTTTTATTGTCTTCTCCTTAGTGGGAGCTATTGTCTTAGACTCTAACTGTGTGTCTACCATCTCTTCATACTTCTGTTGCTGTCCTTGGTCAGCACTACTCCATGCCATTCTATGACTGGGTTTAGCCTTGTCTACTCTTTTAAGTTTTAATCGGATAGTAACGACTACAGGATTGTAATCGGAATTTATGTTACAGCTTGGGTACGTTATTACATTTAGAATACCATTACGGAACCTTTTGTTAATTGTAATGTAGTCGATTTGGCTCCTCACAATATTTTCTTCGCAATTTTGAGGAGACCTCCACGTATATAGACGTCTTTTTGGTAATTTAAACCATGTGCTAAGAACCACCAGGTTGTTGTCTTAGCAAATTTCAACAAAGCGTGTGCCGCGTTCGTTCCTGGTTTCTAAACCATATAAGCCGATGATCGATTTGACTTTTCTGCTCCTACTTTGGCATTCCAATCTCCCATATGTTGATGTCTGATTTTATGTGTTTTTTGATCGTTACAATATCGGAATAGAAAATCTCAAGATCTTCGTCTGGGCTGTCTGCTGTCGGTGCGTATATTTGTATTATATTGATGTCGAATGGTTGTCCATTTAATTTGATAATCATTCATCTGTCGCTGACTGGTAGGAAACTTTTCGTGTGTTGTTTCATGGATGTTACCAACACTCCTACACCTGACTAAGCATCATCATCTTTGCCTGCATAAGAAAAACGGTTGCCATTTACTGTATCCACATATCCTTTTCCTTACCATCTCACCTCGCACATACCAAGTATGGCTCACTTCATTCGTCTCGTCTCGTTTTCAGCATTTGCTTGTTTGCGTGCTCTATATTATACAATCTTATTATAGCTTATTATAAATTATTATAAGGAGCTTATTATTTAAAAAAATACATTTGAACTTAAAAAATATATAGAATCGAATAAAAGAGGTTTGGTGCGGCAAAAATGCAAAAAATAGTTGGTTTATGCTATTCTTATAGGTGTAAACCGCTTGCCTATTATTAATACTGCATGTTTATTCATATTTAACAATAGCTTAAAAACTCTAGGAATTATTATTACCTATTCACTATAACCTGCCACTTAGAAAAGGACAAAAAGAGATGTATAAAAATAAACTATTAACAATACACAATATTCACTACTTACTTACATCAAATATAATCATGAAATAAAGTCCAGACAATATTAAAGCTGCGTAAAGAACCCCATCCTTGGGATTGGTTGGTTGTAAATTATATTTCATAGATACTTTAAAGTTAGATCTCAAATTTGTCGCAAATTGTAATCTAAGGACATGATACGTAAAATTTTTCAGTTGATAGGGCATCACGTGAAACACTTGGGTATACTCCATCTTTGGAATTTGCTTTATAAATTCATGGCTCGCGAGAGGCAATCGCCAAACTTCAGAAATATTCTAAAAAAGATAATAAACAAGGTTAACATAGATTAAAAAATCTACCTAAAATGGGTACCAAATAGCACATACAGAGTAATTATGTTGCCTGGAAAGCTTGTAATGCAAAGGAGAATAGGCCTTGTGTAAGACTATTTTTAACTCGCTATAATAGTTTGGGTCTTCGAATCAAATAAATAAGCATACAAAGGGGATAAATACAGTAACCAGTTAAAAGAAAACCAGAGGAACTCAAAAAGCTAAGAGAAGATGAAAATACACAAACCAAAGCACAATAATGATGACGGGCATATAGCAAGGAAAAAAGAATTGGCAAGGTTAAAAATAGTATAAGAGCAACAACGTAAAATAAACCCTAAAAAGATTCAAGAGAGGACATATTCATAGGAGCAAGGAACGTAAAAACCCTTTACGAAACTGGCAAATTGGAGCAAGTAAGCCAAAATATTGAAAAGTATAAGTTTGACATTAGATTACGCGACATACGATAAATACGAAAAGGGAGTAGTAATACTGCTAGCCCAAACGGACCGAAAGTCTCGTGGCCTTGAGAATAGAGTGGTAGACAGTATCAGAAAGGTTCATTTGAGCGAGACTAAAGGCAATATATTTCAACGTGACAGTAGTAAAGGGGACGAAGATGAGAAAGTACAGTTTTACAAACAACTACCAACTACGTATATTAGGATTAATAATAAATATAGAATAGATATGAAAATAATATTCGGAAATTAGACATTGACTAAGACATTGTTAAAATAGACATTGACAATAAAGTATATGAATAAGTAATGGGAAAGGAGGTAATAGGGGAAAGAAACGACAATGAAAATTGATTTCTGCAAACAAAATGAACTTGTTATAAGTGTAATTATCTTTAAACATAAGCGAATACATAAGTAAACAAGAAATTACCGGGAATTAGGAACAAGAACCAAATAGACCACACAAGAATTGAATATAAATGGAGAAGCTGGTTGCGAGATGTCAAGAGTTTAAGAGCTACTAATGTGAGACTGACCACAAGCTAGTCAGAACAAAACTAAGAATGAAATTAGACAAAGATACAAACCAAAAAACCAACAGAAGGAACAGATAGCACGTCGATGTCCTAACAAAAAAAGAAAGTATAAGAAAAAAGAACGACTGAAAGAAAAAGAGCACATAAAATGAAATACAAGGTTCAAAACACAGACGTAAAATGACAAGTCAGAAAAGATAAAATAAACTACATAAAGGAGATGTTAAATATATTAGAGAAAGCAGGCAAGAACACGACCTACGAACGTAATATTCAAACGTATGAAACATAACAGGAAAATCACAGAGAAATATACAAGAAGTAAATGATAAATAAGTAAATAGAATAAAAATGAGAAAGGATACTTGGAAGAAATATTATTTTTATTTTTTAAGCCCTTCTCTCTATTCGGATTGCCGAATATAGGCCTCTCCAAATTCTCGCCATTCATCTCTGTTGTTTGTGAGAGGTTTCCACATTGGTCCTGCAGTTCTTTTAATATCGACGTACCAGCACATTTGCGGTCTTCCTGTGGTCTTTTGGCTTCACATGGCCGCTAATTCCCGACTTCTTTTTTCCATTGGCCATCCTTAAAACGTTCGTTATGTCCAGCCCATTTCCATATCAGTTTAGCTTCCTATTAAGTACCTATAAGAGTTTTCCGAATGATGCCCATCCCATTTTTACACGTCTACTTATTTCGGTAGTCTGATTTTCTTTGCTTACCTTGACATTTTGACTTTGATCAAGACATGTATATTCATCTTCGTATTCTATCTCTATCCCTTGGATGTCTTTTTTTAGCGATACTATGTGTAGCTCATACACTGAACAATCATAGCTAAAAGGAAATATTGTAGATTTTACAATGAAAGAAATTTGAAACAAACTCAAGCTTATAAAAAAATGGCAAAGCCGCTGGAATCGACAATATACCCATTGACCTAATAAAAGCAGATACTGAGTAGTCAATACAAATATGACATAAACTTTTGAACAAAATATGGACTGCCGAAGAGTTACCAAGAGTAAAAGAAGAGATTGATATTAAAAATACCAAAAAAAGAGGCCTCAGTTGATGCAATTCTTGGAGTGCAATAACACTACTAAGCACCACACCCAAAGTGTTGACCAAAATCATATTGAAAAGATTGAAGCCGGAACTAGATAAGAAAAATAAAAAGTAACCAAGCAGGCTTCCGGGCCAAACGCTCCACCATTAAACATATTTGTACACTTATAATTATTTTAAAATAAATAAATAAAATAAAGATATAGATGTGAATTTTATCGACTTTGAAAAGGACTTCGACCGTGTAAATAGTTTAGAGATATTAAGAGTATATGGCATACCACTAAAAATAATAAAAATACACTAATAAATACATCATAAAAAGAAAACCCTATAATGTGTTCCTAATTATATTACTACAAATCTTACCCGCAAAAGAATTGCATCTGAGTTATTTTTTTTCTCGATGCCCATTGGTACATGCTTAACAACCATAATCTGAACCCACACCTTTATATGCAGACTTGTAAGATTAGCGTAATATGGAGGTAAAATTCTTCCTTTTAGCATTACTTTTATGGTATTATCTTTAGGGTGTTCTCGTAATATAAAACCTACAAGAAGTTTACTATATGATCAATTATGTAAAACAGATTAATGGTTATTTTTTTTTCAGTCTAAGTTTTTAATTCCTATAATAGATAAACCAAGTAAAAATCAGGAAAAATAAAAATAGAAACTTACTGTATGCCTCATGTTCCGGAATATTTAGTCTAAACGACTCTTTGTCTTTTTCAGGACTTGCAGTGAGAGCATAGCTGCATAAGATCCATGCAACCACAAGGATGCATATCTTCAAGATATTGAAAAAAGTTCGAATATCTGTTTTAGCTACAGGTAGAAGTTCACTAAAACATATAATGTGAAAAACGACAAGGTTTACTACAGACTAAAAAAGTTACGTTGGGTTAGTAAGTTCGAAGTTTAAATGTAATGATAGAACGCCAAGTGGTTTGTCCTGCTAGGAACTTCCAAGATATCTGTTAATTAAATTAAATTAAAGTTAATTAAAAATCAACCATTATTCTTTAATAAAATAAAATTAGAAAATGAATTAAAAGTTTTACATGCTGATCCAAATATTTTAGTAAGATGGAATAAGTTTCAAAATATGTATAATTTTCTATATTGCAATTTATCCATCGAGTTAGAATCTATGGAGAGGGCATCATTGTTATGATCGTTTTGACAGGTCGTTGTTTTTCGAATATTTTTAGTTTTATAATCTTCTGAAGGTGCCTTCTCCATTATTGAATGTTGCTCCGAGCCATTTTTTAGGTTTGGAAACAGGAAAAAATCGCTGGCGGCAAGATCTGGGGAATACGGTGGATGTTCAACCAATTCATAGCCCAATTCGTATAATTTTACCATAGCGATGGCCGATCGGTGAGCCGATGCATTGTCTTAGTGAAAGAGCACTTTTTTGTGTTCCAAACCGGGGCGTTTTCGACGCAATTCGGCGTCGAATCGATCCAATAATACTGCGTAATACTCACCATTGATTGTTTTTCCTTTTTCCAAGTAATCGATGTGGATGATGACGTTCGTATCTCAGAAAACAGTCGCCATCACTTTGCCGGCCGAATGTGCACTCTTTACCTTCTTCGGCGGCCCTTCGCCGCGTTTGCGCCACTGTTTCGACTGTTCTTTGGTTTCCGGTGGGTAATAATGCACCCAGGTTTCATCAACGGTGATAAATCGGCGAAAAAAATCCTTCGGATCGCGCCGTATCATCGCCAAAAACTTCTCCGAAGTGATCACACGTTTTTGCATTTATTCGATTGTCAGCAAACGCGGCACTCATCGCGCGGATAGCTTTTTCATGTCCAAATGATGGTGAATGATGTTGTGTACGCGTTAGTAGGAAATGTTTAGGACCTTTATTAACTCGTGGAGCTTAATTCGACGATCTGCCATAATCATGTCATGGACTTGATCATTTCCGGCGTGGTGACTTCATTTGGCCTCCCGGACGCTCATCATCAAAAACACTCGTACGACCACGAACAAATTCAGCTTTCCAAAATTTTACTGTTGCTAACGAAGGTGCAACATCACCATAAACTTTGTTCAGGTCGGCTTTGATTTGCACATTCGTTTTACCCTTTTTGTGGGGGATCTTAATCACCGAATGATACTCGACTTTTTCCATTTCTCCGAAAACACGAAATTTGCTTGTTTTTGAAAGCTTGTCTGAAATGTCAATATAAAAGAAACTTTTAAATCTCTCTAAAACTCCAATAAATTTTACGATAACGTTATAACCCTTTTTACTACTTAGACCAAACAACGTAGACTAGAGTTAGTTTATGAACAAATTTAGGTTCTAAATTTATAGTAAAAACAAAAAAAAAACAAAAAATCTTCTATGATGAATGAAGCCTTTTTATTAGGCGGCGTACCTATATGAAGAGACAAAAGAAAAACTTGCCGACCCTGTCTCTAAAGCCACGAGCCGTAACTGTCACCGATGATGATATTTCACAGAAAAAATATGTCAGACGCTCCTCCTGGCACTTTGGGTCTACTCAACAATCAGACTGTTAAAGCATTTTCAAAGTTTTGTGAAAGCAAATTGACGATATAGTGGTTCTAATTGTTGATGGATATGCAAGTCATAAAGACATTGAAACTTTGGAATGTGCAAAAAAAATTTTATAGGTCTGCCTCCAAATTGCAATCATCATATGCAACCTCTTGACGTCTTCTTTTTGGCCCTTGAAGACCTACTATAACCAAGAAACTGCTAAATGATTAAAGGCACATCCTGGACGTATTGATATACCATACCGATATAAGTCAACTCTAATGAACAGCCACCCCAGCTTGCAGCAGTAATGAGTTCTGTCTGAAGAGGTTTTAACACAACCTTCACACCAAGCAGATAATTCAGTTCCTGTGACAAATATGTCTCAGGTCACTGTAGCTGCTGCGTTACCTCTCCTTCAGTCATGGTCCCATAAAACGATATCTGAAAAAAATAATGCAGCCGAAATAACAGCACTTACAGGCCCACAAGCTGAAAATTCATCTCTGGTTCTAACAAAAAACTCCGATCTAGAAATTGTTTTGACTGTTGCTGATACCAATGATTGTCCATCGTCTTCTGCTCTTGCTGTTCCTATTGAGCGGCTTTTTTTGGTGCCAAAAGGATGGCATATTAGTGACAAAAGAATACATAAACCAAAAATTGGAGAGCTTGTTGGTATTGACTTGTACTCCTAATACGTTGGAAATAAAATCTAAAAATAAATCAGAAGCTCCCCCAACAATGAAAAAACGTAAAGCTACCAAAAAGTTATTTAAAGAAAATGATGACAAAGAAGATTTTTCTAAAAATTTTTATGATGATAAAGACGACTGCTTGCATTTGATGTACCCGCCTTTACTCAAGATCTAAGCCAGCAGAAGACTGGAGGCGGTACTCTAAATGTTCGCGCAGGACTCGCGTTTCTTGCGCTAAAGCTCTAAGATGAATTAAGCATTTCATTTGCAAAATATGTCAATAATTTTGTAGCTATTATATGTATGTCATTTTATCCTCAGCAATATTCATTGAGTCACTATTATCATTTTGTCTTAAAATATTTACAAAATGGATTATGCTTGATTTCAGTTAATTATTTTTTGTTTTGTTTTAGATAGATTTCTGCCAAATATATTTATTAGTTTAGTTATTTTAAGGACCAAAGATGATTAATGTAAGTTATAAATGTACTGTGAACTACCAATAAAAAGTTATGATACAAATACAAAGCTATGTCATTTTATACACATTTTCCCTACTAGTATAAGCAACTTTTATTTAGGCGTTACATCTTTTCCATTTGTATATATAAATATATTAAAAATATTGATTTTTAAAATATAAAATCAAATAATAATTGAAATAAAAGAATATTTAAAAAATTAGGTACTCTTATTTTACATCTAATACTTTACCTGCTACGAAAAAAGACAGATTTGTGATCATCATTATCCTCTGTTTCGGCATAATTAGCCACACTTCCATACCATTTTGTATTCTGCGGCAATGACACTAACACTTTGACCTTGGAAGTATTTGCAACTTCGATACTTTTGAAAACTGTCCGGCTGGAACTTTTTCATTGTTAAAAATGGCAATTAAATGAGTCATACATGAAAGCATATAATTTTGTAGGTATTCTTAACATTTTTCATAGTTTAAATATATATTAATAACAGTAATTTATAAATATTACATTGTAGTTATGTCTGGGATTAACATATTAATAATGGCATGGCAAGATTGGATATAGGAAAATTATTATTTGATTATTTGGGCACAAATTATAAAAACAAGAGCTTTGTTAGCTAAATGTCATAATGACCAACCTTGATAATATATATTTAAACTAAATAATATTTTATTTTTATATTTAATGTTTATATAATTCACGGACTAACTAAAACATACATACACTTCATCTAATTTATATAACGATGCACGTCATCAGCGTCATAGCCTGTGACGTCACATGATACCAACACAAAATATTTAGGGTGTAGGTGTGTTCTTTTTTAGAATCACTTTACCGAGTATATTGACATTACAGCCACTAGACATATTTTATTATATACGCGTAGAAATCATATTTTAAAATTTCTATTAATGTTAACTTGAAGAAATACACAATAATAGGTTTCATTTAATTTGTATAAATGCATTATAAAGCGTTTTTATCAAGAACATTTGATCGGATCACACTGTAACTGTAATCGAACGAAGGTAAAATTTTGGCATAAATTGGTAACACTTATTTGACAGTTGCGGTGTTGACACTTTTTGTACTTCATTATTTTGAATTTTAAAGTGAATATCTCTTGTTTTATATTTTTACTATCTAATAAAATCTGTTCTTTTTAGAACAAAATTAGTGTGTTTTATTTCAAAAATGTCACGTAAGAATTTAAATAGTCGTTGTAAAGAGATGGTAATGCTTTTGCAATAATTATGTAATCTATTTGAGATAAAATGGAGTCAGGATTTTTTTATACTTTGGCAACTATGTCAACTTCGATCTCTGACGTTGATAATGACGTAAGTCGTTATCTAAATTAGATGAAGTATAGAATATTATGAATGCTGGAATGAATTAAATTAACCAAAGTTCTTCGTCTTTTTTGCTGTCTTTTGTCTTTATTCTTAAGCGAAATCGCTTCACATACCATATTCTTCCATATATTATAATATACGTACAATTTTGGCATCCATATTGAATTAAATAATTAATCGGTTATAAGAAAGCTATGATAATTTTCCGAGAAATGGCATTAATATTTTAGTAGACATAGAAATGCATACAAATCCAAAGAAGCATAATTCTCATGAATAATTGACAAACAATCATTCCAACTACAAACTCCATTCATAAAAGTGATAACCGGTATAAGTAATCCCCTTTTATTAGTCACAAAACAGTTTTAAAAGTCTCAAAACAGACATTATGGAAATCAGCGAGATGAGTTGACCAAATAAGGAGTAAAAAGAATAGAAGAGCACGATATTTTCTATTATGGTAATAAAATAATAAAATTGTGTGGGTTTCTGGTAAGTGATAATATAAAGAGATCTATAAACAAGTTCATACCCATTTTGGACAGAATGTACTTATTACAGATCAACTTAACACCTCCAGCAACCAATCTACTATAGCGATGGATTCGACCATTACTTAATGGAAGTTCATTTTATATAAAAAAAAACAATAAAAACTTTTGTTTTTAAATTTTCCACAAAATTCATTATAATATTCTTATTACTACACCTGTTTCAGCAGAGTGCCTTTCTTAAGTCATCTATTTTTGGTGAAGTGTTTACGTAGAATCTGTTTTTCTAGTCTTGAAAGCCTTTTTATGTTCTGCTATACATTTGTGAAAAGTTCTACCAGTTTGACAGATGTAAGTTTTTGGACAGTCGTCACATTTAAATTTGTATACACCATTTTTTGGCTCTTGTTGTTTTTAATATATTTGCCAAGTTGTTGTTCGTTTTAAAGGCTGGTTTTATTCCTTTCTTTTTTATGTGTTTCGCTGTTTTTGTTGATATCTTGCCTGTATATGTAAGTAATCAAGCAGACGGTACTGGCTTTTTCTCTGA
This sequence comes from Diabrotica balteata, assembly GCA_918026665.1. Classification (NCBI taxonomy): domain Eukaryota; kingdom Metazoa; phylum Arthropoda; class Insecta; order Coleoptera; family Chrysomelidae; genus Diabrotica; species Diabrotica balteata. The sequence continues at coordinate 32,827,341 of OU898278.1, forward strand.
TGGTGAAAATAGTAATTTTAGTGCTTTGATATGTAGTTTTTAATTTAAAATTTTATTCATTGTTTGTTCGTTGTACACATTGTACACATTGTACACGTTGTACACATAATTTTTTTAGAAATATCTTATAGCACTGGGCTTAGATAATGACCTATTATAAGTCCTGCACTGTTATTTGTACATATTTGATTACTAAATTTAAAGTAGTCCTGGTTTATGCAAATTTCAAAAAAATGTAAAATTTAGGATGTAGTGATTGGATTTGTAATATTATGGTCTAAAAGGTTTTTACTAGAATAAAAGTTTCTGTAGGAGGAATATTAGGAAAAAGATTTTTTTATGTTAAATGAAATTGATCTGGAGTTGTTGGGTAATTGAAAAATTAGTACTTTGAATTTAATAATCAAATATATACACATAACAGTGCAGGACATAGGACTTAGCTCGTATCTATCAAATATTTGTATGGATCATCTGAAAACAAAGATTTCCAAACGTCCTGTATTTAAACAGTTTTTATATTGGTAAGGATACGTAGACGATTTACTGGTATGTTGTACAGAAAATAATATTCAACTTGACTATTTTTTATCATATGATAATTTACTTCCTAGTAATATTGAATTTACAATAGAAACAACTTTTAGATAGAATTAAATATCATTAAGCCAATAACAGTAAACAATGGGTACAACTAACAAACAATGAATAAACTTTAAAATCAAAAACTATACAAGAAAGCCTTGAAATTAGTATTTCTAACACCAGAAAAACCCAGAAATTTCTACTCAACTACATATACAGGCAAGATGTCTATAAAAATAGCCAAACACATAAAAAATATAGGCATGAAACCAGCTTTTAGAACAAACAACAACTTGGGCAAATATATTAGAAACAACAAGAGCCCAAGAAAAGCACTTACACATTGGTGTATATAAACTTAAATGTAGCGACTTTCCAAAAACTTACATCGGTCAAACTGGAAGAACGTTTAACAAACGTGTAGCAGAGCATACATGGGCTTTTAATAATAGACAAATAGACCATAATCATTCTTTTTCAAAATGAAGGCTTTTAGTTATCTTTAATAGAAGAAAAATTAACAAATTAAAAAGTAGCGGTCAAATCCATCCTTATAGTAGATTGGTTACTAGAGGTGCTATGTTAATCTGTAGTAAGCATATACTGTCCGAAATCAGTATATGAAATTCTTTATGAATCTTTTTATGTTACTACCTAACAGAAACACACAATTCTATTATTTTAATATCATCTCAATAAATGATCGAAAAATAAACAACCTACATTTTGCAGACGATACACTCTTCTTAAAAATAGTCAAAATGAATTGACCTCATACGACGGGTTAAAAACGAAATTCAAGTATTTGACCTGCAGTTAAACATATCAAAGACAAAGATCATGATGGTGGATAGACTACATAACAATCATCCACACCATAACCACGATTGACCAGTTTGAGGTTGTCAGCTCATATTTATATCTGGGATCATTGATTAACAACATAGGGTCGAATTCCGTGAACGGACCACAGGACAAAGATTTTAATTTTAAATGAGCTAAAAGTCAGCAAATGGCTGTCCAGCAAAGTCCGTCTCCAACAATTAAAATACTTTGAACATATTATGAGAGCAGACATAAAAAACATAAAAAGACTTGTTATTCAAGGAAAGGTAAAAGGCTGCAGATCACAAGAAAGATCCCCAACAAGATGGATTGATTAAATTACAGGAATATGCAAAAGACCTATGCATGAGTTAAACGAAATGACCAGAGATAGAGATCTTTGGAGACGGACAATAGACGACATCGTGATGACCACGGAGGTCCGGAGAGGTGAGAGGTACATTCCCTCCGGAGGTCAGGGTTGCAAAAAGAGATCTTTGAAAGAAAAGTACTGAAACGAATAATAGGGCCTATAGGAAACAATAGGTGGCGAAACAGTTACAGGGTCTTCAATGGACAGGCTATGTATTTAGGATAGAAGAAAATAGGCTCAAAAAACTGTTAAATGCAAGCATACAGGAGAGGAGACCTATTGAAAGACTTACAAAGTAATGGGAGGATGATGTGAACCAGACAGCAAGAACTCTCCTTAGCATTCGATCGTAGAGAAGAATGGCTACAGACCGTAACGGATGAAGAGGTTTGACGAGGGAGGCCAGGGCTCGAGTTGTGCTGACATGATTCAGAATGTAATAAATTTCCAAAATTTTTTTGTAAAAGATTGGGTTGACCTTTCTTAACAAATATCATTATTACCATATAAAAATAAACTTTTTTAAGCGAAATACATAAAACAGTAGATATAATTCAAACAATAAGTTAAACCTCGTACTAAAGGCTACATGCCTTGACTTTGTTGTTCGTATGAAATTTACAATCGCCATACGATTTTCCAGAAATGTTCTACTAAATATACAATTTTCTTTACTTTACTAAACTTACATAAAATTTTATAACTGGTAGACAAGCCAAAAAGCTGGAGTAGATCAAAAATAAAAAATATTATTTTTGAATTCACAAAGATCCTAAATTTAAGTTTAAACCTTATTCTATCATATCCCTATAAGTATTTTGAGCTTATTTATTTTGAAACATTGTTTTTTATTCGTTAATGAATTCGTATAAAAGAGAGAAACAAGATGGCACAAATTTTTGCTGGTTTGAATTCTTATTAAACAAATGAGAGCCCACCCCGTCATTTGCGGTTCATTAACAATTAAAAACGATGTTTTGAAATAAAATAACCCAGAATTTTCATCAACTGATAGAAAAAGTGTTGAACTTAAATTTACTTGTGTTTTTGATCTTTGAAAATTGTCATTTAGCATTTTTTCAACTAACAATTAAAAACAATGTGTTAAAACAAAATAAGATCAAAATTTTTATCAGGAGGTGATAAAAGAACTGTTGAACTTGAATTTGGGATCTTGATGATTTCAAAAATAATATTTTTTACTTGTGGTTTTGAGCCAGATCTCTTTTGATCATAATGATCTCAAAAACCATAATAAAATAAACCTAATGAAGCGCGTATTGCAGGGCGACCGCTTATTTTTACAATAAGAATTCAAACTAGCAAAATGTGTAACACAGCCGCGACAGTTATACACGCCGCAGCCCGAGCGCCCGTCCTGTCATGAGCGCTTGATTAACGATTAAAAAACAATGTTTAAAAAAAGAAGTCCAATTAACTGATAAAATTGCAATAGAACGTGGAGTACGACAGGGCTGTATTTTGTCTCCATTGTTGTTCAATATTTATTCTGAATGGGTATTTAAGGAAGCTTTAGACGGTTGTGCGAAAGGAATACTAATAAACGGTGAATGGTTGAATAACATTAGATATGCAGATGACACTATAGTTTTTGCCGATAATCTGAATGACTTACAAATATTAACAAATCGCATAACAGAAGTCAGCAACAGATACGGACTAGCTCTTTATATAATGAAAACCAAATTTATGACAATTAGTAAAAAACCAATACTAAACGCTCAACTTACAATCAACCAACAAAATATTGAAAGAGTCGAGCAATATACATATCTAGGCACTAATTTAAATAACCAATGGGACCACTCAACAGAAATTAAACAGCGAATAATAAAAGCAAAAGCAGCATTCGTTAGAATGAGAACCATTTTTAACAATCGAGACATATCATTAAAAACAAAATGCCGTCTATTGAACTGCTACATATTTACAGTTCTGCTCTACGGAATGGAAGCGTGGACACTGACTGTTGCATCTATGAATAGGCACGAAGCTTTCGAAACGTGGTGTTATAAGCGCATCTTACGTATATCCTGGGTTGACAGAGTTACTAATGTGGAGGTCCTGCGTAGAATGGGGAAAGAATGTGAAATTGTCATGACTGTCAAAACTAAAAAGTTGGAATATCTAGGACATGTAATGAGAAATCACTTTAAGAACAAGAGGACGCATTTTTATCAGTTTAAACTTGTTTATAACTCGAAAAAGATGAAATTTACAGAAAAATTTCAATAAACCTATTTTGTTCAGAATAGTAAAAAAATTAAAGAAAAATTGACCGAAGAGAAAAAAAAAACAGTTTCGACCAAGACTCCATCTGTAACATTTTGGCAAGTTATATTAGTACAATTTCCCTAATTTTGTGGTATTTTTTTAATATTAAATAGATTTTAAATAAATAATAATTAAATAAATGCGAAGAAATCGAACAACTACAAAATAAACACGACAGCTTTAATGCACATCAATGCAACAGACACCACATATTAGTAGACGAGAGTGAAAACATTATTATGGACACAGAAGAAAAATTAAGAGTCTGGAAACAGTACATAGAACAACTGTTTAAAGATCAAAGAGACAATGTAGATAACGAATACATAAACAGTGACACAGGACCAGAAATAACAAGAGATGAAGTGGAATACACGATTAAAGAAATGAGGTCGGGGAAGGCTACAGGCCCAGATGAACTACCAATAGACATAATTAAACTCATCAAAGGCAAAAACTTAATAAAGATCGTGGAACTATTTAACAGCATTTACAAATCTGGTATCATACCTAATGAATGGCTAGTAACAACAATAATAGCCATACCCAAAACGTCTAATGCGAGACAATGCTCGGAACATCGCACCATCAGTCTCATGTGTCATATATTGGAAGTTGACATCGGACCCTCTCAATTTGGCTTTAGAGACGGACTAGGAACTAGAGAGGCACTGTTTGCTTTTAATGTTCTAACACAACGATACTTAGACGTAAATCAGGACATATTTGTGTGTTTCCTAGACTATAACAAAGCATTTGATACAGTAAAACGTAGGCCACTGATGCAAATACTGGAAAATAAAAATATTGATACAAGGGACATGCGAGTGATAAGAAATCTATACTACAATCAAGAAGCTACAGTACGAATTAACAGCTCGATATCAGATAGAATACAGATCAAAAGAGGTGTTCGGCACGGATTTGAGTTGTCTCCAACCTTGTTCAATGTCTACGCGGAAGAAGTTATTAAAAAAGCTCTTGTGAACGAAAAAGCCGGAGTAAAGATCAACGGTCACCCCATTTGCAATATCCGATATGCTGATGATACCGTGCTCATAGCAGAAAATATTGACGACCTACAGAGATTACTAAACAAAGTGGTAGAAGCAAGTGAAGAATTTGGTCTGTCACTGAATACAAAGAAGACCAATTTCATGATAATTACAAAGAAACGTATCAATAATATCAACTTACATGTAGGACAGAATCTTATTGAACGAGTACAAAATTATAATTACCTCGAAACAAATATTAACGAGTCAAACGAATACACCAGAGAAATAAGAATAAGAATAGAGAAAGCCCGCAGTGCCTTTAACAATATGAAACAAATGTTGTGTAGCCGTAACCTAAGCCTAAAGCTGAAAATACGAATGCTTAAATGTTATGTTTTCTCGGTCCTGTTATATGGGGTGGAGGCGTGGACACTAAATAAGCAATGTATGGGTAAGCTGGAGGCATTTGAGATGTGGGCGTACCGAAGAATGTTAAAAATTTCCTGGAAGGATAAGATAACTAACCAAGTTGTATTAGACAGGATGAACAAACAAAAGGAGGTCGTATTGAGTGTTAAAATGAGGAAACTACAATACCTGGGACATATTACACGTAGGAATAAATATGAACTGTTACAACTAATTATGCAAGGAAAGATTGAAGGTAGGCGCAGCATAGGTAGGAGAAGAATGTCATGGTTGAGAAACCTCAGGGAGTGGTTTGCTTGCACTTCCATAGAATTGTTCCGAGCGGCAGTCTCCAGAGTCAAAATTACCATGATGATAGCCAACCTTCGTAGCGGAGATGGCACGTGAAGAAGAAGAAGATTTTAAAATATTTCCTTACCTTAGACTAGATTCTTTTTCCATTTTTTAATATTATCACATATAAAACTGGCCCTTATTTATTAAACATTCTACTATAATAGTCATTTGTAATCATTAATATTTGTTTAGTCTGGCACCTAAATTGGTCGTGACCAAAAAGTCGATTTATCAGTTTTTTTCATAATTAAATATATATACATGCTTAAATAGGTTTGTTTTAAAGCTTTTCTTCGTGATATGTTAAGGCAGGTTTATAAACGGACGTAGTACATAATCATAAGTCATAAACATAACTTTAACCACAATCATAATTCATAAGATTTAAGATTGGTTTATAACTAGACATAACACATAACCATAATATTTAAGAACTACTTCAGAAAATACAAACCTAACCAAATTTTTATAGAGCATGAAGAATTTTTTTCTGGTCTTTAGATTTATAGAAAAGTGAAATAAATAAATATGTGGTTGAATTCGCTCCAAAAACATTAAATTAAAATAGTAGGGTTATGTATAGGAGGAAACTGCAGATGATTCTACCAACGCATGCGCATATTCCAACAATTCCATAATGTTTAATACTTAATTCATAAATGTTGAAAGTTACCAACTTTCAAGGTCACGTTTTAAGGACTAAATTTATGTCTTATATATTATGGATGCTTTTAAATGGGTACATTTATTTATTAACTTTTAACATTATGCTTATATAATAAGATTATGGTTAAAGACTAAAATTATGTTTATGTCCGTTTATAAATCCGGCTTTAGCATTTTTAAATATTTTATTAAATATTTAGTCCAGTCGTTAGAGTTTTGATCTCTAAATACAAGACAATCAAGCTGTTGCTGAGAATATCAATTTTGGGACCCCAAAAAAGATGCAGAAAAATTTGCCACTCTCACATTTGCCGTTAAAACTCCTTTCGTAGGGGTGAACCGACAATCATCGATATACCAAGAATCTGTATTTATAAATATATGTAAGAAAATTTTGAACAAATGAATCTGGATAATCGTATGGCCATTGTAAATTTCATACGAAAAACAAAGTCCAGGCATGTCGCCTTTAGTACGAGGTTTAACTTATTTTTTGAATTATATCTATCTTAAAAAAAGTTTATTTTTATATGGTAATATTGATATTTCTTAGGAAAGGTCCACCCAATCTTTTACAAAAAAATTTTGGAAATTTATTCCATTCTGAATCATCTCAGCACAACTCGAGCCCTGGCCTCCCTCGTCAAACCTCTCCATCCGTTACGGTCTGTAGCCATTCTTCTCTACAATCAACTGCTAAGGAGAGTTCTTGCTGTCTCGTTCACATCATCCTCCCATCGCTTTGTAAGTCTTTCAATAGGTCTCGTCTCCTATATGCTTGCATTCAACAGTTTTTTAAGCCTATTTTCTTCTATCCTAAATACATAGCCTGTCCATTGAAGACACTGTAACTGTTTCGCCACCTATTGTTTCCTATAGGCCCTATTATTCGTTTCAGTACTTTTCTTTCAAAGATCTCTTTTTGCAACCCTGAGCTCCAGAGGGAGTGTAGTGGTCATCACGATGTCGTCTATTGTCCCTCTCCAAAGATCTCTATCTCTGGTCATTTCGTTTAACTCATGCATAGGTCTTTTGCATATTCCTGTAATTTAATCAATCCATCTTGTTGGAGATCTTTCTTGTGACCTTCAGCCTTTTACCTTTCCTTGAATAATAAGTCTTTTTATGTTTTTTATGTCTGCTCTCATAACATGTTCAAAGTATTTTAATTGTTGGAGATGGACTTTGTTGGATGGCTATTTGCTGATTTTTAACTCATTTAAAATTAAAATCTTTGTCCTGTGGTCAGTTCACGGAATTCGACCCTGTGTTGTTAATCAATGATCCCAGATATAAATATGAGCTGACAACCTCAAACCGGTAAATCGTGGTTATGGTCTGGATGATTGTTATGTAGTCTATCCACCATAATGATCTTTGTCTTTGTTATGTTAACTGCAGGTCAAATATTAGAAGAACTTGTATTATATTATTAGAACTTGTACTTTATTTTATAACAAGTTTATCCCTCGTCAAATTTAATGTAATCAATATGCACGAAAAATACGCGCTCACTAGCTTGACACTGGAATTTAAACACGCTGGTATAGAGTCTTACTCACAAGTTGTAGACTTTTAACCCTGAGCTACTATCGTGTATTTACACCCACATAACTACTATCGTGGGGTCATAGATGACCCGAATTTTAAAAACCTCTAAACAAGATATAAAAATATATTTTTGATTGTTTTTGTATTTTTGACAAATGAATGTGTATATAAAAAAGAGATTTTTTGTAAACTTAAATTTTATTTCAAGAAAATTAAGATGCTATAATAAAAATTATAGAACTTTTAAAATAAATTTTGATCAAAAACATAACTCATTATTATAACAAAAAAAATATATCTTAAATTGAAATTAACGGTTCATTTTCTGAAAAGTAGTTTATAATAGTAACGTTTATTATAAAGTGTTTACCTATTCTTTGCACATAGTACAGGTAACTCTCTGAAGTGAATGTATTTTGCAGATGGTCCTATGACATTCTGTGCAAAATGTGGAATGTTTGTTATCCTTACCTCTGGGACACAAGTAGCATCTACGTCTTACAACTGGCCTTTCTGGTTTGGTCTGATCTTGATGAGTAATTTGATTTTCTAATGCTTTGGAAATTATCGAGCGTAGTTCTCTTGACAAATTTGGCATTGCAAATCTTACTTCTAAATTTTCATTTATAAGACTGATTCCCAGCTCTTGAATAAAATCCGATCGATTTTTTCTAACCCCAGGATTAGCTGCGTGAAAAATAATGTGACTGTTTACTATAGCAATATCCATTATGGAATACCAAATTACCTACTAAAGGCCATCGCTGGCATCTTCGACCTGAACGATAAAGTGCACATTTTTGATCAAAGTGCATCAACACCCCCTTTCGACGAATTGTAGAAAGCTATTATATCAGGTTTTTTGCTTTCCTGGTCAACAGATTTGTCGTGATGCATAGACGACAACATAATTACACTTTTATTTTTTTTAGGGACATATGATACGATTGTATTGTCTCGTGTAAAACCAAATAAACACTTATCAACTTTGTAATTTTTATTTGGTTGAAATTGTGGAGAAATTTCTCTCTTATTTTTACGCATTGTACCTACATTGTACATAGGTAAGTCGAAGTTTTTTTAGTTCATCAACTAGCTCTATTGAGGTGAACCAATTATCACCAGTGACATTTCGGTTACTATTGGCAATTGGTTCCACTAAAGCAAGTACTGATCATGTAGGTATGGATAGCTTTTGGGCATTAGGATCATTTGTTTTACCCGTATACACAAAAGCATTTACCAAATAATGTGTTTTTGCGTCACATAAACACATGATCTTGATGCCGTACTTGACTGGTTTGGCTTTCATGTACATTCTGAAAGGGCATCTACCTCTAAACCCAACCAACATCTCGTCCACTGTAACATATTCGGAACAGGTGTAGTTTGCTGTACTGTTAGATACGAAACATTTAAATAAATAGGACACTGCTGCAAGTCGATCTCCATTGGCCTTCTTTTGCTATCTTATTTCATGATTGTCAAATCTTATTGATGTGAGAAGCAATAAGAAGCGTTCTTTTGACATTGTAGCACGAAAAATTGGCCTACCTAAAACACTTGTCGAAAATAATGAATCGATATTCTCATGATTAGACTTTAGTACACCTGAAAGGTATAAAAGCCTTAAGTTCACCTTCGTTTAGATGATCGACAAATGTACATGTATCCCCATAATTTACACTGAGCTCGGTAATTTTTTCATTTGTGTACTCTAGAATAAAGGCCAACATGTCAGGAGTTATAAGAAGTGACCAGGATTCAAGTGGACTGGATGGTTTTGTTTCTAAGGCAGGTCCACGAAGACCAGGAAGGTGTGTTATAATGTTCTGTGCGCGAATTTTTGATGGGGCCAGAGCATTTTTAGCGTACTTATATCTGTTCCGTCTATAGTAAAAATTTGTTTCATTATTAGATGCTGTTTCACATTCATCGCTTGATAAGTCACTTACGTCAATTTCTAAATCTGCGTCGTGAACCGAATTTTCACTTTCAGTGTCGGTATCACTGTTATTAGAGTCACTATAAGTGTCAATATTTTCGGTTGGTTACTCCAGAGATTCGAGAAAGTCAAAAACATTTTCACTTGTCACCGTACTTCCGCTAATTTTTAAAGCCATTTTAATGTATTATCTTAAATAATAATAACGTAACTACTATGGTGGGGTCAACTCCGACCGGAACTCAGCAGCACGTGTGCACTATCCCACTGATCGTTTGCTACTAAGCGGCATGCTAAACTACGTACTTAATTGGGAGAATACATAGAATAACAAGGTCGTTCGCCAAACTGTCTACCAGTGGCGCACGAAATTTCAAGTCCTGGGGTCAAATTTGACCCCACGATAGTAGTTCAGGGTTAAATTTGACTGACCCCATGATATAAAGGAGAAACAAGGGCTTGAAAATTGAACTCTGAATAATAAATAAAAAAAATTAGCATAAACTATTTATTAAACTATTTTTTACATTTCTTAAAATACTAAATAAAGTAAAAAAGACCAACCAACACAGACTATAACTGTGGATAGTGTACAAAATATAAAAATAGTATAAGAATTCCAAGAGAACAGGTTTATTAATTTTATCTAGTTAATTGACTTAAATGTACAGTTCTTTATACTTAAATATGCCATTTTTTTAAATAATAGCAACATGATTCAACAGTTAATTTAACAAGTATGCCTAGTCTATCAAAAATATTTTTTCTATCTTTATGACCTGAGAAAATTGATATTTTATACTCTAACAGTCCAATGAAAATCAAAACTCCAATGTCAAGTTGTATTGTGTGGTTTTAGTCTAATATCTAGCGATGTTTTATTTCTCACAGTCATCAAGGGCAGCCATATCTGTACATTCCATAATCTTCGGTACCTTCTTTAAGCATTCCTCATCCATATCATCGAATGCTTCCATGGTTTTCTTAACATCCAATTTTCCTGACAATGCAAAACAAAATATTAAATTGTGGTGAAAAAAAATTATTTCGTGCAGAAATTAAAAGATAGTAACTTATTGGTACGTATCTGTCTTTTGGGACTTAAATCTAGATATAGTATATGGTTTCAAGGATTTTTGTGGTATTTAATGCTACAAATATTTCCAGATACCAGTCAATGTATGTTTAAAAACTGTCAACAAAATATATAAGACAAAATAAAGTCCAAAAGGTCATTTTATGGCTTGCATCATTGATTATATAGCTAGTCAGTGTGTAGTGTATGATACACTCTGTGTATATACGTAAACTTAAGAAAAGTAAAGGTTAATACAAAAACTCTAACTATTAACCATAAACAGAGAAACATTCAACATGTCCTTATGCCAGTTGAAATAGAGGACCTCAAACCACTTGGAGAAACAATAAAACCATAAATGATAGTAGAAATTCTTTAACTTATGGAATTATAAAAAGAATATAAATCAAAAGACGTAAATAAATAAAAATAAATTTAGAAAAACATCCGAAAGAAAATTCGAGAGGCGCAGGAGCGGTGGCTCTCTCCGACATATTCCAGGAAAAAGAAGAACTGGATAAAATGTATGATAGCTATAATTTACACAAAAAAATCGAAGAAATTACAGGTTCTAAAAATAGTACAAAAACAAATATCCTTAAAAATGATAATGGGGATATTATTACTGATGTAAAGGAGAGATTGCGTTACTGGACCAATTACATGCTACAAATATTTAATGATGAAAGAGAAGAACTGCCTTTAAAAACCACAGAGGATACCTGATCATCAATATTACGAGAAGAAGGCATCTATGCCATCATAAATATAAACGATAACAAAGCTACGGGACCAGACGATGTGTCTAGCAAATTAGTAGAACTTATTGATGAAGATGTTATTGATGTATTGGTTGAACTTTTTAATCTAATATATCAGACTGCCACAATCCCCAGACAATGGCTGCAATCGACCTTTGTAGCAATGTAAAAAAAGTTAAATCAAGTGCAACAACTTGCTTAGAGCACTGATCAATACCTTTTTTGAGTAATATACTTAAAGCATTTTTGAAAATAATTCACAGCAGAATTGTTAAAACTATTAAATATGAAATTATGACATACAATTTGGCTTTATAAATGATATGGCCACAAGCGATGCTTTGTTTGGCTTTGATGTGCTAGTTCAGAGATGCATGAACTTAAATCAGTACATGTATTTATGTTTTGTCGACTTTCAAAAGGCATTCGAAAAGGTTAAGGTCTAACATAAGAAGCTTGTAGATATATTAAAAAGCAAAAAGATTGACAGCCGTGATATGAAAATTATATCTATATTGGAATTAAACTGACAAACGGTAAGAGTTGACAATCAGAACATGCGTGATATCAAAATATATAGATTATTCTGCCAGGATTTCGTACCGTCACCACTACTCTTCAATGTCTACAGTAATACGGTATTGAAAGAAGAGTTCTCAAATTCAATAAAAGGTGTATCTATCAATGAATCACAGTCGCCAGCAACAAATTCCATCCAGTATTTCAAAATGCATTTTTTTTTTATTAACCCCACATTTATTACAATCTATCTGTACAATCTAAACCTAAATATTTAGGTAGATAATAGACAATAAGTAGTAGGACTGACAATAATTTGGAATGACATGTAGGGAGGCATCCAGTGATGCACCCCTTTTTTTAAAAACTTAGCCTACAACACTGACTATTTCTGACATAGACTTGTACACATTAATTTAGAACCTATTGTTCACTTAACTCTAACGGAACTTTTCGTTTTAGCCTACGAACAGTACGCGGTTTATTCACTAAACTTTTTGCTAACACGTTTGGGTGCACTTTAAGTTTCTCTTTATGTTTTTTCGCGCACTTTTTGATGTCATCTTTGACATATGATAGTCCGGCATCCCGATGAATGGCTTCATTGGTTATGAACCATGGAACTCCTAGTATTGATCTCAATGTTTTGGACTGGAATCTTTGTATTATTTCAATGTTGGAATGTGCGGCGGTTCCCCATAATTCTATCCCATAAGTCCACACTGGTTTTAGGATGGATTTGTAGATTAATATTTTATTTTCGGTTGATAGTTTTGATTTTTTGCCCAACAGCCAATATATGGTTCTTAACTTATAACCCAGTTGTTTTCGCTTAGTAAATATATGCTTCCTCCAGTTTATTCTTCTGTCCAACTACATACCTAGATATTTGACTTCATCCCCTTGTGGAATTCCTGTACCGTTTAAGTAAACAGCCGGACATGTTTCCCTACGCGTGGTAAATGTTAGGTGTAGCGATTTGTTTTCATTAATTTTGACTCTCCATTTTGTCATCCATTGTTGGATTTGATTTAGATTATTTTGTAAGATTTCTTAGGCTATTTTGGGATTTTTGTTCGACGATATTATTGCCGTATCATCCGCAAATGTAGCTGTAGTTATGTGTGTTTCTGTCGGTAGGTCAGCAGTAAATATAAGGTATAATATAGGTCCTAGTACACTTCCTTGGGGCACCCTAGCGAGAATTTGTTGTATGTTTATGTATTCATTCTCATACTTTACCTGGAAGTTTCTGTTGGTGATATAGGACTTTAAGAGTATATAGTAATTTGTAGGTAAATTTTGTTTTAGTTTACATAATAAGCCTTTATGCCAGACTTTATCAAATGCCTGACTTACGTCCAGAAATACCGCCGAGCAGTACCTATTATTTTCAAAGTCCTCGTTGATTCTCTCTACAATTCTGTGTACCTGTTGTGTCGTTGAATGCTGTTTTATAAACCCAAATTGGTGTGGTGGTATTAGTTTTTTGTTTTCTAGTATAGGCATTAGCTTAGTAAGTGTCAGCTTTTCAAAAACTTTGGATACCACTGGAAGAAGACTGATAGGACGGTAGGACTGTACACTTTCTGGTTCTTTTCCTGGTTTTAGTATCATTGTTATTTGTGCTAGTTTCCATTGTGATGGGAAGTGGCCTAATCTCATTATAGAGTTGAATAACTGTGTCAGAAATTGGAAGCCTTTCTCTGGGAGTTGCTGAAGAGTTTTTCCCGTAATCAGGTCGTATCCTGGAGCCTTTTTTGGATCGATGTTGTGTTGTATAATATTTTTTACCTCATTTTTTGTAAATCTTTTTTCGGGAAGTTCTAGTTGATAAGATTTTGTGAGTATCGAAATAATTTCTTCTTCAGTTTGTAGTGAGTAATTTCCCTCATTTGGTGTAAAGACTTTTTTAAGGTGTGTCGCAAATGTTTCGGCTTTTTCTAGTGGACTTCTCGCCCATTGTCCTGTTTGTGTTCTTACTGGTGGGACTGTATAGTTCTGCCTTCGTAGAGTCCTTGTAGCCTTCCATAACGAGTAGTCAGTGGCTTGAGTTGCATCTAGTTTTTGTAGGTATTCTTGAAAACTTGCATTTTTTTCTGCCATTATCAATTTTTTTAGGTCTTTTTGTGCTTTATTAAGGTTTGTTTTACTTTGAGGTGATCTTGTTAATTGCCATTGTTTTCTGAGTCTTCTTTTCTCAATTATTTTTCCATGTATTTTATTGGAACCGTTTTTGTTCATATGTCGATGTGTAGGTAATGGTGTGGAGTTCCATGCTGCTTCCTGTAGAACTGTGTTAAAATGTTCTACTGCGTGTTCGATTTGTTTATCTGTCTTTAGTTTGATGTCTAAATTGATTTGATTGTCTACTTGATATCGAAAATAACTCCAATTTGTTTTGTTGTTGTGTAGTATACAGCTCCTTTCTATTTTTGTTATGTTTTTGCTTACAGTTATGATAACAGGTGAATGGTCAGAGGATAAATTGTAACAGGACTTTGGTTTAAAGTATTTTTCATTTATTCCTCTCACTATAGCAAAGTCGAGAAGATCTGGAATTTTTGCAGGGTCTGTAGGCCAGTATGTTGGTTCCCTTGTGGTTACTATGTTTAGATTATCCATGTGTATTTCTTTTTGTAGTTCCCGGCCTTTGGTATTAATAAGTCTAGAGCCCCACATTAAATGCTTTGAATTGTAGTCTCCGCCACAAATACACCTAGGTCCAAGTGTATCAAAAAAGGTTTTAAATTCTGGTTGTTTAATTGAATGTTTTGGTGGACAATATACAGCTGAAAAAGTTATAGGTCCTGTCCAGTCTTCTACAACTACATTTGTGGCCTGAATATGTGCTTTTTGATAGTGAGTTGTCTGGTAATGTTTGATGTTGTTTCTTATAATGATTGCTGTCCCACCATGTGCAGTTCCATCTGGATGTGTTGTGTGATATACTTTGTAGTTGTGAAATTTTATGAAACTTTTTTTCGTGAAGTGTGTTTCTGAAATCAGTATTATGTCTAATTGATGATTAACTATAAATGCATACAACTCGTGTTTGTGTTGTGTCAAGCCATTAGCATTCCATATGGTAAATTTTAGTGTATTAGCCATTAGTTCATTTTTGAGACAAGTGTTGTTAGTAAGTTTAGCATGGTGCTCATTTGTTCCATAAGCCCTTTCATCATATTCTTTAACTCCTGCATGTCATTTGCCTGAGTGACCATTGTAGTATCTTGTTGGTTGGTATTTATCATTTGAGCATATGTAGGTCTTTGTGTTGTACTTATATTTGTTGTAGCCACTGGTAGCTGTTGGTTTTGTAGTTGATTCTGTGACTCTTTCTTTCTTAAGGTTGGAAATCTTGCTTCTTGCAGTTGTTTATGTACACTGCATCCTCTATAATTCGCTGGATGGTTTTTACCGCAAAGTACACACTTTACAAGATCAGATCGAATTTTCTTAGGGCAGTCAGCTGTTTTGTGATTTAGAGCACATTTTACACACCTGTATTGATGATAGCAGAAATTTTTTGTGTGACCATATCTTTGACATCTGGTACATTGTACTAATTCTCTTTTTAGTCTTGGGGCTTCGACATCAATTTTTGCGTTGAGTAAATATTCTATCTGATAAATTTCTTTATTATTTTCTTGCATTTTCAAGTCCACAAAAAATAGCGGTAGGGGTTTTTTTGCAGTTCTTTGAAGTATATTCGTTATTTGTAGAACGATATGTCCTTGGCTCTCTAGTTCTTTTTTGATTTCGTTTATATCCACTGTGGGATGAAGATGACGAATCACTACTCTAAAGGGTTTATCTTGCTTCTTACGATATGTATGATATTCGGTTTTTTTCTAATCAAGTGCTTTTATTATACTGTCGTATATTTCAATTGTTTGGGGCTGTACCTTGACTTGTTCTTCATTCAACACTCTGATTAAATGTTTGTCTTTGGCTATAGTGTTTAATAGTTCGTTTAATGGTTGGATGTATTTAACACCGGCAATAAATATTGGTGGGGGCTTCTCTTCCTGTTTTTGTTTTTCCTCTTCAGTATCTGCTTCGTGTGTCTCTTCATTGATTAATACATTAAATTTATTTGCTGTTGGTGTGTTGAGCCAGTAGTTATCTATCTTGGTTTGTTTAAGTTTGGGGTGTTGTTCCGGACTGGTTCTCCCACGTTTTTTATTTGGTACTTATAAAATGCATTTACGGACCGTTACCTAGAAGCTTATAACAAAAGTAAGTTCGATCCACCATTCTACGAAAGAGTTCGAAGAAATTTAAAAGATCTACAACTCCAAATTTCTGACCTCTTTCCTTCAAATGTAAAAACTCCACCTCCCTGGTTAATCATGATTCCCGAAATCAATACGACGCTACTCCAATATAACAAATCAGATACATCACGCACTGTAATCTGACAGTCATGTTTAAAGGAACTCGAGACTTACGGGAAAAGCTTTTGCATTTATACAGATGCCTCCAGATCTGCAAATGACGTAGGAGCAGCATTTGTCACTCCATATTCCTCTTCCCAATTTAAATTAATGCCAGCCACTTCTATATACACAGCAGAATTATATGCAATATTACAAGCCCTCATTCATATCAAAAGTACAGACCATTCTTCTTCCGTCATTATCACAGATTCTCTAAACTCCTTAACAACAATCGGTCAACTATATACTAAGAACCCTATAGCCTTACTTGTCAAGAAATAACTTGCTGCCTTACAAGAATCTGGTTCAGAAGTCAAATTTATGTGGGTTCCATCTCACGGGAATACAAGGTAATGAAAACGCAGACATCCAAGCAAGAGAAGCTACCAAAAATGATCAAGCTATAATAGTGTCAAAGACTATCTGCAGTGATACAAAACAGTTCGTTAAAGAAAAAGTGATTAGTGCGTGGCAAAATAAGTGGAACTTATCGGAATCTAAATGAAAAGAAATTAAATAGACAGTGAAACCGTGGCGCCTAGTAAACTTAAAAAGAGCTGACCAAGTCAAAATTTCTCGACTTCGATTAGGTCATACCAATATTACTCATAAGCACCTAATAAGTAAAGAAGACATTCCAGTGTGTGATTACTGTCAAGTCAATATTACTGTTAAACATCTAACAGAATGTGAAAAATATACAGTTAACAGACAAAATAACAATATTTCCAGTGACTTAAAAACAGTATTAGGTGAACATTTAAATACTAAAAACTTAATTAGATTTCTAAAAGAAACATCTTTATATAATTTAATATAATGTAGTAACTAATGTAAACTAATGTCGCTAATGACCCAGGTGGTTGAAACGACTATTATTAGTAAAATATCAATGAAGCAATTTTAAACATCTCACGTTTTGCAGACGATACAGAAATAATGACTGGTAACAACAATGATTTACAGAACGTAATGCAACGCATTAACGAATACAGTCATTAGTAGTGGCTGAAGATGAATTTGAAGAAAACTAAATGCATGGTCATGACTAAATTAGCAGATGCAAATATTTACCTACATGGAGCAAACCCAAACCAAGTTAATATTGGATAGGGTATTATAAAGATTATAATTTTTTATGGTTGATATGTAGGAATTTGAGAAAAATTTTGATAATTTTAGGGTTAATATCGCCAAGAAGAATTGGTATATTAATTGAGACTTTAATAATAATTTTGATCAGTTCCTGATAGACATCATAATCTTTTATTTTGTTTATTGGGAATTCCCAAAATATGTGTTCTAATCATCATTTACATTGTCATCGTGCCAATGTTAATTGAGTTTTTATTGTAAAAATTATGATGTAATCCCAATTATACATATCAAATCACAAAATCACAATTTTTAAAACTAAAAAGTTGATAAAAGATAGACCTATTACCTTTACTGTCAATAAGATCCATGGAAACGAAAATACAATGCACATAACAATATCCTTGCTCATCAACTTCTTCCTCTGAGTCTTCCTCAATTTTCTTTACCTTGTCGGGACTGATGCCAGTTTCCTTTATGCAGTAGTCTTTAATAGTTACATTTTTGGGGCCATCGGGTGCAGCAGCACACTAATAACATTTTACAAAATAAATTAAGTTAAAATAAATTAATTAAGTAAAAAATAAACAATTTTACCCTCTAACAAATTTTATTAAACAAAAAAGTCTTTATTATTTAAAATTTTATTATTACACCTAGTTCTTTTGAATCGACTTGCACAGACAATCTTAGTTATTTCGGAAAACTTTTTATTTTGCATTGAAATAATAAATTGAAATATTTGCAACTATGTTAGTATCAGAATATTAACAAAAAGAGAAATCGTACGATTTCTACCTGGCGATATCGAATTCAAATATAAGCCGCCGTGCTCCCTAAAACTTGCGAAGCAAACAGCTTGATGAATGAATCGGCAAGGGAGTCTAAAAATTGCACTCCAAATGCCGTTCATCATGGCCTATATTCGTAGTGAATTCGATTTCTGGTACTCCAAATGAAGTAAATAAACAAAACAAAATGACGGTATTAGATTTTGATCCGTCATTATGTTGTGATTTCTTGTGATTTGATATCCGTCATTTTGTTGTGTTTATTTACTTCATTTGGAGTACCAGAAATCGAATTCACTACGAATATAGGCCATGATGAACGGCATTTGGAGTGCAATTTTTAAACGCCCTTGCCGATTCATTCATCAAGCTGTTTGCTTCGCAAGTTTTAGGGAGCACGGCGGCTTATATTTAAATTCGATTTCGCCAGGTAGAAATCGTATGATTTCTCTTTTTGTTCTTAGATGGCGTAGTTGGGTCCATAAATAGTTATTTTTAATAACTATAATCTACGATGGGAAAATATTTTGGTTTGATATAGAGTAGTGGCTATACCGTACTGAGGAGATCTACAGAGATCGAAATACGTATATGCGGCTTGTTGCTGCTCTGTATCAAATCAAAATCTAATACCGCCATTTTGTTTTATCAGAATATTCTTTGGGCACTAAATATTTAACGAATTTATAGCTTTTGACAGAGTTATGCTAGTTGCAAATAGTCGATTTTCCTGTCTCAAACCTCCATTGGTAGCAAAAATGTTAGGCTTTACTCCTTTGTTTGATTGAATAAGCATTTAACCAGCTTTATACATTTTTCTTTTAAATCCAATATATTTTAATACACCTATAGGCTTTAACATCCTCTTATGTTTTTGTTTAATTCCGAATATTACTTATATATTGTTGTTATTGTTGAGTTGGTTATAACCAACAGAGATATACATCGAGATATACAAAGAGACGTATCCAAAACGTACCTCAACCTTGCACAATAAATGGGCACATCTTAGAACAGGTCAATAGATTTAAGTACCTGGGATGTTGGATCGATAGCAGCCTAAATCCTGATCAAGAAATAAGATCGAGAATAGAACAGGCCAGAAAATCTTTCGAAAAAATAAAAAAACTGCTTTGTGATTCTCGAATAGAACTCGAAATTCGACTACGTTTATCAAAATGCTACGTCTTCATGGAAATCGCATACCTCAAACGAAGAAGTGCTGCATAGAATAGGCAAGGAAAGAGAACTTTTTAACACAGTAAAAGTTAGAAAAACATCATACCTAGGCCACATACTGAGAAATAATAAGTGCCAGTATGCCCAACTTATAGTGAAAGGAAAAATCGAGGGAAAAAGAGGCCTAGGAAGGAAAAGACTATCGTGGCTCAGAAACATCCGACAATACACAGGGCTAAATTTTGAACAGCTAATAAGAACAGCTG
The DNA here is from genome assembly GCA_918026665.1 of Diabrotica balteata. Taxonomy (NCBI): domain Eukaryota; kingdom Metazoa; phylum Arthropoda; class Insecta; order Coleoptera; family Chrysomelidae; genus Diabrotica; species Diabrotica balteata. Next base: position 32,847,475 of record OU898278.1, read on the forward strand.
AAGATAGAGAAGAGTTTAAAATTGTAGTAGCCAATCTCCATTGAGTAGAGGGCACTTTAAGAAGAAGAATACAAAGAGATCGGCGCCAACACAAACAAAAATCAAAGTCGAAGGACTACATACGAAATCCGCGGAATACTTATACAGAAACAGAATATTAGAGAAGATCGCTGGGAATGAATTAATAAAAATCGATAACATCTAGGAAAGCTGGAAAAAACTCAAAACAAACATAATTAACGCAGCAACAGAATCACTTGGATAGAGAAAAGTAACAAACACTAAAATATTAAAAAAAAAAACCATGGTTTAGAGAGAAAGTGAAGACACAATATGAAGAACAGAAGAAAGCCTTTTTACAATACAGAACACTTACATGGTTTGTTTGACCGCTTATCAACAGAAATTTTTCGTGCAGCAGTTTCCAAAGCTACAATTGTTATTTGGATTGCCAACCTTTGAAAGTAGACGGCGCAATAAGAAGATCTAGACCCATCTAAAATATATATTTTGTTTAAGCTTGCGTATAAAAGTTTTCAGAAAAACTGCTACCACTTTTGACAAATTTATCAACAAGCATCGTCTATACATATTCTTTTTGTGTATTTCATAAAAACAGCATAATGTAAAAATATAAAATTTTCTTCTGTTGCTTACGACGTATCTGCTAATACTTTTTATTTGCAATAATCTTCTAATTCACATGTTGGGTTCACGTATAATGCGAAGGTTCTGGAAGGTTCTATATTTTTGAATCTGTATGATTTCATTTGTGAGAAACGAAAAATTTTTGCTTACAATGGCTATTTACAATACAGATGCGAGAAAATGCTCAGAATATCGATTAATTAGCCTAATGAGAGCCCAATTCTCTTTAATATATACTCAGAAGAAGTATTTAAGACAACGCTGGAGGAAAGCACAGAAGGCATAAAGATAAATGGAGAAATAATTAATAACATAAGGTGTGCTGATAACACTGTGATTCTAGCAAGTAGCATGGAGGAACTGAGTTGCCTAATGAGTAAGATACAAAAAACAAGTGCACAATACGGACTCAGACTAAATATCACAAAAACCAAATGGATGTTAGTAAGCAAAACTCAACAACCACCAAGCAACTGATATTAGACAATGAAAGAATTGAACACGTGGATTCGTACATCTACTTGGGAACAACAGTTAACTCAAATTGGGATCAAGCGAAGGAAATACGTATAAGAGTAGAAAAGGCAAGAGCATCGTTCACTAGCATGAAGCAAATTTTCACCTCTAAAAGCCTCACCCTACCTCTCAAAATTCGACTTCTGAAATGTTATGTATTCCCAGTTATGTTATATGGAATGGAGGCGTGGACAATGACCGCAACATTGATGAAAAAGTAGAGGCCTTCGAAATGTGGGCTTACAGACGTATATTACGTATATCCTGGACTGAGCACGTGACCAACGAAGAGGTACTACGCCGGATAGGTAAAGAGAGAGAGGTAGGAATAAGTATAAAGAAAAGAAAGTTGGAATACTTGGGTCACGTTATGAGATAATAAATATAGAGTACTACAGTTGATCGTTTATGGGAAAATAGATAGCAGAAGGGGTCCAGGGAGGAGAAGACACTCGTGGCTCCAAAACTTGCGGCAATGGTTGGGATTGTCATCTGCTGAACTATTCTGCCGTAAACAAAGTCAGAATAGCCATGTTAATTGCCAACGTTCGGAAAGGACAAGTCACATGAAGAAGAAGCCTAATGAGCCACACTCTTAAAATTTTTCTAAGAATACTTCACATTAAAATTAGGCGCAAATGCGAAGAACGTCCAGGGACTTAAACATCCTATTACAAAAAGGCCGTGACCAAAGAAAAGATGTATTTGCATGTTTCGTGGACTTCAAACGGCATTCGATAAAGTACAGCATGTAAAATTAATGCAAATTATGTATTTATGTAATACTGTACTTTAAATAAAATAAAATTAATGCAAAATCAACGAGAAACTACTTTATGTGATTAGAAATGCAGACGATACAGTAATTCTGTCAGATAATATTAAAGGTCTCAAAATTCTGCTTGATCGTATTTACGAGGTAGGAGAGGAAATGGGCATTAAAATAAACTAAAACAAAACCAAACTTTTGGTGTTTAGTCGTGACCCACATCCCGATGCAAAGCTTCAATTAAACGGAGTCCAAGTTGAGAAAGTTCACAAAATGACATACATATTTGGGAACTGTGATAATGGACCAACTAGATCCAGACATAGAAATAAAACGTAGAATAGCAATGACTAAAACTACTTTTATGAAATTTAACTCATTTAAGTCGATATAAATTACTACAACTGATCTAAAGGCAAAATTGAGGGCCGTAGAGGTGTAGGAAGAAAACAAATTTCTTGGTTGAAAAACGTTCATGAATGGACTCAGATATTAAATGCAGGACAATTATTCCATATCGCAGAAGATCGAGAACCCTTCGCAATGGTGATCGCCAACGTTGGATAATTTTGATATGGCACGCGAAGAAGAAGAATATCTTCGAACTTTATGTAACATTGTTCAAAACTAAATTCTTTTATCAAATTCACAATTTTTTTATTATATTATGTATTTATCTTTCTTATTCTTTTGGATGATAGAAGACTTTGTGCGTTACTCAATGTTTCAACCTTAATGGCTTACGTAAATAAATTTAATACTACAACAAGAATTATCTTGTATATGCAGATCCTATGTCCTTTTAGCACTTAAAAAAAGTTAAGAAATTCAATACGAAATTAACTAATTACAAAAGTAGAACATGCACTTTGGCATATCATTTTACCCTAATAACCAAAAGTGCATCATATTACCCTAATAATCAGTATAAGTGCATATCTGACAAATATGGGGCGAAAATCTTTAATTTGATAACTAAATGAAGCATATTTGACTTATCGTCTGTGTATAAGAGATGTTTTTCGATATTTTAGTGATTATTCAATGACTATGTACTTACATATCCTTCCAAAGCAAAGCTTGCTACTACTACTAAAGTAATTAAAAGCTGGTTTTGATTCATTGTAACACTCCGTATAGTAATATCGAAACTGAAGTTCTGAATGAAGCAAACAAAGTATCAATGTATTTAAATCTCCTGCAAGCATCTATAACGTATTATATAACGTTAATCTTTCAGTAGCGCACTAAAATTATTTGTTATAATGTACATAAGAATTATTACAAAAAAAATATAGAGATATAAAGTGCGAGGTTAGAACTTCTATCCTTTATTTTCAACTGACACAAAATTAAGCATATCTGTTGACTAAGGAAGGTTTTAATATATTATTATATTATATTATAATGATACAATATGTTAAAGCAGGTCAGTTTACCTATATAGTAAAGCTCTTATTGATTATATAGCTCTTTTTTCTCCCTGGGCCCGTCTGATCAAAAATATCTCTGTGATCACTAATGCTAAAACTTATTGTGTTTGCTGCCCGTTGTTGTTTTCTACATCCAGTCTAGAATTTTTGTACCCTGCAGAAGTTTGTGCAGGTCTTCTGCTTGGAGTGTCGTAAATATAACAGGGTCTCTTCTTAACTGCCCCAGTTTTTGTATTTTATGATCCATCGCGTTTCCGTCGCATAAAACATATTTTACAGTTTCTAGTTCCTTATCACCGAGCCTGCAGCTAAGGTCTCCATTATAAATGCCTATTTAATCAGGAATTTTCTCACTTATGCATGCCCGGTCAGCATTCCCGTTACGGTTCTCAGTTTCTCCATTCTTCTTTTACATGGGCCACTAATGAAGATTTTTTTATGTGTTTGTTTTGAAATTCTCGCTAAACATCGCTCTTGAATCTCTTTGATTCAGTCCTCAACAGCACTACGAACCTTCAATGCCACTTGACTATCAGAAAATATATGGATCTGCTCTTTTTCAAGAGCTCTCTCAACATTATAGTTTATTCGTCTTCCGGGTTTGGACCGTGTCATTTGTGAGTGACCCAAAAGTGGGTTCATCTCGACGTTTCGCTACAATTATATGTAGCTTCTTCAGGAGAAACAAAGAAAAAGAAAAAAGAAAACAAAAGAACAGGAAGATGGGTAGTTAGCAACGGTAACTCAGTTACTCAACGCAACCAGAGGCGAATACTAACTACCAAGATGGGCATTTGGTCACAGTAACTCAACTACTCAACGCAGCCAGAGGTGAAAACCAAATGCCAGGACAGGGATTCAACGTCCAACAGCTCAGAACACTAACGCGTCGAGAGGCGGGGAGTGAATCCGACGATTACTCCGCTACCGCTCTATTTATAGTCGCGGTGCCTGTCGTGTCGGGACGTGTCGGCACACTTCGTGGCGCGAACGTCAAGAAGCGCGCGCTGGCCAATCATGTGGTGGCGGGACCGGATGGTGGCTCTAGACTGAGATTCCAGATGGGAGACAAGTAGTATCCTTCCTCTCGATTGATATTATGGGGATTTTTTCGGATCTCTAGAGATTCGCGGATTTTCCTGGAATAAAAGAAGGGGCTCTTAGAAATAATATGGGTTTTTTCGAACAATATGGAATGACCGGTTTCTTGGCAGTGTTCGGCAACTGCAGAATGGGAGAAAAGACCTGATCGAATGCATCTTTGATGCTCTTGAATCCGAGTTTTGACGGAACGACCAGTTTCGCCAATATACACATGTCCACATGAACAAGGAATAGAATAGACACCACAGGAAGATAGGGGCGGTAATGGGTCCTTAGGAGAGGGTAGATATTGTGAGATTTTCTTGGGTGGTCGAAAAGTAGTCCTGATACCTTCTTTGCGAAGAATTTTGCCAATCCTATCAGTGACATTTCGAATATACGGAAGAAAAGCCACAGGAGTATTACCCGAAGATTCTGAATTTGTTGTCCTAGGGTGTAAAGGGGGATGTAGATGTCGGTGTGTAATATTTTGAATTGTGGACTTGGAGTAACCATTGGCGACAAGGGTTTTTTGTAGATGGCCAAGTTTTTCTCTAAGGTTGTCGGGTTCAGAAATCGAAATGGCCCGATGGATGAGAGAGTTGATCACAGAATTCTTTTGGGCAGGATGGTGGTGTGATGAAGCATGTAGGTAACGATTCGTGTGAGTCTTTTTTCTATAAACAGAGTGACCCAATCGGCCATTGGGCTTGGAGGTGACTAACACATCGAGAAAGGGAAGGGACCGATTATTTTCTACTTCCATTGTGAATTTTATACTCGGATGTTGTGAGTTAAGATGATCTAGGAAGGAAGAAAGGGTATGTTGACCATGGGGCCAGATGATAAATGTATCATCAACGTAGCGGAACCAGACTTTTGGTTTTAAGGGGTAAGATTCTAGGGCCAAAGACTCAAAGGCTTCCATGAAAATGTCAGCAATGACAGGGGAAAGGGTAGAACCCATTGGTGTTCCAGATATTTGTTTATAGAAATTGCCATCAAATATTTCATCAGATATTTGTTTATAGAAAAACAAATATCTGGAACACCAATGGGTTCTCCCTTTCCCCTGTCATTGCTGACATTTTCATGGAAGCCTTTGAGTCTTTGGCCCTAGAATCTTACCCCTTAAAACCAAAAGTCTGGTTCCGCTACGTTGATGATACATTTATCATCTGGCCCCATGGTCAACATACCCTTTCTTCCTTCCTAGATCATCTTAACTCACAACATCCGAGTATAAAATTCACAATGGAAGTAGAAAATAATCGGTCCCTTCCCTTTCTCGATGTGTTAGTCACCTCCAAGCCCAATGGCCGATTGGGTCACTCTGTTTATAGAAAAAAGACTCACACGAATCGTTACCTACATGCTTCATCACACCACCATCCTGCCCAAAAGAATTCTGTGATCAACTCTCTCATCCATCGGGCCATTTCGATTTCTGAACCCGACAACCTTAGAGAAGAACTTGGCCATCTACAAAAAACCCTTGTCGCCAATGGTTACTCCAAGTCCACAATTCAAAATATTACACACCGACATCTACATCCCCCTTTACACCCTAGGACAACAAATTCAGAATCTTCGGGTAATACTCCTGTGGCTTTTCTTCCGTATATTCGAAATGTCACTGATAGGATTGGCAAAATTCTTCGCAAAGAAGGTATCAGGACTACTTTTCGACCACCCAAGAAAATCTCACAATATCTACCCTCTCCTAAGGACCCATTACCGCCCCTATCTTCCTGTGGTGTCTATTCTATTCCTTGTTCATGTGGACATGTGTATATTGGCGAAACTGGTCGTTCCGTCAAAACTCGGATTCAAGAGCATCAAAGATGCATTCGATCAGGTCTTTTCTCCCATTCTGCAGTTGCCGAACACTGCCAAGAAACCGGTCATTCCATATTGTTCGAAAAAACCCATATTATTTCTAAGAGCCCCTTCTTTTATTCCAGGAAAATCCGCGAATCTCTAGAGATCCGAAAAAATCCCCATAATATCAATCGAGAGGAAGGATACTACTTGTCTCCCATCTGGAATCTCAGTCTAGAGCCACCATCCGGTCCCGCCACCACATGATTGGCCAGCGCGCGCTTCTTGACGTTCGCGCCACGAAGTGTGCCGACACGTCCCGACACGACAGGCACCGCGACTATAAATAGAGCGGTAGCGGAGTAATCGTCGGATTCACTCCCCGCCTCTCGACGCGTTAGTGTTCTGAGCTGTTGGACGTTGAATCCCTGTTCTGGCATTTGGTTTTCACCTCTGGCTGCGTTGAGTAGTTGAGTTACTGTGACCAAATGCCCATCTTGGTAGTTAGTATTCGCCTCTGGTTGCGTTGAGTAACTGAGTTACCGTTGCTAACTACCCATCTTCCTGTTCTTTTGTTTTCTTTTTTCTTTTTCTTTGTTTCTCCTGAAGAAGCTACATATAATTGTAGCGAAACGTCGAGATGAACCCACTTTTGGGTCACTCACAAATGACACGGTCCAAACCCGGAAGACGAATAAACTATAATTCTGACTCTGGCCGTGGAAGCCTACGATTTCACTCTCTCAACATTTTCCTTTGCACATTGCAGTATCGCATAAATATTTGCTTGAAAAACCAATAATCGAAGTCTGTTCCTGCCCTCACATCCTCTGTATTTTTGGATCCAACTGTATATCAGATTTCACCCTGTTGATTATGGTACTCCTTGTTTCTCCATATATTCCTGTCTGGAATAGACAATATATGAATCTTAAAATCGTATTTTTGGTCATGCGATTTGACTTCTCATTAAAAATGTTCTTCGTCACAGTTCTTGTAATACTCATTTGCCCTGTCCCTTCATTGCAAAGTTTCAGTGATTGTTTTATTCTGTAGGATTCCAATCTTGTTTCTCCTTATATTATCAAATGCAAGGAAGGCAGACCTAGCAGAGCCTCCATAGCTGCTGATTAAGTATTACTCATAGAACCAGTTATCCCCATATACGCAAGTGTTTGCACCTTGATGAGTTTGGCTTCGAATATAACCTCAAAATACTTTACTTCTCCCTTTGGCTGAATTACTTGTCGTTGCAGCTTTAGAGGACCTAACTCCTCTAGTTTCCGTCTGCGTGTGAAAGCGACTATGGTGGATTAATGAAAACTTATATTTAGCCCCTCTCTGAGTTCATTGTCTCACTAAGGCCTCGTTTATGCGATCTGTGACTACTGTATTATACTTTTGTTACGAAATGATTACTAAATCATCCGCATATCTAATTATTTTGTGACCATTTGCTTCTAAAGTTCCTATTAGTCCGTCCATCACCAGATTCCACAATAGTGGGGACATAATTTCTTCCTGTGGACTTTTTCTGTTGACCTGGGCCAATGCGGCCTCTCCAGGGATAGTGGTATTTACCACTCTTTTCCTGAGCATAGGTTCTATCATGTTCAAACGTATGTCCTTAAATCCCGTGCTTCTCATGTTATTGGTTAATACTGTTATCGAAGTGTTATCGAAAGCCCCTTCTATATCCAAAAAGGGTCCCAGCATCACCCCTTCATTTTCAATTGTGTTTTCCACTTTTTCTACGAGTCTGTTGAGTGCTGTCTGGGTTAAGTTTCCTGCTTTTGTACGCATGTTGTTGATGTATTAGAATGTGTAAAAATGTTTTATCTCTAATATACCTGTTACGCAGTTTATCTAATGTCTTCTATACGAATGACATTAGACATATTGTATATGTTGGTGTATAAAAGTTCTGGTCCCTTTTGTAATAACACTGGATATATACCATACTCTCTTGGTGATTTATAGGGCTTACACAAGTTTATTGCCTATGCTATATTTTCATACCTACATTTTTATGACTGTCTGTCAATTAGTTCTTAAGGACTCTTCAGAGCCTCGTTGGCTACTGATTCCCAGTCAATTGGTGATTCAACTATTTGTGATCCAGACAAGTGCACTTTGAAGAGCACTTTAGCCGTGTCTCTTCCTGTAGTGGTATATAATGGCCATTGTCATGTAGGAGCGAGTTAATGAGTTATGGTTTATCCTTTGAGAGCATCGTTAATTTCCTTACAGTGCTTACTCTATGTGTCTCTCTTTACTTCTCTTATATCTGTATTGTCTTGTCTTCCGTTCATGTGGTTTTGTATTTTGCCCATTCCTCGATTACTTTGACTCTGTTGAGTAGCTTTCTGGTTCTATTTTTTAACACAGATGTTGTATTCCTGGTGGAATTCCTTTCCGTTAGAGGGCAAGCTTCTTAAATATGCTGAAATGGCACCGAAATTTAGATCCATTCTCTCCATTACTGTCATTTCTAGATTCGTGGCGTCATTTATCGTTTTCCTTATCGTCGACAGATGCTAGTCTAGAAGTTCTTTATAAACGTCCCAGTTGGTTAAACATGGGTTCTGATAAGTAACTTTTGTTGCTTTCTGTTCTAAGGTGTATCTAATGGGTTTAAGTAGCTGTCCTTCTAAGACACATGCCATTCTGATATAAAATTGCTCAGGAAATTTAGAGATATTATATTATCTATTACTTCCTTCCTACTTTTGGGTATAAAAGTCGGTTTTTTGTTTACATTTAATATGTTTAAATTATTTGTCATAATAAATTGCATTAATAACTCACCCCTATTCCTGCTATTTTACTGCAGTATCTCACCAGCTCCTCCACTCCATTGGTTGATGTCGCTGCTGGATTGTAAGAAGGAAGATAGGCCGAGCCCAGAATAATCTTTGTCAGTCATCTTTCTTTCCCGATCTTAACTTTTACTATCGTCAGATCTCTGGATCATAAATTGATTAGCGGCAGTATACCTAGCCCCTTTGTGGTAATCACACAGGGCCGAAGGACTTCAGTAGATCTACTGTAGATCACTTCTCCATTTAACCCTAAATCTTTGACCTCCCTTTGGTTTACCCAATGCTCTTGTACTAGGGTAATATCAAACATCCTCTCAAGCGCCACCAGGATTGCTGAGGCTGTCCTTGGGCTAACCTTGGAGGTTATTCTGAACTACCCTTGGGCCTATCCTTCTTGGCTTGCAGATCTCTGAAGGTTACCCTACCAAGTCCATAGTAAGCTTTTAGTTCTTCTCCTTCAGATTTCTGCAGGATGATCGCTGCTGCCCTTCACCAGAGAGGGATAGATAATAGGTAACTACATTTTGGAAGAATAATGGGATAAGACATGATTTTTCTCAATACGAAATTGAGAGCAAAACATGACTCGCATGGGCAGGATTGCTTCCCTGAACTAGAATCGTATAAAAGTGTTTAACCGTTACCCACTACAAATAATTACTTCTAGAAAATTAAAATAAAAATAGAAAAGACTAAGATAAATTTAGAAAAATTAACAGAATGCCCTCTGTACAAGAGATTTAAAGTTGTAGGTTAGAGTTAGGCTGCAACATATACTTTTTTCTGAAAATCTTTTCTTGTGGTATCCAAACTATTATCAAATATCGTTATGGCACCCATTGAACAAATTCATAGAAGAAACGGCAAAAAAACATAATCAGATAAAACAAACAAGTCCGAACAGTTTTTCCCGAAGGTATAACGAATTACTACACGCATACTACAACAACTTAATAAAGGTATTAATAAAGCAGTGAGAAAGGACGTACGACAGTATATCACAAAAAAGATTACAACGGTTGTCGAGGAAAATAAAAGTTTAAAAGTGCTTAAGAGATGTCAAGCTCTAGCTAAGAAGAATATTGTTAAGCTCGCAGGTCTAAATGGAAAGATGGTAACAGATAAAGATAAGATAATTAAGGTAGTTGAAGAATTTTAGACAGAATTATATAGAGAAGGGGGTAAGAAAGATGGCACCAAGTTGAGAACAGTCCAGAATGTGAGTTAAGTGGATATCCCAGAAATAACAATCGAAGAAGTCTCAAAGTCTTTAAATTAAATGAAAAACAATAAAGCAGCTGGTGATAACCAAATCATTATTGAGGCAATTAAAGCAGGAGGAAAGACAGTATTGAAAGCATTAACACAATTATATAACTTATGCCTTTCAAAAGAGGTTACACCATCTCAGTGAAATAAAGCTGTTATAGTAGTCATGCACAAAAAGGGAGAGATAACAGAGCTTAAGAATTATAGACCTATTAGCTTGTTATCTCACGTTTATAAGATGTTTATGAAGATAATAACTAATAGGTTAACATCAAAACTAGACTTCTATCAACCTTGCGAACAAGCAGGATTTAGAGCTGGATACGGAACAAATGATCAGTTGCAAACTATTAAGTCGTTAATTAAAAAAAAACCATTAAATATAATCGACCTCTGATACTTGTCTGTGTCGACTTTGAAAAAGCATTTGATATGGTCAATCAAACTGAAATGCTCCAAGCTCTAACACAATGTAGAATAGATCACCGATACATATCCCTCATCAGATACATCTATTAGAATGCTACAGCATATGTAAGACTTAATGAAGATACGGGGACCTTTCGTATTAAAAGAGGCGTTCGGCAAGAAGACAACATGTCTCCTAAATTATTTACAACTTTGCTAGAATACGCTTGTAAAACAAAGATTTGAACGAAAAGGGCACCAATGTAGATGGAACATTTTTAAATAACCTTAAATTTGCAAATAATATCGTTATTATTGCAGATAGCTTTGATCAGGCACAGATAATGCTCCAAGAACTCCATACTGCCACAAAAAGAGTTTGTCTTAAAATAAATTTTTTAAAAACGCAATTTTTGACAAATTTAGTCCACAACAAAAACATCTCAGTAGAAGAAAAATATATTGAGCCAGTTGACTCCTATACATACTTGAGCTGTGAGATCAGAATAAGCCGAGACAACCAAACAATCGAGCTGAAAAGAAGAATAAACCTCGCTTGTTCTGTATTTGGAAAGATGAAGGATATTTTTAGGTCTAAGATTCCAATATGTCTGAAAAGAAAAGTATTTAATCAGTGTATTTTGCCAGTGATGAGCGACGGCGCAGAAACCCTAACACTTACAAGAACAACAGTGAGTAAACTACAAGTTGCGTAAAGGGCAATGGAGAGAATAATGTTAGGGATTTCTCAACGTGATAGAATACCCAATGCTACTATACGCAACAGATCACACACAACACTAAAGTGAAACTAAGCAGGTCATGTAGCAAGATCAGTTGATGACCGGAGGACAAACAGAATTTTGGAATGGAGACCCCGAATACAAGCTAACAGAAATAGAGGTCGACCCCCAACGAGATGGACAGATGGCATAACAAGAGTGACTACAAATTGGATTCAGATGGCGCAAAATCGGACTAAGTGGATAAGCATGCGAGAGGCCTATGTTCAGCAGTGGACGTTAGAGGCTAGTTGATGATGATGATGATAACGAATTTGTACATTAAACAAAAGAGGAGCAGCCAATTCATTGTTTTCGTAGTAATTGATAATATAAGTTCGAAGTTAAGTTCAAACGCCTTTAATTATTATTTAGGTATCTCCTTACACCATTGTTTTACAAGTGACGGCATTGGTAACAAGCATAATTAAACCAGGATAATCCGTGTTAATTATTGATAAAATACACTATGATACTGTTTCATAGATCAATCTAATGGTGTAGCGAGGATAAGTAGAACCGGATGTATAATAACTGCAAAATGCTAATAAGAATACTCGTTTCCGTTTTAATTAATTGGGTATTCACTATTTTCAGAGTAATAATCACTCTAAACGTTTTTAGAAATCCTTGATTATTGCTTTATTTGATGTGATTTGGTTTTTGCCATTAACTTCAATGAATTCATGAGCAAATATGTGAAAAACATAGGCAATGTGGAAAAAATAAATGACATAAGCGGCATGGCCGTATCACGAGAAAGTGAGCCAGGGATGCAACAAAATCTGATCATAAATAATACTCGCTTGGAGTGTAAATAAATAACGTATTAAATTTTTATATCCCTTTCAACGTACCTATAGATGGAAGGTATATACAGGGTATAACAAAAAGGTAGGTCATTAATTAGATCACATTTTCTGGGACCCAAATTAGTTTGATTGAACCTAACTGACCCTAGTACAAATTTACACATAAAAAAGTTATATTCCTTTAAAGTTCTTCTTCTTTAAGTGCTATCTTCGCGACGAAGGTTGGCAATCATCATGGCTATTCTGACCTTCGAGGCAGCTGCACTGAACAATTGCTTTGAGCTGCAACCAAACCACTCCCTCAGGTTCTTCAACCAGGAAACGCGTCTTCTTCCTACACTTCTCCTACCCTCTATTTTTTCTTGGATTATGAGTCTCCAAATGTTGAATCTTTCGCCTCTCATTACATATTCGAGATATTGCAATTTCCTTTCTTTTATTATCTGTTCTATTTCCCTCTCTCTGTCTATTATCCTTAACACTTCTGCATTCGTGACTCTATCTACCCATGGAATCCTTAACAATCTTTTAAATGTCCACAATTCAAACGCGCTAAGTCGATTTATTGTATTCCGATTTAATGTCCATGATTCAGCTCCATAGTAGAGTACACTGTGTACATAGCATTTAATTAGCCTTATTCTGAGGGCCAATATCAGATCTTTGCTGCATAAAATCTTTTTCATTTTTACGAAGTTGGCACGTGCTTTTTTAATTCTGACTCTTATCATTATTTTCTGTGATTATCCTTCCCAAGTATAACCCCCCTCCCCCAAATGTTTGTGTAATGTGAAATGCCGTGAGATTAATCAATTTTAACTTTATTTGTTTTTATTTTAAACGTTTTTGTGACCGTTCTATACAGGATGTCCCAGTCTAATTTACCCACGCTATATCTCTTAAACGAATAGAGATTTTTGAATGGGATAAAAAGTGATCCATTCTACTTGTAATATACTTTAATGTGGCGTAGAAAAAATCATCCCCTAAATATTCATCCTTTAGTTACAACTTCTAACTTTAATTTTTTTAATAGCACCCTGTATATTTTTCTTATAGTTGTGGATGTCGTCTTCTATCGTCTATTCAACAGATTTATTAAAAATTAAATATGGTTTGTAAAAAATCAAGAAATCAATTTATTTGTTATTTTTATTAAGTGTCCAAGACTAAATTATCCAGGCTATATTTCTTAACAAAATAGAGATTTTTAAAGAGACAAAAACTGGTCTATTCCATTTGTAATACACTTTAGTATGGCGAAGGAAACATCATCCCCTAAATATTCATCTCTTAGTTACAACCCCTAACTTAAATTTTTTACTGACACCCTGTACATTATTTATAGTTTTGGATGTGGTCTTCTATCGTCTATTCAATCGATTGTTTTAAAATAAAATTGGTTTGTAAGGTATCAAGAAAATATCAGTTTATTTTTTATTTTTGTTAAATGAATCAAGATAGCCTTAAAAAATAGAATAGAAAAGAAAATTTTACTATTTTAACAACGTTAGGGTGTCTCAGAGTAGATTTTAGTATTTAAACTTACCTTACGCCGACCCTGTTTGAAATTCCATGTAAACGATATGTCAGCCATGTAGCCTACACGTGCGGATTTCAGTTACCATGGAACAGTGGATAAAAACGCATCGTGCCTAAATGGTTGAGGCGTATTTTAAAGCCAACGATTCCTATACAGTTGCTCGACGGCGTTTTTGTGTACGGTACAATATTAGACGCATGAGTGATGCACCAGCCGCGATACTAGTGCACGCATGGGTAAAGAAATTTAAGAAAGAAGAAATTATTACAAATGTGAAACATCCAGGCAAACCAAAAACTATTCGAACTTCTGTCAATGTTGCAAGATTCGACTTGCTGTAAATGGTAATCCTCGGCGTTCCTTCGCAAACATGGACAAGTGCTAAATTTGTCTTGTGCTAGTATCCAGTGTATTTTAAAAAAGGATTAATCCAGGCAATACATGGTTCTAGCAAGACGGTGCTACGCCAGACAGCGAGTACTTCAATAAACGCCCCAACAGAAATGTTTCCAGACACACTGATTTCACAAAATGGTGATATTCGTTTTCCCCCAAGGTCTCCTGACCTTACTCCTTAAGATTTTTTTCTGTGGGGATATTTAAAGCAAATCGTCTACGCTAATCCACCAGCCACAATCAAAGAGCTGAAGCAAAATATTCGTAATGCTATTAACAACATTCCAGTGAATATGTGTGAGAGCGACTCTCTCAATTTGGGATCCAGATGGCAAGAGTGCTACGAGCGAGATGGTCAACATCTAACCGACGTGTTATTTAAGAAATAAAATCCGCATGTTCTGTGTGTCTATTTTCGTAATAAATGTTTTTCTAGCAGGTTCTGAAACAGAGTTGTATTGATTTAAAAACTAAAATCTACTCTGAGACACCCTTTGTAACTTCCTACGTGCGTACGAAGTACACACTCTTTTTATTTAAACATTATTTTTCATTTTTCAAAACTTGGTCTTTGTAGGAGCATACGTTATCTTCCAGTGTGGAAAATTAAGTGTGCAAAAATTAACAAAAAAATCTCTAAATAAAGTCACAATATTTAAAAAACGTTTGCGGTTATTTTACATCTTGGATATTACCCTTAATTTAGGTTGCCATGATTTGATCTGTCAAATCAACAATTATTATTTTTGACGTTTGGTATTAAACCAGTAATAATTATATTTGTTGTAATTGTGTATCTTTAATATTTCAATATGCCTTATTTATTTTCGCCTGACGAGTATGTTGATATCATTTTGATTTATGGAGGATGCCTAAAAAATAGGAGAATTCCCCGACAATTATATTAAGAAAGGTTTCCAAATCGAAACATTCCAAGCGAAAAAATCTTGGAATTTGGAACGCTCACTTAGAAAGGGACATTTTCCTAATAATAAAAGAGGTACAATTGAACGCACAGTAAGATGTAACAAAACTTTATTAATGTACTAGCGTATGTTAATTTTAATCCCAAGGTGTCTGTTAGAACCCTCGCCAGTGAATGTGGCATTCCAAAAAGTTCTGTGCATAGAATTCTCAAAGATTTTAAGTACCATATTTTTTAAAGTACCCCTAGTTCAAGGATTAACCAAAGGCGTCTTTGACGCCTTTGCCAAAATGGTGTTAAAAATCAGTGATGATCCACTTTTTTATCAAAAATATTGTGAAGTGATGAGGCTAGATTTCACAATATTGGTGTTGTCAACCGTCACAATTCCAATTATTGGTCTCCCGTGAACCCACATTGGATGATTGAAACAAGATTTCAGAATATTTGGGGTGTAAATGTGTGGTGCGGTTTATTTATTGGCCCTGTTATAGGTCCTTACTTTTTTAACGGCACTCCAACAGGTGTTCGATATTTAGACTTTTTAGAAAACATTCTACCCGATTTGCTAGAAGATATTCTCTTCATGAGCGTTAAGAAATGTGGTGGCAAAAAGACGGAGATCCTCCACATTGGATAGCAAACAACTCTCCAGAAATTATGTGGGCCGCACGTTCATGTGATTTGTCACCTCTTGACTCTTTCTTATGGGGAGCAATAAAAGATATTGTTTATCAATATCAAAACCACAAAATTTATAGGAATTAAAAGAAAAAATAAGACAACCATGTCGCCAAATTACTCCCGAAATGATTCAAGCCACGTATTTCATGTACCAGAAATCTTCTGGAACGATTCGAAATGTGTGTTGCAGCAGGTGGGTTACAATTTGAACATTTAATGTAAATAATATTAGTTAGTTGGTGTTTTGATTTATTATTTCTTGTAATTTTAATTGCATTTATTCTTATTTAAGTTTAATTGTCCCTTTAAGTTTTATTGTTCCTAAGGTTGTATTTTATTTGTACGAGTAGTTTGTTCAACTTGCAATTTATTTAAAGTTTGTAATAAATTGTTTTTGCTTTACTTTCATTCTATTATTTTGTAATATTGACGATTTATCTAATTTCAGTGATAATAAAGCATATTTCTGTTCTATTCTATTTCTTAAGGATATCTTGATTAATTTAATAAAAATAAAAAATAAAATGATATTTTCTTGACACCTTACAAACTCATTGTATTTAAAAAAAATCGGTTAAATAGACGATAGTAGACCACATCCAAAACTATAAAAAAATGTACCGGGTGCTATTAAAAAATTTAAGTTAGAGGTTGTAACTAAGGGATGAATATATAGGAGATGATTTTTCTTCGCTATATCAAAGTGTATTATAAAGGCCAGTTTTTGTCCCTTTAAAAAATCTCTATTTGGTTAATAAATATAGCCTGGATAAATTATTCTGGGACACTAAATTAACAAAAATAAAAAATTTATTGATATTTTCTAGACACCTTACAAACCGATTTTATTTTTAATAAATCTGTTAAATAGACGATAAAAGACCACATCCAAAACTATACCAAAATATACAGGGTGCTATTAAATAATTTAATAGGGGTTGTAACTAAGGGATGAATATTTAGAGGATGATTTTTTTCTACGCCATATTAAACTGTATTACAAGTAGAATAGATCACTTTTTGTCCCATTCGAAAATCTCTATTCGTTTAAGAGATATAGCGTGGGTAAATTATTCTGGGACACCCTGTATTTAAACACTTCACGTGTTATATTAATATCTAAAGAGTAGTGATTTAACACTAAATTTGATCGAATTATTAAGAAAATCCACTTATCTCATAAAAAAAGGGTGATCAATGTTAGATCAAATGGAGTGAGATTGATCATGCGGGGTTATAATGAACATACTATTTTTATTATACTATTCTTTATTTATACAAAAAAACATATTTTAACAACTAAAAATGTAATTCAGAACAATTTATAAAAAAAGAAAATTTGATTTAACATTCTTTTATATTAATTTCTCCGCGAAAATGATATTTTTGTATCTTATCAGAAATCGTCTCAAGTGTCGGATCTGGTAGTAAGGCAACTACTTTCTTAAAGGGAACAGTGGATATGTCATTTTCAATTATTTTGAAAATCTCCCTCGATCCTGCTGATTTAAGGCCTTGAACTTCGATTTATTTTCCTTCTAAAACTCCTTTTACCTGACACACATAGCGAAATTCCGTCTTTTTTCGAGAACCAGACAAAAATCTCACTAACAGGAATTTCCCCTTCGTGATGTTTTCTAATGTAGGACAGAAGTATTCTACCTCCTTTTCATCTTTGTTAATATCAACATCCCTGTTGCTGTTATGTAATTCCAGGTTTTCATTTGAATCATCGTCATTGGACTCCTCTGATGGTTTAGATGCTGTAACACTTTGACCAGGTTCAGCTGCTAACAGTTTTCTCTTACGTCTACGTTTTTCAGAGCCGGAATTGTACCTCATGTCTTTGAAAAAGTTAATAAGGGAACGTCTAAGCTCGGCTTGATCAATAGCGTCTTGTGGTAGCTTTTCCAAAACTCGATTTAGGATCGTAATATCTGATCATTTGGGTATATTGGCTATTATGAGTGGTTTAAAAAATATGTCTACAGTTATAGAAAAGACTAAAAAAAGATTAATTAATCAAAAAAATATTAAGAAAATTTGTGAAAAAAATTTAATTAAAAGATTGGACTGTGTTTGACGATATTCAATGTAATTCAAACAACATGACAGAGTTGTTTATGAAATATATGTGTGAAGAATAAAACATTTGTTTTCCTTTAAAAAACGTGAATAGCAGTAAAAGTGCTATTCATTGGTTTAATCGGAAACTTCGAGATTTAAGAAAACAACTCTACGATTGTAAAGCAACTTATAGAAAAACACATACTATTGACAATTGAATTAAATATTGTCAAATACGAAAAAAACATAAGCAAGCAATAAAAGCTGAAAAACGTACTGCTTGAGCTAACATAATTAACAAATCCACCAACAAAAGTAAGACAATATGGACAATATTGTTAAAAAAGAAACATATAAGGAACATACTACGTCTAATCGGAACTTAACACCAGAAGAAATTAACCAATACTTTACGAATATAGCAGATATTATAATGAAATCAATAGGAGACTCTGAGCATGACATAAACTTAGCAGGCTACCTAGAACGTCAAGTTCGTTCTCTATGTCTCCAATCTGCATCTGATGTGGAAGAATGCATATACAAATTAAAAAATTCCTCATGTGTTGACTACTATGGTTTTAACAATGAAATTATTAATAAATCGCTTGATACAATTGTTGAACCACTCACAATATTATTTAACAAATGTATTAACGAGGGTTACTGGCCTGATGTATTCAAAATATCAAAAGTAATTCCACTTCATAAAAAAGAAAATAAAAATGCTCCAGACAATTACAGACCTATTACCATAGTACCAACAATAAGTAAAATTTTTGAAATCTCAATTAAAGATCGGATAACAAATCAATTATATCTAGCTCTCAATTTGGTTTTAGAAAAAAATACGCAACAACTAAAGCTTTATTAAAAGTAATACAACATATTGTTCACAGTTTTGATGCAGGTGAACCTACTAATGGCTTAATGTGTGACCTTACAAAAGCTTTTGATTGTATAGATATTCAAACACTATTGATAAAATTGTAGTACTATGGAGTAAGGGTTACCATACATGACCTTTTAAAATCCTATCTTACAGGAAGAACACAGATTGTTACATTTATTAATCAAGAATCTGATCCTTTACCAGTTTCAATCGGTGTACCACAAGGATGAGTTTTGGGACCTCTGCTATTCTTGATATATATATATATATATATATATATATATATATATATATATATATATATATAAATGATTTATCAAGTGCATTGAATAATACCAACTGTGTTCTTTTTTGCAGATGACACAACCTTATTATGAAGAGGTAAAACTGATTACAGTCAGGAAATATTAGAAAAATCTAAATCCTGGTTTAACTGTAACAAACTTAAGTTAAACGAGCAGAAAACCCAGACAATAGTATTTAGCTCTGATAGATGGGTTACATCATCTGAACCAGTAAAGTTACTAGGTGTTACCAAGGATACAAGGTTGAACTGATCGCACCATATTGAACGATTGTGTAAGAAGCTCGCCTCACAGATTTTTGCTATGCGCAGATTGGCTACTTCTGTGAGTCGAGATATTCTTAGGTCAGTTTATTTTGGAATGGTTCATAGTATCCTGACATATTGCATACTTCTTTGGGAAAACTCGTCCTATGCATACAAAGTTTTCACTTTTCAAAAAGCAGCAATCCGAATTATTGAATTATTGCAGAATATCGCGCCAGCTGTAAACCCTTGTTTAAAAAGTATGGCATTCTTCGTTTACCTTCAATATATATATTTGAATCTTTGTTAACTGTTCATAATAATATACAAGATGTAAAAACACATGCTGATCAACATCATTACAATACAAGAAAAAGTCATATCATTATACCATATTCCAGATTGTGTGTTACACAACTTAATACAATAGATTATAATCTGTATAATTGTTTTTTAAACCTAAACAAAAATATTGATATGAATGGCAATGAATTCTAAACAATTTTATAAACTAGCAAAACACTTTCTACTGGAATCCTGTTTCTATAGTATATAGGAATTTGTTTGTTTGAGCTCCTAGTGTGGTCGTTTTTTATGAAAACTATATTACGCCTTACTGAATTGTTCCTTTTTTTTAATAATTTTATATATCTAATTTTCACTGTATATGTTTTATTATGTGTTCTTGTATTATTTATTAGTTCTTAGTATACAAAAGTGACTTATTTTTATTGTGACATGACATGTAATGTTTACTATGTAAAAATTGTCAATAAACCTATCTATCTATCTATTAAATTAACTAACTAAATAACTACCTAAATTAATTATACTTAATATTAAAAAACAAACACCAAACACTTCTCAATATATAAAGAAACTTCAATTTTTAGGTTGACAACAAAACTAATTAAAACATGGCGGATTCGCAAATGCACAAAAAAATTTGGATTGCAAAAAAGCCCTTCGTTTCGCTTCTTGTTGGGATGGTGTATTATGTGCTAGTATTAACAAAATAAATGTCAGTATTGATAGATTGGGTAACAGCCTATAGCTACGGTTTGTTAGAACAGTGCGCAGCGCACAGCATACACTTACAGCAGAATCTGTTGTACTCGACTCACGGCAAATTTTCGTGAGTCGGTTTGTTAGAGTAGTTCGCATACATATATTCTGTCGCGCTCGACAGAATAAGTTTAGAAATTAGTTTGACGTTTATTCCCTCAAAGGTTGTAAATACGTTTAGAAAAGTGAATTCTCTCAAACTTAAAGTAATAATTTTATAACTCCAAGAAGGGGAGGAAGAAGAAGAGTTAATAATATCAAATCTAACTAAAGGAAATAAAGATGTAAACGAAATTTTTTCATGTCGTAATAGAGAAGGTGCCTTATAACAGTCGAAAGAAGACTGTTTCAAAACGAGGAGAAATTTCGAGAATATTTTAGACTTTCCAGAGATTTATTTGAAACTGTCTTAAAATTTACTATATACTAAAAATATTACGATATTACTAAAAATTCCTACAACAGAAGACAACATCCGATTTCTGCAGAAGAAAAATTAAGCATCACTTTGAGGTAAGTTTTTTTATTTAGACAAAATATAAAAATACACGTGCTTAAGAACAAAAAATAAAACTTCTTAAAAATGTAAAGTAAATAAGTATTAATGTAATCTTAAATTTCTAAATTGCTATTACATGATTCTGGCAAAAATACATACGACTGTACGCTTTGAGGTCGTATATTAGTTTCCAAAGACTTTCATCAAAAGCATTTGTTATACAAGGAACAAATTCATCTAATGCAAGTGTAGAAACTTGAGGACTAATATTGGAAGTATCTCTCCGTATATTGCAATTGGATACGACAGATGAATTTAATTCTTCTGCAGCTAGTTTAATTTCGTATCGCGAAACAATGTTCATAACTTCTGCTTTTATTTCTGCTTTTTCAATGGTGGGAAATTTGGCTACTGTGGCTACAACACTTTCAAAAAACATATATAAACATATAGAAGGATCACCTGATTTCTGAGAAAACATCGATGGAATCGATGGTGGTTCTGTCTTATCAAGTTCTTAAAGCAAAGCGGTTCGTTCCGATCGTCCTTGTTTAATTTTATTTATTAATTAGGAATTTCTGTCTTTAGACGTTGACTTTTTTTTCGCTTAGAAGGAGACTCCTTATCGAATCGTGAACTGTCAAATATTCAAGAAAATTTCTTGAATATTTCTCTTCTGTGGAAGTTTATTTCCCATTTATGACCTAACTTTATTTTCAATTTTCGTCCCAACAATAGTATTTTTAGATGCATTGGCTTCAAGTGCATCGGTTTCTATTTCGTCGACTACAGTTTCGTAGTCCTCAGTATCGTCGGTCACAGTTTCATCGGTAATAGTTTCCTGTTGTGTTTGTATTTATATTAAATGACTATCATCACTGTACTTCATTTGACTGTTAATTATTGTTCTGAAATAATATCGATTACATCAATATATTACAAGATAATAAGAAAAATACCTTCTTGTCATCAATAAATTACCATCGAGAAATCGCATATGAATAAATTTCTTGGAAAACTTATCATCATTATTGTTTGCTGATCCTGTTATTAATGCAGTAATTGCATTCATAAATGCATTTACTTTAACAAATGATTTTAAATCGACCCCTTTGTTTATCCTTAACTTACTTTGCAATTTCGACGGCTTGTATTGTTTAAATATTTTTTGAAGGTAAGAAAGCACAACTCGTTCATCTGTGTCTGTTACCTCTTGCTCTTCCACCCATTTATTAATCTTATCGAATTCTTTTTCCGATTTTTTGTGGTATTAACCTCGATTCTGCTTTACCTACTATTTAATTAATCCATGTTAGAACTCATTTTTAAGCAATATGATCTATAGTGCCTTTAAATTGTATAAAGCCAATAAAAAGTTTTGATAACTTAAAGGTCTTGGTCATCAATTTCTATCTGTTTCAAGACTTATCAGTTTGTCGTGGGTGACAGGGCCAAAGGCCCTTTTGAAGTTGATAAAACACAGATATACTGGTTTTTCTATATCTGTACACCTTTGAAACAGGACCCGCAAACTGAATAATGCTCTTCTGGTTCCATAGTTGATTCTAAAACCAAACTGTGTTTCACTTAGTTGTATTTCTATTTTGTTTTAAATTCTCTAGTGCAGTATTCTTAAGAAAATTTTCAGTACGTGCTCGTTAGACTGATACGGCGATGATCACTACATTGTTTAGCGTCTATTTTTTTCCGTGTTACTAAAAATGTTGACAGATATAAGTCTGTTGGTATATGCCCTGTTTCGAATATTTTATGAAAGCGGTTCAGAAGAGAATGTCTGCTTTTATTATTGAGTAGTTTAATTATTTCTCTTAAAATCTCATCTGAACCTTGCACTTGCTTTCCTAGTCTTTGATTGTTGTATAGCTTTTTCCATTTCATCGAAGATTATGTTTGGAGCAGTCAATATATTTTCGACTTGTATTTTTGTTCTTCCATTATCATACAGTTCCTTAATATATTTATTTCCCTTCTTTAGTTATAGTTAGTCTTATTTATTGAGTATGATATTTGCTTGTTTATCAAGTAAACTACTTGAAGTGGACCCATTTGGTTTAGTTATTTCTTGCATCATTTTGTACATTTTTAAGGGTTATTCTTCTTCTACAGATTTTTATTTATACATTTGCTGTTGTAACATTTTTCTTTTGCATTTCGGATTTTCCTTCTGATTAATTTATTGATTTCGTTTTTTTTTTCTGTTTTTATTATTAATATTAGTGTTTTTATTTTTCTGTTCTCGTCTGTTTTCCATTAGTCTCAATATTTCATCAGTCATCCACTCTTGTTTGCATTTATTATTAGTTTTATACTTTTTAATTATTTCTTGCATGATGGTTTTAATTTGATTGCAGTGGTCTTCGATGTTATGTGTTTCTTCCGATTTTTCGAACTTATTTTCTATCTCGTATATGAGGGCTTGACTATTATATTGAATATAGTCAGTGTTTATTCGGTTAGTTGGAAATAAGGAGCTCTTTTATAACGCTTTTCTTCTTTAAGTTGTTCTATTCCTGCAATGCGACATTTAAAAATATTGCGCTGCATTCCATAAAGATCTTGATAGTATACGTTGATATTGTTTACTAGTTTATAGAAATAGTAAATAAAGATTTAATAACTTCAAGGCAACCACATTAACTTAACAATACACAAATGCTCACTACATTTTAATTTCATTAACAACAAGAAAGTAAAACTTTATTACTTTTTAGATAAGATAAGACTAAAGACATCATCTCACCGATCAGGCTAGATAAATGAGACAAATACTTTGCAAATACACTGGCGTAAAAAAGAGCAGAATATTTGCAAACACCTCAACCACAATCAGGGGTGCAAGTACATACAATAGCTTTCCCAATTAGGATTGAGGACAGAGAAGTAGCACGAGTATGCCAAGTATTAAAGAATAGAAAATCACCAGGCTTTGGCAATATCCCACCTGAGCTACTTAAGTATGGTACAAGCAAATTAAATAAGTAGCTAGCCAGTGGTTACCAAAAATTTATTAACGGAAGTAGTAACGGAAGGGAAGTAATGTATGTGACAATTATCCAGGATTCGCAGTCCTTACTCGCACACTCTCGAGAGTTTTAGGGAAACTCATCATAAATCATTAAAGAGAATGGTAGATGAATTCTGTGATATGGAGGTTAAAGAATAGGCCAACTTAAGAGCAGGTAGATCAACTATTGTCCATCTGTTTACTGTTACCCAGCTAATCGAAAAAAAAGTAGCATAGAATTAACCAATACATCTCCTCTACGTGGACTTTAAAAAAGGTTATGATAGTGTTCCACAACAAAAACTCTGGGAAGCTGTCGAGAAAACAAATATTAGTGTAACCTTAATCAAGGCTGTTCAAGACCTCTACAAGAACAACACAAGTAAAATAAAGAAAGGTCAGGAGGTATCCAACGGTTTTACTATCAGCAAAAGACTCAAACAAGTCTTCTACATGTGTCTTCTACTACTACATGTCTTCTGCTACATGTCTTCTACTTTGTTTAAGATCTACTCGGAGTAAGCGTATTGTACACATTGAGTTTTCCAGATGACCAGATAGTGATGGCCTAAGACTATGAAGACCTCGAATATAAGATTCGTACGAAGAATACGAACTATGGAGGCTGGAACTAAATATTAAGAAAAGTGAATACATGTGTATTGGGCGAATTCAACAGAATCTAATCTTGAAAGAAATACAGCAAGAAGTAAACCACTGCTAAAAATACAAATATTTAGGCCTGCAAATAACCAACTAGGCGAAGGCAAATTAGACGAAGAAATTAAACATAGAAATACCCAGGGAAGACAAGCCATTAGGCAATTAATCAGTGTAGTGTGGGACAAAACAATCTTGAAAGAAAACAAAGACAAAATCTACAACAGCATTATAAAAAGCATTGTTAGATATGGAAATGAGTTATGGCTACTGATAAGAAAAAAGATAAAAGCATTAGAAGCAACAGAAATGGATATCTGGAGAAAAGCGGCTGAATGATCAAGATTAGACAGATTGAGAAACAAAATAATACGAGAAATTATGGGTGTTAAGCACAATATAACAGAGAACATCAGAATAAATCAACTAAGATGGTATGGACACGTCCAAACAATAGCTGAACACAGAATACTAAAAAAAGTATTAAACTGGACACTGCATGGAAGAAGAAAGCAAGGTAGACCGAGATTAAGTCGGAGAAAAGAATTCGATAAAGACTTAAGGGAGAGGGGAGTTAAAGAAAACCTTTGGAACGGCCTAGATAAATGGAGACTGGAAACCAGAAGACGGCGTAGAACGTTATAAACTGATTGATTCAAATCATGAATGTGTTGCTTGTGTATTTATTATTTCTTTTACCTATTTGATTGATTGAAATTTTATTACACAGAGTAAAAATTTACCGTTAAAATATTATATTACAGTAAAAATTTAACGGAGTAAAAATTTAGTGTTACACCGGGCACAAACAAGCACCTGGTAACCACAATCAATCACTTGATATTTGTAAGGGTCATAAGGAATTTTTGAAGTGGACATTGGTGAAAATTATATTTAAAGGATAATGCATTATGAATAAAGTTATTTATTTTGTATACAGAAAAATTATTAACGTTACTAATTTTTATTATAATAGTTGTTTATGTATATAATATTAATTATCAGAAGCCAAATATATAGGACTCATACATGCATTATGTTTCAAAGTATCTTCACAGGTGGAAATTGTGGTGATAAGACTCATACAGTTTTTTGCAATTTTTTTGGCTTTGTCATCGCCTTTTTTAAAATCATCGATAATCTTGATATTGTTTTCCAATATTAATTTTCCATTTTCATCTATTAGTTTTAGTTTATCCATTGTGCATTTAGTAAAACAGAGTGTTTTGTTGTCAATTTCTTCCTCTTTTAGCTTTTCCAGATAATCGGATTCAAGACCGTTCGACTTTAGACATTCCTGGTAGATGTCATTTTCATCGGCATTTGCCTTGTTGATACAAGCAATCTGAAAAAAAAAATATTTTTATTGGGTAAAAATATGTATACCTTAGGATTAAGACATTATTTCTAATTTTAAAACTATTGAATGCTAAATTTATGCGGAGTGCAAAAGAGTTTTACAAAATTGGTGCATTCAATGATGACCTGCAATAACTGAAAACAGAAGTCTACATGTAAGTGGTAAACAAATATTAGGGAACTTCATAAAAACATAAAAAGTACCTGTAAAGCCCCCAAAATACCTTTTGGTATTTTGGGGGCTTTACAGGTACCTAAACATATATTTAATTTTAAACTGAAAAAATATAGGTACTTTGTTGCTACACGAATTTACCACCGAAGTGCTCAAATAAAGATGGACATCATACAGAAGGAAAAATTACCTGGGGAGAATGAAATCCTAACAAAGCAGATAAATTACTTTAAACCAAAGGGAAAAAATGGGTGCTTGTCGTATTTAATAACTGTCGTTCTACCTACCAGATACCCAAAATTGGGGCTCAAATCAACAGTGCCTTTCTGAAATCCGAAAAAAAAAAACTGCGAACTACCGAGTAGCTACCGTCTGATATAACTCTGCTATATCACCTGTATAAACTGGATACGCCTTAATTCCACAGCAAATTGACATCCAGGCAAAGTCTGCAGAGGCCAAGTACTATACCTAGCAGGATACATAGAGGAGAAATTTGAGCATAAAGTGACAGTGATGGTAGCCTTGATAAATCTTACGGTGGCATACGATACAATGAACCATGAAACCCTGCTAACTAAGACCTATAATACTGTGCTTGACTACGATCTATTAGAGGCATCGCTTTAAAAAAGGAAAACCTTCGCACAGGTGTCGACAATAAATAAGACTTTAAACATGATGCTAATCTATTACAAGCCCTAATAACTATATGTTGGAACAAGCAGGTATTTTGCGAGTAAAATACCAATTTACCAAAATTCTTTTATTTGCATTTTTCTTGATAGTAAATAAGAAATTAACAACATTTTTATGATGTATGAAATTACTTTTACAGTTTAATTATATATTTTATATTGATTAGTATTTAATTAATTGTTTGATAGCCAAAAAATGCTGACAACTAAATATTGGAACAATAGATTTTTAACAAATTAAAATTAAATTAAATTAAACTAAAAAATGAAATAGGCGTAACGTCGCCCTTAGCTTGAAAAACAGCCTGAGTCCTATTAGGCATTGTATCCACTAGGTTTTCACATAATTCAGGTGTAAAGCTTTCCATATTTCTTGCAATTTAGCACGTAGTTGTGGTAGGTTAGTTGAGGGTTATTTCTTAGACGTTGTTTCATTTTCTGTTAATATCTCTCTATTGGAAGATCCGGGCTGCTAGAAGAAAGCGACAAAACTTTAATGCCATGTTCTTCCATCCATTTTTTTGGTAGAATTAGCCAAATGACATGTGTTTTCGTACTGCTGAAACCGAAAATCTTTGGTTGGATATAACTTTGCCTCACTTTTTAGACACGAATGTTCAAGGATATCTTGATATTTGGCAGCGTTTACTAAGGCCCTAATATAATGCAAAGTTTCTAACCTTTTGGCCGACATACAGCCCCACATCATGATGACCTGTTGAAACTTCACAGTCCTTTTGAAACAATCCTTATTGAATGTTTCTGTTTTTGCCTAATCACACTCTTTTTATAATCTCTCACAAAGACATCAAATTTGCTTTTGTATAGCCCAAATGTAACGATTTCTTTTTTATGTTCTGACAAAAATGGTTTTTTTGGCTTACTCAAAAAAATTAAAAAATATAAAATTTATATCTCAAAGAAGAACCTATAAAACATACCTTATAAAAACTAAGACCGCTTTTGTAGATATATTTGCGACAGCATTCTCTGAAAATATTATTCCTATTATGGTTTCTCTATAGTCAATTCACTGGAAATTTCATGCATTGTTTTCCCTTTATGGTTTTGATGAATAATAATTTCTCGAACTTTTGGATCCGTAGGTTTTCCATATGTCATTATTACATTTTACTCATAAGAAAACGGACGGTTGCTGATTATTCATACTCAAATCATACGTGAGAATATTGTTGCAACGCACTATCTACCTATTCCTATGTTTGATTTCCAACCCTTCTTTGCGCTAGGCTGATAAAATTTAAGACATGTAAGGAAAAGCAAAAAATGTTTTAATATTTAGTTGTCGGCAATTTTTGATTATCATCCAATTAATTAAATAGTAATCAATATACATCATAAAAAATGATGTTAATTTCATATTTACGGTTATGATTGCCTTTGGTCTCAAGGATATCAATGGAACTTAAAAACGAAAAAGCAAAATGCCTAAAAGAATTTTTTTAGAAAAACCAAAAACTGTGATGGTGGTAAATATTAAAGAAAACGAAACATCTTTGAGAAATGGAAGAGAAAATACAACAAAAGCTTTATGATATAAAAAGAGTAGAAAAAAAATTACCTGCATAGTTAGTACAGCAATACCAGCTAATATGAATTTATGCATTGTAGTAATGATTTTAAACTACAGTGACAGTATAAGCTCTAATTTTAAAATGCAGACCTTTATATACCCTTTGTTATTAACAGGTATTATTAATGTTTTGTTGTAGGTTAGGGATAAAAAATATGTCCATTACTAAAATTTCCTCATTATCCCAAATATTCACCTAATTAAAAACTATTATTACACTTTTTATTCCCTGCGATAATGCAACCGCAAAATGACTAATTAATGTGGCTGTTACATTATCATATATATATATATATATATATATATATATATATATATATATATGGTATATATATATATGGTATATATATGGTATAAGATGGTGGTATTCTTAACTGTTGATTTAAATATAAATTATGATTTTTGAGGATGCAGTCAGTTTATTTGGCCCACAAGACAAAGAAAACTCTTTGACTTACTGTCAAGCTTTCGAATTTTATTTAATTCTTTTTCAAGACATCTATATAAAGAAATATAAATTAACTAGTTAAAATTGTTAATTGTCTTACTTACTAGTCGTGAGATTACAGTTGTTAATACTATTGTACTCCACAAAACAAACCATTATAAATATATTAAACATTTTGTATTAAAAATAACTATATTGTCACTATATATGTCATTGTCATGGTTTGATTAATGGACATATATAAATGAAAATACAGTTACTTTATGTGGAAAGCAAAACCAGTAACAATAGTTTTTCTTATAATTTATTTAATTGTCTATAAAAAATATAAATTAATCCAGTCAGCAGTTTGGCTTAAGCACATATGAATTTTTAATGTTAGGATGTCAATAGAAAATGAGATCTTGACGGTATTTATTGATATGTTAATATGTAACAATAAATGTTACTTAATTTGTCAATATCTGGTCTTGTATTTACACATTTTTTATTTTTTTGTATATGTGTCATTTCTAAAAATAACCGTTTCTGTTCATGTTTCTTCCTCTCTAGAATTGAAGCTTGTGAAAAATTAAATGTGTGATTTAGATTGATGGAGAGTTCAGCTAATGCACAAGCTTGTGATTTCTTAGTTTTTACATCACTTTTATGAGAAATAATTCTGCTGTGTAATGTTCGAGAAGTTTCTCCTATATAAACTTTATCATAGTCTGAGCAAGGTATTTGATACACTACTCTAGAATTTTCATCAGTTGTTAAAGGATCTTTAGTTTTAGTGTATAAATGTGCTATGGTTTTAACATTTCTGGTGGCAATTTTTATGTTTTCTAATCCTTTAAATAATTTGAGAAGTTTTGGTGTTAAGAATGGAATATAAGGTAAAGATCCAAAAGTTTGTGGTGTTATTGGTATTACAGTTATACTGCAAACTCTCCAATCTCCATCACATTGATCGACAATACCAACAATAAAAAACAAATCACAGTAAACATGGCAAATCAAGAAATAAACAATAGCCTGACAGTTAACACCTTAATACCAATAACACCACAAACTTTTGGATCTTTACCTTATATTCCATTCTTAACACCAAAACTTCTCAAATTATTTAAAGGATTAGAAAACATAAAAATTGCCACCAGAAATGTTAAAACCATAGCACATTTATACACTAAAACTAAAGATCCTTTAACAACTGATGAAAGTTCTAGAGTAGTGTATCAAATACCTTGCTCAGACTGTGATAGGAGAAACTTCTCGAACATTACACAGCAAAATTATTTCTCATAAAAGTGACGTAAAAACTAAGAAATCATAAGCTTGTGCATTATCTGAACACTCCATC
Organism: Diabrotica balteata; assembly: GCA_918026665.1. NCBI lineage: Eukaryota > Metazoa > Arthropoda > Insecta > Coleoptera > Chrysomelidae > Diabrotica > Diabrotica balteata. Next base: position 32,877,763 of record OU898278.1, read on the forward strand.
AATCTAAATCACACATTTAATTTTTCACAAGCTTCAATTCTAGAGAGGCAGAAACATGAACAGAAACGGTTATTTTTAGAAATGACACAAATACAAAAAAATAAAAAATGTGTAAATAGAAGATCAGATATTGACAAATTAAGTAACATTTATTGTTACATATTAACATATCAATAAATACCGTCAAGATCTCATTTTCTATTGACATCCTAACATTAAAAATTCATATGTGCTTAAGCCAAACTGCTGACTGGATTAATTTATATTTTTTATAGACAATTAAATAAATTATCAGAAAAACTATTGTTACTGGTTTTGCTTTCCACATAAAGTAACTGTATTTTCATTCATATATGTTCATTAATCAAACCATGACAATGACATATATAGTGACAATATAGTTATTTTTAATACAAAATTTTTAATATATTTATAATGGTTTGTTTTGTGGAGTACAATAGTATTAACAACTGTAATCTCACGACTAGTAAGTAAGACAATTAACAATTTTAACTAGTTAATTTATATTTCTTTTTATACATGTCTTGAAAAAGAATTACATAAAATTCGAAAGCTTGACAGTAAGTCAAAGAGTTTTCTTTGTCTTGTGGGCCAAATAAACTGACTGCATCCTCAAAAATCATAATTTATATATATATATATATATATATATATATATATATATATATATATATATATATATATGATATATGACATATTGGAGTATGTTCTTTTACTAAATCCACTAGTCTTTTATCTTCCTCGGGAGAAAATTTAGTACACATCACTTAGTACAGCAATAATAACTATATAAAAATACAATAATTATAATTTGGGTATAATGGATTTCTACGCTGTAAGTTCAGCTGAACGTTTGCGTCCAAATCAAACTGCAGTTGATTCCAGCGCACACCGTCGACGTACACGGCTATCGCTCTGGGGTGAGCTCAGCTCAGCAACAAACCGTTATCATATCATGGAGAGCCATTCCTTTGATTTTGACGGACGTGCGCGGCGTTCGACTGACTGTGAGTTATGCGTCGCTCACTGTTCTAACAAACCAGAGCTTTAGCACACTGAATATATCACCAGTTCTCGTTCAATCACCGAAGTCAAGCAGTGCCGATTACGGTTAGTACTTATGACCGCTTGGGAAGCCAATGGGGTTGTACTTTAATTAATGGCACTCCCAATAATTTTTAAAACATTCCTCTTATTGGTAATACTCTTTTCAACGTAACCAGTCGCCACAGCTGTTAATTTCCATCCTAATTGTCGTTGAATTTGATCTTTTGTCATGCCATTGTTCGCCATAATTTTAGCAGACGTACGTCGAAACGCATATCCCGTGTATTTCTCAGGATTGTCTAATTTGCAAGGGGTATGATCCAAATGTATTAATACCAACTACTTTATAAGTGCACTTCTCTTTTTCATACTGTAAGAAAACTCGACCTGCACTTACATTTTTTGGGCGCAATTATAAATACTTCTTCACCAAACGCACATAATTAATCGCATGGCTATCAGCAACTGTAAAACATCGGACCATAAAAGTTTTAGATGGTCGGATAGTAATAAGCAGTACGCTTTTTTTTCCTTGATGTTATGTAAGCGTAAATTGCATAACTCGCATCTTCTGCAAGCGCCAAAGATACCACAAATGGCTACCACCTTCAAAAATAAATACGTAATGTCAGAAGCATCTATAAAAAACTTCTGCAAATTGTCTCTCTTGAATACATAGGCCTTCTTGGCCATATCATTCTTGCTAATTGCCTTGATGCATGCATTCACTTTAACAAATTATTTCAAATCGACCCCTTTGTTTATCCTTAGCTTACTTTGCAATTTCGACGGCTTGTATTATTCAAATATTTTCTGAAGGTAAGAAAGCACATCTCTTTCATCTGTATCTCTTACCTCTTGCTCTTCCACCCATTTATTAAACTTATCGAATTTTTATTCCGATTTTTTGCGGTATTAACCGCGATTCTGTTTTACCTACTATTTAATTAATCCATGTTAGAACTCATTTTTAATCAATATGATATATAGTGGCTTTAAATTGTATAAAGTCAATAAAAATATTTGATAATTTAAAGGTCTTGGTCATCAATTTCTATTTGTTTCAAGACTCTTATTAGTTTGTGGTGGGTGACCTAGCCAAAGGCCCTTTTGAAGTCGATAAAACACAGATATACTGATTGTTCTATATCTCTACACCTTTGAACCAGGACCGGCAAACTGAATAATGCTCTTCTGGTTCCATAGTTGCTTCCAAAACCAAACTGTGTTTCACTTAGTTGTATTTCTATTTTGTTTTAAATTATCTAGTACAGTTTTCTTAAGAAAATTTTCAGTACGTGCTCGTTAGACTGATACGGCGATGATCACTACATTGTTTAGCGTCTATTTTTTTCCGTGTTACTAAAAATGTTGACAGACACCAGTCTGTTGGTATATGCCCTCTTTCTAATATTTTATTGAAGAGGTTTAAAAGAGAATGTCTGCTTTTATCATCGAGTAGTTTAATTATTTCACTTAAAATCTTATCTAAACTGTTGGCGCTTGCTTTCCTGTTCTTTGATTATTGTAAAGCTTTTTCCATTTCATCGAAGATTTTGTTTGGAGCAGTCAATCTATTTTCAACTTGTATTTTTGTTCTTTCATTATCAAACAGTTCCTCAATATATTTATTTATTGACTATGATATTTGCTTGTTTATCAAGTAAACTACTTGAAGTGGACCCATTTGGTTTAGTTATTTCTTGCATCATTTTGTACATTTTTAAGGGTTATTCTTCTTCTACAGTTTTTTATTTATACATTTGCTGCTGTAACATTTTTCTTTTGCATTTCGGATTTTCCTTCTGATTGATTTATTGATTTCGTTTTTTTTTTGTTTTTATTACTAATATTAGTGTTTTTATTTTTCTGTTCTCGTCTGTTTTCCATTAGTCTCAATATTTCATCAGTCATCCACTCTTGTTTGCATTTATTATTAGTTTTATACTTTTTAATTATTTCTTGCATGATGTTTTTAATTTGATTGCAGTGGTCTTCGATGTTATGTGTTTCTTCCGATTTTTCGAACTTATTTTCTATCTCGTATATCAGTGCTTGACTATTATATTGAATATAGTCAGTGTTTATTCGGTTAGTTGGAAGTTATAAAAGGAGCTCTTTTATATTGCTTTTCTTCTTTAAGTTGTTCTATTCCTGCAATGCGACATTTAAAAATATTGCGCTGCATTCCATAAAGATCTTGATAGTATACGTTGATATTTTTTACTAGTTATCAGAAATAGTAAATAAAGATTTAATAACTTCAAGACAACCACATTTAACAATACACAAATGCTCACTACATTTTATTACTTTTTAGATAAGACAAGACTAAAGACATCATCTCATCGATCAGCCTAGATAAATGAGACAAATACTTTGCAAATCCACTGGCGTAAGAAAGGGCAAAATATTTGCAAACACCTCAACCACAATCAGAGGTGCAACTACATACAACAGCTTCTCCAATTAGCATTGAGGACAAAGAAGTAGCACGAGTATGCCAAGTATTAAAGAATAGAAAATCACCAGGCTTTGGGAATATCCCACCTGAGCTACTCAAGTATGGTACAAGCAAATTAAATAAGTAGCTAGCCAGCGGTTACCAAAAATGTATTAACGAAGAGAGTATACCGGAGGATTGGAGGACATCGTTTATCACGACAATACATAAGAAGGGAAGTTATGTATGTGACAATTATCGAGGATTTACAGTCCTTAGCATACTCTCGAGAGTTTTCGGGAAACTCATTAAAAAGAGAATGGTAGGTAAAATCTGTGATATGGAGGTTAAAGAATAGGCCAACTTTAGAGCAGGTAGATCAACTATTGACCATCAGTTTACTGTTACCCAGCTAATCGAAAAAAAGTAGCATAAAATTAACCAATACATCTTCTCTACGTAAATCTTAAAAAAGCTTATGGTAGTGTTCCACAACAAAAACTCTGGGAAGCTGTCGAGAAAACAAATATTAGTGTAACCTTAATCAAGGCTGTTCAAGACCTCTACAAGAACAACACAAGTAAAATAAAGAAAAGTCAAAAGGTATCCAACAGCTTCACTATCAGCAAAAGATTCAAACAAGGATACTGCGTGTCTTCTACTTTGTTTAAGATCTACTCGGAGTAAGCGTATTGTACACATTGAGTTTTGCAGACGACCAGATAGTGATGGCCCAAAACTATGAAGACCTCGAATATATGATACGTAAACTTATTGAAGAATACGAACTATTAGGGCTGGAAGTAAATATTAAGAAAAGTGAATACATGTTTATTGGGGGAATTCAACAAAATCTAATCTTGGAAGAAATACAGCAAGAAGTAAACCACTGTCAAAAATACAAACATATAGGCATGCAAATAACCAATTAGACGAAGGCAAATTAGACGAAGAAATTAGACATAGAAATACCCAGGGAAGACAAGCCATTAGACAATTAATCAGTGTACTGTGGGACAAACCAATCTTGAAAGAAAACAAAGACAAAATATATAAATGCATTATAAAAAGCATTGTTACATAAGGTAGTAAGTCATGGCCACTAATAAGAAAAAACATAAAAGCATTAGAAGCAACAAAAATGGACATCTGGAGAAGAGCGGCTGGATGATCAAGATAAGACAGAGTGAGAAACGAAATAATACGAGAAATTATGGGTGTTAAGCACAATATAACAGAGAACATCAGAATAAATCAACTAAAATGGTATGGGCACGTCCAAAGAATGGCTAAATACAGAATACTAAAAAGAGTATTAAACTGGACAGTGCATGGAAAAAGAAAGCAAGGTAGACCGAGATTAACTCGGAGAAAAGAAATCGATAAAGACTTAAGGGAAAGGGGAGTTAAGGAAAACCTTTGGAACGGCCTAGATAAATTAAAACTGGAAACCAGAAGACGACGTAGAACGTTATAAACTGATTGATTGAAATCATAAATGTGTTGCTTGTGTGAGTCCATTTCAACTAGGTAAAAGAAATACCATTTCAACTAACAATCAGTTTAATTTTACTATCTAGACGACAGGTTTCGCTTTCTACAATATGCAAAGCATCTTCAGGTCTCGATACAAAGTTAGTTAAATGCTGAAATAATAAAACCCATATTAGGGTGTTGACTTATAAAGATAGACAAAAGATAAATGATATAAATTACAGTAATTATGCCAATATTACATGTCTGTGGTTTTTCTAAAAAATTAATAAATTGTTTAAGAAGACAAAGTAAGTCCCACAAATTGGTATAAAATAGTCAATTGAATTGTAATTAATTAGTAAATAAACAAAACATTACTTACATGCCGGCACACTATTAATTAATGGTTGGAAGAACATAGTTCAAACTCTCCTGTATTGCTGAATGGAGATTTTCAGTTTTTACTATTGAAATTGTTTGACAAACAACGGGGAAGTCTCTTGAGGAGATAGATTTTATCCAATGGAGTAAAAAATATGTGTAGTGTGATTGTTTGTTAAATGAAAGTGATGTTCTGTATTCTTTAATTATTTAAAAGTTATTTACATTTATTCAAGAGATATATTAATAAAATTTGTGTTATTTATTGAGATTTTATTAAGGTGACAGTTGTATGACAATTCATTATTACGAAGAACTAATTATTGACTTCGTAATAGTTCAGTCAATTTCTTGAATTTGTCAATTAATTTACCATCAACAATTTATCTACTTATTACTCTAGTTTCCATACTAACATATTAGACTAAAATAAAATATTTACACATACCATGATAGATAGCTCACTCGCACCAACAATAGTTTTTCAAAAAAAATGTGTATCCTTATTTTGGATTTTGATTACAACCGTACATATTTAATTACCAAATAATCACTTAAGTTTGTTCTGTAATTTTCACTGAATTAAGTTAGTTAAAATAGAAATTATTCAGTTTAATTATTCAGATTGTTACATTTAAATTTAATTATATAATGATTGTTAAAATTATGCCAATATTAAACATATTAACTTACTTTTTATATTTAAAAAAAATTTAGAGACATTCATTAATATCTGTTTACTTCAAAAAACTGGTTAACTTAACTTACAGTACTGAGAAATAGAAGAAGAACTGTCACACTTTAACCTATTTACCTCTAAGATCTAATAGACAACAAAAAACTCAACAAATCACCATGGTTCAATCAATTTTCTTATAAAGACAGAAGGCATATCACCACAGTAATTAGAATGAGAACAGGACATTGTTCCACTCCCGTTCATTTATTCCGCATAGGTATTCAGGACAACCCGTACTGTGAATGTGGTCAAATTGGATCTCTGAATCAATTTATCCTAGAGTGTACAATAAACTTTTCTCCAAATTTTGACCTCTACAAAGAATTGGTTAAAACAAAACTACAAACTCCTATAGAGATATGCTCTTTCCTATCCAATCTTAATCCTCAAAGACTAAATTTGTTGATTACTATAACACAAACTTACAAATTATTCTCTTTTTTTACACCTGGGTTTTCTATCATCCGTTGGTAGAAGATAAAAAAAAAGGAACTTGGACAGTCCACAGTAAAGTAGCTGTGAATTAAGTAGATAGCTGCAGAAGAGTTTGCTGTGGAACTCTGAGGACCTCATCAAAAAAGACTATGTAGAAAAAGACTGGTTTGCTACCCTCAAGCGAGAAAAGTTTTATCCTGTGTTGAATATACTTTCCTATACTAACTGTTTGGCCCAAGAAGAAGAAGTTTAGACATTGTGTTCATTCAATATAAAATAATTTCAATTTAGTGTTATATGGGCATATTCGATTGTCTAGAGCAAGTTGAGAATACACCCTACCCCCTGAATTAGCTGGGCAAATTATCCCCTGGGATATTACCCAATAAAGGAAGAAGAAGAACAAAAAACTCATAGTCTCCAATTTAGAGATGTAGTGCAATTAAGTCCCCCTTTTTAAAATTTAATGTCTATTTTGTCCTTTTTAAGTGTGTTCTGTTTGTCCCTAAGTATCCTTAATTGTTTTAGTTTTAATAATTTTTACATACTTAACTTTACAATCATTTGTCATATAACAGTAAGTTATTAATTGAACTTTATCAAAGAAATTGGATAAATTACAAGTTAAAAAAATTTGCACACCCACACAATTGTACATCTAATTTCGTTCATTGTCGTAGAACTGTCACCTTAATAAAATTTCAATAAATAACACACATTTCATGAATATATCTCTTAAATAAATATTAATAACTTTTAAAGAATTAAATAATACAGAACATCACTTTGATTTAACAAACAATCACACTACACCTATTTTCTACTTCATTGGATAAAATCCATCTCCTTAAGAAACTTCCTCATGGTTTGTCAAACAATTACGATAGTAAAAACTGAAAGTCTCCATTCAGCAATATAGGATAATTTTAACTATGTTCTTCCAACCATTAATTAATAGTGTACTGCCACGTAAGTAATGTTTTGTTTATTTACTAATTTATTACAATGCAATAGACTATTTATACCAATTTGTGGGTCTTACTTTGTCTGTTTAATCAGTTTATTCTTTTTTTAGAAAAACACAGACACGTAATATTGGCATAATTACTGTAATTTGTATAATTCATCTTTTGTTTATCTTTATAAGACAACACCATAATATGGGTTTTATTATTTCAGCATTTAATTAACTTTGTATCGAGACCTGAAGATGCTTTGCATATTGTAGAAAGCGAAACCGGTCGTCTAGATAGTTAAATTAAACTGATTGTGAGTAAGTCTTATTTATTATTTCTTTTATCTATTTGATTGATTGAAATTTTATTACACAGAGTAAAAATTTACCGTTAAAATATTATATTAAAGTAAAAGTTTAACGGAGTAAAAATTTAGTGTTACACTGGGCACAAACAAAGACCTGGTAACCACAATCAATCATTTGATATTTGTAAGGGTCATAAGGAATTTTTGAAGTGGACATTGGTGAAAATTATATTTAAAGGTTAATGCATTATGAATAAAGTTATTTATTTTGTATACAGAAAAATTATAATTACGTTACTAATTTAAATCACAATAGTTGTTTATGTATATAATATTATTTATCAGAAGCCAAATATATAGGACTCATACATGCATTATGTTTCAAAGTATCTTCACAGGTGGAAATTGTGGTGATAAGACTCATACAGTTTTTTGCAATTTTTTTGGCTTTGTCATCGCCTTTTTTAGAATCATCGATAATCTTGATATTGTTTTCCAATATTAATTCTCCATTTTCATCTACTAGGTTTAGTTTTTCCATTGTGCATTTAGTAAAACAGAGTGTTTTATTGTCAATTTCTTCCTCTTTTAGCTTTTCCAGATAATCGGACTCAAGACCGTTCGACTTTAGACATTCCTGGTAGATATCATTTTCATCGGCATTTGTTTTGTTGATACAAGCAATCTGAAAAAAAAATTTTATTGGGTAAAAATATGTATACCTTAGGATTAAGACACTATTCCTAATTTTAAAACTATTAATGCTAAATTTATGCGGAGTGCAAAAGAGTTTAACAAAACTGGTGCATTCAATGATGACCTGCAATAACTGAAAACAGAAGTCTACATGTAAGTGGTAAACAAATATTAGGGAACTTCATAAAACATAAAATATACCTGTAAAGGCCCCCAAAATACCTTCTAAACATATATTTAATTTTAAACCGAAAAAATTAACGTACTTTGTTGCTAAACGAATTTACCACCGTAGTGCTTAAATAAAGATATACATTATACAGAAGGAAAAATTACCTGGGGAGAATGAAATTCTAACAATGCAGATAAATTACTAAAGATCAAAGGGAGAAAATGGGTGCTTGACGTATTTAATACCTGTCGTTCTACCTACCAGATACCCAAAATTGGGCCCCAAATCAAAAGTGGTAGCCCTTCTGAAACCCGAAAAAAACTGCGAACTACCGAGTAGCTACCGTCTGATATAACCCCGCTATATCACCTGTACAAACTAGATACGCCTTAATTCCACAGTAAATTGACATCCAGGTAAAGTCTGCAGAGGCGAAGTACTATACATAGCACGATACATAGAGGAGAGATTCAAGCAGAAAGTGACAGTGATGGTAGGCTTGATAAACCTTACGGTGGCATACGATACAATGAACCATGGAACCCTGCTAACTAATACCTATAACACTGTGCTTGACTACTATCTATTAGAAGCATCGCTTTAAAAAAGGAAAACCTTCGCACAGGTGTCGACAATAAATGAGACTTTAAACATGATGTTAATCTATTACAAGCCCTAATAACTATATGTTGGAACAAGCAGGTATTTTCTTACAAAATTACTTTTACAGTTTAATTATATATTTTATATTGTTTTGTATATAATTAATTGTTTGATAGCCAAAAAATGCTGACAACTAAATATTGGAACAATAGGTTTTTAACAAATTAAAATTAAATTGATTTAAATCAAAAAATAAAATAGGCGTAACGTCGCCCTTAGCTTGAAAAAGTCCTATTAGGCATTGTATCCACTAGCTTTTCACATAATTCAGGGGTGAAGCTTCCCATATTTCTTGCAATTTGACACGTAGTTGTGGTAGGTTAGTTAAGGGTTTATTCTTAGACGTTGTTTCATTTTCTGTTAATGTGTCTCTATTGGAAGATCCGGGCTGCTAGAAGTAAGCGACAAAACTTTAATGCCATGTTCTCCCATCCATTTTTTGGTAGATTTAGCCAAATGACATGTGTTTCCGTACTCCTGAAACCTAAAATCTTTGGTTGGATATAACTTTGCCTCACTTGGTAGACACGAATGTTCAAGGATATCTTGATATTTGGCAGCGTTTACTATGGCCCTAATATAATGCAAAGTTTCTAAAACTTTGGCCGACATACAACCCCACTTCATGATGACCTGTTGAAACTTCACAGTCCTTTTGAAACAATCCTTATTGAATGTTTCTGTTTTTCCATAATCACACACTTTTTATAATCTTTCACACAGACATCAACTTTGCTTTTGTATAGCCCTAATGTAACGATTCCTTTTTTAAGTTTGCGACAAAAATGGTTTTTCTTTGGCCTACTCAAAAAAATTAAAAAATATAAAATTTATATCTCAAAGAAAAACCTATAAAACATACTTTATAAAAACCAAGACCGCTTTTGTAGATATATTTGCGACAGCATTCTCTGAAAAAATTCATCCTTGTTTCTCTATTTCACCTAGCAGTTACTTCTCATAGTGACTATCTTCTTCCCGACTTATTCTAATTAAATGCCTTGCACTACTTCTTTAAGAAACAGTTTTTGGACGACCTGAGCTTTGCTGAGAACATCAATACTAGCAGTTTCATTACATTTCTTACGTATATTAAACAGAGTAATTATTGCTATAGTCAATTCACTGGAAATTTCACCCATTGTTTTCCCTTTATGGTTTTGATGAATAATAATTTCTCGAACTTTTGGATCCGTAGGTTTTCCATGTGTCATTATTATATTTTACTCATAAGAAAACGGACGGTTGCTGATTATTCATACTTAAATCATACGTGACAATATTGTTGCAACGCACTATCTATTCCTATGTTTGATTTCCAAGCCTTCTTTGCGCTAGGCTGATAAAATTTAAGACATCTGAGGAAAAGCAAAAAATGTTCCAATATTTAGTTGTCGGCAATTTTTGATTATCATCCAATTAATTAAATAGTAATCAATATACATCATAAAAAATGTTGTTAATTTCATATTTATAATTAAAAAGGTTATGATTGCCTTTGGTCTCAAGGAAATCAATAGAACTTAAAAACGAAAAAACGAAATGCCTATAGAAATTTTTTAGAAAAACCAAAAACCGTGATGGTGGTAAATATTAAATAAAACGAAACATCTTTGAGAAACAGAAGAGAAAATACAACAAAAATTTTATGATATAAAAAGAGTAGAAAAAAAATTACCTGTATAGTTAGAACAGCAATACCAGCTAATACGAATTTATGCATTGTAGTAATGATTTTAAACTACAGTGACAGTATAAGCTCTAATTTTAAAATGCAGACCTTTATATACCCTTTGTTATTAGCAGGTATTATGAATGTTTTGTTGTAGGTTAGGGATAAAAATATGTTCATTACTAAAATTTTTTAATTATCTCAAATATTCACCTAATTAAAAACTATTATTAGACTTTGTATTCCCTGCGATAATGCAACCGCAAAATGACTAATTAATGTGGCTGTTATATTATATATATATATATATATATATATATATATATATATATATATATATCGTCGTCGACACAAGAAAACCGGTTAACTCCAATTTTTACTTAAAATGATATTTCACTGCCAACTTTTAGCAAATCGCCTATTCTAGCCATCCGACAAATAATACGTCATTTAAATTTAGATTTCTAATTTTAAAATGTTTACTAGAAAAGCAGGTATCTCCCTTGTCAAAAAATTATGTTTGTAAAACACGTAACTCCGCGCATTTTCTGTTAAGTCTGTTAAGTGATTATTGCCGTTGATTTAATTTGTTGTTTTGGAGGGATTTGTTGTTTTGGAACATGCTTTTAATAAGTTGTAGACATAGACATGGACAGAAAAGAGAATGTATATTAAAACGTTGGTAGTATTTGAAGCACCAAAACGGAAGAGGGATAGAAAAAATGAAGATGTATCACGGAGGTCTAAGACATTAAAATATTTGAAAATTGGAGAAGATAAACGAATGGTATGCAAAAAAATGTTTTTGTCAACTCTGGGCCTTAAAGATTGGTTTGTTATGAATTGCAAACAAGAAGATGATTCTGCTATTACAGAAAATTTGGATAATGAACCACAACAAGTGCCTAAAGGACTTCACAAGAAGGAGTTGGACAATCGTTATAGTTTTTTAGATAGCCTGCCGAAAATGGAATCGCATTATTGCAGGAAATCAACTAGTAAATTATATCTAGAACTATTATAGCAAAGCAAATGTCAACTTTACCATATTTACAAAAAGGAATGGTACCTAGAAAAACGAATCAACAGTCTCTCTTTATCTTCTTTTAAAAACGCTTTCCTGGAAAAGAGGTTGGCTTTGTATAGACTAAAAAAAAATTTTTGTGTGAAATATGTGTCTTTTTTAAAACAGGAAATCTTGATCAAGAAATATTTAGTGAACATTAGTTGAAAACACAAGAAGGGTGACTTGAGAAAATTAAAGGTAAAAACAGTGAAAGCATTGTATTGACAATAGATTTACAGGCAGTCCTTATATGTCCTAAGTCCAATGTTTCTTCCCTAAGTTGACATATAAATGATAAAAAAGTTGACAATCCACAATTTCACATTCTATAACTTACACACAAAACAAGGGCATTGTTTTCTTTGGGATAAGTCGGAGGGAAATCTTACCAGTGCCGAAATTGCTAGTGTGATCGTATGTATTTTAGAAAAATATACTGAAGGGAGTTGTCTTGAGGAAAACGTACGTGAAATAATTATAACGATAGGTGTACTTACCAAAATCGTAATGTTACTCTAGCTAATGCAACTTCAAACTTTTGTTTAAAGCAGAAGGTAACAGTTATACAAAAATACCTTGAGAAAGGGCACACCCAGATGGAGGCCGACATGATGCACAGTACAATTGAGAGACAATTAAGAGGATGCGATATTAATGTGCCTGGTGATTACATACAAATATGCAAAAGAGCGCGGAGGGAAAATCTATTTGTAGTAACTCGACTATACCATGATTTTCTTAAGGACTTCAGAGCAGTAAACTATGTAAGCAGTATCCGACCGGGTAAAAAAGGGTGATGCAGTTGTGACAAATATTAGAGCTACAAAATATTCACCACAAGGTATTCATTACAAGTTGGGATTTAGTGAAAATTGGATTGAACTGTGTTGTCGAATAAATCAGAATGTGATACCCAAGAATTTCGCAGATCTGCCGAAGCTTTATACAAATAGAATACCATTAAAAAAAAGACAGATTCGAACATTTTCAGTATTTAAAAAATACGCTTGATTTCGATTACCACTCATTTTATGTCAATCTCCCTCACTAACTTTGATTTTTTTTTAAGTGCTATCGTTGTTGTACTACACTTGTTTTTGTACATATTTATGCGATTTTATTTTAGATTTATTTTAGATTAAAATTTTATTTATTGTTAAAAAGTGAGGCTATTTACTTCTAAGGTAGGTATAAAATAACACTAAATTTTATGTTAAATGTTTTTCAAAAGTATTGGTCTGTATTTCATTATTAGGATATTTTTATGTGTTTCAGATATGTTTTTATAAATCGATAACTAATGCTTTTTATTAATTTTTTCCAATCCAGCGTTACAAAGAATGCCATGTAACTCCATAGGCACGTCTCATTCCAAAAGAAGAAAAACCTGTAACTCCATATTTTCTGTATTTTTAGCTATATCTGCTAGATTTTGAAATTAAAATTGATATAATTCAGCTTAATATTACCTAAAAGCTCAAAATATAGTTGTTTAATCGTCCTTCTTTATCAAATAAAAGATATCAGTGAAAATGTTACTGTTTTTAGGCTCTCCTGAAAAATTAAGGAAAATGGAGTTACGAGTTTTTCTTGTATTGACGACGATATATATATATATATATATATATATATATATATATATATATATATATTGTTATGATATGTAAAATCGAGAAAAATATTGGTTTGCTTAAAATATTTCAAAGTTCAAAAACATTAAAATAATTCAGATAAGTCAAACAATAAACTACAAACATTTCGAAGAATGAAAGTCTTTTAATTTTGGATTACCTGTATTTAACAAAACGTAAGATATGCATAAATTATTTTCTTTGTTAAAATATATTTGTATGACGTGAATAATCTTAAGTGAAATAAAAGACAATTGAACTGGGTTTTCCAAATACATTAGTGCAGTGATTAGGACAATAGAATAGATTTTAGAAAGATAGGTTTTTGTTAGTTTTTAAGAATTGTAGAAAAATATTATTTGTAAATAAGTTTTAGGAAATTTTATAATTATAGGTAAAAATTTGTTTGTTATCGAAATGAAAAAATGGGAGATGGATGATGCGTTTTGATTGGATGAAATTGAAAAAGGTGGGATGATTGGTTAGAGAATGAGACGTTAGTTAGTTTCGGAAGAAAAAAAAGATAGTCAGTTGATTTTCCAAGTGTGTAAGACGAACAGTCATTGTTCTCTGGTGGTTCCTGAGAGGTAGCAAGCAGTAATGTTGAATGTTAGTGAGTTTTTGTGGAGTTAGTGTATTTGATAGAAGCTGAAGCAGCAAAATATTGTAAGTCATATTTTTCTACTTATATTCCAAGAGTCACTGTTCAGGCCAACGAGAGATTCAGTTTATCGTAAAGAGAAGATATTCCAAGAGTCATTTTTCACTCGGGCCAACGAGAGATTCAGTTTATCGCGAGGAGAAAGGCTATCATAATTTGAATGATTCGTGCTTTTGAAGGAGATCATTAAGGACGATATACTTGCAACAATTTGTTGTAAGATTGCTGATTACCTAGGGAGCTGCTAAGAATAGATAATATAGGCTACCAGAAACAAGGATTTGGACCACCCATCATCAGAGAGAGATCGTTTTGTTTTTCTGCAGTTTTTTTTTATTGATAACACAATTTTTACAATTACTTTAGAAAAGATATAAATTTTTGATTAGGAGATTTAGAATAATAATTGGGATTTTGAGATTTTAACTAATATTGTTTATACCATTAATTTTGAAGGTTCACGTACGTAGAACAAAATTTTAAGAATCATTATATGAGATATTGTTTATTGAAAACATTTGAGTGTGAACTTTATTTCATTATTTTTATTTCAATATATAGTGTTATATCATATGTGTTTTTTATTATTCCGGTATTCTTTGGACCTTACCCTTCACATGTGAAGCATAGATATTGAAGCACGAATAGAACCCTGAGATAAGAGAATTAAAAAGTGTGATAGAGTCATAATCATATCAATTAAATAATTTTAATTAGTTGATTAATTAATTAGCTAATTAATTGCTTGGCGCACCAAGACTTTAAATATCACAATAATATATATATATATATATATATATATTATCAGACCAATTGCTGAGACTACAAATAATATATATATATATATATATATATATATATATATATATATATATATATATAGCAAAAAAGACGACCGTTGATTAAATTTAAAATATATTCAATGGTTGAATAGCAGAGGTTTTATCGGTCAATAATTGGCAAATAAAAGTCGTCAACTACTTTATTGATTTATTCGAATACGTTTCGCTTTTATTTTTAAATTATTTCAAATACCACAACTAGAGTTCATATTATCCTGGATGATAACAAGGGGTGATCTTTCAAACTCGGCTATTGAATTTCCCCCGCCAATATGCTTAGTACTTGCCTATGAAGAACAACTATCGCCGTTATTATATTCCTTAACAACAGGTAACAGCTTCATATTAAAAAATTTGCCACACTGCATCTTATCAAATTACTTTCTTCTCACCATACACATGGAATTAAGGAAAAGTTTGCCGGTATTTTAACAAGTCTCATGAAGTCTTTACTCGCTTAGCATCTTCAGCATTTCTTCTTATGGCCGTTAGATATGCCCCCATCTTCTTGTGTCAAACTTCGTACCTCGCGGTAGGCTTTTAGCTGATACGGAAAAAACCTTGAGAAGCAAATAGTTTTGGGTCGCTGGTCATGTAGTCAGCCAGGGATGTATCAAAAATATTAATAACTTTATTTAATATTTTATTTTAAAGGAAATTATTATGCTACAGAGTCACGAACAACGACTTTTTCAACACGTCAATGTTGAGGCTGTTCGACTAAATCCATTCGAACATATAAAACTATTTATTAATATTTTTAATTTAGTATTTAACTCCACTTTTGATAGGATGTGCACTCACTCTAAAAAAAATGATATAAATATTTGTAAAACGATTGTCAAAGATCTGTCAAAAATATTTGTCAATAGTTTTTTAGTATATAGTTTTTTTGTGCGCTTTAAAAAAAGACTCCCCGAAAAATCAGGCACCCCGCCTATTTTCAGAGTGAATTTTAGTCCCGCACGGTGCAACATCTCTGTTGGACAGAGGTCCTTAAGAATCCGTCAAGGATTTAATCCTTAAAAAGTAGTAGTAGTTAAGTGCTCTCCAAATCGGTCAACGATTTGTCGCGCTGTTGGTATAACAGCAATAAATTATTATAATCACAGATACTTATTGATTATAATACAGTAGTGGCCCTTTTTTGTATAAATTAGAAAGTATTCGAAGTTTTTGCATGATTCTCTGGGTGGCCTTTGACACATGGTTACCACATCTCCGCATCTCTTGATCCAGGATCTTCGTGATAACGACTTGGATAGACAATAGTGCACATACACTTTCGAAAGACATTTTGGCTAGTAAGTAGTATTTAGTAGTAGAATTTTTGTTTAGTTCTTTATGTATTTTTACTGATTTTATTTATGCTATTTGTTTTTCTCTATATTAAATCGTTTTTGTACCTTTGGATAGCTTTTTGAACCGTTAATGTTGACATTCTTATATTACAGGTAAGAGCTCTCATATTTTGTAACCAACAATCTATGCTATACACTCTCTCATTTTAAGGACATTTCATGTTTGTCCTGTTTATTGTGTAGATACTAATTTTATCTACAGAGGCTATCCAGCTCCTTTACAACACGGATCTGGCTAGAAGACTCAAAAGGAAGAAAAATCTCTGAATTAGTTAAGTGTAAAGCAGAGTATGGTGCAGGTGATGGTACATGTTAATATTCTTGAAATAAATTAACAAAACCTAGGGACACTAGTGAGTTTGCTATTGGTTTTAAATTGTTTTAATTTATTCTAGAAACAAATTGATCATTGTTCATATTATTTCATTAGATTGTAATGATATGATCTTATTGGTATTTATTTAAAAAAATCAATCGTAAATTTTATGTTTTATTTTTCTCTAAAATTAGGTTTTCGATTTAAATTATTTATTTAATAAAATATGCTCTCTTTCACTTTTCTTTCCTATAAAAAGTGATGCAACAAATAATTCTATCAAGTTACCCTCCCATTATTATCAAGTCGTACATGATATCCAGCAAAAAAATAGGTATCAATTATTTTTTAGTATCTGTGTTTTTTGAGCGTGCTTTCTTGATCTGTTCAGCTATTCTCTCGATTTTTTACTTTTAAACCATTGCTGCACAAATTATATGAATGTTCGGTTTGGCCTTCTTAGGTCCGGGAACTAACAACCTCCTATTAAACACAATAAATCAACTAATATTTGTAAAAAACAAAACAAGTTTTTAAATGGGTGGTGGGAATAATAATGGAAGGTTAATGCATTTTGAATAATAGACTTTATGAGGCGGAGAAGCATGACTTTTCTTGACGCGTCCGATATTAGGGCAAGTGCAGAAAAGTCGCTTCTTTGCCGAATAAAGTATACTATTTTTTCTTCAAACGTAGCAATTTTCAACCATAAATAGTTCAATTCGTACGCTATTTTTACTCTAAATTAACTGAGACAACTATCAAAGTCGTCTAGATGTTAGAAATTAAAATAATTAAGTCGTCGGCGTCGGTGGGATTTGCGTCTCCCTGGTTACAGTTGTTTGCAATTATTAAAGACAGTTTATTGTTGTTGCAACCGCAAGCGCAAATTTAGTGCGAAAATGGAAAACTTAAACAAAATTGAGTCCGCGGCTAATGATGCAGTAGCACGTTTGGGGCCCTGTATAAAAATTATATAACTGTTTGTCCTGTATATAACTGTATAAAAAGTATGCATCACTGCGGCCTGAAAATTTCACAGAAAACGATTTTTTATCAAGTACCAAAATGGAAAGTGTTACCGAAGCGTCATGGGAATACATTCGATTAGCGCAGTAGCCCAAAAAGTAGCTAGTTATGTAAATTTAAACGATGCAAGCGCATACACGGGTCACTCTTTACGACGAACTTCAGCAACACTTTTAATTGATGAAGGCGGAAATCTAGAATGCCTCAAACATGGGGGCTGGAAATCAAGCACGGTTGCCGAAGGATATATAGAGGATTCAATAAGAAATAAGAACGATAATGCTCAAAAAATTTTAAACCCTCATGATTCGCCAACATCGGGAATAATTGCTGAAAGTTGTTCCCGACCATCAGTATCATCAACAATTACCAGTGCGTATCAAGAGTCGGGAACATTTTTGCACGGTTTCAATTTAAAAAATGCCTCATTAACTAATTGTACTTTTAATATTACTATAAATAAAAATGATGTTTGATTGTTGTTAATGACATTTGTATTGTTGCTTTGTGACATGTTTCATATTGTTGCCATGATAACATTTTTCCCTCCGCCGTAAAGAAATGGGAAAAAAACTGCTGCCGGCGCAGCATCAGGACATCAAACTTTGAGAGGATCAAGTTAGATAAGTAATGTCATCATTATTTGACGTTTGAAGAAAAAAGTTATTAATTATATGACGACCACACGGAAGTAAGGTGAAATGTCAATTTTTTATTTTTTATTCAGAGCAGCAATATGTAGGTTTTTAGTAATAGTTTTATGTGAGTCATTTAAACATGGAAAAAAAAAGAATCCTCATAGCTTAAAACACGTTATAAAATTCTTCATACAGGGAAGAAAGGCGAATCGTCCTCGCGTAAATCCGAGAAAAGTGGAATGTAAAGTAGTGGAAGTAGGGAGAGGTACCGCCTTTTGTTTACTAAAAACGTTTAGTTTTTGATTAGCCTTGATTAAATAAAGTGCTTGTTATTGTGCTCGAAAATGACGGATAGTGAAAGACATGATACGGGAAAAACACTAGAAAAAGAAAAATTACAGGTCGAATAAATAAAGTAATGAAGCGGTTAAGACAACAGAGCCATGAAACATGTGACGACTGTCAATGTAAGAGACTTAAGTGTTTTAAAACAGTAGATCAACAAAACCAATCAAATATTATAAAAATTTTAACAGTATGGTGCGTGATGAACAAAATATTTACTTGGCAGGCCTAATAATGTGAATGCCCGTAAAACAAAAAAGAGCCCGAGATGAAGTTACATCAAGATTGCATGATGGTATTCTTTTAGAGTTAGAATAACGGCTGACAATAAAACTACTGACGTCCCAGTTTGTTTTAAAACTTTTCTAAGCCTTGGTCGGAGGAGGCTTGAAAATATTCAAAAAAGTTTAAAAGCTAGTGGTAGTGCACCAATTGACAAACTCGGAAAAAATCCAAAAAGCACGCATTACCTAAACAGCAGAAAGCCATTATAGTAAAAATAAAACTAAAAAAAAATGTAAATAGGTAAAAGAAATAATAAATAGGACTTAGTCACAATCAATTTAATTTAACTATCTAGACGACCGGATTCGCTTTTTACAATATGCAAAGCATCTTCAGGTCTCCAAATAAAGTTAATTAAATGCTAAAATAATAAGACCCATATTAGGGTGTTGTCTTATAAAGATAAACAAATATAGATGATATAAATTACAGTAATTATGTCAATATTACATGTCTGTGGGTTTTTAAAATGAATAAAATGTTTAAGCAGACAAAGTAAGACCCACACATTCCTAGTCTATAAAGTTGTAATAAATTAGTAAATAAACAAATAAATAAAACATTACTTACATGCCGGTACTCTATTAATTGATGGTTGGAAAAATATGGTTAAAACTATCGTGTATTTTTGAATGGAGAACTTAAGTCTGCTATTGTAATTGTTTGATAATAAACGGGGAAGTTCTTGAGGAGATAGATTTTATCCAATGAAGTAGAGATAGGTGTAATAAGATTGTTTGTTAGATGAAAGTGATGTTCTATATCATTGAATTAATTAAAAGGTATTTATATTTATTCAAGAGATATATTTATGAAATGTGTGTTATTTATTGAGATTTTATTTTATGAAGGTGATAGTTGTATGGGGACGAAACAAACACTAAATTTAAAGATGAAGGTTTTGAATGCACTACATCTCTGAATTGGAGACAATGAGTTTTTATGTTATCTATTAGATTTTAGAGGTAAATTTGACAAATGTAGGTTAAAGTGTGACAGTTCTTCTTCTATTTCTAAATACTGTAAGTTAAGTTAACCAGTTTTATCAAATAAGCAGATATTTTTGAATGTCTCTAAATTTTTTTAATTTTAAATATCAAAAGTAAGTTAATGTGTTTAATATTGGCATACTTTTAACAATCATTAAATAATTAAATTTAAATGTAACAATATGAATAATTGCAATACATTTTCTTTTATAACTAACTTAGTTTAGTCAAAATTACAGAACAAACTTAAGTGATTATTTGGTAATTAAACATGTACATTTGTAATCAAAATGTATAACAAAGTTACAAAATTTCTTTGAAAAATTATTGTTGGTGTGAGTGAGTTATCTGTCATGGTGTGTTTAAATATTTTTAAATATTTTATTCCAGTTTTGATATGTTAATATGGAACTAAATAATAAGTAGATAAATTATTGATGGTAAATTACTTGATGAATTCAGGATATTGACTGAATTATTAAGCATTCAATAATTAGTTGGTAATTCTAATATATGACAGTTGAAACCGTAAATTGGTTATACCATCAGGTAAACAGTTCTTTATTTAAACGGGTGTAAAGTAAAGTAAAGTAAAAAAAATTATTCTTATTTCAATTTTCGTGTACAATGAACAGATATATCATCACACCGACACGAACAATAGTGAGTTTGTATACCTAATTATTTCTGTAACACTTTACCATTTTCAAATTTATAGCCGTTTATGGTAAAAAGTTTAATATTTCTATTTGACAGTGTAAATTTGCATATGATTAGGAATAATAAAGATCTATTTAATTAATACTACTAGTCTGAACGACTTTTCCATGTTGTGTTGGAAACCCTCAAACCTCGTGTTGAATTTAAAATCAAATATTTTGTAAGATGCAAGATAAGTTGAGGTACCATACTAGTTCAATACTGATATTTAATATAGTTTTAGGAAAAATGTAGTTTCTGGTAATATATTAAAGAAAATTATGAGAACAAAAAACTTAGATCCAGGGGGACCAGATTTTAAAAAGTTTATGTTGAACATTTAAATAATCCAAGAAGTATATCATATTGTTAAAAGTATGCCAATATTAAACACATTAACTTACTTTTGATATTTAAAATTAGAAAATTTTAGAGACATTCATTAATATCTGCTTATTTCATAAAACTGGTTAACTTAACTTATAGTACTTAGAAATAAAAGAAGAACTCTCACACTTTAACCTACATTTGTCAAATTTACCTCTAAAATCTAATAGATAACATAAAAACTCATTATCTTCAATTCAGAAATGTAGTGTATTCAAGTCCCTCCTTTTTAAATTTAATGTTTGTTTCGTCCCCTTTTTAAGTGTTTTTTGTGTTTTCTGTGTGTCTTGAATTGCCCTTAATTGTTTTAACTTTATTATTTTATATACTTTACTTTACAATCATTTGCCATATATGTCAATAGAACTTTATCAAAGAAATTTGATAATTAAAAGTTGAAAGAATTGCACACCCACACAATTTGTACATCTAATCTCATTCATTGTCATACAACTGTTACCTTCATAAAAAAAATCTCAATAAATAACAGACATTTCATAAATATATCCCTTGAATAAATATAAATAACTTTTAAATAATTTAATGATATAGAACATCGCTTTTATCTAACAAACAATCACATTACACCTATCTCTACTTCATTGGATAAAATATATCTCCTCAAGAACTTCCCCGGTTATTTTAAAACAATTACAATAACAGACTTCTCCATTCAACAATACAGGATAGTTTGAACCATGTTCTTCCAACCATCAAATAATAGAGTACCGGCATGTAAGTAATGTTTTATTGATTTGTTTATTTATTCATTTATTACAATTTAGTAGATAGTAATACAGTTTGTCTTACGTTGTCTGCTTAAACATTTTATTCATTTTGAAAAACCACAGACATGTAATATTGACATAATTACTATAATTTATATCATCTATCTTTGTTTATCTTTATAAGACAACACCCTAATATGGGTTTTATTATTTCAGCATTTAATTAACTTTGTATCGAGACCTGAAAATGCTTTGCATATTGTAGAAAGTGAAATCGGTCGTCTAAATAGTTAAATTAAATTGATTGTGAGTAAGTCTTATTTATTATTTCTTTTTCCTATTTGAAATAGACTCACACAAGCAACACATTCATGATTTAAAAAAAGGTACCTTCTGGATGACTTTAATATGAAGGAAATGTACACTATGCACAAATTCGTTAAGGACGCTCCTGTGTCTTACGAAACATATCGAAAAATCTTTAATAAGCATTTTAACATTAGTTTCTGCTATCCGCGGAGTGATATGTGTAGTGCTTGCGATCATTTCATGGCTGACCATAAGGTCCTTCACAATAAACTAAATCAAACAAATGATGCCTCTGAAAAACAAAAGATAGAAGTTGAGATTAAACAAATAACTTTGGCAAATAGCCTACACAAATCCAAAGCGGAAGCATTTTATGAAAGAAAGAGAAAGGCAAAGAAAGCAGCAATGCAGAATGTTAACTGTGAAGCAGTCGGTACGGATGTTGAAACAATTTATCTGATGCAAATATTCCGACCAACGACGTCTACTATAAAAGACAACTGATGCTTTTCTCCTTTAACATTTATGGATTGTCTCTTAATATTGTTCTGAAGCTATTTTCTTGTGGCATTTTAAATTCATTACTATTTAACTGGTAATAAGCCACAATTAAAGATAAAAAAACGTTTATTGACGTTTCAATTTCCACTTCGGAAATCGTTCTCAAAATACAAACAGTAAATTAAACAAATTTACTTAATTTAAAATTAATTAATTACAAAACTAATAACAAAAAAAAATATTGTCTACAGAAAATGCTACATTTTACTGTTTTCCATAGGGGGCAAAGGTTTAAACGAAGTAGTGTCATTTCTGCACCATTCTATCTTTGTTCAGCTTGATCTGTCAGTTCGTTACCTCAACATATTCTGTGATTCATGTGGTGGCCAAAATAAAAACTTCACTGTTTTTCGTTATCTTCACTGTTCACTATGTAGTTAATACTGCAAAAAGGTTGGACTCAATCAAAGTAACTTTCCCAATACGAGGTCATTCTTACATGGAGTGCGATCGACATATACGTGTGATAAATCAAAAATCATGGCTGAACTTTCTGAGGATTGGTACACGGAAATTAGATCATGTCGATTAATACCAAATCTGTTCGATGTCGTAGAGGTCGATCAATCACTTATAAGAAACTGTTCTTGGACCAAATTTAAGTAACTAAACTAACATATAAATCACGACCAATTAGAGAGCTCAAAATATTGAAATATCAGTCACGCCTTTTCAAACACGGAGATTCCTATAATGAACAATGGGAGACGTCAATTATACGCAAACCATTTACAAATTTCGATGAGGTGCAACTACTCTAGAGGCAGTTTATTTTGCCACCAAAATTATATACAGGTGAGTTTGTTTTAAAAAATCTCTTCCTTTTCTCTTTTTTCATATAGACGTTTTTTAAAGTTAAGGAAAAATTCAACGATCTGGTCCCCTTGAGTCAGTTTTGCTCATCTCAAAGGGCTAGATCGTTCTATAGAGGCTTACCTTACAACAAAAACAACAAACACGTAAACAAAATGAGGAGAAAATAATAAAAGCTAGATAAATAAAGAACAGAAAAAAATATGTCATACATTTCGCTTTTTTCCCGTGTTTGTAGTGACTTGTGTATAAAACAATGTTCCGAAGTTTTGCATTTTATTTTAAATTCCGTTGATTAAATAATACGTTACGAAATAACTATAGACTGCTTAGCAAATTATTTAATTGTATGAGGATAGTTAGGGTTTGAAAGTTAAAAATTCAATTTTCTCGAATTAACCTCTTTGTAACATTTTGCCTTTCTTCATATATAGAAAACAATTGTTTAGCTATTTAATTTATTAATTTTAAGCACAATAGTTGATTATTTAAATAATATTATTTTTCTGAACAAAATACAGAGCTTAAACATGCCTTATATTTTAAAGTATCCTCACAGCTAGAAATTTTGTTGATAAGACCCATACAATTTCTTGCAACTTTCTTGGCTTCTTCACTGGCTTTTTTATGAGAATCGATATCCTTATTTACGTTTTCCATTTTTAATTTTCCATTATCATCAAATAGTTCTTTTTTCTTCATTACACATTTAGCAAAACAAAGTGTTTTATTGTCTATGTCCTCTTCTTTTAATTTTTCTAAATAACCAGAGGGAAGACCATTCGACTTCAGACATTCCTGTATGTTTTCATTTCGATCGGCATTTGTCTTGTTGACACACGCAATCTGAAAAAAAAATATTTTTATTAGGTACAAATAGGTGCAAAAAAGTTTACCAAAATTGGTGCAGTCCATGGTAACTTACAACAACTGAAAATAGAAATCTACGTCATGTAAGTGGTAAACAAATAGGGAACTTTATAAAACATAGTACAATATAACGTATTTAACCTCAGTACAACAAGCTAGGTAATCTATAAAAGTTTGTAATCTTTCGTCTTTGTAATTAGGTGATCCACTAATCCTAATGTTGGTATCTTGTAATCAGACTTATTTATTAAATATATTAAAAATTATTAAATAATTTTCAAAAATTATTTCTAAAAAAAATAAAGTTCCAAAGTTAGCTGCTTCGCTGAGATTAAGGTAATTATGTGTAGGTATGTAATGTACCAGCTATTTTGCTTCTTAAAAGGCTGAAATCTAGCCCTATAAATATAAAAAAAGAAATGACATTACCTATGTCATTACTTTATCTTGGACGCATATTTAGACACGACAGGTATAACTTCCTTCAGCTTATTATAGAAGGCAAAATAGAAGGCAGACGCGGCTCGGGTAGATGACAAATGACCTCGCTGCGCAACATCAAAGATTGGACAGGATTAGACTCCAAGTTTAATAAGGAAAGCCCAAAATAGGGAAGACTTTGCAGAGGTTATCGCCAACCTTCGCTAAGAAGACGGCATATAAAGAAGAAGATTACCTTATCTGCTGGATTCACGGTATCACTTATGATATGCCTAGATAATATATGCCGCAACTCTGCAACTCGATCTTAAAGCTTTCCCTAATTGACCACAAAGAACCACTTACAACACAATTGTAACGAGAATTATTGGTGTTGTACTAACGTACTGAGATATTGCTTAAAAAATTTCTACGTAGTTCACATACGACGAGTACTTATGTTTTCTTCGACAACCATTTGTCAACTCTGCTCTCGATGTTGTGTTTTTAGTAAAATAAGGAAAGAAAAAGAGGCTACTGTCCGAAGGTTAACAGATGATGTTGACCAATTGTGTCTTTTGTACCAATGTAAGTCTAAAATCATTTATAATGAAAAATATCGGTGTACTTCTGTATGCAGCTGAGCATAGTTAAACCAAAGAATATAGACGCATATGCGTCTATGTCTATATTGGTTAAACCATAAATATAGAAATAAGCTTGTAAATATTCTAGTGAATATTTTAGTACGAATTTCATCTATCCCAAGCGAGGTTTATTTTTCTTTTCAGTTCGATTGTTTGGTTGTCTCGACTTATTCTGATCTCATGGCCCAAGTATTTATAGGAGTCAACTGGCTCAATATCTTTGTCTTCTACTGAGTCTAACTAAATGTAATATAAATTGTGTTTTTGAAAAATTTATTTTAAGACCAACTCTTTTTGTGGCAGTATGGAGTGCTTGAAGCATTATCTGTGCCTGATCACAGCTGTCTGCAATAAGAACGATATCATTTGCAAATTTAAGATTATTTAAAAATTTTCCATCTACATTGATGCCCTTTTCGTTCCAATCTATTGTTTTACAAGCGTATTCTAGCAAAGTTGTAAATAATTTAGGAGACATGTTGTCTCCTTGCCGAACGCCTCTTTCAATACGAGAAGTCCCAGTATCTTCATTAAGTCTTACATAGGCTGTAGCATGTTGATAGATGTATCTGGAGTATATCACTTTGTCCGACCGTATCAAATGCTTTTTCAAAGTCGACAAAAACAAGTATCAGGGGTCTATTATATTCAATGGTTTTTTCAACCAACGACCTAATGGTTTGCAAATGATCATTTGTTCCGTATCCAGCTCTAAATCCTGCTTGCTCGCAAGGTTGATAGAAGTCTAGTTTTGATGTCAACCTATTAGTATTATCTTCATAAACAACTTATAAATGTGAGATAACAAGCTAATAAGTCTATAGTTCTTTAGCTCTGTTATATCTCCCTTTTTGTGCATGACTACTTATTCTTAGAGTGCTGTCTCCCTACGAAGGTTGGCAATCATAATGGCCATTTTTATTTTAGAACTTAGCATGACTACTAAAACAGCTTTATTCCACTGAGATGGTGTAACCTCTTTTGAAAGGCATAAGTTATATAATTGTGTCAATGCTTTCAATACTGTCTTTCCTACTGCCTCACTACCGATTTGGTCATCACCAGCTGCTTTATTGTTTTTCATTTGATTTAATTACTTTAAGACTTTTTCGACTGTTATTTCTGGGATATCCTCTGAACCCACATTCTGGACTTTTCCCAACTTGGTGCCGTATTTCTTACCTCTTTCTCTATATAATTATGTGTAAAATTCTTCAACTACCTTAATTATCTTATCTTTATCTGTTACCACTTTTCCATTTCGGTCTGCGAGCTTAACAATATTCTTCTTACCTAGAGCTTGACATCTGTTCAGCACAGTTAAACTTTTATTTTCCTCGACAACCGTTGTAATCTTTTTTGTTTTATATTGTCGTACGTCCTTTCTCACTGCTTTATTAATATCTTTATTAAGTTGTTGTAGTACGCGTGTATTCGTATCGTTTTTGTTCTTAAGTTCTCTTCGTATCTCCATAAGTCTTTTTGTCTCTTGACTGATTTTTTTCTCCTTATCTCTCCTAGGATTTGTATTACACTTTTTCTCTGCATTCTTAATAGCTTTTATTAAGTTATTAAGTTATTAGATAAGTGTTTTAAATTGGATTCCATCCTATTTGGTGTGTTTTTGTTATCATTTTGTATCTTTGTTTTTGGAGATTTAGCACGATCTTCGCTCTTACCATTCTATGATCACTTCTCACTGAACAGCTATTCAGAACTGTTACATCATGGCCCATGTCTTTGTTATTGGTTAAGACAAAATCAATTTTATTTTTGGTGCCTCCATCTGGACTTGCCCAAGTCCATTTTCTTTGGAGACTTTTTTTGAAAAAGCTATTCATTGCAAAGAGGCCAT
Source organism: Diabrotica balteata (assembly GCA_918026665.1). Classification (NCBI taxonomy): domain Eukaryota; kingdom Metazoa; phylum Arthropoda; class Insecta; order Coleoptera; family Chrysomelidae; genus Diabrotica; species Diabrotica balteata. The sequence continues at coordinate 32,905,223 of OU898278.1, forward strand.
TTCGTGTCAAGAAACCCAAAAACATTTCGCCTCTTCCATTTCTTTGTCCGAATCCGTAGGGACCTATTGCAACTTCGGTCGCGTCCAGTTTACATTCCAACTTAGCATTAACGTCACCCAGTACTAGGTTATGTTTAGTAGGCGCCAGTTTTACTGCATTTTCTAGGTCTTCCTAAAAGATTTCCACTTTCTCGTCTGAGTGTGTAGATGTAGGTACATAGGCTTGAATTATTTTAAGGCTGGTTTTTTTGTTAAGCTTCAGTTTGCAGAGTATTATTCTTGGGTTGATACCAATAAAAGTTAAACAGTTTTCTTTTTCGTGTCTTACTTCACAGAGACCCATAACGTCCCATTTTTTGTATTTTAACTCTTCTTCTAATTCCAGTTACTTTTCTTCAGATGACAGTGTTCTTACATTGTACGTGGCGATATACATTTGTCATCGTCCGTGGTAGCCTGATCTGACCCGGGGATTCTTCGCACCCACTGTTTGCTGTCTTTTTTTATCGCTACTTTGACCAAGGATCTGAGATTGCCGGAGACTGAGGGCCGTGTTTTTGTCGTGTCAAGCATGCTTGGATTTTAGCCATACTCTACCGCGCTGGCCAGTGCGAGTTGGTAGAGGATAGGATGAAGGTGGGAGTTTAAAGGGGGAGAGATAGGAAAAAGGTATGAGGACCTGGCCCTCTTAGGCAAGGAAGGAGGGAGAAACAGAAGCTAGCATAAGACAGGTTCACTAATCCCTGTAGCAGCCTGTCTTCTACTGGGATTGTAGAAGAGTGCTACCTGCCATCTACCTTTGGCATTTTTTGAATAATTTCTTTATATTCTGTAAAGTCTGCCTTCTCAAATCTTTACTGCTTCTATAACAATATTATCTTCAGCCGATACTTTATTTCTTTTCATTTTCAGATCCAGGGTGAATAAAGAGATCTGGTAATAAGGATACTTTCTTGGGTAAAAAACTTTGGGAATTATTTTGAGATTAAAAATAATTAATTTTTAAGAAGTACAGCACATAAGCTTATGCTTACATGTTAATCGCAAAGAAATTAAACTTGAAAAAAAATTCCGAGCAGTAATTTTGAGAAGCAAAATCGCGAAGGTTGAAGACGTCTCGAAATCTTTTGGATCGCTCTTTTTATGTAATACAATGGTAAGTGCACAACAATGAGAAATGTGAAAAAATAATATTAAAGAGGCAGCAAATAATATTCTAGGGCCAGAAAGACCACCACCACGTAATAACTGGTTTGATGCTGAGTGTAAGGACATTACAAGAAGAAAGAACGATGCATATAAACTGATGCAGCAAAGAAGAACCCGAGAAAAACAGCAAAAATATAAAGATCTCAGAAAAGAAGAGAAGTGCATTCATAGAAGGAAAAAGCGAACTCACGAAAACAGAATATTGGAAGAACTTGAGGTATCAAAAAAGGAAAACCAAACAAGAAAATTCCACAAAACTCTGAATAACGCAAGCAAGGAATTCAAACCAAGGCTCAGACTATGTAAGGATAAGAAGGGGCATATACTAAATACAAAAGAAGAAGTACTGAAAAGGTGGGTGGAACACTTTAAAGAACTACTTACTTTAGAAGTAGAAGATCCAGATCCAAATCAACCACCCGCAGGAGCAAGCAACAATTCACTATTAGAGCCTCCGTCAATTCAAGAAGTACGAGATGCAATAAAACATCTAAAAAACAATAAATCTCCAGGAAGTGATGGTATACCCGCGGAACTTATTAAATGTGGAGGTGCTACTGTGACTAATCAAATATATAAAATAATACTGAGAGCCTGGAATGAGGAACAAATCCCGGAAGAGTGGTGTATTGGAATCGTTTGACCGCTACACAAAAAGGGTGACCAATTGGAATGTAGAAACTATAGGAGAATAACCCTCCTTAATACAGCATACAAAATATTTTCGAGGATCTTATATAGTCGCCTAAGTACATATTCAGAGGAACTTCTCGGGGAATATCAAAGTGGCTTTAGGCCTGATCGATCAACAACAGATCAGATCTTTGTGCTAAGGCAAATACTGGAAAAAACCAATGAATTCAATATCGATACATACCATCTTTTTGTAGACTTCAAATCTGCCTATGATAGTGTCCTAAGAAATAAATTGTATGAAGCCATGAATGAATTCCACATCCCCGATAAACTGATAAGATTGGTTAAGGCTACAATGCGTAATGTGGTTTGCAAAGTCGAAATACAGGGCGAACAATCACAGGCGTTTAGAACGCATGTTGGACTGCGACAGGGAGACACGCTGGCGTGTCTCCTTTTCAACATAGCACTGAGAAAGGTGATCAGAGATGCCCGAATAAACAACAGAGGAAATATTTTTAACAAATCATCCCAAATTTTGGCATATGCAGATGATGTGGACCTAGTTGCCCGCACAACACGCAAGCTAAAAGAAATGTATACCACCTTCTTAAATGCCTCAAAATCTATGGGCCTGCAAGTAAATGAGGAGAAAACTAAGATGATGGCATCAACAGCCAACAATAGAGTCAGGAACATCGGTCCCCAATTCATGGTTGATAACTCTACCTTTGAAATGGTGGACAAATTCAGATACTTGGGCTCCCTGCTCACCAAAGAGAATGCCATAACGGAAGAAATCAAGCGAAAGATAATAATGGCAAACAGATGCTATTTTGGACTGGGTAGACATATGAGAAGTAGAAACTTAAGCCAAAAAACAAAAATAACTATATACAAAACCCTTATACAGCCAGTGTTGACATATGGATCGGAGACATAGACCATCTCCAAGGCAGACGAAGACCTTCTGCTTATATTTGAACGAAGGATCCTGAGAGGAATATTTGGTGGCATCTGTGAAAATGGTGTTTGGAAGGGGAAATACAACTACGAGGTATACCACAGATATAAACAAATATTTAGTGGTAAAGACGTAGTATCTCTTATAAGAATAGGAAGACTAAGATGGGCAGGACATCTAGCAAGATCACAAAAGCCAAAACTCAGATGGAAGGATAGTGTAGATGGAGGAAGGATAATGGTAGGAAGATAGGCGCAGCAAACTAGAAACGGTTGGCAATGGATAGGACTGCCTGGCGTAATAGACTTGGGAAGGTCGAGGCTCTTTTATAGGGCTGTAGCACCATTGATGATGATGATGAATGGTAAGTGCACTGTGCCATGTTGCAGGTGTCACACTTTGGTGCAGACATAAGTTGAAGAATTTCTTAATAATCTCTAAAAGTCTGTCTCCTCCAATACTTATTGCTTCTATAACGATATCATCTTCTCCCGGCACTTTATTTCTCTTCATTTTTAAAATCCAATATAAAAAAGATCTAGTAATAAGGATACTTTCTTGGGAAAAAACTAGGAATTTGTTTAAAATTTAAAATAATAAATTCTGAAAAACTACAGCAGATAAGCTTATGTTGTTGATAATCGCTGATTATAATCAGATAAGCTGATACATGTTAATCGCAAAGAAATTTAACTTAAAAAACCGCTGAACAGTAATTTTGACAAGCAAAATCGCGATGGCGGTAAAAATTTAAGAAAAAGACACATTTCTGTAAAAGCAGAAGGCAATATGTAATAAAAATTGTAAGATATAAAAATATTAGAAGGAATAAAAATACCTGTATAATTAGTACAGCAATACCAATCGCTAGTACCGGTGTACGCATTGTAGTAATGGTTTTGAATTTCACTGACGACTTAATATCTAATATTGACATGTAGACTCTTATATATAGTCTTTCTAATTACCAGGTAATATAAATAACAGGTATAAATGTTTTGCTATTTGAGATGAAAAAATATATTCGTTATTAAAAATTTCTAATTATCGCAAATATTCACGCCTAATTAAAAACAATTATTATACTCTAAAGATCGTTTTTATTGTTATTGCAACAATGTACAACAATGTATCCAAACAATAGTATATATATATATATATATATATATATATATATATATATATATATATATATATAGAAATGTGATAAAAGCTCCCTGACTATCTAGAGTCAGCAAGTTCCGAAGATCAGAGGCTATAAAGAAGGAAGGAAGAAGCCCTTCTTCTTCTTCTTGTGCCGTCTTCTAACGAAGGTTGGCGATCACTTCTTTAAACGCTTCTCGATCTTTTGCAACGTGAAATATCTGTTCAACACTGAGGTTAGTCCATTCTCTGATATTCCTCAGCCAAGATTTCTTCTTTCTTCCCAAGCATTTTCTTCCCTCTACTCTACTTTGCATGATGACTTGTAGCAGAGAGTATTTATCGTTTCGGAGTATGTGGCCCAGATACGATGTTTTCGTACGATACGGCGTGGGAAGAAGCCCACGATTATTATTATTAGCTCTTATTTAGTTGTAGTAAATATCTCTGTAAATTGTAAGTTAATGTTGAAAAAAAAAATTCTTTGGAGAAGGTCAAGTGCTTGTGACATATTTGGCGCTGCGAACAGGATCAACATCGTACAGAAACATAAATCAGTTTCCTGGTCAACTTTAGTTGTTTAACGAGACCGATCGAACCTTGGAGAAGAAAGAAATAATGCATTGGAAATCAACTGTGATCATCCTTACGTAAGTTTTTCCTTTCTTTCCTTAATTTGTATGAGCACTTTTAACAATATTTCTCAAAACAGTGTTGAAAATTTAAATTTATTATTTGACAATTTGAATTTAAATATTATTAATAACTCGTCAACTTCTAATTTAAGAACTTCCATTTCTTGTAATAAAAATCTAGTAAAAAAAATAGTATCTTCTAAGAAAAATTCCAAAATGCCTGTCACTAATAGCGATATTGCTAGTTTGTGTTCCACGTTACCAGAATTTTCGTCAAAAAAAGATCTTTCTACGTTTATCAAATCTGTAGATAACTTGTTAACATTCTAAGGTACCCAAGAACTTACAGAACCTCAGTTATTTATTTTTAATACTCACATTGTATCTCGTATAAAAGGAAATCCGAGAATTTTTTTAAGTTATTTTATTAAATTAAGCTGAACAGATATTCGTCCTGCTTTAATAACTAGATATGGAGATATAAGGTCAGAAGACATTTTGGTAACTCAGTTATCGACAATAGTTCAAAAACATAACGAATCCTATGATCAGTATCATCAAAGGATTTCCACCAATTTAAATGATCTGCTTCAACATATTACTTTAAACGATAATTCTGCTACTGTGAATTTTAAAAGGCCATATTTTAAGAACATAGCCATAAAAACTTTTTGTTTCGGTATAAATGAACCGTACCGCGAAAACTTGTCTCATTTTGAAATAGAATCACTTGAAGCAGCACTTAAAAAGTGCATTGCTTATGATAATCATAAAAACCAGCAACAATATATGAACTTTTTAAAAAGCCAACAAACTAGAAACCCTTTACTCAAACAGGGGTCACATAATCCAAACCAGTTTCCACGTAATAATCATAATAATAATAGGCCCACACATTTCTCGCTCATGCAGTCAAATTACTTCAGGCCACCATTTCAGAAGAATAAAACAAATTTTAATAATACTTCACAACCAAAGTTTAATTTTGCTTCTCAATCGTATAATAATAGTTCATCTAGAAATAATCAACCCCCAAGTTTTCGACAAAATGTACAAAATAGAATAAATAAATATAGGAATCCCAAAACTCAACAAAACACACATTCTCCTATGAGTGGTGTTCTAACATCCTCCACGAGAAATTACCAACCCATGACCGTTACCTCTAATGGCCATCATTTCAATATTGCTGCAACTGAAATTCATAATTCCGAAGTTGACATTGAAAACTGTGATTCCGAACAAGCACCGGAAGAATATTTCGGCCAAAACTATCAGGATTTTCCACTAGTTTCTCCCGAAGAAAAACCACCTCCTGTATAAATCTGAATAATTTACAAAAATCTCCCCTGCTACCTTATTTTGTTACGCCTATGACTCTCTTAAAGTTCTTATAGATTTTGGAGCATCAGATACTGTAATCTGACCGAAAGCTGTAAAATATGTTAATCAATCCCACATATACAAAAACCCTTTCACATTAATCTCTATGAATCGTACCACAAAATTTTTCCAAAATATTAAAACCCCTTTATTATCTGAATATAATATTAATGATCTCATTGACGCGCGAATCGCAAATTGGGGCAAAGCTTTTGATATTCTACTTGAAAATTATGATTTAGAACGTTTTAACTCCATACTAAATTATCAAACTAAAACATTGACCTTAATAAAGTATAGAATTACTATTCATTTTGAGACATTATATTAAGGTCTATTCTCATTAGACGTGCCAGGCCCGTGCTCGTCACCTGTAGAAGCATGCTTTCTAGCATGCATTCTAGCATGCTTTCAGCGGTATTTTGCACAAGCAGTCGGTTAGACGAGTAGGTGGATAGTTGTGCAGTTGTAATGTTTTCCACTGCAACTTTAGTAAAAATTGCATTTTTTACTTTGGATGCCGAAGAAGAAGAAAATATGAGAGATAAAGTTAAAAAAGGAGGTTTTGGATACATCCAATGATTAAGAAAAGAAAAATAAAACTATACCTTAATGGAGAATACTATACCTTGTATAAAGATCTCATGGATGATGAGTCAAAATTATATATAAATATATATATATATATATATATATATATATATATATATATATATATATATATATATATATATATATATATATATATATATTGGATTTGAAATTTCCGCGGGAGCTATATGTGATTTTAGTTGTTTTCCGGGTTTGACTCCACGTTAATTAATTTTGGTTTTTAGAAAAACCATTGTTTTGACGACGTTTCGGCAAGGTCACACTTGCCATTGTCAAGTCAGATTAGTTCTGCTTCGTCTTAAATTCTCCTGAAACATCAACGAATACGTATACGAGACGTACAATCAAAGACATAAAGAGGAACTACAACCTTTTATCGATTATTTATAAAATAAACAAACAGAAAAAAGGCAGCAGATATTAGATAGACAAAACGAGAACGCTGGAGAAATTCCCGAGATAGATCTCTCAAAAACTTTGTATGTTTCAAAAAAGAAACATAAAGCAAAACTACAAACACCTTATTCTATAATACATCCAGATAAACAAAAAAACAAGGATTTTAGGTAAGACAGAACAAACAAAACGCAACAAGTACACATATTAAGTTAGTTAAAAGAACAAAAAAATGTACAGACAAAAATACTCAAGCTCAAACTTGTTCACAGGAAAATGCTCGCCCTAGGCCGTCAACTCAGGATTCAGGAGATTCAGAATAATGGCTACTATGCTGAGGAGATAGGAAAATCAAAAGAAATCTCCAATTACTACGGACACTTCATATTTCCCTAGACAATTTATCGAATATAATAGAAACTAGCCCAATCAACCAATTCCAATCTTATTTTAAGAAATTAAACCTCTCTCACCTATCTTACTTGTTTATTCTCAATATAATCATATACGCGAACAAGTAAAAAATGATTTGCATAAGATCACTAGCAAACAGAAAAGAGGACTCATTAACTTTCTCGGAACTGCCATCAAATATATAACAGGTAACCCAGATTACTCTGATCTTGATCTATTAAAAACACATATTATTGTAATAGAATATAAACAAAATGAAATAATCAAAAAATTTAACAATAAAATATCATATGGACAATTTATTTTATTTAGTTTAGCGTATGGACGTTCACAGTACGATAAATATACAAATACAATTACAATAATATACACATATATATTATATATATTATTCAAACACTAAAAATAGTAAAAATAGAATGAATAGAATGAATGACACTAAATATTGATGTCCAATTTACATAGCCATTCAATTGCTTCTGGGGAACATTCCGCAAAGTCCTGGAGGTTTCCACGGTAGGCACGATTCAAGCAGTCTGAAACACAATGGCTTATGGTCTGTCTAGATTCTCCGCAATCGCACTGTGGACTTTCTGCACGACCCCACCTGAACAGCGAATCAGCACATTTACCATGTCCGGTACGTATACGATTAAGCCTTGCCCAAATGGACCGGGGCAGATTTGATCCGATGAAACCCTGAGTTGGGGTGGATATCTTAATATAGTCCGATTCTACTGTTGGCATTCATCTTGTTGTCCATTGCCTATGTATATCATAGGAATTACCAATTTTTCGGGCAGATCGTATTGGAGGATTTCTAGATCTCAATCGTTGGTGCTCTTTTGAGATGTCTGGGATATCTTGATGTATTGGTAATTGTACGTTGGCTACAATTTTCTGGTACTCTCTCACTAATGCTGCTGTAAGGCGTAGATCTGGTGGAGCAATATTGCTCAGAGTCGGCAGCCATCTCACTGGCGTTGATTTTATTGTTCCAGTGATTATTGTCATGGTTTGGTTAAGTTGGACATCGATTTTGCTTGTATGTGCACTATTTAGCCATACTGCTGCACAATATTCTGCCACTGAAAAAACCAAAGCTAGAGCAGAGGTCCGAAGAGTATCTGCAGAAGCACCCCAAGTTGTTCCAGCAAGTTTTGATATTAAGTTATTTCGTGTTCTTAGTTTACCGGCTGCGTTTGTAAGATGACTTTTGAAGGTGAGTGTTCTATCAAGTGTGACGCCTAGATATTTGGTGTAGATGTTGGCCTACTGGCCATTCACTTCTGTAGAGACTATGGACACATTATTTTCGCAGCTGCAGTCCGTCATCTTAGCATTTTGTATACTGTTATGCACGTAAGTTGCAGTGCCATAAACATTGCTATAAGTGGCTCCAATCATGCTATATCCCGGAATTTTATCCCTCTTAAGAAGCTCGGTTTCCGATGGTGCGTGAGTTTCTTGAATGGTTATGACGTCAACGTTATTTTCGATTATGGACAATCAATAATTAATACAAGATTCGATAAACTTTTAGAAAAAATAAATACTGATCATGCTGCTCTTGTAGCTGCAGTATGTAAGTTTTCTGCAGATTTTAAAATATTAACGAATTTTTAGTGAAACTAATTAGAACCATTACTTTATCTCAATTAAATATTCCAAATATCGAATTATTCGCGTTAAAAGAATTAGACAATTTAATAGAAAATCTTCTTAAACTCTATCCTAGAAATTCGCTTCTTGTCAGTGATGAACATCCTTATGAACTAATCGAAGCATCCAAGATGTAAGTCTGTCTAACCGATAATACAATGTTCATAATAATTAAAATACCTATTCTCCACGAAACCTCCTATACCACTTTTAAGATTTATCCGATCCCAAATAAAGATCACATGATGATTTTACCACCTACACCCTATTATGTTAACAACAAATGGTGCGAAAGCTGCATTGGAGAAAGTGACCACATCATTTGTACCAAAAACGTACAATCCCATTGTACAATACTAAATGTCCATAATTGCACAAAGAGTATAGTGACAGAGAACTTTTTCCAAGAAACCAGCAAAGTGATATTGCTAGGAATAATCCACACAATAATAATTTAACAACACGAAGTAAAATCAACCAGTATACTAACAACAGAAGAACCAATCGTCATTTAAGGAGTCTACTTCAACAAGAAAACATCCGAAGATATTTCAGTACCAAAAATAGTTCTGAGATAAAATAGACTGAGTACCACTTCAGTTGTTATACTTTTCTTTGTTTAAGTAGTTTTAACAATATTTATAATTAAAAAACGAAGAAGAATTTCCCAAATTCTATTCGGTACGAAACTTCATCCTACCCAAATTCAAATTCTAAATGAATTAATTGCAGAAGTTACCAGGACTTCGAGGACAAAGTCCGAACCAAAGGAGGGAGGAAAAATGTGATAGATGCTCCCCGACTATCTAGAGCCCGCAAGTTCCGAAGATCAGAGGCTATAAAGAAGGAAGGAAGAAAGAAGCCCACGATTATTATTATTAGTTCTTATTTAGTTGTAGCAAATATCTCTGTAAATTGTAACTTAATTTTGAAAATAAAATATTTTTTTTGAGAAGTCCAAGTGCTTGTGACATATATATATATATATATATATATATATATATATATATATATATATATATATATATATATATATATATATATATATACAGTATAGGTAAAAGTTTATGGTCGGTATAGACCTTACGTGAGATGAAATGAGAAACATATGTTTAAAAAGTGAGAGGTATATTAGGTCTGCTCTTTATATCGCCGAAAATGCATGAGTGGAATTAATAAAAAAGGGGAAGTTCAACGTTGTAAAACTTAGTGGTTTTATTTTACCTGTTGTCTTTTAAGCATTTGAACAATGTTCTAAGAAAATCAAATTTGGGCGAAATGGATTTAAATGGCAGCTTACTATTTTTTATTGGGAATATACCACAATTTTACATAACAATAAGTGTAATATAACATTTTGATTTCCACTTCGGAAATCTTTTATATAAATAAAATTTATTAATGTTTCGTATTTTAAGTATGAATTCCGAATTAAAAATTTAGATTTTTAATTCGGAATTTAAAATTCATCAAAATAAGCTTATTTTAAAGTCACATTGTGCCTTATTCCCAATAAAAATAATAAACTGCATATGACGCCACAATAAAAAAGCTTCATACTGAACCGAAAGTTAACGTTACTGAACCGATTTTTTTAAACAAGTAACTATGATAGTTTAACAGTAGTTTCAAGTAAGAAAGTACCTACATAAACAAACATAATAGCTATTATTGTTTATGTGTATATTTATTAAAGTGAAAGAAACTAATGAAGGATATATTTATTATAACTTGAAAAATAAACTAAACAATACAAATAGTAAATCGTACTTACATTTACATTACACGTTATTATTTAGGAATGATATTAACACCCAAGTTGTCGTATAAAGCTCATCTAAAAAAGCGCCAGAGTTTGGCAAAAGTGGCGATTCACACGGCTTGGAGTAGTTTAGTGTCTAAGGCCGAAATACCCTTTTTGGCTAAAGTAACAGTGTATGAGTCAGTGGTAAGATCGATTTTGACTTATGGGTCTCAGGTATGGGGTATTTTTGAGTACGATGAGGTGGCAATAGTCAGAAGATTTTATATAAAAAAAATGTTTTCTTGTCCAAGGTATTGTCCTAACTTTATGTTAGATTTGGAGACAGGTATTGCTAGAGTCAGCCTATATACGATGAAATTACATAAAAACTATGTTAAAAAAATACTAGGATATACGAATGATAGGTTGCCAAAATTTCTTTTGAAGGAAATGATGAGAGCAAGGTGTGGCTGGTGGAAAGATTGGATGAGCATGGGAGAAAAATTTGGTATTGAGGTTAGGTGTGAATGGGAATGGAGAGATATCTGGCCTAGTATGATTGAGAATATGATAGAAAAGAAGAAGGAGGAGATACAGCGTCAGGCTGAGAACAGGGCACTCGAATCAAATTTTTGTGGACACTACAAAGAATTGCGGGAAGAAGGAGTAAACATGCATTACCTACTGGAAATGGAAATTTTTGGGGATATTCGATGGCTCTTTAAATTAAGATGTGGGGTTCTATATTTGAATGATCGACCTGGCAGAAATGATGAAAGAAGAGTTTGCTCAATGTGTAACACGAAGGAAAGAGAAGATGTGATACATTTTTTGGGAAAATGTTCGGTGTTGAGACATATTAGGTTAAAGTGGTTGGGTAGATATGAACTTAGTAGAGTGGAAGTAGTTAATATGATGAGACAGGGCAAGGCTGAGTTAGCAGGTTATTGTAGGGAGGCATGGGTGTATAGGTATGAGTTAGTGAGCCTATCTAACTACTAAATCTATTAGCGTGGTGTTATATTAAAATTAGGATTAATAATTTGTTTGCTTATATCTATTATCTTTTTATCTATCTGGTCTATCTTAAATAATATTGTTATTATTATTGTTACTATTATTATTGTTGTATCTGCAGCTTTCACTCCCTCAAAGGGATATTCAATATTTTCAATGGTAATCTATACCTCACTGTTATACATTGTTATTATTGTTGAGTCTAGTGCGAAGTGTTACTTAGTAGGATATATACATTTAGTTTATTACTAACATTTATATGAATATTTACATAATTTATTTTTTATTTATTTTAATGGCCTTGTTAGATACAATAAGCCTTTGTTAAATTTTTTGTATATTAATTAGGGAATATTTGTTTGCCAACCCTCCTGATGGCATGTGCCAAGGAGAACAAATGTCACTAAAAGTATTGCATTGTATTTTTTTTTTATATTGAGAAATAAAAGGCATTATTGATTGATTGATTGATTGATACACGTTATTATTAAATCGCGATTCGTCTAAATTGACATTTAAAAACATAATGTTTTCTACGTTACTTCTAGTTAACCGTGTTCTTCTTTTATTCTTCTTCTTCTTCTTATTGTTCTTCTTCTCATATCTCAGATTAAATCAATAGTTTCTTTAATCCCAATTCATAAAACATATCATAATAAATTCGTCGTCTTCTCTTTATACTCTATCTCTAACTATAACTCAGTATATTAAATATGTATTATTAAAAACGACTAAAAACCGACTGACTATGAACCTCTGTAAGTCAGACAAAATTGATTTATGAATCCTGGCGCAATAATCAACAGGACCAAAGCATTATTTCTGCAAGGTTTAAATTTAAAAGCCAATTTAACTAAAAACACCTTTACATAAGAACATTGTCGAGGTCCTTTATACGTGAAATACCAATAAAAGTGAACATAAAAATTATGTTTATAAAACCATTACAAAACGTGGTCTTCTTTGATTTTTCTTTTATCTTTTGGTTTGGTTCACTATAGAGACTTCTTAATAATTCTCTCTCTCTCTCTATTTCTCTCTCTCTCTCTCTATTCAATCCTGATCCCCCCGTGGGAGTGTAGTGGTCATCGTGAGGTCGTGTATTGTCCGCCTAAAAAGATCTCTGTCTCTAGTCAATTATTTTATGGACCTCATGCATAGGTCTTTTGCATATGCTCATGATTTTCCTAATGATTGCGATGCAATAACTTAAATTTTTGCTACAGACACATTGGTTGTGCTACATGGTTTCCTTCCAACTGGGCTCCTTTTTTAAGAAAGTACAATATGCCAGGGTTCTATTCATCGGATATCAGCTTCTTATACATATATTTATTCTTAGCGCACGTACTGCTTTCATTAATGACTCTCATTCTTCTTTAATCATCATAGATGCTATTTGGTCTGATCCCTGTGACTTATTATTCTTTAATGTGTCTACTTCTTCTCTAACCATTTGCTTCTTCTCCATTTTTGTTTTTTCCTGTTATCTTCTTGATTCAATGGTATTTCACATTTCGCCTTCTTACTGTCCACTTCAAGCTTTTCCTTAAATTGTTCTGTCCACATTCTTACTATTTGGGCAGTTGTGTTCTAGCACCACTAGTGTCCACATCCTTTAAGTGCTCATTAATTTTTAATTTCAAAATATTTAAACAAGGTTTCCGAATAGCAAAGAATACTAAATAATTGTAGAACTGTTCTTTATTTTTTAATATGAGTGATTCTTTGGGCAGCGAAAAGAAACCAAATATTCTGAGTCAAACTCAAAAAAATGTAGAAAAAGAAATAACATAAAATCTATAAATGCTAAAAGTCCTTAATACAAAAATGATGGTTCAAGTAAACTAGCAAGTGACTGCAATTAGAAATAAAAACAACAAACAAAAACCAAACGACTAAACAGATTACAAAAATAGTTCAAAAGGCTTAAAGCAATAATCTTAAAGGCAGATAAAGTAATCAAGAAAACTTCGTGGATGACAGATAAAATCTAGAAAGTAATAACCTAAAAATGAAAAGCCAAAAATATTTCAGACGGATATAAAACGATAAATATAACAATAAGAAGAAAGATAAGAGAAGCGAAGAAAAATAAGTAATGGAAAGACTCTAGAGTTCAAGTATGATAGTTACAACTAACTTACAGGTGGACTAAGACAGAAAGGAAATCTAACTGATTCTGACGGAAAACATCATCTTGGTCACACAAACAAACAGTCCTTATCTTTGAGTAAAATCAAATTGTTTGTGTACTTTTAGAAAAGTCATTACTAATTTACAAAAAATTAACTTTTGAAGCTATTTTTGCAATACCTCAGCAACAAATTAAAAAATAACTTCACAAACCCCCATTTTAAAGGATATTCTATGCTTTTTTAGTAAAATTGTGTAAATGTTCCATCTAATTTACCGGTCTTTACCTTTATTATTTAAAATCAAATAGCGATCTTACATTGTTGATATATTGTTTATAAGTAAAACATGACATTTAATCTTTTGCATATTTTCATCATCATCATCACGTAGCGCTACAGCCCTGGTGGGTCTTGGCTGACTGTACAACTTTTTTCCAATTTGTTCGGTCTTCCATCAACCTAGGGTCAAATGGAATGTTCATTTTCCGGAGATCTGCTTGGATGTTATCTCTCCATCGCATTATGGGACGTCCGAGTGGTCTTTTGCCTGTGGGAATCTCTTCCCATACCAGTATTACAAGTCTTTCATTATGCAGTCTGTGCACGTGGCCTGCCCATCTTAGTCTCTGTGATTTAATTTCTTGGAAAATATCGGCGTCGTTGTAGAGTGATTTTAATTATATATTGGTTTTGATCTTATACTGGTTTGTGGTGATGTTCATGGTGAAGTCCGAAGACTTTTCTAAGTATTTTTCATTCAAAACGTCTGAGCTTTTTTTTTTTCTTTTCTTTGGTCATGGTCCACGTTTCGCTTCCGTATGTTATTATAGGTCTGACAATGGATTTATAGATTTTGATCTTTGAACTTCTTGTGAGATTTTTTGATTTTATGAGCTTATCCAGTGCAAATAGACAGCGGTTTGCAGATTGGATTTTTTTTATTTCTTCAGTAACATCGTTGTCAGCTGTGATTACGGCTCCCAGATACCTAAAACGTTGTACTCTTTCGAAGTTTAAGGTGTTGACCGTCACATTTTGTCCTATTATGTCTCTTTTTGTCGTTCTATTTATACACATATATTTCGTCTTTTCTTTATTAATCTTCAGCCCTACTTCACTTGTTGCTCCTTTCACCTTGTTGAAAACGTCTTTCGTGGATAGGAAGGAGTCTCCAACGAGATCTATGTCATCTGCATATGCAAGTAATAGCTTGGGACCTTGAACCGATAGCAATACTTTAGATATTCCACCCTCCATATAGACTTCATTCGAATTCGGTCATTCGAATGAGTTTCTTTGGTATTGGGAACTCCGCCATGGCATTCCATACTTGGCTTCTTTTTCTTGGCTCATAAAAGATTGTGTATGGGTCTGTTATACTCCATCCCTTTTCTAGAAGTTGTCTCAGCGTGAATGTTGATCTGTTTGCCTTAAACCCGGCTTTTTGGTGGATGGGTATTATTATGTTTTCCTTCCATCATGCTGGTATCCTTTCTTCTAACCATATGTGCGTTATTAGCTGGTGAATTTGGCGATGTAGTGCGTCTCCCCCATATTTCAGAAGTTTTGCTGAAATATGGGGGAAATATACATATTTTGTTTGATACAAATTGTTATCACTAAATTTATCAAAAGTTGTTAGATATCTGTGTCAACGAATGTCACGGAAACATCCTTAGTTCTTTGGTCTATAATACAAATTAATGCATTCTACATGATTTTGAATTAAATTTACTGTTTAAGTATACGCTAATAACAATATATAACATATATTGTTATTAGGGGTAAAAAAATTTAGTCATTACAAAAAATGCATAATTATCGCAAATATTCACCTAATTAAAAACTATTATTTTACTGTAAATGATCTCATAAATTATTTTTATTATTATTGCTTTTAGTAATGCAACAAAAATAAGGATAATTAATGTAGTTCTAATATTGTCATATGCATATATATCGCACACCTAGTTCAATAGTGCCACAAGTGCAAAATACAATAATTTCGAGAAATGAACAAAACGTTCTGTAGCAAACGAGTTATGCCTTGTAAATAATTTCTTTTTAGAATGACTGGCTTCAAAATTACAATTGATAAGAACGTGTCTCGACAGTTTATGGTCATTCACACGGGTACAGTTTACAAGATTATACATATTTTATATAAAACAATTTTTTTTTGGAAAAATTAAAACACTAAAGCTTATAACTAAGCACTGTTTATATTAGGTGAATTAAACTTGTTTCTTTTAAAAATTTAAGAACACTGTCAAAACTGTTTGGAACACCTATAATCTCTTTTAGATTTCCTTTTAGGTTGTACTTGTTTCTGGAAGAATCATACTGGCAGCAGTCCACTATCAAGTGTTTGATGGAAAGGAGACTAATACAGTAGTGACATACTGGAGGGTTTTCTGATGCCATAAGGTATCGATGCGTGAGACGTGTATGACCTATTAGTAGTCGGTGAATAACTGATTTTTCTTTCCTGTTCATAGAGGAGATATTGACGCGAGATAAGTTAGGTTGAACGTCATCTTCTTCAGGTGCCATCTCCGCTACGGAGGTTGGCAATCATCATAGCTATCTTAATTTTTGAGGCAGTAGCTCTAAATAGTTGTTTTGAGCTGCATCCAAACCATTCTCTCAGGTTCTTCAGCCATGAAATTCGTCTTCTTCCGATGCTTCTCGTCATGCAGCTTAGTTTTTGATTTACTCCACAGGTCTGCCTATGAGCTGAGGATTATTTGTTTTATCAATATTTTAAGATCTGTATGGATTTGGACCTCTTTGAAGGCTAAGTTGGAAGAACATGCTGCTTTAGCGGCTTGGTCTGCTTTTTCATTTCCCAATATACCAACATGTGATGGAGTTCAGATCATTATGACTTTTATGTTAGCAAAATATAGTTGGTTACAGACGGCGTGGATTTCCTGGACTAGTGGGTTTTTCGAGAAAATGCTTCTTATGGATTGAATCGAGGAAAGAGAATCAGTACAAATGGCGATTTTTATGCTTTCATTTAAAGTTGGATGGTTTAAAGTCTTTAATGCTTGGAGTATTCCATATAATTCTGCGGTGTAGATACTACAACTTTTAGGCAATCGCACAGAGCTTATTGTCGTCGTCAGTGTGAACACAGCGGAGCCGCAACAGTCTTCATTCTTGGACGCATCGGTGTATAAAATTTTATCAAATTGTGTTGAGATAAGGATGTTTTGAAAGGTTTTTCTAAGGATAAAGAAATAATAAATAAGACTTACTCACAATCAATTTAATTTAACTATCAGACGACCGGTTTCGCTTTCTACAATATGCAAAGCATCTTCAGGTCTCGATACAAAGTTAAATAAATGCTGAAATGATAAAAACCCATATTAGGGCGTTGTCTAATAAAGATAAACAAATTAGATATTAAAAATTACAATAATTATGCCAATATTACATGTCTGTGGTTTTTTTTCAAAATGAGTAAAATGAATAAAAAGGTATAAAAAGTTTTAAAAAGTTTAAACAGACAAGGTAAGACCCACAAATTGTTATAAAAATAGTCTATTAGATTGTAATAAATTAATAAATGAGCAAATAAATAAACATTACTTACATGCCGGTACTCTATTAATTGATGGATGGTAGAACATGGTTGAAACTATTATGTATTTTTAAATGGAGAACTTAATTATTAAGTAAGAACTACGAACACTTTTTCGATTATATTACGAAAGATAATTTATTGTGAAATTCCACGACGAACAAATTATATCTTGTATTAACACAAGCCAAAAAGAATCGGTGTATCATTGTATTATCAATGCCATCAGAATAAAACAACAAAGTATTTTCATCTATGGTTCCATCAATACGATTTTCACGATTACTTTGCGTTATGCGATGTATTTGCAACCTTTTGTAAATCAAAAATAATTACACCATTTAGAATGTCAACAAAAGCCGGCCCTGCATGTAATTATTTTTTCAGTGCAATATTTCATATTTATTGAAAGTCAACATAAATGCTCAATTTTATTTAAGAATTTATATTGTGTGATATGCCCACTGACTAATTTTTTAAATGAATTTTTTGTATACATGTACAATTATCACATTTCTTTGGCTGTACTAAGTTTATGAAAATTTTTAACTATATTTAGTTCAATTTATTGTTTATAAAAAATAATTTTACAATGTCCATTGTCGTAAGCTTCTTTACAATTTTAATATCATTGACTGCTACATATCTTTTTGAGGTAACACACTTAATAACTTTTCATTGGATGTTAGGTTTTTCATATATTGTTATTTTTAGATGAACTGATGATGCTATCAAATTGGATAGCGAAACGTTTTCAATAAATAGATGAAGTAGCCATCATCTTTGTCTGTTTTTCTGCAACTTTTGAACGAAAAACCCGCCACTCTTCGAGTGATCCTTATATTGGATCCTTTATTTTGGATTGACGGTCGTACTCCTTTTCTCGATTATATATATATATATATATATATATATATATATATATATATATATAATATATATATATATATATATATATATATATATATATATATATATATATATATATATATTGAGATAATAATACATATAGAAGAAATTAGCATAGTAATATAATGATTTTAATTGATAAACTTAAATAGTGATTAAAGAAATAATTTATAAGTTATAGACTAGAGAATATTATAAAAAATATTTATATATGGGTATTTTTAAGAAATTAGCAAATAATAATAAGTGTGAAAAGTTTTATTTTATTTTACTTTATTAATAAATATATTTAAATGAGCCATGTGCATAAGCAACCAAATATACACTAAATAATTGACATTTGGATGGTTGCAGATGTGAAGTGGGGTTATTTATTAATTTAAGATGTTTAATTTAAATATAATTTGATCTAAAATAGTATTATGTATTAATTTAGGATGTTTAGTTTATATATAATCGTATATTCTGATCTGCAAAGCCTAGATGTCCATAAGATTCTCACTAGAAGGGTAGAGAATTTTCTGGAAAATGTCAATATAGAAAGCAGTTAACCCTATTTACATAGTCGATTATTCCAGAACTTTCATATATTGATGATATGAAGAGTTTCGAACATGATTTGTTGCTAGAAGATTCTGGAACCATGAAAAGATATAAATACGATGTAATTTGGAGCAAGCATTCATTATTGCGATTGATTATTAAGCCAGTTACAGTTGATTCATGAAGTTAGTAAAGTTAGTATAAGAGTAAATTAGATAATTACAGTGACAGTATGGAGTTAGTTAATTAAGAAGATAAACAGGAGACAGTTCCACAGTTAATTAGTGAGTTTATTAAGAAGTTAGTCAGTCAATAAATAGTACAAGCAGATAATATACAGCGGTCAGTATTAAAGTAATAATTATATAGTACAAGCAGATAGTATACAGTGTATTTGAAAGTATATTATATGAAGATTAGAAGGATTTAAAATTATAATATCTATATGGTAATTGGAGAGTATAAAGAAGAATATTTTGCTCATTTCTAAATGCTGTTAAGAAGAAAAATATTTAAATTGTTGGAAGTTGATAATTAACACATTTTGATATATTTGGAAAAAGTAATTTGACAAAAACATGGATAACCGAGGCTGATAAGAAGATATTGAGTGGTGATTGAACCTTTTATATTGGAAAACAGTTTCACTTAGGCATTCAGTGATAGAAATGTACCAAATTTTGTTAATATAATTTAATTATTGTAAGAATTTTCAAATTTGAGATAGGTTGTTCTAAATTTATATTGTCTATATTAGATATATATGTGTGTTTCATAATAGTTATAATAAAGATAATTTAAAAAGTACTTACAAACTAATTTTTTGAGAACCGCGATAAAAACCCTATACTGATATTATATTTTATTTTAAAACACTCATTGCTCACACACAAACAAAATATCATAGCAATATATAAGTATATATATATATATATATATATATATATATATATATATATATATATATATATATATGTATATATATATATATATATATTATAAATATATATATTATAATATATATATATATTATATATATAATATATATATATATATATATATTATTATATATATAATATATATATATATATATATTTGTGTGTGTGTGTATTAAAAATTATTACTGGAAGCGCTTTTCGAAAGAAATGGAACATGATTTTTATGGTCTGCAAAAGGAAATATATTTGTCCTCTATAAAGGAACATATAGAACCAAAACATATAGAAAATGATTCCTCTTGAATTTTTGTCCAAGCATTGTCACGGGCTATTTTATTTTTTTATATAGAAATAATTTAGAATTCAAAAGTCACTCCGATTCTCTACATATAGCAATAAATTTGATGGTTTTTTCCATTACCCCAACGAAACATTTTTAAATTAACAAATTTAAAAATAAAACGTATCACCAACAAAACAAATCTGACAGTTCTCTGCTAGCTACTGGCATGCCCGTAACGGTAGCGCACGTTCACATATACCAGTGGCACTCGCCACGCGTGCGCCTTGCATCTCACAGCATGCTACTAGCATGAAAAATCAAATTTTTTTCAATTAGCTAGCATGCCAGTTAACGTACACACTTGTCAGTTTAAGGACAGTAGCTGGTGCTTGCTAAGGTACTGGTATGCCATTGTGTTAGTAAGAGGTATGTGTATCTCCGGCTTTACTAACACAATGGCATACCATTAAATCCTTAAAAATTACGGATTCTAGTATCACTTTAGAATAGCCACTTCCACACAGACGAAACAGGTTACACAGTTAAATCCAAACCGAATTACTTCACTAAAGAAAAAATAAAAAAAAGAACAATTTTCGGAACTCGGTTTTAAAGATGTGTATTAAAATTAGTTAAATTTAACAATTGAAGAAAAAGCTACTACGATTGTTTTTTATTGTTATTTCTTGTTTAGTGTTTGTCTACTACTGTGGTAATGCAATTTTTATAACTATCTTTAATACTATTTGCTAAAGTATTACCCGTAAGTTTTAAACCTGCTACCGGTATTTCTGCAACAGAAATAACGAAAAAAAAAACAAAGAAAAATAGTGAGTTCGTTTATTTTGTTTTTGTTGTTTAACCGTTTGGAACTATTGTTGATGCCTTAAATCCTCTAAACATTTAGTTAATTCATCCAAATCTTCACAAACAGTCATTTTAGGAATTTTTCCTAGACAATCGACGGTAGACTTTTCATCATCTGCACTAACCTCCATGTGTTTTTTTATATGCTTCATGATTACATCGGGTTGGATTTTCCCATCTTTATCGATTGCTCCTATTTTTTCATACATACATTTATGAAAACAAATTATTTCGTGAGTCATCTTAATGGGAATTGCTTTTAAATCGTCCATTGAAGTTCCTGATTCTTTTAGGCACTCATCAAAATTGGGTATCTTTTCATCTGTGCATGAAACCTAAAAAAGGAAGGTTTAGTTATTAATTTAATTTTTTATTTTTTCGAACTTCTACCAATAGAACGTCTGTAGCTTAATACCTCTGAAACCAGCAAAGTGGACAGGATCGGTAGATACACGCCAAAGCTTGAATTTTAATGTGGAGTAATTATGATTAGGTCTTGCTAGGAAAACAGGTAGGTATTTACGAAACTAAGCAAAGAGTTTCTAGAATATATAAAAAGGAAACAGTTAAAATCTCGGTATTTTTATTATTCTACTGAGGTCAAAAAATACCGTATTGCTCTTTTTTGTAATTTAAAAATAACATCAGATTAGAATGAGATGAGAAGGCCATATCGAAAATGAAACTCGAACAAAGAAAAATATGTTATTTTGGAAGATGCTAAATTGATTTCCTTTAAAATAAATCTTATTGCCTAGCAGGCAGAGGCTAGTTTCTTACTTAACAAATCAATATGAAGGGGCCATTTAAAGTTGCTGTTTATAAAAATACCAAGAAATTTTACAGAATCAACTATACTGATATGGCTGTTAATAAGAAGCAAGGGTTAAAGAACTCCTTTATAGGATAATTATACTGTCTTATCCACGTAAGAGAGTAAATTAGAGTCGGACCAGGTTTTTATTTTAAATAGATCAGAAGATATAATTGTATGAAGAGTTGCAATATTAGAGTTCCTTCAGGTAATACTAGTATAATCAGCAAAAAGAAAAAAAAATTTCCGTCGATTTTTAAATAAGTGATGTAACTTATATAGAAAAGGAAAAGTAAATAACCTAGTACTGAACCTTGTGGTATTCCACATACATTGCTTTGGTGATTAGAGTCAGTATCAGTTGCTCTAACTAGTTGTTTCCTGTTCCGCAAGTAAGATTGGAACCAATTCAAAGAAATACCTCTAATTCCGTAGAAATTTCGTTTTCTTATTAAAATGTCGTCATTTACATAATTAAAAGCTTTGGCATAGTTACAAAAAACAGTGGCAGTATAAATATTATTGTTTAGTTCTTCATAGACGTCATGCATCGCTGTTACATTTATTAGATAAGAAACCTAACTGACTTTGTGATAAAATGTTGTTTTAAATTAAGAAGGACATAAGTCAGGCTTTTTACAAGATTTAAAACAAAGATCATGGATAGTCCATCAGTACTACAGGAAGATTTGCTTTTGATACTACTGATTGTTTGAATCAGTTCGGATGTAGTCACTGCGGCTCCTTTGCTAATCAAGTCGTTCCTAATCTTGTTTCTTCTAGTCTTACCCAACATTCACCGTAACATTTTCATTTCAGCTACCTCCATCTTGTTTTCCTTAATCGTCTTAACATGCGGCTAAACTTCACTGCCGAATGCCAACTCAGATCTTACCACTCTTGTAGATCATTTCTTTCAGCCTTTCTTTGATCACAAAGTACCCCGCTTATTTGCTTCCAGTTAAACCAACCAGCCTGTATCTTGTGGCAGTTTCTCGATCTGGTGTCTCATTTTCTGTTATGTAAGAGCCAAGGTATTTAAATTCTGCCCCTTTTTCCAGTTTTCTCCGAGCAGTTATATGTCCCTAACTATTCCTTAACTCCTATTCACATAACCACATATACTCTGCTTTTGACCCGCTAATACTAAGTCCTTCTCTTTAAGAACCCTTCTTCAACCCTCCAACTTCTCATCCAACATATCTTTGCTTTTCTCCTCTGTTAACACGATGTCATTAGCAAAGAGCATTTACCCAGTAGCCCCTTTCCTTACTTTCTCTGTCAGTACATCCACAACAAGATTAAGCAGGTAGGTAATCAGTGAAGAGCCTTGATGCAAACCAGCCGTCACTGAAACACTTTCGGTCAACCAAATATAAGTTCTTACTTTGGTGTACGCTTCCTTATACCTGTCCTTCACGAGCCTTACGTACTTCTTAGGAACCCGTTTCTCTCTCATACGCCTCCATGCCTCTTGTCTAGTGACAGTGTAGTACGTCTTTTAAAGATCTATTAATACCAAATGTAGCTTTTTTTATAATAGCAATATTATCATATTATTGTGGGAGATTTTAATGCAAACATATGCAAATATTGGTGAAGGTGAACAGGAAGATATCATAGAAAAATATGGTCTAAGAAAACGAAATGAAAGAGGAGACATGTTGGCATTTTTTTGCATAGACAAGCAATTAGTAATAACCAACACAATTTTCAAACTTCCATAACGTCGTCTTTACACCTGGAAATCACCAGATACACCTGAACGAGTTATTCGTAACCAAATAGACTTCATATGTATAAATAAAAGATACAGAAATTCAGTATCAGCAGTAAAAACATATCCAGGGGCAGATGTACCAACAGATCACAATATTTTAGTAAAAAAAATAAGACTGAGATTAAAAAGAGTTAGTAGTAAGTGTAATAGAAAACTACATTTCTGAATTATTTGAAGATGAGAGAGTAGAATACTATATACCGATTGACACATCTTCCAAAGACATGTGGTGATTATCGGACAATACAAATCAGACAAGTCTGATTAGTCACGTTTTGAAGATCTTTCTGCGAGTAATACACAGCAGAATTTACACGCTGTTAGAGGACAGAATTAGCAATACTCAATTTGTGTTTAGGAGTGGCTTGGGTACAAGAGAAGCCTTGTTTAGTATACAGGTGCTAGTACAGAGATGCAGAGATATAAATCAAAATGTGTACATTTGTGCAATCGACTTTGAAAAGGCTTTTGACAAAGTCCTACATAACAAAATGCTAGAAATATTGGAAACAGCTGGATTGGACGATAAAGATCTACGAATAATTACAAATCTATACTGGCATCAAGTGGCAAGGATAAAGGTTAAACAAGAACTGTTGAATGAAATAAATATAAAAAGAGGAGTAAGACAAGGCTGTATATTGTTGCCTTTACTTTTTAACTTATATTCGGAGAAAATATTTAAGGAAGATTTAATGGAGACAACCGAAGGTATTATTGTGAATGGAGTTACCGTCAACAGTATAATATATGCCTACGATACCTTAGTGCTTGCTAATTGCGGAGAAGACCTTCAAAATATAGTGAAAAAAATAAAACAGACTTGTGATCAGTATGGATTAAAACTCAACGTTAAGAAAACTAAATATATAATAGTTAGCCACACTAGATAGAGTAGAGAAACTCGTGTATCTCGGCAGTAATATCAATGAGAGCTGGGATCCAACAACAGAAATTAAAAGCCGAATAGAACAAGCCCGAGCTGCCTTTGTAAAAATGAGAAACGTACTTTGCAGCCACGAACTTAGCATGACCTTAGAGTTTGAATGACATCTTGCTACATCTTTTCTGTCCTGCTGTATGGAGTGGAAGCGTGGACTCTAACTGAGGCTATCCTTAAACGCTTGACAGCCTTTGAGATGTGGTTATACAGATGACTACTGAAAATAAGCTGGGTTGACAGAGTTAGAAATGAGGAGGTCTTTAGACGGTTGAACCAAACAACACAACTGGTCAATATAATAAAGAAACTCAAGCTGGAATACTTCGGTCACATTATAAGACACCCTGAAAATATGATCTTTTACATCTGATCATTCAGGAAAATATCCAAGGTAATCGTAGTCCCGGTAGAAGAAGAACATCATTGCCGAAAAATCTAAGCAACTGGTATGGAAAATCAACTACATCGTTATTTAGAGCTGCTGTCAATAAAGTCACGATAGCGAATATGGTAGCCAACATGATATCCAACGATCGTTAACGGTCATGGAATTAGAAGAAGAAGAAGCTTTTTTCTTCTCGCCATAATTCTCTACCAACTGTCTCAAAGCAAGTATGGCACCCGTTGTCCTCCTTCCTGGCATAAACCTAAACTGTTCTCCTATCGATCTCTCTCCTTAACCTCTTTATGGTACTCTCCGAAATTTTTATTGTTCGTAAAATAAACTTTATTCATTTATAGTACTTTTAATACTGAATGTTCGTTTTATCTTTATATAATGATAACATCACACTCTTCATGCATTGGGCGCCTTTTTTTCTCATATATCCTACTCATCATCTGACACAAAATATCAATTCCTTCCTCTCCTAGAGCCTTTCAAACATCTACAGGTATTCCATCAGGTTCTACTAACTTTACTCTAGCCATCCTCGGTATTACATTCCCATTTAAGAATCCTCATTCTCTATCTCTCCTCTGGTGTTCTTCATTTAGTAACTTTCTAAAGTACTCATACCATCTTCGCTTTATTTCAACATCTTCCATCTGCACGTAATCTGCTGCATGTGGGTCACGTCTTTTAATGATTTGTACCTTGCTTTACCGATATTGTATAACCTTTTCATCTTCTCGGGTATTTCCAACTCTTAGTAGTAGCTACAGCGCATTTTGCTTTCCTCTTTGCTACACTTAAGTTAGTTAAGCAAAAGTAAATCATTGTAAAAAACACATAATCTGGCAAATATTTTTTTATAGAAGAGACGCTGAAAATCTCAGTAAGTACTTTGTAATAAACACATGAAAGATCGTTTTAAAGCTTACAACTAGAATACTAACAAATAAAATCAACAAAAGAACACCAGTAGAAGCAGAGTGGCGAGGGTTTAGAACAGATCGATCATATTCAATATAATTATTAATTGCTGTATAATATTGTGACAAAAAAACTGACAGCTCAGAAGAGAAGGTCTGTGGATATAGGCAGAGACAGTTCGGCAACTGATCGAGAAATGAATTGGGTAGGTTCACGGCAACAGGGCACGGGACGTTTGATTTGTGTAATTATCGGAATTACGGAGTGCAACTCTGTAGTCGACAAAGAAGGTTGTGAAGGTGGAAGCTGCGAAAACTAACTCATTTTAAGCTATATTCAGCGAACACCATAAAAAGTTTAACTGTGTCAGTGAACTAGAGACAAAAAAAAAAGATTATTAAAAAGTTATTGTTATTAATGTTTAAATAAGAAGGAAGTAGAAGATAACAGACAATGACGTAATAGATCAGATGATGGTAAAATTAAGAACAAAGATAAATAAAAAAATATTTGGCAAAAGCAAAAAAATATACCGAATACCAGATAAGATAAAAACAAAAATAAAATTAAACGAATGAACAGAATGAAATGATGTAATTAATGAAGCAACTAATAGATAACGACAAAAGGAAAAATAAGAAGCTTAAGGGTATAAAATATATAATATAAGAAATAAACTAGAGAAAAAGGAAATCACGAAGGAGAATAGTGAATATAAACTGCAATAATTAAACGAGTAAATACAAAAAAATGAAAATTTAAAGAAGGATCATAAAATACAAAATATATAAAATAGAAATGACTATAGAAGTATGAAAGAAAGAAAAGAAGAAAAACAAATTAATATTGAGGAGCTAACCAATAGATATATCAAAAGAAGAGCAACTAAAAAACGAAATAGAAATCTTCATAAGCAAAGAATTGGGGATAGTAACAGAAATAAATATCCACAGCAAGTATACATAGAGGAACATAGCTTAGAAACATAGCCGAAAATGAAAGAGTACATTTAAAAATAACAAAAGTCGATTAAGAATTGATAACTATAGAAGACACAACATGGAAATGAAACCAAAAAACCCGCACTAAAGCAACGTACGCCTCACAACTCCTAACATGAAAGACACACTTAAAGCATGGCGCTCATTCTCCATAGGCTTAAATGGCTCTGAACTTGGTGGTTTTTGCGAAAGGAGCGACATATAACTCCTGTTCACTATTAAATCAACCTAGATTTATAGAAGTGGCAAAAGAAACTGAAATTACAAAATGGGACGTAATAAGAATCAGCAAAGTAAAGCAGAAATATGAAGAGATTAGAATTAGCGTCAGAAACCACGCTATTGGATTCCTAATCAACAATAAATGAAAACGAATAGTAGTAGAAGTAGGAACTAATATCTCGGATAGAGCAGCTAGCTTAACCATCCAACTATCAAAGAGATACAATATACAAATTATACAAATCTGCGCCTTAACGACTACTGACATTGACGAACAAATAAAAGAACTCTACTGTAACATAACTGAAGCATTAAATAATAATGTAAGTATGGAGTCAGTGAAAAAACTGAAAGAGGACAAAGAAGGGTTTAGTTTGCACATTACTAAAATATGCCTATTGCCAATACATTTTTTAAGAAAAAACTGAAGACAAAATGGACTTGGGTAACCGTAGATCATAGACCCAGAGACCATAGATTAATTAGAGTAAAAATTATCCTAGATCTAAAACTAGAAAAAACAAAATTAGTCACAAAACCAACAGTTTTTGGTATAAATATTAACAATCTAAAAAAAACTCAGATCACCATCAAAGGATAATTGCTGAAAAATTACGTGGCCAAATCGACCGCTCTCAATTAATAGAAATCATCCTTAAGACCAACCTAAACGACATAACAGTGGAACAGCTTAAATACGCTGGCAACAAAAAGGGAAAATCTTACAGGCATATTTACAAACTGCTTAAGATCACTGGAAAACAGGCAAACATCATTCTCATTCATAAGAAATGTAGCTAAGGGGGTATCAAAAACTACAGATCTATAAGTCTACTACCAATCATATACAAAATGTTCACAAAGATCTTCAGCAACAGATTAATAAATGCATTAGATGATGTAAAGCCAAGAGAGCAAGCCTTAGAGGTGGATTCGGTACCCTGGATCATACCCATACGCTGTGAGAACAAATTAGTAGAGCTAAAGAATATGAAATACAGACAAGCAAAAGCTAAGGTGACAAATTTATAAAAACACTCCGATATTTCCCATTACTCTACAATTTTTCTCCATTAGTCTCTATCTTTAGCTGTTTTGAAAGCTTCGCAGAATGAGTTTCTAGCTAACTTTCAGTCCAGGACGAAAAAGAAACTCATGGTTGAAGAATTAGCGAGATTGGTATGGTGTTGATATAAGCATGCTATTTAGGGTGGCAGTGAATAAAATTTAAGATAGCTATGATGGTAACCAACGTTCTAAAATGGATATGGTACATGAAGAAGAAGAAAGCAATTCGCTCTGTCAATCTACAACAAAATACTTTTATATAAACAGATTCTAAAACATATATGGATATATTGCATCCAGCTGTGTGGATGTGCTACTAAGAATAATTTAGTTATTATCCAGAAATTTTAAAGCAAAGTGTCAAAGAACATTGTCAATGCTCCTTGATACTATAGAAATAATGACCTCCAGCTCCATAATATAATAATCTAAAAATGGATATTGTTTACAAAACCATTCGAAAATTTGCCAAAAGGGTCACGAACAACAACTTCTTCACCACGTCAGTCATCAAGGCCATCCGATTCCTTGACAACATGGATTTGGCTAGAAGAATCAAAAGAAATAAACCCTTCGTATTAGTTAAGTGAAAAGCAGAGTATAGTGCAAGTTATGGCACAGTTTAATATTTGTGCAATAAATTAACAGAATCTGTGGGACAGCAGGGAGTTAAGTTTTTAGTAATTATTTAGGCTAGAAAAAAGTTGCTCATTGATCATATTGTTTGATCAGATTTTAATGTTGTTAAGCATCTTAGTAGTGTTTAATAAATAACAAAAATGCATATTTAATGAGTACTAAGACTCATTACTGACTCAGTACAGACTGAGACTGAAAAAAAAAAGAATCCCAAACAACTGGAAGGAATCAGTAACCATTATCCTACACAAGAAAGGAGATAAAGCAGATATAAAAATCTACCGTCCTATAACACTCCTCAATGTAATGTATAAACTCCTAACAACAATTTTAACCAATAGATTGACGACAAAATTCGATGGATACCAGTCGAAAGAACAAGCTGGTTTTAAAAAGGGATTCAGCACAAGTGACCATTTACTAAGTGTGAAAATACTTATAGAACGAGCAAATGAATACCACATTCCTCTATATATGGCGTTTTATAGATTTCGAAAATGCTTTCGACAGTGTCGAACATTGGGCAGTGAAAAGTTCTTTGATTAACAGCCGAATTGACCACAGATATACGGAACTAATAACCAATATATATATTATATATATATATATATATATATATATATATATATATATATATATATATTATATATATATATAAGGAAGCCAAAACAACAATTAAAGTATATGGAGGAACAAAATCATTACAAATAAGTAGAGGCATGAGACAGGGTGATACAATATCACTGAAACTTTTCAATGGGAAAAAAAGGTATAAAAATTTGTGGACAACGCTTGAACCATCTAAGGTACGCTGATGACATCGTATTGATAACCGATAAAACAGAAGAATTATTTGAAATGATGAAAGAACTGGACGTAGAAGCTGGAAAGATAGGCCTTAATATGAATTACAGCAAGACCAAAACTATAACAAATACAGATGAAGACATCACAATGAAAATCGGACAAGATGAAATAGAACAAGTTAAGGATTATATATATATATATATTTATATATATATATATATATATATATATATATATATATCTTGGTCAAACTATAAAACTTAACAAAGAGAACCAAACAACAGAGATCAAGGGACGAGTTAGACTGGCATGGGCAGCATTTGGCAAACTAAGCTACATTCTTAAAAACAAAAGATATCCACAGCATCTTAAGACCAAATTATATAATCAATGCGTACTACCTGTTCTTACTTATGGTTCATAAACGTGGACATCTACAAAAGCAAACATGGACAAAATCATAAAAACCCAAAGAGCAATGGAAAGACAAATGTTGCACATAAGACTAATGGATAAGAAGAGAAACGAGTGGATAAGAGAGAAAACAAAAGTGAGGGATGTTAGACAAGAAGTTGCAAAATTGAAATGGAGATTTGCCGGACACAATATAAGACAAAAAGAAGACCGATGGAACAAAATTCTTATAAGTTGGAGACCGTGGGAATATAAACGAAGCAAAGGAAGGCCCCAAATGAGATAGGCAGATGATATCAAGAAGCACTTGGGCTCTAGATGGATGACTGTAGCGACAGACAGAGAAGAATGGAAAAGGATTGGGGAGGCCTATGTCCAAAGGTGGACCGAAGAAGGCTAATTAGATAGATAGATAGAGACTGACCGAACTGAGTATAATAATCATATCCAAATGGAAATGCCTCTATAAGACCCTTTGAGTAAATTATATATAATTTGGTATCTTCTGTAAATTTAAATCCATAAAATATAACACAAAAATACTTACACATGTTATGCACAATACAGCAATTATCCCTGATACTAAAATTGTTTTGACCGTCATGGTTTTTTATATAAATAATAAATTTTGATGCTTTGACAAGCAGCATTGAGTTTATATAGGTAGCAAATATGATTAATACTCTTAATTCGGATGTCATTATCACCTATTTTATATTGGAAGTATTGTATCCGAATAATTTTCAAATGTTTTAACGTCATTGTAAAAAATAATAATGACATCATTTTTTATTCCAATAAAATGTTGAAAGGCGATTTAAAAGCAAATAACTAGATATTCATGGAAAATAAAATTTCTGTAGTTGGCTGTATACTATGAATCATAAAAGTTTTATAAAAATCCTTTATTATATAGTGAATTCATAAAGTGTGGAAACGGTGTATTATGTTTTGGCTGAATTTTTTTCAGAGTTAAAGCTCTGAGAGGTCGATTTTTATTTTTGTTTTTTTACCTTTTTGGAAAAAAAGCTTTTTTCTTCACTTCCTTAGCAGATGTTACATCGTCGATATATTTTTTTAATAGAAAGGGCATATTTTTATCTAAAAAATTAAAAGCCCATATTTTTCTGAGTACAACCGTACCATCTCATCACATTTAAACTTCAGTAAACAGAGTGGAGAGGAAACCAGTGCTCGTATTTCTTAAAATTTAATTTATTTTAATATGTTGCAATTATTAATCATATATTTTGATATATTAAATAACATAATTACAGTAAATCCTTCAATTGTGCTCCTAGGTTTAATTGACAGTATACAAGACGTCCAATGAATTCTTGGGTTATGTTTGACAACATCACTGGTGTAATTCTCTGTTTGAGATCTACCAAATTGGTAGGTTGGTTTACATATACCTTACTTTTCAAATAACCCCAAATATAAAGGTCCATGGGATTCAAATTCAAATTGCAAAATTTTAAATTGCATTTAGAAAATTTCTAACTGCTGCAGCCTAGTGCTCTTGCCCTCAGTGTCGAGTGACAAGGAGTAGGAAGATTGATACCTCAGTGCCGTTTGACGGTTCTTGTATTTATACAGTACACGATAATGGTACGTACGTCACGAGTGAGGGGGGTAGGCAGATTGAGGCCCTAAACTCGAACGGGACCGTATCCATCTTGAAAATAGCTCCAAAATGGGTGCCAGAACGTCGAGCATTAAATTCTCAACGCGGTTCTTCCCGAGAACTTAGTAATTTTCGTTTATCTCACGCTTATTTCTGACAAGTCTTGCTTTTCAGCTCTTCAACCATTTCTTCTTTGGATTCCTTTATCTCGTTTTTTTCATTTCTTTCTCCTTTAGTATTGTTTTAACATTTCGATTCCATGGCGTTCGTGTAATGTGACCAAGCCATCTAGCTCTTTGGACTTGTATAAGCATATGTAATCCTAAGTTTTGTTCGTAGCTATTATTTTGTATTAATTTTAACAGACTTATTCGATCAGTAGTTATTCTCATCATCATTTTGGCTTTACAACCCTGTGTGGGTCCTAGCCTCCCCAAGAATTCTCTTCCAGTCGTCCCTATTCATCGCCTTCCTCCGCCAAGCATGTATTTCCAGTAGTTATTCTACCTGGTCTAAAACCTCCTTGGTATTCTCCAATCACTTTGTTATTATATTTTAAGTTTTTTATAGATTACTTCTAATATTATACTTCTATAGTTTTTGCACTTCGTTTTGTCTCCTTTTTAAAGATAGGACAAATAAGAGCGCTATTCTATTGTTTTGGCATTTCTTTCTTCTGTCAAATTATTATTGTCAAACGAAATATTTTTTTCTTCAACCTTTCGCCGTCTTCCTTAAAAATTTGAGCTGTGATACCACTTTCTCCTGCACTTTCGTTATTTTTTATGTCTCTTATTATTTTTTCGACTTCATTCAAAGTTGGTTCTTCGAATGTCCCTTCTTCATCTTCTTGACAATTATCATTTTCCTTGAGTTCCTCTTGTTGGCCAGTTTTTAATAGATCTTCGAAGTATTCCGCTCATCTGTTTAATTTTTCTGTTGTTTCTCCTATAAGTAAACCTTCTTTGTTTCTGCAATACTGTGGATTACTCTTTTTAGTTTCTCTGGATTTCTTAACTCCTTGGTAGAAATTCTTTACCTCTTTGTTTATGTAGGCGTCTTCTACGTTTCCAATTGCTTTTCTTGTTGCTTTTTTTTGCAAATTTTTTTTATTTCTCTTCTTCTCGCCACATGGTTTTCATTCGCATTTTGGATATTTTTCATATATTTTCCCTATGTCTTTGTAGTTTTGCTCTGTTTTTTTTGTCAAAGCATTCCTACATAATTTATCGAACCAGTCTTGCCGACTTTTTATATACTCTCTTCCTATCCACTTTCCCGCTACTTCCAACATGACTGTCTCTATGTTCTGTCATTTTTCTTCTATATACCGTTTGACTGGATAACAACTGAGAGTTGTTATCAACAGGTCCTCGTAGACACTTCGTCTCAGGACCAGTTTACTTATGTAGAGTCATACGCCGCCATGTTACCTATCCAACGGTAACTTAAACATCACAAATTATAACTATTAATAATGTAAAACAACTACAAATTTAAAACATTTAAAGGATTTTGACCCATATATTTTGGTGGCTACTAGCATGTAGAACCGTTTGCACTGATGATGGATTTATCAATCCGAAAACGTTTTGCAATGTGTTCGTGATAGCCCGTTTGGGGCATTTTTATATACCTTTTATAAAGGATTTTAAACAATTTTTTGTGATATATGGTATACAGCCAGCTACAGGAACTAAGTTTCCTAGTGGAATTTTAAACAAATTTTCTTTTTTGTTACATAGTGAAAAATTCTTCTAATAATTTAATTTTATCTGACTCATTTATATTGACAATTCAGACATACATTATGCATTTTTAAGTAGACGACTTTAAAATGATATTGCCAATATTATTGAGTTGCGCTCCTGGGACGACTTTACTTATAAGATAGTTCATTCGATTACATGAAATCAACTTTAACTTGAGAATATTCGTCAGAAAAAAATGCTTACCAACTCACGAAAAGGAAGAATACAGAGTGTTATGTAAACTTGAATTTGAAAAATCTACTAAAATTGAACAAAACATAAGCAAAGAGGAACTATAGGCTATAAGAACTTTAAAAAATGACGACTCCATAATCATCCTACCAGCAGACAAGGGGAATGCAACTGTGATAATGGATAAAATTCAATACGAAAACAAAATTAAAGATATAATAATAAAACGACCTTATACAAAATTAACAAACGATCCAACAAAGCCTTTGGAAAACAAAATATATAGAACTTTATTCAAGTTTAAAGATTTTTTAACAAGTTATCAGAGAGGATTAATAACACCTCATTACAGTAAGACTCTTCATTTTTATGGAGTAACGAAAATTCATAAAACGAATATACCACTTAGACCCATTTGGAGTACCATAAATTCTCCTTGTAGTGAACTATCAAAATTTTTATTAAATATTTTAAAACTATTTACAAATAAAAATGACACATTCATAAAAAATACACAACATTTTTTAAATAAATTATCAGATATTGAATTTAATTCAAATAATACTTTGGTAAGTTTTGACATAAATAGTTTATTTACGAATGTGCCATTAAATAAGGCTTTAAGTATAGTCAAGACAAAATTAGAGAGTGATGATTCGTTGGCAACTAGAACAAGACTAAACATATCGGCTATAATGGAGTTATTAACATTATGTGCTGATAATACATATTTTCAACTAAATAATGAATTCTATAAACAAAATTTTGGTCTAGCAATGGGCTCTAGTTTATCTCCATTCTTAGCCGATATATTTATGGAAGATTTTGAAACAAATATCATTTCTAAACAAAATTTCAAACCCACAGGATGGTGGAGGTATGTAGATGATGTATTCTCAATATGGCCTCATGGATCAGAGTTGTTGGACACATTTCTAAATGATATAAACGATAAAGAAGAGACAATAACATTTACCATGGAAAAGGATTATAATAACACGCTACCTTTCCTGGATGTTTTAATCTCTAAGAACGGTACTGGATATAAGACTCAGGTGTATAGAAAACCAACACACACCAATAGATATTTAAATTTCAAATCATATCACAATATTAATGTAAAAAGGGAATAATTAAATCCTTATACGAT
This sequence comes from Diabrotica balteata, assembly GCA_918026665.1. Taxonomy (NCBI): domain Eukaryota; kingdom Metazoa; phylum Arthropoda; class Insecta; order Coleoptera; family Chrysomelidae; genus Diabrotica; species Diabrotica balteata. The sequence continues at coordinate 32,940,031 of OU898278.1, forward strand.
ATAGCCAAAATTACTTGTTCTAACGATAATTCGTTCTTGGAGGAGAAACATTTGTTAACATCTGTTTAATTAAAAAATGATTATCCTTTATCGTTTATAAATAAGGAATTTTCAACAATCGATCGAATAGAACAGAACAACTTAGAACGAGATCCTACAGCATACACAAGGAATAAAACGAGGAAAATAACAATACCGTACATAAAAGGATTATCGGAAAAACTTAAAAGGATAGGAAATAAATTCAACATTTCAACAACATTCAAAACAACAAACACGTTGAGATCTATTTTGTCCAAAACCAAACCTTACAATGAACAAGAAAGGACAAAGAATTGCATTTATAAAATACCTTGTGAAGGCGATCAGTTTTATTTAGGTGAAACATCAAAGCCATTAATTGTTAGAATAAATGAACATCAATCTTATATTAAAAATAGAGAATTTGATAGATCTAAAATATGTAAACACGCATGGGATAACGAATATAGCGTTCAATGGAATAATTCAAATGTAGTCCTAAAAGAAACGGATGGTAAAAAAAAGAAAAATCAAAGAAGCGGCTCTAATTATGCTAAATAAGGCCAATTGTGTCGCAAATTCCTCGGCAAAATGTAGCAGGATCTGGTTACCAATATTGAAAGAGGAAGTTATTAATAAGAAACTACCAGTATTAGTAAGTCAGTAACATATAGAGGATACATCATTTATGTTTTTTAAATAACGAAACATATAAAATCAGAATTTTGGTGTTTATTGAAGGTAAACTAAATGCACGAACAAATAATAACCATGTCGGGATAGTATTATGAAGTTTTTTTCCTGTTTTTCCCTCATAATTTACTATGGAGAATTTACTGTCATCATGTCATGTGTTTGTCTTTTTGAAGACGAATTACAAGCTATTATTTTTTTGACGGATATTCTATGTAATCGAATGAACTGTCTTATAAGTAAATTCGTCCCAGGAGCGCAACTCAACAATATTGGCAATATCATTTTAAAGTCGTCTACTTCAAAATGCATAATGTATGTCTGAATTGTCAATATAAATGAGTCAGATAAAATTAAATTATTAGAAGAATTTTTCACTATGTAACAAAAAACAAAATTTGTTTAATTTACTGTTTGTATTTTGAGAACGATTTCCGAAGTGGAAATTGAAACGTCAATAAACGTATTTTTATCTTTAATTGTGGCTTATTCCCAGTTAAATAGTAATTAAGCTTGTAACCTTTAAAAATATATTGTTTCTTAAGTTTAAACCATGTCTCACTCAACAAGACAACATTATAATTTTCGTTAAAGAAATGTGTTAAACTGTTTTTGTTGGCAACAGCAAATCTACAATTTCATCGCTTGATTTTAAATTTATTTAAAACAGAAAATAATATTACCTATTTTGTACCCTACAGAAGTAAGTTCTTGATTTATTATTTCACTATCTAAAGATTTCAAATCCTCCAGCGTACGTATATTCTTAAAACAACTGATAACAGTTATCACAGTTCAAGCAATAGGTAACTTGTTTACCCCTTTCTCCACTGTGAGCACCGAAACGGGGTGGATTACCAGGTAGAAGCTGAGATGGTCCAAATCTAAAGCTAAACAATGAAGATGGCTGAACAGAGTTACGAGAGACAGCAGGAAAAAAAATATCTTTTCCCTTTTCATGAGAAACTTAGTAATTGTTCAAGGTTTGCTATGCAGAAGTTAGGGAAATTTTAGTTTGTGTAATATTAGGAGAATTTTTATCGTTGTCGGATAAAAGTGCAAACCTATTTTGACATGAGCCTCTAAGTATGAGTTTTGATTAATTTCCTTGGCCTCTATAAAAGAGATTTTATTTTTATCCCAATATTTTTAATTTTTTGTTATTTTTGGTAGGAAGGACATTTTTTTTAAACCGAAACATCTTAAAATGCAACTAATCTTTGTATTTTAGCATGAGCGATTTTATCTTCATTCATTCCACAACGAATTCATAGGTTTTGAAAACTTCTAGACTGTTTTGAAATGTGGCTGTATCTCAAACACTTATAAAACTGAGTAACCCCAACTACCTTACCTACAAATTGTTATACTGGACAAAAACCCGATTTATATTTCCACACGGAGACAGCATATTATTACCTTTAAAAACTACAATTGCAGTTTGTTTTGCAACATATTCAATTGTACCATGTAACGATAAGACTACCAAAGAGAATTGAAATACTATTATGAAAATAATACCTCAATCAACTATGAGAGCTTATCGTCTATACTTCGCCTAGATCAGTCTCTCAAGTGTGAATCCGTCTTGTCTTAAACTATGAATTAAACAATGAAATTTAAGTTGGTAACAAATAAAACAATAAATTAACTAATCATATTTATTCAACATAAAACAAAATAATATTTAATTTGCACAAATTAAACAACAAACCCTACCTAAAGCTTTACAATATACACATTTAAAACTGATACTTATGGCTTTATGTGGTTGACAATGTAAGTTGTTGATGGCTCCTTATAATGGCTGGATGGTCTTAAAGACAGCTGCAAACTTAGTTGGTTGGATATGTGGTTATTCCATCATTTAATTTAATAAATTATCCCATAAATTATTACATTCCATTCCATAAATTATTCCATTCCATTCCATAATTAATTTCATAAATTATTCCAGAATTCCAAGAGATTTCTGCAGATCATAAAATGAATCTTATTCCATATCTCTTCTTTTATAAATTTCAACTACACACAAAAAAATATATCCCACTACGTCTGAAAGCTGATTGGCTAAAATTAGTGGGAGACAAAAGTTGTGATTACAATGAAGATTAGCACAGATGCCATAGAATATAAATTTATGATGGAATTAGCTCTTCGGTCAACATGGAACAGAATATTTAGTCTACCAGACAGAAAGAGAAAGGGCAAATATTTACTGTACCGGACAAAAAGAGAGAGGGCGCCAACTATTTTTTGAAGAAAAAATAGTAAAAAAGATACTGAAGGTTAAGAAATTAGTAAATTAATAAATTAATAAAGAAATTAAAATAAAATAATTATTTAAATATATATTATATATATATTATATATATTATAAAATTAATAAAGAATTGACGTTTATAATGTTACAACCATTTTTTTTTAGTTTTCTTTGTAGTAGTTTATTATTTAAGTCAGTAACGGCGATAAAATATCTTCTTCTAAATATACAGTATCAAATTGAGTATCAATATTCCGAACTAAAACCTTGATCTCTAATAAATTACCTGGAATATAAGCTCTTACATTTAATTCTTTTAATTTATCATTTATATGTCGATCGGATAGCCAAGCGGGCTGGGCGGCGGGCTTCTCCTTCGCTTCAATGCGAGAGATGTCAGTTCAATCCCCAGCTCGGTGTACAGTAAACAAAAAGGCTAACGCAGCAGTTTAAAATTCTAAATGAATCTGCGGCTTAGTCTAGATCTAGAATATGCTAGTATCTGATCGGCCTATGGTGGAGCAATACGGCAAGACATAAGGGCTTGCGGTTCGGTGATATTTCTCCATAGATCCCTACCGAAAGGGCGCGTGCTGCCTAAATACCGGATATATATATATATATATATATATATATATATATATATATATATATATATATATATATATATATATATATCATTATTTATAAAACTGTTTTCATCATGTGTGGAAGTTAGCGCCAACCTTAATTCTATTTTTACGAATTCTCTTTACTTGGCAGAAATTCCTAGTTTCTTGTACAAGATATAAACTATTTTACATGGTTATCAAAGATCAAGATTCAATATAAACGAAAATATTTTCAAGATTATACTCTGAATTTATGTTAAATCCTCTAATGAACACCACGTTTTCTTTAGACTCCATAACTCCAGATCATCATCATTTAATTCGGATCTATCCACTGCTGGATATAGGTCTCCCTCAGTATTTTCCATGTGTATTTCTGTTTTGTGCTGTTTGCATCCAATTTTTGTCGATCCGTTTTATGTCATCAGACCATCTTGTTGGTGGACGACCTCTACTTCGATGTGCTTCTTGTCTCGGTCTCCACTGTATTAGTCGCTGTGTCCATCTGTTATCCGACATTCTAGCTATGTGCCCGCCCAGTTCCACTTAAGGGTCATAATTCTTTCTATGGCATCTGTCACTCCTGTTCTCTGTCTTATTTCCTTGTTCGTGATCCGATCCCTACGAGAAATGCCCAACATCGATCGTTCCATGGCTCTTTGGGTAACACAAATTTTATTTCTTACTTTCTTGGTTAGTGTTAATGTCTCTGCACCCTATGTATGCAAAATTCAGGTAACTCCAGATAACTTAACAATATCTTTAGAGACATTTAAAAGTGGTTCCGAGTCTATATCATCCCCAATAGACGATAGTAAAACATTTATGAGTACCATGCGAGATTGTTTTTATTAAAAACTACAGTTTATCATCCGATCATCCGATGTTAGTTAAAAATTAAGCGGTGTCTTCTTCTTCTTCGTTGTATGTAGACATGACTGTGTCTGTTTTTCAATGAGTCTCCAGTAAGTTGTCGTTCTACGTGGTCTTCCTACTGATCATCTTCCTATTGGAGAACCACCTCTTGTCGCCTTTGTGTCGTCTACTCTATTTGTTGTCATTCGGTTTATATGATCATTTGATTCTACTCTTCTATTTCTTAGCCAGTCCTTGATGTTCTCCACCTTACATCTACGTCATACATCTGTATTTCTAGCTCTGTCCCATAGTGTTTTACTACCAATTTTTCTGTGTTGCCATCTTTGCTGTTTCTAACATCTTTTTTGTCCTCTCTGTGTCAGGTTGTTATTCTGCCGCGTATGTCCTTATTGGTCTGATGACTGTTTTGTGAATTCTGCCTTTAATTTGACTCGGTCAACTGCCTTTTTATTGTCCACGAAACAAAGATATGCCAGTTTCTGCCTCCTTATGCCACTTACCTCATTATAAATGTAATGTCGGTGCATGATCTTCGTGACCTAAAACCTTGTTGTTCTTCAGCTAGTGTTTGGATATTAGCGTATTTAGAGAATTAAGGGACGAAGGACCACCAGCCTGTGGCTGGAATTAAAAACAGATTTAAACACTAGCTTATATTTAATACTAAGATTAAATAGCAATTTCTGAAATCTGTCCGAAAACACTGTGATATGGGGTATTTCAACTACACTTTTCACTGGCGCTATTTTCACTATTATACAGGGTGAGTCATGAGGAACTTCACATACTTCTACCATATGTAGAGTCCCTCAGGGAGCATATCATGTGGCCACTAAAAAATGTCAACTCCTCTTCTTTCTTAATTAACAGGGTGATTTGTGTAATTGACCATTTATTTCATTTTACTGTAGTGTTTATACGGCTCATTTGATTTTTTTTAATTTTTGCATGATACAGTACACTACTATCAAGCATTCGACTGGTATTAGCTAAACTAAAAAGTTCCAGGACTGACTTTGGAAAAATTAATTTAGGGATTCGTATTAAATATTACACCCTGTATATATTTTTTTTTAAATGCAATAAGTGATTTTCAAACTACATAAATAGCCAATGAAAACGATATATGCGACAATGCTGTCGCACTTTTATTAAATTTTTAGTGAACGATCAAATCTTACCAAAAATAGAACAACCATAATGAAGTATCAAATTATAAGGTATTAATTTAAACAAATGTTATAAATTTCAAACATTTTAATTAAAATGAGTTCCTACAACATAATCTAATACGTAGAAAATTAACATCTTTACTGTCACTTTGTATTATCTCTACGATAGAATCAATTGTTTTTCAATTTTAAATTTTTACTCATTGATCGTATTGGGGCATTTTTTTCGATAAATAATAAATTAAATTGATTAAAAAGTCAAACCTCTTGTATGTGTTAGTTTTTGTTGATTTTAAATGATTACAATTTTATGTCAAATAATAATACATTGCATCAACGTCAAATGAAGGTTGGCGTTGACCGTTTGACGTTTCTTGATATTTTATACCGATTATCATTATTGTCATTATCAATTGTTATTTATGTGTACAAGAATACATATTTCTTCTGTCATATCTACGTTAAGTACATTGTGTTAGTTTTGGTGGAGCTTTTGTTACTTTAGTTCAAAATGCCACATCAGTTTTCGACCACAGAATATGCAGACATAATATTTGTTTATGGATTCTGTAATGGGAATGGTAGGGCTGCTAATAGAGAAAATCACAGGAGATTTCCTAATCGTCGAACTCCCAGTCATCCAATATTTGGGTCAGTTTTTAATTATTTGCGAGAAAATGGCACTTTTCCTAGCGGAACAACAGAGCGACATGTAGATGAAGCGCAGGAAGATGACATTATTGACGTCGTTGCTATAAACCTTACAATAAGCACTAGACAAGTAAGTCGAGAACTCAATGTTACTCAATCAAAAGTAAGTAGAGTCTGACAAAAAAATAATCTATACCCATATCACATTCAAATGGTTGAGCGACTACATGCTGGAGATGAGATCGATATATTGGAATTTTGTAGATGGATTAACAATAATCGACCAACGCTATACAGGACACTATTTACAGATGAAGCCCAATTTACCAGAGACGGGATAAATAATTCACGAAATTCACATGTGTGGGCAGAAGAAAATCCCCATGCTATTCGAGAACGTCGTTTTCAGTTGTTTTCGGTTAACGTGTGGATTGGTGTCATAAATAACCAATTAGTAGGTCCTCACTTTTTTGATGGTCCTTTAACAGGGCAGGTCTATTTGAACGTTCTACAAAATATTTTGCCGAATTTGCTTGCCAACGCGAACGTTGCTATCCGAGGGATGTATTTTCAGCATGATGAGGCACCCCCACACTTTTCCTTTTGAAAGTTCCTCATGACTCACCCTGTATATAACTAATTACAAGTAGAATTGCTTAGCGGAATGTCTTTTCTATGTTTAAAGTATACGACTGGCAACACTGGTGGTTTGAATAGATGAACTTTTGTATAAAAACTATACTGCGGTTTGAAGAAACACTGATTACTATAAATGATTGACTTATAATCTTTATGAATAATATTGCGATGCGAACTATTTAGTTACAAATACATATCATATATTATTAAGCGAATTTGCGAGCTAGCGACTGTTAGCTTACAAGATTTTGCGACCGACTGAGGTAAAAGCTTTTTCTAAACTGACTGATAATATTCAAAGCGGTATTCAAAGACAGGTAGCGGATGGTCCCCTACAACTAAAAGTACCGTTAAATATCTTCTGTTATTTCTTCTAAGAAGGCTTAGCAATATCGGCATGGGAAAAATTAATCTCAAGTGAAATGGAATTTCACCAGCTAGTGTTATAAATTCATTGAGTTTATTTGTTATTACTTTGTTGTTAATTTTAGTGTTGTATTTGAAATATAAATTCCTCTGTAATTTTATGGGTCCGATTTGTCTCCCTGTTTGAAGAGAGGTATTAGGATGTTTGCTCTCCATTCTTTAGAATTCTGTTTTGTTCAATTATTTTTTGAATTAGTATATTACGCGGTAATTAATTGCTTTAAATCCAACGAAATAAACTTTAGAATGCGGAGAACTTTAAAATGCACATCCACACTTTGACATTTATTTGCCAATAATTGTAAAAGTTACCTACAACAATTTTTTTTATTAGGTTTGGTTTAGCGTTTATTATTGACTTCATTGATCTCTTTGATACTATTTGGTAAGTCATTACTCGCAAGTTTTAAAACTATTTGGTTCTCTTGCTGGAATAAAAATAACAAAAAAAAGAAAAAATCGAAAAAATTCTTTTATTTTAACCAAAAACATTTTGAGACTGCTTGGATCTATTTTAATGTTTAAGAACCTTCAAGCATTCATGTATCTCTTTAATGTCTTCACAAACACTAATTTTAGGAACTTTCCCTAAACAATCGAGAGTAGACTTTTCTACATCCGCACTAAGCTCCATGCGTTCCTTAATTTGTTTAATGAGTACATCAGGTTTAATTTTCCCATCTTTATCGATTGCTCCTACTTTGTCATAGGCACATTTAAAGAAACAAATGATTTCATGAGTAGTCTTAAAGGGACGTTCTTTAAAATCGTCAGCTGAAGCTCCCGATTCTTTTAGACAGACATCAAAATAGGGCCATTTTTCGGGTGGCATATGTGGGCCTATGCTTGAAACCTAAAAATAAAGATAGTTAATTATTTTTGTAAACCTTAAAACTTTCGTCAGGACAAATAAGATGTACTAATTGTTTTTTTTTGCCATTATTTTTTTTTATGTTAACAATTTCAATTCGCATTGAAATATCACACTTAAATCACAGTTTTTTTCTGAGAAAAATGTTTTTCGAGAACAAATTAGATACAGTCACTTTACTCTTAAATCATCTGATATTTTTTATTAAAGCGGCCCCTAGACAGTCAATTTTAGCGTCAATATTATTGTAGCATATATTGTACAATAATATTAGTAGGCCAACACACAAATCAATATTATTGTACAATAAATTAGTTCCTTACTGAAACCTGCGCTATCAACACGTGGAATAAAAAACGGCGAGTTGTATGGCTATCACATTAGCTGTAGCTTCACAAGGGACGAAAAAAAATAAACGGAGGTGAATGAAAGAATGGTTCAAAAAAAGAAATAAGTACACTCATGAAAATTTATTAAATTATTTAAGAATTAGCGAACTATGTGATTTTCGAAACTTGTTGAAATAGTATTTGAATTATCACTGTCAACATTGTTTATATTATTATCTGCTTTTTCCTTATCATTATCCCTTTCCTGTATAATACTTTTTGAATCACTAGATTTGCCCTGATCCACGAGAAACTGCATTTCGCTTAAATACCATAATGTTGGTTGAATAGCATAGTCTCCCCTTGCACCGCTATTTTCCCTTAGACGATGTAATTCCTTTCTAAAGTTGGGCATTGAATTGAATTTTTCACTAACTGCAAACTAACCTAACCTAACCTAACCTAACTGCAAATTATTTTTTTTTATTTTAGTTTGATAGCCTTGGCCGAGCCAATTAGCCAGACAAATTTAAAGATAAACAATTTTAACAATCAGAGGAATTTTTTACAGTTAGAGGAATAAACATACAATCATCCGTACAATCTAACATGCAATTGTTAATAAATTACATTTTTTATTAATTATATTAAGTACATTGTTAATAAATACATATTTTTTAATTCTTTTTTTTTTTTCTGCGCGAAGACATAACCCGATTCAACATTTCGGAGGTTTACATCTTCCTTTTTATTCTTTTTATTTTTTAATTCTTTATATATATATTTAGTTTTATATATATATTTAGTTTTATATATATATTTTTTTAAATAAATATTGTTTTTTTCCATTTTTTTCTGCTATAATACAATATTTACTTAAATATAAGTGTTAGTTTTAAGCTACAATTTATATTTACAGTTTTTGATACGTTCGTAAATCGATTTTAATATATTCATATCTCTAGAGAAAATCAAATTGTTCAGGTAGACGGGAAGTGGAATTTTTAATATAATAAGATTATCATAAAATTTGTTTACGTTTACTGATTCGTGGGAACATTCAAGGAAAATATGTAATAGGTTACCTTCTTTTCCGCACTTGCAATTAGGTGACTCCGCGAGACCCAACTTATACATATGAAGGGGGGTAAGAGCATGATTAGATCTTAATCTGTTTATAACCCTTATGAAATGGCGATTTGATAGAGTATGAAACCATCTTTTTATGGGTATTTCAGGCTGCATTTGTTTGTAATTATTTCCAGTTCTCGTGTTTCGATAATATGTTTGCCATTTTTCTTTTTGATGCCGTTTACTAATTATATCAATGTCTGAAAAGGGGATTAAGTTCAAGGGAGCTTCTCCGCCTATGTCTAGGGTAGATTTGGCTAGCATGATATAATAATGTTTTCCCAAAATTTGTAATTTTATTGTAAATAGTCATAATTTCTAGTTCTATATGATTTAGTTGTTTGGACCGATGTACGTTTGTTAGTCTGTCGACGACACTCTTACTGTCTGTAAATATTATGCAGTTGTAGGGTTCGTTACTATGTATATGCCTTAATGCAAGAAGAATCGCTGTCATTTCAGCAGTGTATATTGATGATTCAGCTGTCAATTTCAATAATTTTTTAAATCCACTTTGAATATTAATTAATGCACATCCTACTTTGTTTTGTACTTTAGATCCGTCTGTAAAGTAAAACTGATAATTTGGCCATTTATGCTGTGTAAATGATTGAAAAGCGACTGGATCTAAATTACTTTCCATAAAAAAGGTATTAATATGTTTTGAGAAAAGCACTTCTAATATATGGGAATACATAGGTGAAACTTGATTTTCATACGAGTAGAAAGTATGTCGGTATTGAGATATCCTCAAGTAACTATTTACCAGAAGAGAACATTTTTTCTTTGTCCAATATTTATGAGTTAGATCTAAAATTGATAAAATATGAATATCCTGTAGATAGTTAGTATTTTTCCCTATGACTCTAGTAATGAATTTATCACTTAAAAACCGTCAAAATTTCAGAGGTGGTTCTATCGCCTCAACTTCCATTATATTAACAGGTGTAGAATTCAAATATCCAAGACAAAGCCGAAGGCATTTATTTTTTTGTATTTCTAATTTATTTAAATGTGTGTTTGCGGCAGTTCCATACAAATGACAACTATAATCGAAAATGGGACGAATTATAGTACGGTAAAATAAAAGTACTACATTTGGATCAGCGCCCCAGTTAGTTCTACAAAAGGCTCTTAGAATGTTCATTGCATTTTCAGACTTTTTTATGACTTGATGAATTTGATCCTTCCATAGAAGTTTTCTGTCTAAATAAGTACCGAGATATTTTATACAATTTTTAATAAGGAATTGAATTTTACCTACTTCCAGATGACCTTGTGGAATTTGATGTTTTCTAGAGAAAATACAAATTTCTGTTTTAGATTCTGATATTTATAAACCAATATTTTCATAGTGATTAAGAACAGCTTTAATTGAGAGATCAAAATTATTTTTACATATATCCAATAATTTGTGGGCTGTGTAAACTACTACATCATCAGCATATTGAATAATTTTTGTTGGGCTATTAATACAATTTTCTATATTTATATTATATAAAATAAATAGTATTGGGCTTAATATGCTACCCTGTGGAAGTCCTATATTTGTAAGACGTGGTGGAGAGATGGTAACTGCAAATTATCAACTTCTGAATAATATTCTCTGTATGTTTGGAACAATTGATCGTACTGTTCATTTTTTTAAATTGTAGTACTATAATCTTTACTCTTGACATTATATAAAACCGGTAACGACCGATACACTATATAAAAAAAAAACTATCTTCCCATTTTCCCTATGCAAACATATTTTTTACAGTACCGCGATATTTACAACAATGCTGTTAAAATGAAACTGAACCAATATTGCGCAATATTACTCACAGACGCCGCAATATTGCTCAATAAAACCAAAGTTATGTTGATACCCATAATATATTGCACAATCATTCAATGTGGTCTACAGACGATCAATATATTGTACAATATAAATTATTGTCCAATATATTGACAATAATATTGAAAGAGAAAAGACTAGACATTTAGACTTTGACCTGGCCAGAAGCAAGATCATCCCAATCTTCTCAAAGTGATAAATAATTAAACAAACAAAGTGTATCCTTTTATTGATACTACCCTTTATTTGTCGCAGCTCATCGAAACAAGGCTTGGAATTCTTTTGTGATAATGTAGATTGGGGTATAAGAGAGTGGAAAAAAGTTCGGTTTATGGACGAGTCCCTTTTTATAAGATATTCACTTGATTGTCGCCAAAGACCGACAAGAGCTAATATTAGGAAAATTTTTATCGTAGTCGGATAAAATTGAAAACCTATTTTGACATAGAGCCTCTGATTGTCGCCAAGAGTGTGAAGAAGGCCTGAAGAACGCTATACCCGATTTTCTTTCTCTCTTTTTTCTTTCCCGATTTTGTAGAAATTTTTTAACTATTTTACCATTTCTAAATTATAGCAAAGGCTACTTTAGGTTTTTGTTGGTTTTAAATTACTCCATTTATTTGCATCATAGAAAATAGCTGTGTCATGTGCAAAACTTATCATCTTACCTGTTATATTCACTCTGAATAGATAATTGAATATGGTATAAAATGTATATAATAATTATTGATGTATTGTGTTAAATTTTATTAAAAAGGTTTGTAGATTTTAAGAATTCTATCAAGTCAGCAACGTTTCAAGATTCTCCTAGAATTTCTTTTAATGTTTTTTGAATGTGGTGATATAGGAAAGCGTTGTACCTTGGGACAGTTTTACCTTGGGACGATCTTGATTGCTCTGTCATCTATGATCGACAGACCAAACTAACCTGTTAAATTGTTTCACTTAGCCACCAGGGGTTAGTGTAGAGTGATTGGCAACTTTTAAGAGAACTGTGTGTGAGTTACCGAACAAAATACGAAATTTTCATTGGTAAGTAATTTTTAGTTGTTTTATTGTTTGTTTTTTCTAATTTTTACTCTTTAATTTATGAATAAACATAAGACATTATATTATACTCTGAGATGTGCTCTACTAAATGATATAATTATTTATCGTGTACAACTAACCTAAAATATATTTAAAAGACACGTTTTAATTTTCTGCACCGTGTTGTACCTTGGGACTGAATTACGGTTGTACCTTAGGACGTCCCAAGGTACAACACTGATAGATTTTTTTTTCAATTAAATGCTTTGAAAAGCTTAAATTGGTATGTACTGGAGCGTTGTATTTTTTTCTGATGGACCTAATGTATACCAGTAATTTTTGAGTGGCTGGTTTGTTTGTGAATGTTGTTTATTGTAAGTTGTTTATTTTTAAAACGCTTTATAGTTAGCCGAATTTGTTTTGTTTTTTTTAGAACTATGCCTCGCAGCAAAGACGGCAAGACGCGGGTGAAGATCAACCAGCAGTCTTTAGAAAGTGCAGTAAACGATGTTCTGAAGGGATTACTTACGGTTATTGAGGCTGCACGAAGGTATGAGTTAAGCAATTTGACTTTGAGTAGACACTGTCAAAAATACCTTTCATTAAACCATAATGATGAACAGCCTAATTTTATGTATGACAGTGAAAAAAATGCTGTAAAAAAGGTTTTTGCAAACGAACAAGAGCTTATGTTAGTTAGTTATCTTAAAAAATCAGCTGCTCTGCATTACGGCCTTACAAAAAAAGACACACTTAAACTAGCCTTCCAGTATGCGAAAGGCTTGGCAGAGCAGGAAAATAACAAAATCAAAGTTCCAAAAGAATGGATTACCGCAGAATCTGCTGGAGAGTTCTGGTTACGTGGCTTTAGGAAACGCCACCCTACCCTAAGCTTACGTAAACCCGAGCCTACGAGCCTTGCAAGAGCAACAAGCTTTAACAAAGACAACGTGAACAAATTTTTCGATCAATTACAGCTAGTCATAGAAAGACATCAGTTTCAAGCAAACGAGATCTACAATCTTGATGAAACAGGTAATTCAACAGTCCATGTGCCTCCTAAAATTCTATGTACAAAAGGAACAAAACAGGTTGGTTCTGTCACTTCAGGGGAAAGAGGAATTAATATAACGATGATAGCATGTGTCAATGCTATTGGGAACAGCGTTCCACCAATGCTCATTTATCCTCGTGTTAATTTTAAACAACATATGCTCATTGGGGCCCCAAATGGTGCAATTGGTGGTGCAAATCCAAGTGGGTGGTCCAATGAAGTGTTATTTGTTGATTTCTTGAAGCACTTCATCAGACATGTGAAACCTACTCGAGACAAACCTGTCTTGCTTATTTTAGACAACCATGAATCTCACATCTCGATTGAAGCTTTAAATTTAGCGAAGGAAAACGGCGTGGTGATGTTAACCTTCCCACCCCATACCTCACATAAGCTTCAGCCGTTAGACCGAACTGTGTTTGGCCCGTATAAAACATACTACAGCAGTACCATGAGTGGTTGGATGTTATCTAATCCTGGAAAACCTATCCAGATATATGATGTTGCTGGATTAATTGGCAGTGCTTACAACAAAGCATTTACAAAAGAAAATATTGAGAAAGGTTTTCAGGTGACAGGAATATTTCCATTTGAAAGAAACATTTTTACTGACAACGAGTTTCTTTCATTCTACGTAACTGATCGTGAACTGGTTCAGGAAAATACAAATGGTAGGCCTACAGACATTAAAAAGACTCAACGACGAAGAAATGACGTTGTGTTGGATTCTACCAGTCATTTTGAAGCGAGTGAGACTTTAGCCCAGCCTTCATCATCGTCTATCTGTCACCTACAGATCCCATCAACATCTAAAATCGTGACACCAGAAACGATTCGCCCGTTTCCAAAAGCCCAGATGAGAAAGAAGACCGTAAGAGGAAGAAAACCTGGCAGGTGCAGAATACTGACCGACACGCCAGAAAAAAAGGAGATTGAAGATAACAAAAATAAAAAGAAAGTTTTGTCACTCCTAAACAACTGTTTTCTGATAGGAAGAAGAACAAAAATAATCCCAAAAAGAAAAACAAAGACAAAATTATAGAGACCTCCAGTTCTGAGGATGAAGAAATGACTTTTTTGTCTGACGAAGAAGATTGTGATATATCCGTGCAAGAATTAATACAAGGAGTTTTGGAGGAAGAAATGGATATAGCCTTACAGGAGAAGATTGAATGTGAAGAAATAAAACAAGACGATTATGTTTTAGTTAAAATTGATGGCAAGAAGAAAACTGTTTATTATGTAGCAAAAGTCGTACAAAAAATAGACATTTTGTATGAAATTCAATATCTTGTTAAAACCGGAAGAAATACTTTTCTCTTAAGAAATGAAACTTTATATGAAATAGACGAGGGAGAAATCATATGCAAGTTGCCTTCGCCCTCAACCACAGGAACCTCGGAGCGTTTGAAGCAATCACTCAAGTTTCCTGTGAATTTCAGTGCATATGACATGCCCATGAACTAATTAGGTAAAAGTAGCCGTTGTAAGAGATTTGCTCTAATGTTTTGTATTTTTATAGTCTTTATGTAAAAATTTTTGTTGCTCTAATATTTTGTATTTTTATGAGGATTACCTAAGATTTATTTCCGAAATTGATTTTTTTGTTCACTAATTTTTTTGTTGCTCTAATGCTTTGTATTTTTATGAGCATTACATAAGGTTTATTTGCTTAATTGACTGTTATTGTCCAATAATGTTTTTATAGCTTTAATGTTATGTATTTTTATATGCATTACATAAGATTTATTTGCTTTATTGATTTTTTCCCTTTCACTCCTTTACTTAGTCCTAAGGTACAACACCCTGTATCCCAAGGTACAACACCGTGATGTACCTTGGGATACTTAGCAAGGGTGAAGAAAATATTTTTTTACTCCCTTGTTAATTGACATATTTTATATTTTAAAACATTAATAAATTCCCTAAAACATGGACTTTAAGTCAGTATTAATAAAACTATTATAAAGTTTGCCCAAGTAATAATAAAAATCTTTGTTTCAAAACCGTCCCAAGGTACAACGCTTTCCCCTAGTGTTTCAACTGAGTATATTGGACAGTCAATCAAAATTTGCTTCACAATAACATTTTTGCTTATAATTTGAGTACAAATGGCAAAATTAAAATAGCATCGCCATAACCTCATTTGAGACCGAGAGAAAATGAAATCTTTATAATGCCAATTAATAAGCAAAATATACACTTTAAGAATTTTTATCGGAATAGCAAAGTACTTACACGGAAGAATCTCAAATGTCCACAACTAGGGTTTCAATGGAAGCTTTAGAACAAATTTTTATAGATCAAATGAAAAACAAAAATGTAAAATCTGTAGTAAAAAACCAATACAAAAAATTCGTAATAGAAAAATTCACAGTTAAAAATGTGAACATTTTACAACGAATGGAAACGTTTGAAAGTACGTAGATTAAAAATCGACAAAAGCACCGATAAAATCCAATTTCTTTAGGAAGATTAATTTTAGAAGAATCATGTGTTAATTGGTACACTCCAATGCTTATAAAATTTACAATACATTCTGATTGGGAAGAATGGAAAAAAAGTATTGTCACACACATGCAAACAAAGGGTGGACTCCAGTAATATATGTAGTAATGTAGTAATAAGGTTATTAGCGAAACGGCAACAATTAATTACACTTTTCTTAGTAAATTAAAGTCATTTAAAAACAAAAGCAAATTATTTTGTTATTATATTGTGCTCGATATCTGCCTTTCATTTGATCAAAGTTCATTTATTCGAGCATTCAACATTATATCAATTTCAAAGTAGATTATCTATAGTGTTTTCTGAATTTCAAATGTTTTTGGCAAAGATTTTTTGGTAAAGATGTTTAATTCTGTAACGATTGAACTTTTCGCACTTTTCCACTAGCACATGTTTTTTTGTAAGGGGTGAACCGCAGTCACCCACTTTCAGGAGAAAACTGGATACGTTAAGTCGTAAACAAAAAATAATTATTTGCTTTCGCCTGGATACCTTGGGTGGTTGTCATGGTCCAAGCTTATTTTTTATTTCCTAAAGCTTTGTTGGTGTGGATTTCCATTTATTGTTTTTAGATCCATACTTACATATTTAGGTGATAGGGGGATACTGTTGTCGTTTATAGCTTCTTTGACATTTGTGTCCGCTGCTTCGTTACCTGCTATTCCGACATGTAATACGACCCACAGAAACTTGATGCTTGTATCTTTAGTACGCAATTTATTAGTTATTCCTTTATTATAGTTTATTTTTATGAACGAGAGAGTAATTAGCATAATTTTAACGGGTACCTCCGACCACTCCATGGGCGTGCTCAAGATTATTTGAAAAATTACTTTGAATGATTGTAAAAAATAAATGAATTATTTCAGTGTTATAAAGTGTTATGTGTATGTAAACAAAAGTGACCTCTTTTATCACACACTATATTAGAACTGACTGGTCTACATTAAAAAATGTTTTAAAAAATTCACATTTTTTTTAATTTTTAAAAATTACAAAAGAGAAAAAGAGTTTTTAAAACCGTCTAAGGTATGTTAAATAGATGAATAAAAATATTAATATAAAACTTACAGCTACTTGTTACAAATCCAAATCAGATTCAGAAGATGAACTTTCAGAAACAAGATTTATAATAACTGGCTCGATCATTTTATCAGTAATATTGTCCAGCTTCCACATTTTTTCCTCTTCTTTAATAGTGTGAATTCTGCAAGTCTTTTTTTAACGACTTGGTTGTGGGCAGTCCTTCTATAAGTCTGGAGTGATAACTTGCATTATCCATTACTATTACACAGTTCTTAGGAAGAAGATCTATCATTTGTTCGAACCATTCTTGAAAGACATCAGCGTTCATGTCTTCATGGTAGTCATCAGTACGAGTTGATTCAAAAGTTAATAAGTCACCTTCAACAAAACCGTCTGAACTGCCAATGTGTACTATTATCAGCCTGCTTTCCTTTCCTGATGGTGGGTTTAAAAAAGTAGATAAGTTATTTACAAAAGCGTGCCTTTGACTTGTAACAGTTTGATCCTGCCAAAATTTATTTGGTGTATGACCCTCGTTGATCCATGTTTCATCAAGATAAAATATTTTTCTTTTTTGGTTTCTCATTTCCTTTATGGTTCTTAGAAAATGTCTTCTCCATATGACAATATCGCTTCTTTCTAATAAAATAGACTTTCTGGGATTCTTTTTCCAGCGGAAGCCTATTTCTTTTAAAAGTTTCCATAATGTACTTCGACTCATTTCTGGGTAATCCTTATCATCTCGAACTGAGACAAGAACTTTATCCAATGTTGGAAATTCTTGTCTAAAGAAGAATTCATGCACTTTCCGTCGAAGTCCTTCTTTAAAATGATATTCTATTTGAAATTTTGGTTTCCCTGGAGCATTACTTGGCATTTGAAAACTACCACATTTCTCTTCTTTAATAACTCTGTAAATCGTAGATTTCCCAACACAAGTGTACTGCTAACTAAATCAACGGTCTCATCAACACTTTCACATAAACGTTTGTCTGTAAATGATTTAAAACAATTAAATATTAATGTTTTTTCATTAATTGTTAAAGGACCAATTTTTCGGCGTTTACACGGCACTTCCAAATTTTCTATAACACTAGTATACACAATAAACTGCACCTTGCAACTGAAGTACCTACTTTTAGTGAACTGTTAAGAATTTTGAATACGCCACTTGGACCTTCCTACAAAATGGAAAAACCCACTATCACATTTTCTGTGGATTAAGTTTAGAAGGTAATTATCTAGTCAATTACTGTCGTAGATTCCTGGAATTAAAGAATTAAATGTTTGATTGTTGAAACCCTTACTTCGTGGAATGTACTCATTTCAGATAAAATAAAACGTTTTATTTTATCTAAAGAATTAAACTTTGCAAATAGGTAGGTACTTATTAGACTTTTATTGGTTATATATAACCAATAAAATAAACATCTTACATTTCTTGCAAATTCATTAGTACCTGTTAACCTCCATCACTCCGACACTGGCAACCTTATTTAGGAATTAGTAACCCTATTGTATTCTATTCTGCTCCAACCTTTATACCTGGTGGTCATACTCAATTTAAAATTGTTTTCCTATATACTTCTGTAAACTTGTTGACAAATATCTGTTTTTCATTGAGTCACCCGTATCAACAGTTTAGGGATTTGCATACATAATTTATTGTTTTATTACTCTCTCATACATAAAAATACACTATAGTAAAGCTAATAGATGCTACGTGTATATTTTTCTGATTATTTGTAGTGCTAACATAAAATTCGTCACGATTAATATTTTGTTCATCTTATTTGCATTTGCGTGTAGTCATCATCATCATCACGTAGCGCTACCACCCTGGGTGGACCTTGGCTGGCTGTACAACTTTTTTCCACTTTGTTCGGTATTCCATCAACCTAGGGTCAAATGGAATGTTTATTGTCCGGAGATCTGCTTGGATGTAACCTCTCCATCGCATTCTGGGATGTCCGAGTGGTCTTTTGCCTGTGGGAATTTCCTTCCATACCAGTTTCACAAGTCTTTCGTTATGCAGTCTGTGCACGTGGCCTGCCCATCTTAGTCGCTGTGATTTAATTTCTTGGACAATATCGGCGTCGATGTAATATTTTTAATACTTTTAATTCGATATTGCTTCTGATCTTATACTGGTTTGTGGTGATGTCATGGTGGTTGCATGTGGTGAGGTCCGAAAATTTTTCTAAGTATTTTTCGTTCAAAGCGTCTGAGCTTTTCTTTGTTGGCTTTGGTCATGGTCCACGTTTCGCATCCGTATGTTATTACAGGTCTGACGATGGATTTATAGATTTTGATCTTTGCACTTCTTGTGAGATTTTTTGATTTTATAAGCTTATCCAGTGCAAATAGACAGCGGTTTGCAGATTGGATTCTGTCTTTTATTTCTTCAGTGACATCGTTGTCAGCTGTGATTATGTCCTCTAGATACTTAAAACATTGTACTCTTTCGAAATTGAAGGTGTTGACCGCCACATTTTGTTCTATTCTGTCTCTTCGTGTCGTTCTATTTATACAGATATATTTCGTCTTCTCTTCATTAATCTTCAGCTCTACTTCACTTGTTGCTCCTTCCACCTTGTTGAAAATGTCTTTCGTGGATAGGATGAAGTCTCCAACGAGATCTATGTCATCTGCATATGCGAGTAACAGCATGGGACCTTGAACCGATAGCAATTCTGTTTTTATTTCGGCCGACCTCATGGCTTTCTCCAATACAAGGTTAAAAAGTAGTAGAGATAACGCATCACCCTGTTTAAGTCCACTGTTGATTTCAAAGCTGCCAGACAGTCTATTATTTACATATACTTTAGATATTCTACCCTCCATACAGACTTTGGTCATCCGAATGAGTTTCTTTGGTATTGAGAACTCCGCCATGGCATTCCATACTTGGTTTCTTTCTACGCTATCATATGCCTGTCGAAAGTCTATAAAAAGATTGTGTATGGGTCTGTTATACTCCCATCCCTTTTCTAGAAGTTGTCTGAGCGTGAATAGTTGATCTATTGTTGATCTGTTTGCCCTAAACCCGGCTTGATATTCGCCTAGGACATTTTCAGCATAAGGAATTAGTCTACTAAGAATGATGTTTGAGAGGGTTTTATATGCCGTGTTTAGAAGAGAGATTCTTCTATAATTCGCGCATTTTGTTTTGTCCCCTTTTTTGTGGATGGGCACTATTTTGTTTTCCTTTCCTCATGCTGGTATTCTTTCTTCTAACCATATGTTTGTTATTAGCTGGTGGATTTGGCGATGTAGTGCGTCTCCCACATATTTCAGAAGTTCTGCTGGTATCTCGTCCGTACCCGCCGCTTTGTGATTTTTCAGCTTATTTAAGGCCTTTTGGGTTTCTTCAAAGGAGGAATTTTTAACGGGCATGTCCGCTGTAATATAGATCTCTTCTTCGTGCTGTTCTTTCTGTATAATGTTTAGAAGGTCCCTAAAATACTTTTTCCATTCTTTAGTTACTTCTTTACCGTCGATTATCATACGGCCTTGATTGTCTCTCAGTGTATGGATGGAATTGGTTTTATGTCCTCTTTTCTCAGAGAAAATTGCTTTATAGAATTCTCTGGAGCCTGGTTTGAGCCGGTCTCTCTCCATAGCTTCATATTTTTGTTGTTCATAGTTTCTTTTCTTTGTGCGTATTATTTTTCTTGTTTCTTTTCGGCAGTCGTCATATTCCTTTTTTACTTTGGTCTGTTTGCAGTTGTATCCAAGTTTTTCTTACTGTTTGTATTCTTTCCAGCTGTTTCCGACATTCCTCGTCATTCCATGTTTTTGCCCTCTTCTGCCTATTCCTTCCAAAGATCTTGTCCGCTGGCTTGGTTATTATTTCGGCAGTCGCTTTCCATAGCTGTTCTATATCATTGTATTCTCTTTCACAGTTCAAGGTTTGTTCAAGTCGTTCTCTATAGTTTTGTTGTTTCTCTGAATTTTGTATTTCGTCCATGTTCCATTATAAGTTTATTGTTGTTTTATTGTATTTGTGGCTAGATATTCCGGATTTGACTTTTGCTCTAAGTAATGATTTGTGTCTCCGTCTATTTCTCTCAGGCTTCTTACGCCTATAATATTGTTACCATGTATTTGCGTGTAGTATCGCTTGGTAAATTGCATAGATTTCTCCCGTTAGTACAGTTGCAGTATCTGGAATTCTGTGTTTGAGAATCACTGTGCTGTTAATTATTGCCACTCCAACTCCATTTTCAGTTTTAGACGCGTCTGTATATTATACTGTTTAATTGGAATGGGAGTTAATTATCTCTTTGAAAGTTGTATGACTGAGTGAAAATTGCTTCCAGTTAAGTAAGTAGGTTCATTGCATGATAAATTCTGTGAGAATAGGGGAGATTTAACTTTATAGAGTCGTTAGCCACGGATATGTCTAAAATGTTTTTTATTGGAATTTTTCTATATAGAGTTATGCTAGAAATCTAATTAAGTACATGAAGATATCGTTAATGAAATATTGATAGTTTAGATATTGGTAGTGTATACAAACCCGACATAGCTGTATACGAATGTAATAACTAAAGTATATTTAAAAATAACTAATATCATTGATTTGAAAATAACTGATATTATTAATTTTAAATAAAAATGATGTCAAGCAACGAATAAAATGTCCATTCTGAGAAAAAGAACAGGAAATTGGCAGCACGTACTTAGTCCAAGACCCCATGAAAATAGTGGTTTTTTAAATTCTATGGTGTTTTGTAAAAAAATTATGTATAAATCATAAATTAAATGATAATGTATTTGCCAAAAGTCGTGAGACCGAGTATAATAATCACTAGGGATGATGGTTTTGACGAAACTCCGATTTCCGGTTATACCGGTTTTTTTGCTTACGGTTTAACCTGACGGTTATAACCGGCCAAAAAAACGGTTTTTCTAAAAACCGGTTGTCGGTTTTTTCTAATCCAATAGATTTTTATTTTATTATATTTTATTTTATTTTATATTGATTATTATTAAATATAATATTATACCACTGTTCAACAGAGAACGCTGAAATAATTCAGGTTCTATTGTCATTAAATATATTGAGTAGAATATAATATGAATATGCAATTATTGTATTCAATTAATGATGCAAATTTAATTTACCATTTAAAAATATAATCCTCTAAAATACTCACCAATTTTAAATTCCTCCCAAACCCAAAAAATTCCCCAACCATTTCAACTTATAAAAAATTTCCCAGACTCTTTCAAATGGGATTTAAAAAAAAATATCAATATAAATATTTTACTTAAAAATAAATTTAATAATGCAATTCACCTTTTATTTTTTACTACCATCAAAAAAAGTTTATCATGTATTACTTTTAACACGTTTGTATATTTGTAAAATAGATACATTTTCATTTAATACTTCCTGCAAGGGTGTATAGTTTTGAAAACGTAGGGAAAGCCTTAAAGATTCGTATTCGTAGTCGGTAGTTCAATATTTATAGTCAGAACATTATTTATGTTAATCAGAAAAAGCCATTCACCCACTTTCAATGTCAAGAGTCAAGTGTGAAAAATAGATGATGTACCAGGTCACTTCTTATGTAAATATTATAATAACAAATACCTTTTCAACGAAATTTTATAATAAAACTTAATTTTTTCTGGCTGATGTGAGTTTGCAGTTTTAGTTTGCTTCTCTATTTATAAAATTAAATAAAATAAAATTATGGTTTTGTTTTGAATAATTAGTTGAGAACAATAATTATGATCATCATCATTTTGGCTTTACAACCCTGTGTGGGTCCTAGCCTCCCCAAGAATTCTCTTCCAGTCGTCCCTATCTATCGCCTTCCTCCGCCAAGCACGTATTTCCATATTTCTCATATCTTAATTGCTATTTAACTGGGAATAAGCCACAATTAAAGATAAAAATACGTTTATTGACGTTTCAATTTCCACTTCGGAAATCGTTCTCAAAATACAAACAGTAAATCCGAAGTGGAAATTGAAACGTCAATAAAAGTATTTTTATCTTTAATTGTGGCTTATTCCCAGTTAAATAGCAATTAATTTAAAATGCCACAAGAAAATAGCTTCAGAACAATATTCTCATATCTTGGTCTATGTTATCTAGGAATCTTGTTCTGGGTCTTCCTCTTCTTCTTTGACCAATAGGTCTATCAAGGAGCGTTTTTCTAGCTGGGTCGGTTTGCTCCATCGGCATTACATGGCCTACCCACATCAGACGTCCTATCTTAATGTGTTTTACGATATCTGGTTCCTGGTATATTCTATAGAGTTCGATGTTGTATCGTCTTCTCCAGACACCATTTTCATTTACCACTCCATAGATTCGCCTCAGTATTTTTCTTTCGAAACATCCTAACATGTTTTCATTGCTTTTTGTTAGTCCAGGTTTCTGAACAATATGTTAGGACTGGGTTGTAGAGTTACAAAACATATTGTTTTGTAGAGTTTTTAATAATAATTATGATTGGGATCCAAAATAAACCTAATCCTAATCCCTAATAATCACATCCAAATACAAATGCTTCTATAAGGAGCATTGCATAAATTCTATAAATTAATTTATTATCTACTGTATATTTTATCTAATAAATATAACAAAAAAATACTTACAAATAATATGCACGATAGAACAGTTATACCAAATAATAAAATAACGTTAACAGACATTTTTTTATATAAATATAAATTTTGATGCTTTTAAAAAACAACATTGGGTTTATATAGCTAGCACATATCATTGTCAATCTTATATTAGGTGTAATTAATATGTCATTATCACCTATTTTATTTTGGAAGTATTATATCCGAACCATTTGCAAAGATTTAAATGATAGTTGTGACGTCAGTGTAAAAAAATTATTAGTTTAGAAAGGTAGAGACATAAATATTTAATATGGTTTCGAAACAGTCTTCTTATGGCGTTTTTATGTTATCTGTTGGGTATTTTTAATGAAAATCAACGATTTTAATTGAAAACATGTTTATTTTAACTTTTCGATTTTCATTTCAGAAATCGTTCTTAACCTTCGGATAGTGGCCCTACAGTTTCTTACAAGTTTAGTTACTCCGGTGTCGTAGACCAGTTGGCTCTAAAAAATAGAAGTAGACGATTTTTCTTTTTTGTTTTGTAGAGATTTAAAATAAATAAATATATTTATTATTATATGAAACCTACACGGCACAAACGATGAAGGTCACTTTTATTCATTTTGTATAAAAATAAATTTTAAAGTTCAAAGACTAATTTTAAAATGTTCTAATATAAATTTTAAGTCAGACTGTTTTTCGATGGGTAGGTATTGAATTTATCGATGAAACCGATAAAAATATTCTTAGAATCCACAAAGGAATGTACGTTCCTGTAGTTGGCTGTATACCATATATTAAAAAATTTGTTTAAAATCCTTTGTAAAAGGTATATATTTTTAGAAATCCAAACGGGCTAAGTTAGACAGACAAAACGTTTTCAGAATCCATATTCCATCATCAGTGTCTAGGAGTACATGAATGTAACCACTGAATATATGGGTAAAAACCCGTTAACAAATAATTGATTACATTTAGTTTACAAAATTTCTTATAATGAATTAAGATGTTAAAGTTAAGATGAAGAAGTTAGTTTTATTAGCTCTTAACAAATCGGTACGAGATGATAAAACGCATAGTATTCAGATAGTGCCTCGCATGTTTGTATCAGTAAACCTAATTTATCAGGGTATGAACAATGTGAGGATATATTTTATGGTGTCGATTCTGATAAAATACATATTAATAATTTACAAAGGATTGTTCTAAATGCCCCAAAAAATGTAATAGTAAATTTATTGAAGAATATAGGCAGCGCTGTCACTCTTCATTTTGGAATGAGCTTCGAACCATTGAAAAGCAAAAGCACTATATTTCTTCTTTAGTTGAAGAAGAACTAAAGGGTTCAGTTAGAACAAAAGCTGAGAATTCACGACGTTCAAATACCAGAGAGTATTATTTAGTGAAAGAGGGTAACAAAATCCAAGTTTGTTAGGGATTTTTTCTGGCCACGTTCAACAGATCAGAAAACTTTGTAAAAAATATAATAGTTATAGTGTATAGTGTAAAACTATACTACTACTAGATGGGATTGTCATGTTGTTCAGACTAGTAAAAGAGGTCGTCATCCTCCTGGAGTCGCAAGATCTAAAGATGCTAAGGAATTTATCAGAAGCCATATTACATCTTTTCCTACAGTCCCTTCACATTATTGTAAAAAATTTTCAACCTATGAGTATCTGCCACAGGACCTCAACGTACAAAAAATGTATGATTTGTATGTTTACAAATGTAATGAAGATGAAGAATTTCCTGGCTGAGAAACCTAAGAAAGTGGTATAGTTACAGCTCAGTATACCTTTTTAGAGCAGCAGCCTTTCTAGAACAGCCTTTTTAGAGCAGTAGACCTTGTTTATTTAGTCAATAAGGTACGGATAGCTGTGACGATAGCAGAAGGAATTACAAGAGAAAGAAATGTAACAGTGAGAATTTTTTCACAATGACTTTCATTTAAAATTTCAAGTACCAAGAAAAGACATGTGTGATACCTGTTTCAGATATCAAAATTTAATTGAAGATAAAAAGAAAGAATTGCATAATAATTACGAACAACATATCAACAGGAAAAATGCTGCTAGGGAATTTCACGACAAAATAAATAAATTTCAATCAATTTCATCTGGAGGCTGTAAGGTACCGCCCTTTCACAAATTCTAAAGCAATATTTTACAAAAGATGACTGGCCGTGTATAATCTTACTGTTTACGATGTCAGGACCAGAAACGCTACTAATTATATGTGGCATGAAGAAGTGGTTGGCAGACGTTCGAATGAAGTGTCCTCTTGTCTCTATAAATATCTACAAGACAATTGCGATGGTAAAGAGTTGTTTTAATAAGTGACACGTGTGATGGCCAAAACCGCAACGTAAATGTATCTATTACGTTGCTTTAGGCTGTTCAGACATTAGATATTCCAAAATTTGACCATTGCTTTTTTGAACCTGGCCATTCTATGATGGAGTGTGACTCGATCCATGGTCATATTGAGAAAGCATAAAAAAATGCGGACATATTTAACCCCACTAGGTGGTACACCATTGTAAGAATGGCGTCAAAGAAATGAAATCAAAATACACTGTACACGAGATTGGACAGGAAGAAATTTATGACTTCAAAGCTTTTGCCACAATTCTAATAAAAAACAAAAAAAAATAAACATCGATGGTAGTAGCATAAATTGGATAAAATTAACATGGTTGCAGTACAGAAAAGACAATAATAAACATATATTTTTTTAATATAATAAGGAAAATGAAAATTTCGGTTCTTTTGAGCTTATCCGAAAAGAAACTAGGAAATTTTCCATGCCAAACTTAACAACGGCATATGAAGGACCAAGGCCTATAAAGGAAGAAAAATATAAGGATTTAGAAGAGCTGTGTAATAAAGGCATTATTCCTTCCCAGTATTGTCTCTTCTTTAAGTCGTTGCTCACCAACAATATGGACAATCAATCAGATGTGCAAAGTGATTAACATAATTAAAATTATTGTTTGAAAATTCTTTTAAAGTTTATGTTTAATTAAAACAAAAAATATTTTATGACTTTAAATAATGTTATAAACGTCTCGATGGGAATAGCCACAATCTATTTATTAAAAAAAAAACTTGACTGACGTTTCGACTTCTAATTCAGAAATCATTGTCTAAACATTTTATAAAGTTTCTTTTTTTAATAAATAATATTGTGGTTATTTCCATCGAGGCTTTTAAATAGTATTTAATGCCACAAGAAAATATCGTCAGAACAATAAAAAGTTATAAAATGAATTACGACTATTAGTTTTGTTATTATTATTAGTAAATTGCGTAACCCTCAGTTGTGAAATTAGATATAATGCTATAGCAACAAAGAATTACAAGCAGGTACCATTTTATTTTAGAAAAGCTTAATCGGAATCCTATTACAAATTCATTTGTATTTAAATGGCGTGGTTAAGTATTCGGACCAGGTAGAAATTAATAAATTTTAATCTATTGTACTTTTAATTATTATACCTGCCACTCACTATATTCATCTCTCGAAATTTATTGGTATTACTCCAACACAAATGACTCTAATAGGATTAAGATTAGGCTTTTCTAAAAGTAAATGGTATAACCATTAGGTATTTTATAAAATATTTTATAAAGGTACAAAAGGTATTTTATTTAGCTGAACAATAAGGTAAGATTGAAAAGAATCAACCCTGGAACCAGGTGTAGCTCCGACTAGGTAATAACTCAAATCTTCTTCTTTAAAAAATAATTTTCCCATAAAAAACAAAATAAAGATGTCTTCCCCTTGACTTCTGCTTGACTTCTAAAGTAGGCTAAAAAGAACATTTGTGTTAGAGTTATTTCATACTCTTGATAAAAATTAGGGAAAGACACAGGGTTTATGAGCCTTGAAAGGATTTATAAAAGTTACTTATGAAGTATGAAAGTAAAAAAATCCTTAATGGTTTCGTAAATAATGTGACCTTCGTATGGTTTGACAATATTTTAAGTAAAATAGATTGATTAGATAGACAATTTTAACGAAAAGCATGCTATGGATATACTTTAGAATACAAAAGAATGGAATGAGACAGAATATTGTTATAAACACTCTTAATAGATAATAGATAGTTTAAAAGATAGATAATTATATTTTTAAGGCCGGAGGGTAAAATTAAAAAATACATATGTTTTTATATGATTACTATATTTAAATCTAAAATGTTTCTTAATGAAATGATCTGAGAAAAATTAAAGGAAAATTGACAATATTTAGAAATCAACATGGCTGATGGTTTTATATTTTTTTATTACTAATTGGATACACTTACTAGCTCAGAGTGGCTACAAACCAAACAGAACACCAAAAAAAACTAAACCAAAACTTGCTACTTCTTCTTCCCAAAAAAACTTCAATATTCTAAAAAGACTTCTAAACCATCGCTGGCCACCTACTTTAAAGTCCAAGTATCTTTAACCAACATCAGAGTAGAAGTTAGGAGACTAAGACTAAGTTATGCATTACTTACATTTTAGGAGACTTTAATGCAAAAATTGGAGTAGGTAGACTGTATACTCTTAAATAGCAGATATAAAAACTCTATAACCACAGCTAAAACTTATCCTGGAGCAGATGTTAACTCAGACCACAATCTGTTAGTGGCTGACGTGAAAATAAAATTAAAAAGAATTGAACTCTTGTAGAATGCTACAAAACAAAGAAATAAAAAACAAATTAAAAAATAATGTGAATGTTAATATGCAAAAAACATTAACTGACAGCAAACAAATTATGGATGTAAATAAAAAGTGGTATAATATAAAAAACAATTTACTTAAACCAGCTCAAGAAAGTTTAATACAACATAGGTCAGAGGCTAAAAAAGGGTGGATGCCAGAAGAAATACTACTACAGATGGAAGAAAGAAGGAAATATAAAGGAAAATATCTACAGAAGTATAAAGAAATACAAGGACAAAATCAAAACAGCTAAGGAAATCAATTTGATGAAACAATGTAAAGAGATGGAAGAACTAGAAATAAATTACAATATGAGAAATATGCACAAAAAAATAAGAGAAGTGACTACAATGGATCGAAATAGAAAGCAAGGATACATAAAAGGCAAAAAAGGAGTACTACTAATAGATTTACCAGAGAAATTAGGACGATGGGAGGAGTACGTTAGAGAACTTTTCCAAGATGAAAGAGGTGAAATGCAGAAAATACAAAAATTAAATTTTTTAAATCCTTTAGAGAGACAGAAGATGACGATAGATGAAATCAAATATGCTATCAAAAACTCTAAAGACAATAAGGCAGCTGGATTAGATGAAATACCAGTCGAACTGTTAAAACTAGTGGAAGAGGATAACTTGGAAGTATTGGCAGATTTATTCAACACGGTGTACGATACGAATGAAACCAATGATCACACTGTAGAAATAAACAGGCGAATACAGATTGCCAGATCAGCATCTATACGAATGAAGCCACTCCTAACGTGCGAAAATCTAAATTTGAAGATCAGACTACGTACCATTCGCTGTTATATATTTTCAATAGTACTATATGAAGCTGAGACTTGGACATTAAAAAAATGCAATGTAAAAAGAATCGAGGCTTTCAAACTCTGGTTTTACTGCAGAGTATTAAAAATATCATGGACTGATAGAATTGGGACTAAACTGGAGAGGTTTGGTAAACAAACAGAAGTAATCACCACTACATATACAAACCAGAAAACTGGAATACCTAGGCCACGTGATGAGGGATCCAAAATATGACATTTTGAGATTCATAATACAGGAAAAGATTCAAGGAAGAAAATCTGTTGGCCGAAGGCAGAACTCATGGTTAAAGAATCTACGTGATTGGTATCAATGCAGATCGATTGATTTGTTTAGAGCAGCAAGTTCTAAAATAAAAATAGCCATTATGATTGCCAACCTCCGTAGGGAGACGGCACTCTAAAGGCGCGTACAAACCTACAAACGCATGCGGTGAGCAGCCACGAATACACATACGTGTGCAAGTGCGGACGACGCTTTCGTAACCACTCGCCGCATGCGTTGCTTCTAGCGAATGACTTGAGCACACATGCTGCGAGCCAAAGTGGTGTCGGTTTTTTCGCACACATCAAAGAAACATACGTGTGCATTCGCGCTCAGTTTAGACGGATAGCGTGGGGATTTGTTCCGTTTGTAAGATAAGTTCGGATTTATTGAGTTTTATTTATTTTAGGTATTTATATGTAAAATGGAGTGGTCAAATAAACAATGTTTGCAATTATTAGATTTGTATGAAGAAAACCGTACATTATGTTATCAGTAAACGTTCCTTAACAGGTACGGCTTTTCTTAAGACTGTGTCGTTTTTCTGTATTACGGGGCCTATATTATTTAAAAGTCTTCTACTGACATACGTGTAAAATTTTGAATTTGTCTAGTATTAGGTTCTAACGCCAAATCTACTGATAAATCGGACTTCATTTGTAGGTTTCTTCTTTTAAATAAATGCATCGTCCACCATCGCCTATTTTTCCTTCGATTTTTCTTTTCTAATGAACTAATAACCACAAACGCGGCACTAACCATAAGCAGCTCCTCAGACATTTTTTCACGAATGAATGGAGCGCCTTGAGCACGCATACATATGCAGTGATTTATAATTTTTACGAATACTCTGAGCGCTAATGGTTTGAGTACGCACGCATATGCGTGGCTTCTCACCGCATGCGTGTGCTAGTCTGTATGCGCCATAAGAAGAAAAGCAGAAGTTTGCGAAGCTCGTTTTGAGTCAGCTAAGCATGTTTGTCAAAATGGCCGCTTGGTGTCGCTGTTTAATACCAACTTAAAATATAAAAATTAAGAAAATTATTAAGAGGATATGGATTTAAAAATTTTATTTAAATGTAATTAAAGAATTATTGAAGGGACGGTCTCGTTACAACGTTCAAAAATGTGCTAAATTACTTAAAGGGTATTAATTTTATAGATAACTAACATTAATATTGTAAAGATTTGCTTTGCGGTAATAACCTGTGGATTGATAGTACTTTGTAAATAAAAAAGCATTAAAATAAAATATAAGAACAAAAAATCTTTAATATATAACATACTCTACATAGAAATCCTTTATTAATATACGTAACAATCGGATATATTTCTTAGAAACTAACTTTTCATAGGCATTAAACATTTCGTAATTTTTTCAACATCTTCGCAAGCACTGATCTTTCCCACCGCTTCGAGACAAACGGTCAGCGTTTTTCGTTGATCAGCACTGAGATTATGCTCATTGGCTACATCTAATAATTTATCTAACACAACGTTTCCGTCTGCGTCAAGCGATCCTTTTTTTTCATGTGCACATTTAAAGAAGCAATACACGTTATGGTCCAAAGTTACGGGACGCTTCGATATTGCTTCGAGAGTAGTTCCTGACGATTCAAGGCATTCTTCAAAACCAGGTATTTTCGTCGGATCCATAACAGCGGATAAATGGGAAACCTAAAATAACAGAACTAATTAATTAAAATGACCAACTAGTATACTCATTTCCATTATTATTAAACAATACAATAATTTTTATTTTTATTTAGTTGCTCATTTAGTTGTTTTTAGCTTTTAGATTTTATTAAAATAAGAGTAACGTACTGGGGACTTATAATAGGACATTATTCAAATGCTTAAAACCGGTAGCCGAAAATGTACTACCATTAAAATAGTATATTACTTTATGAGGCGGAGAAGCATGACTTTTCTTGACGCGCCCGATATTACGCGCCGAACGAAGTGAGGCGCGTAATAGAGGGCAAGTTAAGAAAAGTCGCTTCTTTGCCGAATAAAGTATACTATTTTTTCTTCAAACGTAGCAATTTTCAACCATAAATAGTACATTTCATACGCTATTTTTACTCGAAATTAACTGTGACAACTATCAAAGTCGTCTAGATGTTAGAAACTAAAATAATTAAGTCGTCGGTGGAATTTGCGTCTCCCTGGTTACAGTTGTTTGGCAGTTGTTTGCAATTATTAAAGACAGCTTATTGTTGTTGCAACCACAAGCGCAAATTTAGTGCCAAAATGGAAAACCTAAACGAAATTGAGTCCGCGGCTAATGATGCAGTAGCACGTTTGGGGCCCTCCAAGTCCGGAATAAAGTATCGGTTAGCGTACAAGTACTTCCAAGAGTGGTGCGATACAAGAGGAGTACGGCAAGTTACCGAAGATGTTTTACTGGCATATTTTAATATAATGGAAAATGAAAATAAATGGAAATCTTCTACGATGTGGTCACGATACTATATGATAAAATCCGAGTTAGTTATTAGAAAAAATGTGGATATAAGCAAATATTTAAAGTTACGTGCCTTTCTGAAAAAAACAGCGAAGGATATACTGCAAAGAAGTCTAAAGTTTTCACTAAAGACGAGTTTGATAAATTTTTGTTTGAAGCGCCAGATAAGTTGTATTTAGGATTAAAGGTAAAAAAAATTATATTACAAAGCATGTAGTATACTCTACTAAATTATAAAAATATTTCAGATTGTTTTGTTAATTGGGTTTACCGGCGCCTGTCGATGCGACGAAATGGTAAAAATGAAGACTGTGGACATTGAGGATAAAGAAAATGTATAAATTATCAAAATCCCAGACAGTAAAACACGACAAATTAGATCTTTCACGATAATTGGTCAAAACTACATTAAACTGTATAAAAAGTATGCATCACTGCGGCCTGAAAATTTCACAGAAAACCGATTTTTTATCAAGTACCAAAATGGAAAGTGTTACCGAAGCGTCATGGGAATACATTCGATCAGCGCAGTAGCCCAAAACGTAGCTAGTTATTTAAATTTTAACGATGGAAGCGCATACACGGGTCACTCTTTACGACGAACTTCAGCAACACTTTTAAATGATGGAGGCGCAAATCTAGAATGCCTCAAACGACATGGGGGCTGGAAATCAAGCACGGCTGCCGAAAGATATATAGAGGATTCAATAATAAATAAGAACGATAATGCTCAAAAAATTTTAAACCCTCATGATTCGCCAACATCGGGAATAATTGCTGAAAGTTGTTCTCGACCATCAGTATCATCAACAATTACCAATGCGTATCAAGAGTCGGGAACATTTTTGCACGGTTTCAATTTTGAAAATGCCTCATTAACTAATTGTACTTTTAATATTACTATAAATAAAAATGATGTTTAATTGTTGTTAATGACATTTGTGTTATTGCTTTGTGACATGTTTCATATTGTTGCCATGACAATATTTTCCCTCCGCCGCGCCGTAAAGAAATGGGAAAAAAACTGCTGCCGGCGGAGACATCAAACTTTGACAGGATCAAGTTAGATAAGTAATGTCATCATTATTTAAAGTTTGAAGAAAAAATAAATTACCGAACGATTGCCGGTGTAAGCAATCCCCCACTTACTGACCAACGGCTTTGGGCGGATGAGTTGGTAAGTGGTAGGACACTCTTTTGTCCTGAGGTTGTGAAATCGGCCTCGAAGACAGATGAACCAAAGATTTCATCAACGGCATAAGGATAGAGAAGCACAAGTAGGGCAAACACTCAATTAAAGATTCACAGCGATACACCCTATTCAATCAATCATGGCAATGCTCAATAATAAAATTAATTTTAGTCTCCCGGGAGGACAGTTTTGGGTTTACCAAAAGATAATAAATTGAAGTGCAGAAAGAATATCAAGATCTGCACATGGAATGTCAAAACTTTATACAAAGCAGGAAAAATCCACAATGCAATACAGGAGATGAAAAGAACGCATATTGAAATCATGGGAATAGCTGAAATGAAATGGCCAGATTCTGGAGAAACGCAAATAAAAGATCACAAGGTATATTACTCGGGAAAAAGTGATGGATCACATGAATATGGAGTCGGAATAATCCAATCACCCAAGGTTGCCAAATGCGTTACTAACTTTACATCAATATCAGAGAGAGTGATGTTACTACAAATAGAAGCTAACCCCATTAATATCAACATCATCTAAGTCTATGCTCCCACTGCAGACAAAGGGGAGGAAGAAGAAATTGAGTTCTATCAGAACATTAACAGTATCATACAGAAAATTCCTCGATCGAAAGTTCTCATCATTATGGGCGATGTTAATGCCGAGATTCTAGCTGAAGATAAGACACAGTACATTGGAGCACATGGACTTGGAGTCAGAAACGAGAGAGGAGACCTCCTAGAAAAATTCGCAGAAGACTTAGAACTAGTGACCACCAATACATTCTTCCAAATACCACCTCGCAAGCTGTAAACGGGGAAATCCCTTAAGACAGACCCTGGAGACAGACCACGTTCCACTGGTGGGAGTATTTCGAGTCAAACTCAAATTAATGCAGAAAAGAAAAGCACAATCATACGACCTACGTATTCTGAAAGACCTTGATACGAGGATGAGAGTCCAAGCCACGTTAAACGAGCCAGTGACTGCAATTAGACACGAATCGAACGAAGAATGAAACGACCAAACATATTACTGAAATGGTGCAGAATGTAAAGGATAAACACTTAAAGACAGATAGATTAACGAAAAAGAAATCATGGATCACA
The DNA here is from genome assembly GCA_918026665.1 of Diabrotica balteata. NCBI lineage: Eukaryota > Metazoa > Arthropoda > Insecta > Coleoptera > Chrysomelidae > Diabrotica > Diabrotica balteata. The sequence goes on from OU898278.1 coordinate 32,974,354, forward strand.
GATGAGATCCTGAAACTAATGGACGAGAGAAGAGAAGCCAAAAGTTACCCAGACAAATATAAACCCATAAATATATTAATAAGAACGAAAATCAGAGAAGCGAAAAAAAAAAGAAGCAAGGGAAAAATGCGAAGAAATTGAGACTCTGCAGTCAAATTACGATAGTAATAATGTAAATAGGAAAGTTAAAAAACTCACAGGGGGACTAAGATGAAGGCAGAATGGAAATATAACTGATTCTGACGGAAACATCATCTTGGACAAACAGTGTAAAATAAGAACGTGGAAAAAATATCTAGAAAAACTATTTGAAGACCAAAGAGATAACATCTTTGAGCTAGAAGAAGAGGTAAATAATCGACCAAGAATATTACAGCAGGAAGTTTATTTTACATTTACACAGTTAAAAGTTGGCAAAGCGGCAGGCCCTGATAATATACAAGCAGACCTACTTAAACTAATGGACAACGAATCAATAGCAATAATAGCAAGATATTCAACAACATATACAACTCTTGAGAAATACAGCAAGCTACAGAAAACAAAACAGGAGCTAAAAAATGCGAAGATATAAGAACCCCCCCCCCCCCCCCCAACCAATTCGGGCTCACAAATGCTAATGTTATTAGAGAGGCTTTATTGTCAGTACATGTCTTATTCCAGAGATGCAGAGACGTCAATTGCGACATATACGCATGTCTAGTTGATTACGAGAAAGCGTTTGATCGAGTACAGCACCCAAGATGATGTAAATACTAAAAGAAACAGGAATTAACAACCGAGATCTGAAAATAATTAGAAATCTTTACTGGAATCAAACAGCAAATCTAAGAGTTGAAGGTGAACACACTGACTTTGTGAAAATCAAGCGTGAAGTGAGGCAAGGCTGTATTTTGTCTCCTCTAATCTTCAATCTGTACTCTGAAAGAATATTTATCGAAGCTTTGCATGGAACTGAAAAAGATATTCTACTAAATGGTTACCAGCTAAACAACATCAGATATGCAGATGACACCATAGTATTTGCGATCAACTTAGAAAACCTACCAGTTCTTATGAATAAAATCACGTATTACTGTCAACAATATGGACTAAATATAAACATTAGAAAGACAAAGCTTATGAAAATTAGCAAGAAAAGGATAACAGAAGGTCAACTCTACTTCAACCAATCTCCTGTAGAAAGAGTAACACACTACACCTACCTCGGTACCATAATAAATAAACCGATTGCCGATTAACAACAATAGCATATACACTTTGTCATTTGCAGATGATCAACTAGTGATAGTACAAGATTATGAAGATATTGAGTATATGACTCGAAAAATAATCGAGGAGTATAAAAAATGGGGACTTAAAATCAATATCCAGAAAACCGAGTATATGTGTATCGGCGGCAAACAACAGGACCTCATATAAAAAGGTAGAGAAGTTATCAAACATTGCAACACATGTAAATATTTAGGTATGATCATCATAAAAGAAGGCTACGTAGACGACACAATTGGAGAAAAAAACAACCAATCAAGAAAAGCAATTTCCTTCCTCAATAGTATCCTTTGGGATCAATTAATCTCTAATAACAACAAGCACAAGATATAATATAATGCAATCAATAAAAGTATAATTACATACAGTAGTAAAGTATGGCAAATAAAGGAAAGATACAAGAGAAAACTGATAACAAGGCAACGGAAATGGATTTCTGGAGACGTTCAGCCTGAAAATCTAGACTAGAAAGAGTAACAAACAACAGAATAAGAGAAATGATGAAAGTAAAACATACAATAGTAGACGATATTGGTACCCAACAAGTCAGATGGTATGGTCATGTACAGAGAAGATCTGAGGAACGTCTCCCAAAACAAGTCTTAATGTGGACCCCTCACGGTAGAAAAAAAAAAAGGAAGACTCCGCCTTGGAGTTGGAGAAAGGAGATCAATAGAGAAATGAAAGACAGGGACATAGAAGAAGACTTATGGATGAATCGAGAGGAGTGGCAACTGGGTATAGAAAGTAGGAGAAGACTTAGGACAACGTTTTAAACCGATCTATTTATATGAACAAAACCGAAATATTTTATAAATTTTATTAAGGTTAACCGCTGATAATGATGATGACTATTGATTGTGCATTACAAAGTAAATAATAGTGCTATTATTGATTATTATAATATAGGACCACTTACGCATATTGTGAGAGTTACCGCTAATAAGAAAATTGTTTTCGCCATCGTGCAATTTACTAAATTTGTTTTTCATACTTATAAAAAGCAAAACATATTTATATACATTCGATATTTTGCAATTGATTTCATTCAAAATAATTATTTTGTCGTTTGCATCCGTAATTTTTATTTCAAGTAATATAATTTATATAATTTTCAATTTTATTATAATATTTATCTAATTAAATTCGTTATTTTTTGTCGGATAGATGTGTTATGTAAACAAGGCAGATCTTTTGTATCGAATAAAATTGTTAAATATGATAATTTGACACTTAATTAAATAAGTTTATTATTTTTTTATTTTTTTCTCCCCGTGTATTTCAAACGAAGTTTTACCCTCTAGCTTTACTATTAGTTTTACTACTATTTTTACTGATATGCGCTGTTTGTGATTATTCTAGTCCATTTTCCTGTCTTTGATGAATTTGTTGCTTTAAGACACATTTTAATTAGAGCTTTCTCCAATTACCTTCGGTGTATTACAGTCTAACCACTGTTTTATACAGGGTGGTCCTTAAGTAATCATACAAAAAGAAACCGCAGATTCTATACTTTAAAATATTACGATTTAAGCCAACTTTAATAAAATATTGATATTAAAAAACATACAGGGTGTTAAAGTTGAAATTTAAAATTTTATTTTTCGCTATACCTTTCATGTTTGTAAACATTTATGTATAAAAATTTATAGCTGGGTACTATTTAATACCGGGAATTATAATATGATGCACACTTTGATATAGCTAATAGAGGGCGCCACATATGCCACATACGTGACATACATTTGCACTTAACTTTTTTGTTCTTTAAGTTACCGGTATTTTTGATAAAAAATATTAAAGATACATTATTTTAACAAAAAAAAGGTATACCTGTTAACAACTTCAAAGCTCAACAGTTCTCGAGAAAATCGTATTTTACAAATCAACTGCATAATTCAGATTTAATGCAATTACTCCAGGAAATGAAAGAAAAATATATAAAAACATCAATACTTCTGAATTTTGTTATAAAATATGTTTAATAAAGTCAATAGTTAAAGAAATATTAAATAAAATAAATATATCAGCAGGATAATTAATAATAGGATTTCATAAAATAACAGAATAATTGGATTGTACAACCTTTTACGTTTTGTATTAAATTAAAGTCATATTCAAAACATTTTATTTACAAACCAAATTAGGAAATAGTTAAACGAAATAACATTAAACTTTTTGTCAAAGTAAGTGTTGGATATATCCACCATTTTCTTTAATTCATTTGTCAATACATTCCATAAAATATCGTCTCATATTAAATAGCATCATTGGTTCTAAAGAAACTGCTGCAGTATTTATTATAGTTGTTTTAAGTATAATAATAGGTAATTTTTTGAAATTTTTATAAATTAAATAATTATATTATTATCTCACCACAAGAATATGACTATCACGAACAATCCAACGTCCAGGAAAATGTATTTAAATACTGTCTCACTCCGCTTTCTCTGTAATGTAATGGTGTACCATCTTGTAGAAACTACATATTTCGCCTTAAGTTTGATGACAATTCTTCCAATAAATCAATAATATCATTTTATAAAAAATATAAATAAATCTCACCATTCAAATTGAAAGGTAATTCGCATATCCGTAAAATATCATTCAAAAATCATATTTAAAAGGCATGTCCTATGGTTTGGAACCATTGATAATTATTTTTTACGGATATGCGAATTACCTTGCAATTTGAATGTCGAGATTTATTTATATTTTTTATAAAATGATTTTATTGATTTATTGGAAAAATTATTATCAAATTTAAGGCGAAATATGTGGTTTCTACAAGATGGTACACCATTACATTACAGAGAAAGCAGAGTGAGACAGTATTTAAATACAACTTTCCTGAACGTCGGATTGTTCATGGAAGTCATATTCTTGTGGTGACATACACTAGGGTGCAAAATTAACCGGACACTTAGATTTTTTTGTTTTTTGTTGGTGTGTAGATCAAAACTGGTTTATTTTGATTGAATTGTATTTTATGCCATATTAGCGATAACGTTTTCTTCTTGTTTGAACCTGTTTAGATGTATTGTGCAAACAGCAACACTTTTATACATGCGTTTTGTTATTAATGTGAAATAGTGGCTGTAGGTTTTTGTATTGTCTCCTATTTAAAACTCACCTTAAAAAAATTATGACACCGGAAGAAGAAGCCCCAGCTGTTGCTTTACAGAATGATGGACGGAGCATTTGTTACGTGGTAAATGCTTTAGAAATTTCTCGAAGTACAGTGTTTGATGCAACACAAAGATTTCGGGAAACAGGACAATACACCAGGAGGTCAAGTCAAGGCAGACGAAGAACCATAAGTTAAGTTGAAGATCGCTTTCTTAGGTTACACGCGTTACGTGGTCGTACATTATTAGCATCAGTGCTTGTTCGATGATTAAAACACGTCAATAGAGACACAGTTTCTATTGGTACTTAAGGTCCAGAATACCTGTCAAGGGACCTCTATTAACAGCAGATCATCGAAGGCAACGTTTACACTTCGCTCGCAAACAGCTTAATCAGATGGACGGCCTAGAATATGGAGAATAGCTGTTGAACGTTTCTAACAATGTTGTCTTACACCGAGAGTTCAATTCGGTGGAGATGTTAAAATGGTGTGGGTAGGCATTTCCCTAGAGAATAAGCATTCAGAACTTGTTACAATTCAAGGGGGCAATTTGAACGACATTTGAACCATTTGTTGGAGAAAACTTTCGTCTGATGCAAGATAATGCTCGCCCACACATCGTAAGAATTATAGGGGATTACTTTAATTTAGGTGGGATTCGTTTATTACCATGGCCCCAAGTAGTGCAGACTTAAATCTAAAAAAACATGCATGGGATATTCTGGAATGACGTATTCGACATGACCATGGTTATTTTGAAACCATGAATGATTTAGAGCAAGCAGTTCGTGAAGAATGGGAGCAAATCCCTCAAGACTCAGACTTTGCTGCCTTAATCCGAAGTATACCTGATCGAATGAGAACTGTAATTATTGCTCGTAGATCATGGGGATAATACACTCTACGAAATATGTCACCAACATAGAGGTACTCCAAAGAATCGGAAAGGAGAAAGAAATCGTGAATACAATTAAACAAATAAAGCTTGAATATCTAGGCCACATATTGAGACACGATAAGTACTGTTTGCTCGAATTTATTGTCCAGGGAAAAATAGACAGTAAGCGAGGGCCAGGCAGGAGAAAACACTCGTGGCTCCAAAATCTGCAGAAGTGGTTCGGGCTCACATCAGTCGAACTATTCAGAAGCGCCGCAAACAAGATCAGAATTGCCATGTTAATAGCCAACGTTCGCAACGGACAGGGCACTTGAAGAAGAGAAGAAGATTTGAATATATTTTATATTAAAATTAAGCTCGCATTTTGTTTAGTCTAGAGTATAATAGAGCTAATCGTTACAAGACTCTTTTGATTGTATTCTGGCGGTTTCTGGACAGGATTTATAAGGGTGGTATTTCTATTTGTTCCCAAAGTTTTCGTTAGAGAATGCTGTTCTGTAATACACATACAAGATAAGTATCCTCGCTTCTCCCCACCCTTTTATCCATTATTTACGAAATGGAGAAGAAATAATCTGTTGTGTATCAACCTGCACTAACTCCTGATTGTTATTTTGCTTATTAGATTATAAACAAAACGCGTATTTGATTGCATATTATTTAATTTATTTGCTCATTGAACATAAAAATTTTGTAATTAATATAATATAAACATTGCATATGAATTATATAGACCAATAAAAATTAAATTTTAGCAAAAGCTTTAAAACAATCATGCATTTTTACAATATCGTCGCAGTTAGTTACTTTTCCCAGAGCTGTTATACAAGTTGAAATTGTCTTAATTTGATCTGCTGGCACTTCAATACCGTGATAAAGCTTCAAAATTCTGAATATTTCTTTTGGCTTATACATGCCTGTGGCATCAATAGCTCCTTCTTTTTTCATTGCGCAAAAGAAGAAACACTTGCTTTCGTGGGTCATTTTCTCTGGTTTCGGTGTAAGATCTTCCGATGTGGCTCCTGAAAGTTTGATACATTCTTCGAAGTATGGAAGTTTGTTTAGAGCTGGATTTTGAGCTGCAGTATTAAAAATCTACAAAAGAAAACATATTGTATTTTTAACGAGATTACTATAATATTTCAAAATAAATATTAAAACCCCAATGCAATATACAAAGAAAATAGGAACAAAGTTAAGACTTTGAAAAAGTTAAAGTACTTGGACACTAACACAAAAAAATGTTTGCAGACTTTAAGAAAGTCAACAAGACATTAAAGCAGCAGTACTAGGAATAACCATTTTCTTCTTCTTTCTTCTTTAACTAATGTAGTAATTCTCATCCAATGCTTGCCCAAGGTGTTATTATCCGAAGTGGAAGTGAAAGTGAAAGCGGTAAGTGAAACGTCAATAAACTTACTTTAACCTTTAATTGTGGCTTCATCATCATCACTGGCTCGACAACCCTGTTTGGGTCTTGGCCTGTTCAAGGATTCTTCTCCATTCTGACCTGTTTCGTGCTTTTTTTTCCAGTTTTTAATTTTTAATGTTGTTATATCATTTTCTATTTGTTCTACGTATCTCAGCTTCGGTCTTCCTCTTGTTCTTTTTCCTACTGGCACTTGTTTGAATATTTTTTTTGGTATTTCGCCTTCTTCCATTCTTTCCACATGTCCAATCCAACGTAGCCTTCCTATTTTAATGAATGTTATGATATCCGGATCCTGGTATATGTTGTATAGTTCAAAGTGATACCTTCTCCGCCAAATCCCGTTTTCTTTTGTGCCCTTATATATGTGTCGCAAGATTTTTCTTTCAAAGGTGGCTAATAACGTTTCCTCCCTTTTAGAGAGTGTCCAGGTTTCTGAACCGTATGTGAGTACCGGTCTTATTAAGGTTTTGTATATTTGGCATTTTGTTTTTCTGGAGACGTTATCTGATCTTAGTTGCCTAATTAAGCCACCAGAGAATAAACATGCGCTATCCCAACTAGTCAGCAATCTTACAATTTTGGCCAATAAACGCATAAGCGCTCAATACTCCACAGTTAGGAATGGAACTAGAGGTAGAAAGAGTAAAAATAAAAAGAATGTCGAGAATGGTAATCACGAAAGCCCATACAAAAGAAATCAAAAGGTAAACCAATAAAGAGATGGATTGTCAGCGTATATACAGATTTACAAAAAATAATATTGAGAATTTGAACAAAAAATTAGGCAGAAGTAAACGGAGGGAAGTGCTTAAACAATTTTCGAAATGAATATAAGAAATATTAAATGTATTTTATATAATTAAAACAAAATATTGATAGTAATTGTAATGGTAAACGTAAACTTTTCAGGCTTACTGAATTTTATAAATATTAAATAATTTATGTTATACCAATTAATATAATCTATTAATTGAACCAAAACCGTTTACTCTTAACTTGTAAGACAGTAATGATAAACATTTATTAAAAAACACAGAAGTTAAAACACTTAACACTTGTATTTTATTATAAAAACACATAGTTAAAACTTTTTAAAAAAGTCTCGTCAAAATTTATGTACTATACTTGAGAATCAAATTTGTAGGCAGTAAATTCTCCAAACTGTTATTGTGATAAAACGACAACATCGATGCCAGTTTGTGATGATAGATATTCTAGCAGTTTATAATTTAATTATTGACATCCAGCAAAATTATCATATTGTTTTGTTTTTGTTAAGTTATCTAATAAAATGTATTTAATAACATCAATATGTATGTATAATACAGTAGAACCTGCTTAATTCGAACTTCGTTAATTCGAAATCTTCTTTAATTCGAATTTTTATTCTGGTCCCTAGCATTTCCTATATAAGTAATGTTAAAACGTCGTGGATAATTCGAACTTTTCTACAAGTTAAAAATGCCAATTTCATGCTGGAAATTTCCGCTAAAAGAGGTAGTATTATTTTCTATTCAAACAAGATAGGGATAAGAAAATTCCAGTGAGTGGTCCCCTTATAAGAAGCAAAGCTGAACAATTTGCTATTGAAATGGGGAAAAACAATTTTAAGGCGAGTACAGGGTAGTAACTCTTCTAATTGGTGCAAACATGGACGGTCAGAAAGACTGCCTCTTCTGATGATCTTTTCGAGAACTGGCTGAAAAAATTAGACAAAAAGTTCATAAAAGAAAAAAGAAAAGTTATTTTGTTTATTGACAATTGTACAGCACACACCACTATCCCACTGATGGAAAATGTTAAAATTATTTTTTTTTCCTGCTAACATGACTTCAGTTCTCCAGCCTATGGACCAGGGTGTCATAAAAAAAATAGTCTATTTTCATTAATTGTAACAAATATGTATTCTTATTTTCAATAAATTTTTTGAGAAAAAAATGTTTTATTTTTTTTTTCATGATGCCTTCTCACTGGGAATTTTTTTATCTGCCGGTTGTTTCGGCTAAGATTTGGCCAAAAATACCAATGAGAAAACCTGCAAATGATAAAAATCGACAATAATTGACCATTTTTTATAGCTTGCAAATGCTTTAATTGGTATTCTGCCCTAATTTTGTTGGTCCATTTTTTTCGGTTGACAAAATTCGGGCACAAATAGTAACGAAAACATCTGCAAGCGATAAAAATGGTCAACTATTGTTGATTTTTATCATTTGTATATGTTTTTGTAGGCATCTTTGTTTTTTGTGGATATGTTTTTAATTCGAATTTTTGGATAATTCGAATTTTTTAACGGTCCCTTGAGGTTCGAATTATCCAAGTTTCACTGTATTATATTTATATACAATATTTATATGTATATAGAAAACATCTTAAGTACGATAATATTCTTTGTAAAAGTCATACATGACAACATGGTATTCTAGGACCGGTAGAAAGGAATAGTAGATCAACGTTCTCATAATATAAAGAGAGATAAATTGCTCATTGATTTCCTAATGGAGCATTCAGTAGCGTATCGTTCACTCTGTTGCAGTGAATTTTAAAAATGAATCTTAATATATTATGGTATGAGATTTATATTTAACTTTAAAAGTGAATACTTCTTATCTCAAAAAAACGACTTTCAAATTCCATAATTTTGTACAAAACATACGAGACAAAGAAATTTTCTATTACATTTAATGACAAACTATAACTTTTATTCATGACATTTTTTATTTGTTACAAAAATTAATTATCGAAAAGGCAGGTAGAGAGCAAGTATTCATTTTATTTGAAGAGCAAAATATATTGGTGCAAAACGTACTTTAGTTTGAAAACTAGGTTAACAAAATAAACTTACTTATATACGAAAGGAATCTTGATAAAATGGTTCGACCTCAACAGGTCAACAAGTCAAAATATTAATCATCGTATGAAGACGACTCGTCGGCCAATGAAGAGCTATCGAGATCACTATTATTTACATTGATAATTCTAAGTCACACATTCCATATTCTTCTTTTATAGTGTGTCTTATACAAATTTTTCAAGATTTAGGTGTGATATTTTGTATGGCAGTAGCTAACAAGCACTTCACCTCCTCCATTTTAAAACTCAAGTTTTCTCTTGCCACTTGGTTTTTTATTTGAGCCTATATAAGCTTGATAGTTGATTATACAAGGGAAACTCCAGGGCAAGAGAAGTGTAGGAAAAAGAAGAATTTTATGGTTACGTAACTTGAGGGAATGGTACGGATGCACATCAATTGAACTATTCAGAGCAGCAGCATCTAAGATTAGAATAGCCATGATGATTGCCAACCTCCGTCGCGGAGATGGCACGTGAAGAAGAAGCTTGATAGGGTTCAGCTCACAATGATATGGAGGGAGGCGATGTAAAATTATGTTGTTTGCACGAGCCATTTCATTGACTTAATATTTCTTGAAAGCGGGTATATGTATACTCGCTAGGTTTAATAATTGTACTTTCAACATGTTGTCATCGAATGGTATATTTTTTTGAGAGAGCCAGTTGATTATTTCACCTTTTCGCCAGGCAGTCGTTGATGATGGCTCCAACCGTCGACTGTGCTATGACGCATTGCCCATAACAACGACAGAATTTGCTTCAAGGTTTGGTAGAATATTTGAAAATCATCCTTCGAATCTTTGAGCGTCCATTTTCTTATGGTAATCGTTGGTTTTCTTGGATTATAGCATAACGTTTTCGATCTGAACAGATCATCCTCAGTGCCTTATGTAGTTGAAGCTATCAATAAAGTTGTGGCTGTGACCTCCATATATGGGTTTACATCATTCCAAATTTTAAATTTTAATTATGTTGTGACTCTAGGTCGATGACAATGGATAAAATTTTATTACTTTAAGGACTACAAACGACACAGACCAACTGGCTGAGGTAACAGGAATATAATTTAAGAAGACAGCTAAACGTGACTAGGTATACGTGTGTTCCGAGACTAATGTAATTTTTTTAATTGTAAAAATTATAAAATTTATTTTGTTGTAATAATAGCTAATATCTGATTAATGATCCTGTAGTTAAAATTTTAATTTGTTTAAATGATAAAATTTATTGTCTTAAATCTGCAAATCTCTGTTATTGAAAAAGAAATGAGTTATTAAATTAGTGGAATTAATGTTTAAGGTTGAATTTATGACATCATAAGTGGTAAGAAAAATGATAAAGGTAGAAAATGAAAGGAAGTGATGTGGTACTATCCACATAATAGTGTAGAAAGGGTATAAAAAAAAATTAGTATAAACTAAAAGAATAAGTTGAAATCCAATGAAATGGAAGTAAAAATATTTTTGATTGGATAATGGTGGTTTCTTAGCAACGGTAAGGGACCTATTGTGTAAATCTCTGGGAGTTAAAAATTTAATTAGTAAAATGAATAGTCTGTTAAAAAGTTTTATGAGATATGATAACAGAATATGATATTTTAACTATTATTATATTTTAGGTTTTGATAGTGTTAATATAATTATTAACACCATTGTGAAGTATGTTGAATGAATATAAATGGAGCTGAGAATGAATGAATGAAAATATTAATATAGGAAAGAGGAAATGTGAAATGTTTATAGGTGTGTAAATATGTATTAGAGAAAGAATAAAATAATAAATAATAGAGACTATATGTTGAGTTAACTGTGAGAGGATTAGATTATCTGAGTAGGTTAAGAGAAATCGGTATACAATCCGATTATTCGTATATATCCGTATATTCCGTGTATACAATCTCCTCGGTACCACCGAGGAGATTGTATACACGGAAGGCACCAGCAGATAAACCCCATAACGTAATTAGAAACCAGATAGATTATATATTGGTAAATAGAAGATTCAGAAACAGTTTTAAATCTGTCAAAACATATCCAGGAGCGGACATTGAATCTGACCACATACCTTTAGTGGGAGTCATGGATGTGAGACTGAAGACAATAAAGAAAAAGTCTAGACCTAACTACGACATGACAGCCCTGCAACATCCGGAAGTTAAAAAACAAGTGGGGGAATATATTAACAACCAAGTTAAACAACTAAAAGAAGAAAATAACGCCCAACGTGAAATCAATCAATTCGAAGAAATAATTAAGAAAACTAAACAAGATCTGCTAAAACCAAACAAAGAAACAAAGAAGAAATCTTGGATGACTCCAAAAATCCTTCACTTAATGGAACGCAGAAGGTTAATTAAAGGAAATAAAGATGAGTATAAAAAAATGCAGGCTTACATCAGAAGAAAAATAAGAGAAGCTAAAGAAAAAAAAGCTGTAGAGAAATGTAAAGAAATAGAAAGACTACAAGCCAAACATGACAATTTTAATGTACACAAAAAGTTAAAAGAAATATCGGGTACTTTTAAAAAGCGAACACAAATGAAACTCATAGACACCAACGGAAAATTAATCATTGACACCCAAGAGATGAAAGACAGATGGGGAATATATTTGGAGACACTTTTTCAAGACCAAAGAACGGATTATAGGCATCCATTTTCAGAGAGGATGACGGGCCCGGACATACTTAAATCCGAGGTAGAAGAAGCAATAAAACGGATGAAAAGCAGGAAAGCTGTAGGGCCTGATAATATCGAAGCTGAATTTTTAAAACTTTTGGAGAAAGAAGGAATATTTTGGATCACGTCAGTCTTCAATAAAATTTACAATACAGGAATCATTCCTGATAAATGGCTAGAATCAGAATTCATAGCGATACCTAAAAAACAGGGGACTAAAAAGTGCGAAGAATATCGAACAATCAGCCTAATAAGCCACATGTTGAAACTGTTTCTTAGAGTCATCCATGGAAGAATTTATAAGAAGTGCGAGGAACAAATATCGGACAGACAGTTCGGCTTCATTAACGCAGTGGGTACCAGAGAGGCACTTTTTGGAGAACAGGTACTGATTCAAAGATGCAGGGACGTTTAATGCGACGTATACGCGTGCTTGATCGACTATGAAAAGGCATTTGACAGAGTTCAACATCAAAAGATGATAAACATTTTAAAAGAGGCAGACCTGGATGACAAAGACCTCAGAATAATTTCAGAACTCTACTGGAATCAGACCGCATACATGAAAATTAACGGAGAAGAAACAGATCACATAAAAATACTACGTGGAGTTAGACAGGGATGTATCCTATCGCCGTTGATATTTAATATGTACTCAGAGAAAAATTTTTAACGAGGCTCTTTACGGAATAGACGAAGGCATCCTTCTAAATGGTGAAAGAGTAAACAATGTTAGATATGCCGACAACACCATGGTGGTAGCAGATAGTTTAGAGGGACTTCAGAGGCTAATGGACAGAATAAACGAGTACAGTCAACAGTACGGACTAAACATTAATACCCACAAAACGAAACAAATGATTATCAGCAAGGAGAATATAAATGGGGCTCATATATACATTAATGGGACGCAGATAGAGCGAGTAAAACAGTATTGTTACCTGGGAACTATTATTAACGAACAGTGGAGCAATTTACAGGAAATAAAGTGCCGCATAGGAAAGGCAAGAACGGTCTTTAACAAAATGAGCGCCATCTTCAAAAGTCACAACATATCCCTTGATACAAAAATGAGACATTTGAGATGCTATGTTTTCTCTGTGTTGTTGTACGGGGCGGAGGCATGGACTCTTAAAGACGCTACTATTAAAAAACTTGAAGCATGTGAGATGTGGCTTTATAGAAGAATGCTAAGAATATCATGGACAGCAAGGATCACGAACAAGAAAGTTCTAGGAAAAATGAAGAAGGAACCAGAGATTGTGTTTACGATCAAACGCATAAAATTGCAACATCTGGGACACGTTATGAGAAATCAGCATCGTTACTCCCTGCTACAGTCTATATTGCAAGGTAAAGTCAAAGGTAAGCGACGACCCGGTAGAAGGAGAATATCATGGCTGCGAAATTTAAGAACATGGTTTAAGAAAACCTCAACGGAGCTGTTTCGAGCCGCAGCGAGCAAGGTTATGATTGCCAATATGATTTCCAACATCCGAAACGGATAGGAACCAGAAGAAGAATGTGTTAATGGGTGATTAATAAGGAAGTTGTTAAATGTTAGCTGCTAGTGGGGTGGTTGGGAAAAGAGAAAACAGAAGCAAAATAAGTAAAAGATGAAATTTAGATGCAATTATTAGAATGTTGATTAAAATTAAGGGAATAGTTGTCGGTGTGTGGGAGTAAAAGGTCTATTTAGGGTAGTTTAACGTTTAACACAATTGGGGCTAGTCCTCATGTCTATGGATATATCAAGGTCCTCATACAAGTCCAAATGTAAAGTATTTCTATCTTGGATGTTATGAATTATTGAAAAATTTAAATTTATTTAAACTTTACCTGTATAAAATAATAAAATAATTCTGTCGTAAAATATAAATATGTATGAGTATACAATTCTGCCAAACTACAAAATATTATCAGGTACTTACAATACAAGCCAGAACAAAAATTTTAACTACAAGATGTATATTCCCCATTTTACTAACAAAATAATTTAATATTTTTACATGCCAAATATATACAAAATAGATAATTCTATACCATTGATTATTTCGTCATTAAATTGTACTTTGAAGGCAAAATTAATTGTCCCCAATTTGTGGCAAATTATAAGAGTAATTTACATGTTTTTAGTTTTTTTTTTGGATACATCAATTAGATAAACCATATCCATTTCACAAAATTACTGCAAGGAAACAACATTAATTGAAAACATTATTTCCCAATTTAAACATTTTTAGAAGGAAGCTCTTAAATGATGCATTTGACACAAGTTTAGGCAAAGTATTCAAAATCAAATTACTGCTTCTCTTATACAAAGGGATATTTTATATACACACATCAAAATAATCTAGGGGACAAAAACAAAATGCTAGATTACAAAAGGATTTCTAATAATTTATTTCAAACATGTTTAATAAAATTATATAAACAATATAAAATAAACATTTTTTCTTAGAATTATCGCAATAGCTCTTAAGAAAATTAAAAGCGAACTCTATAAGTCAAAAAATGGTAACAAAAAAATTAAAAACTAATTTGTTGCCCCTCAACTTCCAAAAAATAGTCTTTTGGTTAAGTTAGTATAATATATGACCTTCACGAATGTTAATTACTGTCCAAAATCTGTAAGGCAAACCCATGATCAGATGGTCAATGTCTTGCTGCGGTATTCTGTTCCGCTCCATTGAAAGGGACTCAAACAGTTGCTGTGTTGTTTGGTTTAATATTTTGTTATAAAATGCGTGTGTCCAATATGTTTTATATATGCTCAACTGGGTTTAAATCTGGTGATTGTGCAGGCCATGGTAAAGGTCATTTCATTATCTTCGAGAAATGTTTGCACGACCCTGGCAGTATGCGGAGGCGCAATGTCGTGTATTAATAGAAATTGGTGACCAACTTTGTGCAAAAGGTACAACAATATGTTCGAGAATAATATCGCGATAGTCTGTTACATGTAGAAACCGTTTCAAACAAACGAAATTGGTTCTTCCACCAAGAGTGATGTCACTTCATATCATTTTACTGCCGCCTTGCTAAACGGTGACCAATCATTCAGCATTTCCAGATCGTCTCTAAATTCTTATTTGTCTTATATTTGGTGTAAATCCAAATCGGAACTCATATGTGAACAACCCACTCATGGCTAACCCAATTTGCGTATTTTTGTGTCCACTAGGCTTTCGATAGAGTCAGACATGAACAAATGATGGAAGTGCTGAAGAGAACAAGAGTTGACGGAAAAGACTTAAAAATAATAGCTAACCTGTATTGGAATCAATTAGCGATACTACGAATAGATGGAGAATATACAGATCAGGATAAAACCTTGAGGGGAGTGAGACAGGGGTGCATAATTTAGCCACTGATATTTAATCTGTACTCGGAGCACATTTTTGAAGAGGCTTTAAAAGATATTGATAAAGGTATCTCAATAAATGGAGTGAAGCTCAATAACCTTCGGTATGCAGATGATACAATAGTGTTTTCCAATACCATAAAAGGGCTGCAAAACTTAATGAACAAAATAACGGAAACAAGTAGAAAATATAAACTGGATATAAACACCAGCAAACCAAGCTAATCATCATCAGCCAGGAAAGCCTAACTGGAACAGATTTGTATGTGAACCAAATGAGAATTGAACGAGTCTCACAATACAACTACTTAACTATAATCAATGAGTCGTGGGACAATACCCAAGAGATTAAATGTCGCATCGGAAAGGCAAAGAGTGCATTCTTGACTATGAGTTCTATGTTCAAGAGCCATGAATCACCCAAGAAACAAAAATAAGGCTCCTTAAATGTTATGTGTACTCAGTGCTTCTGTACGGAGTAGAAACGTGGACATGGAAGGCGGAAACTCTATCAAAACTTCAGGCTTTTGAGCTATGGTCATACAGAAGGATCTTGAAGATACCATGAACAGAAAAAGTTACCAATGAAAAAGTACTGCGGAGGATGAGCACAACTGCGGATTTGGTCCGCAGGACTTTTGCTTTGCAAGGCAGATACGAGCTACTTCAATGCATTTTACAAGATAAAATTGAAGGAAAAGGGCACCAGGACGAAGAAGAATATCCTGGCTTGCTAACCTGAGAGCATGGTATTCAAAGACCTCAACACAGCTATTTCGTATAGCAACCAACAAAGTCATCATAGCCAGAATGATCGCCAACGTTCGGTACGGACAGGCACCTCAAGAAGTGCCCACTGCACATTAACACAGGCTCACTCAATAGGTTAATGCAATAGGTTGACCAATTTGTAGTTTTGAAGACGTCTTCAAATGCTATATGTTAGGAGTACTATAAAAGCTCAAATCAAGACCTTCAAAATCGCAAGTAAATATTTGCTAGTCTGGAGATAAAGGCGCATAGTCCATGCGTTCTAGGAATGAAAGCGCATTGTCACTTTCGTGTGGCGCCACTGTGACTACAACTTGTCTTTTCTTGAGCTGTTAGTTGCACTAAAGAATTCATCGTACCAGTGTGCAATGTATTTAAGTCTGTAATATCGTTAAATTATTGATTAAAAAAATGAGTAAACTTTTTGCAAGTGACTCTATAGACAGTAGTAGTGATGGTTTAGAGAACCTTAAAGAAGAAGACAAAAAAACGGAAAAAATTGGGCGAATAAATGAGGTTGGTAAAAGGCTACGACTACAGAGTCACGTAACTGGGCCAGACTGTAAGTGCAAAAGATATCCTTGCTTTAAAATTGTATCACCTAACGCTAGACAGTCAATAATACGTAGTTTTAATTTACCTAACTACGAGGATGCACAGAATTTATACCTATGCGGTCTTATTACAGTTTTACAAATTAAACAACGGAGGTCAAGAAAAGACTTGACCGACCCAGAAAAATTACACGGTTCAACATATGTTTAGAGTTTGATTTAAAAATGCCGACAAAGTTACTACTGACGTATCTATCTGCGCTAAAGCACAGAATAATAAACAATCAGAATGCCCACTCTCCATGGAAAATTAAGAACGCGCATCTCCTTCGCGCAGACGTTCCGCCATGTTTTAGAGGTAACCAGTGTTGTTTATGTGGTGTGCATAGAAAAATTAACCCGGTTTAATTGACTTACGGCAATCATAGACATACTATACAATTATATTAACATTGTTAAATATAATAACATAATATATATATATATATATATATATATATATATATATATATATATAATAGCACTACATTTCTTCCTATTATTAGCCTTGTCCTTCCATCTTTCTATTCCCAGTGTTTCTAGGTCTTTCTCTACTTGTTGCTTCCATCTACTTCTCGGCCTTCCTCTTCTTTTTTTTGTACCCATTGTATGCATCAGAATCATTTTTGGTACTCGAGAATTTGTCATTCTTTCTATGTGCCCTAGCCACCTGTCTCCTAGTCTCTGAGCCTTTACTACTCCCACTATACTAGGATTCTTGTACATATCTTCTAATTCTTTATTTGTTCTTCTTTTCCATGTATTGTCTACTATCTTGCCTCCAAATATCTTTCTCAAAACCTTTCTTTCCCATATTTCGAGCATACCTGTTTCGCCTTTGTTCAGTGTCCACACTTCACTGGCGTAGGTTACCACTGGTTGTATAACTGTTTTGTAAATCCTTATTTTGGCATTCCTAGATATCTGTTTACTTTTTAATAGCCTGTTTAAGGAGTACACGCATCGGTTTCCTGCCATTATTCTTGATTGGAGCTCCTCTCTAATATTTGGTTTGCATGTGAACATCGACCCCAGGTATGTAAATCTTTCCACTGCTTCAAATATATATGCTTTTTCACCCTCTACTTCTATTTTTAGATTTCCTCCTTTTTGTTCACTGTCATCTATCCATTCCATGTATTTTGTCTTACTTTCGTTGATGGCTAAGCCTATTTTCTTTGCCTCTCTATCTAGCCTCTTTACTACTTCTTGTAGCTCCCATTTGCTTCGAGCCAGTATTACTACATCGTCTGCAAAGGCTAGACATTGGTGCTTTCTTTGGTATAACAATCCCTCTCTGTTGACATTTGCATCTCGTATGACCTTCTCCAAACACAAGCTGAATAGTATCGATGATAGGGGATCTCCTTGCCTTACTCCTTCACTGACTTCAAATTTTTCCGACATTATATTATTTATTTTAACTCTGCTCTCAGTCTTGGACAACATTATTTGTATCATTCTTATAAGTTTTCTACTGATACTCAATTCTTCTAGTGCTTTGCTCATTTGGTTCCGTTTTATTCTATCGTACGCTTGTTTGAAATCAATGAAGAGGACCCTTGTCGGCAGATTGTGTTGATAACTTTCCGCTTGCAATTCTCTGAGCGTAAATATCTGATCTGTTGTACTTCTACCAGGTCTGAAGCCACATTGGTACTCGCCGACAATGTTTTCTATCACTCCTGCCAATTTGTCCTTTATACACGCTGCAAGAATTTTGTATGCAGTATTCAATAGTGATATCCCT
This sequence comes from Diabrotica balteata, assembly GCA_918026665.1. Classification (NCBI taxonomy): domain Eukaryota; kingdom Metazoa; phylum Arthropoda; class Insecta; order Coleoptera; family Chrysomelidae; genus Diabrotica; species Diabrotica balteata. Next base: position 32,993,094 of record OU898278.1, read on the forward strand.
CTATAATTTTGACAATCTGTCCTATCGCCTTTCTTATAAAGTGGGCATATAATTGCATCTGTCCATTCTTGTGGTAGTTGTTCTTTAATCCAAATCTCCTTTATTAATTTGGACATTTGCTCCTCTAGCGTTTTCCCTCCATATTTGAACATCTCTGCAGTTATATTATTACTTCCTGGACTCTTGTTATTTTTTAATTTTTTTATTATTTCCTTTATCTCGTTTCTGGTAGGGGGTGTTTCTTCTGTCTCATTTATTTGGTTCCTATGTTTCTCCGTTCTTATAGGCTGTTGCTGTTCTATCCTGTTTTCGTCATTTAGCAATTCATCGAAGTATTCTTTCCATCTAGCGGCTATTTCATTTTCTCCACTAATGGCGTTTCCCTCTTTATCTTTGTAAAATATTGTTTTTTGTTGGTATCCTCTTTTTTCATTTTTTACTCCCTGGTATAAATTTCTAATTTCTCGATTTTTGTAATTTTCTTCTATTTCTTTCAGCTGATTTTCCATGTACTTTCTCTTTTTCATTCTCAAAACTTTTTTTACGATTTTTCTTTGTTTTTCATATCTGTTTCTTGTTTCTTCCGTATCACTTTTGATCATATCCATCCTTAGTTTACTTCTTTCTTCAATTTCCTTCTGGCATTCTTCGTCAAACCAATCCTTTTTCTTTTTAGTTATATTTTTATTGCATTCTTTAGCTGTGTTACTGATAATCTGCTGAATTTTGTCCCAGTCCTTGTCTATGTGCCCTTCTAGGTGTATTTCATTTAATTTTGTATCGATACCTTTTCTATGCATTTCTTGTTCTTCTTGCGTTACAAGCCGTACTGGTTTATTTGTATTCTTATTTTTTCTTTTGCGATTTTTTTCTTCCGGTATCAGTTGAGCCATTTTAATTCCTAACATGAAGTGATCCGAGTCAGCGTCTGGTCCTCTGTATGTTCGCACGTTCTTTATACATTTTCGGTCTTCTCTCTCTATTAGTACATGGTCAATTTGATTTAATGTTTTTCCATCTGGGGATCGCCATGTTGCTTTGTAGATGCTTTTTCTCTCGAAATATGTACTCATTATTAGCATATTTTTTTCTTTGGCAAAATCTATCAAAAACTGCCCGTTCTCATTAGTTTCCTCGTGTTTGCTAAATTTTCCTATAGTTGTTCTATACATTTCTTCTTTTCCTATCTTTGCATTTGCGTCCCCCAGTACTACTTTAATGTCATATCTTGGAATACTTTCAAATACCCCATTAACTTCAACAGTAGAAATCCTCTTTTACTTCCATATCTTTTTCTTCTGACGGTGAGTGAATGTTAATGAATGTGATTTTTTGATATTTTCCTCTTATTCTTAGACAACATAGACGATCAGATATTGGTTTAAATTCTACAATTGATGCTTTTAACGCTTTATTTACCAAAAATCCTGTGCCTAATATTCTGTTTCTGCCTCCACTATTAAAAAATAAGCTATTTTCAATTTCCAGCATTTCCTGACCCAGTTGCTTTGTTTCTTTGTTATGTGTTTCCTTCTAAAACATGGCGTGCGTGCTGAAAAACTTCAAAGGCGGCAGCTGAGAGTGTGGGCATTCTGATTGTCTATTATTCTGTGGCTAAAGCTTTTTTGTCTATTGATGGAATCGGAAGAAGAGATATTGCAACGATCTTTGAAATTGGAGAGGCACCTATAAACAAGAGAGGTAAACACGCTTAGCGCCCTTATAGGCTATCGGAGGCTGTTACTACTTCTGTGATGGAGCACATATCTTTCTTTAAAGAAAGTGAATCCCACGATAGCTTAAAAGGTTCTTCTAAAGTGTACCCATATGAGGAGTTAAACGTTAAAAAATGTGGCAGGTGTACATGGAAATGTACACAGAGGCCCCCATTTCTAACGAATCTTATAGAACTTTATTTACAAATACGTTAAATATTTCATTCGGGTATCCCCGAACAGATAGTTGCTGTACATGTGAAAAATAGGTTGCAAAACTAAAATCACTCGAGAAAGAAAAAGCTAACTTGACCCCCCTTACTGCAAGCGAATCAATTCTTGTTCTGGAAAAATAGATGAAAAACCTTTACATTGCAAGCAAACTTCATAAAATGAAAGCAGAATCTTTTTACAAGAAAAAACGGCAAACTGAAAGGTTATGCAAAACCAATGAAAAAATTGAAAGCATTTGCATTGACTACCAAAAAACTTGCCAATGCCTAACATTTCAACAAATGATGTCTATTACAAAAGACAATTATCTGTATTTACGTTCAATATATACGTACTAGCTACCAATAAGAGTGTTTTTTATACATACAGACAGACAATAGGGAAAAAAAGGCGCAGACGATGTGTCTTTTCTCCTTCACCATTTCATCCATATTTTCCTTGATCCTTTAGTTAAAAAGTTGTTTATATTCTCAGATTCTTGTGGGGGGCAAAATAAAAACTATACATTTGCAAGATTTCTGTATCATCTTGTTCACATACAGAAGAGACATAAGACCATACCTATGATTTTTTCAATGAGAGGGCATTCATACATGAAAATAGATAAAAATATGGGGATTATAAATCAAAAATCAAGAGTTAAATTGCCAGAGGAATGGGCTGACGTTTTCCGGAATTCAAGAAAAAAACTGTTTCCTTTTGATGTGATTGAAGTTGACCAAAATATGCTGAAATCCTGGACTGAGTACTTTAATATCAAGTTCTTTAAAAAATGTCCATTTCAAACAAGACCTATAAAAGTTTTGAAAATTGAACAAAAATCTCACCATTTGATTTTTCATCGTCCAACGTACATATTTTTTTTCAAATACAGTGATCTCAAAGGGATGAGAAAAAAACAATGACACTCCAATTACCTTTAGCATCTCATCAGTAGCTGTTACCTCTTTCTAGAGAAAAATTTAAAGATACACTACATCTTAGTGCATTTTGTTCCAAAGAAGCTCAGCAGTACTTTGAATCTTTACCACATTAGTAAATAAGTATTCTTCTTAGGTATAGTGTTTTTTAATTATAATAAAAGATAATAAAGGCCTTGTTTAACTTATTTTTGTGCACTAGCAATAATATTCTTTTTTTATTAATTTAAAATATTTTTTATTAAACTAATATAATTAACACTTATATTGTTATATAACATATTTTGCTGAACTGTTCAGGAACTTGTTAAAAAAAAAGGAGTTTAGGATCATACAAGTTAAATATTACAAAATAAAAAAAGTAGGTCTGAAAAATGTACTAAGAGTAACAATGCGCCTTTATTCCCTGTATCCTTCAAATAAGATGCACGTGCCGATTCAGTACTAAAAATTAGACCTTATTCTAATTTCTTGTACTAAAAATAATGAAATATTAACTAAGAGTGAGGTTATTCTCACTGGTGGAAACAATGTTTTAAACAAATTATTATTTATTTCTAACAAGTTTTTATATGCCAAAGTGTCTTCTACTAATATTTCGTTATTCAGCATATTTTATATTCCTTTACATAAACGCTTTTTTTAAGAAGTGTATGATTTTTTTTCTTAAGCATCATTATTACAATTAAAGCTTTGGCACAAAATTTAAACTTCTTTTTCACCATCATTATTTACCTGTGTGCTTTGTTTACTCTAATAGTAAAACAAACTTTATTGTTAGGTTATTAATGCAAAATTGGTAGAGCGTATGTCTACATGCTAATTAAAATGGAGATATTTGCAAACACAAACTCACATTTTTCATATTAATCATTATCATCCAGCCTCAAGAGTCCACTGCTGAACATAGACCTCTTCCTCATGTCTCCAACCCCGTCTATCTTGCGCCGCTCTTATCCAGTTTTTATTGAGTCTTCTTAAATCGTCAGTCCATCGTGTAGGTGGTCGACCGACGCTTCTCTTGTCTTCCCTTGGCCTCCATTCCAATACCTATTTATCCATCGCACATCTGTCATTCTGGCTATAAGTCCTGCCCATCTCCATTTTAGTCTGGCTATCTTCTCGATGATGTCAGTCACTCCGGTTCTTCTCCTGATGTCTTTGTTGGTTATTCTCTCTCGCAGAGTTATTCCTAACATGGACCGCTCCATTCTTCTCTGCGTGACTCTTAGTTTGGTAGCTGCTGCTTTTGTTAAGGTAAGTGTTTCTTCTCCGTACGTCAAGACTGGGAGGACGTACTGATCAAATACCTTTCTCTTTAGGCATGTGGGCAGCTCACTTTTAAAAGTTTCTCTCAGTTTTCCAAATGCTGCCCACCCAAGGCCGATTCTTCTCTTCAGTTCATGAGTCTGGTTATCCCTGCCAATCATAATTTCATGTCCCAGGTATTCATATCTATCTACGAGTTCTATTTCTTTCCCACCAATACTGATGTTGTGGTTGGGTACCAAATTGGTCATGATTTCATATTAAATCGACTTGTAACTAATATTTTTAGTACTGAAATCAGTCTTGAAATTATCGTAATGGCAAGTGGACCTTACGGTGATGACGAATTTGGTCGACAGAAGCGCTTTACACGTGACATATCTCCTCCCGTCAGCTGTGCAGAAGGAATAGATTAGTATTTACAAATCGAAAGGATTATGGATACTCGAATTTTCATTTATGTATTTTCTAAAATTGGCGTGATTGTTACCTATTATTAATTTGATTTTTTGTTTATTTGTTAAAAATAGCTTCGGCGGTGAATAAGAAAGACCTGAAAAACTTTATGCTTTATTAAAAAATACTCTTAAGTGATTATAAAAATATTTACATTTCAAATACATTATGAAAGCACTTCGCATGCTTTACTGCATCATCGCAAGTTAATATTTTTCCAGCTGATTCCATACATTCTGTAAACTGATTTTTGATCTCTGGATTATCTAAACCAGTGGTTCCCAACGGGGGCGGTACCGCCCACCGGTGGGCGTTGAAGAGAGATAAGTGGGCTTTTTGGGTCCAAGGAAAATTTGGGGGGCGTTGAGGAACAGCTGCCGCCCCCTAAAGTAACTCATTGCTTCTTTGCTTCTAACAACTTCTAACAATCCGAAAATATAAACGAAATGCACAAAATGCATTTTGGTTATGCACCGTGCAATTTTTTATTTATCACTCAGTCCAACACTGCAACAATTTCGACGTTGCAGTCGAACGTAGAACGTTTCAGTTTGGTTAGTATAATTTCCACTTCCAGTAGAATCTTTCTGCTTTAAGTGAATTTTGGCACCTCCTTCGCGCAGCGGCATGGTCAGGCATAACTTAATCATTCGAGATTGTTTCGCTAAAGCAGGGTGGTGAATTTTCTGTGTGTTATTTGTAGAAAGTTGCAGTGCATTTATTAGAAATATATTTTATTGTAATACATATTTGTCACAAAGGTAAGTATCTACGTGGTATTTATATCACTTACTATAATTCTTTATTATTTTTCCCTATCGTAATTTACGAGGTATTTGTAAAAATGTAATAAACCTAAATTTGTTTCCTTATACGTATAGTTATTGTAAAATATTCAAAAAGTACCAACTTGCACAAACTGGATCAAAGTAAAAAGTTAATTAGGACCTACCTACACTGAGAGAAGAATTGGGGAAAAAGTACAAAAAATCTTAATAAAATTTACTATACTGAATAGTAATCTGATCATAGACTGCCAAAAATAAACCATTTACTGAATATAAAGTTATTTTTATAATATGTGTACAGTATGGTAATTTTTAATAAGTTGTTTTGTAATTTTTCCTCAAATTCTTCTCTCAGTGTATATTTATTTACTTGTGGCATGTTTTAAATTTCTCGACTACTTGCTTAGATATTCCGCCACTCTGAAATATTGATTTTGCGAACTAAAAAAATATTTAAAAGTTTATTATTTAAAATTATCAAAGCGGTGGCTACAGCATATTTATTTTTACAGATATACCTACAGTATGTCCGATCCAAAGAAAAAGTGCAGACAATACAATGTCGAATATTTGAAGTATGGTTTTATTCAGTCGCCTTCTAATAAGGCATTACCAATGTGTTTAATTTGCCAGAGAGTTTTCTCAAATGAAGCCATGAAACCTTCACGATTACAAGAACATTTGACCAAAATACATCCCGACAGAAAAGAGAGAAATTTATCATATTTTGAAATGCTCAAAAAACAACATTTCAAACGTCCAACTTTAGCTAGTATCTTTTCAGCAGCATCAAAGCAAGACGATGATGGGCTACGTGCTTCTTATAACATTTCCTTACTTATAGCTAAATCAGGAAAACCCCATACTATTGGCGAAGAATTAATACTGCCAGCTGTAAGTGAAGTTTTGCGGACGGTACTACACCAGCCGGCATCTGATATTATTAAAAAAATTCCATTAAGCAATAATACGGTACAGAGACGAATTGACGAAATGTCTGAGGATGTGGAGCGTTCTCTAACTGATTATTTAAAGACTACTGAGTTTTCTTTACAGCTTGATGAATCAACTCTGCCAAACAATGAGTCTTTACTTCTTGCGTACGTTCGCTTCATAAAAAGTGAAAAAATCTGTCAAGAACTGTTATTTGTAAAAACACTGGAAACAGATACTAAAGGCAAATCGATATTTGATGTTCTGGAACACTATTTTACAGATAAAGGTATACCTCTGGAAAATGTCATAACTGTTGCTACAGATGGTGCTCCGGCAATGGTTGGACGATACCGCGGACTGATAGCATATTTGAAAAAAGCGGTACCAAATATACTCGCCGTGCATTGTGTAATTCACAGACAGCATTTAGTTGCAAAAAATCTTAGTGATCGCCTTCATTGTTCACTACAATATGTAATTACTGCAGTTAACAAGATCAGAAGCAGTGCTCTCAATGATAGATTGTTTAGAAAACTGTGTGATGAAAACGACGAGAATTTTAATCGTTTATTGTTGCACACAGAAGTTCGATGGCTTTCGAAGGGTACCTGTCTAAAAAGATTTTATGATCTCTTTGACTCAGTTTTAGAGTTTTTTGAAAGCAAAGATGATTCTTTGAGAGACAATTTATTAAAATTTAAGAGCGATATTGCTTATTTAACTGATTTATACGATAAATTTAATGAAACAAACCTACAGCTACAAGGTGATAATTTGAATTTGATCAAAGCAAAAGGAACTATTTCCTCGTTCGTGTCAAAACTTAATTTCTATAGGCAAAATTTGGGTCGGAGACAATTTCATCAGTTTCAAAATCTTTCCTCTGTGGAGACAAATGATGAAGACATTTTGGTATATTGCCAGCACTTGGAAGCACTTCAAGAAGATTTTAGGAATAGATTTCAGGATATCCTTGGTCTGATTATTCCAGATTGGGTGCTAGAACCGTTCTCAAGTTTAGAAACAGCAGAATTATCACTACAGGAGGAATTGATAGAATTGTCAACAAATGAAGAGTTAAAAGTGAAATTTAAAAATGGATACCAAGAATTTTGGCTGCAATGTCAAATTTCAGTATTATATCCAGCTTTATGGGCTGCATCAAAGAAGTTTTTCATTGCCTTTCCTTCATCGTATTTAGCCGAAAGAGGATTTAGCATAGTCAGCAATTTATTAACAAAGAAGAGAAATAGACTGTCCATAGTGGAGCGCGGTGATTTAAGATTGCTGATGACAAGTATGGAACCAAATATTGACAGATTACTATCATTTCATCAAGCTCAGCCTTCTCATTAAAAATGTTATATTATTATTATATTGTTTTTTATGATATGTATTTAAGTTAAAGTTTGATCAATACATGAATACTGTATTTTTGAATAAAACATTTTTTTTTTAAATTTGTTGTTGCTTGGATTAGTTTAGGAGCCGTCGAATCATATTTAAGGTAGCCTTTGACCCAAAAAAGGTAAAAAAATTGTGAATGAAAGTGCGATACTAATTTTAAGAATGGAAGAGTTTTTTAAGGGGGGCGTTAAGTATTTTGTTTTTGGAAAAATGGGCGGTAGGCCGAAAAAGGTTGGGAACCACTGATCTAAACCATGTTTTTCCAAGGTGGTCCATACTAAGTTGACGTCCATGTTTCCATCTTTATCTAGAGCCCCTGCCTTAACATACGAGCATTTTAGTACGCATAGAGCTTCGTGACTGTTGTCTTTTAGTTGTTCTTTTAATTGTTTAAAAGTCATTCCTGCTTCTTCAAGACAAGGAACTATAGACATAGAGGGTTCCAAATTCAATTTATTTGATTCGGCTATATATCCAGTCAATATCTAAAACACAAGAAGAAATCTTCTATATAATAATTGAGGTCATCAGAAAGGAAAAAGAATGTCTATATTCATTCTAGACCCGCTGGTTTTTTCCACTCCTGTGCAATTACTGTGCCCAGTAATTCCAACCCGCAATAGGTAGGCACAGTCTCCGTGATCAATCAAATGGCAATTGCAATAGGTTAATAAACCTAGCAAGATCACAACATGATAATTGCCAGCACATACTTCGCTCGCAAAGATATGCACAAAGGTACCATGAAATCCCCAGATGGGCTTACAGTAAATATGATAGATCATGTCATTGTAGACTCGAGACACCAATCGAATATAATAAACGTCCGCACTAGAAGAGGGCAAATGCGAATTCTGATCACTACCTGGTCGAAAGTAGGGTAAGGGCTAGAATTTTAAACATCAAAAAGGAAAGAGGCTCGAAACATAAACGATACAAGGTAAAAGGACTCAAAGAAACAAACAAAAATGAAGAGTATAAGAAAAGATGAACAACAAACTATAAAACAGACTAACACCTAAACCTAAAATAACCTAAATTTAGGTGAAAACCTAAATAAGCAGTGGAAAGAATGCAGAGACATCATAAAAGAGGCAGCTAAAGAAGTATTAGGCATAGAAGAACAAGAACGAATGACTGGTTTGACGAATATTGTCAGATTATAACAGACACAAAAACAGAGCATATTTACAGATGCAACAGGGGCACAGAACCCGACAAGCAGAGGAAGAATATGAACAACTACGCAAAAAAGAAAACAAAACTTACCGAAGAAAAAAAGAGAGAATATATGAACAAAGAACTTCAAGAACTACAAGAACTAAGTAAATCAACAGAGATAAGACAATTTTATCAAAAACCTCACACCGAAAAAATAGCTGGCAAATACCAAAGTGGCTTGTGTATACAGAAGTCAACAATAGACCAGATATTTGTTCTGCGACAGATCCTCGAAAAAACAAGTGAATATAACATCGACACACATCATCTCTTCATAGACTTTTAAAACGCATATGACAATATAAACCGAGAATTCTTAATAAAAAAGCAATGAAAGAATTTAATATACCAACACAACTAATAGAACTAATAAAATATTCTCTAAAAGTAGAAAGTAAAATTCGGATACAAAATGAATTAACGGAAACAATAGATGTGAAAAAGGGACTACGCCAGGGAGACGCTCTATCATGCATCTTATTCAACATCGTACTCGAGAAAATACTGAGGGACACAACAGTCAATACTCGAGGAACAATCATTAATAAAAGCGTGCAAATACTAGCATTTTCAGATGATGTTGATATAATCGCAAGATCAAGAAGAGAAATGATAGAGGCATACAACCAAATAGAACGAGATGCACAAAATAGTGGTCTTAAAATCAATCAGACCAAAACAAAATATATGCAGGTAAGTAAAAACCTGCAAAAAAGTAAGTAAGAAATGAGACAGTCACAAAATATAGCAATAGGAGAATACAACATTAAGGGGGTAAAAAATTTTATATACTTGGGATCCCTAGTCACGTCTGGTAATAACGTTGCGGAGGAAGTGAAGAGGCGAATATTTATTGCCAATAAGTGTTATCATGGCTTAATTAGGCAACTAAGATCAGATAACGTCGCAAGAAAAACAACATTTAAAATATACAAAACCTTAATAAGACTGGTACTCACAAACGGCTTAGAAACCTGGACACTCACTAAAAGAGAGGAAACGTTGTTAGCCACCTTCGAAAGAAAAATCTTGCGACACTAATATGGACACAAAAGAAAACGGAATATGGCGAAGAAGATACAACTTTGAACTATACAAAATATACCAGGATCTGGATATTATAACATTCATTAAAATAGGACGGCTACGAATGGAAGAAGGCGAAAGACCAAACAAAATATTTAAACAGATGCCAATAGAAAAACAAACAAGGGGAAGACTGAAGCTGAGATACTTAGAACAAATAGAAAATGATATAACAACCTTAAAAATAAAAAAACAAGTGTGTCCACTGGGACTGCCGGTAGAAGTTATACACGTGTTTGCTGTTACAAATTTATATGGGAGTCAATCTGTACAATCATTACATATTTAATGCTATAGGTAAGAGAGAGCAAAAAGAGAAAAAGAATTAGTCATATAAGTATATGGTGCATCGTTTGCTGTATATAAACATTTGAACTGTAATAGGAGTATAGTAAATGAAGCATTGTATCAATATTTTAATGAAAATATATATTTTTATTTTCATATATGTATAAAAGGAGTTGAATGCAAAAAAAATTTTTACAAATACTCTGCAGTAAAATTTATTGTTTATTTTGTTATTAGTATGATAATTACAATACAATAGATACACTGTAATACAATATAAATTAAAATGCAATATTTAATAAGATTAACGTGAGGTTTTAAATATTTCAAAAATAAAAAATAGGAAATTCATATTTGGATTCGAACTCACAAACACCAGCGTATAAACCAAACACGTAAAGGATTTGCCAATTGGACATGACACTGATGGATTTCAAATTGACAGTTCTCGGCCAAACAGTGATTATTTTGAAATACAAAAGCCTAAAATAATTATAAACGTTTAATAAATAATACAAAATATATCACATAAATAATAATATTAATACATATTATATACAAAAGGAACATTTTTATTCTCGAGAGAGGAAGAGAGAGAAAATATATCTTCTGTCTCTCTCTCTTACTTATTATCTTACATATGTAATGGATTCACAGATTCACTCCCATGCAAATTTCCAACGCCGACCGTACGTATAGAAGTATAACTTCAAAAACTGGACAAAAAAAAGAACGAAACAGAATAGAGAAGAATCCTGGAACAGACCAAGACCCAAAAAATGTTGTCGAACCAGTGATGATGATGATGATGATGAAAATATAAGGGAAAAAATTTATAGACAAAAAATCAAATTCTGACTTTTTCATCTATTCGTCATCTAGTAACCTCCACCTATGTCTTTAAAGCTTCAGATATCTGCTAAAAATTTTTCGACCTTTTTCTTAACCAACAATAAATACTTACATATCCCACAAGTAGAAAAACACTAAATATTATATATTTACTTCCCATTTTCGCTTAGTACCTTTTTAAAATAACATGCATTGTCCAGGAAATTAAGTTTATATAGATTTATATGATTTGCAGTTGCTAATGATATTTTAATGAACACTATTAAGTGCAGTTTGGTGTGCACTTCCAATTGATTTATTCCAAAACATTAATAATTGTATATATTTGAATTTGTATAATTTCTGTATAATTTTAAAGAGAAATGATAAAAATAATTCTATGTAATATGGGAATATTATTGTATTGATTAAGTACTTCTTTTATTCCGATGCTTTATTAAAAAACTATGAAACTTTATTTATAAAGCTTGATACTTAGTATTGGTCAATTTATTACTGATTTTTCTTCATTTAGTAAGAATATGTCTGCTACCTTAATTTTTCTCTTTTTGCTCTCCGTTTCTTTCAAAACTATTAATCAAATTTTTCATTAAATTCTACATATACAGTATGATGCAAATGTATGGAATAAATTCATTATTTCAGAAACAGACAACTTTAAAAAAATATCTTAAAACACGTCTTTAAATTTTTAAATGACCATCAACTGATATAATACGTGTTGCACATTACGTCATCAGTATCGGCGTAATAACGTAATCTACGATTTTTTTAAATTCAAACCGAGGTCACGCGACAGCCCATTTGAAATCCTCCTTATCGTCTTTGCAACGATGTAATCACTTGAATATTTATTTCTACAGGGTTTACCAAAATTATGTACTTTATTAGGTAACATGGAATTACAATACATATTCATTCAATGAACTAAAATACACTAAGGAACGCTACTGGGAATAAAACAAAACAGAGTTTGCACTATTTTGTTTGTAGTGTTAGTAATAGTTGCAGAGTTCCGAAAAAAAAAAATACATTGATAATAAACAATGCTACATTTTAACCTTCTTCTTCTTTATGTGCATTGTCCGTTCCGAACGTTGGCAATGAACATGGCTATTCTGACTTTGTTTACGGCAGATCTGATTAGTTCAGCAGATGACAATCCGAACCATTGCCGCAAGTTTTGGAGCCACGAGTGTTTTCTCCTCCCTGGACCCCTTCTGCTGTTTATTTTCCCTTGAACGATCAGCTGTAGTACTCTATATTTATTATGTCTCATAACGTGACCCAAGTATTCCAACTTTCTTTTCTTTATACTTATTCCTACATCTCTCTCTTTACCTATCCGGCGTAGTACCTCTTCGTTGGTCACGTGCTCAGTCCAGGATATACGTAATATACGTCGGTAAGGCCACATTTCGAAGGCCTCTACTTTTTTCATCAATGTTGCGGTCATTGTCCACGCCTCCATTTCATATAACAAAACCGGGAATACATAACATTTCAGAAGTCGAATTTTGAGAGGTAGGGTGAGGCTTTTAGAGTTGAAAATTTGCTTCATGCTAGTGAACGATGCTCTTGCCTTTTCTACTCTTATACGTATTTCCTTCGCTTGATCCCAATTTGAGTTAACTGTTGTTCCCAAGTAGATGTACGAATCCACGTGTTCAATTCTTTCATTGTCTAATATCAGTTGCTGTGGTGGTTGTTGGGTTTTGCTTACTAACATCCATTTGCTTTTTGTGATATTTAGTCTGAGTCCGTATTGTGCACTTGTTTTTTGTATCTTACTCATTAGGCAACTCAGTTCCTCTATGCTACTTGCTAGAATCACAGTGTCACCAGCATACCTTATGTTATTAATTATTTCTCCATTTATCTTTATGCCTTCTGTGCTTTCATCCAGCGCTGTCTTAAATACTTCTTCTGAGTATATATTAAAGAGAATTGGAGACAAAATACAGCCCTGTCGTACCCCTTTCTTGGTCTCAATTTTATTGGTCAATGAAGATCCTACTTTCACTTTTGCTGTTGTCACCCCAATAGAGACTCGCTATTGTTCGAATGTCTCTGTTGTCGACTGCAATCTTATGGAGAACTTCAATTATCTTTTCGTGCTTTACGTTACCGAATGCTTTTGCGTAGTCTATAAAGCATATGTACACGTCTTTGTTCATATCTCCGCAGCGCTGGATGAGTACCTGTAGACTAAAAAGTGCTTCTCTTGTCCCAAGAGAATTCCGAAACCCAAACTGCGAATCTCCAATGTTATCCTCGCATTTTTTGCTTATTCTGTTGTAAATAACCTTGATGTATGCCTTCGAAATGTGGTTAATTAGACTTATCATCCGATGTTGATCACAAGACTTTGCTTTTGGTTTTTTCGGTATGGCAACAAAAATTGACTCTAGCCAGTCTTCAGGAAACTCCCCGCTGTTATAAATATTGTTAAAGAGTCTGACGAGTGAGTCTAGAAATTGACTGTTTGTTTCGCACAGCATTTTCAATACTTCCCCGTATACGTTATAGTTGCCTGGTCTTTTGTTATTTTTAAGACCCTTTATAGCATTCTCCACTTCTCAGTATCATCATTGCTCAGTGTACACCCACTAGGACGGTCATCATTAAAGAGTTGTTCCACATAAGTTTCCCAGATTCTAATATATTGTCGGGGTCTAGTTCTAGATTTCCATTATCATCGCACAGCCCTTTCAATTAAATATTGTAGCTTTTCTTTGTTGTGAGTTCCTTTATCTTCTTATGCATATTGTGATAGTCGTATTCCTTTTCGCAGTGTTCGATTTCTTCGCATCTCTCCGAGAACCATTTCTCTTTAGTTTTTCTTATCTCAGCTCTTATTCGTCTATGGGTTTCACGGTATTTGGCAGTATCTTTAGTTTTATATATCCGTCTCTCTTCCATCATGTCAAGGATTTCTGCAGTTATCCAGTCTTTCTTTTTTCTTTTATCAGGTAGTAAAAACTTAGTGCTTGAAGTCTTAATCTCTTCTTTAATTTCACTCCACTTTTCCAGCGGTTCATTATTATTTTTAAGGATTTTTGATCATATAATTAATTACTATATATATAACATTTTAACCTATAATTAATTATTGTAGTAAGGTATTTTTTAAAAAGTAAGTAAAATTGAAAAAACAATTAGAGAAACAGGCCATTCTAAGAAGTCGTAGAAAATCAATATCCGAAACCAAGAAACTAGACTTTGTACTGGCGTTTCAAGAAAATCCCCATACCAGTTCTATGCAGGTCGCATTAGATAATAATGTCCACCAGTCAACTGTTGTAACAGTGCTAAAGAAGCAGAAGGGGCATCCATACAAAGTATATCTGGTCCAGGAAAAATGTAACAGAGATCAGAGTTTCATACAAAATGTACTTTTTTCTGATAAACCGTCTTTTATGCTGAACGGTCACGTAAACCGAAATATCGATACTGGGCAAGTGAAAATCCACACTGGATGGAAGAGTTTAGGACACAATATCCGGAGAAGGTGAATGTTTGGGCCGGCATTACAAACAATCAAATTTTTGGGTCATATTTTTTTGAGGAAAACTTAATTACTTCTCGTTATCTAGAATTTGTTCAGGATTATCTGTTGCCACATACAGCTATATACAAATAGAAACGATTTATGGTACCAACATGATGGTAGAGCACACACTAATCGTAGAGGTGCGAAATTATCTTAATAACGTTTTCCCAGGTAGGGGGATAAGTAGAAGGGGGCCACCAAGGTCTCCAGATTTAACTCCGTTAGACTTTTTTATGGGGATATTTAAAGAACAGAGTGTATCAAAATCGACCAAATAATGTAAAAGAGTTGAAGGAGCGCATCCATCAATTTCACAAATAACACCTGGAGTCATCGAAAACGTTAGGAAATAATTTATTGCCCATCTTTCACCTTGTATTATTGCTGAAGGTCGTCAATTTGAACATTTGTTGTAATTTAATTGTATTAGTGAACATTTACTGTAAGTTAATTGTATTAATAAACCAACACTTTTGGTTAACGCTATAGAAATAAATATTCAAATTATTATATCGCTGCAAAGGCGATATGGGGACCTTTCAACTGTCTCGTGACCCCGGTTTGTATTTAAAAAAAATCATCGATTACGTCATTACGCCGACACTGATGACGTAATATCCAACACATATATAGCAGTTGATGGCCATTCAAAAATTAAAATTGAAGTAATTTAAGATTTTTTTAAAAGTCGCCTGTTTCTGAAATAATGAATTTATTTTATACATTTGCATCATACTGTATACTGATGGCCCAAAAAATGCAAAAAAAAACACCTTGTCTACGGATATTTATTTCTATCAAAAGTACTTTGTGTAAGTCTTATTTAAAAATATATTTTTACAATTATATTATTATATTATTATGTTTTATTATATTAAATTAAATTAAAACTACTTTTACTGACTAACTTAATAAACATCAAATACTTAAATCTAAGGGCTTTCCCTATGGCTTACTCTTATTTTATCTATCAACCTTTGTACTACAACTAACATGCAATACCATCACAGCACTATACTCTGCTTTTTACACTAAATTGTTACACAATGACAATAACTCAAATGGTTTTGCCCTTATAAGTCTTGTCTTTGGTTCAGTGTTGTCAAGAAGCTTGCCTCAATCTTCACATGATTATGCTGCCTTTGTTCGTGACTTGCTGCTGTTCTCTTGATTACTTCGGTCACAGTTTCCATACTCAGGTGCTGGTGGAACTTGCTATTATGGATATACCAAGGAGCATCGAGAATGTTCCTCAGTACTTTGTTTTAAAATCTCTGGATGATATGTAGATTACTACTGTAATGCCCAAGTATTTTGCAGATGTTGCATAAGGAACTTAAGTATTATTTATTCTACCTGGGCAATTTTCTATTTTTTTATTTGTAAAGTTAATGTGTGCAGATTTAGTCTCATTTAATTTTATTCGCCATCTTCTGGTCCAGGTGCGTATTGTATTTACTGATAGTTGCAACTTATCAGTCACTTCTTCACTAGTGTCTTCTATCGCTAGTATGGCTATATCATTCGTGAAGGTGACAATAGTGTTTTGTTCTAGCTCTGGAATGTCACACGTATACAATAGGTACAGGACCGAACCTAATACACTCCCTTGTGGCGTCCAACTTTGATTTTCCTTAAATCGGTATACACTTCTTCTTATTTTACTCTGTAATATCTATTCGTAATGTAAAATTATAAAATTTCTGAATACTGTTTAAACATGAACGTTCTTAGTTTATAGTTTAAACCGTCATGCCAGACTTTAGCAAACGCCTGTGCTACGTCCAAGAAGATTGTAAAACAGACATTATTTTCTTATAATGTTTTTTCTATTACATTCGTCATTCTGTAAACTTGATCTATAGTGAAATGTTTATTTCTGAAACGAAATTGATGATTCGATATAAGATTTTTTCTTTCTATTATTGGTTTTAATCTTTTCAATATAAGATTTTCACACCGTTTTGACATCACCAGAAGAAGTGATGTTGGTCGATAGAATTTCACTTCATTATGGGGTTTACTTGGTTTGGCAATCATTATGACTTCGGCTACTTTCCAGAGTCTGGGAACATATCTCATTCTAAAAAGCAGCATTTATTAGGTGTGTCAGCTTAACTATGGCTTTTCTTGGTAGATATATCCTGGAGCTTTCTTAGAATTAATATTCCCTTCTATCTCTATTGGTATTTCTCTAAATGATGTCAACGTTATTCTTTCTTCGGTTTGGAATGGTTCTTCCCATCTTAGTCCTTCACCATCATTTTCGTTGGGTTTGAACGTGTTTTCTACATGATCTGCAAATCGTTCTGCTTTCTGTTCGTTACTTCTAGCCCCGTTGCCGTTTTCCAACTTGATAGGAGGATCATGAATAATTGGGCCCTTCATTCTTTTTGTTGCCTTTTATAACTACTAATCTGTGTTCTGTCCAGCTGTTAAATTACTTAAAAAAGAATCAATTGTTGAATTTTTTTATATTCTGCCTCTCTTTTTAATTTTTAAGTAGCATTATTTAGACTAGTTTTATCTCGTGGAGCTCTGTACTGCTGCCATTTTTTTCTTAACTTTTTTTTCTACTATGAGTTCTCTGATTTCTTTTGGATAGTTGTTCCGTTTTGCTCTAAAAGTTATTGTGTGAGTATTTTCCCAAGCTATCTGTTGGATATTTTTTATAAAAACTTCTAATTCGTCTTCAAGTTGCCAATAGTGCAGTCGGTTAAGTAGTTTTTGCGATTATTCGAAACAAACACACACCGACACGCACACACACTTGCACAAAATTTGCTAGACGTGAGAATTTTTAGAAGATCGGCGCTTGACCAGCAAGGTTGGTGACATAGTTTGGAAGAGAATAAGGCTCTCTGTAGCGCCATCGGAGACAGAGAGAGATAATTAATTATTATTGAGTCAGTAATTAATACTCAACCATACTCATACCCCTTCTGTATTTTTTAGAGACTTTTGCTAGGAAAAATTAATAAGCTGAACATAAAATGCATTATGCAGTAGCTGGTTGTTTGAGTGATAATCAGACAAGAAATGTCGATAAATCTGGTAGGTTTTATGGTTTTCTCAAGGACTCGTTAGTGGGAAAACTGTAGGTTATTGTTTGTTGCCGTGAAGACAAATTTAATACTAAACTTTAATGATTTGTTCCAAACACTTTAAGCTGAAAGAACTTTAAAAGAAATTTGCAGCTTGAATTACTACAATATAAATCAAAGAACTGACCTAAGCTGATGCTGTTCGTTTTCTTTATCTGCCACAATAAAAAAGTTTATTCATAAATCAACTTAGAAGGCAGGAAAGGAGAGCTAGTAAAATTTAGTAAGGTTGCCTTGCTAGGATTAAAAAGCGATGAGTACAAAAAAAAGTTTTAAATAAAGTTCACAAATTTATTTTACAGATTTATTTTTGTTTATTAATTTTTTTAATCAAAAAAAAATAAAACACCTATATTTCAATAAATCCAAACTAGTTCAATAGCGACTTTATTAATCTATAAAATGACGTTGTATTGCCAATGAAAAATTAATTGTGTTCCGAGCGCCGATGTTCTTACGGGACATATTTAAAATCACTCTCATTGTGTCAAGCGCGAACTCGTCTCAATTTCGCGCTCGGGAGTATCATGCCTGTTATTTTTTCTACCATGGAATTGGACGATGAATTGTCTATAGTCGTGTCCGTATGGGTAGGTTTATAAAATACAGAGAACTCATGTTTATTTTTGAGTCTGATAATTTTTAAATCTAAAAAATTTATGAATTGATTCTGTTCTGTTTCTATTGTAAATTCAATGTAACTATAAACTAAATTAAGATACGAAAAGAATTGGCCAAGTTGTCTGTTAGTTCCTGTAAAGCATACCAGTACATCGTTGATGTATTTCCACTAATATAATAATTATATTTTACTATATTTCCGAATTGAGCGTAGATAATTACGTCGCCATCATATTATTTCCTCCTTATCTATTAAAATATTAAATAATAAAATAATCTCTTTAACGGTCAAAATATATCTCATTCAGAGGAATCGAATTTTTTGAGCCTAACGTTTGATTACAAATTAAATTGGAAAACACACATTACGACTTTACAACTAACTTGTCAAAATAGAATAAACTTGCTGAAAATGCTATCCAATAATATATGGGGAGCTGATTCTAGTATTCTGCTTAACCTCTACAAATCAATTATTCGCAGTAAACTAGACTACGGTGCAATATGCTACGATACAGCAAATAAAACGTTTCTAAAAAACCTTAACACAATTCAAACAACAGCTCTAAGATTAGCCGTCGGTGCCTTCAGAACCAGTCCTGTAAGCAGCTTACAAGTAATATCAAGAGAACCCCCTCTACATCTAAGACGACATCTACTTAGTTTAAATTATGCAGCAAGAATATCTTCCAATAAAAAGCACCCATTATATTCTGAGATTATTAACGCACCTACATCCAATTTGTATAGAAACAAACATATAAAGACAAACCCTTTAGGGAAAGAATCAATCAAAAAGACTTTCCTCCATGGCTTACCCCCTTACCTATCACCGATTTAACTTTAACACAGTACCCAAAAAATACAACAAATCCTAACCTTATCATTAACGCATTCAAAGAAATTATGGAGAAGTATCCAAATCACCACATAATATACACAAATGCATCAAAAACTGAAAGTGGCCATGCTGCAGCCTTCACAAATAAAAATTACAAATATGCCATTAGAATTCCACAGCATTACAGCATTTACACCGGAGAAACCACAGCGATATTAGAAGCTATCAAGAAATCCTCTTCAACGACTGAAAATAATATTTTAATCATCACAGATTCACTCAGTGCAATTCATGGAATTAATCAACTTTACCCTAGACATCCTATTGCACAAAACATAAGAAATGAACTTAATGCACTACACCATATAAATAAAAAGGTTAGATTTATCTGGATACCTTCACACATTGGCATTAAAGGCAACGAGGAAGTTGATCAATTAGCATTAAAATCCATCAAAAATGAAAATGTTCCAGAAATTACTAAATATCCCCACACCGACCATAAACGACAGTCCATGAATCATATAATAAATTTATGGCAAGCAACCTGGGATGCAACAGACTCTAAGTTGAAAACAATAAAGCCTCGAGTAGACTCTAGCCTACCACAACAAGGAAAAAGAAGAGATCAAGTAATCGTAAATCGTCTTCGAATCGGCCACACAATACTAACACACCAACACCTTCTAAATAAAGAACCAGCTCCAATTTGTACCTACTGCTCTACTCAACTCACGGTGAAGCATCTGATAGTCGACTGTCCGCAGATCCAACCTCAGAGAACATGCCGAGGAATTAGTGGAAACCTGAGAAGTGCGCTTACGACAAATATCTCGGATTTATTGCAGTTTCTAAAAGACATAAACATTTATAATAAACTTTAATTTAACAAACTGTACTACTGTGTATGTCCCCCCACTAATAACCCTTGGTGGTTGATGTGGGTTTTGTATGTTTAAATAAAAAAAAATAATCTCAGTATAAGACAAAGATATTGTTATTAATAACAATATCAACAATAACAAGACATTGTTAAAATAATAAAATAATCTCAGTAGAAGACACAGATATTGAGCCAGTTGACTCGTATAAATACGTGGGCCATAAGATCAGAATAAGTCGAGACAACCAAACAATCGAGTTGAAAAGAAGAATCAACCTCGCTTGGGCTGCATTTGTAAAGATGAAGGATATTTTTAGGTCTCAGTGTAGGTCTCAAGATTTCAATGTGTCTGAAAAGAAAAGTATTTAATCAGTGTATTTTGCCAGTGATGACCTACGGAAAATTTTATATTTCTACTTGTATATTTCTACGAAATATATAGTTTTCTTTTGTATATTTCTACGAAATAGACAACATACTTACAGCAACAATGATTACATCAGGAAAAGAAATAGCAAAGAAGGATCTAAAAAAGAACAACTATATATCAACAGAAACAAAGAAGCTTATGAATAAAAGAAGGAAGCTGAACGAAGAAGGCAAAAGGAAATCTATAGAATATGTAGAAATTAATAAAACAATAAGCAGAATGATAAAAGAAAGTAAGAGAAAAGAACAAGAAATAAAAATAGAAGAAGTAATACAAAACAACAAAAATATGAAATGCTTAAGGCCGAAATTAGGTAAGTTTGAAATAAACAAAATAAAAGACGTAAATGGAATAGAAACAAACGTTAAAGATGACATCATAAATATAATCCACCATTTCTACTCAGAATTATATAAAACAAAAAAGGAACCACCAGAAGAAATTAAAAACCAACTTAAGGTCAAAATAAAAAATGTCAACTCAGAGCTGCAGCCCGAAATAAGCAAATCAGAAATAAAGAAGGCATTGAAAGAAATGAAAAACAACAAATCGCCTGGAAAAGATGGAGTAACTACAGAGATGCTGAAATATGGTGGAAAAGTGGTAATTAATACTCTACATTCCCTTTTTAACAGGATATTAAAAGAAAAAAGAATCCCAAACAACTGGAAGGAATCAGTAACCATTATCCTACACAAGAAAGGGGATAAAGCAGATATAAAAAATTACCGTCCTATAACACTCCTCAACGTAATGTATAAACTCCTAACAAAAATTTTAACCAATAGATTGACGACAAAATTCGATGGATACCAGTCGAAAGAACAAGCTGGTTTTAGAAAGGGATTCAGCACAAGTGACCATTTACTAAGTATGAAAATACTTATAGAACGAGCAAATGAATACCACATTCCTCTATATATGGCGTTCATAGATTTCGAAAAGGCTTTCGACAGTATTGAACGTTGGGCAGTGAAAAGTTCTTTGATTAACAGCCGAATTGACCACAGATATACGGAACTAATAACCAATATATATAAGGAAGCCAAAACAAAAATTAAAGTATATGAAGGAACAAAATCATTACAAATAAGTAGAGGCGTGAGACAGGGTGATACAATATCACCGAAACTTTTCAATCAGGCTCTTGAAGATACTTTTAAAAGATTAGAATGGGTAAAAAAAAGGTATAAAAATTTGTGGACAACGCTTGAACCATCTAAGGTACGCTGATGACATCGTATTGATAACCGATAAAAAAGATGAATTATTTGAAATGATGAAAGAACTGGACGTAGAAGCTGGAAAGATAGGCCTTAATATGAATTACAGCAAGACCAAAACTATAACAAATACAGATGAAGACATCACAATGAGAATCGGACAAGATGAAATAGAACAAGTTAAGGATTATATATATCTTGGTCAAACTATAAAACTTAACAAAGAGAACCAAACAGCAGAGATCAAGAGACGAGTTAGACTGGCATGGGCGGCATTTGGCAAACTAAGCTACATTCTTAAAAACAAAAGATATCCACAGCATCTTAAGACCAAAGTATATAATCAATGCGTACTCCCTGTTCTTACGTATGGCTCCCAAACGTGGACATTTACAAAAGCAAACATGGACAAAATCATAAAAACCCAAAGAGCAATGGAAAGACAAATGTTGCACATAAGACTAATGGATAAGAAGAGAAACGAGTGGATAAGAGAGAAAACAAAAGTGAGGGATGTTAGACAAGAAGTTGCAAAATTGAAATGGAGATTTGCCGGACACAATATAAGACAAAAAGAAGACCGATGGAACAAAATTCTTATAAGTTGGAGACCGTGGGAATATAAACGAAGCAGAGGAAGGCCCCAAATGAGATGGGCAGATGATATCAAGAAGCACGTGGGCTCTAGATGGATGACTGTTGCGACAGACAGAGAAGAATGGAAAAGGATTGGGGAGGCCTATGTCCAAAGATGGACCGAAGAAGGCTAATTAGATAGATAGATAGACCTACGGCGCAGAAACCCTAACACTCACAGGAACAACAGTGAGTAAACTGCAAGTTGCGGAATGAGCAATGGAGAGAATAATATTAGGCATTTCTCTACGTGATAGAATACCCAATGCTACTATACGCAAAAGATTAGGAGTAGCAGTCGTTATTGAAAGGATAACAATACTAAAGTGGAACTGGGCAAGTCATGTAGCAAGATCAGTTGATGATCGGTGGACAAAAAGAATTTTGAAATGAAGATCCCGAATACAAGCTAACAGAAATAGAGGTTGATCCCCAACGAGATGGACAGATGACATAAATAGAGTGACTACAAATTGGATTCAGATGACGCAAAATCGGACTAAGTGGAAAAGCATACGAGAGGCCTATATTCAGCAGTGGACGTTAGAGGCTAGTTGATGATGATGATGTTAAAATAAAATTCCGATATCGTTTTATATATCGCAAGAAGTTATGCTCCTTCACTAGTTTTAACAGTTTTATCATTTATTATTTAACATCTTATTAATTTCTTGTATAAATTTGTTAGCTCACTTCTATTTTTTTGTGCAGATTTCTAATACTTATCATATTTTGTTTCTAGTTATTATATCTCTTTACATTGTTTCATCAAATACATGTCTTTAGCTGTTTGAATTAATTTTTTTTTATGTATTTGTTGTATCTCTTTCATTCATGGCTTTTTAGCCTCTGACCTGTGTTGTGTCAAACTTTCTTCAGTGGTGGTTTCAGGTGGTTTAAGCTATATGTTTTTTTATATTATTTTACTTCTTCTTTACGTTCATAACTTGTTGTCAGTTAGTGTTTTTTGAAGAAGAGGTCCAGGAAGAGGAAAATGCTCCTGGTTGAAGAATGTAAGAGACTGGACAGGCATGGACACACATTCGATACTAAGAACAGCTTAAGATAGAGCAATTGATATAGTTAAAGCTAACCTTCAGTAATGGAGAAGACACCTTAAGAAAAAGTGTTTTTTTTGCATAATAATATTCACATTATTTTTAATTCGTTTTTTTATTTCACCGTTTTCAGGATTCTTATATTCATTTTTGGTTCTTGCATTCTGAGGTTAATTCTTTTTAATTTTATTTGTACGACAGCAACTAACAGATTGTGGTCTAAGTTAAGATCTGTTCCAGGATAAGTTTTAACTGAGGTTTTTAAGTTTTACATATGCTGTTTATGAGTATAAAATATATCCAATTTCTGAAAATGTGATTTTCCGTATGTAAACGACACGTCCATGTATATAATCTCCTGTTAGGAACATGAAACCTAGTATTGGCAATTACCGTATTCTTTTCTTGACAGAATCAAGAAAGTTTGACCAATGCAAATGTCAAACTAATGACAAACCAAAGAAAATAAAAGAACAACCCTTCGGAAGACCTAGAGCAAGCCTACAGAAGATGTCCCAGAAATATCATTAAGATTGTTCAACATTGGACAACTTCAAACAATAGATTCAAGATATGGAACAGACGTAATAAACTGCAGAAGTTATAGAGGCGCAAACATAGACTCACATCATTGGCTAGTGATCTCAACATTGAGGGCTAGAATTTTAAACACCAGAGACGCGACAATTGCAGAACGGTACCCGAAAAACATCACCAATAGGCTAAGGAATCAAAATGTAAATAAAGAAGTCCAGACAGATATAAGCTCCTAATGGAACAGAAATTTGTGTCTGTAAAAATTATCGGTTTGACGATGAATGCGAGAATGCAACAAAAGATAGAAATTAAGCCTACAGAAAGATACTTACTCGACGAACTAGATCAAAAGAAAAGAATTCAAGGCAACAATAAGACAAGGGGAAGTTAGAATGGGCACGTAATATAGAGAAACAAGAAGAAAACCTACGAAAGAGATGAGGTAAGGGGAACAGAAGAGAGGAAAATAACAACCACCAACGATTCTTGAAGTTAAAGATGCAGTTAAAAAATTATCCAGAATAGATAATCTCCCAGCGGAACTATATAAAGCAGGTCGCCACGATACCATGATGGCACAACAGCAGCTTATAAAAGAAATATGTACACAAAAATCCGCCAAATGATTGGAATATTGGAATACTTTGCACCATGCACAAAAAAGGACATATCTTTGAACGCTCTAACCACATAGTAATTGTAATTACGCTTCTAAATGCAGCGTATGGCACCATATACAGAACGTCTAGTAGTAAAATACCAGTCTGGTTTCAGAGGTGGGTAATTCGTAGGTCGACAATTCATCAGATTGCAACTCTAAAATAAATTTTAGAAAAAACACCGGAATATGGCATAGATACTCATCATATATTAATATACTAGAAAGCAGAATACGAGTCTGTGAATAGAAAAGAAATGTTAAAGGCAGCAATTAAAGGACAATACCAAATCAGTTGCTAAATTTAACATAACTAACTCTTGAAAAAGTTGAATGTAGGGAATGCAGGGAACAAAAAACAGAGCAAAGTTAAGAAATAGAGAAGTATCAGAGTCGATATGATGTTTACTTTACTTCAGGAACTTTAGTGTTCATCGAAAGGCGAAGGAAATAACTGGAAAGTTCGGAAAACGCAATAGCGGAAAAAGAAACAGATGATGAAGGCAACATTGCCATAACCAAAGAGGATAAAAAGAAAGTATGGGAAGAATACTTGGAGAAACTTTTCCATGACCTTAGAACAATACAGGAGCTCACCATTGAAGAAAATTCAGGTCCCGAAATTCTATCAGTAGAAATAACGGCAACCGTCAGACAAATGAATAATGGAAATGCACCGGGACTTGCTGAAATTCCTGCAGAACTGTTGAAGCTATTAGATGCAGAACAAATAAAAATATTAACTAAAATACTTAATCAGATATAATAGGTAGGCAAAATACCAGTAGAGTGGCTCAAATCTGAGTTCGTACTTGCCCAAAAACCAGGAGCAAAAGTTTATGAAGATTATAGGACCATAAGCCAAATGAGCCATCCACTGAAGCTGTTTTTAAAAGTCATCCACAAAAGAATTTACCGGAAATACGAGGAACAAATTGCGCCCAATTAGTTTGGATTTGTGAACGCCGTTGGTACGAGGAAAGCTTTATTGCTGGTATTGTTTCAGAAATGTAGAGATGTCATCTGTAATGTTTGCATGCCTCATTGACTACAAGAAGGCTTTTGATAGGGTCAGGAATGAACAAATGATGGAAGTGCTGAAGAGGATAGAGATTAAGGGAAAAGACTTAAAAATAATAGCTAACCTGTATTGGAATTAATCAGCGGTACTCCGAATAAATGAAGAACTCAAGAACCTGAGTTTCATGAAAAAGTTGGTCTGAGGGATATGTTTTTCGTTTTCCATATATTAGTTTAAGAAACCATTTCTGAGTATTTTGAAGGGTCACCAGATGGCAATCAGCTACGCCACCCCATCCTAAAATCCCATATACAAGATGAGATTGTACTAAAGACAGGTAAAGCATTTTAAGCTGTTCAACATCTAAAAACTCTTTTAAATAGCGGAATTTTGGTAACAGTCCTCTTATTTTTCTTATAATATTTTTTATTTGTAAGTCCCATTTAAGGTGCCTGTCAATCAAAACTCCTAAATATTTTATGTATTCTGCTTTAAATATTTGTTGTTTTTTATTTATTTTTAATGAGTTAAAAGTTGGCAGAGAATTTTTATATATTGCAAAAGGTATATATTTAGTTTTTTCGTAATTTATTGTGAGTTTATTTATTTGCAACCATGTTTTTATAACTTTGAAATCTTGTTCAACTATAGTCTTAAGATCTTCCCAATTTTCGGCCTTATAAAAAATTGCGGTGTCATCAGCAAAGCTTATTATGTTTCCATCAGTTTTTAGTTTAAGCATGTCATTAACATAGAGTGTAAAGAGTAGAGGGCCTAAAACGGTCCCTTGCGGTACGCCATAATTAATTACTTCAGGATTACTTTCGACACCATCAATTTCTACAAATTGTTTTCTGTCTGTTAAGTAACTTTTTAGTAATCTCAAAACGCGTCCGCTCAGACCATACTTCTCAAGTTTCTCTAACAAGATCCCGTGAGATATCGTGTCAAACGCCTTAGAGAGATCGACAAATATGCATAAACTACGTTTATTAGACTCAAAAGCTTCTGATATTTGTAATGTTAGTTTACAAATAGCATCTTGTGTAGATTTTCTTTCTCTAAAACCGTATTGACAATCCGATATTATACTAAACCTATCCAAAAAACTCACTAATCTATTTTTAAAAATTTTTTCAAATATTTTGGAAAAAACAGACAACAAAGATACTGGTCTGTAATTAATCACGTCTTCTTTATTTCCTTTTTTAAACAGATGTTTGATTTTGCCTATTTTTAGACATTCTGGAAAACAACCATCCTGAAAACATGCATTAATGAGAAAAGTTAAAGGAGTAATAATTTCTTCCTTAATTTGTTTGATGGTTTCTGTCTTAATCCCATCCCAGCCAGGAGATTTTTTGTGTTTTAAAGATTGTATTGCATTTACCACTTCTTTTTGGTCAACGAGATACAAGTACATGCTGCTTTCTATCCTATCTATGTCCTCAATCTGTTCATTACAAATGGGTATTTTTTGTGCATACCTTTGTCCCAATGTACTGTAATGTGTATTAAATTCATTTGCAATTTCTTTTCTGTCAATTATTTTTTCTCCTGTTTTGGTTTTAATCGATTCAATTTTTGTATTTCCTTTTATTTTCCACACGATGAATTAATTACATTCCAAAGTGATGAAGAAGAGGTCTTATTTTTTTCAATTCGTTGTTTTGTATAATTTCTTTTTGCAGTTTTAACTAAGTGTCTTAATTTATTTTTATATTCTGTATACCGTTGTTTTTTTAAGTTATCTGAGGGATCTTGGATTAGCTGATCATACAATCTGTGTTTTTCCTGTACAGACTTTAAAAGTCCCCCTGTCATCCAATCTTTTTTAAAAGTGGTTTTTAGATCATTTCCTTTTAAAATAATTGTATTTTTGTTTGTTAAATTTAAAATTTTGTCATTGAAAAGTTTTACCGCTTCATTTTTATTTGTTTTATTGCAAATATCCAACCACTTTTCCTGCTTTAAATTGTTTTTTAGATTTTTGTAGTTGATATACTTCTTTATTATTATTTTGTTTTCTTTGGTTTTGGTTAGATTAGGAATGGAAACTGCGATTGGATAATGATCTGAAGTAGTATTATTTTCAAGTATAAATGAAGTTATGTTAGTGTAATCAGCAGGTCTTTTTATAAAGAAATGGTCTATACAAGTTTGACTTCTAGGTCTAGTTGTTTTATTTATATAAGAAAAAAAAATTTGTGAAGCTAGAATATTCTGGTATTCTTCAGTGTGATCTAGATCCTCAAACAAATTAATATTGATATCACCAACTAATATATGAAAACACATTCGTTTTTTACTTATGAGGTATTGATGCAAATCTTGATTAAAATTGTTTATGTTTACTATCGGTGATTTATAGATAGCGCTCAAACAGATTTTTGTTTTATTATAATTTAAAATGACTTCAAGTAACTTGATGTTCCCCAATGGTACAACTGAATATTCATATTTTATAGAAGATTTAATGTAAATAATAACTCCATCATTTTTGTTTAAATCGCCATAATTGTATAATAAATCGTAATTTTTTAACAAAAATGGGTGATATACAAGATATACAAGATGATACAATAGTGTTTTCCAATACCATATAAGGGCTGAAAAACTGATGATAAGCAAGGAAAACATAACTAGAGTAAATCTGTATGTAAACCAAATGAGAATTGAACGTGTCTCACAATACAACTACTTGGGAACTATAATCAATGAGTCGTGGGACAATACCCAAGAGATTAAATGTTGCATCGGAAAGGCAAAAAGCGCATTTTTGACTATAAGCTCTGTGTTCAAGAGCCTTGAACTCACCCTAGAAACAAAAATAAGGCTCCTTAAATGGTATGTCTATTCAGTGCTTCTGTATGGAATAGAAACGTGGACATTGAAGGCAGATACTTTATCAAAACTTCAGGCTTCTGAGCTATGGCTATACAGAAGATATCATGGACAGACAAAGTCACCAATGAAGAAGTACTGTAAAGAATGAACACAACTGCGGATTTGGTTAACATAGTGAATGGCCGTAAGCTGCAGTACTTGGGACATATAATGAGAAATCAAGCTAGATACGAGCTACTTCAATGCATTTTGCAAGGTGAAATTAAAGGAAAAAGGACCCCAGGACGAAGAAGAATATGGTTTGCTATCCTGAAAGCATGATATAGAAAAACCTCAACACAGCTGTTTCGTATAGCAAAAAAACACAGTCATCATAGCCAGAATGATCGCCAACGTTCGGAACGGACAGGCACCCTAAGAAGAAGAAGCCAGGGAGACCCTCTCTTCTGTATAATGTTAAATCTGGCTCTACAGAAAGTAATACGTATATCACAAATCACAACCATTGGTTCAATATATAATAAATTAGCGCAAATCCTTGCATATGCTGATTTTATCAATATTGTTGGTAGAAAGGTTGGGAGAACTGTACGAGAGGCGAATGTAGCAATAAAAGAAATGGCTTTAATAATATTAATAATAAACACCAACAAAACGAAAAAAGTAAGCACGCAACCACAAATCCTACGACCACTTGTTACAGAAAATGACGTTATTGAAAAATATGCACGGCCTACAGATTCTATTTTGGGCTTAATATCCTTCTTATATCCCCAATTATATCGAGAAATACAAAAGTAAAACTCTACAAAACAATAATACGCCCAGTCCTAACATATGGTTTAGAGACCTGTAAAAAAAGTTTCGAAAAAAAGTACTAAGGCAAATATATGAAACAGCGAATGAAAATTAAGTGTGGAAAAGACGATACAACTTCTAACTTTATATAGAATATACTAGGAACCAGACATAGTAGAACATATTAAGATAGGACGTCTGAGGTAGATAGGGCATATAATGCGGATGGAACAAAATAACCCAAATAAAAAAACCGGTCCTTGATAGACCCATTGGTTAGAGAAGAAGAGAAAGACTTAGAGAAAGGTTTCTTGATTACATCGAGAAGACATGAGAAATATGGGAATACGTGACTGGAGAGAAATTATTGAGGAGGCTAGCACTCACGCAGAGTTGTAAAGCTAGAATGATGATGATTATGATTTCTTGCAAGAA
This sequence comes from Diabrotica balteata, assembly GCA_918026665.1. Lineage (NCBI taxonomy): Eukaryota > Metazoa > Arthropoda > Insecta > Coleoptera > Chrysomelidae > Diabrotica > Diabrotica balteata. The sequence continues at coordinate 33,022,911 of OU898278.1, forward strand.
TTCGATAAGCCTTTCGACTCTCTTGTTTCCAGTTTCTAATCCCAACTGTCCTACTATATTTTCAATTATACCTGCTCCTATTTTTGCGTTAAAGTCTCCTAAAATTTTTTACCTAACAATTTGATCTAGCTGCAACCTAATTTATCAATATCTAGCCGTTTTATCTCTTTAATTAGGTAGCTTCGATGAATGTCCAATAACCTCTCACGGGTTAAAAGACTTTAATTATATTTATAAACATTTCTTAAAATTAATTTCATATGTATTCTGTTTTTGTATTGTCTAAAATTGAAGTGAATGTTATCTTCTATTTCTCTGATTTTTTTTTACTTAGTCTTAGACTTTTAGTCATTCAGACTCAACATGGTACAAATAGTTGTCCGTGTTTGTTGTATATTAATAAATATTCAAATCAAAAACAGGTAAACAGGGTCACTCTCTTCTCGCCTAGGGGCCCATCAAGGCATTTTTAAAAAAGACATACGACACTAGGCCACGGTAAGAAAGGCATTTGACAATTGGGTTAGAAACAAAGGTTATGTTATTAACTAATGCATAATTATTTACATGGTTATTTTACTATCCTTTAAAAACATAACTAAGGAGGCATACACTGCTCTCGAGTCTAGTAATAATAAGTACTGAAGGTTCCAAGGGGCTAATATATTATGTTTATGTAAGTTATTTATTAATCTGGATGAAATTATAGTATTATTTTTTGTTAAAAATTAGAATTCTTCAGCAGAGCGTAAAAGACCACAAAAATGTTATGCTTTATTGAAAATGACTCTCAAGTGATTTATACAAATATTTAAATCTTAAATATACTACTAAAACAATTAGCATGCGTAGCTACATCATCGCAAGTTAAGATTTTTCCAGCTGATTTCATACATTCTGTAAACGTGTTTTTGACCTCTGGATTATCTAGTCCATGCTTTTCCAGGGCTGTCCATAATACGTCAACGTCTACGTTTCCATCTTTATCTAGGGCTCCTGATTTTACATACGCGCATTTTAGTACACACTGGGCGTCCTTATCCTTGTTCATTATTTGTTCTTTGAATTGATTAAAGGTCATTCCGGCTTCTTCACGACAAGAGGATAAAATTGTAAAGGATTCCAAATTCAATTTATTTGACTCGGCTTGACTGGATATCTAAAACACAGAGAGACATATGTTTAAGTATGTAAAAGTATTTTTTTTTATTTTATTTAAAATACTTATACCACATCAACCACGCAGGGTTATTAGTGGGATGACAAACACAATAGTTGTAATACAATTTTGTACATTAAATAGTAAAATACAATTTGATGTCTCTTAAATAATTTAATACATTTAAATTTTTTCTGTCAAAATAGATGTGAGGTCGTCTGAAATTCCATGCAATCTTCTTTGATTTTGGAAACATGGGCAATCAAGCAGGAAGTATTTCACTGTCAATGAAGTGGAGCAGTTATTGCAAATTGGCCGTGGATCTTTACTGATTAAAAATTTGTGTGTGACAGCAGTATGACCAATTCTTAAACGGTTTATAATTACTTGATCTCGTCTACTTGTGGGGTTATTCAAAGAGCTGTTCACCTTTGGGCATATTGGGTTTAATTTGGTTACTGAATTTTCCCAGTAATTTTTCCAAATGTTATTGCAATGATCTTTAATCAGATGTTTTATGTCACTATAAGGATATTTTGTAATTTTTGTAGTATCTTCTAAGTTAATACGGCTTGTAGTTGCTAGTTGTTCTGCTTTTTCATTTCCCCAGATTCCAGTATGCGATGGTACCCAAATGAAAGCTGTGTCCTTTCCCATGGAATGAAGTGTTTCTAATTCATTTTTTATTGCTTGTATAATGGGATTTATTGTATAAACTTTCTTTAATTTCAATAAAGCATTAAGTGAATCTGTAATGATGACGCACTTCATCTTGTTAATCGTTTTGAAAAAAGTTAAGGCTTTTAATATAGCTGTTGTTTCGCCTGTGAGTATACTACAATTTGTAGGTAAGTGTATGCTGTAGTAGTTTTCTTCATCAGAATAGTAAGCAGCAGCATGTCCATCTATGGTTTTAGAGGCGTCGGTAAAGATTTGTAAGTAGTTATGGTAATGTGATATGATTTCTGCAAAACGATGTTTAATTATGGAGAAATTTGTATATGATTTGGGATACTTTCTTAGTGTTAGGTCAATGGTAAGTAAGCTTAATGTCCATGGAGGGGAGATTGCATTTGTATATAGCAATAGACTAAATTGATCCATATTAAAATTTGTGACTTTTATTCTTTCTATTAAAGGAATAGAGTTTGTTGACTTTTTAAAAGAGAGGATACCAGGGTGGAAAATTTGAGAGAAAAGAGGATGTTGTTTTTGAATTGAAATTTTGGCAATATAGTTTAGTGATAATTGTTGTCGCCTTATGTTTAGAGGTGGCTCTTTAGCTAGCACTTGTAAACTACTAGTGGGACTAGTTCTAAATGCACCAAGTGCTAATCTTAAAGCTGCAGATTGAATACCGTTAAGCTTTTTAAGGTAGTTTTGCTTGCAGTTATAACAAATGCAACCGTAATCTAGTTTACTCCAAATGAGTGATTTATATAAGTTTATTAATATTTTAGTATCTGCGCCCCAAACTTTATTGGACATAATTTTGAGTATGTTTAAGTTAGATTGACAGGAATGTTGTAGATTATTGATATCATGTTCCAATTTAAGGTTCTGGTAAAAGTTAAACCTAGAAAATTTACTTCTTCTGATTGTTTTAATGCTAAATTATTTAAAGTTAGGTAGGTTGAATACCGGGATCTCTTTTTATTAAAAATTATGTAATGTGTTTTTTCTGTAGAGAAGTTAAACCCAGTTTTTAACGTCCAGTTTTCAATCCGAGTTAAAAAAATTTGTAAAATTTTAGTTGCCGATTTTATATTGTTTGATTTATTATAAACTACGATGTCGTCAGCATAAAGGCTGGCTTTAATTGGTGCTTTAATTTCATCAATAACACTATTAATAGGAATTAGGAATAACGTTGGGCTTATGATGGAACCTTGAGGGATTCCATTATCTAATGTTCTTGTCGAACTTTTAAGGCCATTTATCCTAATTTCTATTGATCGATTATTTAAGTAAAAGTATTTATTCATCTAATGGAGAAGTAAAAACCGACATAGAGAGCATCGCAGAGACCTGGAAAAATTACTGCTCAGAATTATACAAAGACACCTCAAAAGATGACGCATCAGTCTCAGAACACAAAAAACATGTAATCAGAGAGGCTGAACCAATCATTTTACGAGCAGAAGTAGAGAAGGCTCTTAACCAACTAAGAAACAAAAAAGCTCCAGGAATCGATGGCATAACAGCGGAGACTCTAAAAGCAATAGGCGAAATTGGCGTAGATGTAATGCTGGATATGTGCAACATGATATGGATCACAGGTGAATGGCCTGATGAGTGGTGTGAATCAACCTTGATCCCTATCCATAAAAAAGGATCACTAACCATATGCAGCAATTACAGAACTGTTGCCCTTATCCCTCATGCAAGCAAAATCCTGCTACATATAATCAATGAACGGCTAAAGAACTTTCTACTTCCAGAGATAGCCGAAGAACAATGTGGATTTGTACCAGGAAAGGGAACGCGTGAGCAAATACTCAACACCAGACAGATAGTAGAAAAAGCGAGAGAACATAACATACCAATGTTGCTCTGTTTTGTAGATTACACAAAGGCTTTTGATTCAGTAAAATGGGATCCTCTCTGGAGCATAATGGAAAATATGGGAGTACCTAACCACCTAGTTAACCTAATAAGAAATCTATATAATAAAAACTCAGCCAAAGTTAAAGTACATGAAATATATTCAAATACATTCAAAACAGAGAAGGGAACTAGACAAGGTTGCATACTATCACCATTACTGTACAACATATATTCTGAATATATAATGAGAAAAGTACTAGATGAATGGGATGGAGGAATCACTATAGGAGGCAGAAAAATCAGTAACCTGCGATACGCAGATGACACACTTATACTAGCAGCGAATGAAGTCGAAATGATTACCATCATCGAACGGCTAAGCCGAATAAGTGAAGAATTCGGACTTCAAATCAACACCAGAAAAACAAAAATAATGATTGTAGACAGAGCAAATAATAATCTACCGCATATACGCCAAATAGGGATTTTCGAAGTAGTCGACAGATTTGTATACTTGGGCTCTCTGATAACCAACAATGGTGATTGTTCCTCAGAAATCAAACGTAGATTAGGAATGGCCCGAACCGCAACTGCTAAATTAATTAAAATATGGAAAGACCGAACAATAACAAGGAATACTAAGCTTAGGTTGGTCAATGCCCTTATTTTTTCCATTGCTACATATGCAGCTGAAACATGGACTCTCAAAAAAATCGATAGGAGTAAGATCGAAGCCTTCGAAATGTGGGTATATAGAAGAATTCTACGCGTGTCCTGGACAGAACATAGAACCAACCTGTCAATTCTGGAAGAGCTTCATATAAAAGACAGGCTACTAAAAAAAGTAAACCAAGCATACCTAACTTACTTCGGCCACATAGCTAGAAGAACGGGCACCATGGAACTATTGGTAGTAGAAGGTAAGGTAGAAGGCCGAAGACCAAGAGGAAGATCTCCAATACGATGGGTGGACCAAATGAAGAGTTTGGTGGGAAAATCCCTACATGAAGCCGTCCATATGGCACAAGATCGCAGTCAATGGAGACAGCAGACTAATAATATTTAGGGTGTCACTACGCCCTGACAAGGGCTAAAGGATTGAGGAGGAGGATTTATTCATCCACAAAAAAGTGGATAACAGAATCCTAGAATTGAAGTACGTAATAGTTGTTAAGAACTTCCTAATTAGTGGGGAGTTCAAGTATATCAGATTTCATAGGGATGCTTCTAGTTCTGTGTAAAATTTTCCTGTATAAAATATACATTTTCCGACAGTATTATCAAATTTTCGATATAAAAGGTAAATCATATTATAAGTAACTTGGGACAACAATAGAGAGTTGATACTATACTTCTTTTAGCCTATGAAGTCCGATATGTAACTAAGATATGATCAGTGGGCCTCAGTGGGGCGTTACTTAATATTTAATTTCGATCGCTTGAAAAGAAAAAATATTTAATTTCCTGTATTTTATGTTCAGTAATAATATTGGATTTTACTGTATCAAAGGTAAATAAAATAAATATAATATGTATATACAGGCCGTTTAAAAGAAGTGATACGGATTATTTCGAATAATTGAAATTATTTGTCGACATCAAATGTTCATCAAGGTCTCTATAAGTCTCTATTTGGCGTAGAGTAAAAATTATATGAATGGTTTTGCATACAGTTAAATTGGAAAATACTTGCCAAGTTGCTGGTATATCCAAATTTGAATAAAATACATCCAATACTTTACTTTCCGTAGACACTGTATTAACTATAACCTTGAACCAAATTGGCACTAAATCACTTTTGAGTTTTCAGCAAAACAAAATGCTTAAACACGTGTAGTCCAGTAATTAATACCAAAGCTATTGAGAGTATGCAGTCCAGTAATTAGACCGAAGGTAATTTATCATTTAACTAAAACACACCACAAAGTTTGAATTGAATTCCCGAAACACTTTTTTGTTTCTTCTTTTTAGCAAAAGATTTGTCCTATTCACTGTCTGATATTTCACTATCAGAGTCGTCACTATCTGAATTGTCTATCCGAATAATTAGAGGCCGGACCTCATCTATAACTCGCTCGGTTTGAAAAGACTGAACGATTATGTCTTCCGTATGTCTAATACAATTTTGCCATTGTTCTGCCTGTATTTGTTCTAACGATTCTTTCCATAAACCAAGGACGCTAGCGTCATCTTTTGTTTTGGATGCATGTTTATCATAAAAATTTTTGGCTATACCCCAAACTAACTCAATTGCATTATAGTAGCAATGGTAGGGCGGAAGCCAAAAAACTTCATGACAATATTTAAGAGCCATTTGCTCAGTAACAAAGTTCTTTTGAATTTTGTGCTCTCCACACCTTTAAAGTAAATCGACTTTTAAAAATATGTCACTGTGATAAATTTTCTTTTCTGTCAACCACAACTTTATTTCTTCTTTTGTCCAGCTATTTGAAGGAAATCTCTCTTCTACTCTTGAGTGGTAGGATGCATTATCTAAGACGATTATGGATGGTCGCTCCAATTTTTTTAACAAATTTTCTTCAAACCATTCTTCAAAAATATTTGCATCCATATTTCCATGGTAATCACCTGTATTCTTTGTGGACGAAAAAATTAAACCAGCGTCAGGAATAAAACCCTCATTGTTTCCAGCATGAAGTATAATGCAGAGTTTACCATTACCGGAACGACTAGAAGAATAGCATTTCGTGGTGCCATCTCGCCAAGATGATTTTGATATATTTCCTTTAGCGAAAATCCAAGTTTCGTCTAAAAATACAACTTGCCTCGGACTATCAGACATTTTATTGTTCATGTATTTTCTTAAAAAATGCCACCGTTTTGAAACAACATTAGAGAGTTCACACAATACTTGTCTATTATTTGTCTTTTTATATCGAAACCCTAAATGTTTCAACACTCTCCACAAACTTGTTAAACTAATATCACACAGTTCCTTGTCTTTTATTTTTTGCAACACAGCACTAACTGTTACATGTTCTTTTTCTTTATACATATTATATATAATATTTTTAATTGCAAGTTTAATTGACTGGTGCAAATCTAAAGTTTTTGGATGTCGACGATTTCTCTTGCTTACTTTATTTATTTCATCCTTACTCATGTTATTAATTCTTCGGAATGTTCTATCTGAGATACCGCAAGCATCGCATGTGCGTTTCTGAACTGCCATAACAGATGTCATTGAACCCATATTATTTTTTTCTAAATTGAAATAACTTTCGACTTTTAGAACTAAACGCCGTTCTTCTGGAGATAACACTCTACGTTTCGACTGTATTTTATTTTCTTTCAAATTACTCATTTTTTTAAAGTACCACTTCACTACACTACTATAAAAATAGGTACTTATATACAACTACTACACCCTAAAAAAGACGAGGGTTTAAGGACTAAAAACAATCGAACACAAGTTAGTTAACAGCCAATGCTAAACCAACATAAACACTGTATTGATTGTAATTGCAAAAACCGTTCGCATGTTTTAAATAAGGTTTTTGCTAATTATGTATTTTGTTAAATTATTAAAAAACAAAAATACAACCCACGACCATCAATTAATTTTTAACGATAAACAAAAGAGAAATATGATGACGTTTGAATTTGATCTACTTTGTCGTTAACAGAAAGATATTTTAAACAGCATGAATCATTTTTCAATGATTATGTGGATTTAATAAATACATTAGTAAACAAATTTTTAAGTGTGTATAAAATCTTAACTGTCATTTTTCGTGAGAAACAATTATTATGACACATGGTATTTACTACTTTTTATTCAAATAATATGTTTATGTAAATGCATACCTTTGATTATTGGGTAAACCTACATTATACGATACGTCAGAAGAAATTAAACAAAAATTAACATTGCAATAAAATTATAAACCAAGAAACGATAACTTGTTGAGCAGTGCTGATTGAAACAACAGAGCAGTAAAATGTTATTCAAAGAGGTAGTGTAAAATATATCGCCGCTTATCTGGTCAGCTAGTAATAAAGTTACCACCATTTAATTGCAAAGCGGTCTTCTTAGGTGAAAAATCCTTTAGCATCGGTCTACCTACCCTCTGATGCAGCCACCCTACCACCAACAAAGCAGATGAAATATTTGGTAGACTACTTATTGTTAGAAGTCAAAAGGTAAAACTCATTATCGGCTGCAATTCGAATTCTCACCATCTAGGATGGGGCAGCAGAGATAACAACGCTCGAGGTAAATCTCGAGCTTGGTATTGGAGGATATCCCTTTATCTGATCACTGCTGGCTAACCTATACTATTAGTTTAAAAAAAGTCTTATTAAATCTCGCGACCCAAGGAGGATAAATGTAGAACTCTATAACTGACTCTCAGAGGATACTGGGCGGGATAAAAAAGCTTCAACTCTAGGAACTAATACAGAATTGAAAAGCTATCCGGTATCTATCCAAAACAAAATAACTTGCTTATAACCATGCTTATAAAAAAATCCTGTCGATAAGAATGGTCTAAAAAAGTCACAAAACCAACTCTTGGTGGTGCATTGAACTGGAACAACTTAGGAAGACAGCAATAACAGCTTTTAATAAAGCAAAACGCACAAAAATCAAAAAAGATTGAGATTTTTATTAATCAAATCTCAGGAATTTTAAGAAAATCTGCAAACAAAGACAAAGAGTAGCTTGAAGAGCCTACTGTAAGGAAATTAAAGATTTCCCGCTGGCTTTCAGGCTACAAAAAGTGCTGTCAAAGGACCCACATATATCGGCATATTAACAAAGAAGATGAAAGCAAAACTTCAAACTTTTGCAAAAGTGCTGAGATCTTTATGGAAACACAACTTTCCGACCAATTAGTCTATCATCCTTTATTTTGGAATAGATGAAAAGGCTAATCGAGCAATACATAAGGGATGAAGTTCTGGTTCAAAACTCATTTCACCCAAATGAGCATGCATATACTTCGGGAAGACATACCGATTATGTACTGCATCAAGTAGAGGATAGAATTAAAAAATCGCTGGATAATAAAGAATCCCCCTTAGGTATATTCATAGGCATTAAAGAAAAGTTTGATAAAACCACCTTTTCAACCATCATTCAACAGCGTACTGTTAGGAATTTTCCCCTGGTCGTGAGCGAATTAATATTCAGTATGCTCTGTTACAGAGCAACAAGCATATGTAAATGTAGAAGACCACAGAGAAGTGTGATATCACGACTCCTTTGAAACATAGTTCTAGACACCCTGATTAACCAACTCAGCAGTAACCGGTTCTACACAATATAACACATTCACATAATCGGAACATCGCACAAGAGTGACAATCTGAATAAAGTACAAGCTTGTGCATTAAGTGAACATTCTATTACGATGGGCCACACGGCTAACACTATGATCAAGCAGAAATATTGAGAAGGAAAAGAAATTACAATAAAACACTGTTTCTAGAAATGTGTTTAATTAAAACTACACAAAATACCTCAAAGAAAAGAGAAGACATTAAAAATCTTAGTGCTAGATACAGTAATCTTCTTTTAAAGAAAAGAACAACAACTATATAAAAGTTCTTTTGCACAGATGAAAGGGATTATTCCAAGTTCAAATAAAATAAAATTTATTTTTTTATTTGTGTGGTTTTCCATTCTTAATTACTTAGTACAATAAACTCTGTTGCTTATTTAATAAGTACAAACTAACCTAAAATAAATATAGAAGACGTGAAAACCATAGTAATTAGTTTTGACTGAAAGAAAAAAGAAAAGCAAATTAATAAAATGTCAAAAATGTTAATTCTGCTAAGTTTATAATACAATCCTCACACGGGTAAGCCTGTTGAAAATACAACAACTTCATTGTATAATGTAGTTTTTTGTTTTCATTTCTAATATATATATATATATATATATATATATATATATATATATATATATATATATATATATATATATATATATATTATTGTGATATTTAAAGTCTTGGTGCGCCAAGCAATTAATTAGCTAATTAATTAATTGATTTATTAAAATTATTTAAATGATATGATTATGACTCTATCACACTTTTTAATTCTCTTATCTCAGGGTTTAAATTCGTGCTTCAATATCTATGCTATTACATGTGAAAGGTAAGGTCCAAAGAATACCGGAATAATAAAAAACACATATGATATAACACTATATATTGAAATAAAATAATGAAATAATTCACACTTAAATGTTTTCAATAAACAAAATCTCATATAATGATTCGCAAAATTTTGTTCTACGTACGTGAACCTTCAAAATTAATGGTACAAACAATATTAGTTGAAATCTCAACATCCAAATATTATTCTAAATCTCCTAATCAAAATATTTATATCCTTTCTAAATTAAGTGTAAAAATTGTGTTATCAATGAAAGAAAAACTGCAGAAAACAAAACTATCTCTCTCTGATGATGAGTGGTCCAAATCCTTGTTATTTGTAGACTATACTATTTACTCGTGGCCGCTCCCTAGGTAATCAGCAATCTTACAACAAATTATTGCAAGTATATCGTCCTTAATGATCTCCTTCAAATGCACGAATCGTTCAAATTATGCTAGCTTCTTCTTCTCTCAATAAACTGAATCTCTCGTTGGCCTGAGTGAAAAATGACTCTTGGAATATCTTTTCTTTACGATAAACTGAATCTCTCGTTGGCCTGAACAGTGACTCTTGGAATATAAGTAGAAAAATATGACTTACAATATTTTACTTGATCAGCTTCTGTCAGATACACTAACTACACGAAAACTCACAAACTTTCACTGCTACTGCTTCCTACCTCTGGGAAACTACCCGAGAACAACGGCCGTTCGCCTTGCACCCTTGGAAACCAACTGCCTATCTTTTCTCACTCAAAAATCTAGCTAAACTTTCATTCCTACATACCTATCCCACCTTTTTCAATCTCCGCCAATCAAAGCTCGTCACAATTCCCCCATTTTTTCATTTCGATAACAAACAAATTTTTACCTATAATTATAAAATTTCCTAAAACTTATTTACAAATAATATTTTTCTACAATTCTTAAAAACTAACAAAAATCTCTTTCTAAATTCTATTCTATTGACCTTAATCAATGCATTAATGTATTTGGAAAAACCCGGTTCAATTGTCTTTGGATTTCACTTAAAATTATGCGGGTCACTCAAGTATAGTATAACAAAGGAAATAATTTATGCATAGCTTACATTTTGTTTAATACAGGTAATCCAAAAATTTAAAAACTTTCCTTCTTCGAAATGTTTGTTTGTTATACATTCTGAATTATTTTAATGTTTTTTGAACTTTGAAGTATTTTAAACAAACCAATATTTTTCTCGATTTTACATATATCATAACAATATATATTATATATATAACAATATATATTATATATATATATATATATAGAGAGAGAGAGAGAGAGAGAAAGAGAGAGAGGGAGAGAGAGAAAAGAAATAATAAATAAGACTGACTCATTTGCCTATTTGAAATGGACTCACACAAGCAACATATTCATGATCCATTAAATTTTTAAATTTACAAAAAAACTTAACAACTTATTATGCTTTTTTAATTTTAATTTCATTATATTTACTGATACCATATTTTAGCATATCCTGAAGAAAGGAATAAATTTTGCGAAAGCTTCATAAAAGATTAATGACTACAATCTCAAAATAAAACTTTATTTTACATAACGTGTCAGTCAATAATACCTAACTACTTATTCATACAGTAGGTACTAATTATCGTAATTGTCACATTAAAATTAAAAATTTTAAACGAAGTTCTGAAAAAATAATCAAATAATTAATAAAAAGCCTATTACGTTGTATGCCGTCCAATAAAAAGTGCAACTTGTAACATGGTACTTTCAAGGTCATTAAACATAAAATCGTTAAAAATACCATTAAACATTTTAAAACTTTGGGATGTGTAAACAGTTGTAAAAAGTGTCATGAAGGTAATGAAATACGTGTGAGACCTGTCGATGAGGAGCGTCCAAACAGGGATATTGATATTTGTGCTTTTGTGAAAGCTAGTGATCCCTGCAATAGTGTACAAATTGCTAGGGAAGTTAACGTGAATGCTTGAACTATCCAGTGAGTTCTCAAAAGAAATGGGTATCACTGTTTTAAGATACAACCAACACAAGAACTGTTTCCGGAAGATAACTTTAGGCGGATGGAGTTTTGTGAATTTATATTAGATAAACAGAATGAAAATGTACACTTTTTAAAAAATATTTTATTTTCCAACGAATCTTCATTTTCATTACATAAAAAACACAATCCATCCGTTACAAGGTATTAACTCGGAAAAATAAGCACTTCATTGTTGCAATGCGAACGCAGCATCCGCCAAAAGTTAAATGTTTGGACTGGGATGTTAGGCTACCATATTGTAGGTATATTTTTTATCAATAGAAACATAAAACAGGCCCAAATATTCACAACTTTTAGAGAACGAGCAGTTTCGGCAGTTCGACGCTTCTTCAGTTGTTTGAAAGGGCCATAAACCTAGTCGAATTAAGGGCAAAAATACTTCATTTCTCTGCAAGCATTACACCAGCCCTACTCCAAAATATAAGGAAAAATCTGTGTGACAGATTTATTTACTGCTAAGCACAAGGAGGTGGAATATTTGAGCGGTTAATTCATAAATCTGCTTTTCTAATTTTTATTTTTTGTTAGATACATTTTATGTTTAATTTTGTAGAAGTAGAATTTTGTTGTTTTTTTTTATTTAAAAGTACAAACGATTCTGATTATGATTTTTTTCTTCTTTCTTGTCTTATTGCTATAAACTTTGTCCATAAAATTTGTACAATTTTCAGTGACAAAGCATATTACGTATTTACCTATTTATTTGTATTGCTATTAAGGCTAAAAAATATCCAAAAAATTAGTTTTAGAGGATTATAATAAATATACTCTAGAGATGATATTGCAAGAAATCTTAATTCCTATGGTCAACAAAACATCGTGGTGATGAGATATATATATATAAATAAAGTATTCAACTAGTGAATTCAGAGGTTTATTCGGTCAGTCAGGTTGGCAAAATAAAAAACAGAAGTCAACTACTTCATAAGTTTATCGAAGACGTTTCGCTTTATATTTCTAAAGCTTCATCAGTTCTCTAAAATACAAAGATGACATAGAGTTTATAAGAAATACAGATCTAATATTTTATTACTTACAACTCAATATGTAGTATTAAAGATGTTATCGTATATGTACTTAAGTTTACTCATAAATTCAGAACTAACTTAAAAAAAAATTAAACAGAAATATGCAAAAAATAACATTCGCAGAAACGAAGATTTACAAAAACTTTAAACGTACATTTGGCTTCATTTAGAGATGGTTCTCCAATGAAGACAAACAAAACACTGATTTATTGCAATCTACGCAAAAAGACGTGGCGCGATACCGAAAATGTTTTTCAAGGGCCATATGTTCAACAAATTCCAAGGTTTGAGACAATTATGAACTTCTACGGGGGTCATTGAAAGAATAGTTGGACGGGTGGATTTGTAACGGAAAAATATGATATGATTTTTTTTTTTTTGTAATTTATGTTTTAATGAATTTTCGGTATCGCGCCACGTCTTTTTGCGTAGATTGCAATAAATCAGTGTTTTGTTTGTCTTCATTGGAGAACCATCTCTAAATGAAGCCAAATGTACGTTTAAAGTTTTTGTAAATCTTCGTTTCTGCGAATGTTATTTTTTGCATATTTCTGTTTAATTTTTTTTTAAGTTAGTTCTAAATTTATGAGTAAACTTAAGTACATATACGATAACATCTTTAATACTACATATTGAGTTGTAAGTAATAAAATATTAGATCTGTATTTCTTATAAACTCTATGTCATCTTTGTATTTTAGAGAACTGATGAAGCTTAGAAATATAAAGCGAAACGTCTTCGATAAACTTATGAAGTAGTTGACTTCTGTTTTTTATTTTGCCAACCTGACTGACCGAATAAACCTCTGAATTCACTAGTTGAATACTTTATTAATATAAATTGACGGTCGTAGTTTTTACAATGTCTATATATATATTATATATATATATATATATATATATATATATATATATATATATATATATATTTATATATATATATATATATATATATATATATATATATATATTAAATATGTATGATAAAGAACGTTTTTTAAATCAATTTTTGGATAGTTTTCGCCATCGTTGTAGGGGTCAAATGAGTTGCCCATTTCATTTGATAAACATCACGACAACTAACCTCGATTAGTCACCCTGATGATGCAAATAAAGATTTGCGAAAGCTTGGTAACTAAAAAGAGTACTTCGTTGTCCTATTTTCCGCTGCACATCCAAATATTTGAGTTTTTATATATATATATATATATATATATATATATATATATTATATATATATATATATATATATATATGAATATAACAATAACAATAAATATAAAAATAAATACTTACATATCCCACAAGTACCAAAACACTAACTATTAGATATTTATTTTCCATTTTCTGTTACTACCTTTTCAAAAATAACTTGCATTGTCCAAGAAACCAAGTCTATATAGATTTATATGATTTGCAGTTGCTAATGATATTTTAATGAACACCATTTAAAAGCGCAGTTTGGTGTGCACTTCCAACTGATTTATTACAAAACATCAATGGCTGATATTTAAATTTGCATAATTTCTATATAATTTTATATAAATAATAAAAATAATTCGATATAATTTTCTTAATTGATTATTATTATTGTATTTTTTTGTGCTTTATGTAAAAACTATAAAACTTTATTTATTAAAGCTTGATACGTTCTTTTGATACATATTCTTCTCCTCAACCTTTCTCCTTCGTTGGGATGTAGTGTAGTCTCCTACGTTAGTGTATGTATAATACTTTATCAAAGAAAATTATACAAATAATCAAGTGTCAGGATGTCTGTGTTTTATTTTGTTGTTTTTGGGACTTTGGTTTGTTAATGTAATGGAAAACAGATTTAATCATAAAATAATAAATAAAAACTTTCCTGTACCATAATATACTCTCTCTTTATCAGATATTATGTTATACATTTATATATAAAAATGTGTAACTATATTTTCGGACAGAGGGAATATATTTTTTGGCATAGAATAAGTTTTTATTTCTAGTTTTATGACTATATTTACTTTCCATTAAAAGCATACCTTTTGAATTTTGACGCCTAAAATTCAGAGCATAGTTTTTTAATTTGCCACCTAAAATTCAGAACCTACGTTTTGAATTTGCCGCCAAATGAAATTAGTTTCGGCCTGTCCGTATTTGGCGCTAGAAATTCCCTTCCAAAACTTTCTACGAGAGTTACCTTATTAGGGGGTATACAATCTGGCTGTCACCACTACTCTTTAATGTCAAATGCCTCCACTACACATCGGCAGACGCGTCTGCGGACACATCTGCAGATGTATCATCACAAGTTGACCACACACCTGGACACATCTGTACCTCCACGCAGCGGAAGTTGAAAGCTGAGTTACAATTGTTTCTGTAAGAGTTGTGGCCATATGAATCGAATAACATTTATGATAACTTAAAAAGTGGATCTGAAACCGAAGATGCCATTTTAGAAGCGTTCAGTCCATCTGAATCAGAGTTCGAACCATTAAACGAAAATGACTCAGATTTCGACCATGACTTGCCTGCCAGTAGTAAAAAAAAATAAATTCTGAAAAGGGTAGAGTAGAGTAGAGAGAAAAGAGTTAGAAAAATAGTTTACTTCAGTATTTTTAAGTAAGTAATGGCTCTAAAATGGACAAGGAAAAGAAATGTCCTGTTTCGCAAACTTCATCTTCTTCTTAAGGTGCCTTCTCCATTACTGTGGCTATAACTACTGCAAATTGCTCTCTATCTTGAGCTGTTCTTAGTATCGAATGGGTGTCCATGCCTGTCCAGTCTCTTACATTCTTCCACCAGTAGCATTTTCTTCTTCCTGGATCTCTTCTTCCTTCCACTTTACCTTCCATTATAAGTTGTAGCAAGTTGTATTTTTCTTCTCTGTAAATATGTCCTAGATAACTCGTTTTTCGGTTTTTGATCATATTTGGGAGTTCTCTTTCAATACCCATTCTTCTTAGCACCTAGTTGTTGGTCACGTGCTCTGTCCAAGAGATCTTCAGCATCCTTCGAAAAAACCACATCTCAAAGGCGTCTATACGCCTCATACTTGTAATTCAGAGAGTCCATGTTTCCACTCCGTATACCAATATGGAATAAATCAACATTTTTACAAGTTGGTATCGGATATCCAACGATAACGTAGAGTTTATTAGGAATTTTTTTATTCGTTGAAACGCGGACCTACCATATTCTATACGAGCACGTATTTTGACCTCCGTGGTCAATATCGTTTGTTATCCAGCAACCTAGATACTGGAATCTTTGTACTGGTTCTATCTGTTTGTTATAGATACGAATATTAATGTCGACATTTGGTGCACGTGTAACAGCCACTACTTTTGTTTTATTTGTGTTTATATTTAGTCTCAAGCTCACTCTCTGGTTATGACATTCAAAAGTCGTTGTAAACCCTAAGCACTGTCCGCAATAATGACGGTGTCGTCTGCGTATCTTAAGTTGTTTACGTATTCTCCATTGATTTATTTATTTATTCCTTCTTTAATATTTTCGACGGCACTTTTCGGAATATATATTAGATAACAGTGCAGAAAGTACACAGCCCTGACGATCTCCTCTTTTTATTGGCAATTCTGCTGTCAGACGATTGTTTATTTTATTTGATTTTCTTTAGTTTATTAAAATTTTACCAACAACAGGATTCTGGTCGAAACCGATGTCCGCCCCGGGATATGTTTTAACTCCCCCGATTCCATTTCTATAACGGTTATCAATTAATATATAATCAATCTGGTTTCTTATTATGCGGTTTTGATTATCGCCAAGTGCTTTCCATGTATATAATCTTCTTTTTGGTTGTTTAAACCAAATTAGATTTTCTTCTAGGCAAAATTGGACCAGTATTTCTCCTCTATCGTTTCTTGGTAGAATTCTTTTACTTCTCTTTCTGGTTTTTCTACTGTAGGAGCGTATACTTGAATGAAGTTAATATTACGAGGAGTTTCTTGGTAGAATTCTTGTACTTCTCTTTCTGGTTTTTCTACTGTAGGAGCATATACTTGAATGAAGTTAATATTACGAGGAGTGGTATTAATTTGCAGCATAGCTTCTTTATCAGATATAGGTATAAAGTTCTTTATACATTTACTGTTTGTCTGGTCAACTATAAATACCACTTCATTATAATTATGAGGATCGTCATTACGAGCATAGTATATTACATGGTTATCAATATTTGTCTGTCTAGATTCAGGCCATCTAACTTACTCTAAGTTCACTTACTCCGAGAATGTTGACTTTTATTCTTTTCATCTTTCTCACGATGTTATGAGATTTTCCTGGCATAAAGAGAGATTGTGCATTCCAGGTTCCAACTTTTTAAAAAATATTACCTGATGAATTTTTCAGACCTGTCGAGAGTCTATCCAAAAATGCTTGTCTTGATGAGGTTAATCCAAGTCTCAACTAAATAATATATTTTACGATTGTCATTCCTATGATCTTTTATCTGCCTTAAAAATTCTCTTCTCCAGATTACAAAGTCATCTCTGTCCGTAAGCATACTGTTCCTGCCACGTTTTTCAAATTTGAATTGAAGTGTTTTCAAAATCTTGTAAACAGTAGTACGTTTGAAATCAGGTAGATTGGGGTCGTCGTTGACCTGTTGTAGAAGTCTATCTATCGTGGGAATTTCATTACTAAAAAAGAATTGATGCACTATTCTTCTTATCGCTAGCTTGTCAAAATCATCTACAGATTCAAGAAAAAATAATAAATAATTGAACAGATATATTAAAAAGGTCAATACTCACAATCTAATATTTATTTTCAAGGTATTACAGAAGCGACCGATTTCGAGGCTTACAATACGAGACAAAGAGTTTGTTTTGTTAAAAAAGAATAATGTAGATATCGGCAATTGGAAGTTTTCCGCTTACATCCAGGGTACTCTCTGTCTTCATCTTTTTCTTTACGACACTATCTATTGATGAGGTGATATGTTGATCATTATATATGTATGTAAATAAAAGGCTCTTGGGAATATGGTTGAGCATTAATGTGTTCTAACTGTGTAACTGTTGCTAAAGGTTGTTGTCTTTAAAATACTTCTTGGATGTTCTAGTTTTTGTTGTCAAAGTTTCTTTATTATTTAAAAGGTAGAATTATCTTCTGGCTTGTAATAAAATTAAAATTAGACCTATTATAAATATAATTAATAAAGACCTAAAGGTATTAACAACAACGTAACCAAAGTTAGAGCAGGAGACGAATTCACTGAAAATATTCCAACACCGGGAGGAATTAGACAAGGCGACAGTTTAAGCCCCTTCTTGTTTAATCTTCTCATGGGCAAAATTATCAACAAAGTAACATCTCTTAATCTCGGATATAGAATGGGCAACAAAAGAATTGGTATGGTGTGCTACGCAGACGATGCAGCAATTATTGCCGAATCAGAAGATGATCTCCAAAGGCAGCTCTTTCAGTTCTTTCAAACAAGCCGACAATTAAATATGAACATCTCTACCAACAAAACTAAATGTATGACAATAGCAAAAGATCCGCTCAGATGTAAGTTAGTGGTTGAGGACAACCCCATAGAACAAGTGATGCAATTCAGATATCTGGGCATAGATATATCAAGCACCCATGACCCAGTAAAGGACCTGAGGAGTCAGATCAACAAAGCATCTGCACTGTCAGGATGTCTGCGGGAGATAGTCTGGTCTAATCCGTATATGCGCACAGATAGTAAAATTAGAATCTATAAGACTTGCATACGACCGATCATGACATATGGCATAGAAGTGCGCGAAGATACCAACAAAACGAAACAGATGCTAAGGGTTGCCGAAATGAAAACCCTAAGAACAATAATGGGGAAAACAAGAAGGGACAGAGTGAGAAATACAAACATTAGACAGCAGTGCAAAATTCAAGATATTGTAAGATGGGGAAGACAGCGCAAGAGGATGTGGTACAACCATGTAAGACGAATGGATGAGAATAGACTCCCAAAAATTGCCCTAGAAAACAATCCGCCTGGTTCAAGACCCCCCGGAAGACCACCTAAAAGATGGAGGGATAGTTGGCAATCTACCTCCCAAGAAATTAACCAGAGGCAGCTTCAGAATTAAACAGATCGAAAGATCTACAAAAAGTAGAAGAAGAAGAAGAGGTATTTATCTTGTAAGACCTTTACAAGGTAAATTATTGTTTTTTAACAATATTATTGTTTTTTAACAAAACAAACTCTTTGCTGAGCCTGAGGATGAGGCAAATATTGTAAGCCTCGAAACCGATCGCTTCTGTAAAACTTTGAATGTAAATATTAGATTGTGAGTATTGACCTTTCTAATATATCTGTTCAATTATGGACTCACACTTGCAACCCTTTTATCATCATAATAGATAATTATTATCTTCTTCTTAGAGTGCCATATCCCTACGGAACGTCGGCGACTACCATGCTTATCATATTATTATACTGATCTCGGTCTTGCGCTACGTGTAGCAATTGGTCCGCTGTCAAACCTGTCCACTGCCGCAAATTCCTCAACCAAGAGAGTTTCTTCCGTCCTATCCATTTCTTTCCTTCGATTTTACCGTTGAGAATTAGCCGAAGGAACTCATATCTTGGTCCTCTGATTATATGTCCAAGATATTCTAGTTTACGCCTCTTAATAATATTTAATAGAGTTCGTTGATGTCCCATTTTTCGAAGAACTTCTTCGTTTCTGGTTCTGCTAGTCCATGGAATTTTTAGTATCCTTCGATACAACCACATCTCAAACGCCTCGATTTTATTCATGATATTGGCGTTTAAAGACCAAGTTTCACATCCATACAAAAGTACAGACCACACGTAACATCTTGTAAACTTTTCACGGATTTCCAAATTTAATGAGTTAATGGATAATAGAGACTTAAATTTTTGATATGAGTTTCTTGCCTGTTCAATTCTACATCGAATTTCGAAGGATGGATCTAGATTTTGGGTAATCCAACATCCAAGGTATTTGAATCTCTGAACTCTCTGCAGCGGTTGTTGGTTTAATATCAGTTGGGTTGCGCCGATATCCACTTTACTGGTCACCATGTATTTAGTTTTATCGATATTTATCGATAGTCCCCAATTTGTGCATTCCATGTCAACTCTATTGATTAGCTCCAGTAAATCGTTGATGTTTTCAGCTAGAATTGTTAATTATTTCTCCTCCTATGATAATTCCTTTTTGATCTTTTAAAGCTTCCCTAAATAGATTCTCAGAATACACGTTAAAGAGGGTGGGAGATAGTATACAGCCTTGTCTTACGCCTCGTTCAATACTGATTTACTTTGATTCTCTGTTGTTGGTATTAATAATGGCTATTTGGTTCGAGTAAAGTTTGGCAATAAGTTTGATGTCTTTCTCATCTAGTTGGATGCTCTGCAAGGCGGTAATTATAATACAGTCAAAATAATATTAAATTTACTTACTTAATTTGATAGAAAACAGCAAACACATTAAAAATGTTTACAGTTCTAAGTTTGTTTAAATAACACTATAATTATAAACCAACACACACATATTTATACAGAGCTGTTAAAAGTAAAAATTATATTTATATAATTAAATTCAACAGACATAAATGTAATTCGTAATTACTGAATCCATATCTGTTAAAACTCCAAATTCTGCTTCTTTGTTTAGAGGTGTAGATTGTTGTTACTTGTGAGTTTCTACTTGTTACTCTTGATACGCTTTTGTGTATAATCAGTTACAGTATAAGTGATTTTGTAACAAGTAGATACCTCTTCAGCATCTCTAGATATTGGGAATGAATATATCACGCGTCCGTAGTGTTTATATTTTACTTTTCTGTTAGGCGAATATAATTATATAATTTCTATATATATATATATATATAATTTATAGTTTCTTTTCTTATATTATTTTTATTTATTGTTAAACGTTTTTTGAAAAATAAAATATTTTATTTGGTATAAAGACAACATTTTTTACTGTATAAAAACAAAATAAAACAATAATACATTGAAATGTCATAATACTAAACCTTGGTGCCGTGTGACGCCACGCGCCCTTTTATGTATGTAAAAACCATGCGAGTACCTAGATGTTAAGAGTGGTCCAGCGCCGTCGTCTATTAAAAGAAAATAAAGTGAGCACAGTCAGACAAAAACCAATCTTGAGCACCAAAAAGAGCACTTTTATGTATCTCTACTCGTTAACGACTGTAGAAAACAGCTATTGTTTTTTTCGGGAAAACCTTTCATAAACCTAATTCAATTTTGGCACATGTCCTGTAATACTATATGAATGACCTTGGTTCATTCCCCCATCACTTTAACCCATCGAGTTAGAATCTATGGAGAAGCTATGAGCATATTAACGTATGTATTAAAAACGTGCGTAGGTAGGCGTGGCTAACGATAATACCAATATGGCGGGGACATCAGGGCCAGACTAAATAATATTAAAACTACTATACAAATATGACTAGTTATTCAGAAGATTTAATCATAATCTAAAAAAGTGCGATACATTTTTAATAAACTATTCTCTGAAGTACGGGCCATTACTTTA
The DNA here is from genome assembly GCA_918026665.1 of Diabrotica balteata. NCBI lineage: Eukaryota > Metazoa > Arthropoda > Insecta > Coleoptera > Chrysomelidae > Diabrotica > Diabrotica balteata. The sequence continues at coordinate 33,044,365 of OU898278.1, forward strand.
TGCTTTATGCTTATGCTCGATGCTTTAACCCATCGAGTTAGAATCTATGGAGAGGGCATCACGTTACTAAAAACGACCTCACTTCGGCCATATTGTTAATACTATTGTTAATATTGTTTTGACACTTTTGACAGATCGTATAAGTTTATTTAGATACGTTTGTTGTTTTTCGAATATTTTAAGTTTTATAATACTTTTATAAAAACTGCAATAATATATTGTGATAGTGCATAATAATGGTTTCTTGTTCTCAACGTAGTTGGAGTAGCAGAAGCAATGCTAATAAAAATCTTCAGGAATAACGTTGTACAGGTTAGTATACAAATATGTAAACAAAGTAATGGCCCGTACTTCAGAGAATAAATTAATAGTATTTGACTGTATTAATTTATCGTTATGTATCGTGTTTTTAGTGTTTATCGCGGGATAAATAAATTATAGTTTATAAAAATGTATTGAACCTACCTACACACCTACCTACGCCGTTTTTAATACACACGTTAATATGTTCATGGCTTCTTCATAGATTCTAATTCGATGCTTTAACCCCAACGAGTTAATAAAGAGAAATGACAGCCTATCTGTCTCACGAAGACTTTAACCAATCATAAACCAAATAAAACAATCAAACAAAGCAATGTCAATTCTGTCAAAAGTAATGACAGATCTTCGGTTTGTTTACATGTTTTCAATTTTATTTTATTATCTTTAACTTTCGTTTGCGTTTATTCTTAGTAATTTTAATTTAAGTTGGTTACTTAGTTTTTAAAGTTTAGTTTGAGTTACCTATTCTAGCAAAAAAATTTTGTGTTGTGCTAGTAAAAAAACTAAACATGGTGAATTATTGTATTGTTCCGTTGTGTAAAAATCATGGAAAAATTACAAATCGAATGATGATAGAAAGTTGTCAGGAAGCAAAAAATAATAGTATTTAACTTTTAAAAATATGTGTAATAAATATTATGTAAGTTTATAACTGTTTTATCTTAACAAATAAATATACGTATATCTAGAAAAAATTGTGCATTTTCTATATATCCTTATTTTCCAGTAAATCTTAATTAGTAACGAAATAGCCCGAAATAGGCGGTAAAGGGTATGTATGTAAGGGGTGTACATTCGAATTTGCCGCCAAAAGATGATTAGTATTAACCCCAGATGCAAGGGGTCCTAACGAACAAAATTTATACATTGGGTTGCCTATCTATTTCTACTTTATTATTTATCTATGATTTTAGCACTTATGTGACGTTTAACTTATTTACATATACTGACATTACAAAACTATATTTGTGAAGAATATGGAAATTACAGGAAAAATTTACAATAAATATACAATCCTTATAATTTTTTATTTATGGATGACAGATATGTAAAGTTGGCATTACAATATTTTTGAATTTAAAGATTTTGTATTCTGCTCACTAATACCTTGCGGTGTCGAATATGTCAAAAATATCAAAAAAATTATAGAATTTATAGGAGGTAATAGCTACATCAAGTGAAAAGGTTAGTGGAAAAATCTGTCATGGTACATCTGTTTACATTTTGAGATATTGACAAAAGGGATTGTTATAGACTGCTTTAGGACTCAAACCTACCACCTAAAATACTTAAATCCATCTTTGAACTATTCAATATCTTAAAATGTATTAAATGTTACATGCACCATTCTTCCACTCGCCTTTTCAATTGCAAATATGTTTCCCAATGTCTTAGGCATTTTTTTCATTTTTTTCATTTGGTAATTTATTCGAACGTGCTACAAAATCACTGTTTAAATGTTCTGGTCCCAAATGTCCAGATCCACTTAAATCAAATCCTCCTGGATTTCCAAATCCTCCTAGATTTCCGAATCCTCCTGGATTTTCGAATCCTCCTGGATTTCCGAAACCTCCTAGATTCCCGAATCCTCCTAAGTTGTCGACTCCTCCAATATTTCCAAATCCTCCTAAGCCTCCAAACCCTCCTCCCGCTTGTATTCCCCCGATATTAGGATATGCGGGACCCAGAAATGGAGACGCAAGGTGCATATTGGAAACTATACAATAAATTATTTTATCAACATCCATACAATGTTTAACATTTCCGCGGGGCAGTAGGTTCTTTACGCAAGCATTGAAATCATTTATTTTTTGGTTATCGTTGCCAAATAATGTAGCGAAAAGGCGTTCCAGTAGGTCTGATTTTTCCAAATGTCCTTTTTTATTTAGTGTGCCGTCTTTTTCAAATACACATTTCTGCAGGCAAAGCATCTGCGTTCGGTTAGTGCCGAATGGTTTGAATAAGTCTTGGTTGAGTCCTAACGAATCTGCGCATTCTTTGTAATAGTCGGCCCCCGTCCCAAATCCTAATGTCTGACCTACCTGAAACAGAAATTGTACATAATATAAGTTATGATGTATTTAGTTCGTTAATAAATTTAAAGTTTATACGAGGTTCAATATTTTTTAAACAGTAATAGATTGTCAATTACTCGCGTTTATTTATGAAATTTACACCAATGGTTCCAGTTCACAACTAAACTCTAATTTCACTATTTGGAAGAGTGATTCATCGTTTAAAGACGGAGAACTGGGAAAAGACGTCGGCACTTTCTCGGCAAAAACGAGTTTTACGGCTATCTGTGGGTAGTAATTACTCCGTCGCTAGTTACAAAGTTGCCAAACCATTGAAAAATATTGTTTTAAAATATCGATTTTTATTTTATAAATTTAAATATGTAACGAAACGGAACAACGTACAATTGAAAAAATCAGTTTTTTGGTATTTTTATGACGGTAATAATCGCTGCGTGGAAGAATACAGGTTTTGTATGACCATAAGAATAAGAATTGGCTACACTGTACGACAACTCCTGGTCAAGTCTTGTATAGAGAAGCACAAATAAATATACTACTTACATATTCTGTAATTTCTTATGAGAAAACGCAAATTGCAATTGAGAAAACGGGTAGTTTTCGAGGGCCGCTGTGTACATTTAAATTTAAGGTTATTTGGCGTTTAAATGATGAATCACTCTTCCAAATAGAGGAATTATAGCATAGGTAGGGAAGTTTTTAAGTTTAAATAAAGAAAAAACTGCAACGATTGTATTAAAAATAAACAACAACAGCCATTACAAATGAAAGGAAATATGTGGGATGGATTGACATATCTTTATAAAATATATAACATGGGTATATTCTGTGCATAGTGGATTACATCTAAACCCAAATTGGTGCAACAGAAATACTAAACAGCTAAAAGTTCGAGACATAAGGTATTTCCAAACTTATCAAAGGAAGATGTTAGCCCATACTAACTGAAGATGACCCCCAGAATTCAAAAAAACAAAAATTATTGCAATCCAGAAGCCTGGTAAAGACAACAAGTTGACTGAAAGTTACCGGCCTATTGCCTTACTCAGTTGCTATTATAAATTACTAGAACGACTTTTATATAACCGAATATGTAACACCATTGAGGATGCTGTACCAATTGAACAAGCCGGATTTAGAAGAGGACGAAGTTGCTGTAACCAAGTGCTGTCCTTAACTACATTTATTGAAGCTGGCTTTAAAAGACGCGAAAAATCTGCCATAACATTTATAGATCTCACGGCTGCCTATGACACTGTGTGGAGAGAGGGACTTATTTATAAGCTGATGAAAATCATACCTTGCCTCAAAACTTGTCAGCTGATAAACAATCTACTGACTAACAGACTGTTTCAGGTATATATGAATGATGCACAGAGTAACGTTAGAAAACTTAACAACGGCTTACTTCAAGGCTCAGTGCTAGCTCCTTTATTATTTAACCTTTATACAGCAGATATACCTGAAACAAAATCGAGAAAATTTGCTTGTGCTGACGACCTGGCCATTGGCTTCCAATGGCTTCTTTCACCTGTCAAATCAACTTGCGTGCGATACTCTCAATGTAACTCTAAATGATACAGCTATCAAACATAACAACAACCCCAAATATCTAGGCGTCACACTTGATAGAACACTCCCCTTCAAAAGTCATCTTACAAACGCAGCCGGTAAACTAAGAACAAGAAATAATTTTGCAGATACTCTTCGGACCTCTGCTCTAGCTTTGGTTTTTTCAGTGGCAGAATATTGTGCACCAGTATGGCTAAATAGTGCACATACAAGCAAAATCGATGTCCAACTTAACCAAACCATGAGAATAATCACTGGAACAATAAAACCAACGCCAGTGAGATGGCTGCCTACTCTGAGCAATATTGCTCCACCAGATCTACGCCGTACAGCAGCATTAGTGAGAGAGTACCAGAAAATTGTAGCCAACGTACAATTAGTAGTCACAGTAGAAGTACTGTGAAAGTTCATACGCTAAATAAAAATAAATAAACTGAAGATGATTATTATAGTCAAAAAAAATTTATTGGTCACCTTGATGATTGCTATAATAAAATTCATATATATATGGGACATCCTATATAAATATAATATTATTAAAATTTAAAATGAATGATTCAAAGTACATAATACTGTAATATTAAATGATTATTTTAAATAAGGGAGACGTTATTATCCCGCAAGGAGCGAACACAACATTAGTACCAACAAAAATAAGAATGAAAATACCAAAACTTGTTCTATGGGAAATCATCGAGGAAAATTCAATGTAGAATCACTGTGGAACGACTCTACAAGAAAAATGTACCAAAGGAGCTTAGCACAGAAGATACAGTTAAAACAAATAGACGACATCGAAGATGTAAACGCGAGCTGTGAGAAAATTAAAAACAACATTGAAGAAACAGCAACAGAAGCTGTAAAAAAACGCAAAGTCATACTTAATACATAACATCATCAATACACCATAGTTCAAAAAAGAAATAAAAGAGAAATGCTAAAAGAAACGAGAGAGAAACAAAACATTAAATACCCCAGAATGCCGAGACACTTATAGACACTAGGAACAGTTTACAAAAAGGATGGAAAGCGACTTCAACTTTACACAAAAACAAATGTGGGGATTCATGAGAAACCAACGGAAAGAAATGGCAGAATTAAAGGAATACAATAGCATACCAGCAAACAAATGGGAAAGATATCGGACGGAACTGTTTAAAGGAAAGCAAAATAATAATCAACACAATAATGTACCTAAATTAAGACACGAAATAGAAATTAGTTCTTAGAAAGTAGAGATAGCCATAAATTCACTCAAAAATAGAAATTCACCAGGACCAGGCGGAATAACCAACCAACCAAATAGACGGAGGAGAAAGTATAACCCTAGAGATGACAAAACTTATACAAAAACTAATATCGCACTGCAAGATACCAGACGCATAAAAAGCAGCATAATGATACCAATGTTCAATAAAGGAGATAAAGAAGACCCCAACAATTACAGAGGTATACATCTACTGAACACCATACTTAAGCTTACTAAAAAGTCCTAATCAACAAAATCAATAAACTAATAATTTTATCAGATGAACAACAAGGATTCAGATCCGGAAAATCCTGCGTAGATGCCGTTTGTGGACTAAGGCAAATCACAGAAAAAGCCATTGGGTACAATCAACCAGCATATCTATGTTTTATACACCTGACAAAGGCTTTCGATCACATCCAAGTGGAAGACGTCTTACACCTACTGTATGATAAGAACATACCAATCAATATTATATAAACCATTAAAAACATCTACCTCCATAATCGAATACAGGCAAAGATAAATGGAAAACTAACACAGTTAATACCAGTAAAAAACGGGGTCAGACAGGGTGACTCGTTAAGCCCACTTCCCTTTAATATAATAATAGACGAAATAATATAGGCAATACGCAAAGGTCATGGTTACAGAATGGGGAATAAAGAAATCCAAATATTATGTTATGCAGACGCCGCATTAATTGATGATCATCATCATCATCACGTAGCGCTACAACCCTGGGTGGGTCTTGGCTGACTGTACAACTTTTTTCCAATTTATTCGGTCTTCCATCAACCCAGGGTCAAATGGAATGTTCATTTTGATGATCGGCTCCATCTAAAATGCCTAAATTAATAGACAATATTTCCTACTCAATTACATCTTGACTTGAAAGAGGATTGGCAAATATATTAAATTGTGATATTTCTTATTTATTTGCTCTATTTTACAACGGGATAACTTCTAGATAACATTATTATTGAACAGTGTATAATTACGTATGCTCACATCTTAAATATAATTACCGACTTGCTAAAATGAACTACTGTTATTATTGGTCACAATTACGTGTCTCTACTATTTTATATTATACAGAGTGACCCAAAAGTCTGGAAACGGCCAATTATCTCGTAAATTGCTAGTCATAATTGTACCAAATTTGAGGTACACCTATTTTGGGATACGGAGATTCCATATTTGATATTTACAATGTTGCCAAAATTTCCGTTTCTCTTATATTATTAGTAACTTTGGTTTTTCAAATTCATCATTATAGGAATTATAATGATGAATTTATAGTATATTTAGTCATTATAGGAATCTCCTATTCAATACAACATCAACCATATGTAATACTTATGATGTTATGTAGACTGGAAGGTCTTAAATACATTAAACGGAAGTCTGGCAACGCCTAATTGCCTAATAAATTTTTTAATACTAAAACTATTTTTAGTTACATTAAAACTTAACAATTGATAGATTACAACATTTTTTAGCATAATGGTTACTTTATCAAGTGTTCAAAATGTACTCCATTTGTGAGTTGACAGTACCCTAATCGATGGTAGAATGCGTCTACCACGTTTCTCCATGATTATCTAGAAATTATTCGGGATTCATCGATAATTCGTTGCCTTAGCTCTGCAAGACTTGCTGGTTTAGTTTTGTAAACTGAATTTTTTAAGTACCCCCAATAAAAATAATCTTTAGGATTAAAATCAGGTGAATGTGGAGACCATTCAATTCTACCTCGTCTACCAATCCATCGTCCGGGAAATATCTGATCTAAATAACGCCGAACATTTACACCAAAATGAGGTGGAGCTCCATCTTGCTGAAACCATATAGGATTAAAATTGGCCCCAAACAAATTTCTCAGTGTAGGTACAATTTCATTTCTAAGTAACATTTCGTAACTATCTGACGTAAAATTTCCTTCGATGAAAAATGGCCCAATTAACTGAGTACCTACTATACCTGACCATACATTTAATTTTTGTGGTTTTTGAGTATGGTTTTCACGCATCCAGTGTGGATTTAAGTCACTCCAGTACCTTAAATTGTGTCGATTCACACTTCCACACAGTGTACAGGTTGCTTTATCAGAAAAACATATTCTGTTAACGAAATTTTCATCATTTTCAATTTTTTCCATCATTACCTCAGTAAACTCTAATCTACGATCGAAGTCATCTTCACTTAATTTTTGCAATAAGTTAATCTTGTATGGTTTAAATTTATTCTTACGTAATACACGTAAGACTGAAGAACGACCTACATCATGTACTTGTGCAACCTTACGTGAGGATGTATGTGGATCTTCTACAAAACTTTGAATTATATCTAAAGTTTTGTTGTCATTCAATACTCTTTTCGGTCTACCTGATCGGTATCTATCTTTTACTTCTCCAGATTCCTCAAATCGCTTTACAGTTTTTTATATCGTCGCCTTATGAATAGGAGAACGGTTTGGGAAAGTGTCATTGAACAAGTTGGCTACTTAACAATAAGATTTTTTCTGTCACCGTACCCTCTCATCATTAGAATAGTAATTCGTTCTTTTTCGTTAAGAGCCATTTTAGAGACGCAATTTATTTTGTCGAACTTTTCGAAACACAACTACTGTCAGTTTTAGTTAATATTAGGTTTGTTCTAGCATCAGTTTCAAATGGTTTGAAACCATCAGCGAATAGTGGACCAGTGCGAGTAGAGGGGATATAGCACTGGTGACTGTATTATTTTCTCTCGCTGACCAACTGTTTGCTGACGGTTTCTGACTAGTTTGTCTGTTTGCTAGAACAAACCTAATGTAAATGGTGAACAAATGTCAAAATCACAGCATTCTACACTTAAATATTTAAATTTATTAAAATCTACATATTTTTAACTGTTTTATGTATTTAAGACCTTCCAGACTACATAAAATCGTAAGTGTTATATATGGTTGAACTCGTATTGAATAGAAGATTCCAATAATGACTGAATATACAGGGTGATGAATTTGAAAAATCAAAGTTACTTATATTATAAGAGAAACGGCAAATCTGGCAACATTGCAAATATCAAATATGAAATCTCCGTAGCCCAAAATAGGTGTACTTCAAATTTGGTACAATTATTACTAGCAATTTACGAGATAATTGGCCGTTTCCAGACTTTTGGGCCACTCTGTATAATCAACCCGTTTACTAGGCCATATTTATAGAAAAACGCCAGGCCTGCAAGGTTGAGCTTAAAGTGAAGCAAAATTATTTTGAAACTAGACACGCATATTATATAATTGGTGCTCTAGTTTCTAATTGCCCTAATAAAATTTGATAAACAACTACTTTTTGAAAAAGTATTTTTAATATTCGTTATAAAGCAAATTACTGAGAAATTACTAGAGTATAATAGACCAGTATTTCTGTGTCTCATTGACCTAAAGAAAGCGTTTTATAGAGTAAGACTCAAAGATGTAAACTATCTTCTATATAATAGAGAAGTTCCCCTAAATATTATAAGAACTATCGAAAACATCTACGAAAACAACAAAATGGAACTCAGAATAAATGGAAAACTTACAGAATCCAGAGAAATGGGCAGCGAAATAAGACAAGGGGATTCATTGAGCTCCATGCTCTTCACTTTAATCATGGATTAAATCATCAAAATCGGTAACAAAGGAAGAGGATACAGAATGAGAAACAAAGATATAAAAATACTCTGTTACTCAGACGACGCAATATTGATAGCTCAAGATGAAGATAGAATAGAATAGAATAGAATATTCTTTATTAATCCCATCAGATCACATTGTGATATAGGACAAGTCATATAGTACATAAAGCATGATCAACAAGTTATATGGGACAATTACATAAAACAAAATCAATAAAATATAGATTAATATAAAAATAAAAAACAAAGATATATAATATAGAGCGTCTCTGAACCCGTCGGTCCTTATTCTCCGTAGTCTTTTATTAAGTCAAAATGTTCATTTAGGTTGTAAACGCATAATTGGATCAAGCATGCTTTTAATTTATTTTTGAATTTTTAAATATTGTTTTCATTTCTTATATTAAGTGGCAAACAATTATAAAATTTAGATCCTGCAAAATCAGGACTAGTTTCAAAGTGAGTTGTGGAGTGTTTACACACGCTTATCAACCTCCCGTGTCTTGTCGGGTAATTATGAAAGTTAGAGTTGAGGGTAAAATTTTGAAATTTAGTTTTGATTGTCTATTATTAATATTGAATATCAATCTAAGAATTCTCTTTTGAGTTATAAAAACTCTAGAAGAGTTTCTAGAGTTCCCCCACAAGATAACATTATAGGCCATATATAAATAAACCAATGCATAATACACACTTATCAATTGATTGGTGTTTATTTAACACTTTGGAGTGTTAAAACACTATTGATTGGAGTTTTTAACTGAAGGATCGCATAGTAACCCTTATTCATTGTTTTGCAGACTTTAGTGACATTTTCATCCCATGTCATATTACTTTCTAGAATGCTACCAAGAAATAATGTTGTATCACTAAAAGGTATTTCCTCAGAACTAACTGTGATTTTATAACCATGGGATGGCTTAAAGCGCGAGTAGAACTGCATACAAATAGTTTTCTTTGCATTTACCATTAAAGAGTTCCTTTTACACCAGGTTGTAAATTCCTGTGCTACTAAGTTCATTTTTGATATGAGTTCGACTTCATTTGACTCGTCAACTACAATTGTTGAATCATCTGCATAAAGAACTATATGGTCTGCAGTTAAAAAATGTGTCAAATCATTGACATATAAAAGAAATATTAGGGGTCCCAATACAGAGCCTTGCGGTACACCTCGATCAAAATTAAAAACAGATGACTTCTTATTATCGACTTTTACTAGGAATTTACGATGTTGTAAGTATGACCTTAACCAGTTCAAGAAATAACCCCGAAAACCAAGGGCTTCTAATTTATGCAATATAATTTCAATGTCAATAGAGTCAAAAGCCTTAGTTAGATAGTGTGCAAAGACTGGTCCACGGATTTAACATAAGAGCAAAAGAATTTAAAATGACAATATGATTTTAGAAAACTAAAACCATAGTCATTAGCAAAGAACCAACCAGATGTAAAATATAAATTGATGGCATCAGTATTGAACAAGTAATGGAAATAAAATACATTGTAATTACACTGTCTAGCTATGGAGACCTGGACAAAGAAGTAAGAGATCAAGTACAAAAAGCAAATAGACTGGCAGGATGCCCTAATAACACAGTATGGAGAAACAGACACCTTAACACTGAGATGAAGTAAGGATTTATAAACCCAATGTAAGACCAATAATGACATATGCCTCTGAAATAAGACCAGACACAGCCACAACGCAAAAGCTACTGGAAACGGCAGAGATAAGAGTACTGAGAAGAATTACAGGAAATACGCTTCAAATATACGCGAGTTATCAAAAGAAAAGTGAAGACATTAAAAGAAAATGTAACGTACAGTGTATAAATGAATGGACACAAAATAGAAAAAAGGAATGGAATAACCACATAAGTAAAATGAAAGAGACTCGTGTCGTCAAAATAACAAGAGATAAGTCACCAATCGGCAGAAGAAGTATCGGACGACCGCGCAAAAGGTGGAGTGACAACCATCCATAGAGGTATTAATCTCTATTAATTAGATAAATAAACAATAAACAAGTAGAACTGCTTATAAAGAGGAAGAAGAGGAAGAAGAAAAATAAGTATTCTTAAACCGTTTTATAAATCTAGGATACATATTTTATATCACAGTGTGACCTACTTGGCCTCGATCTTGTAGGTAAACAGCCGTGATTTTAGTAGAAAATTCTTGTACTCTTCTGCTAACATATCTGCTAATAATGAAGATAAGAATGAGCCCATGACCAATCTGAAGAAAATTACTTTTGTTTGTAAAGTAATCTACATTATTAAAGTTATTGTAAAGATATCTCCAGATAAATTCATGTAGGATTTCGAACAAAACTTTGTACACAAACATGACAAACAATCCACAATATGGTGGAGATATGTAGAGGATGTGTTGTCTACATGGCCTCACTTATTTTGGCCTCATTTATTGAGATGCTCTTTTCCCATCCTTCAAGCTCTCTTTTCATAATATTTCCCCATATATATATATATATATATATATATATATATATATATATATATATATATAATATATATATATATATATAATATATATATATATATAAATATTAAATAATGGTAAAAGTAGTCCTTATCTGATACCTTGTTCTGAATGGAATTCGTTTGATTGAAAGTGTGTCAAGCATCAACTGTTTTAGTAGTGTGTTCGTATAGTTTAGTTATAAACGAAATTAAGTTTTATGAGTCTTTATGAGTTTTATGCCTATTTTAAGTTTTAAAAATTGTAGGATGTTTGAACTCCTTATGGTGGGATCGCAACATTTCCAAAAGGAACAAAAAAAGAATAGGGCAAACGATGGTTGAATCAGTTCTTTGTTATGGCTCTGAAGTATGGACAATTAATGCAGACCTGAAAAGAAGATTGTTGGCAGTTGAAATGGATTATTTGAGAAAAAGTGCTAGAACATCAAGGCTGGAAAGGAAAACCAACGAATCTATAAGAAATCAGATGAATGCTACAGATACGGTCATAGACAGAATAGAAAGAAGAGGTTTAAAATGGTTTGGACACCTGTTAAGAATGCCTGACGAACGTTGGCCCCAAAAACTTCACAGATGGAAGCCCCCTGGTAGAAGAAAAAGAGGTAGACCTCGACGCTCATGGAATGATTAGAAGAGCAATGGAATCGAGAGGTTTGGAGGAGGAGCATGCCTTGGACCGAGAGGATTGGCGGAGGAGGACGGGAATACGGCGATAGCCGTCTCCAAGATGTATTCTATTTACAAATTGGATCCTGTAATATATATATATATATATATATATATATATATATATATATATATATAAGTTTTATGATATGCCTACATATTTTATTTCTGCCATAAGTGTTGCCATTTGACCCTGTCGAACGCTTTAAGATATCCTTTAAAACAAATATATAATGGGATATTGAATTCCCTAGATTTTTCTATTATATGTCTTGTGTTCAGAAGATGTTCTCAAATACCGTTATATTTGGTAAATCTAGTTTGCTCTTGGGGTACTTCTCTTTGTAGAAAAGTTGTTAGTCTCTCATTGATTATGTAAACCATTATTTTGCTGGCATGTGAGATAATGGAGATAGTTCTATAGTTATTCCATTTATGGAAGCTTCTTTTTTATGTATTGACGTTTTTGTAGATTTTGTCGAGTTACCAGACCATTGCTTAGAATGCCATATTTTGTTACAGAACAAGTGAAATATTGTTTATTCCTGTTTCTTCTATGGCTTTGAACATTTCTGTTGTTATATCTGGACCTGGTGCTTCGTTATATTTTAGTTTACTGATCGCTAGTTTTATTTTATTCTAAGTATATTAGATTGTTCTTCGATTTCTTCAGGTGTTTGGTGAACAAGTTCTTGGCGTTGATCATCTGTATATAAATCCCAACAATATAATCTTCACGTCGTTTCTTGTATAACTTCTCTCTTGGTTCTTAAGAGTTCCTGTGTGGTCTTCAACGGCTTAAGTTCTGGCTGGCTTTAAAACGTTTATATCATGGAGCGTGTTATTCTAAATAGATCTCTGAGCTAATTCTTAATTTATTTATGTAATATGTGGAAGAAAGACCTGAAATGCTAATAGATTTAACTGCCACTTTTGACAAAAATTATTTTATTGTTGCCAAGCGATCAATGTCCTTATGCTGATGCACTACTAAAAGATCTACGTGCCAAACACTCTTCAAACTGTCTGTAACTCCGCAGGTGGTGGAAAAGCTATTGGATGTTTGTGCCAAAAAGTAAACAAACATTATGCTAAGCTAGCATTAGCATAATGTGTCTTGATTACTTGTAAAAGTGTTCTTATCTTGTTATGTAAAATGACATCAGATACAATTAGAGCTTTTAGCGATGAAATTAAGAAGTGTATTGAGTTTATGAAGAGACAGAAAGTGACAAGACTAAGCGGAAAATTATATACCTCACAAAATAAACAGAGGTAGATTCCAGAAAAGAAACCACCTACTGAAGAGGTTAGTTCATTGTATTCTATACTAGAGCTAGGCTCAAAATTGAGAATTCCATGGGTACAAAGAGTTACTAATGTTGAGGTACTTCGTCGAATAGATAAACAAAAAGAATTACTAAGAATAACCAAGATAGGAAAATGCAATACTTAGGTCATGTGTTGGGAGGCGAAAGATATGAATTACTTCAAGTTACCATGGAAGGAAAAGTACAGGGCAAAAGATCAGTAGGAAGACGCCAGAACTCATGGCAGAAAGACCTGAGGAGTTGGTTTGACCGCTCATCTGCAGAAATCTTTTGCGCATCAGTTTTTATACGAAAAAATAACTTAATATCTTCGTTTCCAAACTTTAATATTTGCCTGCGCATTTTTTTCTCCATAATGGTCGCAAATGCAAGTGCAGAACACTATCTTTAGACACTAAAAAGGGTAAAGACCTACTTAAGAAATGCAATTTCCCAAGAAAATTTGAACTTCTTATCAGTTTTATCCATTAACGAGGACTTGCTAAATGAATTAAACATAAATGATAACATCAAAAACTTTGCATAGGTAGCAAGTAGGAACTCCTTTCGGATAGTCCTATCAGGGGAACTGAATCAATCCCTGCCTTCCGCAGATTCCAGGTGTTTCCTGACCCGGGAAAATAGAACCTGCTAAGGGTCCCTTGTCCAGGGTCACGGATGAAGTCCACAACGGTATCCAGGGCGGAGGAGAAGGTCTTCACAACGGTCTGGAGAGCGGAGGTGGCAGCCCAATGGTTTTAGGGATTGTATAAAACTAGCACTGGAAAGTGGCAGCTGGCTGATCCAATACTAACCACAGGCAAACTGAAATGGCTGTGAATTAGACAGCATGTGGTGTGGTGGTGAGTTTGGCCTCGGAATAAGAAATGAGAGGGGAGATAGACTGCTTCAGTTCTGTAAAAAAAATCAGTACAGTATAATGAACAGCTTTTTCAAGTTACCACCCAGACGTCTCTACACGTGGAAATTACCAGCAGATGGAATAGAAGGACGCATCACAAGAAATCAAATCGATTACATAATGGTCAACAAAAGATACAAAAACGTAGTAGAAGCATGCAAGACATACTCCGGAGCTGACATCCCCACTGACCACAATCTTCTTCTTGCAACAATTAGGATAGACTTTAAAAGAACAAAAAGAAATAAGCAAATAATAGCTATTAATCCAGATAAGCTTAAAGAAGAATCCACTAGTAATAAAATACGGGAAGAAATACATAGACATTTGAGTAACACAACAGTACAATCGACATAAACTCCCGAGGAAGACTGGCACTATATTGAGAAAACACTACAAGAGGAACGGAAGACTACCTCAAACAAGATACACGAAAAAAGAACAAACCATGGACGCCAGAAGAAATTTTAAACATGATGGACGAAAGAAGAAAATACAGAGGTAAAAATGAAACAACATACAAGCAAATACACAAGAATATCAGAATAAAGATCCAACAAGCTAAAGAAACCTGGCTAAGTGAAAGATGCCAAGAAATTGAAGAGTTGGAACAAAGACGTGATACTTTCAATCTACATAAAAAAGTAAAAGAAGCCGCTGGAATATTTAAACCAACTCCTACGTCTTTCATCGAAGATAAACACGGGAACCCGCTACTGAACATAGAAGATCAAATAGGTAGATGAAGAGAATACGTGGAAGAGATGTTTCAAGACCGAGAGAGGACGAACAATTACATGCAGGAGTCATCGACTGGGCCTTATATCACAAAGCAAGAAATTATCAGAGCGGCAAATCAGATAAAGAACGGAAAAGCTGTTGGGGAAGATAATATCCCAATTGAAATAATAAAGATATTACTAGACGAACACATCGAAGTAATGGAAGATATATTTACCAAAATTTACGAAACAGGCATAATACCAAATGATTGGCTGATATCGGTGTTTATACCACTACCAAAGAAGAGAAACTCCAAGAAATGTGAAGACCATAGGATTATTAGCCTGATGAATCATATGTTGAAGCTTTTTCTACGAGTAATACACAATAGAGTATACAATAAACTAGACGAACACACTGCTCAAACTTAGTTTGGTTTTAAGAATGGGTTCGGAACAAGAGAAACACTTTTTTCAATACGTGTGCTAGTTGAAAGATGTAGAGATGTATACTTGTGTTTTATAGACTTTCAGAAGGCGTTTGACCGGGTGAAACATGATAAACTAATAAATATTTTAAGGTCATGTAATATCGACGATAAAGACTTAAGGATCATTTCAAACCTCTACCAAGAACAAAAGGCTAAAATCAGAATAAAAAGCGAAACATCTGGAAAAATCAATATCGAGAAGGGAGTAAGACAGGGATGTATCCTATCACCTTTGCTGTTCAATGTTTACTCTGAGAAGATATTTCAGAAAGCTTTGGAAGACACCTCGGATGGTATAATTATAAACGGGCAATGTATAAATAACCTGCGATATGCTGATGACACTGTCATACTGGCAGATAATGCTGAAGCCTTGCAACGCTTAATGGACCGAGTAACCACAGCCTCTGGAGAATTTGGAATGAAATTGAATACAAAAAAGACAAAAACGATGGTCATCAGCAAGCACCAAAACAGAAGGGTGAAGGTCAATGTCGACGGAACAGATCTGGAAAGAGTAACAAGAACAACGTACCTTGGAAGTAATCTTGATGAAACTTGAGACCACTCACTAGAGATAAGAATACGCCTAGAAAAGGCACGTGGGTACAATGTTTTACAAAATGTAAAAAGTTCTATACAACCGCCAGCTGGGCATCTCATTGAGAACTAGAATACTTAAGTCTTATGTTTTCTCCACCTTGCTCTATGGTGTTGAATCCTGGACAATGACAGAAGCAACACAAAAAATAATCCAAGCATTCGAACTCTGGTGTTACCGTGAAATGCTCAGAATATCCTACATCAGCCATACGACAAATGCGGAAGTCTTGCGGAGGATGAATAAGGAAAGAGAGCTTATGTTTATAATAAAAGAACGGAAAATACAATATTTTGGTGACATCATAAGAAATCAAAAGTATGAACTGCTCCAACTTATAATCGAAGGCAATAGCAAAAGAGGACCAGGAAGAAGACGCAACTCTTGGCTTAAAAACCTACGGCAATTTACGAACATGACCTCCATAGGACTATTCAGGGCTGCTACAAATAAGATTAAATGAGCAAATGTAATGGCTAACGTCCTTAAGGATAAGGTACCGTAAGAAGAAGATCAGTTTCCAAAACTACAATTGCCATTTGGATCGCCAATCTTCGAAAGGAGACGGCGCCATGAGAAGAAGAAGAAGAAGGCTAAAAATATTAAAGTAAACGCTTTACTTTGATATTTATTTTATGTTCGCTTCTTTCAATGCTTCAACATTCTAGTACAGTATAATACGTCTTGCTATAGGCTATTTTTTTCTAGATAATACCAATTTAGCCTACATTAGCTAACAATTTTTACTGGATGTGTCTTTTACGATTAGACCTAGGCTAAATTTTAAGTACGGGATTTAATTTTATGTATTAACAGTAGTGTTCTTTTATATTTTATAAATTTTGCAATAGATTACAATGTATTTGCTTTGTTTAAGGTTTAAGGGCAAGTGTAAATACAGCTGGAAAGCAGTAACGCCTGATATGAAAAAGAAGCTTTTTATAGGTACCATAAACTGAGAGTAAACGAACATGGGTCATACTTATTAGGATTGTTTGACACACTTAAAATTGCCAGAAGACGACATGGAACCTCCGAAGAAGCAGAAAATAGCATGAGGCAAGCCACAATAAGTTACAGGTTACGTGATGGTAAGGGCGATTTTGTAAACATATGTAAAAAAACCTTTTTTAATATTTTTGTCTTTTTTTGTTTTTTCCCCCAAAAAATTACAAACACTTTAAGGAAGAACAAACTAGGAGATTTGGTTTTTAAAGACAATCCTGTTAGGCTATTTAAATTCAAGTTTACAGATTCTGACAGAAAGTATGTTAAAACCCATATTAATCCATTTCCAAGAGAAGAGGCTGTAAATCAGAAAAGGAGTATTTGAGCTCAGACTTAAATATGAGCAGACTGTTTACATGGTCTAAAGATAAACACCTTAATAGTATCGTAAGTCAAAAATTTTATCGTAAAGTTTTTCTTAAAGACTTTCCTAAATTGCCTTTTAGAAGACCAAGAGTAGATACATGCAAAAAATGTGATTACCTGCGTATGCAAACCAAAGTAAAAGATAGTATTTTGGCAAATAAAGCCAAAACACTATTACAGTTATACCACCGAAAAAGTGAGAAAGCGTTGAATGCTCTAAAAAGACACAATAGATAGCAAGATGCCCAACAGTGGCATTTGCAGTCTCGTGATAGACCTTCTAAAGGTATTCCTCTATCCAAAATTAGTACACAGCGACATGTACTAAATAAGGCAGTTATCGTGTTACAATTTTAATCTCCATATAAATAACCCAAATTCTAAACTGGTATATATATATATATTATATATATATATATATATATATATATATATATATATATATATATATATATATATATATATATATTATATATATATATATATATATATATATATATATATATATATATATATATATATATATATATATATATATATATATATATATATATATAGGTAAAGGTAAGAGGTTGCGGTCAAAAGGCCTAGTGGTTAAAAAACACTCTCATGTGTAGACTCGCTTGTTGAAAGTCGAGATTTCGAAACTGTTTAGTTTCTTTATTAAGACAATAAATGTTGAGATTAGAATATTCCACAAGCCATGTTAAAAGGAAAAATAATATCCTCCACAAATAGGATCTCACGTTTTTCGATAAATAAGTAGGAAAGCAGAAATTGAACAGATGGTTTAACGATTCAGCACTGAATTAAATTTAAGAAATCAGCCAATAGTTTTTATAACATTACTTTATATTTAGCTAAAATAGAAAAACGAAATTTTCTAATACGGGAATAATATTCAATGTCATGATTCTATATGATTTATTATATGCATACGATATTGGTAAGGTTTTAGTATTAAATATATACAGTATGGTATATTTATGCATCAGAAGGTAACACAACCAAAAGTCTTAGCGTTTTATAAAAACAAATAATCACCACAAAAGATAACATAAAAAAGTATATAAATTATGGTCTATGTGAGTAAGATTTCGATGAAGAAAAAGATGGGCAGGAGACTTCAAAGGTAGATTGGCAGAGAAATGTCGAAGATAAATAACAACGAAAGAATGAATGAGAGAAATTACAGGCAATAAAGAAATACTCACAGAGGATATAGCGAACAAACAACTTCTATGATATGAACACTAGAAATATAACCAACATATATTATATTTAAGCATCAGTTGGCAACACAATCACTTAAAACAAAAATTTCATTTAAATATAATGAAACCAATCGATTAATTAAAAAATATAAAAGAAGCTAAAGAGGGAATATTACATGTGAACAGGAATGAAAAAAATACTTTAATATAGACAACTAATAGATGAACTAATAGCACTTTTAACAGATATAAACCAGAAAATACTGAAATGGACATACTATATAGCCCATCTTTTTGAATAGAAAGAGCAAACAGAAGCACCACAAGAATTTAAAGATGATACTAGCCCTGACATTATACGAGAATCGAACTAATATGCAATGAAGCAAGCTAAAAGTGGAAAATCTTCTGGGTTCCCAATGAATTGCTTAAAATTGTGGATACTGAATCTATTGACCTTCTTTTGGATATATTTTATACTATATACAGAACAATTATAATGCCTACAGAATGGCTCCAATCGACATTTATACTGCTTTCCAAAAAAGCTTATGTAAAGGAGTCCAATGAACATCGCCATAGCCTTAACGAATGATGTCTTGAAACTGTTCTTAAAAGTAATTTACAATATTCACAATAGAGAACACAAGAAATTATATGAAGGCATAAGTAATACATAAACGGGATTTAGGAAAGGTCTGGGAATACGGGATGCACTGTTTGCAGTGAGTGTTCTTTTGCAGAGATGCTTAGGTATGAATCAGGAAGTATATGCCTGTTTCATTCATTTTGAGAAGCCAGCACCATTGAGTCCAGCATATTCGGTTCAAAGAAAGTTTGTTAAATAAAAACATAGATAGTAGAGACAGTACACTAGAAGAACTGGAACACCTTGCTCAACAACTAAATATATATTGCAGCGATTATGGACTAAAAATAAAGTTTAAGAGAACCAAGTTCATGGTATTTACAAAAGCCCAAAACATCAAATTTAAGCTAGTACCAGACAACATGGAAATTGAACAAATCTCTTCATACAAATACCTTAAACCATGGATCACAGAAGATTCTGATAAAATAAAAGAAATAAGAAATTGCATTAAAATTGCACGGTCAACTTTTAAAAGAATAAGAAAACTTTATATATCAATATAACGTTTCGAATAGGAATGCTTCATGATATATTTTCTCCACTCTTTTGTATAGAGTTGTGACTTGGACACTGAAATAATCCAATATTAAAAACCTGGAAGCATTCGAAATGTGGATTACCGGCGTATTCTGAAAATATCATGGATTCATCCCCAAAACAAACGCGCAAGTTCTCGAACAACTAGGAAAACAATGCCAGTTTTTAAATTCCATAAAAATCCGGAAGTTGGAATATTTGGTGCACATCATGAGAGGTGAAAACTGCGAACTATTAAAGAATATAAGGCAAGACAGAAGAAGAAAGGCTGTGAATGGTTTGAATGCAGTCGGACTATTTAGGTGCCTAACCAACAAAATTATAATTGTCAGAATGATTTCCAATCTTTGATAGGAGCGGAACTTGAAGAAGAAGGCAACACAACCAAAAGTCTTGGCGTCTACCAAACGTCAAATGAAGAGTCAAACCAAATTACCACAAAAGATAACAAAAAAGAATATATAATATTACAGTTAAAGATGTTATGGTCTACGTGAGAGATATGGCCATTTGAATGAAAGAAGAGATCGAGAGTGGACTCCCGAAGCATATTGGCAAGGATATCTAAAAGATAAATAATAAAGGCAATAAAGAAACACCCACAGAGGATATCAAAAACAAACAGCTGGTGTGATATGAACATGTACAGTACATATATAGCAAAAAAATACGAAAATAAATTCTGAAATGGAAACGATGAGACCAAGATGAGCTGGAGGGAAGGTACTAATAAAGAGATATTAATTCAAAGTGAAAAAAACTTACGAAAAAACCAATAAAGATAGTAATTAGAGAATATAAGGTGGGGAAAACGTTGTAAACCGATATCTAATAATATTACTTACACAAAACCAAACTAATGCTACAGTCCATAATACAAAAGCCTTCATGGTAACTAATAACTAATAGAAATAGCCCAAAACTCACTGGGCCAATAGTCTATTATAAATGTAGTGGTAGATAAATACTGATTTTAACTCAAAAAGATCAATAAAGTGGATTATTTACGTATAAACATGCGATTTAATTTAAAAAACAATTGAACGTGGGATTTGTTAATCAACATTTTTATTAAATTAATTATTTTTACCATTATTTCATCCCACAAATGACATGCGAATTATCGGTAGTTTATGGGAAACCATTAATTGATTAATGAAGTATTAAGAAGATAATTTGTTTTATACCTTTTTTGCAATGTTCATTTGTTTCTATACCATGGTTTTTAAAGTATAAAATTTTAGTGATAAAAATGTTATTGTTGTGATGTAAAAATGTAGTGTTATAAAAATTAGTTTTGGGATAACTGAGTACTGGATTATATTTTTTAAATGCAAATGCATACACTTGTGATCACCGCTGGAGCTTATAAATAAATTGATTAGATTTTCTATTTTGGTGGAAAACATCCATTGACATGCGTTTTAGGTAAGATAGATTCGTATAACATGACAGCAACGACACCATCCCCCATTCATCAAATAAGTGTTCTTTTAAGGTTGTTTCAATTCAATAATTGGAGTTTTGTTTTATTTTTTTTTTTTTCATACAAGCTTTTTTTGGCATAGGCATTTGTCATTCAGCCAGTCACAACTTTTTTAAGTTTTCTCATACGAGCTAGTCTACATAATGTTTAAGACAAAAACTTGATCGATTGTGGATGTGCCTCTTTTAAATTCTCCTTGGTATTCACCTAGATGTTCATTATGAATTTTTTTAATATACTCCTTATATTTCTAGCGAGTCTCTTATAGGTTAATTTGGGTATTATTTCTTTTGCGGAATGTAATAAGGAAGGAAAATCTTCGAAGTTTAAAGTACCATCTAGGTTTAAACCAGGATCAGAGTTTGCGAAATTTCCATACTGCGAAATGCTTCACAAAGCGTAGGTGATTTCTTAAGTTTTCAATACTTACTTGTTAGATCTTATCTATATTAATGCATCCAAACTAGATAATTACTTTTTGTTGTGTTTGTTATTATCAGGAGAAAGTTTGTGTAAAAGATAAAGATCAAGGAAGGTCTAACTTCACTTATATTTATATAGATATTTGATCAAATGTCTTGTATGTTTTGTGAAAAAAAAAAGGAATAAATAAAATTTAAAAATGAAATAATATGAAATAAAATAAGATAGAATAAAATGAAGTAAACTAGAATAAAATGAGATAAAATAGAATAAACTAGAACAAAATAGAATAAAATAGAATAAAATAGGATAAAATAGAATAAAATAGAATAAAATAAAATAAAATAAAATAAAATAGAATAAATTAGAATAAAATAAAATAAAATTAAAATAAAATAAATTAGAACAAAATGAAACACAGTAGAATACAGTAGAGTAAAATTAAACAAAATAAAATAGTATTGTTTTGAAGCTATTTTCTTGTAGCATTTTAAAGTAATCACTATATTAATGGAAATAAACTACAATTGAAGGTTAAAGTAAGATGGTTGACGTTTCAATTTCCTTTTCGGAAATCGTTCTTAAAATACAAATTAAAATAGGTAAGCTAAAAGATAAAGAACAAGGAAGGTCTAACTTCACTTATATTTATATAGATATTTGATCAAATGTATTGTATGTTTTGTGAAAAAAAAAAAAATTTTGTGAACACTTTTGCACTAAAGTAAGTTGGATTTAATCAATTTATTTTTCAATTCAATGTTTATCAATGCCCGGAATTCGTGGTTTAATTTATGACAAAGCTTTTTGAAACACCCTGTAGAATAGAAAACAATCAAATTAAATTAAATTAAAATAAAATAAATTAGAATAAAATCAAATAAATTAAAATAAAATGGAATAAAGTTGAAGAAAACAGAATAAAATAAAATTAATTAGAATAAAATGAAGAAAAAAACATGTATAATAAAATACATTGGCTCCCAACTTCCGGAGGTAGTTATATTGTTAGCACTGGCACCCATGGCATGGAAGAATATTCTGGCTTGCTAACCTGATAGAAAGACCTCAACACAGCTATTTCGTATAGCAACCAACAAAGTCATCACAGCCAGAATGATCGCCAACGTTCGGAACGGACAGGCACCCTAAGAAGAAGAACTGGCACCCACCGTTTCTGATAGATCGTTCGATGATTAGGTATTGGCGCCCAATGCCTAAAACTTAGATCTCGAAGGTTACAATCCATAAGTCATGGTATCCAGTCCAGTTTGCTGCCATGTGTCTAGTGGTATTAGTGTTGTTTTAGATTTAGAATCTGAATATATATTTTTCCTTTTGGAGTGAGAGAATACTTATCTGAGGCTCTTGTGAGAATCCTTTAACCAATCTCGACCTTTCACTAGTCAGTTCTGTTTTCTTGCAATGCCTTCTTCAAGATTATCCATTTGTTTTTTGATTATGGCAAAAATTTGTTTTCAAAATGTTACACTTGTATGTAATTATTCACGTTAACAAGAAAATCAATTATTTTTTCCAATACATTTGATCTCCCAATGCAGCAGTCATCTTCATCAACTGGTAGGAGATTGTTTTGTTACAGTGCTGAGCTATTTTTTTTTTGTTTAGATGCGTACATGCAATTTCCCAATCCAAACTTTAATGACACTCCAAAATAAAGGGCAAGTTTTATTGGAAAGTACCAATCAAAGTATGTACTATTATTTGTAGAAGGATAAAGATAACTGTTTAGTTTGATTACAGATGTATATCCAGTGGACTTGTGTCAGCTGCTTACCACTGAAGTGGAGGAAATTTCAGAAGCAGGTGCGAATATTTTATTCTAATGCAATATTTTAAAATTTCTAAGACATTTGGAAATTTTACCATAGAATTCTTATCTCAAGGAACAAGTCGACAAACTTCGTCTAAAAATAAGGAAGAAAAAACTCTTTCAAAAAGAAGGTTAGTCTCCCCAAACTTCAAAACGACGTGTAAAGTTTGGGATAGGAGCGAAACTAAAATCTTGGAAAAAATTAAGGCAGTCAGGCAAAGTGTGCAAGAAATGGCAATAGGCAATTAGGGCAAAGTGAAATTATAATATTTTCAAATGTTACAATCGTTTGACCGGTTGGAGGACTTTTGTGGAACAATTTGTACCATCATCATTACAACTTCTTATGAACCAAAGCTTTCTTTAAAGCAATCCTTTATTCACCTCTATGTCTCTATTATCCATGCTTTAACTGCGATATAGGAGAAAGTCGGGTAAAATGGTCCCCCTGGGTAAAATGGTCCCTTAACATATTTGTCATCATTTTCATAAAACCGCTGGCCGTTTAGATTTCTTTATTATATTCAGTAATACTAGCGCCACCTATGTACGAAGTTGTGAACACATGTAAGATGGCGAATTTCGTGTTCGCAAAAGTTGTGGTTTTAGGCGTCTTAATTAAAGTAACTAGAACTTTTTTAATAGAGTTTAAAAAGGTATTTTTTTTGTTTATTTCATATCTGTTACAATTTATTTAATTATCAGAAATCACTCATGTAAATTACTTTCTATATTTGAGCAGATTTTGAGGTAATATGGTCCCTACATGTTGATTGAGGCAAAATGAATCCGGAGACCATTTTACCCTTGCTTAGCCTACCAAATAAAGTTTTGTGTTATACTGGAATATTTTTTATAGCAATTTAATGTACGTATATTGTCTTTACAGAAATAATGGTTAGAACTTGGCAGCAATGGGGTTCAAATTCAATGAGACTTGGGAAAATATTTTTAATGGCATGCCTTTTAAAAGATCTGCCAGGCTTTATAATCTGCCCTCGAGTACTTTAAAAGAAGGGCCAAAACTCAGAATGGATTGGTATTGCTGAGAACAATGGCTTTAAACACAGATTTTATAATAAAAAAAAAAGTCAGCTGGAACGGCTTGGTTAAGAGACTTTCTATAGAGATATCCAGAGATTCTTCTAGAACCCCTGAAGGGACCTCAGCTGTCAGAGTGAGAGGCTTTAATAAAGAGCCAGTCGCTAAGTTTTTTTCTCTTTTAGATGAAATACAAAATAAAAATAACATAAATCCTATGAGTATAATATGGATGAGTTTGGTATCCAGACGGTCTCTTACAAGTTACCCAAAATTTTAGCACATAAGGGGCGGAAACAGGTTGGTTTTCTAACAAGCGCCGAACTGGAACAAAATGTTACTGTTGTTCTCTGCGTAAATGCTGTGGGTCAATTCATCCCTTTAGCAATAATAGTCCTCGCACACGAAGAAATGAATTATTATTTCAACGTGCCACATATGGAACACTTTCTCTTTACAACGAATCTGGATACGTAAAATCTGACACATTCATTCTGTTCTTAGAGTATTTTCAACAACGTGCACAGTGTTCAGTTGAAAATAGGGTTCTATTATTGCTTAATGGTAATTCAAGATACAAGTATGTCGAAGCTGTGAAATACTGTAGACCAAATGGCTTTATAATACTGTCGTTTCCGCCACATTGCACACACAAGATGCAGCCATTGGATGTAATGGAAAGCAAGTGGATAATCTTCAGATGATATTATCCTTTTTGGTGATAATCCGGGGCGATTATCAGAAAATGAAACTTGATGATTTGAAATGATTTAAAATGAAAAGATGCAGTGTATCATCAAATCCGGAAGTTGTTGGTATATCAATCCCAATTTCCGAATCAGCATTTCAGTACAGAAAGATGGCGTTAAAAGGAAAAAATCCATCATCGTTGGAGGATACTTTGGTAACTCCATGTGATATAATTCCACTATCTCAGACAAGAAGTTTAAAATCTTCTCAAGGATCAACTGTTTTCACCTCCACACCAAATTATCTTTTGATGAAAGGAAAACAAAAAACATCCAAGTCAACTTCACAAGCATCTAGAAAGGTTGTAAGTAGAAAGGTGTTTAGAAAAAATAGAGAAAATAAGAGATTTGATGGTGAATACGACGCCGCCTGTATATTTTGCTCGGAACTATTCAGTAAATCTCAGGCGAAGGAGGTTTGGATTAAGTGCAATTTGTGCAATAAACGGTGTCATTTCTTGTGTGCAGGAGTAGAGATAGTGCAAACACTCCTGACCACGGCGCGGCGCAGTAGACGAAATTTGGTTTAGTCCCTACTTCCATGCGAAACGCACTGTACGATGCAACGTGAATGGTAGAACGTTTCAGTTTGGTTAGCATAATTCCACTTTCAAGAGAACCTTTTTGCCTTTACGTGAATTTTGACTCCGACTTCTCGCAGCTTCCGATTTTTGTAAATAAAAATGTAAAATAATTGATAAATTCCATCGTTACTTGATGGAAATTCATTTTATGTAACAATAAAACACTGAAAACTTTCTTTCAAACTCTCACAAAATTTATTTTAAACTCTTATCACTACACCTGTTTCGGCTGATTGCGTTTCTCAAGTGATCTATTTTTGGCATGCGTTTACACTTTATAGTCTCTAATGAAATAGGTTGAGGAGGGGAGAACTGTTTGTCTCAAGTTGATCATTCAAAATTTTATCTGTGTTTTTTAATTTGTTGATTTCCATGGATTCTAACAAAGATAGCTTAAGGCGTTTATTTTGAATGTGAAGAAGATATTTTTATGGATCATCTAGAGACAAAGATTTCAAAACATCCCGTATTCAAGAAAGCCCTAAAATTAGTATTTCCACTACCAGAGAAAAAACCCAGTACCTTCCGCTCGATTACATATACAGGCAAAATATCAACAAAACTAACCAAACACATAAAAAAGAAAGGAATAATACCAGCTTTCCGAACAAATAACAACCTAGGCAAATATATTTAGCTATATAGCCTTAAGCTATCTTTGTTAGAATCTATGGAAATCAACAAATTAAAAAACACAAAAATAGATCACTTGAGAAAGGCAATCAGCTGAAACACTGTAGTGATAAGAGTTTAAAATAAATTTTGTTGAAGTTTTCAGAGTTTTACATAAAAATGTAAACATTATTTTTTGTGTACAAAAAACTACAGTGGTCATTTTTCCACTGTAGATATAATTGTTTCAAAGAAATATCTTCTGCTATACCCCAGTTATTATATGATTAAACTGTACTTAATTTTCTTGTTTTTTGTTATTTCTAGCCTAAAAAAATGTTAGAGGAACCATTTTGCCTCACTCTCCCCTATTTGAAATCGTTCTCTCAGTTGTCTTGATATCTAAATCTCGGCCTTCCTCTGGCTCATTGTTCCATCAGCCCTTTTCGGTCAAAAACTTTTTTGACTGTTGCTGCACCTATCTCTCATCTGATTACATTCTATGCATCTAGTCTAGTCTAGGGGCCAGCTAAGGGACACCTTGGCCTTTTCAATTCTGATGGGTCCGCCCATTTTTTTTTTAATTATTTTTGGCTACTCATTACGAATTTCAAAGACGAATTTCGATCCAAGTGGTCAAATAATAATTGTTATAAACAATTTAATTGCTTGTAATGTCTTGTAAACTAGATGTTACTAAAACTAATAAAAACTGACACTCGGTGAAGTGATTCTTGATTTGGTTTACTATGTGTTAAACGTACCGATAATTTTAATTCAATATACCCCTTTTTTATTTTTACCTTTGTTGTACTGCAGAATATTGTTAAATATGTTTCTTCTATAAATTTAAAATGTTTAAATTGTACTTTAATAATAAGCTGGAGCTGGCTATCCTGTTATGGAGTAAATATAGTTGCCTATGTCGTAGATTACACATATTTCTCGATACAAGATCTTTTTACTTTGTTTCTAAAATCTTATTACGTTTTTTATTATGTAAATTTTTAAAAAATCTTTTAATAATAGTTGTCTAAATAATTAAATCATAATTAGCTTTGAGTAATGTAATCTGTGGTAAAAGCTGATTTTGACGTTTGTCGCTACAGGGCGCCCTCTGTAAATCTTGGTCTGTGACCAAACTAAACTTTTACCTGTTTTGTGTGGGTTTGTTGTGTTATTGATTGATTGCTATGTGCATTTAAGATTTATTTGAAGTGACCCCCTAAATTAGTAGTAATTCTTTCTGTGCAACTATACCCTAATTAACGGGTTCAAATCTTTTTTACGGAGCTATTCCCAGGTGAGTTTTATTTAT
Organism: Diabrotica balteata; assembly: GCA_918026665.1. Classification (NCBI taxonomy): domain Eukaryota; kingdom Metazoa; phylum Arthropoda; class Insecta; order Coleoptera; family Chrysomelidae; genus Diabrotica; species Diabrotica balteata. The sequence continues at coordinate 33,072,255 of OU898278.1, forward strand.
GAGATTAAAAGGGCTATCGTTTAAATTTGATTAACTGAAATAATAGATTGGGTGACCCTAAAGTTGCCCTAGTAACTCAGGTCAGATGCTAGAGTTTTGTATGTAAATATTTTGGATTGGAATTGGCTCACACTTGTATTTGGTGGGAATACAGACCAATATAGACTTTCCGGTGTCCTCTAAATTGAGTACTTTTTCCGAAAAGTCTTCTAAATTGTAGAATGGTTTAATTTTTGAACTGATTTATTGCTTAGTCTATTTGCATAATTAATAAGCAGCAGTATTTGTTATGATAATAATATGACTTTTACAACTTACCCCACAAACTAGTCCCTATTGATATGTTAAATTGAAACAAGTATTGTTTTAGAATAATTTCTTTCTTATTTACATATAACTTCAAGGAAAATTAACAGTATTTGTTATTAAATTGACAAAATATCTACTTTATTTATTCGAATTCTTAGTTTAGATAAAGACATTGTGTTCCCATAGTAGGTATATTATGATTACATTTATTTATATAACACCTTAACACAGTTAGTTCAGCACTGTAAAGATAATAGTAGATTTCAGTTTATTTGCTTTGATATGTTTTTGGACATCTATTTTATTATGTAATTATATAGTACCTATATCTACTTTTGATAAAATGATGCTAATTAAAATTATTTCATACAATTATTACTTGAAAAGTAGGATTTTATGGAAAGAAGTATGCCCCTTCTGAAGTGGATGTAAAACTTTTTGAAGTACATGCAATATTTGCCCTAAAGTGTTATATAAGTCCATCTAGGTAATTAATTAATTATAGAAATCTGTCCCTGCATTTTGTTTATAAAAAGCTTGTTCCAGTACAGTTTTGATTAGGGTAGGGAGTTTATGGCTATTTTTACTCTTGTGTATAGTCTAACAAGATATCTAATTTCCCTTGATTCCCTAATGAAAGGACCCTTTCATAAAACAGGTAAATCACTTGTTTATGGAATTTCACACCTGTGAACAACAGCACCCTGCTGACCTGAATATTCATGACTCTCTTAGATAGCTTGTTAGTGAATTGTATGATCTATTACAATAATATTATTGGATTCCAACACTGTCAGTCTTATTGTCATAACATCAGTTCAAAGACTGTGATAAAGCCTTAGTTCAGTTGGAAGAGGGTATGATCAATGAAATAAGGGGATGAGAGTATGATCAATAAAATTATCAATAAAGCATAGCAGTTTTTTTATATTTTTTTCTTAAATTGTAACAATAATTATGGAGCAATTTACATCATAAAGAGGTATCAAAACAATAAATTTATTTGTTAATATCTGGTGTTACTGCCTATAAGTTGGACTATGACTTTCGTTATCTGAGATATTCCACAAATTAGCATTTCAATGTACTATGACATGATATCTGACTCATATAAATACAACACTAAATTTATTTAAATTGACCTTATATGTACCATATATTGTATCTAAATTGTCCCATTCATATTTAATATAATTTTCATCTGAGGAGCACACTGCTCTTTGACTTTCCTATTCTAACTTCAGATAGAACACTTCTGATATAATGTTGTCTCCCCTTGTCTTGCATGAGAATAGAGTTGTTGGTTAGAAGGTGCAAATATGAGACAATCTGGTTGTCTTCAAACCCAGCTTCACTTAACTGGTGACATCCATCCACTTGCTTATTTTTCTACCCCAAACTTTGTGATTTGATTTTTGATATGCTGATTTGATATATTAAGTGCTGACCTCTGCTTCAACAAACAATAAGCTTGTTGTAAGCATTGCTCGTCTTATATTATCGACCACTTTCAGACCTTTATTCATGGTAGACCTTCATTGAACAAATAACAAGTGATATAATGTTTTCATGACATATTGATAGTTTTGTTCTCTTTTTGAAAGAACTAACGCTTTAGCACTGAGTTTTAGCTTTAAGCATTTTGAGAATAAAGAAAAATTTTCTTAAACTGACATTATGATAATAAGACAATTATTGAACAAAAAATAAAGTGAAGCAATCTTTATTATATAGTCCAGGCAAGATCTGAAATATTTTTAAAATTTTGAATTGTACATTGTTCATATGAAAAAATCAAAATTTTTTGCTTGTTGTGCCTATATTTTTGAAAATAACTGGGAGGTATTTCTCCTACAAAAAAAAAACAAAGTAACAGTTTCGCTTTTTAATTTTACAAATATTTGACTAAATAGAAATTGAAAATTTATTGTTTATTTTTAAAAAAGTGGCAATTAATGGGGAAAAAAGTGCAAGAAATGGAGTTAATCCTTTATAATTTATGCAAATTATCTTAATAAATATTTAAATTATTGTTAATCCGCCACCTATCCTTCAAGTACAGAAACGTCTAAATTACTTTCTCAAGGACCTAACTGCAGTTCATAGTAAGTTCCGATTTTGAGGTCAAAAAATTCATCTCCCTTTTTTTTCCTGAACGTCTAGCATACAGGACGAAATTTTTTTGAGTGGTCTCGTGATGAGGCAAGCCGAAAAATCCCTTTTTTTTATATTTCAAGTAAATATTTATTTAAGACCCTTACCGAGAACAGTAATTGCTGTCTGAACTATGTTTGGTAGCCCGATGTTGCCATAATTGTTATAGCTTTATGGTATGATGTGTTTTGAAGCCAGAATGTATAATTAGCTGATATTACATGACACCCTCAACAATTCGCCGGATTATCGTTATTTGCTGTCATGGTTCATCATTTTATATATAAGTGCCTTTTGTGGAATATCCCGTTTTCTTAGCCACCCGATCATATATATTTTTATGGTGGATATATATGTTTCTGCTGCCAATAGATTCAACGTTCTAAAGTCCCAGCCTGAGTACCTAGTTGGTAAAATTTAAATCCTTTCTAAGCCTTACAAGCGTTTGGATAATTCAGCTTCTCTTCTTCTTCGCGTGCCATATCAGATTTATCCGACGTTGGCGATCACCATTGCGAAGGCTTCTCGATCTTCTGCAATATGGAATAATTGTCCTGCATTTGGTATCGGAGTCCATTCACGAATGTTTTTTAACCAAGAAACTTGTTTTATTCCTACACCTCTACGGCCCTCTATTTTGCCTTTAAGGATCAGTTGTAATATTTTATATCGACTTCCCCTTACTATATGTCCCAGATAAGACATTTTTCGATGTTTAATTTGGTACAATTCAGCTTGTACCAAATTTATACATAATACGATTAAAACGTGTGCTAAATTTCATTAGGTTCTGTTTAATAGTTTTTGCATAATATTTTTGCAAGCCAGGTTCCGCAAAACAAAAAATAATGCGAATTTGCAAAATTATGCTGGGCCCAAAATGAGCACTTTAAATAGTCAAAAAAAGAAGAAGAAGAAAGGCTCAAGTTTTCAAGCGCACTTTGGAAAATTGAAATCGGTAACTAGGAGAGCCTAGGAATTTTTTTTTAAAGTATAAACAATGTTTTGGCTTATAAATAAATAAAATAACTTCACGAGTTTTACACATATCAATTTCAAAATTTTTACCTTATAGAACTTTAAAAGATGCTTCTTAAAATAAACAATGCATTCAGTTTATTGATTGCCGAGATATCGAAACTTAAAGTTGGCATGCATTTGCCGTCTAACCATAAGTGATAGAAGGCTCGTTTTTAAACAAAAACTCTTGTCTTGTCAAGTCCTTTTTATATAATTTTTTTGCACGTGCATAAAAAGACACTAATGCTGAAGAACAACAAGGTTTTACAAAAGGGCGGTCTATAACAGACGCAGTATTTATAATAAAACAAATAAAAGAAAAAGCTATAGAGTTCGGCATGCCAGCGTATATTTGCTTCATTGATTTGACGAAGGCATTTGACAGAGTTCGCCTGGGAGACATTCTAAATATATTAATAGAAAATGAAACACCGACCAGTATAACAAAGATACTCCATAACCTAACTAACAAAACCTAACCTAACCTAACCTAACTAACGTAACCAAAGTTAGAGCAGGAGATGAATTCACTGAAAATATTCCAACACCACCGGGAGGAATTAGACAAGGCGACAGTTTAAGCCCCTTCTTGTTTAATCTTCTCATGGGCAAAATTATCAACAAAGTATCATCTCTTAATCTCGGATATAGAATGGGCAACAAAAGAATTGGTATGGTGTGTTACGCAGACGATGCAGCAATTATTGCCGAATCAGAAGATGATCTCCAAAGGCAGCTCTTTCAGTTCTTTCAAACAAGCCGACTACTAAATATGAACATCTCTACCAACAAACTAAATGTATGACAATAGCAAAAGATCCGCTCAGATGTAAGTTAGTGGTTGAGGACAACCCCATAGATCAGGTGATGCAATTCAGATATCTGGGCATAGATATATCAAGCACCCACGACCCAGTAAAGGACCTGAGGAGTCAGATCAACAAAGCATCTGCAGTGTCAGGATGTCTGCGGGAGATAGTCTGGTCAAATCCGTATATGCGCACAGATAGTAAAATTAGAATCTATAAGACTTGCATACGACGATCATGACATATGGTATAGAAGTGCGCGAGATACCAACAAAACGAAACAGATGCTAAGGGTTGCCGAAATGAAAACCCTAAGAACAATAATGGGGAAAACAAGAAGAGACAGAGTGAGAAATACAAACATTAGAGAGCAGTGCAAAATTCAAGATATTGTAAGATGGGGAAGGCAGCGCAAGAGGATGTGGTACAACCATGTAAGACGAATGGATGAGAATAGACTCCCAAAAATTGCCCTAGAAAACAATCCGCCCGGTTCAAGACCCCGGAAGACCACCTAAAAGATGGAGGGATAGTTGGCAATCTACCTCCCAAGAAATTAACCAGAGGCAGCTTCAGAATTAAACAGATCGAAAGATCTACAAAAAGTAGAAGAAGAAGAAGCATAAAAAGACAAAAAAATCGGTTTCACGTAAAAGCTCTAACTTTAAAAAATTCCTAGCAGTGGCGGCTCGTGACATCTGCTATAGGGTGTGCTGCATGAACCACGGTCAATATAAAAATAATAGAAATAGAATAACATACGAAAACAAAAACAATAAAATTAGCTTTAATACTAATTAATAGTAACTAATAACGACATGCTATAAAAATCTGATTAACTTACATTTATTGCATTTTTCTAAATTGGAAATTAATACGCCGGTCCTTTTTTGTCGCAAACTTTTCGATTACTTTATCGTTAAAGTTCGGTATTGAAGCGATGAACTTTTTTTCTATCGAGAGTGTGGAAAGGGCTGTTAATCTGTCTTCGCACATTGAATTTCTTAAAAATGTTTTGATCCGTTTTAAAGTTGAAAAACTACGTTCAGCTTCTGCTGTGGTCATTGGCGTAGTCACCAGAATTTGTATCAACTTTTTGGTTTCTGTTAATGTGTCCTCTAAATTATTAGAAATTATAAATTTTAGTAAAGGCACTGCACCTTTTAATGTTCTACACTCGATATTGGAATACAAAACTGACAGTTCTGTTCGCAAACGGTTTTTATCAAAGAAGTTATAAGCTGTACAAGTTAAATCCAATTCATTTTCAGGAAACTTATTATTATATTTTTCGAAATGTTCTGAAGATAAAAGTGTTGCGGCAACTAGATGATTTGTATATGCAAACCGTTCTTTTGCATTGTTTATAATAACATCACAAACTTCTAGACAGGCAATACGGTGATCCTGTTGGCTGTTATTTGGGCGTTTCCTTTTTTGGACACTAGGCGCCGCATTTAAATTTGAAGCTTGATGTATGATAGGGTCTATTTTATTTCGGACATTGTTAATACTTTGCTCAAAAACATGTATAGCTTTCTGTGCTTCGGTTGGGTCCATGTTCTTTTTTTGAAGATTATTGTACAAAACGTCAACATGTGGCATAATATAATGAAAAACAGTCAGCAGAAAGTAAAATTTTGATCTTCCAGAATACGTCTAAGTCCTCTTGCTTCCTTGGAAGTAATAGCATTTGACTCTTCTTCTAGTTGCTCCATACACTCAATAATAAAGTCTCTATATTCGTAAACGACATTTACTGTACGAATATTGAAATTCCAGCGTGTAGGGATTGAACGAGGAATATTTTTTCCAACTATTTGATTTAAGACAGCTATTCTTTGAGGTGAATGACTAAAAAATCCAGGTATATCATGTAAATCTCCAAAAAATACGCGTACTTGGGAATTAATAGAACATGCTCTTGACATTATTAGATTCAATTGATGGGCGTAACAGTGCACAAAATGAGCAGTTTCATATTTTCTCTTAATTATTGTTTGCACTCCGCCATGTATCCCACTCATAACAGCTGCTCCGTCATAACTTTGTGCAATGAGCTTATTTTTGTTATTCTTTAATATTGGGTCTAAAACATTCAAAATTGTGTTAGCTAAGGTTTCAGCATCATGTTTTTCTGGAAGCAAAAAAGTCCAAAACCTTTCAACTGGAGCACCGTTTTTTACATAACGAAAAACAATGACCATTTGAAATTTCATAGAAACATCCGTTGTCTCATCAGCTATCACTGCTAAAAATGGGGCTTCATTGATTTCGTTTAAAATCTCCTCAGCGTATACTTCTAGCATGCAATCCAAAATATCATTTTGTATTGTTTTTGAGGTACCTTTGAAAATTGTCGCATTTGTAAGGTGTTCACTAAGTGTTTTATCAAGTTCAGCAGAAAAATTCACTAAACCACGAAAAATTCCAGGGTTATCTGATGTTTCAGATTCATCGTGTCCTCGTAAGGCGAGCTCAAAAGCCCCACAGAATTTTATACAGTCAATTATTTTTGACAAAACATACCTGTTTTTCGTCACCTCTTCATTGTGTTTTTGTATATTTATCCAATAAGCAGAGTCAAGTTGGGCCTGTATATTAAGTTTCCCAAATAATGCAAATCGCATTTCATTGTTCATATGAGTTTGCGTGTTTTCATGCTTCTTTATTTTTTCACTTAAATGCACTAGATCCCGCACTCCTGTCTCGCGCCACAATTTTTCCTCTTTATCTGCGCCGAATAATGCACACGGAAAACAGAAAAAAGCATTTTTTTCGGAACATCCACAAATCCACTGATTTCGTAGATACATGTCTTTATTAAATTTACGCGTATATGTTTTTCCACGGCTTTTACCGGACACTTCAATATTAAGATCAGGCATAGGACGGCCACGTTCTTTTATAATCAACTGTTGTTGATAGTGAAGTTTTTGAAATTTATTTACACCTAATTTAAATTGAAACTCCATTGTTTTAAACACGCTCGAACAAAACAAATTAAACAAAATTGTAACCTAAGAATTTCTAAACACGGCACAGATGCAACGGTCACGAATAACTGTCGTGAATTGCAGCTCGCAAACACATTTCCGAGGCCGTTAATCAGCCGATTGCCGAAGCACATCGGCTAAGATCGCCGTTTGCCTAATAAATGCATTTTACCGCTGCCAGTGTTTCGGTTGTTATCGACGCGGCTTCACTGGAGCAGCAAATACGTAAAAAGATTGCTTCACTGGAGCACCAAATACGTAAAAAAATTATACGGTTTCACTAGAGGAGTAAATACGTAAAAAAAATAATATTAATCATCGTTGTTGGTGAATTATTATTAACAGTTTATGTTTAATATGATAATATGGCAGATTTGAAATAAAACTATATTAATTATTCTTTAATAATTAAGATTTGCTATGGTTGTTTGGTAGTTCTGCAGCTCAGCAGCACATAAAGAAAAGCCGCCACTGTTCCCTAGACTCTCCTAGTTGACCGATTTCCATAATGTTTTCAAGTTCGTTTGAAAGCAAAAAAAAATTCTTAAAGTGTTTATTTTAAGCCTAGCTTAATTTATGCAAATTTACAATTTTTTGCGGCCCTAGATTGCAAAATGATTATGCAAAAACTGTTAAACCGATCCCAATGAAAGTTAGCACACCTTTCAGTACTATTATAAAGTTTTTCTGGGCGGAATATGAAGATTGAAAGTCGTGTTTAAGGCGTCGAAAAAATTTTAAGGAAAAACCCCTACCTTTTGGCACTTATTTTTCCAATTATTGCAATTTTTAAGCAATAAATTTTCAATTTCTAGCTACTTAAATATTATGTAAAATAGAAAAACGAAACTTTTACTTTGTATAAATTTTTTGTCGGAGCAATACCTCTCGCGTTATATGTGACAATGTGGGCGCAAAAACGAAATATTTTCGATTTTTTTAGATTAAAAAATTAAGCAAAAAGTTTGCGACTGGCGCATATCGCGATTATTGATACAAGGTACACTGCGGTAATTCCAGCAAAAAATAGACTCCTATGGAAAATGGCCATTATGGTCTGATTTTGACCAGATCCCGCCTACATGATTATGGCAATCTTGATTGTTGTAAGGTAAACCCACCAGTTATTGACACCCTTCCAGTTATTGACACTTCAAAGATTTTCCTAAATATTAAGTAACAAAAAAAATCCTAGAGTTAAATTTACTCTATTACCAAGTTTATTGATAGATGTGGCAACACTACACAAAGTTTTAATACCATAAGTGAAGCCATTGTGCTTTGTTGAGTGATTGAGTACAGTTGTGTATCATTTTGTGGTGTAGAGTTCAAAAATTATTTAAGGTAAGTGTGGTAAAAAATATTTTATAGCTGTCTTAAAATGAATGTTATCAATATTTTCCTAATATTCTCGTGATCATAAAATGTTGTAGAGTGTAATAATAAAACTGGAAAATGTTGAATTTAATACAAGAGCCAAATGGCGGCCTGTCAATTACTGGATTGTATATATTTTTGTCTGTCCAGTTACTGACACCTCAGTCAATGACTGGATTAGCTATGATTTTACAGGGAAACTCTCATATAATTTGTCATGCAAAGGCGATGTTGCCACTATAAGAATTATTTCTTAAAAATAAATTTTTCCAGTTATTGACAGGGGATGTCAGTCATAGGATACTACATGTTCATAACTGGATTTCTTTTTGTTACAGTACTTACTACTGACAATGGCTCCGAAAAAAAATTATACTCCAGATCAAATGGCTGCAGCGCTTCTAGCCGTTCGAAGAGGAAGCTCAGTTGCTGCTACTTCAAAAGAATTTAAAGTACCTCGTATAACTTTGCTATACAAAGTAAAAGGAAAATATCCCGAGGTTTGTACTATGGGTCCTTCTCCAACCTTAACAAATGAGGAAGAAAACATTTTGGTACAGTGGATGCTACAACTTTCTCGAATTCATTATCCAGTTACGAAAACACAACTTATAGATAGTGTTGAACTTATAGTTAAGGAAATGAAAAGAGATACCAAATTTGTAAATGGAAGCCTGGGCCAAAATGGTACAAAAGTTTTTTAGGTAGGCATCCTGAAATTTCAGAAAGGATTAGCCAAACTTTAACACCAGCTAGAGAAAAGGTCACTGAATTACAGCTTCGAAACTGGTTTGAAGAAATTAAAACATACCTAACAGACAAGAATATACTGGCTGTTGCTGATCAACCACACAGACTTTTTAATGCTGATGAATCGGCATTTTACCTTCAGCCAAAGGGAGATAAAGTCTTAGTAAAAAAGGGTGAAAAAAATGTTTACAGCTCAGGAGGAGATGAGAAGGAAAATATTACTGTACTGATAACCGCTAATGCTGCTGGACAGTTAGCTCCGCCAATGGTTTTATTTAATTACGTAAGAATCCCAAGTTATAGATCATCTAGTGTTCCAAAAGAATGGGCAATTGGTACTTCAGAAAACGGGTGGATGTGTGGACCTACTTTTTATGAGTACATAACCAACATTTTTGTACCTTGGCTAAACGAACAGAAAATTGAACGACCCATTTTGTTCTTTGTTGATGGCCATGTATCTCACATGACTTTGCATCTTTCAACTTTTTGTATCAAAAATGGAATAGAATTGATCGCCCTGTATCCAAATTCTACGCATTTACTACAACCAATGGATGTAGGTGTATTCAAGCCATTGAAGAGAGCCTGTAAAGATGAGGTACTAAAATGGAGGCTTGATAATTCTGGAAATAAGTTACAAAAACAACATTTTGCACCATTAGCGAAGAACGCATTAAAATCCATTTCTCAATAATCCATCATGAATGCGTTTAGAGCTACCACGTTTATAAGTTTCGTGGGGGAAAAAGAAAAACTGTTACGTATAAGTATGCTTGTGTTGCTCAAAACATATTTCCTGTAGAAAGTGAAGTAGAAGTGATGTGCCTTAAAGCAACAAATGTTGAAAAAACTCAATTTAGAACTGATAAAAATGACATTTGAACTATCAAATTTTTAGATGTAATTGGTAAATTACACACTCCTAAGATTGCAACTTCAGGAGATAGGCTAAAATATAATTTTTCAAAGCCTATCGATGTATTTGAGGCACCTTAAATACCTACTGATAAGCTTAGAGAGATTCTTGAAAGGAAGGACATAGATAATAAAGATCTGCGAATAATTCTCAATCTATATTGGAATCAGAAAGCTAACATCAAAATAGAAACTGAAACATCACAAGCAAAAGAAATACGTAGAGGAGTACGACAGGGTTGCATTTTGTCACCTCTGTCATTATATAGTGAAAGCATCTGTCAGGAAGCCCTTTTACAAGCAAACGGAGGAATCGTAATTAATGGAGAGATTGTAAATAATATTCGATACGCGGACGACACTGTACTAGTTGCAAGAACAGTAGAAGAATTACAAAGATTACTTACAGACATAATATTGCTTGCAACAATTATGGTATAAATATCATATTAAAAAAACCAAGTATATGGTCTTCAGTAAAAACATGACACAACCAGCGTATATTAGTATAAACGGCACTCAAGTTGAAAAAGTTTCAAGTTACAAATACTTGGGAACTTTAATAAACGAAACTGGAGACCAAAACAGTGAAATAAAAAGACGTATCGAAATTGCCAGGGCCACCTTCACAAAGATGAGAAAATTCTTCTGCAACAGAAATATAAGCATCACTCTACGATTAAGAATGCTGAGAGGCTATGTATTTACACGCTATTATACGGTGTAGAGGCCTGGACTCTCAAACAGAAACAACATGAAAAATATTGAAAGTTTCGAGATGTGGTGCTACCGTCGAATGCTGAAGATTAGTTGGGTTGAAAGAATAACAAACTGTGAAGTAATACGAAGAATAGGAAAAGACCCAGAGATTTTGTTAACGCTAAAGCGAAGAAAACTCGAATATTTTGGTCACTTGATGAGAGGACATAAATACGCATTACTTCAAAATATAATGCAGGGAAAAATAGAAGGAAAACGGAATCCAGGCCGTAGAAGAATGTCATGGTTGCGGAATTTGAGAGAGTGGTTTGGCTGCACCACTAATGAACTCTTTAGGTCAGCCGTAAACAAGGTCAGAATAGCCTTGATGACTTCCAATCTCCGATAGGAGTGGCACAAAAGAAGAAGAAGAAATACCTACTATGAAGTGCATTTTTCACTTAATATTTTTTCATTTAAGTTTCTTCTCTTATGGAGTGCATTTTTTACGTAATATTTTTTTATGTAAGTTTCTTTTTTTTTTTAATACATAGTTTAGTTTTTTTAAATAATTAGAATATCATGAATAATTAGTTTTTTTTGGGATTTTATCATGTCAATAACTGGGATGTCAAAAATTGGATTTTTCCAAATTGGTATGTCAATTACTGGGTTAAAAAATTTGTTCTGTTTCAACACTAGAATAAACCATAAAAATGTGTCTTTTTATTATTTAAACATTCGAGTACATTAACACCATTGCAAAGCATTCCCTGAACAAATTTTGATTTCAGCAAATGTGATAAATGAAGAGTAGGAATATTTTAATGAACTTTGTTGCTCTAACTGTGTCAATAACTGGTAGGTTTACCTTATATGACAAAATTAAAAAGGAGCAAATAAAACGAAATATTTTACTTGAATTAACCAGCTAGTGTTTAAGACAGTCTTGACTGACATTTAAAAGCCTACTCTTGAGCGTGTTATATGAAATAATGGCATCCACGACTGGTTACGACGTAGTCCATCGTGAGCGCGGCTAATCTTCTCGGGAGTGAACGTGAGTATAACTTTCGACAATTTGCGATTGTATGCTTCCCGCATATTGTATCAGTTGCGGCGGTTTACTTTTACGGGACAAATCTCAGTAATCCAGCTCGGTAGATTACATATTTGATAATTTGAACCTTTTAACAGGTTGCATGTCGTAATTTACTGTCACGTTGTCAGGATATAATTGAAGAAGGAAATTAAAAAAGGCTTTTGACAAAAATCTTTGTGACGAAAGATATCAATTTCTTGAAACATAAAAATGCGTAATGTGAATTAATAGAGTTTGAAGGAGTAATTCAAGATTTTGCACGGTGTATTTACTGTACACAGAATTCTGCGATATATTTTCAAAAGCGGGACAGTAAGTCCCTTTCAACATAAATGTTCTCAATCTCTTTCCACTAAAAGCAAAACATATAGTCACCCAGTTCCAATTTTACATTTTATGTGATTTTGAAGCGTCTTATAGTATATTAAATTCACAGATCACCTACCTCCCTAGATGTTCCACGACAATTACTTTAGTTGGATATGAAATTCAGCGCTCCATAAGATTAGTATCGGAACTAATTCAAGCGAGAAATTACGCGGGAAATTCAAATTTTAATTTTGGTGGGAAAATTTATTTGAAATTAAAAAATGTCATGCATTTTTTTTCAAATATACCAAATTATATTTAAAAATTTTAAACTTTATTTAAAATAAAGTTTAAAATTTTTAAATATAATTTGGTATATTTGAAAAAAAAATGCATGACATTTTTAATTTCAAATATACACAATACAATTTAGGAAAAATAAAACAAAATGTAAATTATTTATTTATTTAATACTTGTAAAACAATTTTGTAATTTAATATAGAATAAAAATATGCTATTATCACTGAAAATTGTACAATTTTATGGAAAAAGCTTACAAAAAAGTCAGAAAAAATAGCAATTTAAAATTTACTGAAATTACATAAATCGTCAATATCACAAAATAAAAAATAATAAAATACACAATGTATTGCAAAATTTAAATAAATTGCATAATAAATCCTTACGAACTAATACATTTTAATACAAGTTTCTGCATGTGATACTCAAATATATATTTATACAAATTGTTTAGTTACTTGTACATAACACTATTCGTTAAGAAACTCTTCTACTGAATAATATGATCTTTCAGATAGATAGGATTTTGTTCTTTTACGGAACTCAAGGAAAGAAGTTGCAGATTTAAGTTCATCAATCAGTTATTTGTTCTCTGATATCAAATATTTATTGGACTCACCATACAAATGTAAGCTAGGAATTGCATTTTTATACAATTTATGACTCCATGAAGAAACAAACTTATCTTCAACGTGTCTGTGGCAGATTCGTTTTGTTTTATAAACTGTACTAGCATTCATCATATCTAATTAGGATTGTTTATAACACTAAGCCACTTCCTAAATCGTGTAATGTCTTCATCGTGGATTTGGAAAGGTATGTCTAATTAATGACGAATTAGTACATTGTAGGATACAACATTTATTGTGAAAAACCATATTTAACTGATTATTATTAATCTGCAAAATACTATTTGAACACCGCCAGGAACATTTAAAACGTAGATCACTGAGGTAGGTGATTCGTTTTGTAATTTACAAACTAACACTAACAAAATCAAAATATAAATATATGACAATTGGCGATTGACAATTATAATACTTTTCTTAGTTGTGTTCTAAACCTAAACTGCAGAGTAAAACTAGAGACAGAGTAAAGCGACATCTGAAGATTAGTATCGGTACTACAAATGACAATAAGTTTAATTTGACCTTGAGCTACCTACGTGAAACGTCTAGTTATTAGTGGTCTGTGATTAAATTGCGGAATTTTATTTTCTATAAAAAGGACATAAGTAAAACTTATTTTAACAATAAGATAACTTAAAAATAAACAAATCGTTGAATAAAAACAATTTATTTTGGTACAATCAGTAAGAAGTAGTAAAATACGCACGCTATTTTTACAAATTTTACAAAAATATTTTGATTTCTGGTCGTTACCACGAGATGTGAATTATATCTGCTTCTTTTGGTTTCGATAGGCAAAATTGGTTTTTCTTCTTCGTCTTCCCTTCTTAATCTACAATCCTCACTTTATTTTCTTGGGAATATTTTTATTTTCTAATACTTGCGATTGATAATCCTTTAGAAAACTCATGCATATTTTTTTTTCAAAAATAGTCGACTATGCATAACGTTGGTGTTGTTCATGCAATAAATCGCAAATGCATTTATAGCTGCCACGTTTAAAATAGAAAAAGTAATATAAGTAGCTGCCTTTTAATACTATTTTTGGATGTATTGTATAATCTAATATAATTGATCGATTGAGTATCGAATCCATCTTTCGTCTTGTTCTTAAATGTTATCATCTCTGGCTTCATTTTTTCTCCGGAAAATGATCGATCGATTGTTGGTGTTTGATGCATTGTACTAATAAGGATAAGATTCTTGCCTGCTTTTGGGATATACATGATGATAGATGCTTGTTTTTGGAAAGCACATATGGTCAATCTTCTTCGCACTTAATTCCATAGGAATTCCATAGATTCCAATCATATTCTTTTTTGTTCTTTCGAATAGTTCCAACCATTCTTGTGCTACAATCTTTTAATTCTCAATAACATTAATTCACATAACATTTTCGGTCTTTTTTATATTATTGACTTAATATTTCAATGTAATATTAACAAAAAAAAAATGTGAAAGTTTACCACTGAGTTACATCCGTTTTATTTTTAATGACATCCACAATTCTTCGAGGCATAGTTTTTACCAAGTTCTGACAAAATTCTAATGTAAATGAATCCCATATTTCTTGCAATTTTTCCTTCAATTCGTTGACGGCCCTGGCAGGATGTCTTCAATCCACTTTAAACTTTTTTTTGAGGTATGACAACCTGCGCCGTCGTGTTGGAAGACAAAATCTTCCGCTGATGTTAAACGGTGTTCCATAATCGGTAAAAGAGATTCTTCTAAAATATTCAAATATTTATCCGTGTTTACAATCCCATCGATAAAATGTAACTTTGCAACACCTTTAGATGACATGCTGCCCCAGATAATGACAGATGTAAGAAATTTGACTTTTCTCTTCAGACAGTCGGGATGGAAAGCTTCATTTTTCCTGCGAATGACGCGACTCCTCCTGTCTCCAACACACTTCAAATCTGGACTCATCACTCCATTGTATTGAATCCCATTGCGACTGAGTCCAATGTTTATGCTCTTTTTTGGCCAGCTTAGTCTATTTTTCTTTTGTTGTAATGTTAAAGGTGGCTTTTCCTTAGCCTAAAATAAAATGAATGTTATTTAAACAATTCGTACTAATTTTTTCAACTATAAAACTTACTTTGTAAATACCAAATTCTTATTTATGGGCCTGTCGGTGACATGTTGGTCTAGAAACGTGTCTTCCAATAGCGTCACTCCATAAAACGCTCAACTCCATATAATTTGCTCGTCGATTGTTCACTTTAATTCGATCTACTTCGGTTATTTTATTTTTTCGTACATTTCTAGGTTTTGTGACGACCGAACATGTATTTTCTTACTATATTTCTTACAGTATAGCGTGACAATTACAACATACTCGTGATTTCCGAATTAAATTTTCCAAAATTATTTGACATTAACAAACAATTTTGTTTTCATGTTATTTTTTCATAGCTACCTCTGGATTTAACGTAATTATTAAAAAAATCAACGTATGTGACATAAGTGAATTCATAGCCAGGGTTTAGTGATTTTTTTTATTGTTGAAAATAAATAAAAAAAAACCATAAGGGTAATGTTTTTAGTAATAATTATTAATAAAAATGCCATATTAATTACTATGGAAACTTATAAAAACATGCAGAGTATAATTTGTTGATGGGAATCGACTTAAACTGCAAATTTCATAGGTGGGTCAACTGATATGGGAAAAGGCTCGTACAGCCCAATATATGAAAAGTCTACTCTTTTTGCGAAATGGAGGTGCCTTAGGATTGTAAACTTATTTTAATAATAAAAACTTTCAACTATCCATTCTTAAATTTTCATCCTTGATTTATTTTGAGTTGTGCCAAAATTTTGTGTACATTGACCAGGCTATAATATTATGTTGTATAATTGTTTTGTTGAATGGCATACCAAAAATTTTTATTAAATTTACTATAATAAATGTTAATTTAAAACAAATATGTCGACCGTAACAACGTAATCCAAAAAACGATAAAATTACCAATGAAATATACATTAGATTCCATAGGTCGCATACCGATAACATAGGCTTATAATTGCACGAGTGTTATTCTTTATGCAAGCCAAACACTGCTATTTTCAAAGTCTGTTACAAGTTTTTAGTTCATTACAATATGGTAATGTTGTGAATAGAATCTACACTGACTGGACAAAAAGTAAATGAGTTTATAAAGTTCATTAACCGTTTAAATTTACATAAACAACATAAAACTGGAGTCCTGTCAAATAAACAACATTCATTTTATCCAATTTTCTAGAGCCTCTATAAGTCGAGCATCAGGAGAGACACTAAAAACTTGGAGTTTATTCTTAGAGTCTTCCTTTATACCGCTATCTCTTGGGCCTAAGATATACAAGGAAGGTAATAGGGCTAGTGCTACTCTTCAACCGCCCATTATTACCCTGGTTTTACCCAAGGTACTCATTTTATTCAGGCTGTCGATCTGGGGCCTGTAGATATTTAAAAGTATCTAGATGTTTTTGCCGACGCTGGATTCGATCCCAGGCCTTCTGTGTGGAAGTTATAATCTGCCGCCTGAGCTGTCCGGCTTTTTTCTTTCAAAACAACCTTAAAACAAAAAAATATCATACAGTAATTTGTTTTCTCTATAGATAGTATTACTCAAGCCTTTATTTTATCTAAATAATTTTTCGTCAAAGTATCGGTTTTTTGAGTCACTAAATCGATAATTTCGTCGTTGAATAATTTCATATCAGTTTTTTTAAATCACATAGACATTAGTCATTCAGACAGTTACAATAGCTTCTCTAATTAGACAAATATACAATCCTATCCTAATACAAAATTTTATTTTACATCAATTATAACTTTGTACCTCAGAATCAGACGAACGTAAGTCCAAAAATTGTGATTTTCGGGTTTTTGATGTTTTATGTGTAAAATTTAATTCTACATCGAGCCATAATAACGTAACTCCTTTAAAATATATACTTTCCAAATTAGCTAAGGTTATAAGAGCGTAAGTCCTTACCCATATCAGAGCCAGACAAACGTAATTCCACTTACTACATTATGGCTCTGAGATTTTGCTTGAAACCTGTAAAACTTAAGTCCAAACTGGACCTACACCTATTGTATGAGAAAGAGTGTAAAAAAGAACAAGTTAAATTAGAAAAAAGTGGATTTTTTCTAAAATTTTTAATGAAGATTTAAAGTTGTCTTTTCATTCACCAGACAACGATACATGTTATGTTTGTGATAGACTTGATTGTGAAATGAAAAATGAAAAAAAAATGATGAACTACTCAATGAACTGAAATTAAAAAAAAATAAACACCTCGAAGATGCCTCATTAAAATATGAGTTAAAGAAAAAAAACAAACTTGAAAGATGTGCTAACATAGGATCAAGAGTGATTATGTCAGATCTCCAAAAGTGCCTTCCAACACCAGACTTAAAAAAACACCAAAAGTTTTTGCTCCAGAAAACTCTAGACGTTAAATAGTACTATTTATGATGCAACAACTGATAAAACTTGGTGCATGATCTGGAATGAAGTTACAGCGGGTCTAGGAGGAAATGAAATAGCGTCTTGCTTATCTACATGGGCAAGTGAAGAAATTACTAATAAATCAGCCTGCTGATGTACTGACTATTTGGACAGATAATTGCAGTGGATTAAAACAGAAATATTAATATGGTTTTTATGTATTTGTGGCTCTTGGAAAAAGTTCCTACTGTAAAGACAGGCAACCACAAGTTCTTATTAGCCGGACACACCCACATGGAGGTTGATGGAAAACACAGCATAATAGAGAGAGATAAAGGACAAATAAAAACTAACACCATTTTCACTACAATTAATGATTGGGCAAATTTTATTGCTACATGCTCAAAAAAAATCCATTTATTGTCAGACATAAGACAGAAGATATTAAAGACTTCTTTGATTTTCTCTTCTTGAGGAGCAAAGTCGCCCCATTTATATCAAGGAAGAAGAACACAAACAACGGACCATTTCTAATATCCAATGCAGTGTGGTTACAGCTTCGAAAAGGGTGCAGTAAGCTATACGACACAACCAGTTTTGAGGAAGATTCATTCAAAAGTGTTGAACTGAAAATAAATCGGAGGCAAGAAAGCATTAATATGACATTAGCAATTCCACAAATACGGGCACACAAAAAGAAAATAAGAACTTAAAAGTACAACAACCTCATGAACCTGATGCAATGGATCCCTAAAGAATACAAATCTTTCTTTGAAAACCTTGAATAATTTTTTTTCTCCTTACCTCTTTGACAATAATGTTCAAAATTAATTGAAAAACATTGACTAAATGCTAGTTTTTCATCTATGTTTGTTTATAATATGAAAATTTAATATATATTAGACCATGATTAAAACTACTCTTCTTTATGGCGCTGAAACGCTGGAGAATTAGTGAAAAGGACAAAAAGCGAATAGAAGCAGTAGACATGGATGCAATGAGAAGATCTTTAGGTATTTCCAGACGAGACCGAATCAGAAATGATGTAATAAAACAACGTATGGGAATAGAAGGAAATATAACTCAAGATATAGAGAAGAAACAATTAAGGTGGTATGGGCATGTTCAATGGATGCCAGCAACAAGACTTCCCAAAAAAGTAGTAGAATGGCAACCGATAGGTCGACGGAAAAGAGGAAGACCCAGATTAGAATGACAGCACGGCGTAAACAAGTCCATGAGCGAAAGAAATTTAACAATAAACGACTGCGAAGATATCAAGAGATGGTGTTTAGGTATCGGACAACGTCGAAAGACGTTCTAAACCGATGTATATATATATATTGTTTATAATAACTACATGTTTTTAATAGTAGCACATGAAGTTTATTTCTAAACACCTTTTCCTAGATAAGTAAGTCCTATGAGGGATTTTTGTAAAGCCAAAATAACGCAAGTCCAGGAGTTAGTCCTACAGTAGGGTTTTGTGCGGAGCCAAAATAACGTAAGTCTACTTTTTCGAAAATGGGATATAATTTAGTAAAAAAAAAATCAAACAATAAATAAAGTACACTTATTTCTTAATAATACAAACAATAGTTTGAAGGTAAAGTAAAATGACAGCTTTGTAATTAAGCAATTAGGTAACGTTTTTAGTTTTTGCTCTCATGAAAAGTTGGCTAAGCGTGACTTACGTTTGTATTCGTGACTTAGACACCACTGTATTCCATTTTGCAGGAGGTGAAACAGAAATATCTTTAACAGAAATATCATCTGTTTCCGCCACGGTTAGTAAAAACCAAGGTTTTTTCCAAAAATCAAACAAATCAAAAAAAAGGTTTTTGGTTTAACCCAGGTTTATTTGATACAAAGTATTATAAGCCTAAATACTTTTAAAATGAATAAATTATTTTATAAAATAATAGTAATAAACAACGAAAAAAAAAATGATTAAAAAACTTTTATTTTTATTTGTACACACAAATACATAACAAAGAAAACATCTTCAATCGTAGATTATCATCTTTAGACGTCATAAATCATCAGACTTCTTTAAACGTCATAATATTCAAAATAACTAAGTACGAAAATACAAAAATAGAATTTATTTATCTTCATTTTGTTCATTTATGGCAGATGTATTAAAAACTAAAAAAACACTAGTCTGGAGGCTTTTGCTGTGCCAACCTTTCGAAGTTTCGACTGCACTAGCCCAAAGGAAGAAAAATTCTTTTATTGCCAGCCTAAGACGCTTGGGCTGTGTGAAACTGTTCAATAACAGTAATGATATTAATATATACCATTAATTGATACCATTAATAATAATGGTATTAATATTTTTGTGGCTTTTCCACCTCTTAATCGGTGTCATTTTTGAAGTGACACTGTTTTCAAAAAAATGTTTCGAAAAGGTATAGTTTTTGCCTGAAACTTTATAATTATTGGCAAAACGTCAATTTCAGGATACTTTTCTTTTGCGAAGTTCAGTGCTTTTGATGTCTCTTCCTGTGTTAAATCAGAGTAACGAGATTTTTTCCTTGGGTTAAGCATATATGATAAAAAATGTGCTTTTGTTATTACCATTTCATACCGACTTTGAATTTTTTTATACACTCCTCATTTCCAATATTTCTTAAATTGTTTTCAAGCTCCTTCCATACACGTACAGAATCACTAATTTTACATGTATTACTTTGTACTGTATCAAGTGCTACGGAAATGGGTTTAAGTAGTAAAAGTAACTCTTTTGCACTTCTTTTAATAATTCATATATTGCCTACTTTAGTATGCATATATGTGTCTATCGTCTGCCTATGTTCTTCAAAAATTTTAAGGACTGCTGGCCAAGCTTTATTATAAGATCCGCACAATCGCACATTGTATTCCATCGAACAATGGATACAACAAATTTTAAATTTCTAGATTTGCGGTAACATGCATTTGCAAAATGATTACCCCGAAAGTATTTAACAATACTAAGTACGTGTTTAGTAATATTGGAAGATTGGTAGACGTTAGGCAGCAGGTTTAAAATGTGCGCAGAGCAGCCATATGTAATAATATCAAGATCTAGCCGCTTCTCCAGCAACAGACATGTTTTCTTTACGTTAGCGGCGTTATCTGTAACTACTAAGCGAACTTTGCATTTCAATTCACCCTCACACTTCTTAATGCTATCATATGTAATTGACAAGATAATCTGAAGTATGAGCATGGTCTGACGTATCAAAAGTTTCCCATAAATAAACTGCACCAGACTTTGTGATAGCTATAACGCACACTATGGGATCGTTATGGGCATTCGACAAACCATCAAAACCTAATCAAACAACTTCATTTTGTATAAACTCACAAATTTTTTGCATTTCCTCATCATAAATATTGTCAAGCAAGTGTCCGCTTATATCTTTTCGACTAGATGGTTTGTAACCAGTTCGAAGTTCTTCTATGAGACGAATAAACTGTAGATGATCAGCATGTCTAAATGGCGAATTTGTAGCAAATATATAACGTGTTCTGCCCAAATCCCTTTTCTGGCGACACTGGAGACACCCAACATCTGGCGCTCCACAGTCCTCTGAATAACGCGAATTTTATTCACTTCTTTTTCTTCTTCAAGTTCCACTCCTATCGGAGATTGGAAATCATTCTGGCAATTATAATTTTATTGGTTACTCGCCTGAATAGTTCAATTGAACTGCATCCAAACCATTCACGGAGATTGCGTAGCCACGAGATTTTACGTCTTCCTACGCTTCTTCTAACTTTTATTTTACCCTGCATTATATTCCTTAGTAGTTCGTACTTTTCACCTCTCATGATGTGCCCCAAGTATTCCAATTTCCTGATTTTTATGGAATTTAAAACTTCGCATTGTTTTCCTAGTTGTTCGAGAACTTGTTCGTTTGTTTTGCGATCCATCCATGATATTTTCAAAATACGTCGGTAACACCACATTTCGAATGCTTCTAGGTTTTTAATGTTGGATTTTTTAAGTGTCCAAGCTTCAACTCCATACAAAAGGGTAGAGAAAATATAACATCGAAGCATTCTTATCCGGAGCGATATATTGATATCGCGATTACAAAAAAGTTTTCTCATTCTATTAAAAGTTGACCGCGCAATTTCAATGCGGCATCTTATTACTTTTGTCTGATCAGTATCTTCTGTGATCCATGCTCCAAGGTATTTGTACGAAGATATTTGTTCAATTTCTGTATTATCTAGTACTAGCTTAACTTTGATGTTTTGTGCTTTTGTAAATACCATGAACTTGGTTTTCTTCAAATTGATTTTTAGTCCATAATCGTTGCAATATATATTTAGTTGTTCAGCAAGGTGTTGCAGTTCTTCTAGTGTTCCTGCCCGATGGACGGTGTCGTCAGCATATCTTATGTTATTAAGTGGCTTACCGTTTATTATAAGGCCCTCACTGATCTTGGCAAGCGCTAATTCTGAGATGGCTAATTGAATAACAAGGGTGATAAAATACACCCTTGGCGGACACTACGGCGAATCTGGATATCCTTGGTCAGTTCGTTTTCAACTTTCACTTTTGCTGTTTGATTCCAATAGAGGTTACAGATGATTCTAATGTCTCTACTGTCTATGTTTTTATTTAATATAAAATAAATTTCTTTAAGTCGATTATGCTGCACTCTGTCAAATGCCTTCTCAAAATCAATGAAACAGGCATATACTTCCTGATTAATATCTAAGCATCTCTGCGAAAGAACACTTAATGCAAACAGTGCATCTCGTGTTCCCAGTCCTTTCCTAAATCCCATTTGTGTATTACTTATGCCTTCATCTAATTTCTTATGTATTCTATTGTGAATTACTTTTAAAAACAATTTCAAGACATGACTCATTAAGGCTATGGTGCGATGTTCATTGCACTCCTTTGCATTGGCTTTTTTGGGAAGCAGTATGAATGTTGATTGGAGCCATTCTTTAGGTATTATACCTGTTCTTTATATGGTATTGAATAGATCCAAAAGAAGATCAATAGATTCAGTATTCACAATTTTAAGTAATTCGATAGGAACTTCATCAGGCCGGGAGATTTACCACCTTTAGCTTGTTTCATTGCATATTCAATTTCTTCTCGTATAATGTCAGGCCCAGTATCATCCTTAAATTCTTTTGGTGCTTCTGTTCTCTCTTTGTCTTTAAAAGTGTGCTATATATTGTGTCCATCTCTGCATTTTTTGGTTTATATCTGTTATAAATGCACCCCTTTCATCTCTTAGTTGCCTAGTTTGAAGTGTTTTTCTCATTCCTGTTAATTCTCTAATTCTTTTATGCATGTTAAAAAGTCATATTTTTTCTCAATTTCTTCTAGTTCTTGGCACTGCTCATGTAACATTCTCTCCTTAGCTTCTTTTATTCTCTTTTTTATTAATCGATCAGTTTTATTATATTTAATTGGATTTTTTGTTTTGAATGATTTTCTTTCATTCATTAATAGTAGTATTTCTTCAGTCATCCAATCTTTATGTTTTCTATTCTTTGGTTTTAAGTTTTCATTTGCTGTTTTAATTATTGCTACTTTTATATTTTCCCATTTCTGATCAATGTTATATCTACTTTTATTCAGTTCTTGGGCATTACGTAGATTTTCAGTAAGAGATTTTACAGTTTGTTCCTTTGTTTGTCGTTTCCTTAATCTCTTAATATCAATTCTACTTTGTGTGGGTTTTTTAACCAGTTTTAATTTGGTTCGTAATGTGACTACTATGGGGTTATGGTCTGAACCGATGTCTGCTCCAGGGTAAGTTTTGGCAGACAGTATAGAATTACGAAATCTTTGTCTAATAAGGACAAAGTCAATTTGATTTCGGATTATTCTATTCGTTGTATCACCGGGAGATTTCCATGTATACAATCTTCTTTTTGGTAGCTTAAAAAGTGTATTATCTATTACAAATTCTTCCGTCTGGCAAAATTGTATCAAACGGTCACCACGTTCATTTCTATTTCCTAGACCATATTCCCCCACATATCCATCCACTCTTCCCTGGCCAACTTTGGCATTGAAGTCGCCCATTACTATTGTAGTGTGATGTTTTTTCATTGATTTTAAGACTTGTTTCAAATCATGGTAAAACAGTTTGATATCGTCGTCATCTTTATCTGCCGTAGGAGCATAAACTTGAATAAAATTTACTATACCTTTTTTAGACTGTAGTTGTATTGATAAGATCCTATCAGAATAAGGAGTAAAACTTACCACAGAGTAATTGACCTTTTTTGCAACTAAGATAGCAACACCATAACGATGATTGACCTCGTTGTTACCTGAATAATACATGGTTCCATTATTTGTAATTTGTTTGCCTGAACCTGGCCACTGTTCGTCACTTATACCTAAAACATCAATTTGGAGGTTTTCCATTTCAAGCAGTACGTTCGCTAATTTACCACTTGCATATAAACTTCTGACATTCCAGGTTGCTATTTTCAATGTCTTTTCACAGGGGTTTCTTTGGTTTACGACCTGGGAGGCCCTGTGATCTACAGTTATTCCTCCCCTGCCGGATCTTGGATTCCGTGCTCCATAATCAGTAAGTTTGTTTACTTTACTTGTCATTTGCCATTCATGACTTTACTACCATATTCACTACCATAGTTTAAATTAACAAACGCTGCCCAGGCTAATCCTATGCGACGTGGGAGCTCACATGTCTGGTTATTTCTGATCAACCGAATTCCATGCTCCAAGTACTTATACGATGGAGTCTGCACAATATTGCTGTCCCTTCCATCGACAGCAATATTTCGATCTACCACCAGATTAGTCATTATTTGCGTTTTGTTCATATTAATGTTTAGTCCGACCTCCAAGAAAGCGTGATATAATTTGTCAAACATTATTATTGCATTATACATACCATCGGCTATAAGGACGATGTCATCTTCAAACCTCAAATGTCTGAGCTTTATATTGATACCATGCTCGTTCAGATCGGCCTTCTTGCAAATATGTTCTAAAAGTGTCGTGAATAGCTTTGGAGGGACTGTGTCTCCTTGCTGTACTTCTCGCTGTACACAGAATTTATTTGCTTCTTATTCAGATAGTCTTACGCTAGCTATGGCATTTTGGTAGATATATTTGTCTATATTTCTTCTTCTTCTTCAAGTGCCGTCTTCGTTCCGAAGTTTGGCTATCATCAAAGCTATGCGTATTTTTGATGCTGCAGATCTAAACAGTTGGTAATTGGTGCAATTGTACCATTCTCTCAAGTTTTTCAACCATGAATGCCTTCTTCTTCCTATAGATCTCTTTCCCATTATCTTTCCCTGTATAATCAATTGCAGCAACTGGTATTTATCTCCCCTCATAACATGTCCCAAATATTGTAGTTTGCGCTTTTTAACAGTAAGTATCAGCTCTTTCTTTCTTTCTTTATAGTCTATTCGGCATTCTGTTAATACTTATAACATTTTCTGATGGCTTATGGTATCGAATGCTGCCACATATATCAGTGCCAATGGTTTGTTATATTCTTGAGACTTCTATATCAGGTTTATCTAAATCCAGCTTGTTCGTTAGGCTGATATAAGTCTAAAAGTTTCTATATGTGTAAGAGCAAACTGATCAGACGTTTCTTTTCAATATTTTCTATCTCCTTGTTTGTGTAATAAAACAATGACTGCATTAAAATGACATTTATATTACTCCATTGTATTTATATATTATTTGGTTTACCTTTACACAATTTGTTCCATTTATTTATATATCTTTTTCTTCTCTTTTTCACGGATGTGCTTTTTTAATAGTTTGTTATCTTTAAAGTTAATTATAATTCACCCAAAAGAGTTTTACAAACTTCTTAATTCTGGTAATACTGGTGCCTTTTTCCCAGTTACTAACGAACTTATTTGTTCTACAGTTTTACCAACTTTTGGTGAATTTTTGGCAATGAACCGTTCGGAGAACGAAAATTCTCCGAAAACGGAGAACTTTTGACGCAAAGTTGTTAAGTATTACGTAAAAAAAATAATTTCATTTGTAACACTGACATCTAAGAAATTAGCCGAAAATGTTTCATTTTTATTTAAGGAATTACATTGCTCTTGAAAAAAGTACAAATTTTTCAAATAACTTTATTTTAAATACCAAAAATATATTTTATTTAAAATTTACTCACAGAAAAGTTTAGTATTTGAATAAGATTTTCAGCTAAAAATATTGAAAATTGTCGATTTTTTCCTGCAGTTTTCCTTGTCCAACCTTTTTTGCGGTAAGCAGAATATTTCAGTGCGGGTTCATCTGAATTCAAAAATTTTAAAATTTTATTAGAGTTTGTCCTTATTTTTCAATCCCTTCGTTTAATCCCTTTGGAATTGAACTGAAGCAATTGAAAAAAAAAATTAATTAAAATTTTGAAAAACTGAATGAATTTTCGTATTATATTTTTAAGCATTTTTCCAATTATTCTCATCGTTTTTAAATATTTTTTTCGTATAAAACAAAAACGAGTCGGAATCGAAAATCACGAAACAATAGTAAAAAGATGAACTGTGCAACGTCCAAACCAGGCGGTATTCATATCTCTATAACTCCGGTAATATTGCTCGAAACTACTTCAAATTTGGTGTGAATACTTTTGAAATACAATGCTTTCGTATGCAATCAATTTGATTTTTATTAATTTTTTAAAAATGCAAAACCTATGTAATCTCTTAATGTTGTATGTCTGGACAACCATGTTCTGTTTTGCAATTTTTCTATATGTCTCCATTATCTATAAAATTAAATGTTTATATGAACTAAAAACCTAAAGTTTTGTTTGTTACAGCTCTCAACATCATTATGTCGAAGAAAAATATAGCGGAACAGGAAATAAAGATCAAGGATTCCCTATTTGAATTTGTTAAATCCCACATTCCAGATGCGGATTTGAGTTTAATCGATGAAATCGTTTTATCTTATGTTATTTCCGTACTGGAGGAGGTGGGATCTGATCCTGTTTTTGATGTAGAAGGTAAGTTTGTAGAGCAGTCATGTCAAACTGTATGTCACTGGTGTACCAAAAGTTATTAAAACCGTAGACTAGGAACGCCGCGAAACCTGCCATTATAAGACAAGTATATATAATAATTTTCTAAAAAAGGGGCATTACAAAAAACACTAACTTCTGGTTCAATATATTTGACATCTTTTGTCTTTAATTAATTGTCACCCCCTCTGTGGCTCAGTGGTAAGAGCGCCTACCTTTAAATCTAAAGGTCGTGAGTTCGAATCTCACCTGGGTGGAAATTTTCGTTTATTAAAAATTAATGAATGGAAATAATTTCTATCCTTGTGCGATCGGTACTCATCAGAGGGACCGCAGACGTTCGGATACAATTAGCGTCTCTTAGCAAAGACAATGACGTCGACTTTGCTAAGTATCAAGACAATTACTCTACATACACACACACTACACTAGGTACCTGACTGTACCATGCCAATGATCATAGTTGTCGAGGCATTAACTCAATAAAAAAAAAAAAATTAATTGTCTATTTGTGGCGTAAATTAATCGTTAAAACTAAGTTTTAAATCTATGTCCAAGTGTGGGTCTGCCAGTCGCAATCTTGCCTTTCATGAAAGAAAATAATTGTTCACACTTATAGGTATGTACTTCGAAACATTGAAAAGATTTAACATGCAATTTTTGAAGTGAATACTTCTTATTGCTCTATAACATATTTTTTACGGGCTCGAAATCATATTTAGCGTGCCTATATTGCGGTACACAGTACATAATACAGGGTGTCCAAAAAATCTCTTGACAAACGAAGACCGGAGATTCCTCAGATTATTTTAAGACAATTTAACCCAATTTACCTACTCCTAAGGGAGCTAGAACTCTTTAAAGATGGCTGCTTGCAATTACTTTTTTTTTAAATAACTTCAGAACGCCGCTATTTAGAAAAACAAAAACTGGTATGATTATTTATCCACTAGAGTTGAATCGATTCCGTTAATTGCTAGTTTCTAGTAGTAGTAGAATAGTTTCTAGTAGGTCATAGATGTCCGTTTTTGGGTAGGTCAATGGTTATTCAAATGGTCAATGGTCAAAGACTACAGTACTGTCTATTGTACCACTTTTTTGTTTGTTAAAATATTAGCTATAGGCTCAAAAACTTGGGAGTTCTAAAGCATTGTGCATTTAGAATATCTTCTTCTTAGGGTGCCTGTTCGTTCTGAACGTTAGCGATTATTTTGGCTATGATGACTTTGTTGGTTGCTATACGGAATAGCCGTGTTGGATCTTTCTGTACCATACTCTAAGGTTAGCAAGTCAGGATATCATTACGTTGATTTCTCATTATATGTCCCAAGTACTGCAGCTTACGGCCCTTTACGATGTTGACCAAATCCGGAGTTGTGTTTATCCTCAGTAGTACTTACTTCTTCATTGGTGAGTTTGTCTGTCCATGGTATCTTCACGATCCTTCTGTATAACCATACCTCAAAAGCCTGAGGTTTTGATAGAGTTTCCGCCTTTAATGTCCACGTTTCTACTCCGTACAGAAGCACTGAGTACAAGTAACATTTAAGGAGCCTTATTTTTGTTTCTAGGGTGAAGTCATGGCTGTTTAACATAGAGCTCATAGTCAAATCATTAGCTTGGTTTTGCCGGTGTTTATATCTAGTCCATATGGTCTACTTATTTCCGTTCTTTTGTTCATTGAGTTTTACAGCCCTTAGGATGTTGGAAAACACTATTGTTTCATCTGCATACCGCAGGTTATTGAGCTTGACTTCATTTATTGAGATGCCTTCATCAATATCTTTTAGAGCCTTTTCAAAAATGTGTTCCGAGTACAGATTAAATATCAGTGGTGAAATTATGTACCCCTGTCTCACTCTCCTTAAGATTTTGACCTGATCTGTATATTCTCTATCTATTCGGAGCAACACTGATTGATTCCAATACAGATTAGCTATTATTTTTAGGTCTTTTTCGTCAATCCCTGTTCACTTCAGCACTTTCATCATTTGTTCATGCCTGACTCTATAGAAAGCCTTCTTGTAGTCAATCAGGCATGCAAAAACATCACAACTGACATCTACATTTCTGAAATGATATCTGCATGCTTAATAAAGTTTCCCTCTTACCAACGCCGTTCACAAATCCAAATCCACGTAAATTCTTGTGTGGATGAGTTTTAAAAACAGCTTCAGCAGATGGCTCATTAGGCTTATGCTTCACAAACTTTTGCTTCCGATTTTTTGGGCAATGGTACGAACTTCAATTTGAGCCACTTACTGGTATTTTTCCTGCCTTGTCTATTTCATTACATCTTTCAGTTATTATTTTTATTTGTTCTGCAACTAATAGCTTTAGCAGTTCTGCAGGAATTTCATCAAGTCCCGATGTCTTTTCATCCTTCATTTGTCTGACGGCTGCCGTTATTTCTCCTGGTAGGGTTTCGGGACCTGAATTTTCTTTAATGGTGTGTTCTTGTATTGTTCTAAGGCCGTGGAAATGTTTCTCAGAGTATTCTTTCCATATTTTCCTTTTAGCTTCTTTGGTTATGGCACAATTGCTTTCATCATCTATTATTTTTCCGCTGTTGCGTTTTCGAAACTTTCCAGCTATTTCCTTCACATTTGGATGGACATTGAAGTTATATCGACTCTGATACTTCTCTATTTCTTGACATTGTTCTGTTTTTTTTTTCTGTGATCCATAAGTTCAAGTATTTCATCGGTCATCCACGATTTCCGTTTCTTTGTATCCTTCCATATATATATATATATATTATATATATATATATATATATATATATATATATATATATATATATATATATAGATATTAAACGAGTTTATTACAGCTGCCGCCGTTTCTCGCAACCTAGCTTTCAACGCTTGCGATCGTTCCAGTCATCTACTTGTAGGCCCCTATCTTCCATTGCACCTTCTCTTCTCGTCTCCACGATCTTCTTGGTCTTCCCTTTTTCCTACGGTTGGTGGGGATCCACTGTAACATTCTCTTTGGCCATCGTTGATCATTCATCCTTTCTACATGGCCATACCATTTCAACCTTTTGCATTCTATAGTTTCCAGGATGTCAATGTCTATGCCCATACGCTCTCTGATTTCAGTATTCCTTACTCTATCTCTTCTAGTAAGTTGGCAACATCTTCTCCAATAATTCATTTCCATTGCTTTTATTTTGGAGGCGTCATTTTTATTTATTACCCAAAGCTCTGAACCATATGTAGCAATACTTTCTATGATACTTTTATATATCCTAATTTTTGTGTTTCGGCTGAATTTCCTTGACCAATTCTAGTAGCTATTTCTTTTGTATTCCGACCATTGTTTGTAATGTTTACACCGAGATATTTATAGCTATCAGTATTTTGAATTTGTTTGCTTCCTAGTTCTAAGTGCTTTCCTTCACCTCCCACTACTACGTACTCTGTTTTTGATGGATTAATTGATAAGCCCTTTTTTTCTTTGTATGTTTGTAAGATCTTTGTATCTTTCTTCAGGTGTTATTATTTTATTTCTCTCACTGTTTCTTGTATGATGGTCAGACTTTCCGTTTCTGCATTTTTGCATTTTAGCACCTTTGTATTGAGTTTTTCACTCACCTTCAGTCGGGACATTGGGATCTTAGAATATATAAACACGTAATATTCAAACCTCCTCTTGTATTTGACGGGATATTTCTGGTGCTTTTATTTTTATAGTTATAAAGGGTTTGTCCTAATCCTGTGTTTGAGTCAAATCAGCTTTAATGTTCCATATTTAGGCTTGCTTTACAATTCTACCTTTAGAATTACTTTCCATAGGACATCTTATGGATATATTAATCCATATTGGACAGATAGATGAGGTTGTTAAATACCACTTATGTAGACTTAATTAAAATAATACTTAAGCAGCTAATGAAATCAATATAACATAAATGGGATAGATTGCGATTATAGGTTATTTATTATAAGTTAATTATCTGTTAATATTTTGTTTTATGTTCTACTGGATGTATACTCTTATGTTTTTAAATTTTTATATCATAACTTGTTTTATTTTATTAGTTCAGTTAAAATGTATTTTTGCTAGGAAAGTTTTGGGGTAGTTCTGATTTTTTTCATTCCATGTGTTTTTTGGGGTGCTTAATCCGAATCTGGGGTTTGCTGACAAAATTTCGTGACGCAACATTAAAAAAAAACAGAATAAACCGTTTTTTTTTTTTCTTCTTTTTCGGGTTTTTTGCTTAAAACTCGAAAACTATCAACTTTTGTTGTTGTACAAATACCAGTATTTAGTTTTTTTTTCAGACGAATCGTTCGCTTTCTAGTGCTAGTTGAAAATTGTAAATTTTTAGCATTTTATGAAACGAAACCTAAGCCTAAAGCTGAAAATACGAACGCTTAAATGTTGTGTTTTCTCGGTCCTGTTATATGGGGTGGAGGCGTGGACACTAAATAAGCAATGTATGGGTAAGCTGGAGGCATTTGAGATGTTGGCGTACCAAGAATGTTAAAAATCTCCTGGAAGGATAAGATAACTAACCAAGTTGTATTAGACAGGATGAACAAACAAAAGGAGGTCGTATTGAGTGTTAAAATGAGGAAACTACAATACCTGGGACATATTAAACGTGGGAATAAATATCAACTGTTACAACTAATTATGCAAGGAAAGATTGAAGGTAGGCGCAGCATAGGTAGGAGAAGAATGTCATGGTTGAGAAACCTCAGGGAGTGGTTTGCTTGCACTTCCATACAATTGTTCCGAGCGGCAGCCTCCAGGGTCAAAATTGCCATGATGATAGCCAACCTTCGTAGCGGAGATGGCACGTGAAGAAGAAGAAGCATTTTATGCAAAACCCACTTTTTACATTTCAATATTTAATTTTTATGGATGCTGTCATTTGATAAATGTCACCTAGTTTTCCACACAAGTAATTAAAAAGAAAAAAGGGAAAAATTATGCAAATTCAGTAGGTAGGTAGAACTCGGAACAAAATCAAACTTAAAATCTCGTTACTTATGATCATATATTATTATGATTATAAATTATAATATGCAAAATTTATATGAGCCGTTGTCTTTTGGAAGGCCCTGGCTGAGGTTCTTCGATAACGATGAGTCCTGGTTCTGCTTGTTCTGGAAAATTAAAAGTTTAAAGTTAAGTCATTTATCAAGAAGAGATGAAGATTGCAAAATGGATTGTGAGATTAAACATACCTTCCGCATCGTAGTGAGGTTCTTCGATGGCATCGGGTCCTGGCTCAGGGTCTGATTGCTCCGTCGTCCGCGTCGGGAGTCGTTCTGGAAAATAAAAAGAGGAGAGACACATATCATATATCAAGGAGAGATGAATGACTACAAAATAACTTGTCAGATCCAACATACCTCTTCCTCTTTCTTCATTTTCTTCTACGTCTATGTCAGAGTTCAGTCCTTCGCATGATGCGCATATTGGGGAACAATGGAGTCCCGCCTTCCTGCATCCACAATTGCGTTGACAGCCCTTTTTACATTTACATGAAATCTACCGGAGTATTGAGTTTGGTGCAGGGTCCAAAGTAGTTGGTACTGTCACAAGACCACTACTAGTTTTTTGCCATCCCCACTCACTTGGGTCTTTTTGTTGCTCGTTAGTTGTGGCTTGACCGGATAACCACTGCTGCACCTGATAGTAAACTCTCAGTGAATGTTCTCGTGCAGCAGCTTCAGTTGAGGGCAATGAGGAAATGTTGGTCTTATTTTTGAATGATGAAGATACGTATTGTTTATATCTTAAATCGTTTAGTTTTGTCTCTTTTTTTTCATATAGAGCCGTGAGAAATATGTTTCCTGCTGTGGCAATCTCATCTTGACTTGAATTAGGGTATTTGAAAGATTCACTTAGCTATTGCAAATCTTTGTTCTTCTGCAAGACTTTAAGAAATTTCAGTTTCCCTTGATTAAACAATGCAGAAGTAGTATTAGAACCACTCATCGCATGCAGGAATAAAAAATGATCCAATAGGATTTTCTCAGCAGCCAGATGAGGGTTGTAGAGGCTTTGCGAAACCTTTCCTTTTCCTGGCTTCAAAAAAAAAATACATTTTTTATCAGGGCTAGAAACTCCAATCAAAATGACCAGTAGGTCGATATCTTCTCCCACCACTGTCACATGTTCATTTGACGGGCCATCTCAAGAGCTGTTGAGATAATTAGGATATCAGCATCTTCCACAGCTTGTTTTGAATGAATTTTTGCATCATGAAGTTTCTCCATTAACATATATATAAACCGGCTCTTGTTTTTTGGGTTTGCAAGAAAACTATCCTGCGACACAGTGGGCACCATCATTTCTGTTAATGATATTGCAGCAGATTGTTTTCTTTGTGCTCTTCTCAATCGTTCTAAACGCTTGGTGCTACCACAAGCCCCGTCAGGGTAGCCATTAAAAACGACAATAGCACTTGATTTGTAGTTTGATTTGTCATATGATACATAACTGCTGCATATGTCTGACCTTGGCGCCATTTTACCCGGTGTAACAAAAAACCCCCGTCGATGACATATTTTGTATCGTTAAACTCAGTCTGTTCAGTAGGTGTACAGAACTTAAAGCACTTTTATTTCTGTAAACAGACCATTTACTAAAAGTTAACAGTTTTCGAGTTTTAAGCAAAAAACCGGAAAAAAGCAAAAAAAAACGATTTCTTCTGGTTTTTTAAATGTTGCGTCACGAAATTTTGTCCGCAAACCTCAGATTCAGATTTAGCACCCCAAAACACATATGGAATGAAAAAATCAGAATTTCCCCAAAACTTTCCTACTAGTATCACTTTACAGTACAAATTTACTGAATTATATTGTAAGTTTACAGCTATTAGGATTATCCTATAAATAAATAAATTTCTGTTTACAAAAATATAGTCAATAATACTGATTTAAAAATAAAGTCTTGACGCATATCTTTATTTCAACATATTTTTTTATTGCAGAAATTATCAAGGTATAGTGCTCGGACCACTGGCCTTTACGAGTATAAATATTGTATTTATACGGAAGTCACAATTGATTGCAACAAAAAATAAATTTTGCTTTGTTTTTGGCGTTTAAAATTCAAATTTGGAAATCTTTTTCAAACAATATAAGTAAAAATTATTTTAACCTATAGATAGATGTTTATTAATTGGCACTTGTAACATCTAATTGGACAGTTGACTAACTTGGATTGAATCTTGTAGACAAAATAGCCATGGTTTTGAGTTGAGGGTGATGTTTTACCTTCGGATAGTTCCTTTGCACTATTTTGGTTTTATGTAGCGCTTTTCTCAATTATTGGTATAGTAATTTATTTTTCGAAATGGCAATTAGTGTCTGATGTATGTATTTTATACTTGATTTCTACAAAAAAAGTAGTCAACTGGTTTATTTTTGTATATTTGTGTAATGCGAAACTCAAGCCGATATTCTAATATGTATTTAGGCATTTGATCATCTTCCCATACTTTTGATATAATTGTATGGATTTTATTTATTAAATGTGCTTCATATTTGTAAAGTTGTGCGGGGAGTTCATCATTTTCTGTGATTTTGTTGATATTTAGTTATGGATTAGACTGGATAGTCTGGATTGTCTCGCTAGTTTCCTGTAAGGTCGGTGGACGGACTTGATCCTCATTTAGGTCAATATTATATGGAATATCTAGAGCATTATCATCATCTATGCACAGCAAACTTAAAGATTTTCTCATTATTAGCCAATATCTTTCCTTCCTTGCCCCGGAACAGAATTAATCTCGGTTTTAATTCTTTTCGTGTACTATTAACATTTCTATAAATAAAGGTGTCTTGTCTAAAGACTATTATTAAAGCTTTATTCTCCGGAGAAAGAACAATCTTCAAAATAATATATCCGATCTATGCTGAATGGTACTGGGGGACAACTACGCACTAAAAAAGTTCATCCATGCAGGAGAGACTGGTGAAAGGTCAGTACATCAACGTCCTCCGAGCGATTAAGACATAATGTCACTATACTTTTCCGAGAGTCAATATGCAAAGGAAGTCGCTCTCGTTAGAGAGCATTAATTCCTCCACGACATGTCTGGTATTATGCCAAGGCCCACCTCGCACTTTCGTGTTTCTCTCTCTTACATAAAAACAGAGTATGTAGTGCAGTCTCTACCTACTCTCCTTCGTATTTTATATAATGTAAGATCATATGGGGTATTTAGCCTATCTGTACATCGGACAGTTTTGATTTGCAGATCGTATGAACGTGATACATAAGAGGGAAGCATCCAATGAGATAATCCTGTTGTTGATTTAATATATGTTTGCTTTCTTGATGCGAACAATTTTTACGTGGCTTTTAGCTCAATAATAATCCCGGACTAGGGGAATTTGCTCTTTGTATTAAATATTAGCAGCTTAGTCACCTCAGGTTCGCGGACGATATAGTCCTGATAAGAGACCGCATAGATCATGCCATCGAAATATGCGAAAGACTCTACCATGCCTCTACACAAGTGGGTTTAAAGATCAATAACTCAAAAACACAAGTGATGACAAACCTTGTTCTGAGTGAGAACATCAACATAGCTGGAACAAGTATAGAACAAACATCAGCATACAAATATCTGGGACACGAAATTCGCTTAAGTAGAGATAACCAGACCAATGAACTAATACGTAGAATAGGGTTGACATGGGCAGCTTATGGAAAGCTAAGAGATGTTTTCCAATCAGCTCTTCCCATCTGCTTGAAGAGAAAAGTCTTCGATCAATGTGTGCTGCCGGTTCTAACCTATGGTGCGGAGACGCTAACACTTACTAAGACGTCCGCAAACAAAATTCGAACAACACAGAGGGCAATGGAACGGTCCATGTTGGGATTAACCCTGAGAGACCGAATACCCAACACAGAATTGCGCTGTAGATCGGGAGTAACCGACGCAATCAAAAGAATATCAACCTTAAAATGGAACTGGGCAGGGCACGTCGCGAGAACGAAGGACGGCAGATGGACAAAACGCATTCTTGAGTGGAGACCCAGACAAGATGCCTTTTGGAATAGAGGACGACCACCAACAAGATGGACGGATGACCGGAAACGGACACATCAAAATTGGATGCAGGCGGCTCAGGACAGAAATTTGTGGGGTGAACTACGGGAGGCCTATGTTCAGCAGTGGACGAGTATGAGCTGAATGATGATGATGATTAAATATTAACTGGCCTGTCAAAGTCGAACTTACTGTCATATTGTTTATTGGGCAAAGGTTTCATTGTGACTTCAGCATCCTTATTTGGCCAACCAAGACATGCTATTTCAACTATCAAGCAAACACTAGTACCTCTCACTCACTCCACCCCGCTGAAATGCTCCAGACCATCCTGAAGCTCCCGACAGCACGCTGATGTGCTATACAAGCTTTAAATCAGCAGAATTCTTGTCATGTGGAAGTCCTGGGTACAGACTCCCGCATGATAACCTACCCCGAACTATGCAGGACAGCTTTAGGCTGCTAGTCCTGCTATTTCTAGTGATTTATTATCGTTATTATCAAACTGTATTGCTTACTAAGGCACCGAGTTCCCGCTTCGAGCTACGATCAATTCGGCTATACAGCGCTTGAGAGTGTGGTCTCCTTTTGCCAGTTTTTTGGGCTTTGTTGGTATTTTTGTGACTTGCGCCTTTTGTTAGTGTTTTATTATTATTATTATTATTATTTTTTTTTTGGTGACCAAAACCGTTTTTTGTGTTTTTTATGGATTTTTGTTAGGGCTGTCTGAAACATATAAAAGCAACATAAGTAAATACGCCTCTTATAATGACGACCGTTTTGTCTAATTTTGATATATTATTGATACTATTATCTAGACTTTATGGTATTGATAATAGTTGAGTGAGTAGGACTCCTATCTCTTCTTTTTTTGAAGATAACCGCTTGGGTCTTCTTTGGGTTTATTGATATTTTCCATTGGATGCTCCATTCTTCTATTGTATACAGTATTGTATACAGCGCCGTCTGTAGATTTCTTACAGCTATATGCAGGTCCCGGTATTCTTGGAATGCCTGCTGTACATATATGCTATACAGAAGGGGTGATAAGACAGCCCTTCCGTGTTCAGATAGAACTGATCTTTTCTGGACCCTGAACCTCCGGTTGGTTATGTACGAGATGAATTTCGTCATGGCCCCTCTGTATGTATAATCGCTCATTTTGTATCTCAATCCTTCGTGTCAAATTATATCGATTTCATTGTCTCTAGACCTGTTGTATTAACTTGCATTACGTTGGAAATAGCCTTATCATGCATTACGATAATAGTACTTACCAAGTCATCTGTATAATGTTAAGACGTGAAGCCAAAGCCATGTAGCATAGACCTAATTAGCCCAAGCAGTCACTAAAGACCACACCAGGAATGATAACACACCACACCTTTATTCAGTTACACGCACTGATTCATGTCCTGCGTAAGTCGGAGGCTTCTACATTCCTCTCATCTAACTTTTTTTGCACGCACAAATCAGTCTGCGCTTTATTCATCCGTTTTCGCCGAAAATTTGTATCTATGTACCTAATCCTCGTAGGAAAAACTACACTCATGGAGGCTTATATTGCAGGTGTCGGCTAACCTGACAAATTGTTCGTACAAAATCAAAAATATTCGAAGAATAAAGCGTACACGCTAGTCAATCAGCTAGTAACAACACTCAATTTTGATTAAACTGAATTAGCAATAAGTAGTACAATTCCTGTTGTATAGTATTAATTATTATTGTATTTTGTTGTTAGGTTTCTGTGAGATGATGGCTGCCTATTTTCCTGAGTTCGAAACTATAAATCACGCTTTTGTTTGCCAATGGATGTTTACTTTGGAATCCAAATTACAAGAAAATGACGAACCCGAAGGAAAGAAAGAAATGGAAATAGATCTGTCGCTTCCAGAAATTGTTCCAAAGACGAAACCCAGGTAAGAAATCAGTGGAAATTAAAAAATGACATTTTTGGTTAAATAATCTGACACTCCGTTGTTCAAAAGCGATTTTATTTCTTTGTGATAAGTTTTATCAATTGATCGAATACAGGAAAATAAAATACTTTGTTTCCTGGCCTGAAAAATTAAAGACCTGGAATTAGTTTGACTACTATATTTTTCGACTTATAATCCGAAAACCTGTATTACTCAGTTTATTGCCTGAAAAATATGGTAATCAATGTTAATATAAGCTTTAAAATTTAAAATCGTGATGCTTTTTTTTTGTTATTTTCGGTTAAAATTTTTACTTGATAATTGTAATTGATTTTCTCCCCTCCTGTGACAGATCCTCCTCTGTCATCCAGCGATCTGGAAGCAGAATGGCCGCTGTAAGGCCGGCATCACTTCCCAAGCATTACCTTCATTCAGTCATTCTCCATTCATCCACATTCACACTCCATTAATCAGCAAGGAGGCTCCATGTCTCGTTCCAGGTAACACGTAGAATGCCCTCATCGCTCCTAGTACGGCATCACTCCCAGACGGGCATTTCCTCCTTCCCCACAGTTTGACTTACGCATTCTAAGTCATACAGTCTGACCCACTTTTCTAGTTTCAACTTCCAGCATCTTTCTCTCTTATCTTTGCCGTTGGTCCAGCTGACTTTCTTACAATGGATATAGTTGTGTACGGTAGTCCAACCTGCTTTATTTTCAATCATTCTTTCAATCATTTCTCTCACTGTAACAAAATTCACACCTGTTTCTCTCTCCATTATGTTCCTTTCTACTATCCATATGTTGCAATCTAACATCGCGTGTGTCACAGTGTCCGAGGGTCCATAATACAGGCATTCAGCTGTGTCCCTCTCCGTATTCACAGTTCATAACCCCGTCATATGCCAGATTTCATAGCGTCGGGCCCAAGACAGATCCCTGGGGGATCCCGGCCGTCACGTCCACGATCGTGCTCTTTTCCATCATGATCCTTCTCTCGGACTGATACTCTGCCACTACATTCATCAGGTAACCAGGACATTCTCTCTCCTCCATTGCCTTTATTACTACTGGCCAGTAGTAAACTTTCTGTTTCAGGGAACATCTTTCCTGATGTCAGCTAATAGTTCGACGCTATATTGTCGACATGGTCTTGATTGACCTCATTGGGATGTTGCCCGTGCAGGGGTTTACCCATCCAGGTGCGCATTTTTTCGTCCTTAGTAAGATGGTTTATGCGCATTTCTGGTTTCCTCAGTTTGATCGGTGTTGCTGCACCTGAACTCAGTTGAGTTCAGTATCGGGGATAGGGTGTTCATCGCTAGACAAAATCACCATGGGCTTAACGAATCTCCTTGAAATAGGCGCCGGTTGATTGCAATCACGTCAATTATTATTTATATTATTATTGTGTAACTAATTAACTACCACCAACCTGTAGGTAAATAAATATTTCTTGTATTTTGTTAAAGATAGATATTTTTTGAATAGTTTAGTTTGTTTCAATTTATTTCTTCATGTTGACGATAGTACATATTTTTGACTGCAAGTAACGGAAATGCTTGTTGTAAGTTAGCCATTGACCCTCAACTTTGATTTAGCTTATAAATTAGTGTTTTGCTTTTCCAATTTATGCAATTACAAATTGAAGGTTACCTACCTTTTTTAATTACGTTTTTTATGGATAGATTTACTACTTGATGTTAACTTTGTTTAAAAATGACTTGGTTAATTAATGATGATCAATACAGTATGAAAAACTACGAGTATATACATTTTTAATTGAGTGAGAAACATAATAAATCCACCCAAATTTGGGGAGCCACCCAAAAGTTTTGATCGAGATTTTATTCTCCCAATTCAACCCTTAAATCTGGGGCGACCGTCATATTTAAAATCATAAATAGAAATGGTTATCGTGAGATGTATCATTTAAAAGATTGTTATTTTAATTTTGGACGACCAGTTTTCGAGAAATTAAGTTAGTGTACACACTTAGATTAAGTTTATTTTATTTATTGTGCTTGTGTGTGTGTGTGTGTGTTTGTATTTTGTTTGTGGCAACCCTATTAGCTATTTATTTTATTAGATATCTAAACTGTTCTCCACCAACCTCCATATAGTAATACAGACATAACTCAAAGTGTTCTCTAATATTACACTCGAATACGATGCTTTGCTGTAGTATTAGCTGTAGTATAATAACATTATATCAAAATTGTATCTAAAGTAGTCACGGAATGAGTATCTAAAGTACTAATTTAATTTTGCCAAGACAATAGAATTTTTACACCCATCACATGTCAATGAAGTGTTGGTTGCTTTCCTCTGTGCTACTTGTTCCTTCCTATTCTACCAATT
This sequence comes from Diabrotica balteata, assembly GCA_918026665.1. NCBI lineage: Eukaryota > Metazoa > Arthropoda > Insecta > Coleoptera > Chrysomelidae > Diabrotica > Diabrotica balteata. The sequence goes on from OU898278.1 coordinate 33,112,388, forward strand.
CTACCTAACACGTTGTACATCGTCTTCTACCTGCTGGACCAACATCGTTGAGTTTGTGGGTATTTTCTATAATGACTGGTGTTACAATAAAATCTCCTAATAGGCCCCGAATTGCCTCTTCCTTGAATTGGGTAATCGTCATGCTTTCATTGGCAATACTTTGATGCGAGACATAAGCATTTATAAGTGCTGTACCAGTTAAGAGCTTCATTGATAATTTTCTGTACCATTTTATAGCTTTTCATTTGATCGGATATATCAATAAAGCTTTTATATTTATTATATTCGATGACATTCTTTGGTTTTACAACATTACCGCGTGCCTTCTGCATTGTCACCATTTCGTCAGCGAATTTGGTACTAATCATCAGCACATATCGCTTGTCTGAACAACGATGTCCGAATTACTTTGTTCAGCTACATATTCGCCTACTTAAATTTTTTTTGAAATTACGGTTTTGGGTATAGGAGTTCATGTGCAAGTATGACATAACTGTAGTAGTTATCAATCGCAAGTGTCCGTCCTTTGTCAAGCAGTCCATCCATAAGTTAAATCACTACATTTGTTGGTACGGTGCTTCCTTCAGCATATTGTTCTTTTCCACAATATACGTTAAAATCCTAGGTATAACCACCTTTCAGACAAAGTTTGAATAATTTTATCCCATATTTGTGCCTCTTGTTGGCAATATACTGAATTTTAGTCGCCCTTGAAAAGGCACTAAAGTTTCGTCAATGCACTCGTTTTCCTTTGGAATTATGACAGTCTTGAATTTATCCTTCAGTCTGCTAACCGATCTTATGCAAACGGTCATCTGCTATAACTGAATTATCGTTGAAATGCAGTATTTTCCACAATAACTGGAAGCGATTTCTTGACATTACTTTTTTGATATTATTTACATAAGGATGACAGATGAAATGATGGAAAATGACATAATTCCATCCATATAACTATATCCGGGAATCGTTTTATTTCGGCAACATCTCTTTTGCCCTTTTTTGCTGATTTCTTTCCTGACACTGCATGCTGATGCTGGTTAGGTATGCATCTCCTACTGCTATTGCCATACCTTCACAGCTGCGTCTTCAAAATGGACGGAAGAATTTTAAATAAACAAGATCCAATTAAATATAAGTTGTAGAAGTAACTATGAAAACAGATTTAGTTCCAGAGGTCTCAAAGCGTTTTACAAATACATAAAATCAAAACTTCTGTATAAAAACTGGTATACCGGTATTAGAAAAATCTAATGGTGAAATATGGTGTAAAACAAGATGTGTTTGAGTTACTAACCGAAACATTTTCCAGTGCATTTACAGTTGACACGGATGCTATTTTTTTTGGATGTGCCTCCTACTGACAGAATATTGTTAAGTTTGTCAACAATTGACATCTCTGCTGAATTGGTTAAAGAGGTATTAAGTTCTTTAAAGACTACTGCCTGGCTACTGACTACTCCTGGATTGGAAAATATTACACCATATTATGTCATAATTGTGCAGATAGTTTAGCGGCTCCAATGGCATCTTTACTGACCAAATCTTTGCAAACAAATTAAATCCCAACTTCAAGGAAATCTGATATAGTAACACCGACTTTAAGGATTTCAAAACACTGGTAATGAGATTAAACATGTAAAACCTATGGATTGAAAATGAATTTTATAAAAACAAAATTTATGGTCATTTCAAGGACAGATAACGTCTCAGGTAATCTTGTTATAAGCAATGAACAGATAGAGAGAAGTGAAAAGGTATAAATATCTTGTTAATTGATTACCCGAAACGCTAGTTCCTTTAATGAAATCAATATCCGAATAGAAATAGCGAGAGAGGCACTTGTAAAGATCAAACAATTTCTTAGTTGTAGCAGTCTCAACCTAAGTCTTCGAATAAGAAGGTTGAGATGCTACGTTTTTTCAACTGTCCTTTATGAATCAAAGGCTTGGACACTTAGAAAAACTGAAATGGATAAGCTTGTCGCGTTTGAAAGCTGGTGTGACCACTGCATATTAAAAATATAGAGTAACAGAGTAACGAATGCAGAATTTGTCTAGTGTGAGAAAAGCGAAGAAAGAAATAATCAGTACCCTGATAACAAGGAAGCTTGAATACTTTGTGCACGTGATTAGAGAACCTATGTACGTAGTCCTGTAAAGCTTAATTCAGGGAAAAATAGAAGGCAAACGGAGCCAAGGCAGGAGAAGAACATCCTGGCTTAAGAACTTGGTTGGGACTTACAAGAATTAAAATGTTTAGAACAGCAGAAAATAAAGTTCGCTATATTGATTTCCAACCTCCGAAGAGGAGGCGGAACCTGTAAAGATAAAGAAGATGAGATAGACTCCATCTTAGCCTTAACACTTTAATTGGAAGTATTACTTTTGATAACATAGTGTCAACACGAATATAGGCTTTGTTATTACTATATTTCTTATTTAGTATGTACAATGTTTTAAAGATTTAATGAGTCTTCATTTTTAAAACTTATTTATATTAAACAATTGATGCATTACTTTAAATTCTAATCTTTTATTTTTATTTTTCAGAACTGTTAGTGTCAATTCTGAAACTGATGTGCCGAAACGAATGCACAAACTATCCGAAACGAGTGATGGTGGATCCACTAGTGATAGTTCTACTTCTTCCGGTAACGATGAACTGGATATATTACAAGAAATGTTTCCTGGAACGTGCCATATCGAGGTAAGATGTGTGATCGATTGTTGTTCTCATCCTTTGTAGTTACTTTTGATTTATTTTTAAAATATCTGCAAACTCTATTAGTTGAGTTAACGAGATTTTTAACCATATTTCTTGGAATTGCGCGAACTTTAATAAATGTATGTAAATACTGTAGTAATGTCAAACAGCAATGTAGGGCATGTTATTTTCATCTTACGATAGTTGACATTCTTCAACATAACAGTAAAATATATGTGCGTGCCTTTCCATCACTTAAAGTATGTGTCTCATAAAGTATGCGTGAAATATCATATTTTTTATAAATTTTCGATTAGTTTTTAATTGTAGTAGTTAAATTTGATAAAGTATATCTCCTCTTATTTCAAGTATCCTTTTTAGTGTACTTTTATCTTAAGTAGGATCGTTATTAATATACAAGAAATAGGTTAGGTTGTCGAATCCTTTTATCGCGAAATGTATGATAGCACCAACGAAAGCAAGATCAGCCCCTGCCCAAAAACACAAACCATTAGAATTATTGCCAGATAACTCCATACAAAATCAAAACGGTACTTTTAGAAATGAAAAGTAACAAATCCTCGGCGATGACGGAGTAGTGATCGAATCGAACAAACTAGGTGAAAATAAAATTATCTAAACTTTGGGCAAACTTTTCCCCGAATGCATGTATCAAGGAAAAACTCCTTCTCAATGGAACAATGCAGTCAATATTTTATTTCACAAGCAAGGAGACATAACAAATCTAAAAACTGCAGTTCTGCCAGTTTGCTTTCACACATATATAAACTTTTCACAAAAATTATCAAAAAAAGACTGGATACTAAATTATAATTCTATCAGCCTAGAGAATAAGCTGGATTTAGATCGGGATACAGCATTAACAAGGATTTACCTGGGCAGCGTTTGATAAATTAAACTACGTATTTAAACCGGATCTACCCATATGCCTCAAAAGGAAAATCTTTGACCAATGAGTGTTATCTGTACTCATTTATGGAACAGAATCATTAAGCCACAATTAAAGATAAAAATGCGTTTGTTGACGTTTCAATTTCCATACATACCGTACATAAATGGATTATCAGAAAAACTTAAAAGGATAGGAAATAAATTCAACATTTCAACAACATTCAAAACAACAAACACGTTGAGATCTATTTTGTCCAAAAACAAACCTAACAATGAACAAGAAAGGACAAAGAATTGTATTTATAAAATACCTTGTGAATGCGATCAGTTTTATTTACGTGAAACATCAAGGCCATTAAATATTAGAATAAGTGAACATCAATCTTATATTAAAAATAGAGAATTTGATAGATCTCAAATATGTAAACACGCATGGGATAATGAACATAGGGTTCAATGGAATAATTCAAATGTAGTCGTAAAAGAAACGGATGGTAAAAAAAGAAAAATCAAAGAAGCGGCTCTAATTATACTAAATGAAATTAGTATAATTAGAGCCAATACATGCCAATTGTGTCGCAAATTCCTCGGCAGAATGTAGTAGGATCTGGTTACCAATATTGAAAGAGGAAGTTATTAATAAGAAAATACCAGTATTAGTAAGTCAGTAACATATAGAGGATACATCATTTATGTTTTTAAATAACGAACCATATAAAATCAGAATTTTGGTGTTTATTGAAGGTAAACTAAATGCACGAACAAATACTTACCATGTCGGGATAGTACTATGAGGTTTTTTTCCTGGTTTTTCCCTCATAATTTACTATGGAATTACTAACAGGAGAATTTTACTGTCATCATGTCATGTGTTTGTCTTTTTAAAGACGAATTACATGCTATGATTTTTTTCTGACGGATATTCTCAAGTTAAAGTTGATTTCATGTAATCGAATGAACTATCTTATAAGTAAAGTCGTCCCAGGAGCGCAACTCAACAATATTGGCAATATTGTTGAGTAAATAAAGAAAAAAGAATAAAGTCTACTTTAAAATGCATAATGTATGTCTGAATTGTCAATATAAATGAATCAGATAAAATTAAATTATTAGAAGAATTTTTCACTATGTAACAAAAAACAAAATTTGTTTAATTTACTGTTTGTATTTTGAGAACGATTTTCGAAGTGGAAATTGAAACGTCAATAAACGTATTTTTATCTTTAATTGGCATTGTAAAATGCCACAAGAAAATAGCTTCAGAACAATATTAACACTCGCAAAAAAGGTAGTGAATAAAGTTCGCCTGACTAAGAGAGCTATGGAGCGTCAGATCTTGGGTATCTCTCTGAGAGACCGAATACCAAATAAAGAAATAAGTTGTAGAACAAAAACAACAGACGTCATCGAAAAAATCGCGTCGCTTAAATTGAATTGGGCAGGATACGTCGCCAGATTATCAGACAACCGATGGACAAAACGTATTTTTGAGTGGAGACCAAAATCTATGGACAGTAGACACATATGTACATATTGATAATGATGATGATACAAGAAATGTACTTTTCGTCTAATGTTTTATTTTTCATTTTTATTGATACGTTTTCTAAGCCTTCCTGGGTAGGTATTTGGTTGGGCCAAGTTTCCACCAATTTCTTATCGTCTAAGCTGGTGAATTTTACACTTCCAATAACTTTTGAACACATTCACACTATACAATAAACATTTCTTGCAATATTTGAGTATTAAACAGCTTTAAATGAGTTAAGGGGTTACATAGGTCTTGTATTTTCAAAAAGTCTCTGAAGTTTATTGTCTATTTCTATGTATTAGCTATAGTACTTCAAGTATATTATTCAAGATAAATAGATCGATTTTGCTGAAAATTTGCAAAGTTCATCTTTATAGTATTGTTTCGTGATTGAACGAAGTTTTGAATGAATTTTCATCCCAAATTTTTTAGCGCTTTCCGATTGTCATCGTTTTTAACACATTTTTTTTTGTATAAATCAAGAAGTAGTTGACCGAAATCACCAAGTCGTTCAATAACTAAACAATACCACAGAATAAATAACAATCAGAATGCCCACTCTCAGATGCCGCCTTTGAAGTTTGTCAGCACGTGATCGCCATATTTTAGACGGAAACATAGACTCGAATTGAGAAATTTGTGACAAGCTACGACAGAACTGTAATTTAAATTTTTAGAGAATAATAATTTAGTACCTTTGAAATAGTTTAATCTATTCTTCAACTAAAAGTACGAATAAAATAGTGCATATTATATCTATGGTTGCCGTAAATAAATTAAACAGGGTTAATTCTTCTATGCACATCAGATAAAATGCCACTGAACAGCACTGGTTTCGACTAAAACATGGCTGATTCCGTCTGCGCGAACGAGATGCGTGTTTATTCTTATGTGACAATACTACGAAGATGACATGTGCAAAGTTTCAGCAAAATCGGACGATTCGCTCTCGAGAAATTGTGACTAACGCACGGAAAAATAAAGTTTCGAGAAAAATGCGTTCGGAGTTACTAAACTGGGAGCGCATTTACCGACCGCGCGGTAGTCAAATTTCTGTAACTCTGGTAATAAGGCTCGAATTTACTTCAAGTTTGGTGTGAATGCTCTTGAAGTACCATACTTTCATATGGAATAAAAAATAAATCGATTTTTTGAAAGTAAAAGACATATGTAACCCTTTAACACAATTACTTTTTCATTTATAGATAAGGCACATTTAATTGCCTGTTTCACTGGAATGAATTCCGAATTACTTTCTATTTTTAATACTACAATCACTATACTACATCACGAGCCGAGAACATAACGACTTTTGAAATGGTGCCCACTAACGTATCCCAGATTTTAAATAACCATCTATAATAGAAGCAATTTTTATTCTAAAAAAAAAGAGAAAAGGAATTTTGACATCTAGTCTTCTAATCTATATTAAACGTAAACAAATAGTTATAGTATCGAAGACTTCTATTATTTACCACATGAGCTGGCAATTTACCAATGAACTGGGCGGACCATGAATGACGGTCGGTGGGCCCAATACAATTACAGTGTGGAGAACACGAGAAGACAAAAGAAGCAGAGGTAGACCATCTACACGATGTATAGACGACGCGACGTCAAAAGAATTTCTGGGAATTGGCTGCAGGAAGCTCAAGACCGACAGAACTGGAAGAAATTAAAAAAGACCTATGTTTAACTTTGGACGCAGAAGACTGGATGATGATGAATACAAAGAGAATTTTTTACTGTAAATTTGAAATACCGAAAGCCAACAAAATAAGATTACTAACATTTAGTACCGTTAAAATAAATCACATTTTATGTGATTTAATAATAATGACATTCTCGACCATTATCTTCAAACACTCCACATAAGTCATCTGGGCTCATCGCCTTACTCTCCTTGAAATTTTTTATTGCGGCTTCTACTTTCATTTCGATTATTAGTGATCAAGTATGGCGTTGTTTTTTGCACGGTGGTGTTATTTCTGGTATCTTCAAATGTTTTTGTTACATAATTGTTCCAAATTATTTTTTTCTTCTATGTTAGTTACTAGATACCTTTGAGCATCGGTTAAATTTTCCAATATTTTTGGTTTGTATAGACCTGTTCTCTCCTTGACCTTCTTGTGGAGGTTGAACATATTGTGTTTGCTGTGTAGTGTCTCGATTTATGTACATTGTTCTTCCATTAACATATTTTTAGCTTCTCTAATTGCCTCTTTTTTTCTTTGCCAATTTGCCGATATCTTACACTGTTTTTTCCCTTCTCCTAACCATTATCGTTGGTATGTTAATATTCATCCAACCTTTTTTCTTTTCTGTTCCTCGCTAAAGGTGCTGCTGTAGTCTTTACTAATATCTGTTAGTTTATTTAACTTTTCTTTTGCGTCGCTTATTGTTTCCAGTGCAGATATATTGTTTTTCAGTATTATTCTAGTACCTTTCGTTTTTTTGTCGATATCTTTTAGTTGTTTCCAGTCGTGTTTTATGGGTTTCGGTTTTTGCACTTTTTTTAAGACCAAGAGCAATGTTGGCGACACGTGTGTTGTGATCCGACCTAATGTTCGCGCTAGAATATGTTTTTACCAATGTTACTGAATTTCTGAATCTTTTGTTAATTAAGATGCAATCGATTTGATTTCGAACGACATGTTTTGATGTGTCTTGAGAGGATTGCCATGTATAATTTCTGAATATTTTGTTAATTAAGATGCAATCGATTTGATTTCAAACGACATGTTGTGATGTGTCTTGAGGTGATCGCCATGTATAAAGTCTTCTCTGTGGTAATTTGAAGTAAGTGTTGGTAATTACTACTTCTTCTTCCGCCGCAAAGATGTTCAACCTGTCTCCGTGTTCAGTTCAGTCTCCTAGACTCCACGGTCCTATTAAGTCTCCATCGCGTCATTTTCCAACTTTGGGATTAAAATCACCAATGACCAATAATATTGCCATTCTTTTTATTAATCGCGCAATGTTAGTTAAGTCATAATGGAATGCTTCTATTTCTTCGTCTGTTTTATCAGCCGTGGGTGCGTATACCTGAATGTTGTTTTTTTGTCAGTAAATCGATTTGGAATAGCAGTATTCTGTCGGATATTGGGACGAGATTAGTGACATGCTTGTTTATGTGTTTACTCATAATGATTCCTACGCCGTGTATGTGTATTTTTGTGTGTTGCCGGATTAGCATAATTGTTGTTCGTTAATCATACATTTACCGGCGTCATTCTAGCGCATTTCACTAATGCCTATGATGTTTATGCAGACCCTGAACATTTCTTTAATGACGTAGATTTTGCCTGCCTCATACATGGTATTTACGTTCTAGGGAGAGAATTGAATACTTTTTTCATTTCCTTTCCATGATAGTTTTACTAGGGGTACTCTAAGAGTCTTCAATGCCGTAGTTCCTCGTTGATTTTAGCATTTGTATATCATTGACTATAAAACGGATGAAAAGCAAGAAAGCTGTAGGGCCTGATAATATCGAAGCTGAATTTTTAAAACTCTTGGAGGAAGAAGGAATAATTTGGATCACGACTGTCTTCAATAAAATATACAATACAGGAATCATCCCTGATAATTGGCTAGAATCAGAATTCATAGCGATACCTAAAAAACAGGGGGCTAAAAAGTGCGAAGAATATCGAACAATCAGCCTAATGAGCCATATGTTGAAACTGTTTCTTAGAGTCATCCATGGAAGAATTTATAAGAAGTGCGGGGAACAAATATCGGACAGACAGTTCGGCTTCATTAACGCAGTGGGTACCAGAGAGGCACTTTTCGGAGTACAGGTACTGATTCAAAGATGCAGGGACGTTAACTACGACGTATACGCGTGCTTGATCGACTATGAAAAGGCATTTGACAGAGTTCAACATCAAAAGATGATAAACATTTTAAAAGAGGCAGACCTGGATGACAAAGACCTCAGAATAATTTCAGAACTCCACTGGAATCAGACCGCATACATGAAAATTAATGGAGAAGAAACAGATCACATAAAAATACTACGTGGAGTTAGACAGGGATGCATCCTATCGCCGATGATATTTAATATGTACTCAGAGAAAATTTTTAACGAGGCTCTTTACGGAATAGACGAAGGCATCCTTCTTAATGGTGAAAGAGTAAACAATGTTAGATATGCCGACGACACCATGGTGATAGCAGATAGTTTAGAGGGACTTCAGAGGCTAATGGACAGAATAAACGAGTACATTCAACAGTACGTACTAAACATTAATACCCACAAAACGAAATAAATGATTATCAGCAAGGAGAATATAAACGGGGCTCATCTATACATTAATGGGACGCAGATAGAGCGAGTAAAACAGTATTGTTACCTGGGAACTATTATTAACGAACAGCGGAGCAATTTACAGGAAATAAAGTGCCGCGTAGGAAAGGCAAGAACGGTCTTTAACAAAATGAGCGCCATCTTCAAAAGTCACAACATATCCCTTGATACAAAAATGAGACATTTGAGATGCTATGTTTTCTCTGTGTTGTTGTACGGGGCGGAGGCATGGACGCTTACAGACACCACTATTAAAAAACTTGAAGCATTTGAGATGTGGCTTTACAGAAGAATGCTGAGAATATCATGGACAGCAAGGATCACGAACAAGGAAGTTCTAGGAAAAATGAAGAAGGAACCAGAGATTGTGTTTACGATCAAACGCATAAAATTGCAATATCTGGGACACGTTATGAGAAATCAGCACCGTTACTCTCTGCTACAGTCTATATTGCAAGGTAAAGTCAAAGGTAAGCGAGGACCCGGTAGAAGGAGAATATCATGGCTGCGGAATTTAAGAACATGGTTTAAGAAAACCTCAACGGAACTGTTTCGAGCCGCAGCGAGTAAGGTTATGATTACCAATATGATTTTCAACATCCGAAACGGATAGGAACCAGAAGAAGAAGAATATCATTGACCACGTTTCTCTGCCTTCGGAGCCGATTAACCCCAGGACAAAAAAGTGCTCTTCTACTTACCAACTCATTTCCCTAAAAGTCATTGTTCAGTAAGCAGGAGATTGGTTATACAGGCGAATTACCTGTTGTCCCGCAGGAGGTATTTTATTTTCCTCCTATACCCGGCAAACCGGGTCGGGCATTCCCCTATGCCAGCTAGGCATACGTCCTCTAATAGTTACATGTTCCCGAGAGTTTATCGGGTTAACGTTTGGAAGGTTAAAATAAAACAGCATGTATTTGAAATGTCAAAAAAGATCCAAAGTACATATGCTTGTAAAACTAGGTATTAGGTTCAAGAACTATTTAGCCAGACAATTTTTAGAATACGTAAAAACAATCTCCTACACTTCCCTTAAATTCATGACAATTTCCTAACCGTTCGTTCATTCACTCAATTTCCCAACCTTCCCATTGAAAACACTATTGGGTGACTATATAAAAAGGATTGAACAGGAACACACGCTTCACGCTAGGTGCCCTTCATAGTGTCTTCTGAGATTAGTTCTTGACGTTTCGCCAACACTAGGGGTTGGTATCTTCTGGAGATGTTAATGCTTCTCCCCAAATATATAATCACCCAAATAATTTTAATCGGATAGAAGGAGGACTGAAAATTAACAATACATGGATACCAATATTAAAATCCGTAGTGGCGAAAGTAGTCGAGAACTAATCTCAGAAGACAACGTCCTAACAGCCGGAACAAACAGTTTAACAAGTTAGACGATGGCCGTGAAAGCCTAACGCAGTTTAACAAACAATACAGGCAATGGTTAAAGGTAAATGGCATAAAAGGAAAGACAATGGGAAATACAACAACTAACGTCCTACCATTTCGGATTCACACAACACTGGAAAAGGCAGTTTAGATTTTTCGTTTGGTACGTTTGAAAAATTCCCATAAAATGGATCTGATACTTGAATTTCGACTACCTAAATAGAGCATAGAAGCAACGTTTTGCGGCAGTATAATTTTTTGTTGGGAGATGGCTTGAAATAAAAATTTTATGGCTTCTTGATTATACCCACATTGAAACATCCAGTAGTTAACGTCGTCATAACTGCCATTACATTCACATATATCATTTTCGGAAACTTTTATTTTATATAGGTAAGCGTTTACTGTAGCATGTCCAAAAAAGCATCTAACGTACATAGTATAAATTGTCCGAGAGATGGGGCTTCTGTCATTTGGGGGAGTAGATGGAAGACTTGGATATATACTGCAGTATGTATTTTTGCTACTGTTGGTAAAGGATTGCCACTCAATTTTCCAATTAAGCCTAACATGTTTCTTCCTAGCTGAAACTATATCCCATTTGGGCAAGTCGCTGTACTCTATACCCACTAAAGTAGTGTATTTAGCTAAATGGTCTCATTTTGCATTTCCTGGAATATTAGAGTGACCTTTAACCCACACAAATTTAACAATTCTTTTTTTTAGACGTTATTAACACGAGAAAATAGCCTTCCGCTACATCCTATCGTGTCTCTGATTTGATATTATACAAGACTGGTACGATATGCAAACAGGCGGATACCCAACTAATGATGAGTTAAAAATGATCGTTATTTGGAGAATATATGAAATTCAAAGTTCATTAGTAGATAAATACTCATTTAGTCGATTTACCATATTAAACAACATTTAATCGCAATAAATTACCAATTAAAGACTTAAAAAAATTTTAGTGGATAAATATAGGACCTAATTGGTGTGCTACACCTTATATTGTTTGCCTACATAAGTAGTCCTTTGTTAACTGGCGTGAATAATTATCTAAATTATCAACTGTAGTTATTTTAAATAAGTAAATATAATGACTTCTACAACCTTGAAAAGGTGTAGGTGTTTTAAATAGCTATATAGAATTTATGTGATATTAATATAACATACAGAAAGCCACGCAACGATTTGAAACATTTTGTTCTTTTAATCTATTTTGTTGCGTTAGTTAATGTTTGCTTTAGATATATATTAATACTTTAGAGAGCTTTCAAATATTTATTCGAACTCAGATGCATCTATATTGTTTCAGATGAAACATTGTCTTACCATAGCAGCTGGTAACGTGGACCGAGCCACCCAAATCATCATCGATCGCCAAGAATGCGGCCAAAGCTTGAATCAAAATACTCCGCTAACAATCCAAGTCGCTCGAAGAACCATCGATGACGATGAGCTGAAAAATCGCATCATCGAGCGTTATTCCTACATCGACAAGGACGCGTTCACCAAAGAGCATCGACCCGTCGCTCCCAAAGTCGAGCCTAAGAAGATGGTACGCTATCGGGACAACAAGATAGTCAGCTTAAAAGGCGAACGCTTCACCGAAGTAAAAAAAGGGGAGGACGTCGACGACATTTCTACAAAGAAAAACAAGAAAGGCCACACTCCGTAACCCAAATGTTGCGACTCACCCGCAACGGGCTTGACCATTTTAACAAGCGACTTAAGTTCGGTTTGTAGTTTAGTTCCTCTTAAATATCCCACCTCGAAGGTTTTACGATCTGATTATCACTTATTCGAAGAATACTCTGTACTGTTGTGTAATGTCTATTATGTTGAATCCTTACGGAAGGTTTTAGGTAGGTTTACAAGTCCTTATAAAAGGATGCTTTTAGGTAGAGTTTCAATGTTCGGTAGGAAACGTACGTTAAGTATATATCTGGATGTAACCACTTTTAACTAGCTATAGGGAGCAAGTGTTAGGTAAGAGTGCTGGATTTGAAACATAAAAATAATCCTTTGACTGTGTTATAGATGTAAAGGACAAACAGCTCTTAAATGACTCACGTGAGGTTTAATGAAACAAATACGTAAGTCCCCATACGATTTATTGAGTTAATTAAGGGAAAACTGCCACAGTTGCTACTCATAATCATAAGATGAGTGATTTGGTCTATATATTTGTTGAGGATACCGTTAGTAACGTCCGTAGTAAACGTTGGATTTCTGTATCGTTTTCTATTTCTTCTTATTATCTGTAAATGATTATTACCCAGCTGAAAACAAGCTTTATCTGGAATGAAGACATTCTCAAATTTACCGGAAAAGTTTTCACTGAATTGTTCTTCGGTAACAGTTGTTGGTGATTTCCTTCTATGTAACCAGTATGTATTTTTATTTATATGGCGTTTAGCTACATTACAGGTAAGTTGTATATATAGAGAGTTTTGTATATAAATAGAATATTTATTTATTTATCGTATGGCACTTGACATATTTACATTTAAATTTACATATATTTTGTATAAAACATTACATATATGTTTACAAACGAACATCTAACTTATTTATATATTCTATCGACTCTGGGAGTCGCCATTAGGAAATCCTCTGATCTGCCTTGATAGGGTCTTCTGGGACACTGTTCTGTAATGTGACAGATGATTTGTGGTTGTCCACAGTCACAGAGTTGGGATGCCCATCCATTCTCTCGCATATTTGCCGCTGTTAATTAAGAATTCGGGATGAATATTTTTAAAACCTGGGGCTTTACCTGGCTTTACATCCTTGAGAGCTATAGTGACCTCTTCGCAAGTGAAAGGGCGGGAGTATTCGGTTTCTGCAGATTGGAATTTTAAAGTTTTGAACTCTTGTTTTACCTTGATTGTGTGTGGCTTGTCTTTCGGGTTCTAGATGTCGATACCAGATGTGAGGCAATAGTGTTTGGGTTAATTGTTATTTTGTTCTTTGTTATGGGAGTTCCGCTTCCTAATTTTCTTAGTAGTGTCCATGCTTGCTAACTTGATGTTTGGAAATTAAGACTTTCTACAGTTTCCGTCCATTTTTGTTGTCTTGCTGCATCTAGGCTATGGAGCAGTTCATCGGCTAATTCTTGATCGCCGCTTTCAAGGAAATTTTGGTACAGTTCTTCGCTGTTATGGGACCAACCAGGAATGTATTCTTTTCGGTAGCCTCTTGGTACATGATTTTTGGCATTGCTTATTACGGCTCCAACAAACCTTTTGTAATTTTTGATGGTAGGGGGTATCCAGTCTAGAGTCTTGTCCAGTTCCGCAGAAAAGCTACCCCAAATGGCTTTTTTTAAATTCCAACGTGGGCGAGGGATGGATGTGATTATAGGAATCTGTGTTCTTGGGTAAATAGAATAAATAATATATTAAAAATAATCATAGTACAATACTAAAAAACCTACAGACATCTAGGTTACAAATATATTCAATTGACTGTTTTGTCGCAACTAATAAATCGAATGTGTTGTTACTGTAGGATCAAATGCTGCAGTCTTCCACCAAATGTGTAATAGTATGTCTTTCAGTACAACAATCGTAGGAGAGAGTAATTTTTCCGCACCTGAAAAGTGAATCAGAGCACCTGTCATAGTTCGTCCCTATTTTGTTGAGTGTTGTCCAGATTTGTCTTGGTTGATCTAGCCTGATTGTAACAGGTGGCAATTTCGATTGGTAGATGTTGCATAGGTTGAGAATATGTAAAATAAGGTGGGATATATACTCAATACATAAGAGGATGTATTAGATACGTGGGTTTAACACTATAAAAAGCTACTTTCCGACAAAGTTTAGAAGATTAAAATGCATCATCTGCAGGATCAAGAAACAATACACCGTCCTTCAATTCAAGAAGTACAAGATACAATAGAGCGTGTAAAAAATAACAAATTTCCAGGAACTGATGGTATACCTATAGAACTTATTAAATGTGGCCTGAAATCATATAAATTACATACATAAAATAATAGTAAGAGCTTGGAATGAGGAAGAAATCCCGAAAGAGTGGTGTACTGGTATTGTTTGTCCCTTATACAAAAAGGACAATTAATTGGAATGCAGAAACTATAGGTAAAGTGCATATCGAGAGGGGCTTCTTGGAAAATATCCTCTTGGGTTTTAGGTCTAGTCATTCAACAATGTACCAGATATTTGTGCTGAGGCAGATACTGAAAAAAAAAACAAAGAATTCGATGTCGATACCTACCACCTCTTTACAGATTTTAAATCAGCCTATGATAGTGTGCTACGAAGTAATTTGTATAAACTCATGGACGAATTTTACAAAAACGATAAACTAATAAGACTGTTAACGGCTGCTGCAATGCATAAAGTTGTTTGCAAAATAGAAACGCAGGGTGAACAATAACAATTGTTTAACATATATAGGACTGCGACAGGGAGATGTGCTGGCGTATCTACTTTTTAACGTAGTCAACATACCAATCGTTACTTGCCTGCGAATACTCATCATCTACCATCACAAATCAGTCATCAATACCCTTGTCTCCAGATCAATAAGCCTTTGCGATGATGCAAGTAGACCCGCTGAGCTCTCTAGTTTAAAGTAAGCCCTTATCCAAAACGGCTACCGAAAATCACATCAATGGGAGCATCCACAGACGTCAATCTTTCATTCAATCTCAACCCAAAGACTCTGACCCTCATTATACGAAAGCTTTTCTTCCTTACATCAAAGGTGTCACAAAATCGACAGAATTCCTAAATCAAGAGGAATAAAGACAATATTTACCCCCTAACAAAAACTTTGTGATGACGTATGTAGACCCGCTCTAGTTTAAAATAAGCTCTCATCCAAAACGGTTACCGCGAAATTCACATTAATAGGAGCATCCACAGATATCAATCTCCGACTCAATCTCAACCCAAAGACAGAGACCCTCATCATACGAAGGCCTTTCTTCCTTACATCCAAGGTGTCATTGACAAAATCGGCAAAATTCCTAAATCAAGAGGAATAAAGACAATATTTACCCCCTAACAAAACTTTCATCTGTTGTCCGATCAATCAAAGACAACATTCCAAATGATTAACACGGAGTTTATGAAATTCCTTGTGCAGACTGGAATTCCATATTCAATTTGAGCTCTAGGTCAACACCATCTTCATACAGGGCATAAAATTTATTTTGAAAACTCCAGAACCATAGCACCCATCCGCTTTTATAAACCAAGAATTATCCGAGAAGCCAGAGAAATTGAAAAAATGCCAAATGTACCAATAAAAGAGATGACGGCATCCTCTTCTGACGGATTACTTTCGACATGGAGATCTCTCGTAAATTAAATATAGTCGACTACACTCTCCAATTAAAATCCCGCCGTCAGAAATATTTCTTCCCAATTCGAACTCACTATTCTCCCATACGTGGTTTGAGGTTTCCCCTCTCATCAGGAACGGAGGAGCGAAAAGCTCCTCCGTTCATATAAATCGTATTTCATTTTAGTTTGAACTGCCACAAGTATTCCTGACTAGAGGGAAATCTAAAAACACGTTACGCTTTATTTTATGTATTATCTATTAATAAAATTAGCATTGTAAGTAATCATGGCAGACTTTTGAAATTTTAAACCTCACGTTTGTTATAGTAGTATAATATAAAGTGTTACCCTCTCCTAAAACTTTGTTGTGATCAATCAATATTAAGTGTTGTTTGTTGATCTAATAAAATCGGTTTTATAGGTGAAGTTTTAAAAAATTCGAATCGAAAATATAAAGGTATTGGTTGTACAAAATTTCATGAACTTTACTCATTTGGTAATGTAAATCTATGAACAAAACCAGAAAATCCGAAATTACTGACAAAATTTAATTGTCTGCAGTGCGTTCTCATGGCAAAACAGAGTCAAATTGGTTTTTGCGTTAGTGAAATTTAAAAAATAATAAATAACATTTAAATTTTCAATTCGTAATAACTTTTAAACTCTAAGAATTTGAGCAGCGGCACGATTACAAATTGACTGGCTGTTGCCAGGTTCAATTGCTCCTCTGGCGAATGTTACAGCTTCAACAGATTTCGTCATTTGTTCTGGATTGATTACCAAACAGTCACCATTCACTTTCTTGACAAAATTCTTCCAATTTGACAGTAAGACCAAAATATGAGATTTAACGCTCAATAATCCAAATTGGAAAATTGGACAACAAAACACACAAATGTGTGTTTTGTAGATTACCAGAATGCGTTCGATAAAATAAAACATGACGAACTGATGAAAAGATTAAATTCAATTGGTTTAGACAGCAGAGATCGCCGTATAACAATATCTATTACGAACAAACTGCAGCTGTTAGAGTTGGGGATCAGTTAACAGACGATATAAAGATAAAGAGTTATGCGGCAGGGATGTATATTGTCTCTATTATTGTTCAATACATATTCAGAGCACGTTATGAACCTAGCGCTAACGGACATAGACGAGGGAATACCTAAAAACGGAGAACGATTGAAGAACATAAGATACGCTGATGTTACTGTCATTTTAGCAAACAGTCTTAAAGGTCTGCAGACACTTGTATCCAGAGTGGCAGAAGTAAGTAGCAGGTTTAGGCAAAGTCAGAATAGCCATGTTAGTGTCCAACATCCGTAACGGATAGGCACCATAAGAAGAAGAATCCAAATTGTTGCAACAAAATTTTAATGCAACAAACAAATCATCGTTTGGCTCTTTGTTCGCAGTACGTAGGGGGTATATTTGCTTTTGGTTTAGAAAATGCGAAATCATAATTTCCATTCTGCCGGACTTTATCACAGATTCCTTATCGAAATCTAATTAATAATTGCTAATATGGAACAACACATCGAATGTAGTGGCAGGAATCACCAACGCATCAACGTCGATGACCGCCTGATCTGGAACAAACAACAATTTACTATATTATTTTTCTCTAATTTTATATGGCGGCGTCGATAAATCGGGTGATGGTGAACGTATGTCAACCTGGGCACCACTACCACCTGATTGTCTTTGTGCTGTATGAAACTTATCAGTACGTTTATGACTTCTGCGAAGAAGGAATCGAACGTTTAGATCCTTGGCCAGGAAATAAGGAATAACTCTAAGATTTATGCGGGTGTTGTAGCATAAGTGCCTTTCGTAACCCTTCTAGGAGTATGGATTGAGAATTTATCCTTCTGCATCCGATACTAATCTACCATAGGTGACGTTTCTCCCGTCTGAATAATCAGTAGACCCTGTAACAAATTCAAGCCATGATTGTCCAACATAACGTGCTTCAAATTCCGTATAGAAAAAAAAATTAAATAACCACATACGCAGAATGGGGGAGACCCGTGTCGTAAAAATAGCAAGAGATAAGTCACCAAACGGCAGAGATGAGAGTACTGAGAAGAATTACAGGAAATACTCTGAGAGATCGAAAGAGAAGTGAAGACATTAGAAGAAAATGTAGCGTACAGTGTATAAACGAATGGACCTTAAATAGAGAAAAAGAATGAAATAACCACATAAGCAGAATGGGGCAGACCCTGTCAAAATAGCAAGCGATAAGTCACCCAATGGGCATAAGTATCGGACGACTGCGCAAAAGATGTAGAGAGAGAACCTTCCATAGAGGTATTACTTCGCCAATGAACAAGCCGAAGTGATTATAAAGAAGAAGGAGGAGACGTAGCCAGAAGAACGGGAACTATGGAACTATTGGCAGCAAGAGACCGAGAGGAAGATCTCCAAAACGGTGGGCAGATCAAATTAAGGCCTTCGGTGGGAAATTCCCTACATGCAGCCCTCTATCTGGCAGAGGATCGCAGCCAATAGAGACAGCAGGATAACAGTTTTAATAGTGTCATGAAGCCCTGATAAGGGCTCAAGGAATGAGGAAGATAGTGAACACTATCAATCATGTTAATTTTCTTCTATAGTAGATGTGAATGTGGTCATGTGCTCACAAAAAAAGCTAATCAGATCAAGTATATTATAAAAGAACACTTCGTTTGATATATAATGGTTACTACTATATCGATTTCTGCTTTTCAGTAATTTGAAAAACTACTATTGTAAAAGTCTTCGATATATTTATATGAAGTGTCGATTTCAAATTTATTAAAATCAAATAATCGTATAGATACTACCGATTTGTTATCGATTAAACATATCGATACTTTACTTTTATTTATTCGTAAAGAATATACAGTGATTTATGTGCAGCTATGATAAAAATTAAAGTGCCTGTGAGCTTTTATCGATTATTACCGAGAAACATAAATTCGTTTAGAATGTCGTCATTGTGCCTGTAAAAGCCAACCAACAAAATTGTGCTAAACATACTGCATGTTTTTATCGTCACACAGTGTCTTCATAGATCCAACTTTAAAAGATTATACACTGTGTGTCAGAAAAATGGAATAAATTAGCTGATAAATAAATGAGGGAGTATTCGAAAAAACGGTCGAACAAGTCGATTAGTATTTATAGTTACTAGGGATGTGTAGTTCACCATCGAAATAGTTCTAATGAACGATTCTTTCAACTGAACTAATTGAACTAGTTCATTAATTTTCATAAAACGAGTTCACTGCCAACGATTTGCATTATAAATTATATCTCGACTTCTAAAGAAAAAAATAATTAATGAATGAATTAGAACATATATTTATTATTTTGTGAATGGATGGACTAACTAGTTTTAAAAAAATGCCGATTAGCATCAGATAACAGATTCATAATTCTTATGAATGTGACAATAACATAAAGTATTATCTTAATGTCATAATGGTTCGGATCTTATGCCCATGTATTGGCTTGGATGTTGCCATGCTGTGTTGTTTCTTGTATTGTAATTTTGAAATAAAAATTTTAGTTGTGGTTAGGGATGGGAAAAACCTACCGGTTTTAACCGAAAACCGGTTTTTTTACTTCGCAATAACCGGTTTTATCGGTTGTTTTTGTGTCCCGGTTATAACCGGTTTTTTAAATAAAAAACCGGTTATTAGGTTATTAGGTTTGTTACGATTCGGAGATCTACTGTTTAAATTTGTTATCATCACACAAAATTTGATATTATTTTCAATACGTTTGTATTAAAATTTATTTGATACCTCCCTGTATTGTTTAAAAATTAAATACAAAGAATGAGAAATCCCGGAAATTCGTAATTGTAATTTGATCCCTAAACCATAACAATTAACATCATTGGGTATCGGCACGTATTGGTAACCATAAATCATTCACCACTCTTAAAATTTTATGTATATATGGTAAATATTATGACCTAAATTAAATTCTGATCTGATGTGAACCGCCTTTGGTCCCATAAAATTTGAATTATGGGTCTTTGGAATAATACGACCTAATTATTTAAGGTCTTTAACTTTTAAACAGCGTTTCTGCGATTGCCATACCAATAATCACTCTAAATAGTTTCATTTTCATTCTTTCGTTAGTAAACATTTTAACATTTAAACCGCATATTTATAATAGAAGGCGATACTATTGGTATAAACGTGTTTTATTTATATAGGTAATAATGTTCTTTCGATAGTACTAATTTTGATCATATTGAAATCGAGTCGAATGAAGTATCGCAAGCTAAAGTTCATTGTTAATGTAACTTTGTAACCTATTGGATTAAAAAAACCGAAAACCGGTTTTTGGCCGGTTATAACCGCCAGGTTAAACCGTAAGCAAAAAAAACCGGTATAACCGAAAACCGGTGTTTTGTCAAAAACCGCCATCCCTAGTTGTGGTTAAAATTGTTGAGGCATTTACATAAAATATAATTTTATGTAAAAGTGAGAATGAAAATGTGTTATTTAATGTTCCTAGAAAATTCACTGATTTTTTTTGTAAAAGTTCTTTTAGAAATAACCTAATTATAAATACCTATGAGTTTAAATATACGTAAATATAAAAATAAATCATACTTGAACCATATTTATATTTAAAACAGTTAATAAAAAAGAAATCTTAATAATTTTTTGCAAATAAAAACTAACTAATCAAATAAATTATTTTCCGAACTACTTGTACGGTAGTGAACTAGTGAAAGACTGACTGAAAACCGAAGTAAACGGGTGGCCAGCGCCGAGCTTGTGTGATGATTGAGACGAGACATCTGGCAACCAGTTCTGTTAGGGTTGGATTTCGATGTCGGTCCTACAAATAGTTCTTTCGCGAACTAGTTCACTGAACTAGTTCATTTTTGTGAAATAGTTCTGTTGAACTAGTTCGTCTAAAAGAACTAATAAGCACACCTCTAATAGTTACGTATTTTTTCCATAAAACCTTTTTATACCGTGTATCAGATAACGGTGGCCAATACCAATTTGAATATTTTAAATAGAATACTTTGTATATTAATCAATTTTTAGATTTCTCAAATCATTTTAGAAATTTTTTGAATACAATGTCCTATACCTATCTTTGACTGTTTCGGAAATATTCAGTAAAATGCAAAAATTCACATTTAGAAAAGAAAATTATCTATTTGCCGAAAGTCGATACAGCATATTCAAAAACTTCTAAATAATACAAATCTAAACACTAATGTTAATGTAGGAGATGTTCAAAATGCTCCCCACGAACGTCTTGGCAACACCCTAACAGTGAATATAAATTTCTTCTAACGTTACTCAACATCTCAGATCTAATCGCAAGCGTTATTCGTCTTCGTAAGTCTGCTGTCAGTGGGTTTAGTTTTGTATACAATACTTTTCACATATCCCCATAAGAAAAAGTCTAATGGCTTGAAATCGGGGGATCGTGCTGACCATTCCATCGATCCTCGCCTCCTTATCCACCGATTTGGAAATATTTGGTTAAGGTACTGCCGGACATGGATTTGGTAGTGGAGCGGTGCTCCATCTTGTTGAAACCATTTCATATTCGCTGAAACTTGCGGGTGTCCTGGATCAGGATACAATTTATCCAACGTTGGCACTACATTATGTTGGAGCAATGCTAAATAATTGTCGCCTTTCAAATTGCCATTCATGAAGAAGGGACCTATGATCTAATCTTCAATAATTCCTGTCCATATGCTAACCTTCTCAGGGTATTGAGTATTGCCTTCTCTTATCCAGTGAGAATTTTTCCTGGACCAATAGTGGCAATTTTGCCGATTTTCATGACCGTGAAGAGTAAAGGTGCACTCATCAGAAAACAAAACATTTTCTAATTGGATCACGTTGCTATCTAACATTGTCATCGTTTGTTTACAAAAATGCGTTCTCCTGTCAAAATCATCTTCCATGAGCTCCTGAGTGTGTACAATTTTTTAGGGATGCATTTTGTTTTCTTGTAATATTCGAATAACCGATGAATAGCTAATATCGAGTACTGGGGCTCCTTTTCGAACAGTTGTGGGTGTTCCTCAAACTCGAGCATAACAGCCAATTTGGTATTCTCACTTAATGCATTGGCAGGTTCTTTTTTTACCTTCCTAACATGGCCCAGCTCGTGGAATTGCTTTTCTATTTTACTAATTGTCCCTTGAGATATGTGCGGTAAATCAGGAAATGCTTCGTCAAATAAACCAGCTACTTCCATTTGCGTTCGTGTCTTATCTTCATAGCCAATCATCTGTATAATTGTAATTTTGTGCATCTCTGTTAAATGAACCATTTTTCTGGCTTGTTAATGAAATTCAAACGACTGTAGCACTGACAACTACTTCTGTCCTAAAACAATAAAACATTGGCGTTTTAAACCAAAGTAAACAATTTTTGTTTTTGGGTTTTTGTAAATTGGCAAGAATTATTAAGACAGTGGTAGCGACTTTCGACAAATAAATAATGTTCTTGTCTAAATGTAAATTTTTGCATTTTACTGAATATTTCCGAAACAGTCAAAGATAGGTATAGGACATTGTATTCAAAAAATGTCTAAAATAATCTGAGGAATCTATAAATTAATTGATATACTGGGTGTTCTATTTAAAATAAGGAAGTTGGTATTGGCCATCGTTATCTGATATTCGTATAAAAAGTTTTTATGGAAAAAATGCGCAACTATAAATACTAATACGTGTTCGACCGTTTTTTCGAATACTCCCTCATTTAGTTATTAGCTAATTTATTCCGTTTGGCTGACATACAGTGTATGAAGTGCTTTTTGTGAGATTCTTATAACAATTAAATTAATTGTTATAAGAACGTTATACTATATGTGTTGGGATTTGCAAGCGCAACCACGATATCATCTATAGAACCGACTATAAGTTATACGCCAATTTATGATGTCTTCACATATTCATTACCCCCGTCTGTTGTCTGTCATCTGTTTCTATGTGATAAAAGTTTAGAACCAGCATTTCTTCACTTAACAACTTGCTCCGTGTTTGATGTTCACTTTTAGTATTACTATCATAAGTATATTAAGCTAGTCAAATATTTAATTAATATTACTGTCTCTCAAGACTTTATTAGTTGTCTTGATTTTTCTGTGAAAATTGGTCTGAAATTATTGATTCTTAATCCAACAGACTAATCGAATTATCGAACTGTATTAAAAGTTAGCGGATCTCCTGTCTGTTTGAGCAGACGTAAATAGGAAAAAAATATATTGCGGCCGTCAGGTCAGGATTTGTGAGTCACCTACGTAAAAATATAACACAAGACTAATGGCATTAACAGCAATAACACACAGTGCAATAATTCGACAAAATGTTAACGTAACCAGTGAAATTTAGAAGACCGTGGTAACGTAACCAGTGAAATTATTACGTTTAATTTACTACAGTTTAAGATAAGATATAAAAGATATTATATGTCGGAAATGGACTTGCATTAAGCCAAAAACTAGAACGTAGAATGAAAGGTAAGATTGCTTGAACAGTTCAAACGTTTCGCCCTTTTTCAAGATTAAGACTTTAAAGTCTGCTTCTAACAATAATTTATTTAAATATGAAAAAAGAAGGTAGTATTGGTGGGAGGTTTTTGTGCGAAGAAAGTTTGTTAAGCTGTATTTAAAAAGGGTCCATTTTGAAGGTGACAGCTCTCTCGTTATTTGTCAAAAATAACAGTTCAATAAACAGTTGGAAGATTGGAGTATTTTAATCTTTTGTATCAAAAATAACAGTCTAAAAGGAATTAAAGTTTTTATTAGGCATTCAAGATCTGATAAAAACTGTTTGAAGTGCTTACTTTTGGCGCGGAATTTTCTTTTTTTTTTAATGAATATGAACTTACTTGGTAAATGAATTGACCTTTAAAATACCTTGTTTTTGGCTTGATACAGTTCATAAATATATAGTTTTACTTTGGACTCTTGGTGTTTTGTTCTGTTACCTCATGCATTGTTATGACACTGTACAATAAACGTCACTTATGGTGACGTGCGTGAAATGGCTTATTTTCGCCTCGAGTTACCGAAGTCCTCCGATCGACGAAACGATCGGAAGCTTTTCAATGGCGTATTTACGAAGTGTTAGGTATTGTTAAGTGTTAGTGTTATCCGCTATATAGGGAGAGACTTGTGCACGCCACTGCATTATCACGATTTACTTAACCAATGCAGCTCGAATGGATCCTTTTAAAATATTCGCGACGAAACTGCACCATAATTGGCGTTTATTAGGTTTATACGCTGAGGTAAAAGTTTATAAAATGAATGGTATTTTTAATCAATATCAGTTAAATTGATGATGATTGTATTGTTAATAGTGTTCTTAGCATATATCTATGTCACAATCATGTTTTAAACTGTACATGTTTTAAGAACATGTTTTTGCTTTTATTGATTATTTTGTTTTATTCTTTAAACAAGTTGGTTCTTAAATGATTGATATTATTTAATTGTAAATTCTTGCTCTCTAAGAATATATTTTACAAATATTTTACTTCATAACTGGGAGTTAAATATTGATACTTAATATTACATCATAATGTATGGGATATTGATGTAATACAAATAATTTAATAATGTTGTTACGTTGCAATTATTTTTCAAGACGTAAACATAAATGGAAAGAAAATAAGTGTTCTTTACAGATAACATGTTCTATAGGGCCTCCCAATCCTTCAATACAAAACCAATAAGTTTTAGTCATTTAAGCAATGATTTTCTTTAAATTAAGTGTCCAGTTCAGTTTTTTTTTATTGATTTAATCTAAAAAAATTATTTGTACGAATAGGTGTTTCAATAAGTTCAAAATGTCCACAAGATCCGAAGATTCTCGTTTCTCATAATAGTCTAAAAGAACATTGGCAGCTTCCTCAGTCTTGTTTCTCATTTTTGGATGAATCAGGCGTACCGGGCTGATTCAAAACTAGTTCGACAATGTCGTCGTTGCTGAGAAACTCATAACCTGGTTCATCTTTGTCACACTGTGTCCACATCTCAGATTCGGTTTCATAAATTTCTTTAAACTCATTGACGGTACATACTTAATGTATGGTAGTTTCTTTGTCATCATATTCCATGATGGTTTGATATTTCTCTAGCGTCATTATTTTGTAAAAAGTTCTTTTGCATCTTTGATGGTGAACGATTTCCAAAGCTTAACCAAATCAACTTCATAAAACAAGTGCATCAAAATTATTTTCGTTAGAGGCGTTTTATTGTCTCAATAATACCCTAATCCAGTGGTTGAGAAGTTGATGTATTGGCTTAAAAAAAGAAGATATTTTCATCGTCAAATGTTAGGACTGCCTGATTGGGATGAGCACCAGCATTATTCAAAAGAAGCGCCGTTCTCGGTCTTGGCAAAACAGATTTTACTTTTTTTATAACCCGGCATTCATCTAATGACTTGCAGCTGAGGTTTTCTAAGTATATCGCAAACAACAAAATTAATACTGATTTTCATTTATTTATAATCTACATGCTGCACAATACAGTCCTCAGGCAATTTTCAAGTGCTAGAAAAACTTGTAGTTGCATATTGAAAACTCAAGACCCGTTTCAAAATCTGTAATAAGGTGCTAGATTTCTTCGTGTAAAGGACCACGTATAGTTAATATTAAATGGGCGTGTAGTTAACTGGACGTGGGCTCATTAGAAACTCTTGCGTCCAGTATACTGGACGTTGGAACTAGATACCACTGCCTCGGAAATGTGCAGAATGAAGATTAATATCTGATGATAAATATAATAGAAGAATGGAGTCAATGGAGAATAACTTGCGTTTTGCAAACGATACAGTAATAATGACGGATAACGACAATGATTTACAGAACGTAATGCAACGACTTAATGAATGCTGTCGTGAATACGGAGAAAGGATGAATTTGAAAAACAAACTAAATGCATGATCATGACTAAATCAGTAGATGCAAACATCCAATTGATTGTTGATGATCTTCTTCTTTTTATGGTGCCTATCCATTACGGATGTTGGACACTAACATGGCTATTCTGACTTTGTTGACTACTGCCCTGAAAACTCCGGTAGTGGTTAAGTTAAACCACATTGTTGATGATTCTGTACTGTAATAGCTTCGGATAAGAATGCTTCGATGTTATATTTTCTCTACCCTTTTGTATGGGGTTGAAGCTTGGACACTTAAAAAATCCAACATTAAAAACCTAGAAGCATTCGAAATGTGGTGTTACCGACGTATTTTGAAAATATCATGGATGGATCTCAAAACAAACGAACAAGTTCTCGAACAACTAGGAAAACAATGCGAAGTTTTAAATTCCATAAAAATCAAGAAATTGGAATACTTGGGGCACATCATGAGAGGTGAAAAATACGAACTACTAAGGTATATAATGCAGGGTAAAATCAAAGGCAGAAGAAGAGTAGGAAGACTTAAAATCTCGTGGCTACGCAATCTCCGTGAATGGTTTGGATCCAGTTCAATTGAACTATTCAGGCGCGTAACCAACAAAATTATAATCGCAAGAATGATTTCCAATCTCCGATAGGAGCGGAACTTGAAGAAGAAGAAGATACTGTAGTTGAGAATGTGAATACCTTCAAATACTTAGGAACATGGATAGCATCAAATGTAAACCTAACCAAAGAAATTAGGACAGCTACTCTACTTGATGGCTGGGAAACATGGACATTAAAACAAGTGCATCTAAATAAGTTGACCGCCTTTGATTTTAAGTGTTACAGACGAATCCTACAAATATCATGGTCTCAAAGAATATCAAACGCAGGTTACTAGAAGAATAGGAAATAAAGCTGAAATATTGACTATCAAAAGAAGTAAACTTGACTACTTATGCCATGTTATGAGAGGGTAAAGATACCCATTTTGCAGCCTATTATGCAAGGCAACGAATGTCGTGGCTTAAGAACTTGAGGGAATGGTTTGAATGCAGTAGTGCAGAACTATTTAGAGACGCAGTCAACAGCGTCCACATAGCCATGATGATTTCCAACCTTCGATAGAAGATGGAATTTAAAGAAGAAGCCAACCTGGTTAGTTTTTTACATCGAATAAAAATTATTGGAGTTCTATACTGCACTAAAGAAACAACTGATATTTTCTAAAAAAAAAAAAATGATTGTTCAAATGACTAAAATTATTATTGAAGAGCTATTATTGGTGGCTACGTAGAGGAATACATTCATTATATATTTTTCCTTTATGTTGATGTTTTTTACATGAAAAAGTAGATGACATATCACTCTGCTAAATTATTGTTATAACTTTAATATCCTGTATCTGGTATATAACTTTAATATCATATTTCCGTGTTAATCAGGGTCCCGGTTATTAAGTGATTCTGTATATGTTATGATGCACGTATTTTTTATTTATATTTCAGTTTTTAGCATTGTATGCATTTTTAATACTAAGTATTTGTTAATTTGGTAGAAATGTCTATAGTTAATGTACCAAAATTTGGTACTTAACCATTTGTATCGGTAGCTTTGATAATTTAGACCATTTTTTACTGTGTATTTATAATAATATACCCTCTGTGATTTTCCTCTATTAAGAATATTTATTTTTATTGCCATTATTTTGAATTTCAACAGTCGGTATTATCATAACGTTACGTCGATGACGGCAACTATAGTAATATGGATAATATGAGAAGCGCAGCTATTTTAAAGCAACTAGAGCGAAATCTGGAAAATATTTCTGTGTTCTGGTTCGGATAACCATATAGAAAAAAATATTCTACTGTTTGATAATATTTATTAGTGGTGGATTTAGAAATCAGTGTTATTCACATAGTTCTTGTCATTTATTGCATCGAGAGAAAAGTGACTGGGAAATGATATTTGAAAAAGTTTGCAGTTGCTGGTGTTCAGTTAAGCGGGTATTTATCCTACGTTTTGTTGTTCCAATGTGCATATTAATCGTTGCACAGAGAGGCAATCGAAAACCAAAAATACCCGATCAAATTTAAGTGAGTAGAACGGAAGGTCTGCATCTAAACAGTATGTGGAACTCAACGCTACGAAATACGAAACCTCTAATCAGACGCACCGACAATTCCAACACCGATTCAGACCAATTGACATTGGACGGAGGCAAATAAATGCTATAAAAAGCGCACATATTAGAGAAGCACCCTCAGTTTACGAAAGACGGCAAACAAAATAAACCAATTATGTGGGTAGACCTCCAAATACAAATATTGGAAGAAGAATAGGAGAAACTAACAGAATACTACGGAAAACTTGAGAAAGTAGAGGTCATTTAGTAGTTTGGTAGTTGATTTTTACGCACTCATTAACTGATCTTTCGCTAAAACATGTGTTTCGCAATCACAAATGTCTCACCTTAACACAATTAGATGAAGTTTTGTACACAGATGCGTCCAAGAATGAAGAATGTTGTGGCTGTGTAACTACATAATGACAATAAGCTCTGTGCGACTACCTAGAAGTATTTACACCTCAGAATTATATGTTATACTCCAAGCATTAAGGACTTCAATTCCACCTACTTCAAATAAAAGCAAACCAGTTACCATTTGTACTGATTCTCTTTCCCAGATTCATTCGATAAGATGCATCTTCTCAAAAAATCCACTAGTCCAGGAAATACATAACATATGTAACCAACTATATTCTGCTAACATAACCCTCCAGTATGCTACTACTGTAATATCTCCTTTCCATCAACCACGTGATAATGGAGTGCTGCTATTATGATTTTTCTAGAAACGAGAAATATTGAAATTTAAAAAAATGGCTTTCTAATCTGACTAATTTAGATTTAATGTGATTTGAGATTTGTTCAAAAACTTAACAAGACTTGGTTAAAATTTTTGAGTGGATCTGAGAATTGTTTTTTTTTTTGATACTATGTATTGATGTGGTTATTAGGTGTAAAACACAACTATATAATAAATAACTAAAGGAAAATAAAAACAAAGTCAAAACATAGTTTTTGAATAAATCTTAGTTCATCGCTTGAATGATTGCTTTAAATTTATAAGTACTAACTCAGTTGAATGAGTATATACATTATTTTATTTAAGTTTGTACTATTTGGACCTTAACGTGAAAAATAAACGTTAGTTTAGAAGGTGTGTTTTATATAGCAGGACAAGATTGCTCATCAAATTATTAATTTATTTAATCATTAATTATGAATTTGCCACAGAAGAGGATATGGACTACTATAGGATAAAATAATCTCACAGTACTTGGCAAGGAATTAAGTCAAAATCAGGTCATTCTATCCACGTATACAGAGACAACCTTTGTTTACAAAGAAATACTTAACCCTATGGAACCATCTGTTTTGATGCCCATCCGTCCTGGATAATGGCGATGGTTATAGCAATTTTGACTTTATCGAATACTTTCCCTTTAATATCGAACTTAAGTAAACCGTATGTATCATTATGTATGTCATATATGTGTGTAAATCAGTATATATATATATTTCTTATAATATATCCAAAATATTCTAATTTTCATTTTTTTTTTATCGTGATCCGTATTTCACGTTTTTTCTTCATTTCTAAGGAGAGCTTCGGAATTCGTTACACTATTCGTTTGTATCACCAGATTTCAAAAGCTAGGATGCCTTCAATAGTCTAAGCTTGTACTGCGTAAATCAAAATAGAAATTAAAATTCAATTAATTGGCCGACATTTTGTTCTTAGATGAAGACCTCGACTTTTACAAATTAAGTGATTAATTTATTAATTAATTATTTTTTCGTAAATGGTATTGTGTATATTTGAATTTAAAAATAATTTGCACCTTATAAAATTTTAAATGCAATTTTTTTTTTTCAGATATATCAAATTATATTTAAATATTTTAGGCTTTTTTTCCCACCAAAATTAAATTTTGAAATTCCCGCTTGAATTAGTTCCGATACAAATCTTTTGGAGCGCTGAATTTCATATCTTAATAAAGTATTAATTGTCGTGAAGCATCTAGAGGTAAGTGATTTGTGATCACTACCGTACTTTATTAGTGGACATAAATTAAACTCTGTAAACTCCCATCAAGACCTCGTAGTAATAATTAATAGTGTCAATATACGTCAGACTGATTCTTAAGTTTACCGGGACAGTGTGGAGTCCAGATCTCAGTCGCAATGAAATCTTACTTGAAAATGTTCAGCGTAAAGCCTCAAGACTGGCATTCAGCTATGTAAGACCAAATTATGAAAATTAACTCTCTATGGCTCATCAGCATACGGTCAGCGATGTCTTCGGGATTCGGTCACATATAGGTCACAAATTAAAGAGAGAACAGACTACTGCAACCACCAGAGTAAACTTCTTGCCAAAGAGAATATTTAATATCTGGAACAATATGGATCAAGACACCATATCGGCAAGTAGTGTTAACATGTTTAAAAAATAGACCTGATAGTTCTTTATTTCATTTATAGGACTGCGTTATTTATTTATTGTTTTACAATTTTGCATGGTGTACTTAATTGTAATTTTATAATCATTGTTAGTTTTATATTTTTCTTTGTTTTTAAACATAATAGGTGCTCGCTCCTCTGCCTTTATTTATTTTATAATAATAATAATAACTGCAGAGGCAGTTTGCAGCCAACTAGCAACACGACAGAAAACTCCAATTCAGACGACGTGGATAACGGAATTGGAAAAGTGACTACTACAGATGGATTTAATGTATTAGAGGTAGGCCTTAATTAAGCAATAACTCTACTCAGTCGTTATTTTATACCACACTAATTTTAAAGTGAAATATATTTTTTAATAACATAGACTGCATTAGATTTTATAATTTTAGGTTGCTCCCAAGCTTGTTGAACAATGCAAATAATCAACACATGCGGATATTTTGTTATTCATTCACAGATCGGAGTTGATTTGAAACATAAACAAAAAATATCTGTTTTTTGAAACTGATAACTCTAATACAGTTAAGTCTGAATTTAATATGTTGTAACTAATGTAAATATCGTTTCAAATTATACTTTCCAATTCACAAACTACAGAAATCTCTTTTTATTGATATTTTTAAACAGTCCTGGGTTAACCGAAAAAACAATCCCCCTTAATTTTCGTCAACTGGAGCTTTACCGTATTCGTTTATTTTTGATAGGCCCCATCCGCATAAGCATTTGTTTATGTAAGATGCATTCTTGATTCTTCTTTCATCATTGTCCAATGAAGGCCTCCACAGTTGACTGAAATATTTACGGTACTTTTATTTCTATACGTATCTGCCTATCAATTATTTCCCTGTATACTCCCGTGGCATTTTTAAGTAGGATCTTATAGCTACTCCGTACATTGTTGAACACGTCATTTGTTAACTTCATAAAAGGTAAGAAAAAAACAAAACTAAAATTATATCTTTATTAAAAACAAAAAATGGACGAATGATACAGACTTAAGAATTCAATATTAAAAACAACCACATACCCAGTCTATTAAAGGAATGCTTGTTTTCAAATAAAAACTATGAAAAACCCATAAAAACATATCTGCTAATCTTTTTTTTTTTCTTATTAATTTTCCCTAACATCACTAATTTGAACTTGATGCAGAAGAGCTTCTTAATAGGTTCTCGTTGTTAAAGGTGCACATCTTAATTAGGTACTAAGAACCTCAGTTATTGAATAAAGAACACAATCATTATAGAATATCCAAACAGTAATATCGCTATTTCAGAATAATCAAACTAGAAAAATAACTTAACTATAGTACATAATCATAAAATATTTCTTAGGCCATCTAACTACTTTTATCAAAGTATGTACAATCAATTTTATGTTGAAGTTTCTTTGACAACAGGAATTTTACCTTTTAATTTCCAAAGTTCGGTTTAGAATTAAACAAAATACAAGCACATATGACTAGTACTTTTTATACAGTCGAAAAGAAAAATAGATAATACCATTTTATGATATTATCTCATCGGATTGTATTTGACGAGTCACATTGTATATTAGATGCTTAGCTCTTTAACTATATGTGTTCAAAATAAGAGGCAGCGCGAAAATGTATGAGTTCCACATCAATTTTGAGAGAAAAACATTTTTAAACTCTAATTTCACTATTTGGAAGAGTGATTCATCGTTTAAAGGCGGAGAACTGGGAAAAGACGTCGGCACTTTCTCGGCAAAAACGAGTTTTACGGCTATCTGTGGGTGGGAATTACTCCGTCGCTAATTACAAAGTTGCCAAACCATTGAAAAATAATGTTTTAAAATATCGATTTTTATTTTATAAATTTAAATATGTAACGAAACGGAACATATAAATTTTTACAATTGAAAAAATCAGTTTTTTGGTATTTTTATGACGGTAATAATCGCTGCGTGGAAGAATACAGGTTTTGTATGACCATAATTACTACTTGTGAACAAGAATTGGCTACACTGTACGACAACTCCTGGTCAAGTCTTGTATAGAGAAGCACAAATAAATATACTACTTATATATTCTGTAATTTCTTATGAGAAAACGCAAATTGCAATTGAGAAAACGGGTAGTTTTCGAGGGCCGCTGTGTATATTTAAATTTGAGGTTATTCGGCGTTTAAACGATGAATCACTCTTCCAAATAGAGGAATTATAGAATAGATAATAACATTTTCATAACAAATGAGGATGAGATACGCAAAATAGAATGTATCTAATATTAGACACAGTAGGGTTCAACAGACTAAAATTATGTACCTACAAATACCAGTAATAGTTAAAAAAACTAATACAATTTGTTTCATGCAAATTTGATGAGATCCAAATAAACAATCCAGAAAATTATTGCGATTTTCGAATAAAAGCGATTATGTCGCAAACTTCTTTGACATTGACTCACCGATGAGAATCGAATCTTGTTTCCTATGTAATCTTTAGTGTCGTCAATTTGACCACTAATATTGTTATAACTCTTCTCAAACGTATGTATAAATGAATGTATGTAGTTTAATTTGAGGAATATCAATGTGGGACACAATTATTGTTAACTAAAACAAAAATCCTTGACCTAACATTATTCACAAACATGCAGCTTTATTCAAAGTAAAACCTCATTACAACTCTCTTCGATTTTCGTCATGACTGTTTATAGACGAAGAATGAATGATATATTTTCATCTAGTAAAAGCTTCTCTGAGAATTGTGTTATTTTTTTTACTACAAATTTCTATTCACCCATCGATGGCTTGAATTTAAAAAAAATCTGGTATGGGCGACAAATTATTTAAAAAATGCGCGTATCAGACCCTCGCATTTCCACTTATACAAGTAGGAAAAAGCACGCGTTCTCTTAAACGATAGAAATGGAAGATGGAATCAAAGGAAGAAATGGATGAGAAAAAAAGGGAAAAGAAATTGGAAACACTACGTAAATTAAAACATGTAGTGAACAATTAAGGAAAAACGCAAAATAATTATCTAAAACTTTCTAGGATTTGTATGATTCATGATACGATTTCTAGTCTAGTCTAGTCTGATGCATAACAAGACAGTGACAAAAGATTACAAGTGAAGGGAATTCTGATATTCATTACTAAACCTTTTCTGACGATAATCTACTGTTCTCCTCTGTGTCAATTTAAATAAACAAAAATCTAGTACACTTTATCAGTACTTTGTCAAATATCTTTAAAAAATGTCCTTTTACATTTTGACTTACACCAAAAGTAAAAAAATATTGATCGACTTTTTCTTCATCCTTTTGCCAAGGAACTTCAACATATCATTGCCAAATTAATAATAGATTAGAAAATATACATTATATATTATCGTTGTTGATTATTGACAGATTTAAAATCATTTTGTTAGCTGCTGCCATGAATACTGAATGCCTCATGAAATTTTTTCATTTAAAAAAATAAAAACTAGTGGAACTGACGAAAATTGTGCACGAATGGGTATAAAAAAGTATAAATCGTATAAAAAGGTGTAAAAAGCTAAAGCTAACTTCACAATTATTGAATAATGGAGATTTTTATTGGAACTAATGTCAGAAAATGTTTTAAGAACACTACAATCTTGCTTCGTAATAAATCATACAAATTTTTACGAATAATACGTAATTTATCATTACTTAAACTTTTGAAGTCTAAAATAAACAATTGGTTAAGTAATTTTCGTTGAACCAAAGAAAATATAATAGTATATAGTAGTAAAACAACTTTAGAATGCAATAAATAAATTTAACACTGAAGTGATTCCCACAGACTGGCTAAATGTATCTTTGTCGCAATACCTAAAACACAATGCTAGGAAATGCTCAGGATATCGATTAATTACCCTAATGAAACACACTATTTTCCTAAGAATACTTCACAACAGAGTTGTAGGCATAAATTGCAGCAGAGTTGAGGCGTAAATGTGAGGAAGATCTGGAAGAAATTCAGTGTGGCTTTGGAAATGGTAGGGGAACTAGGGACGCACTTTTTGCGCTAAATATTCTATTATAAAAATGCCGTGATCAAAGAAATGATATCTTTGCATCGAAAAGGCATTCGATAAAGTACAGTGTACAAAATTAATACAGATGCTAAAAAATATATAAATAAATGATAAATATATTCGTTACAATTTGGCGCCCAACGTGGGACGCCATTTTGTAACGAATTGATTTTGCCTGCCATATAGCAAGATTATGAGGCTAGAAAATCGGGGACAGAAATTATTGGGGGTGGAGATGGGGCAAGTAAAATAAAACGATACTTATGCGGATAGCACTCAGAGGTTAATTGGAGAGCTGGGTCGTGAATAAGTTGAATAACAAGGGGCCCGATTGGGGCAACTACAAAATTAAACAAAGGGGTACTTACATAAATCTCCTGGACAAATAGTCAAATAGAGACAACAAGAAAGGGCTTCTAGCAATTTGAGATAAGGGCGCCGCTTCCAAGAATCCTAAACTTGCTGGAGGAAAGAAAAAAGGCTCTTCCTTCCTAAAAAAGTAAGCACAAAGGTTAAAAGATTTTTCTAAAATCGAAAAATGGTTTGAGAAATAAATTAAACATTTAGTACTGTCAACACAAACAGTTACAAATGTTTAATTTATTTCTCAAACCATTTTTTTATTTTAGAAAAATCTCCTAACCTTTTTTGTGCTTACTTTTTTAGGAAGGAAGATTTTCTTTCCTCCAGCAAGTTTAGGATTCTTCGAAGCAGCGCCCTTATCTCAAATTGCTAGAATCCCTTTCTTGTTGTCTCTATTTGACTATTTGTCCAGGAGATTTATGTGTGTTTATGTGTTTTACCGCTTTGTTTCATTTTGTAGTTGCCCCAATCCGACCCCTTGATATTCAACTTATTCACGACCCAGCTCTCCAATTAACCTCTGAGTGCCATCCGCATGAGTATCGTTTTATTTTAGTTGCCCCATCTCCACCCACAATAATTTGTGTGCCCAATTTTCTACTTCAATAATCTTACCAAGTGGTAGGCAAAATAAATTCGTTACAAAACAAGGTTACATTCGGTCTCTAACATTGTTGAATATTTACTCGGACAATTCATTTTAAAAACCACTTCAGATACAGTCAGATAATGAATAAAAATCAACGGGGAATTACTTAATGTAATCAGATCTGTGGACGAAACAGTAATTATTCTGTCTAAATGAATGAAATTAATATTGGTATAACATTAAATAGAAACATTTGAAGATGCGTAATTAGTCCAACCGACTCTAAATGTTACTGATGTTTAACTTAAATGTAGCCTGAAATACGTTTTGGATACTCCAATTTATGACTGAAGTTCCAAGAAAAATCTACTTTGCCTGTTTACATCTAACATTTATATTAATTTCTTTAAATGCACCATATCATACCGATTTCGATTTTTTGATCGTTTAGCAGCCTATTCGGTAAAATGCAGTCATACAAAACATTGACACACAATTTTTAGTCCAGTTTTCAGTATAATATTGTCGAAGTTATAACATTGATAGAATTTTACATTACGCTTTGGTTTTTAATTGACTCACTGTAGTAGGAAGTACCAAAAGGTACTAGAAGGATATTTGGTACATCACAAACAAAATTTGACTCAGTTTCTAGGCAATATTCGCACAGTAAACGCATATTTATAAATAAAGGCTCTAATTGCACTGCTGACTGCAAAACTTATTTTGTTTTCCGGTTATCTGTTATCTGTCATCTGTTAAACATACTAGACATGTTTTATCTTAATATATTGAGGAAAACTATGTCCGACTATTAAACAGTTTCGTAAGTGACTATACCAGTTTTTTGGTTTAAGTTTCTCATTCAAAAACAGACCCTTTAGAGATTCTTTAGTATATTTTTTAAAATGTTTTATAGATTTTTTTTTTATAAGTTTGGTCCTCAGGTACAAGGTCTTATCAAACGCGGCAATATTATGGAAAAAGATTAGAGATTTTTTGCATATCCAGCACATTCCTATTACAGTGAGAAAAGGTTTTATATTTTATTAAATTTTATGCGAGAAAAATTTGCATATACTGAAAATTGGCTAATTTGTTCCAGTTTAATTAAACAATATCAACACTAAAGTGATTACACTAGCTAAAGCTGCTGGGAGATTCTTCGTAACTGAATTTAACCATATTATTCCTGGATAGTTAGGATTGGGCTCTGAGACTTCTACAAAATAAAAAAAAACAATATGTTAGTAAACGAAAAAGAATTTTCAATTTTTATAGCTACATAAGGACAAAAAATTGTCCAAAAATATAATTATATGACGCACCCTTGTGTGCTTATGTGGTACCCTTATAATTTTTGACGAAAATGCCCTGATCTTTTGATTTTTTTCGATTCTTTTTACAAATTTGGCAAATATTGAACATGGTTAGAAGAAATCCTTAGTAGTTTTTAACAAGAAATATTGTTAGAAAATATAAATAATGTCGAAATCCCCACGGAAAATGAAATTCCTGTGGTTGGCTGTATAAAAAATATTTTTACTACGTCATTTCTGTTTAGTAATGTCAAAAGTATTTATTATTATCGTGATTGTGTTAATAATTGGCAATTTTAAGATGTCTTTGTGTGCAGAAATTGTTGCATCTACTGTTGCTCTTGTTCAGGGCTTAAGAAGTTAAGTTTACGTAGCTGACAGATACGGCATTTTATGCAGCACAGTGCAACTTGTCTTTACTCATTTTTTAGATACAGGACTTCATTCTCGACGTTCTAGAATAGGTACCCAGAGAAGAACTACTCATCGGGACAACCATTTTATATTGTCTTCAGTATTAAGTAACCGTCATTTAATTCCTATTGGTTAGAAACACTCGTGAACATGTCAGAAACGTAAATGTTAGTGAACGAACCATTAGAAGGCGTTCAAATGAGGCGAACACTGTTAAAACTTTAGACTTAGATATTGGAACTTTCGAGCAACCCCGTATACTGCACCTCAAGTTAAGTACACCCCTCGAGAGGGGATGCAAGTAGCGGAGGAGAAGCCAGTCACAGTCCACGCTCATCTCGAGTCAACACAACATCATTTACGCTTAGGACGCTATTTTTACATTGATCGTATACAAATATTTTAAATGTGCTATTTTTTTTACTTCAATACAGTTTTAGTTTAAGTGATTTGTTTTTGTGTATTATTACGTGAAATTCCAATAAGATTCAACCTACACCCCAACATAATTGGTCATTCGAGCGGATTACCCAGTGATTATTTTTGCTGTTCATTCCATGTAAGCTGAATTCATTTTCTACGGAATTTGCCGTCCCATTCACACAGTTTATCATCGGAAGACGCAGGTATATTCTCTTTTCAAAGGTTAGTGCACATTTCCTTTATTTACCTTTCTACTATCTTTTATGGTCGTTAAAAGGGTACATTTGTATTTGATGTAATTCAGTGGAAATATTTATTTTTAAAAGCAGGTATTTTAATCCTTTAACACATTTAGAGATTTCAATATTTTCATTTATACATTAATTAATACATAGTAGCGTCCTTAAATTTATTTCAATTTTTTCATTTTACATTTATAAATTATTACAAGTTGAAATATTATCTTTTTTAGTTTTTTATTCACTCGCAAAGCATTTTTACACACATTACATAATTGATTTTGATTGTTTTTTGCATATACATACATACATTTTTACTTTTGTGAATAAGTTATATTGTTACTATGGCTGACATCGCTACAGCAAAAACTAAACGCTCTTCAATCAAAGGTTCTGTAACCCGTTTTAGTACGTATTTTAAGTCTATCAAAAACAAACCTTTAGAACAAATTAACTTTAGGGATTTACAACTTAGACTTGATAGAATTGAGAAACTTTTTGATGATTTTGACAACGCTCAATCATTTATTGAGGCCTCTGATGAGGACTATACTGCCAACGCAGATACTATTCATGGTGTTGAAAGGTCATCTTTCGAAACGCCGTTTTTCCATATTACTAGCGCTGTGCGAGATTTTATTGACACCAATTTTTCAAAACCCTGTATTCAGGCTGCTCAAGCTTCAAATTCGACAATTTCGTCCGAAAATACTTCACAAAGATCTATTAATATTAGGTTACCCGCTATTAACTTGCCCTCCTTTGAGGGTGACTATGAAAATTGGTTGTTCTTTAGGGATACATTTAATTCCATCATTCATACAAACACAGAACTTTCCAATATTCAGAAATTCCACTATCTAAGATTATCTTTACAAGGTATTGCCGCAGAAACAATACGTAACCTGGACATTTCTGAGGCAACATATGAAACTGCGTGGGAGTTACTAAAAGACAGATTCGAAAACAAATCTCTTCTTGTCAATAATCACATTAAAAAATTATTTAACCTACCAAATGTTTCAAAAAATTCGCATCATGATCTACGGACTTTACTTGATGGTTTCCAAAGACATTTACGCTCTCTTGAGTCCTTAGACTTAGACACAACATCTTGGGATGCCCTTATTATATATTTAATTACCACGAAACTAGACAATGCCACACACAAAGAATGGGAACTGTCAATTAAAGACGATAAGAACACATTACCCACTTTGAGTAGCTTAACTGAATTTTTAAAAGGTAAATGTAGAGTCTTAGAATGTATTAATCATCAAGAAGAAAAATCTCGTCCTAAATTTTCATCTACAGGCAATCCCAAATCCAAGAATTTCTTGTCAACGAATAATTCTTCCAACTGTTCTTTATGCAAACAAAAACATCTAATTTACACTTGTCCTGATTTTCTCAAACTAGAAACGTCGTTAAGACATAATGAAGCAAAACGCTTGCGACTTTGCATAAATTGTCTGCGTAGTGGTCATTTCACTAAGGAATGCAAATCTTCCGGGTGTCGTAAATGTGGAAAAATACACCACACACTTTTACACTTTCAAAGTAACTCACCAAAGCTTACTGAAACCAGTAATCAAACCATCAGCAGTTTACCTTGCTCAAGTCCAGGTACATCAGAAGGGTCTAATGCACTGACAGCACGTAACATTTCGTTTGAGCACAACTCTACTACTTTGCTGTCAACTGTAAAAATAAACGTCTTTGACATCTCAGGTAACGAACACGAGGCTCGTGCACTTCTAGATAATGGCTCTGAAAGTAATTTCATTTCCCAGCGCCTATTAAATCTTCTAAGGTTGCCTACAACCAAAACACATTTTTCTATTTCTGGTATAAACCAAACAAATTCTATTGTAAGCTACAGAACATCGGTCAAATTTAAGTCCAAAACTTTAAACTTTTCTCAAGTAATTTCTTGCTTAGTGCTTCCTGAAATTGCAGGAAATTTACCTTCTGTCACATTCGATAAGAAAATACTCAATATCCCTTCCAATATTACTCTGGCCGATCCAGACTTTAATATTTCTTCTC
Organism: Diabrotica balteata; assembly: GCA_918026665.1. Taxonomy (NCBI): domain Eukaryota; kingdom Metazoa; phylum Arthropoda; class Insecta; order Coleoptera; family Chrysomelidae; genus Diabrotica; species Diabrotica balteata. The sequence goes on from OU898278.1 coordinate 33,152,452, forward strand.
CTATTGATCTTCTTATCGGTGCAGACATCTTCTGGAATTTAATTTGTATTGGTCAGATTAAATTTTCACCTGGACAACCGATTCTTCAAAAAACTAAACTTGGATGGATTATCTCAGGTCCATTATTTCCAAACAATACCCTTGCAGCCAGAACTACATGCCATTTGTCGACCATAAACAAGTTGAGCATAGAAGATCAACTTCAAAAATTTTGGGAAATTGAAGAATGCCCAAAAACAAAATTTTTGTCTAACGAAGAACTTTCTTGTGAAGATCACTTCTTAAAAACAACCTCTCTTAATTCTTCTGGTAGGTTTGTAGTATCACTTCCCTTGAAATCTTCCGTCGACAATCTAGGCGACTCTAAGACTACAGCAATAAAAAGGTTCTATTCTCTCGAAAGGAAACTTAATGCGAATTTTGAATTAAAAGTTGATTACACTCGATTTATCGATGACTATTTATCCTTACACCATATGTCCGTTTCACCCTTTGAAACCACAGGCTATGAGTTCTTTCTTCCTCATCATTGTGTCTATAAAGGCAATAAAATTCGTGTTGTTTTTGACGGTTCTGCCAATACAGATTCAGGTGTTTCCCTGAATGACATTCTTATGGTTGGACCTAATTTACAAGATGACCTTTTTACTATCATCTCACGTTTTCGTAAACATAATTTTGTAGTAACAGCTGATATAGAAAAGATGTATCGACAAATTCTGATAAAGGAGGAAGAACGCTCCTTACAAAAGATCATATGGCGGTCTAATCATACAAACTCTCTCGAAACTTATACTTTAAACACCGTTACTTACGGTACTGCTTCTGCTAGTTTTCTTGCCACTAGATGTCTTCAAGAAGTGGCACATATGTATGCAACCGATTTTTCCGACATATCTTCTATAATTTTACGGGACTTTTATGTTGACGATCTTCACACAGGTGGTTCTACAATAGAAGATATCAAACGCATTCAATCATTTACTTCCGAATTATTGTCTCGTCATGGTTTTCAATTGAGAAAATGGAAGTCAAACGCCCCTATTTTAAACTTTGACAATCAAAATAATGTTTCCTTGGAAATTGGAGCTGACGATACTATCAAAACATTGGGCTTATTGTGGAGTCCCAAATCTGACACTTCTCATTTCAATGTTCAACCTATAGAGCACAAGTGTAAAGTTACAAAGAGACTTATTCTTTCCACTATATCAAAAATATTTGATCCACTAGGTTTGCTTTCGGCTGTAACTATAACAGCTAAAATTATTCTACAAGATTTGTGGAAACTAAAAATTTCTTGGGATGAAGTCGTTCCCATGGATATCTTTACAAAATTCAATTCAATTCAAAAAGTCAATTCAACTACACGGTTTTTCAGATGCATCCACCACCGCATATGGTGCTTGCATTTATATTCGTTCATCTGAAAACTTTGAAAATTTTCATTGTCATCTACTTTGTTCCAAAACTAGAGTAGCTCCTTTAAAACACATTCTCACGGTACCGCGTCTAGAACTTTGTGGAGCTTACTTGCTAGCTGAGTTGATAGACAAGGTAAAACAACACATGCAATTAGATTTCGAAGAAATCACTTACTGGTGCGACTCCACTATTGTTCTAGGATGGATAAAGACTGCTCCGAGTTTGTTAAAGACGTTTGTGGCAAATAGAGTTTCTCAAATTCAAACTTTGACCGAATCTCACACATGGCGTTACGTGAATACACTTGAGAATCCCGCAGATCTTCTTCCAAGGGGAATTTCCCCTACGTCACTTGTCACTTCTGAAATGTGGTTTCATGGCCCATCATGGCTAGCTAAACCAGAAACTCATTGGCCTAATAGAACATTCGAACCTTCTGAACTCCCTGAGCTTCAACCAGTATCAGCCCTTATCTCAAGAGTTCAGATGAAATTGGATATCATCACTAAAATATCCTCATTTGTAAAACTACAACGCATTATTGCTTATGTATTACGCTTTATAAATAATTGTAAACTTTCTCCTACACGAAGGAGCTTTGACAACCTTTCTTGTGAGGAAATAGATAATGCTTTAAAATATATTATTCGACTAGTACAAAATGAAACATTTTATGACGATTTGACACACCTTAAAAGACATGGTAACGTTAACTCTAAAAGTAAACTACTTACCCTCAATCCATTTATCGATAAGGATAACATACTCCGCGTTGGCGGAAGACTACATAATTCTGATTTTTGTTACGATAAAAAACACCCCATTGTCCTTGATTCTAAACACCACTTTACTACTATTCTGGTACGAAATGAGCATCTTAATTTAAATCATTGCGGTCCTCAATTACTATTAGCTTCCATTCGTGAAAAATTTTGGCCCATTAATGGACGTCAAGTGGTTCGCAAAATCGTTCGCGATTGTATTATTTGTTGTAGGGTGGCTCCTAAATTAGAAACCTATCTTATGGGTAATTTACCCTCGTCACGTCTTGTTCCCTCTAGGCCATTCTACAACTGTGGACTTGATTATGCAGGACCTTTTTTGCTAAAGGATCGACACACCCGAAATTATAAAACTATTAAGGGTTACATAGCTCTATTTATCTGTTTAGTAACTAAGGCCATACATTTGGAAATCGTGAGCAGCTTGACAACTGAAAGTTTTTTAGCAACGCTAAAACGCTTTATTTCTCGACGCGGAAAATGCGCTTCGATCCTTTCGGACAATGGTAGTACCTTCGTTGGCGCAAAAAATGAGCTTGTCAAATTTTTTAATACCTATAGTTCAACTATTACTGACAATTTAACTACCGAAGGTATTAACTGGCAGTTTATACCGCCAAGATCACCTCACTTTGGAGGAGTTTGGGAGGCGGGAGTAAAATCTGTCAAATTTCACTTAAAGCGCGCCATTGGCAATACAATTCTCTCATATGAAGAATTTTCCACTGTTTTATGTCAAATTGAAGAGTGCCTAAACTCACGACCACTTTCACCAATGTCCAACGACCCTTCCGACTTACTTCCTCTTACTCCTGCACACTTTTTAATTAGATCCACATTGACCGCAATACCTGAACGGAACTTCTTAGATGTCAAGGAAAACAGCCTTAGCAGATTCCAAAGGCTTCAAAAAATGATTCAAGGTTATTGGACTAGGTGGTCCAAGGAATACATTTCGTCTCTCCAGCAGCGAGTTAAGTGGAAAAAACATTTCAACAGTCTTCTCAAAATTGGAAGTCTAGTGACGGTGAAGAAAGATGGAACTGAACGCTTAAGATGGTGCCTGGGTAGAGTCACTCAATTGCATGCGGGTAGTGACGGAATAGTTCGTGCAGTGACAATTAAAAATAACAGAGGTTGTTTCAAGCGACCAGTGACAAAGGTGTGCGTCCTACCCACAAATCAGTGACTTAGCGAAAGAAACTTTTAGCTCAGCTTTATTTCTTGTTGAACCCCTTCAGGCGTTCAAGGGAGGCGGCTTATGTTAAAACTTTAGACTTAGATATTGGAACTTTCGAGCAACCCCGTATACTGCACCTCAAGTTAAGTACACCCCTCGAGAGGGGATGCAAGTAGCGGAGGAGAAGCCAGTCACAGTCCACGCTCATCTCGAGTCAACACAACATCATTTACGCTTAGGACGCTATTTTTACATTGATCGTATACAAATATTTTAAATGTGCTATTTTTTTACTTCAATACAGTTTTAGTTTAAGTGATTTGTTTTTGTGTATTATTACGTGAAATTCCAATAAGATTCAACCTACACCCCAACAAACACTGAATGCTCGAACACCCGCTACAAGACCCGAATTTTCCAGACAACATCGTGTAGGCAGATTATATTTTACTAGGGAGCATCGCGATTGGAATGCGGAAGAGTAGAGAAATGTTATCTTCTTCTTCAAGTGCCGTCTTCGTTCCGAAGTTTGGCTATCATCAAAGCTATGCGTATTTTTGATGCTGCAGATCTAAACAGTTGGTAATTGGTGCAATTGTACCATTCTCTCAAGTTTTTCAACCATGAATGCCTTCTTCTTCCTATAGATCTCTTTCCCATTATCTTTCCCTGTATAATCAATTGCAGCAACTGGTATTTATCTCCCCTCATAACATGTCCCAAATATTGTAGTTTGCGCTTTTTAACAGTAAGTATCAGCTCTTTCTCTTTCCGCACTCTCCGCAAAACCTCCACATTTGTTACTTTCTCTGTCCAGGGTATTCTTAATATTCTACGATACATCCACAACTCAAATGCTTCTATCTTTTTGGTATCGATCTTTTTCAATGTCCATGTTTCCATCCCGTAGAGGAGAACTGACATAACGTAACATCTCCAAAGGCGAATTTTAAGTTTTAGACTTAGATCTCTTCCGCAGAATACCTTTTTCAATTTAGTAAATGTGGCTCTAGCTTTCTCTATTCTGGTTCTGATTTCTTCAGAGCAATCATTATTTTCGTTGATAACAGTTTTCTCTATTCTGGTTCTGATTTCTTCAGAGCAATCATTATTTTCGTTGATAACAGTTCCCAGGTAATTATATCTTCTTACACGTTCGATTCTTTGATCATGCACGGTTATGTCAGGGAAGTTTTGTGGTGATTTAGATATTAGCATTATTTTTGTTTTGCTTATGTTAAGTGATAATCCGTGTTCTTCACTGCATTCTACTATTTTGTTAATTAGTATTTGAAGATCTTCCCAAGTTCATGCGATTAGTACCGTGTCATCGGCATATCTCAAGTTGTTTATTCGGATGCCATTTATCTTAATACCTATATTTTGATCCGAAAGTGCTGTGTTTATAATGTCTTCGGAGAATAGATTGAATAAGGTCGGTGAGAGTATACAACCCTGTCTTAAGCCTTTCTTGATCTCGATTTCCTCCGTTGTCTCTTGCTCTATTCGGATATTTGCTTTCTGGTTATAGTAAATCTTAGAGATAATTCTAATGTCCCTTTTATCCAAGTTTTTTTCTACTAGCAGTTTCATTAAGTGATCGTGACGAACTTTATCAAACGCTTTGTTGTAATCAATAAAGCACATATATATATATATATATATATATATATATATATATATATATATATATATATATCTTGGTTTATATCTAGACATCTTTGGCATATGACGTTAAGTGCAAATAGTGCTTCTCTTGTTCCAAGCCCGTTCCGAAATCCGAATTGAGTATTACTAATATCTGCATCTAGTTTTCTGTTAATTCTTGAGTGGATTACTTTGATGAATACTTTTAATGTAAATGTATGCCCCATTAAGCTTATAGTGCGGTAGTCAGTGCACTGTTTTGCATTTGCCTTTTTTGGTAAGGTTACAAAAGTTGAAAGTAGCCATTCCTTTGGTATTTCTCCTCTTTTGTAGATGCAGTTAAAAAGGTCGAGTAGAATATTCACTGATTCGCCTTCCACAAGCTTAAGAAGTTCTGATGTGAGCCCGTCTGGACCCGGTGATTTACCATTTTTCATTATTTTTATAGCGTATAATAGTTCTTCTTTAGTTATTTCTGGTCCTTCGTCGCCTTGCAAGTTATCTATATTAGGTTCTTGTCTTTCATCGTCGAACAATTCTTCTACATAGTTCTTTCAGGTCCAGAAATGTTATATTTACCGATAAATCTAGATTTTATCTATGTTTCCCAGATGGTGGCGGAAGAATCTGGAGAAGAGATGGTGAACGATATGCCGAGTGCACTTTTAGCCCTAGAGTAAGTTTTCAAGGGGATTCAGATATGGTGTGGGCTGATTATTGTGGGCACATTATTGGAGAAAACTTCACACTGGTGCATGATAGTGCACGCCCTTATATCGCCCGCATTGTCAGAGACTATTGAAATAAAGTTAATATTACTCATATGACACTTCCAGCGTATAGACCCCATTTAAATCTCATCGAACGTGTTTGGAACAGGCTTGGTAGGAATATTTGAAGCCGGGTACCTGCCTCTTTTACCTTAGATCAACTCGAAGTGGATCGCTTCAACTCGAAGAGGAATGGCATGCAATTCCACAGAATGAAGTTTTAAGCTTAACTAACAGTATACCCAGAAGAATGAATGTCGTTGTATAGACTTCTGGAGGTTATACGAGGTATTGTAGTACTTAAATCGAGAAGTCGCGTTTTTTTATTATTTATATTTTGTTTCTGAAGGTTATTAAATAGGTACCTACCAATTTGTTTTATTTAACTTTTTTTTTATAAATTTGTTATTTTGTTTAGTTATCTTTAAATAAAATACTTTCGTACTCATTTTATATCTAAAATATACCTTAAAACCCTCTATCACAGCATGCCAATTGTCAATAAAAGTTACCATAAAAAATAGTGTGTTACGAAAATTTTATCCAAAATTCAACGTGATATATATATATATATATATATATATATATATATATATATATATATATATATATATATATATATATATTGGATTGACGGTCGTACTCCTTTTTCCGATATATATATATATATATATATATATATATATATATATATATATATATATATATAGGCTAGTAAAGTAAAATACTAACATAGAGGGCGTTCCATTAAAAACAAATATGATAATTTTGTATTTGAAAATAGTGATCACACTGTATATTGTATGGCTAGATGTCAAAGATATTAAATTATTTATTATTTAGAAATGTCACTAAACTAGAGACTTTGATATGTCATTTACATTTATATTACCTTGAAAACCTAATCTACTGCCCTTTAAATATTAATACTTTTCTCAATCAAAGTGTAAATATTTTAAATATTTAAACTATAGAAACTTTGATATGTCATTTACATTTATATTACCTTGAAAACCTAATCTACTGCCCTTTAAATATTAATACTTTTCTCAATAATAGTGTAAATATTTTAAATATTTAAACTAGAGAAACTTTGATATGTCATTTATATTTATATTACCTTGAAAACCTAATCTACTGCCCTTTAAATATTAATACTTTTCTCAATAAAGTGGAAATATTTGTCACGTCCACTGCTGTACATAGGCATCCCTTAAACTCTACCGTTCTTTGCGATGTTGTGCTCTTTGGAGCCAATTTTTGCCAAACCTGCTATCGTCAGCCCAACGTATACGTTGTGTTCCTCTACTACATTTGTCGTCTTTTGGCCTCCAATTTGTAATTTTGCTCGTCCACCGTGAGTTATGCATTCTCACTACATGGCCTGCCCAGTTCCATTTTAGTTCCGCTATGCGTTCCATAACATCAACAATACTCATCCTTCTTCACACATCTTCATTCTTTATTCAGTCCCGCAACGTCACTCCCAGCATAGACCGTTCAATTCGTCTCTGTGCCACTCTCAATTTCAAAGCCGTAGTTTTGGTTAGAGACATAGTTTCCGCTCCATAGGTCATGAACGGTAATACGCATTGGTCAAATACTTTTCGTTTGAGGCTAATTGATATGGGATATTCGAGAATATCGAAAACTCAAAGAAATAACGAGAATCTTCTAATAAACGAAACCAGCGTCGAACAAGTGGACAAATATACATATCTGGGAACAATGATTAATTCCACAAATGATTACATTTAGGAGATAAAAGTAAGAATAGAAAAGGCTAGAGCAAATTTCAACAAAATGAGAAGAGTGCTATGTATTATTTTTTCCACTCTATTTTATGGAATGAAATCTTGGACCTTGAATGTGACATGAATAAAAAAACTGGAATCATTCGAGCTGTGTGTGTATAGAAGAATTTTGAAAATATCGTGGACAGAACACGTCACAAACAAAGAGGTTCTGAGACGGATGAATAAAGAAGTGGAAATTTTAAATACAATTAAAACAAGAAAATTATAATATCTCGGACATTTACACGTTGAGAGAAATGCACCTTGCTTCAACTGATTATGCAGGGAAAGATCCAAGGAAAAAGAAGCATAGAGTGGTACGGATGTACATCAAATGAACTTTTCAGAGCAGCCGTCTCAAAAATCCGAATAGCTATGATGATGGCCGACCTCCGCCGCAGAGATGGCACTTGAAGAAGAAGATATGTTGGGAGTCTAAGTGTGTCTTGTAGTTTTCCAAAGGATGTCCACGCTAAAGTAATTCGTCTTAGGATTTCGCATGTTTGGTTATCCCTTCTGATTGTTATTTCATGAACCAAATACGTATATTTCTCCACCAGTTCTACCACTTTGTCTTGAATAGTTAAGTGGTTGTTTAGGACCATATTTGTAAAAACTTAGTTTAGGTCAAGTTCATTTTGAGGCCCACCTTCGAACATACAAAGTCCAGTTCATTTAACATATCTGTGGCTTTTCCTAAGTTATCTGTGATAAGGACAATATCTGCGAAACGGAGATGGTTACGCTTTTTGCCGTCTATTGTTACTCCTCTGTGGTCCCAATTGACCATCTAAAAGGGATACTGTCTATTTCGATCGTGTCGAACACTTTATGAGAATCTATGAAAGTGAGGACAATAAGTTTGTTGTATTCTATAGATTTTTCAATGAGTGCATTTACTGTATGGATGTGATTATTGGTACCATAATTTGATAGGAATTCTGCCTGCTTTTTCGGTTGGTAGAAATCTAATTTTTTCTACAATCTTGATGTCACTAACGTAGTGAAGAGCTTGTATATGTTGTTTGACAGGCAAATAGGTCTATAATTTTCTAGGTCCGTTCTATCTCCTTTTTTATACAAAAGGATGGATATAGCATTGTTCCATTCTTTGGGCACCTCTCTTTGCTGCAAACATGGATTAAAAAGTTTTCTTAATTTATTTAATAGCATATCTACTTCATTTAAGACAGCTTCTATTACAATTACATCCTCTCCTGGATTTTTCTTGTCACTTTTCTTAACGCTTGTCGAATCTCATCTACCTTTATTTTTGGCATTAGTTCGGAGGAACCTTGATTCATGATCTTCTTTGAAATAGGTGTTTGCATTCCTGTTTGATCTTCTCGTCTACTTCCATATAACTCCTCTTAAAACTCTGCGACGACCTGTATTAGGTCGTCTCTCTCTCTCTCTCTCTTGTCGTTTCCTCATTGCTGAGAATCGTGATTCCCTACAATGCGGGCTGTCAATTCTCTCCATCTCTTGCGATTTTGGGCTGCTCTCATGGACTCGGAAAACGGCTCTCCAGTGGCTTTCTGTACTTGATCTGACCATCGGATAGGTGAGCGTCCTCGGCCTCTACGTCCTTCTACGTTTCCGCATACAATTAGTCTTTCTAAGTTGTCATTGTCTCTTCTCGCAATGTGGCCAAAAAACTTTAAAACATTTGCAAGACACTGAGAGGAGAGTCTGGTCTGAATGTTTAGCTCTTCGAGAATCGACTGATTGCATCTGTGCTCCGTCCACGAGACGCGTAGCATTCGTCTCCAGCACCACATTTCGAATGCGTCAATCCTTTTCCTATCCTCTGATTTTATTGTCCATGTTTCGGCACCGTAACTAAAGATTGAAAAAACGAGTGTCCGTACCAGTCTCATTTTGAGTTTTTTGGACAAAGAGCGGTCCTTCCATATTTTTGACAGTCGACTCATCGCGTTCTTGGCCATTCCTATTCTTCTGCAAATTTCCGTATGGCAGGAGGCTGCATTGCTTAAGGAAGATCCTAGATACGGGAACTCGTCTACGTTCTCGAATTGATTTAGGCCGCCTGTTGTTTGGAGGATATTCGCGTGGTCCACAATCATGATTTTTGTTTTCTGATTATTAATCTTGAGCCCACACTTGTTGCTTTCGGTTTCTACTCTCTTTATCAGTCTCGACATCTCCTCTTCAGATGTTGCTATCAGTGTTGTATCGTCTGCGAATCTTAAGTTTGAGATCTTTTTCCCTGCAATGGAGATGCCGCCTCTCCATCCATCGAGTGCGTTCCTCATTATGTATTCTCCATATAAATTGAACAGGTCTGGTTTTCAATTCTTATTTTAACTGAGTTATCTTCGTATAAGTTTTTAATTAATATTGCCAAATGATCTGGAACTCCCATCTCATGAAGAACTGTCCAGAGAACTCCCACTTTACAGAATCAAATGCCTTTTGGTAGTCTAGAAAACAGATTATTATTGGAATTTTAAATTCGCGGGCCTTTTCTATGAGCTGCCGCATATTAAGGATTTGCTCTCTCGTACCCTTCCCTTTGACAAAGCCTGCTTGTTCTTGGGGAATTTGGTTGTCTAAGTACTGTTGCAAACGGCGTTTAATGATTCTTAGTAATATTTTGCTTGGATGGGAAGTCGTCTATACGTGACAATATTTCATTTTGCTGGTTTCTTATTTTATGAATTTCGCATTTTCCATTCGTTAACTTTCTACGTAGAACTTTTAGGCTATTTATTTTCCTGTATAGTACATTTGATATTATCGGATTTAAATTTCCTTAAATCTCTTCTGATTGCCTTCGAAACAGTTTTATTTATTTCTCTTAGAGTGTGGCTGTTTGTAGTCTTATTTTTAAAAATATGAAGTCCATATTTGTATATTTGAAATATGTTCAAAAATGCTTTAATATACAGGATGTGCCATTTAAAAAAACATAATTTTGGTTCATTTCGTTGCTACGACTGACTCTGAATAATTGAAAATAATTTTAAATTATAAACCTCTCTAATACTATATAATAATTTAATAGTTTATAATACTAACAGTGTTTATTGATTGATGAAGTCATAACATGCAACGATAAATATTTTTTACTGATACTATACTTTTCAAAATTAAATAACTAATCTAACACATAGCTTTATTAAAAAATAATAAAAAAAAACTAAAAACTTACCTAAAAACAAATATGACAAGCGTAAGGAGCAATCCAGCGGTACTAGTTGAGATGGTAGCAGCGCCAGCGTACCTAGCAGAGCCACAGGCAGGGGGGCAAACGGGGATGATTGTTTCTACATAACAAATAATGTTCTAGCTATAGCTACCTACTCACACATAGATGCAACATTCAAATAAAAATAAAATAAACAAAAACTAATAAATGGGTAGAAAAATTAAAAAGGTCTGCATAATTAGATGTTAAAAATTGTTTTGGTTTAACAGCTGTTTTACATATTATTTAGATTGATTATTATGGATAAATCTCTTCTTTGACCTCGGGTGTCTTTGAAAAAATTACGAACAAAGATAATAGTAATACCCACTGAAGAAAAATAAATTTACAGAACATTTTATATGCCAAGAGTAAAAAACTGTGTAATAGTGATTTGACGTTTTTGAAAATAAATGTGTTATATTTCATATCTGCCATGTACTGTTATGAGTATTTACTTACTGTTATGGAAATGCAGTTATAAAAATTTTGTATTGTGTATGTGTCACGAAACTGCGATTTCTGTGTAAATATTCTTTCTATAATAAGGATTTTTTTATTGTGTATAGCGGCTTTTTTATTATTTATTCGCTAGAATCGAACATGCATGATTGCTTCTTCGTTTTGTAAAATGTTTTGATCTATTAATATCGATTCATCACTATAACATTTCTTGGCATGTAGGTTGCCAACTAGTTTTCACTCTAGTCATTGATTGTAAACCACCCACTAGATAGCTCACCTCGTGGTAACCGAAGGACGTATCAACAACTAGATGGCGCTACTCGAAAACCGTATCAAGATTTCTCATTCTCTCTCTGACTTGCGAGGAGGTAGGAGTAGTATCAGGACCGAACATACTCTATAGGTGTATTATCTGTGACAAGTGTTGTGACAAGTTATAGTGGAATTTTATAAAAAAAAAAGGAGTCACATTTTAGATAAAATAGCCCCTGTAACGCATAAGTGTGTTTACGCGGGCTGTTTTGAAAGAAACGATGGAACAAATAATAATATATCTTTCTTTAAATTTCCACTTAAAGACGTAGAGCGCACAAAAATTTGACAAAAAAACTACGGGAATATTGATACTATATTGATGAATATCAGTGACCTGAAACAGGGGGTAATTTCCAGCATCATTTTGCAGTGGAACATATATACCAAAGAAAGTTATTAGGGAAAAATGCTGATCCTCTAAAATTTACTCAGCAACTGATTTAGGTGAGTACTCAACTTTCGAAATATATTTTTATGTTTGCCTAATGCGCTTTGTCAATTGTCAATGTCAATACTATTAAAATATATTTTATATAAAATCAGTTGATATTGAGTGATTTATATATTTTTTATACAATTTAATCAAAAGATTAATTATGAATGCGTTGTTAGTATCACTCCAGAAATAATGGAGATGCTTGTTTTGCTTTAATTAAAATTACACATACATTTCAATGATTACCTATTTTAGGTGATACCCCACCAGTATGCTCTAGATATGTTTATTGCGGTACGAAACGTAAAAGATCTATAAGTGGCCATTGTATGGTTAGGTCACCTCCATCGCCTAAGAGATCAAGTAGTATTCTCAGTGATATTTCCAGTATTGAAATTAATTTGCCCACAAAACTTGAAACTGCATTGACGGAGAAGGTAAAAAAATTGAAGTACCAAGTAAATGCTTTAAAAAAGAAGTGCTGTCAGAAGAACAGTCAGCGTTGTAGAAGAACAACAAAAAACAGAAATACGTGCACACTTTTGTTAATATGCAGTTTTCACACAAAACTCGTTCACAATGAAAAGGATTTAGCTCTGGCCATTTATTATAAGTCTCCTAGTTGTTACAAATTTGTAATTAGATCTCTTAACTTTATATTACCTTCAGTAAAAACAATTCAAACTTGGTTGCGTGTCATAAACTTAAGAACTGGTTTAAACACCTTAATTGACAAGTTGAAGAAAAAAGCAGAGACAATGGATGAGTGGGAAAAATTTGTGTGTTAATGTTTGAAGAAATTTCTTCGAAAAAAACAATTGGAATACAATAAATTAGATGAGATTATAGAAGGGTTTCAAGATTTAGGTGCTTTAGGAAGAACAAACAAACTTGTCAACAAAGGTCTGCTTTTCATGATGCGTGGCTTGCTACAAAACTGGAAGATTCCGATTTGTTATTTTGGTACAGGTGGTCCAATACATAGCGACAATTTAAAAAACATTGTAGTTGAAGTTGTTTCAAAATTACAAAATATTGGGTATATACCAAAAGTGTTATCGTGTGATCAAGCATCTAATAAGAGAGCTTTATTTAAGCTGTTAGGCGCATGGATCAGCCTGCAATAGAAATAGGAAATCAGAAGATTTTCACTGTGTTTGATACACCCCACTTATTAAAAAGTCTGAAAAAACAAAAAGTTGACGTTTTGAGCCGATTCTAAACAAATATCGTGGCAAATATTGAATACACATACAACATCGATAGAACCAATGTGAGAGCACGATGCATGGTGAAAATAACAGCCGTTCATATAAACCCTAATAATTTTCAAAACATGCGTGTAAAATTAGCAGCACAAATTTTTTCCAACTAAGTTGCCTCAGTAATATCAACAGCAATAGCTTTAGGGCAGTTACACACCAAAACGGCTCCTCATACTGCCGAATTTTTGAAAATTATAAATAATATTTTTGATGGTCTTAACAGCAAATATTGTAGTGATAGTAATCCAAACAGAAAGCCAATGTCAACTTTAAGCAAGTCAACTGAAAACTTAAAAGCAGGTTTAGAATATTTTTAAAAAATTAAAGTTTTTGAAAATCAGAAAAACAGAAATAATATTTACTGTCTACACGGCTTTCAGTGGACAATTTTGTCAGTTTATACAAATCTTAACTGTCTTAATAAAAGTTCTATGATAATTAAAAAAAAAATACTAATAAGAGCGAATGGGCCGTAAGAGGATTTTGTGTTAAATTCCATGGTAGGAAGGTCAATTATCATGACGCCAGCTTTGGGTTTTACGTACTTGGTATGAAATAATAAATATTGTAGTGTAACAAAAATGTAGAAGGCTGAGTATGCTACAATTTCTATCGACGAATAACATCTATTTGTGGTGGGCTGATTTTGGATAGGAAATTCTTCACGAGTATGTACTTACTAACTAGTGTTCATGCAAAATCGCTCTTGAGAGGTCATGAATACATTACAGAAGATCCAGGGGAATGTATTACCTTTTGCATGCCCATCATGAGCAAAAATGTAGGTTTTCGCCATAAAATGAGATCCACGTGACGAGAGTTGCAGCAAAATACCTGGACGAGATATAAAGAAAGGTTTGAAGCAATTATTGAAAAAAAAGTATGGCTAAAAACACCAGAAAAAAAGTATAAGAAATATTAATAATAATAACGTATGACATTTTTACCGGTAAGATCATTTCGCATTATTCCGGCGATAAATTCCATCTTTTAATCTGTTTTAGGTAACTAGTGTCGATGCACACTAGCCATACTTTTGATCCAACCGATCGACGGCTTGATGTGTCCTCCGAAGCACGATGCCGGTTCGTTATTTTTAGAAGAAAATAATATCGTATAAAACACAAAAATGAAAATTTCGAATCTAGTGATGTTAACTTTTTCCAAATATGTAACGTATCCATAGTAATGTATGTAAAATTAAAATTAACGCGTCACGATTAATGGAAAATCAAATTCTTATTTTCAAATCAAAGCGAACACAAGCGATTTTGAAGTGAATAAAGATCTATGTTCGTAAGTTTTTGCAAGACAAATGTAATTTGAGACAGTCTAGAATAACCATGCTCTTTTTAGTTGACATTATTCTTTTCCTGTATATATATTTTAATTACAATCATCAACAAAACATTCCACATACGTTATCACTTACAGTTCTACTACATTCACATAGTATTGTTGGCATTAAAAATGACATATCTTACCAAAGAGTTCAACTCTTCCATCAGCTGATCCCAGCTTATTAGCTGCCCTGCAGACATATTGTCCATATTGCCTCTTTTCTATTGTTATAACCCTTAGGGTTGTGTCTGTAAATTCATCAGCGACTGCAAAATGTGATATTTTATAATGCTGATTATTCGATAAAGTTATATCGTCTTTTTCCCATGTTATAGCTGGTGGTGGGTAGGCTTCCACGTGACACTCCAGGTCCATGTCAAACTGAAGGGCTTGACCCAAACGAGGTCTTGGAACGACCACAACCGGAGCAAACTCCACTTCAACGGCAATATTTCCTAAAAGACAAAAAAATGTTAAACATTGGATTCAAGTTTCATTTAAAATCAGGTTGGGTTTTCAAATGGTAAATTTTTTTAAGAAACTACTAAGTGAACTAAAAATACAAGGAATATGTCTCGAATCACCTGCACTTTTCTTAAAGATTGTTATGTGAAAACACATGTTTCGTAAATCATACATATACAGAAAATGCTTAAGAAAAAACTACCTGTAATATATTTGGATGGTTTTTCTAAATATTTTACATGTTTTACTTGTTCACTTTCGATGGTTTTTTTAATTTCATATATATGATCAATGAATAATGGTAATAAACTGTCATACTTTAACTGGAAAAAATCTACTCATGAGCTCAATGCCGCCGTACGTAAGCCTTGATTGTATTGGAGTGAAGCATAAACATAAACATACAAGCCATTATTGTTCTAAAGCTATTTTTTTGTGGCATTGTAAATTAATTACTATTTAACTGGGAATAAGCCACAATTAAAGATAAAAATACGTTTATTGACGTTTCAATTTCCACTTCGGAAATCGTTCTCAAAATACAAACAGTAAATTAAACAATTTTGTTTTTTTTTACATAGTGAAAAATTCTTCTAATAATTTAATTTTATCTGACTCATTTATATTGACAATTCAGACATACATTATGCATTTTAAAGTAGACGACTTTAAAATGATATTGCCAATATTGTTGAGTTGTGCTCCTCGGACGACTTTACTTATAAGATAGTTCATTCGATTACATGAAATCAACTTTAACTTGAGAATATCCGTCAGAAAAAATCATAACAGGTAATTCGTCTTTAAAAAGACAAATACATGACATGATGACAGTAAAATTCTCCTGTTAGTGATTCCATGGTAAATTATGAGGGAAAAACCAGGAAATAACCTCATAATACTATCCCGACATTGTAAGTATTTGTTCGTGAATTTAGTTTACATTCAAAAAACATCAAAATTCTGATTTTATATGTTACGTTATTTAAAAAACATAAATGATGTATCCTCTATATGTTACTGACTTACTAATACTGGTATTTTCTTATTAATAACTTCCTCTTTCAATATTGGTAACCAGATCCTACTACATTCTGCCGAGGAATTTGCGACACAATTGGCCTCATTTAGCATAATTAGAGCCGCTTCTTTGATTTTATTTTTTTTACCATCCGTTTCTTTTAGGAATAAAAGTAACATATAAAATCAGAATTTTGACGTTTGTTGAAGGTAAACTAAATTCACGAACAAATACTTACAATGTCGGGATAGTATTATGAGGTTTTTTTCCTGGTTTTTCCCTCATAATTTACTATGGAATCACTAACAGGAGAATTGTACTGTCATCATGTCATGTGTTTGTCTTTTTAAAGACGAATTACATGCTATGATTTTTTCTGACGGATATTCTCAAGTTAAAGTTGATTTCATGTAATCGAATGAACTATCTTATAAGTAAAGTCGTCCCAGGAGCGCAACTCAACAATATTGGCAATATCATTTTAAAGTCGTCTACTTTAAAATGCATAATGTATGTCTGAATTGTCAATATAAATGAGTCAGATAAAATTAAATTATTAGAAGAATTTTTCACTATGTAACAAAAAACAAAATTTGTTTAATTTACTGTTTCTATTTTGAGAACGATTTCCTAAGTGGAAATTGAAACGTCAATAAACGTATTTTTATCTTTAATTGTGACCACAACAGTTGTGGTAGTTACTACTCCGGTAGCTGGGTACCTTCTGTATTCATAGAAGGCTGGAAAACATATTCTGGAGTAAAAATCGAAACGTCAAACATTTGTTAATTAAAAATGTGATTTTCATTGCAACCAATAATATTTGAAGGATGTCAAACAACTTTTATCAAATTCCATAAAAAAACGTAACGAAAGATAGCTGGACTAATGCCGTAGACCACGTAAAAGATGAAGAAAGATAGTGGACTGTTGATAATAACATTGAAGAACTTTATCAATATATAATCATTCAAATCGGGCCAGACAACGAATCTGGCATAGAAGAAGAGGAAGAGATGGAAATTCATAATTTATAAGTAAATCAGTAAGTTTTTAATTTAGACATATTGCTTATATGTTAGATATCAATAACATGTATCCACTTTAATATTAATTTAATGTAATATATAAATATATCCCTTTTTGATTCTCCTTTTTGTATACCTGTTAGATATATAATCAATGGGCATGTATTGTTATTTCTTTGAAAAATAATATTTCAAACTACATTTTAACACAAGAGGAAATTATTTTCAGTGACTTCAGTTTGACCACTTTACCTGCTGTTTTGACCTCTCTCTTTAAAAATGGTCTCTGTAGTGGTTAATCGAATCAATAAGAATGTGAATGGTAAAGATATTGCTGTGCAGGCTTTCTTGATGTATCTCAAGCCTTTGACAAGCCAATTTACGACGGATTGCTAGTCAAACTGAAGAAACTACTATCAAACTGCTCCATTCACACTCTCAGCTATTAAAATCATAGCTGACAGCTGGGCGCTCCAAAATAAAGCATGGGAATGAGACCACAGACTTACATCCAATAAACTCAGATGTTCCTCAAGGCAATGTACTTCTCCAATCCTCTACCTCTTCTAAACTGTTTCAAATTTCCGGATTTGTTGTACTAATTAAAGAAGAAACCCGGCGCTTAGCGATGGATTAAAATGTACGACTTTATCCATGAGCCTAGCTCCGACCTGATTCGTACCACTGGCCATATTGATAATAATACCGTCCATGTAACGAGAAAAAGTAATTTACCCGGTTTATTTATTTCTATTCGACTTGAAAATAACCAAAACTTTTTTTATTGCAAATGTTTTTTCGAATATTAGCTTCTTCTTCTTTCTTCTTGTATGCAGGCTTTAAAGCCTGTTTCTTCTTCAAGATTAGCCTCCCAAATTGTTTAAATTATCGCACTATTTTTTTTTGGTCTGCCAATACTTCTTCGTTCATTAAGTGACTTATCTCGTGCTATTTGTACTATATTATCCTCTGCCATTCTACTAATGTGTTCGTTCCACTTCTGTTTCCGTTTTGTCACCAATCCATTTATGTCTTCTATATTGCATGTTCTTCTTATGTTTTCGCCTCTCCCTATTCAACAGACTTTTCCCTGATATTCGTCGGAGTATTTTCATCTCTGTTGTTTCTAGAAGTCGTCTCGTTTTAGATGTGTCAGGTCTTGTCTCCGCCGTTACTATAGGTCTAATAGCTTCTTTATAGATTCTTGTTTTTGTGTCTTATCTTGAGGGTTTGTTCTTTCAAATTGTGTCATTAAGATATCCCGCCGCTTTACTTGCTTTTAAGCTTTGTTGTCGTACTTCTTGTTCAACATCTCCGTAACTAGTTATATCTATTCCCAGAAATCTAAACCTTGCTTCCTGCTTTATTATTTTCCCATCAATTTCGATTTTACATAGTAGTGGGCATTTAGATGTTGTCTTACATTTGGTTTTTCCTACTAATATTATTATATTATATTTCTTGGCTGTTATATTGAAGATGTATGTTAATCTTTGGAGCTCGTCTTCTGTCTCGGCGATTAATGCGGCGTCATCTGCATAACATAATATTTGGATTTCTTTGTTCCCCATTCTGTAACCACAATCTTTTTGTACTGCTTGTATTATTTCGTCCATAAATTATATTAAAGAGAAGTGGGTTTAACGAGTCATCCTATCTGACTCAGCTTTGTACTGGTGTACATTGTGTTAGTTTTCCATTTATCTTTGCCTGTATTTGATTACGAAAGTAGATGTTTTCGATGGCTCGAAAGCCTTTGTCAGGTCTATAAAACATAGATATGCTGGTTTATTGTACTCGATGGCCTTTTCTGTGATTTATCTTAGTACAAATACGGCATCTACACATTATCTTCGGGATCTGAATCCTTGTTGTTCATCTGATAAAGTTGTTAGTTTATTGATTTTGTTGGTTATGACTTTTGGTATCATTATGCTGTTTCTCCATGCGTCTGGTATCTTGCAGTGCAATATTATAGTCCTTCTAGAAAGTATCCGGAATTTTATATTTTTCCTAATTTTAATACATTTTCTTTTTGTTACATTTTAAGACAAAAGTGATGCATCAAGTAGGTTGTGCCGATAGTAGGTTATGAACAAAATCGTATGACAACACCATCTGTCAAATATTGTTGTTTGTAAACAGACTTAAGATTTGTGAAATAATGTCGCAAGTAGAAAAATGAAAAGTGGTGGAATATTTGTATAGAAAGGTTGTCCGAAACGTAAAAAAATTAGTGCAATTGACTGAACTCGGAAAACTGCACTGGATGAGACAATAAAGAGGATAAAAAATGGCATAGACGTGAGACATGGACCAGTTTCGTGTAGACCGCGTAAGATTCGCGGAAACAATTTAAATGCCTTAGTGGCTTTAGGACGACAAAATCCGCGCCTAGGGTTTCGAAAATTAGCGAAGAGATTTGGAAATCAACGAAGAATAAAAGTATGCCCAGAAACTGTCCGCATGTCACTAAAAACGCAAGGCTACATATCAAGGAATACAAAAAAAATCCCTACAATGACACCTCTGCAAAGGCAACGAAGAATAGATTTTTGTATTCGTTTTCGAGAAGATAATTTTAATGTCTTTATATCTGATGAAAGTTGTTTCCAGCTTGGTGCAAATCATCTAAAAGTCCTATCAAGCGAAAATGTCACCGTTCAAATTTCCAAATTTCCCACTAAAATAATGGTTTGGGGAGCCATATCTCAGCGTGGTGCTACACCTCTCTGTATAGTTAATGGTACTGTTGATAGTGCGAAATATTTTGACATCCTAAATGGTTTTCTTCTAGAAACAAATCATGTTTTATATCCAGAGGGGTAAGCTGGGATGTTCAGCAAGATAATGAAAGACGCCATACTTCTGCTTATACTCACGCTTGAATGCAAGAACACTAATTGGCAACAATTCCGTGGCCAGCTGCATCTCCAGATCTTAGCCTCATTGAAAACATATGGGGACTGATGAAGATTGATGTGGAACGAGTAGCGCCGCGAGATAAAGAAGATTTAATTGGGTCAGTTTTACAGGCCAAGAACACCATTATCGAAAATTATGGCCTTGACCTAGTTTCGGGTGTACCTGGACGTTTAGTTAAGTGTTTAGATTTAAATGGAGGTTGTATAAGTAAATGAGATGAATTATTTGTTGAAATTTAATATTTCAAGTGATAGAAATAAATACCGTAAAATTATAATTCAGCTTTCTTTTTTCCGGATACTTTCTAGACGGACTATAGTTTTTGTATAAATTTTGTTATCTATAGGGTTATACTTTCTCCTCCGTGTTTTAGAAGCTAGATGGTTATTCCGTCTGGTCCTGGTCACTTTTTATTTTTGAGAGAATTTCTGGCTATCTCTACTTCCTGAAAACTGATTTCTATTTCGTTCCTTAATTCAGGTACGTTATGTGTTGATTATTATTTTCCTTTCTTTTAAACAGTTCCGTCAGGTACTAATATTAGCAAAATCCTTAAAGTTTAACGGTTTTAATGTCATTTGGAATTCCTGGTATTTTTTAATAAACATTATTTTGTATTTTCTGTAACTCTATATCTTCTATCCACTATTTAGTTGTTGCATAAATTCGAAATACTTGTATCATAATATTTGCTCCAGAATAAGTACTTGTTATTAATAAGTCACTATTGCTTAATTTCTGACTGTCTTTGCAGAATACTAAATAAAAATCAAACAGTTTGGAAATACCCATCGTATAACAATTATCTTGAATAACAACTTTCTGTATATTTTTACATATTTATGTGCGGTTTTTAATTGAACATGAAAAAAAAGCTTTGATTGGAAATATTGTTATTTAAAAAAAATCTTCTAATAAACCAGTTCGTGAGAATATAGTGTGTACATAGACCAACAGAAATCCCAATGATAAAAAAACATCTAAATTAATTAAATTAACTAAAACAAATTGCTACAAAAAATAATTCCAGGAAATATAGTAGAAATTTCACAGTAAAATTTCCACCCCCTGGTGAATATTCATATACAAATTGATAAAATTAACTTTAAAAGAGTGCATACTTACAAGAAAATTTAGAAACTAATGGAAAAGAGACATGAGACAAAAATTTGACTTCCGCCAAGAACACAACAAAAGAAATATGTAGAATATTTGTTCGTCAATTTCAAATATAGCGAATTACACATAAAGAAGCAACGTACTAAAGAAACCTAAACATTAATCTATAGTGACAAACACAACATTGTAGTGGAATTGGAACCTAAAGAAATATAAACAGTATTCATTAGATATACTGCGCGGAATGAGTTAGGGATATTGCCAATATAATGGTAATGGTACTTCATTCTGCATCAATTATTTATATCTAAACAATTAAAAACTATGATTGTTTTTAAAAAACATGAAAATTGGCGAGCTCATAAAGAGAATCAGACCAAAAAAACATTCAGAGTATTGACAAAGCACCTGTACACCCATTTGAAAATGACCTTTGTTCTCTAAAATGGGATAAAAAAATATAATTGTTAAAAAACTACTTGACCGATTGTGCCCATCTTTCGCAAATGTAGTAACTACATAAAACTCACATTACGAAATATGCTTTAAATGTTTTCATTGTTTATTTTAATAACTATAAACAATTGAAAAACATGCTTAATTTTGAGTTAAATTTGCAATAACCTTTTTGTTTATAAACATTTTTTAATTTAAAAAATCTCATTTTAAAGAGAATTTTCAAGAAAGTTGTCTCGTGAACGTTTTTGTCGACAATGCTTAATTTTTTCACAATATGGAAATGAATGAAAAAGTCCATTTCTTCATCAATAATTATTTTTTTCGCAAAGTTGCTAAAAAAATTTGTTACTGTAATTGTGAGGTAAGATTTATTCGGCAAAACAATTTAAAGCTTTATGTTAGAAGTAAAGGAGCTATACCATTTCTGCCTCATTTCTCGTGTAAATTCCAAAAAACGCTAAGGTACATTCTGCTCATTTTTTGAGGGTTTTATGGTGGAGGTAGAATAAGATCGTCGGATCGTGACGTATGATACATCAATGGAAAGGAAAGGGGGTAGCGAATTACATAAGAGATATCATAGGAAACTATGGATGAAAATATATTAACTATAAGACACATTTTGATTTGCCTCTACCTGAAGGTCTCTGGCTGAGAACAAAATAAACAACTGATCTAATCCCAACGTGCGACATGTAAAATGAAAGCGGAGGATATAAAGAATATATTAAGATAGAAATAACAAACAAGGCGACTACCAAAAGGGCACTACACAGTATCTTCATTATTAATTAACGTATAGTTACATACTATAAGTTGTATCGAGATATCATAGGACACTATGGATGATAATATATTAAATAAAAGACAAATTTTGGTTTATTGATTTAAAGAGGCCCACTGGCTGAGTACAAAATAAACATCTGATCAAATCCTAACATGCGACATAGCAAATTAAAGAGGAGGATATAATAATTATATTAAGATAGAAAAAAACATACAAACTATACAACTAGCCGAATCCTAGCATATGACACATAATGAAAGAGCAGTATAGGAAGAAAAAGCTGTAAATAATTAATTCATTAAGCTGAAACCAGAAAAAGTTTCTCTATGGTCAATCAATTTCAAGCAAAAACGCAATGATAATCAGAATACGTCAAACGAACATCAAACAGTGCAAAATTCTTTAAACAACGACACCAGTTACGCACTTTGATCGCAGATACATGAGGCATATTAAGAAAGCTGGATTGACATATCAAACAGCAGTTTTCAGTATTTATATAAAAAAAAATTACTTACTTTTCGTTCCCCTTCCCACTCCATTCTCAGCTACACAGTAGTAAGTGCCTCGGTCTTCTTTTCTAATTGACTTTATCTTCAGAATATTTCCTCTGTATATCGATCCACCCGTTGGCAAGATGGCGTTGTTTTCTCTTCGCCAAGATATCCTTGGTGGTGGATATCCTCCAGCGTAGCATTCCATCTCAACAGCTGTAAAATAAATAATGGTTTCAGATAAGGGATACAATATTAGAGTGTGAAAAAATAGAATAAAAAGAAAACAATATAAATTAACGTGATGAACGACGTTACAATTTTATTATCTGAGTATTATGATTCTAATTCATTATAGATTTCCTAATTTTCTTACAAGTAGTTTATTTGTATTTTTCTCTTATTCAATTCAACTACTTCCTCATTTTTCATTTAAAGTACGTGACTGAGCTATTTAACATTGGTTGGGAGAATTATTAACTAAAGTAACCTTTAGTTAAGTTGAGAATTAAGTTAGAAAGTTAGTTACAATCAGTTAATTAGAGAATTAGTAACTAAAGTCACTAAAGTAACCACAACTTTCACATAAACCGAAAGGTGAAATTTTGAACAAGTAAGTTCTCCACATTAAAATTCTTTATTTTCATAATTACTCCTAAAAGGTAAATAACCTTCACATTTGAGGTAAGTTATTATATCTTACAAAAATTCACTTCACTGCATACATTCACATACAGATTGAACGAAATAAATTCGGAATATACGAAATATTATGTATTTCGGCTCAATTTTGCTGTAGGTGGTTGGCCAACAAAAGGTTGTCAAATAATTATATTATAAAAATCCAATACTTCAGCGGGCTGCTGGATTCTGAAATCATAAAAATTGAAAGCTACACATAAATCTACGATTTTATTATGCTGTCAAACCACTTATCGCTTCCTTAGACAAGCCCTTCTTTGAGCGGTGTTGCCAACCTCATTCCTTTAGATGTTTCTCAAATAAGGTGTTATCCATAAAATATTTACAAGAAAAAAAGAAAATAACTACAAACCATTATTTTTATTTTTGTTATTAGTCTGTTAGTAGATTGGTAAATACAATGAAAAATATAGGCAAATATCCGATTTATTTAAAGATACGAAGAAGATATAACTCTCAAAAACATCCGCAAATCGGATTATTACACGGCGATTGGCAACATTGTTACGCAAACAACATTGTTGCGAGACAGATAGTTGAACGATATTTTATACAATGTCTAAACCCAGGTATGGATTTATTTTTGTCCAAGTTTTATATTGGTCCACTATTTCAAATGCAGTTCAAACAGATATATATTAAATTGTATGATCCGTTTTAAATTCGTTCAATCTGCATGTTTTATTCTTGATGAATATTTTTCCCGTACAGTTTTTATCATTTTGTCTTTGAAAAATCTATTTGGAATCTAAATGGAAGTCAGAATAGATGGACAACTTACAGAACCTATGGAAATAGGCGCGGAATAAGACAAGGGGATTTATTGAGCCCCATTCTATTCAATTTGATTATGGATGAAGTCATCCAAACATTTAACAAAGGAAGAGGATACAGAATGGGAAATAAAGAGATCAAAATATTCTAGTTACGCAGACGACGCAATATTATAGCCCGAGATGAAGATAGTCTGCAAACACTGGTTCACAGATTTAACATAAGAGCAAAAGAATTTAATATGACAATCTTATCTCAGAAAATTAAAACAATAGTAGCCAGCAAATAGCCAACCAGATGTTGTCTAATCTTGGAACTTCTAACTAATGGAAATAAAATACTTAGGAATTACACTGTCTAGCTATGGATACCTGGACAAAGAAATGAGAGATCAAGTAAAAAAAGCAAATAGACTGGCAGGATGCGTTAATAACACCATATGGTGAAACAAGCACATTGAGACTGAGATGAAGTCAAGGATTTATAAAGTCAGTGTAAGACCAATAATGATTATATGCCTCAGAAACAAGACCCCACACAGCCACAACGCAAAGGCTATTGGAAACGGCAGAGATTAGAGTACTGGGAAGAATTACAGGAAAGACGCTGAGAGATCGAAAGAGATGGGAAGACATTAGAAGAAAATGTAACGTACAGTGTATAAATGAATGGACACAAAATAGAAAAAAAGAATGGAATAACCACATAACCAGAATGGAGGAGACCCGTGTCGTCAAAATAGCAAGAGATAAGTCACCAATTTTCAGAAGAACTATCGGACGACTGCGCAAAAGATGGAGTGACAACCTTCCATAGAGGTATTAATCCGCCAATGAACAAGTTGTTTATAAAGAGAAGGAAGAAGAAGAATTAGACCCATTTAACTTTTAACATTGAGTTCGATTGTATATCAATATTGGTACACTATTTGGCGTACAAAGTTAGTTAATTTCACATTTTGATAATCACTTTAGTTAAAACTCACTGTTGTTACATTTCTGACTTTGGATTTGTCAAATAGTAGTTATAATAAAATAAAGAATTTCATAAATTATATTTTCTTACCTTCTCCTTCGGAAACAACGACAGATCTGGTTGAGTTATCGGAAATAAAGGGAGGCCTTCTGACTTGCAGTTCTACTTCCGCTGTTACCCTGTTGCTGGGCGATATAAGAATCTGGCATTGATAGAACCCAGCGTCTGTTTCTTGTATGTCTTTGATTTGTAACAAGTAAGTCGAACTACTCTAAAAATAAAAAAATACTGGTGTAAAATTAAAGACTAGGCAAAGTAAATTAATATGTATAATGTTCAAGCATACAAAAATCAGTAATTTTGTAATTATCTTTTGAACTAACATTTAAAAACTACAAAATTGCTAAAAAACTAGGCGCATTTAATAGGATTCAGAGGGAAAAATGAAGGGTATTATTGACACTAAATTCATCATTATCAATGGTGCTCTAGCCATATACATATTTTCTAGTCCCTACCCATCATTGTTAACCGTTACAAGTTTGTTGCACCTATTTTTTTAGCAACTTCAGCTTCACCATACTTCCATATAAGTTTTTTCTACTTCTTCGTCTATTTTCCCCAGGCTGTGACATAAGGATTCGCCTAGAAGGTTTGTTCTACTGTGATCTTTCTAGATATCATGCCCGTTTTAATATTTCTATTTATAAGAGATACCACATTTTTATCACCAGATTTCTGTTTTTGTTTGTGGCATATCTTATAGTTGTGCCTCCTTAACCAGTTACCATTTCCACCGATCCCACCGAATACACCTTCCAGGATCCTTCGTTCAAATATGAGCAGAAGGTTTTTATCTACCTTGGAGGTGGTCCATTATTCTTCTTCGTGTGCCATGTCCTTTCAGAACGTTATTTACCATCATAGCTATTTTAATTTTATTCACTGCCACCCTAAATAGTACGCTTGTATCAATACTGTATCAATCTCGCAAGTTCTTCACCGATGAAATGTTTCTTCGTCCTAGAATGCGTTTGCTTGCTATTTTTCCTTTCATAATATTTTGTAGCAACCTATATTCACATTACATGTCCGAAGTACTCCAGCTTCCTCTTCTTGATGTGATGCTTTTTATAATCTCAGTAGTATTGCTGAGACGTCCTACTATAGTGGAGTTTCGAATCTTATTCACCCAAGAAAGTTTTAAAATTCTTTCATATCACCAAATTTCGAACGCCTTAAGGCAATTTAGATTACTTTTATTCACAGTCCAAGGCTGGACACCATAACGTAAGACTGAGAACACGTAGCAGCGAAGTAGGCGGATTCACTATGTCAATTTTAGGTCTTTGTTACATAATACCTTGGACATCCTTCTAAAATTGGCTCTGACCTGCTCAATTTTGGATCTAATTTCACCATGATATTTAAAATAAACAATTTGATCAACTTGCTCAAGTTGATCAATGCCTTTTGGAAATTGATAAAACAACAGTACATGTCTACAGATATATCACATCTTTGAGCAAGTACGTTAATCCCCAACAATGCCTCTCTCGTGTTAAACCTGTTACGAAAACAAACTGAGTGTCATCCAGGTATTCCTCGCATTTATTGTAGATACGACCATGTATTACCTTCAGAAAAATTTTCAATAAGTTGTTTAACAAACTGATGGTTCTATAATCAGCACAGGTTTTTGCTGTTTTCTTCTTAGATAGAGCTATAAACAGTGAATTAGACGAACCATTAGATAGTTGTCCGCTGGTATAAATGGTATTGAAAAACAAAGTTATAGTCTCTAAAATATTGGTATCATTTGTAAGCTTATATATTTCAGTTGGAATTTCATCAGGACCAGTCGCTCTGCCATCTTTTGATGATTGTATGGCTTTTATAACATCAGAGCGTGTTATTAGGGGTCCGTCGCAGTTATTAATATCGGGAGGTAACCTACTCCTATCGTATTCGAATAGGTTCGTGACGTAATTTTCCCATTCTTTAAGTTTGTCCTCTACTCCAAATAATACTTTACCATTTTCATCCTGTAGCAATGCAGTTTGTTTCTTACTGAAGATACCAGCCGCTTCTTTCAAGTTTTTATACATGTTAAGCCTGTCGTATCTTTTTTCAAGTTCTTCCATGTCATGACACTGTTTGGCTAGATGTTGACTCTTTTCTTCTCGTATTTTACGTCGAATTTCTTTTTGTATACTGTTATAGTGTTTCGTTGTTTTTCGCTAGTCGCCGTTTACTTGGGAATTCTTCGCATTTATGATAGATACGACCATGTGTTACCTTTAGAAAAAATTTGAATAAATGGCTTTACAAACTGACGGTCCATGTTTCCTGCTAATATATCAGCACTGATAGCAAGAGGCATTTCTATTAATACTTTTGTTTTCTGGTTTAAGTTTCTTCTTTTTATGATTTTACTTAGCCCGATATGGCACTTGTTTGCTAAAATTATCCTTCGTTTGATTGTTTCCAAATAGAGGTTATATCAGCGAGCCTAAGAGCATCAAAGAGTCTAAGTATGTGAATTTGTCCACCACTTCAAAGCTAGAGTTATTAACAGTGACTTGCAACCTACGTTTCTAGCACTATTGTTGTCATAGACAATGATACACATTTCTTTCTGCTTGCGTGTTGAACCTAAGTTTTTGACCTGCATAATTTTGAAAATTACTCATTAAAAAAAATTTGATCGCAAAATAATCTTTGAAAAAGTTAGGTTTGACATTAGTCTGGAAAATAAACTCACAAAAAATACCTTTTTTAACTGTTTTTTGTGGTTTTTAGTATTTTTTTAATAAAAGAGGAAAAATATGTACTTTTTCATATTTTGTTTAATAAAAAGTTAAGCCTACATTTTACAACTCAGGTATAGTAAAATTACCATTTGTAGTGATATTTTAAAGCGATTTATACAAAAAACTGCCATTATATGCTTCAGACCCAAAAATCTTTATTTTAAACAGATAAACAGATACCACCTAGACTAATATTCCAAAGATTAAACTTAAAGGTTATACATGGATTTTTCCAGTACAAATATATCACTAAATTTACATGAATTCGCCCAAAGATGAAACTGCAGTTAATTATTGTATATCTGATCAGCCACAAAAATACAAAACCAAAAACAAATGATGTAAGGACCTATCTTAACGCAAATAGGGACCAGACTACTACATATTGGTAGGTAAAGTTACTATTAACTATAAAAAGAATATTACACAAACTGTAATGTAACAAAGAGATAAATCTACATGATTCTTCTAAAAGCATGGGCGTCAGCATCGAGGTACAAGGGAGTGCAATTGCACCCACCTGTCCGGAAAGAAAGTAAATAGCTCTACATGTATATATGTATTTTATATTGGTTAATGGTATTTGTAGATGCTAATGTAGCACCTGAAAAGTAGATGCACCCCCTAAAAATAATCCTGTCCGTGATCATGTCTACAAGATAAGAGTAACTGCAAAGCTAAGAATTTTAGATAAAGTAGAAACAGCAGAAGAGATGTACCAGTTAGGGACAAGGGAGTCGTTTGGATATTTGGATAAAAGTAGAAAAGAAAATCACGAAAGAGAATCACGAATCGAAAGAAAAGCATATTGACTTAAAAAAGGTCCAGAAGAGAGAAAAACTTATGTATAACTTAACAGAGAAACCAAAATATCGTGTCACAAAAGAAAAATGAACTCTGGGAACGAGAGAATGTGAAAATGTAGGGAGATATCTAGGAGGCAATATAGTAACAACTAAAGCCTGGATATTTATTACAAAATGTACAAAAAGAAAAGTAGGAAACAGGAAATATAGACCTAATATAGAATAAGAAGTGGGAGATTAATGATAAGCAACTGATAGATAACAGGAAAGAATTTATGAGAGAAATTGACGAAGTTATACGGACGAAGGTTATATAACGGAGAAGAGATACAGTTAATAAATAAAAATAAATTAAGAACTGTATAAAAGATTGCAATTTTTTAATGCCACATATATCTATATTATAGCTTTATAATAATAGATTTAGAATAATAGCTTTATATTTAAAAAGAAAATATCTATAAGAACGTATGATAAGGAATGTTCGTTATATAAAACAAGCCTCGATTTATTCAATGACTCATTCGACGAATGATATGAGTAATGTCTGCGGTCATTAAGTAGCAGGTGAACAACATATTTTACAGTTGACTTTTTATTGTAGAGAATTAATTGTTACAATGTAGTTAGACAGGTCTTCGTATTCCTACGAGAAATTTAAAACTATTATGTGGAAGCCTAGTTTAGGTTATCTTTAGTTAAGAATTAATAGTTGTAATATTCATGTAGAGTAAATATTTATGAAAATTTCTCTTAAAAACGAACAAAAAAAAGTTATCTCTATTTTCTTTTCTACATATTATTACTTATTTTTTAAAGATCTCTGGCACTTAAGTTGGCAGCCAGGATATCTTTCTTATTCCTGAATCTTGTCTTTCGTACACTTTTGATTTGTGGACCGATTTGAAGCAGATTATATTGTTGTTCATATCGCATTATATGACGTATACATTTTTCTTGTTCAAATCATTTGATGGTTATGATTATTTTGCAATCTTCAATCTTCTTCAAGCATTTACTGAAACTTTTCATCGGTACCTCAATCTATCCAAAAGACCCTTAAAACTTGTCTATAGCACCACATCTCAAACGCTTCAAGATTTTTTTTATCGATGCCTTAATTAATGTCTACAATTTCACTCCATAGAGAACAATATAAACTCCTACTTTAATTGTATGTTGTGACTTTTTTTTTCATTTCGGTAAGTACTGGTCTCGTTTTCTTAATCTGTAGTTCAGTCAAATATTCTCTTTGGTCAATAGTTGGTGGTCTGTAATATTTTTGTTGGCTAACTAATATTTGTTTTGGTTTTATCATATTTATACCTACAACTATACTTATTTATATGTTAACGTCGAGGCCGAGTCTACTATTTTATTCTACTACTCTCCAGATCTTGTCTTGAGACTTTTTAGTCTTTCTATGGAAATGGCGGTATCATATGTAGGTCAATCGTTTTCCATTTATAAGTATTGCTTCATTAATATCTTAAGATTATATCAAATATATCAAATAAGTTCGATAGTTACCAGTCTATTGAACAACAAGGATTTTGCAAAGGTTATAGTACCAATACCTACAGAAAATACGGACACTTACAGAAAAGTATAAGGAATACAATGAATCTCTTCATTTGACATTTGTGGATTACAATACAGCCCAGTCAGAGATTTATCTCTAAAACAAGCTAAATTTTGCTCAAGCTAGTCAATTTCGGGACCTCAAAAAGTTGCAAAAAAAATTGCCATGTCTTCCCCCTAAAAGCACCCTTCTACTGAGGGAAAACGAAAAACATCGATTTAAGAAAATAAGAAATTCTCTTAGAAACAACGCTTGAATCGACCGGCGATAATGTCAGTTACGTGCTTGAAATCAATTTTTCAAATAAAATTTCAAATGATGAAAAGGTTGCCAATGTGAGTCCATAATACTGGTGTATAGGAGATAGTCAATTCTCACAATCTTAGGTAGTTTTTATTGTAATAAAATTGTAGGTTACCGGTTTAGAGGCTTACAATATCTGCCTCATCATCAGCCCACAGTAATAAAATCCAAAAACTAAAAACAACATGAAACAAACAATGAACAACAATACAAACAAAAATCAAAGTCAAAACTAAAGTAAATCAAAATTGCCATCAACTACAACCTTAATTGAGTAAGAAAATTGATATCACATGTATAAAATGTGAACTTTATAAGAAATGTAAATTTAATTTATAAGAGAATTGGCACAATATTAGGTATATCAAGACATCAGTGGCAATGGTTATAACCAGCTGATGGAAACTGTACAATAAACTGTCTATTCGTTGTAGGGTACATACCGTAAGCAACAATATAGAAGAACCTGGGAAAATCAGTTTAAAAATGGGTTTAAATAAAACTAAAACAGAAGTGATGACAAATCAAAATATTTCAATAGACTTAGATGAAAGTGACACCTCGAGAACACAGTCGTAGTAGTAAAACTCTACAAAAACCGTGACTAGACGAGGTCAAACCGAAGCAGGGAGAAATTTGCATCAAATAGCACAAAACAGAAAAGAGTGGAGAACTCACGGGAGACCTTTGTCCAGGAGTGAATGCAAATAGGCTGAAAAAAGAATGGTATGGTATGGTCTTTTTATTGGTATAACTCATGTTAACTGATCTCTTACCCTAACAGGTGCAATTTGTGAACAGGTGAATAGATGTTTAGTATATAGTAGTCATTGGTATTTACAGCAAGTGACTAATATTTGTTTATTTATTTGTGCTTTACTCTATCGAACTCATTGTAATCAAACGAAGATACATATACAATGCAGTTGATGTATCTCCATCGTTGGAAGACGACGTCTATTGCAAAAAGCGCCTTTCGGATACCTAGTGTATCGTTGGACCCAAATTGAGTATTCTTCACACCTTTTGTATAACTTTTTATGTATTATTTTTAAAAACGTCTTCAGAATATTGTTCATGAGATTTATTATTCCAAAATTTACACATACCTATAAATGTTTGCGTAAGATTTCTTGAATATTGCTATGGACGTAGATTTCAGTCATTGGTAGTATTTTCCCACTTTGGTATGTAATATTGAAGATATTCTTATTCTTCTTGGTATTTTTTTAGATTTTAGATTCTACCGACCGTTTTTGGTTTGTATAATACTGCTGATTCTTTAACGTTCTTGTAGAGGTTAATTAAATCGTGTTTACGTTCTAATCTGATTTCTACACATTGTTCTTCGTTCTTTCAACCGTCTGCTTCTAAATTTGACTGCTCTATTTTTATTTCTTTGTTAATTTGCTGATAATCTTTCTTAATATTTGATAAGCTGTCATGCCCATTGACGTCTCTTCTTTTAACTGGTAATTTTAATATACTGCCACACTTCACGTCGACTTATAAAATCGAATGAAACAGAATATAGACATCTACGGAGATAAAATTAACTAAAGAAAAATGGATAACACTGGAGTGATTCTCCCATCTTGGTCGCAATACTTAACTAAAAAACACAATGCCAGAAAATGCTCAGAATATCGATTAGTTTAAACAAAAAGTGTACCTTTAGACAAATTGTATTTATATGCCAATTGTATTGTATTTATTTAACTCAAATAAATTTCTGAACGTCGTAAATGCTAATACCTATATATATAACTGCCGATTATCTGTTTTCCTCGATAGATATCTACCCTTATACACAAAAGAATATGTTTCTAATGCACTAACCTCATCACTTAAATGCATAAAAACAAAAAAATAAAAAGTTCATGTGTGAAAAGGGCATCTCAACTTGCTCTAAGCGTTCATGACGCACTTATACGTCATCAACAATTGTTTGTACAACGGTTTACGAAATGGTTAGTAAGTACGTGCTCCGGCACGATAGGTGTAATAGTCTATAGTCCATCAACTTAAGCAATCGAAGACAAAACAGTAAGGTGAGACCTTTGTGAATCATTTAAGAATGTCATGACGGATAAATTTTTGTGATTGATTAATTCCTAACTGGGTTATGTTTATACGTATGGTTGAAACAAAATAAGCGGCTAACTAAAAAAATTCTCGGGCTTTAGGTAAGCATGACAAACACCAGTAATATGTTAATTCATCGACTATTAATTCAGTTATTAACAGCTATTTAATGTTGGTATGCTTCATAAAATCATTAAAACGTGATAGTATGCTTATCAGATAAAATAAAAGGGTCAAAGCAAAGCAATGGAAATGAATTGTTAGCGTACATGTTGGCAGCTCACTAGAAAATACTGGATAAGAAATTAAATAATAAAAGGGAAGAATTCCAGTGATTGGCTATACACCACAGTTTAAATTTGCTTTAAATTTTAAGTTTAAGCGTACAGTAAAGAAAAGAAAAAAGAAAAACAAAAACTTCTAGTGTACTTATTAGGCCATCATTAGTGACACATTTAGTTACATATTTTACATTCAATATTTTTATTATTGTGTTATAATAATAGGATCTTGTTTAATGATATATTCTAACTACTTATTTACTTTGAAACTATTTGAAGACCAAAGAGATAACACCTTTGAGCTAGAAAGAGAGGTAAATGATGGACCAACAATGTTACAGCAGGAACTACTCAAACTAATGGACAACGAATCGATAGCAATAATCGCAAAGATATTCAATAACATATACAACTCTGCAGAAATACCAAGAGAACGGCTGAAATCTGAGTTTGTTGCACTTCCAAAAAAACCAGGAGCCAAAAAAAGCAAAGATTACCCTACTATAAGCCTCATGGGTCATCTAAAATTTTTCCTAAAGATAATTCATAAGAGAATTCTACAAGCTGTGTGAAAGTCAAATTTCCCTCAATCAACCAGTTCGGGTTCACAAATGCTGTTGGTACTAGAGAGGCTTTGTTCTCAGTACAAGTCTTATTCCAGAGATGTAGAGACGTCAAATGCGACGTATGCGCATGTCTGGTTGATTACGAGAAAGCGTTTGATTGAGAACAGCACGCCAAGATGATGCAAATACTAAAAGAATCATGAATTAACAACCAAGATCTGAAAATTATTAGAAATCTTTACTGGAATCAGACAGCAAATCTCAGAGTTGTAGGTGAACACATTGACTATGTGAAAATCATGCGTGGTGTGAGAATCTGTACTCTGAAAGAATATTTATCGAATCTTTGCACGAAACTGAAAAAAGTATTCTACTAAATGGTTACAGGTTAAACAACATGCAGATGACACCATAGTATTTGTGGACAACTTAAAAGACCTACAAGTTCTTATGAACAAAATCACGTATTATAGTCAACAATATGGAATCAATATAAACTTTAAGAAGACAAAGCTTATGATAATTAGCAAGAAAAGGATAACAGAAGGTCAACTCTACGTCAACCAATCCCTTGTAGAAAGAATAACGCACTATAACTATCTCGGAATAGAATAAAAAATTAGAGACTTATCAACCAAGGGAACAGGCAGGATTCCGAAAAAGTGACGGAACAAATGACCATCTACAAAGTATAAAAACCCTAATAGAGAAAGCAGTGGAATACAATAAACCTCTAGTTCTAATATTTATCGATTTCACGGAGCAGAAACACTTACCTTAACAAAAGCAGCAGCTACCAAACTGAGAGTCACGTAGAGAAGAATAGAGCGGTCCATGTTAGGAATAACTCTCCGAGACAGAATAACAAACGAAGACATCAGGAGAAGAACCGGAGTGACTGACATCATCGAGAAGATAGCCAGACTAAAATGGAGATGGGCAGGACACATAGCCAGAATGACAGATGGGCGATGGACAAAGAGGTTATTGGAATGGAGGCCAAGAGAAGACAAGAGAAGCGTCGGTCAACCACCTACAAGATGGACTGACGATTTAAGAAGACTCAATAAAAACTGGATAAGATAGACGGGGTTGAAAACATGAGGAAGAGGCCTATGTTCAGCAGTGGACTCTTGAGGCTGGATGATAATGAACTATCTCGGCACCATAATAAATGAAGAATGGACCAACAACCAGGAGATTAGAGCACGCCTCGGAAAATCTAGATCCACCTTCAATCGGATGGGGGCCTTCTTCAAGAGTCACAACCTCTCTCTTGATACAAAAGTAAGAATGCTGCGATGCTACGTCTTCTCTGTCCTTTTTTATGGTGACGAATCGTGGACCTTAAATGAAGATATGTGCAAAAAACTGGAAGCATTTGAGATGTGGCTATATCGGAGCATACTTAAGATCCCGTGGACAGATCGAGTCACAAATGAGGAGGTCCTCAAAAGAATGAATAAGAACGAAAAGGTACTGACCACCATTAAATCTTGAAAGTTACAATTCTTCGGACATATTATGCGAAATGAATCCAGATATGCTCTCCTTCTAGCCATCTTGCAAGGAAAAATATTTGGTAAACGAGGTCCAGGAAGAAGAATATCTTGGTTAAAGAACCTCAGTATCTGGTTCAATACAACATCTGTGCAGCTTTTCCGCGCTACTGCAGATAAGATAAAGATTGCCATGACGATGGCCAACATTCGTAACGGATAGGCACATCAAGAAGAAGACTTATTTACTTTAAAAGTTTACAGTATATTATTTTTCTTTTATTCGGTAAATTCTCATTGTTAAACTGGCGAACACATGGTAATCAGTTTTTAAGTTCAAAGCAATTCACTTGTCTTTGTTATTTGTTAACTGCCTCACAAGCACAGAAAACGCTACAAAATATCAAATTTCTGTGAACCATTTAATTAAATTATCTTCTTTCAAAAGCGCATTACAATAGCTCTGATTTATGGGGGTGCACTTGCCTCACTAACCTACGGACCATCTAGAAGAAGGGTGATCTGAGGTTTCTACCTATCTTATACGGTAGACGTATGCGTCATTTGCATCGCGATGCGCAGATGCTACTCTTCTACTAGTTGTTAAAATTAGTACACCAAATTTAAAAAGTAAGTGTATTTTCTTTATACAGATAACATCCATGAGTTAAGTCAGGTATTGTCCTGATATTTAAATTCTTTGCTAATTTATTCACAATTAAAATATTGCATTTTTTT
Organism: Diabrotica balteata; assembly: GCA_918026665.1. Taxonomy (NCBI): domain Eukaryota; kingdom Metazoa; phylum Arthropoda; class Insecta; order Coleoptera; family Chrysomelidae; genus Diabrotica; species Diabrotica balteata. Next base: position 33,188,507 of record OU898278.1, read on the forward strand.
TTTTGTTACTATTATAGTCATTTAACCAGCGACTCCAGTAATTTTTACACAAAACAAAGTGAACACAGTGAACACAAGTAATTATTATTAGATTATTTGTCAATGTGAAGTTTTGACAGTTAAGTCGATATTAAAAGATTTAACTTTAAGGGAACGTACTGAAGTTTACTCGAAAGGAAGGCTATATGTGAGCCTTAGGGAAGATACCAGCCATGAGTTGGCTGGTACCAAATATAATACAAATGTGATTTAAATGTAAAAATGTACTTACAGTATCATATCGAAGCGAAAAACGGGAATCATGTAAAATTAAAGAACTTCCAGTAGAAATTGGTAAACTGTAGGACGTTTGACTTTTATCTACTTTCATCCATATCACAGAATAATCTTGAGTGTATTGTACTGAACACAGGAGCTCCACTGTCCCTCCTATATCCTTAATCTGTGTCTGCGTTATATACGATATCGTTGGAGATCTTTGAGCATAATCTGAAAAAATATATATATGATTAATTATAGGTATAATAAACTATTGTTTAAAATTAAAAAAAAATATCTTTATCTTAATTTCTTTATTTCCAGATTCGTTTTTACTATTTTTTCTTCAAAAGATAGTTGCGCCCTCTGTCTTTCTTTTCTCTCTCTTTCTGTCCCGTAGAATAAATGTTCGCCCTCTCTCTTTCTGTCCGGTAGACTAAACATTCTGTTCTATGTTGACAGAAAAGCTAATTCCATCATATAGGAATATCCTCTGTATTAACTTCATGTAGTTTCTTCCTATTTTCTGTCAATCACTTTTAATGGTGGGATTATTTTATGTTTTTAATTGAAATATATAAAAGATGGTAGGAATTATAATAAGCTTAATTTAATGGTTTGCAACATTCTCTTGGGGTGAGTACTTTCATTGTAATCTTTATTCTATAATTCTGACAGCATTACTATACATCATAACATTACTTCTTTCGAAAGCACATTTTTTCGATTATATGCATGTGGGGATCTGAACAGTAAGTAATAATAATTATATTTAATTTTATCCTTGCCATCTGCTATTTGTTTAATTGTAAAATGAGAATTAAAGTAAACCCCTTTTGATGTGTCTTTAATACAAGCTGTTGTTGTATTTTAGTTTATTGACCATATCCACGTATTTATTGACGATTTTATTCAAGATCATATTATAGACCATATTCCAAGAATAAATTAACCATATTGACGGTGTATTTGCCGTATTATGAAAATTTATTGACCATTGGAGGACCTAACCACTTAATTGGGAGGCTACACTCACATGCTCCGGAGAACCTAACATCTAATTGGGAGGCCACACAAGTAGCCCATTAAGGTCATCGATGCCATGAGTATCATCCTCACTAATACATTGTTAAGCATTGGTAGGGTTGATTGTTTTTTTATTATTTTTTTAATAAATATCTTCTTCTTCTTCTTCTTTTTTATAAGCAAAATGCTTGTTCAATGTCGATTAATGCCTCTATTGGAGGTTATCACTCCATCTTTTGCGTGGTCGCCCGATACTTCTACCTTTTGGTGATTTGTCCCTCGCTATTCTGACTAATCGGGTCTCTTCCATTCTGTTTATGTGTTCGTTCCATTCCTTTTTTCTGTTCAGTGTCCACTCATTTATTTCTGGTATATTGCATTTTCTTCTGATCTCTTCACTCCTCATTCGATCCCTCAGTGTGTTTCCTATAATTCTCCTTAGTAAACGCATCTCCGCTGTTTCTAGTAGTTGCTGAGTTTTGGAGGTATCCGGTCTGGTCTCTGAAGTGTATGTCATTATTGGTCTTATTGTTGCTTTGTAGATTCTTGATTTCACGTCGGTATTAATGTGGGGATTGCGCCATATCGTGTTATTAAGACAACCTGCTATTTTATTAACCTTTTGTACTTGATATTTCATTTCCTTATCCACATCTCCGTAGCTAGACAGTGTAATTCCTAGGTAATTTGTCTCCATTACTTGCTCAATGCTGATACCGTGGATTTCCAGTTTACATCTAATTGGTTCTTTACTGATTACAATTGTTTTAGTTTTCTGTGTAGAGATCACCATATTAAAGTCCTTTGCCCTTGTGTTGAATCTATGGGTTAGTCTTTGTAGATCGTCTTCATTGGATGCAATTAGGGCCGCATCATCTGTATAGCAGAGTATTCTGATTTCTTTGTTCCCCATTTTGTATCCTCTTCCTTTATTAATAGTATTGATGATTTCATCCATGATTAGATTGAATAGCGTTGGACTAAGCGAGTCTCCTTGTCTTATTCCATTGCCCATATCTATTGGATCTGTAAGCTGGTCATCTATTCTGACTTCCATATTGTTGTTCTGGTAAATGTTCTCTATTGTTTTTATAACATTTAGTGGAATTTCTCTATCGTAAAGAAGGTGAATTACATCTTTAAGCTTTACTTTATCGAACGCTTTCTTCAGGTCTATTAGACATATGAATGCTGGTCTGTTATACTCTAGTGCTTTCTCGGTAATCTGTTTTATGTAAAAAATTTCATGAAATTTAATAAATATGATTAGTTAAAATTTGTTTTATCTGCTATCAGCTAAGGGTTCAGTTTAATTCCTGCTTTAAGACAAGACGAACTCACACTTGAGATACTGAGCTAGGCGGAGCATAAACATGGTTGATTGAGGTATTATTTTTATAAAAGTATTTCATTTCTCTTTGGTAGTCTTATCCCTACAACAATTTCATAATATTTTCAATCAAATTTCTATTCATTAGAAGATTTTGTTAGTGTATCATTTTTAAGCTTTTTCCATAAATTAAGCTTTAGAAACAAATAGAGAAATGAAGAATGAAAAGAAGAAAATTAGAAAGAATGGAAAAAGAACATATCTAAATAAAAATAAAGAAAAAAAAACTTCCGAAAATACAGCATCGAATGTATGAGTAAATTAAGTAAAAACTTGATAAAAATCACAGATATAAAACCCGAAGGCTGGATCACATAAGCCACAAATCTTCAAAAGATGAGGATCGGAAACAGAACAGTTGATAATTACTGAACCAGAAATTGTGAAACTACATGTACTTAAAAACCTGATGAAAATGAGGGCAAATTTTCAAACAAATCTTTGAGCCCGTATATGTGTACTTATGGAAATGCAGATATAGTGGCAGGTAATGAAAATAATCTATAGGTATTATTAATTAATTGAGTGAGAGAGCATTACAAATCAACAATAGTGGTGGAAATCGAAGTAATAAAGCAATGCATGGGAGCTATTTTCCTAAATTTAGCAAAATCATAAAAGGTCAAGTGCAGTAAATATGGTAATTTTCCAATTAATACATGTTCTTGAACTCAATGTATGATTTAAATTGCACTTAATAGTCTGAAAATTACAACCAATTTTGTATAAACCAAAGATCAGAGTATTATCACCGTAGTGTAACATAAAAAAAATAAAATTGATAAGAATACTTCATCAGTGATTAATTTTTTCGCAAAATTGCTAAAAATATAGATTACTGTAATTGTAATATAAGATTTACATACATATACATTACAGGGTGAGTCATAACTATTGGGACATAGACTAAGGACAGGTTATTTGGACTAAAATATGGCTATTGGGCCAAATATGCCTTAATAAAATGTTGCTTAGAAAAAAGATACAGGGTGTTAAAGTTAATTTTTGTTTTTCGTTTTTTGCTAATAGTTTCTCTGTATATTTATAAATTGCTATTAAAATTGGCACAGAGGCATAATCTTAGACAAGAAATAGTATTTTATTTACAATTTCACTATCAAATACCAAACTAATAAACAAAGTTGCAACTAACGTAAGGTTTTGACGATAAATCAAAACTAAACACACTTAAGAACTCACAAAAACTCAAAATAAATGTTCTACATAGTCTCTCCGATTTCTAAGCCTTTTCTAATTCTTTTTATAAAGGATTTTCGGACGTTAAAAAAATATTATTCTGTCCCCTTATAAGATTAGCTGCCTTTTGAATGTATCTTCAAAGTTCGTCTCGTGTATTAATTTCATTGGCATAAACTAAGGACCTCATGTGTCCTCAAAAATAAAAATCTTGCGGGTTGTACTCAGGACTTCTTGGTGGCCATTGAAAATCACTGCCTCTGCCAATCCATCATTGAGGAAATACGTCATTAAGATGATTTCTAATAGCTACTGAAAAATGAGGTGGCGCTCCATCCTGCATAACCCACATTTTTCTTCTTACATCCAGTGACAGATCATCTAAAATATCACTAAGAGTGTTTTCCAAAAAGAATAAATAAAAATCTCCATTTAAATTCGAAGGAAGAACATATGGCTCTAGTAGTTGGTCGCCTATAATGCCACACCGAATATTCAATTTAAACTCATGCTGAAAATGTTTAGCTTTAATAGCATGCGGGTTTTCTTCTTCCCAATTATGACTATTTCGCCAATTAAAAACCCCTCGTCTGGTAAAAGTTGCTTCGTCGGTGAACATAATATTCTTAATTAAGTGTCTGTCATTGCGATGTTTATTAGGAATACGTTGGCAAAACTGTAACCGTCGTGGAAGATCTGTCGAAAGTAAATTTTAAACAGGAGTGAAGTGATAAGAATGGAGGTTCTCTTTTTTTAGAATTCTAACAATAGACGACTGACTAACTCCTATTGCTGCTAATAGATGTGAACTTATTTCAGGATTTTTATCTACTCGAACCAAAAGTTCATCTTCTTGATTAGGTGTGATTTGTTTCGGTCGACCACCCCGATTTTTAGTGTAAAATGACCCAGTTTCACCTAAACTACGATATATTCTTGGAAAAGTTTTGTGATTTGGTTGCCTTTTGTTTGCATATAACATTCCATACCTTCTGGCTCGCGAACGACCGCAAAAATTTTTTTGTGCGTATACGCAAATCATATCTCGCATTTCTTCATTAGTAAAATGATTGTGACGAGGTATTTCAATCAAAAAAAGTAATGATTACTTTAAAAAAAATGCAACATTACACTACACTGTCACATCAAAAATGATTTACTTTGAATAAATGACATTTACCAACAACAATTATCTGACAGTCCAAAGCATACTTTTCATAAATAAAATAATATTTGAAATCCTTTTTTAAAACTCTAAGCAGTTCGACTGCGTTTTTATCGAAAACGGTTGAAATTATCATGTTTAAACAAGAGTACCAATTTTATTTAAAAATGATGTTTTCGTCATATTTTCTTATAAAAATTACTAAAAAGTTTCATCAGAAAAAGTTTAGACTCAATTTGATCATTAGGAATAATCCACGTGGCGCCCTCTGTGACAAAACGTAAAATTGTAAATAAAATACTATTTCTTGTCTAAGACTATGCCTCTGTGCCAATTTTAATAGCAATTCATAAATATACAGGGAAACTATTAGCAAAAAACGAAAAACAAAAATTAACTTTAACAAGCTGTATCTTTTTTCTCAGCGACATTTTATTAAGGCATATTTAGCCCAATAGCCATATTTTGGTCCAAATAACCTGTCCTTAGTCTACGTCCCAATAGTTATGACTCACCCTATAGGTACTTATTATAAAAATGAAATGTGGTTTAACAAACGTCAACGTTTTACCAAAATAAAATAAAATAAAATAAAATTAATTAAAATTAAATAAAATTACTTAATTAAAATTAAATAAAGTTAAATAAGATTAAATAAAATAACTAGATTAAATAAGATAATTCCTAGCGCTACCTAGGAAAGAAACTTGAACTATCAACTGACGTTTAAACCTATGATCAATCATATTTGGTTCTTGAAACGATAGGGTTGATTTATTGCTAATTCATTCTACAAATTGATGATTCAAATATCCATTACTCGAAAATTTTACTACTTCATCACTAATTATTTTTTTCGAAAAATTGCTAAAAATATATTGAGGTGCTGTAATTGTGTTATACGATTTTTATTAAGAATATGTTTTGAATGTTTTGTAGTGGGGTTAGAATACGTAGTCGGATCGTGACGTATTATACATCATTGGAAAGAAGAGGGGTTAGCAAATATATTGAGACAGAAAAACACACATCTCGCTATTGCCAAAAAGGCGTTAGATCATATCTTCGTAGCTATTGGTCCGATAGGAGCGTGTGATGCGTAAAATAAAAGCGTAGAATTTATCCAATATAATAACATAAAAATCTAAGCCACTACCAAAAAAGCACTACACAGTATCTTCATTATTAATGAACGTATAGCAACATAGGAGATGTCATAGGGCACTAAGGATGAAAACAGAACAATTATAAGACAAAATTTGATTTATTGACTTAAAAAGGTTTCAGGCTAAGCAGAAAATAACAGCTGATCGAATCCTAACATGCGACATAACAAATAAAAGCGGAGGCTGTAAAAAATACAATTAAGATATAAAAAATGTACAAGGCGACTACCAAAAGGGCACTACACAGCGTCTTTTTTATTATTGTACATATAGCGGCATACGAGATATCACATGAAATTATGGATAATAGACACACCATATGGTAAATTTGCTTTATTGACCTTAAGGAAGCTTCAAGGTTCAAGGCTTCACGGTCTAAGATACCCCGTTATGCACGGACAAAAATTACTATGTATATCAAACATAAAGGTAAACAAGAATTACAAAAATTAATCTTAAACTCAACAGGTTTCCGGGTTGAACCGCGTCGATTATTACTGCTCCGAGCTTTCGACATCTTCTCTGATGTCTTCTTCAGGACCTTAGTAGTGTCTGAGAGCTCAGTCTTCTGTAGTAAATCTAATATTTTGACTACCTTGTAAACAATTTTGTCATAATAAATATCTTTTTAAATAAGAGAAATAGTCTTTTAATAAGGCTCAAAAACAAATTTGTCCCCTCGTCTTAGTTTGGTAAATATTAATTTTTTTTTTTTAAACCTTACATTTTTGGAAAAATCGAAATAAATCAATACATCCTGTATTTAGGTACAGGGAACCCTAATAAGAATATTGCTTATTTTTTAAGGATAATTGAAAATATCATCAAATATAGTATGTTCCATAAGAAAAAATATAAGTGATATAGGTACCTACCACAAATTTTTGGAAGCATCTTGTATAATTCACATTATTTTTAAATTGTATTTCTATGGATATAAAAACGTTTAATATTACGTCGTTTTCCGTACAGACACCAAAGCTTATGTATGGGACGGGCCACCCTTGTATATAAACAAAAAACTGTAAACATTGACCTGGTATAGAAAACTCAAATATTCAGCTGGTATTCAGTACAAATATGTAATAACTTTAATAGTAGAGAATTCATAAGGGTAGTACGGAAACATTAAAACTCTGATATTATGACGTCATACGTCAACCTGAACTACCTTTATCTAGTATCAACCTTGTTTTTAATTGTAAGCCGCTCTGTCAAAATAAAATGGGTAAAATCAAAAACCAGAAATTTGTTCGATTTGCTTCAAAAGTGATTTTCGGTAGTATTCGCGAAAATATTAATTAAACTATTGTTGTTTTTGTACGAAAAATAGGTGAAAAAGTATTATTCAGTGTAAGTGATATGTGCCAATCAATAGAAAGAGTTTACACCAATCAACAGGTTAATGGAACTTTATGAGTTATACCGGTTTCGATGGTTTTGTTTTCTGTACAAAAACAGTTTAATATATTATCTGTGAAGTGATTTTTTGTCGAAATAGTTGTAGTTATTATAAAAATTAAATACTTTTAAGCACGTTATTCAGTGGATAAATTAATAATGCAGATTCAACAGGTGAGTGAAATTGTTTTGGCTTTCGTTTGTTTTTGTTGTGTATATTAATATGAATATGTTTCTTGAAAAATGCATTTATTTTAAAGAAGATAACGACAGGTATTTGTCTTTTCTATCGCTCTGCATCTATTTTTATGTTGTTTTCTCTTGGATCATTGGTCTACATCAATATATATCAATATTATACTTACTCTTTAAATGATAAAAGTAATAATTGTAAAGTTATTTAATAAAAATTCATAAATGAACAACCAGCAGTGTTCTTTTTAGCTTAATTTAGCTCTTTTGGGGTTCTCAATGGTTCTCTTTCAACTTACTATTTTAACGTTTCACTTGATTACTTAACAAGCTGAATTTTGCTGAGAATGCCAGTTTTTGGACCCCAAAGAAGATGCAAATAAGTTTGCTACTCTTACTCCCGGCTTACCGGTAACACTTTGGCTACTGGTTATATATTTGAAGTTTTTTGTCAGAAACTAAAGCTATATTTTGGTGAAATTCACAACATTTAATACTAAACAGATGTAAAGACTAATATTTAGGTATTTAAAAACAAAATCATGTATAGTAAAGGCCGTGTCAAAAAATGGTACACACAGTTTGTGACAGAAATAAACACGTAATTATCTTCTTAGAAGCTGTGTGTATCATTTTTGGACATAATGTTCATTTTTTTTGCTTGATAGTAATGAGTGTCAAAAAAGCAGTCGGTACACAAGAACTTCACACAGCATGCTAGACAAGATGTTTTAACACATTTTGTTTCTTTTATGGCAAAGTTACGTCCATTTCTATCACTATTAATTTTATAACATCTTGTACAACGACCTCTCTGTTCCATTTCGGAAAGCTTGTGATTTCTTTCTTGGTTAACACGACGACCATCCAAATTTTCAATCTGAACATTTCTACTACAAAAAATTTCTGAGCGATTTCATTTCTAAATTTAGTAACACTTATTTTTTTGTTTGTTATAGCCTCGTATGCAGTCTATGCATTAATAATAGATGTATAAACAAAACTTCTATTGAGATTTTCCTATACCGTTTAATAAACCTACGCACTGCTGATTAATATGATGTTGATCCACAATTTCAGGTACAGACTCTGTAGTGAGAAACATGACATTTCTTTTGTCTTTCCATTTTTCAATTGTGAATTTACTGTTGCTTTGTCTCATGACTTATTCACCCCTTTTTAATTTAGCCCCACTTACTACTACTACTTTCAAATTATGCTTCCTGTTTTTTCTCAGTGTGCCTATTAAATGTGTATCTTTGTTCAGAAGTTCGTATGCTAAATTCACGCTAGTATAATAATTATCTGTGCACAGAACGCGGTCTGAATGTAAAAGTGGTTCCATAAGCTGTAGCACCACTTTTGTACCAACTGGCTTTTCATTAGGTGTTTGCTCTTTTCCTATATAAATTTTAAAATTGTATGTGTAACCTTTCACTCCACACAACTTAAATAATTTTACACCGTATTTGTGGCGCTTTCCAAATATAAATTGACGAAAGCTCAGTCGTCCTCGAAAAGGAATCATCGTCTCATCTATACACACATGTTGTCAAGAACATATGCTGATTGGAACTTCTTGATTAGCAAATTTTGCAAAGGAAGGAATTTTTTGAGCCTATCACCTGAGGCCATTTCGTTACTTGAGAAGTGTAAGTTCGACAAAAGGAGCTCCAACCTTATCCTGGACATGTGAACACATTTTTAAATTTCATTTTTGTACAGCCTATTGGTGCTAAAATAATCGTTCAAAGTGGGCTTACGATTCAACTCCGTCCAAATTAGAAGACCTAAGAAAATAACAAATTCGGATTGATTCTCTATTGTCCCAATAATGTTGTTTTTGTTAGTGTTTCATTTGTAATTCCTAATATTATTTTCTCTTCAGCATATCTGTTGGTTTCTTTGACAATCAGTGATAAGATTTCGTTGCCAATAAATAATTTAATCTGACCACATGCCTTTAGTGGGAGTCATGGATGTGGGACTGAAGACAATAAAGAAAAAGTCTAGACCTAACTACGACATGACAGCCCTGCAACATCCGGAAGTTAAAAAGCAAGTGGGGGAATATATTAACAACCAAGTTAAACAACTAAAAGAAGAAAATAACATCCAACGAGAAATCAATCAATTCGAAGAAATAATTAAGAAAACTAAACAAGATCTGCTAAAACCAAACAAAGAAACAAAGAAGAAATCTTGGATGACTCCAGAAATCCTTCATTTAATGGAACGCAGAAGGTTACTTAAAGGAAATAAAGATGAGTATAAAAAAATTCAGGCTTACATCAGAAGAAAAATAAGAGAAGCTAAAGAAAAAGAAATTGTAGAGAAATGTAAAGAAATAGAAAGACTACAAGCCAAGCATGACAATTTTAATGTACACAAAAAGGTAAAAAAAATAACGGGTACTTTTAAAAAGCGAACACAAATGAAACTCATAGACACCAATGGAAAATTAATCATTGACACCCAAGAGATGAAAGACAGATGGAGAATATATTTGGAGACACTTTTTCAAGACCAAAGAACGGATTATAGGAATCCATTTTCAGAGGGGATGACGGGCTCGGACATACTTAAATCCGAAGTAGAAGAAGCAATAAAACGGATGAAAAGCAGGAAAGCTGTAGGGCCTGATAATATCGAAGCTGAATTTTTAAAACTCTTGGAGGAAGAAGGAATAATTTGGATCACGGCTGTCTTCAATAAAATTTACAATACAGGAATCATCCCTGATAAATGGCTAGAATCAGAATTCATAGCGATACCTAAAAAACAGAGGGCTAAAAAGTGCGAAGAATATCGAACAATCAGCCTAATGAGCCACATGTTGAAACTGTTTCTTAGAGTCATCCATGGAAGAATTTATAAGAAGTGCGAGGAACAAATATCGGACAGACAGTTCGGCTTCATTAACGCAGTGGGTACCAGAGAGGCACTTTTTGGAGTACAGGTACTGATTCAAAGACGCAGGGACGTTAACTGCGACGTATACGCGTGCTTGATCGACTACGAAAAGGCATTTGACAGAGTTCAACATCAAAAGATGATAAACATTTTAAAAGAGGCAGACCTGGATGACAAAGACCTCAGAATAATTTCAGAACTCTACTGGAACCAGACCGCATACATGAAAATTAACGGAGAAGAAACAGATCACATAAAAATACTACGTGGAGTTAGACAGGGATGTATCCTATCGCCGTTGATATTTAATATGCACTCAGAGAAAATTTTTAACGAGGCTCTTTACGGAATAGACGAAGGCATCCTTCTAAACGGTGAAAGAGTAAACAATGTTAGATATGCCGACGACACCATGGTGATAGCAGATATTTTAGAGGGACTTCAGAGGCTAATGGACAGAATAAACGAGTACAGTCAACAGTACGGACTAAACATTAATACCCACAAAACGAAACAAATGATTATCAGCAAGGAGAATATAAATGGGGCTCATATATACATTAATGGGACGCAGATAGAGCGAGTAAAACAGTATTGTTACCTGGAAACTATTATTAACGAACAGTGGAGCAATTTACAGGAAATAAAGTGCCGCATAGGAAAGGCAAGAACGGTCTTTAACAAAATGAGCGCCATCTTCAAAAGTCACAACATATTCCTTGATACAAAAATGAGACATTTGAGATGCTATGTTTTCTCTGTGTTGTTGTACGGGGCGGAGGCATGGACGCTTACAGACGCCACTATTAAAAAACTTGAAGCATTTGAGATGTGGCTTTATAGAAGAATGCTGAGAATATCATGGACAGCAAGGATCACGAACAAGGACGTTCTAGGAAAAATGAAGAAGGAACCAGAGATTGTGTTTACGATCAAACGCATAAAATTGCAATATCTGGGACACGTTATGAGAAATCAGCACCGTTACTCTCTGCTACAGTCTATATTGCAAGGTAAAGTCAAAGGTAAGCGAGGACCCGGTAGAAGGAAAATATCATGGCTGCGGAATTTAAGAACACGGTTTAAGAAAAGCTCAACGGAGCTGTTTCGAGCCGCAGCGAGCAAGGTTATGATTGCCAATATGATTTCCAACATCCGAAACGGATAGAAACTAGAAGAAGAAGAAGAAATAATTTATAAAAATGAATCGGGTGATTTCCTTCCCTCTGTGCAAAAAAACTTTAAAGAGAATGCTGAATTTTCCGTGAAAGTAAATGTCTTCAAACTACCTACAAAATTGTAAACAAAACTCAAAACTATAAAAGTGTATTATATATAAGTGTACTTTATGTATTACCTGCACAATTATTCCAAATGACATTAGAATTACTATTAGTATTATTTAAAAATTATCAGGTTCAGAATCGTTGTTGAGAGAGTCTAGATCAGATTCGAATTCTAACTATTGCCCATCACTGTTAATTTCTAAATTAGAGGAAGAAAAACACGAATCTTGATAGTTTGGATAATCTATCGAATCGTCATCATCTTTATTAATAAAGTCATACTCCATTTCACCCAAATTATCCGCTATTACAAGGAGTTCAGCATCATTTAATTTTTTATTTGCCATTTTACTAATTTTAGAAACGTTAACACACAAGAGTAATGTTGTACAAACTAATACAGTGACTCACGCCTGCAAGTCAGTAATATGCCATCTGCTGATCAAACTGCTCCGCCAGAATTTAAAAAAATCAGTCATAGTAAGGCCATTTGTTGACTAAGTCTCAAACTGCTTCTCCAGAATTTAGCCGAAAACTGTAGGAGCCTAGGTGCGCATATAAAAGCATCAGAACTGTGTTCACCAAACGTACACACAGCTTGAAATATTACCACTTCATGTGACCAAATTTGGTACTCGCAGTTTCTGGTAAACATCAACTGTGTACCAGAAATGGTTAACGAAGTAGCTTAAGTGTTAAAACCCGCCTAAAAAAGTGTGTAGGGGGAAAATGGAAAAAATCGATTCACCAAGAATCTGTACGCCGTAGAAAAAAATGTTTCAAACAAGAAATGTAGCTCAGATAATTTTGAACAAAAATGTTTATTGGCATATTTTCTGTAGAATAAACCGTTCTTTCAGAAACAACACTTGAATAGACCAGCGATTTTGAATGTCTGAGTGAAACATTTGGAGATAGTTCGTAAAGCATTTGGAGATAGTTCGTAAAGCATTTTTATAGAATGGGTTGAAACGCTTGAACAAGAACAGTATCGATCCGAAAAGGATAGCTAACAGAATAGTTGAAGTATCGCGTGCCCCCTCTGACAAAATCCATACGACGTCTACAAAAAAGCTCTAAAAGAACTTAAGACAAACACTCCTCCTACTTCAGAGTTTTCAAGATGCTTCTCTCTGAACGAAAGAAACGATGGCCTCAGTCAAATTAAAAAAGGCAAAGCGGCAGGTTTCGATGGAATGTATCCTGAGTTCCTAATTCACTGTGGTCCAAAAACGCGACACTGGCTCAAAGACTTTTTTAGTGACATAATGAAGACATCTGTACTACCTCCAGAGTTCAAAAGAACCAAAGTTATTGCAATTTTAAAACCTGGAAAGGACGGTGAACTACCCGAAAACTATCGACCCATTGCCCTCCTCAGTTGCTGCTACAAACTACTAGAGCGACTTATATATAACAGGATATACCCCATCACCGACACTGTGATACCAGTCGAACAGGCCGGATTTAGAAGCGGGCGTAGCTGTAGTGATCAAGTACTGTCCTTAACGACATTTATTAAAGCTGGTTTCGAAAAACGGGAAAAACAGCCGTAACGTTTATAGATCTGACGGCTGCGTATGACACTGTGTGGAGAGAAGGCCTGATCTACAAGCTAATGAAGGTCATACCATGCCTGAAAACCTGCCAACTAATCAATAACCTCCTAACCAACAGACTGTTTCAAGTATATATAAACGATACAAAGAGCAATGTCAGAAAGCTAAATAATGGCCTCCCACAGGGTTCAGTGCTTGCTCCATTATTATTTAACATTTACACAGCCGATCTTCCAGAGACAAAATCAAAAAAATTTGCTTACGCAGATGACCTGGCTATCGCATTTCAAAATCAAGCCAAAGATGTTGGAGAAAGGGCGCTTACCGAAGACTTAAGGGTTCTCTGCGACTACTTTAAACAATGACGACTTCGCCCTAATACAAACAAAACTGAGACAAGCCTCTTCCATCTCACAAATCAGCTTTCGGATGACACCCTTAGCATCACCTTCAATGGCGAGACTTTGAAACATAATAACAACCCTAAATACCTGGGTGTAACGCTCGACACATCACTGACGTTCAAAACCCATCTTACGAATGTAGCTGCCAAAGTGAGAACCCGTAACAACATAATAACAAAGCTTGCTGGAACGACATGGGGTGCCACTGCGGATACACTTCGAACCTCCTCATATGGCTATGGTATGGCTAAATATGGTATGGCTAAATAGCGCTCATGTCAACAAGATTGATGTTCAACTAAATTACACTATGAGAGTAATATCTGGTACTATTGAATCAACTCCACTAAGATGGCTTCCAATTCTGAGCAATATAGCACCTCCAGATATTCGACGAACGGCAGCACTTGTCAGAGGATATCAGAAAATCATGGCAAATAATCGTCTGCCAATTCACCAGTAAGTATATTCCGCACGCCGCACGAGACCAACAAAGACTGAAGTCCAGACGACCCCCTGTCCAATCCGTTCAGGGAATGGGTGATAGCTACAATAAGCAAGAGCAGTGGACGAAAAGATGGATGCCAACAACAGAGCCAGACGTCATCAAAATAGCAAGTACGTCGATCGGCTTTACTGGATAAAACCTGCCACGCCCTATATGGACAAAATTAAATCGCATACGCACGGGTCATGGCAAATGTGCCGATTCTCTATACCGATGGGGTCATGCAGAAAGCCCACAATGTGATTGTGGATCCCCAAGACAGACCATCCAACACATCATGGCGGATTGCCCAATCCGCAGATACAGCGGAGACCTTCAAGATTTTGCAGAGTGTTCTCCTGGTGCAATTGAATGGCTGTGCAATTTGGACATTAATATTTAATATTTAACTTAGATTACAATTCCAATTTGAACATAATTATTATCTAAATACTACTTTTATCGTATTGTAACTATCCATACGCTAAATAAATAAATAAAATAGAATGGGTTAGGAGATAAACTAAATAAATCCTACTTCTATAGTGGGTAAAAGGATATGCGAAGAAAAAAACGAGACCAGCAACACGGAACAACATAGAAGTTATTAAAAAACATCATATTATCATGTTGAGATTTTAAATCTCCATAAAACAAAGATAACTCAAATTCATTCCTTTGATTATTTCAGAGAACAATAATGCATTGTTCTCAAGAATTGAACACTTGTAATTTCTGAAAATTATACGACACTTCGATCAAGAGGCAGACCACAGATGAGGTGGAAAGATGACATCAGAAAACAAGGAGGTCCCACATGGCAGAGAACAGCTCAAGATAGGGAAAGATGGAGAGAACTGGGGGAGACCTATATCCAACAATGGAAGGATAGAGAATAGGTTAAAAAAAAAACAAATATTGTGCGTAAATTCTAATGAAAGGAATACTCTAAGCACGATCGCATATATTGTATGTAAGTAAATAAGGATAAACACACTTCTTGGGTAGCAAATATCTATTTCTTTTTATTTCGAAAGTTCATCCTAAAATTTAAAGAAAAATCCGCTATTTTATCGATTTGAAGGACGGGCTTCACCGGCTTTTAGCTAAAATTGGTTCCACTATTTAGATAATCTTTGGCCTTAGAGTTTATTCCCCTTTGGTATTTCACTGTCTGCACGCTATCAGCACTATGTTAATAGATTGCCCTACATTTGGATAACGATGACATACATTTGACCGGAAAATAAAAATTAGGGACCGTGTTGTTGTTTAGGGCATTAGCCTGCAGCATTTCCATGAGGAATTCAAGTATTTTTTGATGGAGTAAACAGGAAGCATAGTTTTACACATGAGTAGCTCCAATTTTTGTTTGTAATAATTATTTTTTTAATAAATGAATTAGGGAAAATGTACATTATTAAGTATATTCAGTAGAATAATAATTACTAACGAATTAATAATAAATGAGTCAATAGGAAAGGAAATTATGTTGAATCACATTAGTGTAGAATAAAAATCAAGTTAATTAAAAATGAATATGAAACTATCTTCTTCTTCGCGTGCCATATCAGAACTATCCGACGTTGGCGATCACCATTACGAAGGCTTCTCGATCTTCTGCAATATGGAATAATTGTCCTGCATTTGGTATCTGAGTCCATTCACGAATGTTTTTTAACCAAGAAACTTCTTCCTACACCTCTACGGCACTCTATTTTGCCTATAAGGATCAGTTGTAATATTTTATATCGACTTCCCTTTACTATATGTCCTAGATAAGGCATTTTTCGATGTTTAACAGTCTTTAGCAGTTCTCTGTCTTTGTTGACGCTTCTTAGTACTTCTTCATTAGTTTATCTTGCTGTCCAAGGTATCTTCAGCATTCGTCTATGAACCCACATTTCCAATGCTTCAATTTTGTTCATGATCGATACTTTTAGTGTCCACACTTCTGCACTATACAAAAGCACAGACCAAACATAACACTTAATCATTCTTTGCCTTAGTTCTAAACTGAGATGGTTATTGCAAAGGAATGACTTCATTTTCATAAAAGTAGTTAAGTCAACCGTGAACTTTCTCAACTTGGACTCCGTTCAATTGAAGCTTTGCATCGGGATGTGGGTCACGACTAAACACTAAAAATTTGGTTTTGTTTGAGTTTATTTTAGTGCCCATTTCCTCTCCTACCTCGTGAATACGATTAAGTAAGCAGAATTTGAATACCTTCAATATTATCTGATAGAATTACTGTATTTAATGCATATCTAATCACATTAAGTAGTTCCCCGTTGATTTTTATTCCATACGGTTGTCGCTCAAGTGCGTTTTCAAATAGCTGGTCCGAGTAAACATTGAACAATGTTGGCGACAAAATGCAAGCTTGTCTGACTCCTCGCTGTATGGGGATTTCATCGGTGTAGTTATCTCCAATTTTTACGATAGCAGTTTGATTCCAGTACAAATTTTTAATGACACGAATATCCTTGTCATCTGTTCCGATATTTTTCAGTATTTGCATTAATTTTACATGCTGTACTTTATCGAATGCCTTTTCGAAGTCCACGAAACATGCAAATACATCTTTTCTTTGGTCACGGCATTTTTGTAATAGGATGTTTAGCGCAAAAAGTGCCTCCCTGGTTCCCATAGCATTTCTAATACCAAATTGGGTATCTTCAAGATCTTCTTCACATTTGCGTCTAATTCTGTTGTGAAGTATTCTGAGGAAAATTTTAAGAGTGTGGCTCATTAGGCTAATTAGGTATTTTAGGTATTGCGATAAAGATGGATTTGAGCTAATCTACGGGAATCACTCTGGTGTTATATATTGAATTAAAAAGTCTTACTACTACTTTTATGTTATCATTCTCTATTAGTTTCAGCTGGTGTATCATCTGGACCACAAGCTTTTCTAATTTTAGCATTATTTATAGCATGTTCTACTTCGCATTTCATAATTTCTGGGCCGAAACTATACTACTCGTCAATTGAAGTGAAAGATTAGGATACATGGTTTCTAAAACTAGTTTCTTGTGGCATTTTTAAGTTAAATATTGCATTTTTATGGGAATAAAACGCCAATTGATTGTAATGAAAATTACTTTCTACATTTTTTTACCTTTCGATTTCCAATCCGAAAATGGGTTTCAAAAAATATTTTAAATCAGAAATTTGTCAAACAAATGTCTTCTTCGTCTTTTTCTTTAGAAGCAATTCTGCTTGTTCATTGACGGATTGATACCTCTATGGAAGCTTGTCACACCATATTTTGCGAGGTCACCCGATACTTCTACCGATTGCTATTTTGACCACAAGAGTCTCACTCATTTTGCTTGTGTGGTTATTCCATTCTTTTTTGTGTTTAGTGCCCATTCTTTAATACATTATCTTTTAGCGTATTTCTCTCAGCTGGATCACAGAAAGCGGTCCAGCATAATTTGATCTTTTTTTGACCATAATGAAGTATAATCATATAGTGCACATGATTGCACTTTTAGTCTATATTATTTCTCTAAGCTTTTGTAATTTCCTACTTTCTTGTGTTTAGAGACTTCACGTTCCAAGTATCGATTCGAAGTATATTTCCCGCTTTCCATAAATTCGTTGTTCTCTTTCTGACATAGACAAAAAAAAAGTTAGTCTTCGTAAGTGGGTATATTTATTTAAAAAACCCTTAACAGGGCTAGGTTAAAATGCCTGAGCCACCAAAATACATGGGTAAAAACCCTTTAAATTACATACAGTTATAAAAGATTATACATCTTGTTGTTAAAAAACTGTGATGTTCAGTATTCAATTAAATATGACTTCAGGTAACATACATTGTTGAATTGAGTTCCAGAGAGTTCCATTGTTGAACAGTTTCCAGCTGTTCTCCGTGCGTAGAGGTTTACTCCCCGGCTCTGGAACTCAATTCAACAATGTATGTTACCTGAAATCATATTTAATTTAATACCAAACATCACAGTTTTTTAACAACAAGATATATAATCTTTTACAACTATATGTAATTTAAAGGGTTTTTACCCATCTATTTTGGTGGCTCAGGCATTTTAACCTAGCAATTTTAAAATTTAAACCTGATGATGGACTGTTTAGTCCGAAAACGTTTGTTTTTTTGATGTAGCCCTTTTAAGGGTTTTTTAAATAAATATACCCACTTACGAAGATTAACCTCTTTTTTGTGATACGTATTACGTGGTATACAGCCAGCTACAGGAATTGTTTTCCTTGTGGATTTTCTTATAACCCTGTTTCTATGAGCTGTATGGGTTTAAAGTCTACCAGTAGGGTGCTAACTCTGGCTATAGACCCTATTCTCCTTTATCCATGTTTGGGATCGGCAACAGTTCTATCGAGTTCTATCAATTTACCTGACAAACTGCAGGCAGGGCTCAAAAAATGTAAAACAGAAATATTTCAGGAGTTCAAAACAAATATAAAATATAATTTTTTATTAAAATCAATTGTGGTTTATTCCCATATAAATAAAATACATAAATTGAGTGAAATACGTATATGAAATGATTTCCTAATTTTGCCAAAATCATGTTTTTATTTACGATCAATTCTTATAGATTTTGGACATAAAATTGTTTTAAAATTGCCCAAAGTCTACATAAGTCTAAATTAAAAAGAGATACATTATGTCTGTAAAGTTAGCATTTCATTTTATAAGGCCGAATTCAGACGAACACTATTATTTATTGCTAATTTATTACGAAAAGAAAAAAATTATTGCTTCAGTCGTTTCCGAGAAACAGTGGGTATGCTAACTTTAAGGTAAAGCTAGCATAGCCATCAGTGGCGGCTCGTGGCTTGAGAGACAAGGTCGGCAAGGTATTTTTTGTCTCCTTAGATAGGTATACCGTCTAATAAAGAATTCAATCATCATAGGAGATTTTTTGTTTTCCTGTTTTTTTTGGTTTTTTTTTTCTATAAATTTAGAACCTAAACATGTTTATAAATTAACTCTAGTCTACGTTGTTTGGAAGTAGCTAAATGGGTAATAACGTCATCGTAAAATTTATTAGAGTTTTGGAGAGATTTTAAAAGTTTTTTTTCTATTGACATTTGAGACAAGCTTGACATTCTTTCTTGTTTCATGGTATTTCGACAATAAGTTTTGATTCTTTTGAGGCAAGAGAAATCTCGTTCATTTGAGGCAGACGTTGGTGGTAATGAGAGAATTAATGACAATAATTTATTAATTTCGGTAACAGTTTGTTGTAATGAATTGCAGTATATAAAATTATACATATCTTGTAACTTATCCCATCTTCCGAAAATATTTGGATCAGCATATAAAACTTTTAATTCATTTTCTAATTTTATTTTATTAAAGAATGATGGATAATTTTTTATTAACCCGTCTAATAAATATCTTGGAAATTCTTTGGCGTAACTTTTAAATTTTGAGTCGTCAAAGAGGTCAAAAATTTGCAAATCTTCAAAATTCGAAAAACGAGTATCTATTTGCATAATAATAGTATCCAAAATTTCAAAATATAGGTACCTACTCGTTTTTTGAGATCTGTTTCTGTGTCATGCCTTTGTCTTTTTTGGGGGGGGTTCGGAAATATCAAGCGAGTCCAAAACGTCACTGCGTATATACTGGAAATTACTATCATTACGAAAATTAATTAGTTAACTGATTTTGAACAACATTGAATATCAAATCGGTTTGGGTAAACACTTTCTTAAAAATATTTAAAAGTATGTTAAAAGAGTAATCATTTAATAAAATTTTCAAACCGCTTGCTTCACGGATCGATATATCATCACTTTCAAAATCGTCACATTCAATAATAAAATCAAAAACTTCCAAAAGCTGTTCACGAAAATCTGCTACAATGAAAACTAACCGAGATTTAAAATTCCATCGCGTCTGACAAACTGTTGGCATTTTTTTCGAAACAAACCGTTCTAAAACATTAGTCCGTTTAGGCGAGCTTGAGAAAAATGAAGCAAATCCGCTTAAACTGGCAAAAAAAAAGACGACATTCTTTAATTTTTTTACATGTATCTTGCAAAACTAAATTCATTCTATGCGCATGACAATGAGTAAATAAAGCTTGCGGTGCAATAGTTTTAACTTTTGCCTGGAGACCATTTAATTCACCAGACATCACGGCAGAGCCGTCATAAGTTTGCCCTACCAATTTATTTTTGATATCAAAAAATTTTAATTTGTCCTTTAAAACACCAAAAATATGCTCTGCCTTATGGCTTTTACTCACGTCTGTAAAACCTAAAAACCTCTCATAGATATTACCACGTAACGCGTATCGAACAACAATTGATAATTGTGAATGACATGATATGTCGGTAGTTTCATCTACTTCTAGTGAAAAGCAAATGGTTTCCTGAATCTCAGATTCAATACCGTTACTCAAAATGTAACTAATTGATTCTATTAATTCATTCTGGATTGTTTTAGATACACCGCTAAATGTCTTCGAATCAGAAAGTAAATTAGAAAATTTCAAATCGTATTTCTTAAACATTTTTATTAGTTCTCTATAATTACCTTGATTTAACGAATGCTCCGATTCATAGTGTCCTCTAAAAGATAATTCCCGACAATTTAAAAAAATTACAATATCAATTAAACGACGTAAAACTGCGTGATTATTTTTTAGAATTTCGTTATGTTTAATAGCATTTTCACGTTGGGCATTATCTAATGAAACATAGATATTTTGTTTTCCAAATAAATCTAATTTAATCTGGCTGTAAGTATCATCTTTCGAAATATCATGTTTATGTAAAGCCCTAAATAATTCCTTTAAATTATCGTAACCAGATTCACACCACGGATTTTGATGTTTGCCCCTATTTGTCGAAAATAAAATGCAAGGCCAACAGAAAAGTTTGTTTTTTATCTCTCTCGGTAAGCCGTGAGTACTTGCTGTACCAATTATCTGAAAATGATCTATTACTTCCCTTACCCGCACTAATATTTATAAGCCGGGACATTTTAGGCAAAGGACGCCCCTTATTTTTAATAACAATTTGTTCTTCGTATGGAATAGATGAAAACCCATTATGCAAAATATAATTTACAATATCAAACTTATCAATACAGTTTCTCCCATGGCTTGCATTTTGTAGGTTAATTTACCTGAATTTGTTTACACTTTAATTTAAAAAAAAACTTCTAATATGTCAAAAAAAACCTTTAACCTTTAACTATTTACGGCAGACGTAACGTATCACAGTATTACTTTAGAAAATAAAAATAAATCACAAAAAGAAAGACTAGTTCGTGCACTGAATATCACTTCACAGGAACGTAGATTCCTGGTGGACTTCACTTTACTACATATATGAAATAACATTTCGTCCCACGCTCGCAATGTACAGTTCGCGACCAATCACCAATCCAAATGAAACATCGACAAATTTAAATTCGCCGTACTTGGTAATTAAGTTCATATGGAAAGAAATGTATATTTGGTTGCTAATCAACCAATATTCCGTTGATTTTTACAAGTAAAGTCAAGGTTGGGATCGGCTAGCCGAAAAAACAAAACGCGCCTTTTTAAGAATTCATAGGCGGATCAATGTCTCCGAGATCGAAGAATCTATTTGAAAAGTGTCTACGCAGGGATCACTTAACGCTCAGATTGGACGAATTCTTTTAAAAACCATGAATAAAATTTAGTCTGGTAGAATTCTTTTAAAAACTATGAATAAAATTTAGTCTTTATTATCTCACAGATATTTTTTTAGTTCACACAATTATTTATTGAAATACTGATTAAATTAAATATTAAAAAAGTCTATATCTATAAAGATATGGGTCGGCACTGCCGACCCTGCCGACCCTGACCGGCCGCCACTGATAGCCATTGCTATATCTAGGCAACGAAGATTGGTACAGGGCTCGTGGCAGCATATTTGCAAAAATGATATCGTTCAAGTTTTAGGTACGCCAAGAAACAATATTTACTGTAACCGTTTCTGAAAAATAATTGCTATGCTAACTTTACGGTAAAGGTAGCATAGCCCTATCTCTATCTCGGTATTGAAAAGAGTTACAGGTTTTTGAAAAAGCGTGAAATATACTATAATCTATGTTAGTTATTATCTAAGTGGTCACATGTGGTGACTACCCACTATCGGCACTCTGTTGGTTCCGGGTTAACTAGTTTGAAATGGCTACTGGGCATGTGTTTGTGAGCAACCAGGCAATAGATGCGAATTTGGCGCCTGGAAGAAAATCATATTTTCAGTTAAGAAAAGCAATGGGAATGGCAACCTGGAAACTAGGCAAACTGCATATACTACAACGAGAAGTCGAAAGAGAGGATATAGAAATATGTGGACTTTCGGGACTCATTGGAAAGGACAAGGACACTTCCGAATGGCAGATCATGGTGTATACATATCGGGAGCAAATAACACAGGAAGAAATTGTGTTGCAATTATGGTGACTAAAAAAGATTCACAATAAGTTTATGGTTACCAACCGATAAATGATAGACTTATTTCATATAAAGAACGGGCGATTTTAACGCTAAGGTAGGAGAAACGAGAAATTAATAACATCCAAAATGTAGGAAACTATGGGTTAAGTATTATAAAGAGCCGAGGTGAACGTTTAATAGATTTTACAACCGAAAACAGTTTGGCTATTGTAAACACAATGTTCAAACATCATGCCCATCGTTTTTCGACTTGGAACAGTCCAAATGGAGAATACAAGAACCAAATCGACTACATATTGATTAGAAACAGATGGAAGACATGTTTTACAAACGTAAAAACTAGACAAAGAGCTGAATGTGGATCCGATCATAAATTGTTATGGGCTGGCTTCAAGGTGAAGCTAAAAAGAACAATGCCGCACCAAAATCAAAACGGGCTGGATATTTCAAATCCGAATACATTTAGAGATGCATTAAAGGAAACTAGTATGTTGAACACACAAGATAACCCAGAAGAAATGTGGAAAGGTGTGTAACCCAGAAAGGAAAATAGAACATATTTATTTTGTAGTTGGTTGTTTTGTGTAAATTTAAGAACTCTTTATTTATCTCATCTTGTGAGTATAATGAATATTGCGTTGTCTGCATTTGTTAGTTATATTCTCCCTTATTCCGGCTATTTATTTAATTTTCTTATGGATCATTATGTCATATCTTGTCTGTCATATCTTTTGCTCTTATGCCGGGTCCAGACCAAGCAGACAAAACAAAAACATTCATGTTTCGCGACAAAGTGGCGACAAATCGAAAACATTTGATGAGACATTTCTGAAACAATTTTGTTTTGTTTGCAGATTTGAAAACTTTTTCAGGTCCCGTCTCAGGTCGGTAAAGATCAAAAGGTCTGTGTTTTGTCTGTGTTTTTGACGACAAGTTGTCGACGCAGTGTGGACGCGTGTGCGTGCCAAAACGAGTTAAGCAGTAGGAGAAATAGAATGTACAATTTTTATCAAAATCAAGTGTATTTTTCTGTTGTGTAGTGAATAAATAAATACTAGTGTATTTTTCTAAACATGTCGGGGGACAAAAAGTGGAATACACAAAATACATGCAAGTTAATAGAAATTTACAGGGAGCATCCGATATTATGGGACCCTAAAAATAAAGATTATAAAAATCGCTACAAGAAAGCCGATGCATTAAAGGAAATTTCTTTATCGCTAAATGTGCCACTAAATGATGTTAAAAAAAATAAAGAATGTTAACAACCAGTATGCTAGAGAAAGACGAAACTACAAGAAACTTAAAAATCTGGGGCTGGGAAACTTTTCAGTTCAAAATGGTTTGGTTATGGTAGGAATCACCTGTTGCTAAAAATCTTAAAGTGATTGCTAAACGTTCTGTTACACTTATAGCATTTCTAAAGTTAGTATGTCTTTTTGCAACTGCAGGACCAACAAGGCATATTAGATTCTCAAAATCTTCGGTGGACATTCTTAAAAAATTTTTGAAGCTTGATCGAATTTCACCACTTAGTCCAATATCATCTGCGCGCAGCTGAACTAACAATTTGTCTATCGAACAACTTTCTCGCATTTTTAGGCTTGGTCTAATCCAAAAACGTTTGGGTTTTCGTTTAGCAACCTGGGATGATGATGAGAGCAAAAAAAACAACTTGCGGCTAGCAATAAATCTTCAGTTTCATTTTTTTCTTTATTAAAACGCCACATGGTTAACCAACACTAATCACAGCAACAACGTCACCAACTGAATTTTGTTTTTATATTTTGTTGTTCTGGTGTGGACAGTTTGTCTCAATTTTGTTTTGTCTTTTGACGACGAATTTTGTCGCCGATTTATCGTGTTTTTGTTTCAGAATTGTGTTTTCGTTTTGTCTGCTTGGTCTGGACCCGGCATTATACACATAAACATATTATAATGATAATTATAAACAGCTCAAGTGTAAATTTTTATAATAATTATGAAGCCAACATACTAAATCACGTATTATGCAGTTACTGGTAATAATAAATATAATAATTTATTAATGTTTTACAAATTAATATGCTTTTGTTATTAAATATAAACTGCTGGAAAAATTAACACAACGCCATTACGGAAATATTCATTTTAAAAGCAATTGAATAATAATTATTACGATATTAATAAATGAATCCTGGTTTCCAGTAATAATTATCGTAATTGAGATCAAATTAAACTATTTTGGTTTCACTAATTGAAGTTTTGGATTAATTTTTCTGGTTATTTTAGAATGTTATTGCATTTTATTGTCCAATAAAAAAAACAAATATGAATTCTTTTAGGAATTTTCACAAATTTCACAGTTACTTAATAATATTTTCACAATTTCCCCCTTTAGACAGATAGTATGATTACAAGAAAAGGTTTTTTTGAGTTTGATGGCCCAGCATGGACTCCAATTAAATCCTTTGATAAAGATGTAGCCGGAGATAGTCGTGATATAAAAAGGATTTCTCATCAAGTATATTTGAAACAAACATAGGAATGTACAACCACTACACTAAAAACGCCAAAATACGAAGACCAGTCTATTTAATGTCTCTAATCGAGTGGTAGTTAAAAGCGTTCTAAAATTCAATGGAGAGTATTTATGGTATTTAATGGAAATTATCAAAAATTTGAAAACCTAAAAACGAGATAGATTTTATGATCCTGACAAGAGGCAAATTTTTAAATGAAAAAATAAGACCCATGCATTAGTGAAAGAGAGGAGAAAAATACAAAGTAATAGAAGCAAAGAACATCATGAACTTGAGGATAAAGATGGAAATACCATCACCAACAGAGATGAATTACTAAGATTAGTAGAAGATTTCTGTCCTAGTCCGAGGCTCGTCACCCGTTCTTTGAGCTTTTTTTTATTGTTATATATGGCAGGCTGCTAACCTAACCCTACAACCCTCCTCCTTTATCCGGGCTTGGGACCGGCAACATCACTCACCAAGCTACTCGATCCACCTAGTGGGTAATGCAGGCGGTAAAACGATGTGAAAGAAGGAATAAACAAATTAAAAAACATAAAGTCACCAGGAAAAGATCAAATACCAAATGAACTATTAAAATATGGAGGTTATCACCTTGTACAACAACTGCAACTTCTTATTAATAAAATAATCACCACGGACAGAATAACAGATGAATGGAGGAGAACATCATGGTAATGTTCTTCAAAACAGGAGATAAGAAAAACCCCAATAATTATCGAGCAATAAATCTATTAAATACAACACTCAAATTGACAACAAGAATAATAGCGACAAAAATAAACGAACGAATATCTCTGCAAGAAGAACAGCAAGGATTTCGGACAGGAAGATCATGCACGGATGCAGTTTTTGTAATAAGACAAATAAATGAAAAGTCGCTGGAATACAACAAACCATGTGTCTGATAGATTTGAAGGAAGCGTTTAATAGAGTGAGAATTCGGGACGCGATACATTTATTATATGAAAAGGAAATATCACTGGATTTAGTAAAAACCATTTAGAATATATATAAAGATAACATAGCTATGATAAGATGTAAAGGAAAACTATCGCAACCTATCAAATATGAAACTAGTATTAGACAAGGAGATTCGCTGAGCCCATTAATATTTAATCTGATAATGGATGAAATCATAAAGAAAGTTAAAAAAGAAGAGGATATAGAATGGGAGAAAAGGAAATAAGGATAATGTGCTACGCCGACGACGCCATAATAAGAGCCGAAAATGAAGATGACCTACAAAGATTAATCAAAGAATTCGTAGATACGGCGCTCATATACAACATGGTGATCTCAACAGAGAAAACTGAAGCGATAGTGATATATCAGCGGAACCGAGACGATGTAAACTAGTCCTAAATAACAAAATAATAGAACAAGTGATGGAAACTGAATACTTGGGAATAAAACTGTCAAGCTAGGGAAAAGTGGAAGAAGTACAAAAACAAGTGAACATGCCAAACAGAGCAGCAGATACGGTGCAAACACAAAGACTGCTGGAAACAACAGAAATGAAAGTCTTACGAAAAATAACAAACCAAACTCTAAAAGACAGAGTTTAAGTGAGGAAATACGAGCGAGATGTGATATAGAGGAAATAAACGCGTGGACCAAAAGAAGAAAAGTGGAATGGAATCAACACATCGAAAGAATGACAGAAAATAGAATAGTACTAATAGCAAGAGACAAATCGCCAAATGGAAGAAGATCATTGAGACGACCGAGGAAAAGATGGTCAGACAACGTCAATTGAGGCTAAAAATCGAAGTAAAACAGGCATTAAGCCTATTTATAAAGTAGGAAGAAGAAGTAGAAGATTTCTGTAGAGAATTATGTAGAAGTCAACGAAACCATGATGAGCAGCTAACGGAAAACTTAGGAAAAAGATTAATGAACCAAGTATAGGAAATGATGCCTGATATATCAACAGATGAAAATGAAAAGAACTAGAGCGGCACAGGAAAAAATAATATTCTTATAGAAGCCGTAAAGATTGCAACACCTACAAGATGGTACAGGGCATTTACCATTTTATTAGACAAAAAGGGCGATTCAACAGACTGACCCATAAGCCTGTTAAACCCCCTCTACAAGTTATTCACAAGATTAATAACAAATAGACTGGAAACAAAATTAGATTTTTACCTGTCTAGGATATGTTTTGGGGAAAATTTTGGCACCAACGACCACCTCCACTGCATAAAAGGGATTATAGAAAAATCGAATACAACCGACCATTGGCCCTAGCTTTAGTAGACTTTCACAAAGCATTCGATAGCAATTAACAGCGTAATAAGAACATTAGAAGAAAGTCGCATATATTATCGGTACTCCAAACTCATCGCGAATGTAATATACAATAATGCAACCATGACCGTAAGACTACATGAAGATACAAAATTTATAAAAATCAAAAGAGGAATCAGGCAAGCTGACACGTTATCACCCAAATTCTTTACGACAATTCTGAAACTATATATAAAATAGAAAGTGGAGATTCATTTGCTTCGACAAGACTTTCAACTGAACAGAACTAGTCCAGTTTAAAGTCTTTATGTCGAAGCAATGAATCTCCACTTTCTATTAGAAGATTACGTCTCAGTTTACAATACGCAAGCATGCTATTAACTAATCCAAACAACCCAGCCTACTCCTATGCTTTCTCCACACATTACCATTTTAATTACAATTAAAATCCTAATCTTAGACCGTCATTTAGCAACAGAATTAGCAACTTCATATTTCCAGGTATTATGCATACCAATATTGATTATGCTCTCCCTTGGACTATACACATTCCATATTGTAACACAGATCTGTCAACTTATACTAAGGACAATACCCCTTCATCTCTTTTTTTCAAATACTTCTACAATATTAAAAATAAATATTCATCCTGTAAACTAGTTTATACCGATGCATCAAAAACACCCGAATTGGAAACAGTAGGATCCGCCATTGTCACAGAGGATTATGTGCTCAAGTTTCCACTACCTAAGAACTACTCAATATATTCTGCTGAACTTTGCGATATCCAAGGCAGTAAAACAAACACTTAATCGACCTGAAGATATGACAGTAATATTAACAGATTCCTTAAGTGCAATCCAGGGAATTCAGAAAATATATCCGAATCATCCGATTTTAGAACAGATTAAAAAAGACCTTGTGACTCTACAAAATAATTATAAACAACTATATATTGTGTGGATACCATCTCATGTAGGGATACCAGGAAATGAGATAGCTGATCAAATGGCCAAAGAAGCTTGTAAAATGGAGAGATCCGATGATAGAACTAACCAAATTCCTCACTCAGATATAAAAAAAATGCATCAATGAGTACACAAAAAACTTATGGTTACGAAGATGGCAACTCTTACCAAATAATAAATTGCGGCAAGCAAACCCAGATCTATCAGCGAAAACACCAATTTTAGTAAAGCCTAGGGACCACGTTGTACTACATCGTATCCGAATAGGACATACCAGACTGATGCACTAACACCTACTAATGAAGGAACCTCCTAGAATATGCTACGCCTGTGACACCAATATAACTTTAGTGTAAATAAGTAGAGATTTCAACAAACAGAAAGCCTACCAACTTGTTTAAAAAAGCTGATATTTTGACGCGTCAATTTTCGATTGAAAATTAGGGTGCTTTTTCGATATTAAATCAATATCAGGTAAAAAAATAAATTTTTCAATTCCAAAAAATTACAGTGTGTTTGGTACATACTAAGGCAAGTTTTCACGAAATTTCTAAAAAAAAATTTTTAAAGATAAAAATAAAAAACCAAAAACTTAGTTTTTTTTATTTTTCACAAAAATTTTAAAGTTATGTGATAAAAGTGTAAATATAAAAGTTGTAGATCTTTTTGTTACCTACAACTTTGTCTTTTAACTTTTTTCCATAGCACTTGTAGTTTCGCCGAAACTCGCGATAAACCGATTTTTACCCTTAAAAACTTACCCCCTCCCACTTCCCGACCTCGGATGGAGTGAAATTTATTTTTTCTTCCATTTTTAGCATATTCTCTTCCTTTTCCAATAGGTTTTATTCTACTATAATTTTTTTTGTTTCAAAAATTATCGACCCTGGTCTAGATAGTAACTATCAGTAATAGTTGACCCATTCCGGGTTTACTGTACTTGACAGTATCACTTAAAAATGAAATTATTAACAAAATAATTGTACAATCAAGTTTGACACATATTTTTATTATTTGTCCAACAGGGATCCTTAATTAATTGATTGTTGATTGTTGAATTGATCGTTGATTTCATGTAATCACAAATTATCCTCTAACGAGGTAATTAAATAACTCGTTTTCAGACTCGCGTTTTTAAAAACAATTTATTTAAAATTAACTAAATACAATGGTTAAATAACGAATCAAAACAAGTATACAATAACAATAATAAATCAAGAATGAATGTTCACAGCCGTGGCTGCACTATATATAACGCACTAATGACTTGGACTATGATGTGTAGATATCTCTTTTATGTCTATATAATTCCTCCCTCCTTAAGCTCGGAAAACAAGGGAGTTGGATTTTCTGAGCCATGTGCCTCTCTTGGTCGACTTCTTGTGATGGAGTTGAGTTTGGATTTGAATACTTTGAAATAAGCTAAAACAGAGATTATTAGTGTAATAAGGATGATGAGAGATGTGTTGGTCCAATTGTGATACGTCGGGGCTTCTTTTAATTCTGGTAGTTCAATATTCTCTGCTACGGTCTGGATATGCTTGATTTTTGCGTCGTCTAATGTTTTTAGTTTTATTGTTGGAACTTGGGTTAAGTTACTTTGAAACTCGAATTTGGGTAAATCGAATACATACTCTTCGTGCATTGTTTCTTCTTGTTCGTAAATTTTGTTGTCGATGGTTATTTTACATTTGTCGATGGTTATGATGGAAGGTTTGTCTATTTCGTATATACCGTTCTTTTCACAATCTGCTTCTATTCTTATGGGATTGATGGGTACGATTACTAGCTGGTTTGAATTAATTGTGGTTATTTCAGTCTTCTTCAAATGGATACTCGTGCTTATACATTTATTCTTGCCAGTTCGGATGAGTTTGCTTAAACAAGGTTGTGTATTTTCTTGTAGGTACTTCTTTGGACAGTAATAGTAGTTTTCGATTTCGGGACATTGTTCAGATGTTGTCCAATTTTCTTCGTTACTGAGAAGCAGGAATGGTTGATCGGGTATAATTGTTAGGTTGTTTAAAGGAATAGGATATATTCGGAAATATTTTAAGGGATTACTAACTATTGGGGTATGAATCTTGAAAATTACCAAGTTCCCATGAATATTCACCTGAGTTGAGAAGAGACTGTAATAATTCATAAAATTTTGAAGTTTTGGTACATTTCGTACCGTATATATTTTGTTTAATTTTAGTATTATTGATTCTAATTGCAAAGGATTAATAATTGAGCTATGAAGAATATTTAGTTTTGCTAGTGATATAGCGGTTTCAATGTTATTGACCAAAATTTGTAGGTCGTGTAGTTGATTTATTAGGTTATCTATTATTATATTTATTGAGAAAGCTTTTTCTACATTTATTAATTCTTTAATTTCTTCTGAAATTATTGTCATTTGTTTGCTTATTATTATTTGATTTTCTTTAATTGTTTCAAATCCTTTTGAGTACGTTTTCGACATTTCTATTAACAAGGTGTGATGCTGAAATAAACTTGAATTTATCTTATTTTGATTGTCATTGAGAGTGGATAAGTAGTTGTTGTAATAATTTTCGTCATCAGTGTCTAAGGTGCCAAAAAGCCATTTGGATACCTTTCCTATTGCGTTAATTAATGCTCGTTTGGTTCTGGGGTTTTGTGGGTATGTTTCTAATTGATTATTTATAGCTTTACTTAGTTTTATGGCATGATCTATTTTGTTTATAATTAATATTGAAAAGTGATTGTTTACTTTAATAGAATTTCTTAAGTTTATTACTTCATTATATATTTGATTACTTATTTCTAATGGTTGGGATAAATTAATATGATAAAGAAATGTATGTTTTGATAGTATCCTTTTTGCTTGTCCAATTTGAACAGGTAGGATGGGATTATTAATTTCTTTTATTTCTAACGTTTGATATCCTTGTAGATAGAGGAGTATCGTCATCGCTAGTATTTTCATGTTGATTGTAGTTATCTGTAACAATACGTTGAGGTTTTATACTTCGCAAGTGATATACTTTATTGTTGGATAATATTTTATTATCTCCAATTAATTTGGGATTTATTAATTTTTGATAAGGTTGATTACATTTTGCTAATCTTTGTTCTGAACCTTTTAACTGATATATGGGACGATTCGTGTCTAATTTTATTTCTGATTGTTTAGATTTATTTGCACGTTCTAAGTTTTGTGTTTGGTTTTTATTTAGTTTATTAAGAATAATATTGTTAAGTAATTTTAGGTTTTTTGAGTGATCATGAATATATTGTGTTATTCTTTCATTCTCATCTCGTTCGAAGGGGTTTTTATAATCTAGTTTGCCTCGCATTATTTGAAAGGGAGTATAGCCTGTAGCACTATGAATACTATTGTTATAAGCTAATATTGCGTAACTCATTAACTGAGAAATAATGATATTTTCTTTTTCTTCTTTAAGTATTCTCAAACTTTCTATGATTGAAGAATGAAATCTTTCTATCGGACTATTGCTATTTGGGTTGTAGGCGGTTACGTAATGGACATCTATATGATGTAAGAGACAGAGATCTTGAAATATTTTATTCCTAAATTCTGTGCCATTGTCACATGTGATTTTGTTGGGTATTCCGTAGTGACTTATAAAGAATGTTAATTTGTTAACAATTTCCATAGCGTTTATTGAATTTATGGGATAGGCTTGACCGAATTTAGAAAAGCTATCTATAATGGTAAGGAAATTTTGGTTACTGAACTTAAATGTATCGATATATATGTGTTCCATAGGGGAATTGCCAATTGGTGTTGGTTTGAGAATAAGTGAGGTGGGATGTCTTTCGTACTTTGATTTTTGACATAGGTCACAAGTATTGACGTAATTTGTGACATCTTTGTCCATGTCAGGCCAGTAGAAATGTTTTTTGAGTGCTGCAAGATTTTCATTAATGCCTCTGTGGTTTGTTTTCGTTTCGTGGTAAAATTTTAACTTTTCTTGTTTTTCCGCTTCTTCCGTTATATCCGTTAGAATTTTATTTGAAATGACTAAGGAAAATGCATTATTTTTAAATGAGTTTGTCATAAAACGAATAAAAGGTATTTCGAGGTCTTTGTTTTTAAATAGTAGGCAATAGGTCGTATTGGGTTTTATGATTTCTTTAATTAAACATAGAAACTGTGTTTCTTCAAAATCATTTTTTGGTATTTGCCAATGATATCTATTTTTGTCGAATATTTTTTCGTATGTATATTTTGGTTTCGATATATTTGCAGAAGTTATTATTATTTGATTTTTGTATATATTTATGGCCTTTTCTGTATACGGTATATTTAATATGGGATCTTCTTGACTAGTATGCACCGTTTCTAAATCGTCAGATTTCTCTTCTGTATTTGGTATTGCTATATTTTGAAGAATTTTTATTTTCTTATCTTTTTTGGTATTTTCTTCTATGGATTCTACAATATCTTCTTCTGGTACTGGTAGTTCTTTGTCAATTATTTCGTTAATAAATTCTTGTGTTATGTTTTGGTATGGATTAATATTTATAATATCTTGTATATCGTTGTGATCAAGAGCAGGTTTTAATATAATATCATTCGAATCTAAGTCTCTAAGTTTCGACATTTCGTTTGTTGATTCTTCAAGATCAATAAATTCGTTGTGGTCTAAGTTCATTATAATGGACAATTTGTCGTTATCTTCGGTATCTATGGGATGAATTTCTACTCTGGAGAGAGCATCTGCGTTTGTGTTTAATTTGCCTTTCTTATAAATAATCTGGTAGTCGTATTCCTCTAATTTAAGTTTCCATCTTATTAGTTTGGAATTAGGTTCCTTTAAGGAGAAAAGCCATTGTAAGGGTTTATGGTCACAAATAATGTTGAATTTTGTGCCGTACAAGTATGGTCTGAAATATTTAACAGCATATACTATAGCTAAGAGTTCTTTTTCTATGGTACTGTAGTGACATTCCGCTGGATTCAAAGTCCTAGATGCAAAAGCAACAGGTAAGTCGTTTCCTATTGGTCCTTGAGATAGTACTGCTCCGATTGCGAAATTTGAAGCATCTGTTGTTACATTAAAAGGTTTGCTAAAATCTGGGTATTGTAAGATAGGATCATTCATTAGGATGTTCTTACAAAGTTCAAAACTTTCTATAAATTCAGGAGTGTGTTTGATTTGCATTCCTTTTTTTAAGCATGATGTTAGCGGTTTAGTCAATTTGGCGAAATTTTTTATAAATCTTCGGTAATAGCCTATGAGTCCTAAAAATGATTTAATTTCTTTGGCAGTTTTTGGGATGGGAAATTTTTTTATTGCATTTACCTTTTTCGGATTAGGTTTAATGCCTTCTGGCGTAATGACGTGTCCTAAAAATTCTACATCTTTGCAAAAGAATTCTGATTTGTCTAATTGTATCTTTAAACCAGCTTCTCTCAATCTCTTAAAGACTTGTTTTATATTACTTATGTGTTCTTGAAGTGAAGTGGAGAATATTATTATGTCATCCATATATACAAAACAAATTTTATTTAAAATATCTTTGAGTATGTTATCCATTACTCGTTGAAACGTTGCAGGTGCATTTTTAAGGCCAAATGGCATACGAAGATATTCATAGTGGCCATTTTCGACATTGAAAGCTGTCTTAGGAATAGACTCTTTCTCCATTTCTATCTGTGTAAATCCAGAAGCTAAGTCAATTGTAGTAAAATATTGGCATCTGCCAAGTTTATCTAGTATATCCTGAATGGAAGGTAATGGGTAGCGATCGTCAACAGTTTTTTCATTTATTTTTCTATAGTCTACCACGATTCGCCATTTTTGTCTTCCTGAAGCGTCTAATTTCTTTGGAACAATCCAAATGGGAGAACTCCACGGACTCTGTGATGGTCTGATTATTCCATCTTCTAGCATTTTATTGATTTGTTTTCTTATCTCCTCCTTATGTATGTGGGGGTATCTGTATGATTTTGAATATACTGGAATTTCATCGGTGGTATTAATGCTGTGTTTTACTTGATTTGTGAAGGTCAATTTGTCTTCAGGGTTATGAAAAATATCTTGGTATTCTTCTACTAATAATTTCAGTGCATGTTTTTCTTCAAGATTCAAATGATCTTGTCTAAAATTTTCCAAAGTTATTTTCCGGTTCTTAGTGTTAATTGTATCGTTTATAGTAATGTTCATAATTTCTTCCATTGAAAAGCAATTAAAATTTCTTGTATCAAAATTTTCCGCAAAATTATTTAGAAAGTTGTTATCGATATTAATTAGTTGTGTGTGGAATGTTTTATTAACAAATTCAATTTTTACACGTCCGTTTTCAACATGAACTAAACTTGATGGGATTTTTATTGTTTTTGTTTCATTAACAATGTCGTTAAGAAAAATATCTCCATCTGGTAATGATGTCTGTATATTTTTTATTACAGACGAAAAAGGTGGAATTTCTATCTTTTGACTATTAAAATCTTTTCTATAATTAAGAGGGATCTCTGAGTTTTGATTAAAAAGGATTTGGCGATTTAAATCTAAATTTAAGTGTAATTTTCGAAGGTCTCGTATTCCTAATATACCGTCAAAATAATTATGGAAATCAAATAAGACAAAGTCGAGAGGTTCGGATATGTGAAATTCTTGCAAAAGGGGGATTTTGGCTTTGAATTGGGATTCTCGGGATCCTGCACACGTAATAATCGGAGTTGTGTGTCTTGTGATTTTTTCTGAAAAGTATTTTTCGGCAATGTAGGGTCTTAGGAGAGATGGGTGACAGCCTGTGTCAATTAGTAATTTAATGGGAGTTGGAAAGTTTAATTGAATGTATGGGAGAGAATTGGGAATTGTATTATTTAGATCAATGTGTTGGGTTAATCGTCGGGATTTTCGTGACGATCCTCTTGAAAATTTTCATTTATGTTTACAGAGTCTGTTTGGGGATTTGGAAGGTGATTATATGCATCACAATATTGGTTATCTTCATTTTCGTCTTCTACTTGATAAAGTTCCTCGAATTGGAAATTTGGAGGGCCTCTCTGAATAAAGGGAAATTTTTGTTTTCCGGAAGAGATTCTAGATGTCGTTGACATTGGTTCCGGT
Organism: Diabrotica balteata; assembly: GCA_918026665.1. Lineage (NCBI taxonomy): Eukaryota > Metazoa > Arthropoda > Insecta > Coleoptera > Chrysomelidae > Diabrotica > Diabrotica balteata. The sequence goes on from OU898278.1 coordinate 33,224,205, forward strand.
GAGAATGTATTTTTTGGGACATTCCTGGGATCAAATACATTTTTTGGTTTCCCAAAAACTTGTTCGTTTGTAAAATATTTAGTTTGAATAGGTCTAGATTGAATTTTTATCGGTTGGCTTGGAAAATTTTGTTTTGATGTACTTGGTTGATTGAAATGACGATTAGGATTAGATTGGTTGTAATTGGAAAAGGTTTGCCTTGATGTATTAGGCTGATTGAAATGATTATTTTGTTCATGGTGATTTGAATAATTAGAATTAGATGAATAACGTGTGTTATAGCGATGATTAAAGTTTGGATTAAGATTGCGGTGTTGTTGGTTATAACTTATTTGATTATTTGATTTTGAATTTTGAAATTGAGGTTTTCCTTTAAATTTATTTGAAAAGTTTATTGAATCGACTCTTTGGTCATTATAAAATTGTCTATTTAATATGTCGGATGCTTCTATAAACGATTTCGGTTCCTTTATTTCAAGAATCGTTCTAGCTTTCTCATCTACGTTTGCAAGTATAATGTCTATGGAATTTGCTTCATTTTGTTCCATTAATATCGTTTTCCGTTCAGCACTTAAATTCGTTTCTGAATTTATTTTAATTTCCAATCTTGATTTGAGTTGCGATATTCTTGCTAAAAAGTCTATAATATTTTCGTTTTTGTATTTTGTTGTTTGTAGGAATTCTTTATTCAATGTTTGCCTGTCGATTCTGTCGCCGAAGTTATTTCTCAATGTACTTCGAATCAATGGCCAGGTATTTAAATCTGGTCTACACATTACGAAGTTTAATACGTTGTCTTGTAACTTCGAACATAATACATTATATGTAAAATCGTTCAAGGTATTATCCGTTGTCTGTCCATAAGTGCGATAATACTGGTCGCATCTTTGGATAAAGCTTTCCAATTTTAACGGATCCCCATTAAATGTGGGTAAAAAGTCAGCGAGAGCTTTTGCCGCTTGAATTGTGGGTGTGTTATTTAATGCCATTTTGTTTAAGTTACAAATTAAATTATCAATATCACTTTGCATAAAAAATGTTTTTAAAATTACTCAAATGAAGAAGATTTATTACAATCTCTGACAAATGGTAAAATAAAATAAAACTGGTAATAATTTTCAAAATATAAAGGAAAATAAGAAGTAAGGAAAATTCTCAGTAACTTACTTGTTTATTGTAGGTTCTCCGGATAAATGGTGGACACCAACGGTTGTACTGCAATTAACTGGAATCTGCTGCAACCTTCAGGTATCCTACTGACTGCGCCAATTAAATAACTCGTTTTCAGACTCGCGTTTTTAAAAACAATTTATTTAAAATTAACTAAATACAATGGTTAAATAACGAATCAAAACAAGTATACAATAACAATAATAAATCAAGAATGAATGTTCACAGCCGTGGCTGCACTATATATAACGCACTAATGACTTGGACTATGATGTGTAGATATCTCTTTTATGTCTATATAATTAGGTGATCCCATACACACACCTCAAAATTACGTAAATTACTTACGATTTTAAAGTCCAAAAGGTTTATCATTATCATATAAGATACACGGTCGCTCGCCTACCGAGGAAGCTATAGGTATTTTTACTCGAAAAAAATGTCATGTCATGTCTAAATTATCATTGGAAGTGAGGCAGATAAAATTTAATTATGAATAATACTGTCACCAACGTAACAAAGACAAAATGGTTAAAGTTTTTGTAAGCCGAAACGTCAAATCATTTTTTCTAATTTTACAATAATTGTGCTTAGACCCCATTATATTATATTGATTATTTATTATAATCGTAAAATATACTAACAGATTTTACAATATACAAAAATGTTCATTTTTCTTATTAGCTACTGTCATTTATTTTGACGAGTAGTTTAAAAAAAGGAGCAGGTAGCAGCTGGCATTTCAAAACACATGTGGGTTCATCAGTCAAAAGTAAGACAGGAAGTAGATATCGAGACAAAAAGGAAGGTACCATATGTAAATTTATAAAGACAGCAAAGACAAGCAGTCTTCGAAAATTTGGCAAGGGAATTATACACAATATAAATAAATAGGAAGTATAGTACTTTGAGATAAAAAGGTAATTTAAAAATACTGATTAATTTATAGGGCATATATTGGCAGAGTAATTTATCTTACTACGATTACTACGAAAATCTCTGGAGACATTAATTAATACTAATAATACTAATTAACTACTAATACTTAAAAACGGCCGGAAATGGGATCCTCTTTCATTTATTCAATATCATTATGGACGAAATAATAAATTATAATATTTAAAATGAAAGGATATAGATTTAAAATGTTGCTCTGTAGACGATGCAGTAATAATGGTGGATAACAAACAAAAACAATCTGCAAAAACTTTTAAAATAATTTAAAAGAACATCCAAATCTTTCAATATAAGAATGACTCCAGATAGAACACCAGTAGGAGCATCGGCAGTCCTTGAAAAAGGGAGTGATGACCTATGTACGGAGACGGTAGATCTATAAAGATAAAGCATACATATACACAGATATAATAGACAATCAGTATGTTTTTTTCATTTTTAAACTCATTTTCATATGTATGTAATAAATTTCATCTTCAAACGTCATTTGAAATATTATTTTCTTGTAAATTTAAACATAACGGGTGACTGTTTTGTAGTATAAAAAACGGATCAGGCACTCAAGTAGTTATGGCAACTCATCACGATAATCGGCTAAATGCCATGTTTCTGGTTTTTGTAAGCTTCCAGATGTTGATAAAGAAGTACTTAAAGAAACAGAGGCATTTCTTGTTATAAAAAACTATTAAAGGGATATATACACTGCTTGGAAGGCGTAGCGATGTATTTTATTTTTAAATTAATTTTAAAAACAAAATGAAAGGCAAATGGAGTAACTGAATTTTATCTATTCAATGTGTTTTGAACACCTGAGTAGCATTAACAAAATTAGAAATATATAAAATGATAAAAAAGGGTTATAGGATAGACAGGTTTTTAATTATATCTGACTTTAACGTAACCAATTTTATGGATACATTAAAACTTTCAATATAATGATGATCTCTGAAGAATACGCAACCTGGCGTAACCAGGCTGCATGAACATTCTAATACAGCACTACAGCCAACATCAAGTTAGAAGTCTGAAGAGAATCAAACCTCTTTAATTGTGATCTAATTGTGAATTTAAGTGAATCTTTACTTTAGTTGTTTGAGTTAACATTATGTAAGAAGACTGAAAAGAACAAAACCATTTTATCTAGTTTAGTGTTTTAGAAATTTGCTCGACTGACTGTGCATCTTTTTATAATAGAATTTATGATGCTGAAAGAAAAAAACTAAAAGTAAAACTTACGAATTAATTAATATGTTAAGTGGAGGTATATACTTATTACTTACTAAAATAATTTTTAAAAACTTAAAAATATTTGAAGAAATTCTTTTTGGAGCAGTGTATTTACAAACCTCTTAAAAATCGGCGGAAAACGTTATCGTAAAATTAGGGATCACAATATGTTAGGGATATGTTAGATCTAATGTATAAAAAATTTAGATTATGTATGTAATTTTTAACCGAGTATGAGTATCAGAATCTGGGTAATAAAAATAAAAACTTAAGAATAAATAAATAATAAAATAATTGAATAAAACTTAAGTATAATAAAAAAATTAGAATAAATAAAAATTTAAAGAAAAAAATTATAGATTTAATTTTATTATGTCTTGCTGTTATTCATTTTTGCTGGCAAGTTTCTCTTCTTCGCTTTATTGGTTTAAAATTAGATCTCACGTATTTTTTAAATTAAAACTATAGATACCTACGCTCACTTATTATTCTGATGGGTCAAAAATACTCATCCATTCACCCAAAACCATGATAGATTTTTGTGCTCCAGAACGAAAAGATAGAGTAAGTTCGTGATAGATCGTAGGACATAAAGTAATTTCTAGTAAGGAGATTGCTGATAATCTTTCCAAATACCATTTGTTACTACTATGTTACTACTACCCTTCTGCCATGGGTATACAAAAAAACCTCATCAATACGATGTCCGAAAATGGGAAGAGGAACTTAGTACAGCCTACTGGGAAATATTGCAAAGAAAAAGTTATTACAAGCTTCTGCACACTGCGGAAAAATACTTTAAGATATTTCAGAAAAACTCTCCAAGTTGAAGGCAGAGCCACGACAAGCTGTCCCTTGTACTAAATGCCATGGCCTACTCATTCTACTTGCACGGTTGTTCTGTCGTGCCTGTCGCCATTTCCTTCTGTCCAACTTTCTTAAACATAGTTCTCTTTTGTCTTTATCCCTGTATTATCGATCTTACCTTCTTCCTACCTCTGCGGGTCTAGTCCTGCTTCCTCGATAACTGCTAGAACTGTATCTAGCTTCCACTCTTCCTTTTTTTTTATCGAGAGCACCTTTCTCACATAGTTGTGGATTTTGTTCCACCAGCGCTCATCCTAGTACTTGGGACATATATTGAGAAATCAAGGCAGATACGAGCTACTCCAATGCATTTTGCAGGGTACAATTGAAGGAAATAAAGCCCCAGGACGAAGAAGAATATCTTGGCTTGCGAACCATCAACATCTTCCCTACTATCTCTCTCGCCGATTCAAACACTCTCTCTATGTCATTCCATACAGACAATTGTTCCATATAGAAGGACCATAATATAGACAATTGTTCGATTCAGCCTTTTTGAACCTGTGCAAGTAGCTACGGAAGCTCACGCTATGAGCACTTGTGTCAGATAGTAGTATAAGCGCCTGTATACGCAGTCCAGTCAAATCCGAATATTCGGTATCGGCGAGATCGTCCACTGTACCACATCCCTGTTGCATCCCACTCATCCTGCCATATCCCAATGGATGTGGTCCTCTTCTCGTTTCTAACGATCTTTCCTTATATCTCTATATTTCTCCGTTGGGATATCATTTCTCTTTCTCTTTCTCTCATCAACATATGTAAAGGGATACAGCTAGTGATCAACCACGTGGCAGCAGCAGACACAGTTCTGTAAGCACTTGCTATTCGCAGCAGACTAGTTCTGTTCCTACGTTCCTACGCCTGTGTTTCCATACTGGTGCGGCGTAGAGAATGATAGACTGCACAACTTAGTGTAAAATCAGTGTCTCCCCAACTCTCATTCATATGTAAGACCACCACCCCCAAGTACCTACTTATCGTACTTCTTAAAGGCGGGTTGACACGATCCAAGAATGCTTGGATTTCAACTTGGACCAAGTGGACTTGTACCAAGTTGGTTGCCACGGTTAAATGACTTGGAAATTAAATAACCATTGTAAAGATAGCAAAAGTGATTATCGAAGGTGTTCTAGTGGTTACTGATATGTTGATACATGAGCTTGAAATCCAGAAAAGGGAATATAAAAGAAAAAATGCTGCACTTTCAGCATCCTTATTTTTATATCCTTATTTTTATATTCCTTAATCAGTACATTTCATAATGCTTCCTCAGCTTCGTATAACTCCATAAATCTAACACTCTCCCTTTTAGACCATTTTCTTTTTGTGATTACTTCTCGCTTTGGATTTTTCGACACCGACGCCATTTTAATGTGTCACCTGGTCATCCAAGTACACTTGTATTTTGCAGGTCCTGTCCAAGTTAAGTAGGACGTCGACCAACGTCCTTGGATCCAAGTAGTGAGGTAGTGTAAAATTAAAATGGCGGTGGTGTCTAAAAATCGAAAATGAGAAGTAAACACAAAAAGAAAATGGTCTGAAAGAGAGCATTAGATTCATGGTGTTATACGTAAGCTGATGAAGGTGTAATGCTGATGAAACATTATAGAAAGTACGGATAAAAGGATATAATATAAGGACACTAGAAGTGCGGCATTTTTTCATTTTTATTCCTTTTTTCTGGATTCAAGCTCGTGTATTAACATATTAGCAACCACTAAAACACCTTCCACAATCACTTTTGCCATCTTTACAATGGTTTTTTGACATCTAAGTGATTTAACCGTGGCAACCAACTTTGTCAAGTACACTTCTAGAAGTTCCACTTGGTCTAAGTTGGAATCCAAGGATTCTTGGATCGTATCAACCTGCCATTAGCAGTGATCCCCACACCCGCACAATCAAACACAATTCTCTCTTTTTATCGGACTTTGAGGACTACCGCCTTAGTCTTCTATGCCGTGAGACTCAAACCATAGGCATTCATGCAGAACAGCTTGTATACCATATCCGGAACGATCCGCAAGCCGTATGCCAGGTTCCACAGTACCGGGCCAAGGATGAGCCCCTGGGGCACCTCAGCCGTAACGTTTACAATCACGCATCTTTAAACCTTTTTCCCATATGAGGAGGGTTTTATGGTAAAGCGAGGCTTTTAGGAGTGACAAACTTTTTTTATCTTTTTTGTGGTCTCAAAATTGATATTCTCAGCAAAATTGAGCTTTTGTTTTTGTTGCTGATTAAACCTTTGCTATTAGCAATTAACGAATGACACAGTATTACATTAAAAACATTATTAGAAAAAAATTAATCGTTAACTATCTCAATTATGTATGTATTTTAGTTTGGCACAATATATACTTGTTAGAGCTAATATAATTTCTGCTTGCTATAAATTGACTATGCCTGAATTTTAAGAGTTGAAGAATGAAAGGTCTCCCCAATTCGGCAGACTTCGAATTCGGCACATTGAAAATTGCATCTCCTGGCGAATTAACATAGTTATGTCATATGCATATCATGCGTTTTGTGTTATCAAAAAATGAAATAAACAATACCGTTGACAGGATGTCGCCATATGTCTCTGAGGTTTCTATTTGCATTTCTCGTAATTGAACTAATTAGTTGAATTCTAAATTCTTCACCTCGGAAGCATTTGAACCTGAGCCTCGTAAGCCTTGTATGCGAAGGATTCTGTTTATGTAACCATTAATTCTTAATGTTTATGTACCGAAACAGATTGTACTATGAAAGAATCTGATAATGATTATGGTGAGGTAATACGTTTTAAACGTCTCTACAAATAGACAGTGCGAAAAGCTCATGTTTGTTCATAGAAATATTCCCATGAGATTTGTTTGCATACTCATTTTTTTCTACAGCCTTCCCGAAAATAAACGATTTTAGGTAACTAGGTAACGGCTTTGACAATAACATCAACTTTGTATTTTATTATGACAACGCTTGTCATTTAAGATTCGTGTGTTTTCGCTCAGTTTTTCGTTTTTCAATTCCAAGAAATAGAAACCAGCAGTGAAAGTGAAGCCGAAATGATTCCAGGGAAGATTAAGGAAACTGTTAAAGCCGCTATTTATGAATTATTGCCGATAAAGTCAAGAAAGAGGTAAGAAGGAAAGAGGAAGAAAGAAAACTTCCTACTTAGCTCGTAAAATATCCCTTTCGGAACTTGTTATGTAAATTTTTTAAAATTTTTAAAGTTTTTTTAAACAATTGTTTTTAAACAAATTGTAACAATCTATTTTTTTCGACCCGACAAATTTGTTTGAAATTTTTTGGATTATTCTGAACATATGTACATTGTTCTAGTTTTTCTGTAAACTTTATCGTTTTCAAGTTATAAATAATTTTAAACTGAGAAAAACGCAAAATTACGATTTTCAAAGATCAAAAACATATGTAAAAGACATTATTTTTGAATTCAGCAAGGACCTAAATTTAAGTTCAAACGTTGTTCAAATCATATCTCGATAAATATTTTGGGCCTATTTTATTTTAAATCACTGTTTTTAATCGTTAATGAAGTGGTTATGACAGGACGGGTGCTCGGGCTGTGGCGTGTATAAGAGACAGAAACATGATATTTGCGGGTTAACATATTCATTGAATAAATGAGCGTCCGTCCTACCATACGCTCTTCATTATCAATTAAAATACAATGGTTTATAGTTTTTTATGCACCAAGGATGTGATTAAGATGATTATGCCCGAAGAGCAACATAATCCAACCAGAGAGCATCTGGCTCGAGTATGTATCTGCATACAAAATATGCAGATATATTTTGTGGATGCAGTAAAATAAAAATAAAAATGTCCCAATTAATTTGAAGTAAAAAATGAAGTATTGTACCACTGGTGTTACCGGATGATTGCCTATCGAACTATATCCATCACTCGGGCTAGAGGTCCTCTGGTTGGATTATGCTACTCATGAAACCATTGTTTTTTAATTAATTTTTAATTGATTAATAAAGCACGTGTGGCAGGTCGGCCGTTCATTTGTACAATGAGAATGTAAACCACCAAAAATTTGTGCCCTAGATCTTGTTTCTCCCTCTTATGCACGCCGCAGCCCGAGCGCCCGTCCTGTCTTAAGCACTTCATTAATGATAAACAAATACTTATAGGGAAATGATACAACAAGGTTTGAAATTGAATTTAGGTCCTTGGAGAATTAAAAAATAATGCTTTTTACTCGTGATTTACAGCCTTAAAAATCGTAATTTTGCGTTTTTTCCAGTATTAAATTAAATTATTTTTAACTCGAACACGATCAAGTTTATAGAAAAACTACTTCTTATTTTGAAGAAATAAGAGAACAAGTATTTTGTTCAGAAAAAATTGACAGGGCCAAAAAAATAGATTGTTGCATCTTGTTTAAAAAAAATCTGAACAACTTTTAGCCTAGGCAACCTCTTGAACCGTATTTTGGGGTATCTAATATCTTATGAAAGTGATTATGAAAAAAATCTCATGAGAATATTTTTCCGAACAAACCCGAGCTCTTCGCCTTGTCTAAAAGGTAAAATTAATGATGAACATAAAGTGTAGTTTGTGTCATGTATTCGACTTATTCGTTATCGTTTAATCATAAAACACAATATGTGGTATCGATTGAGCCCTTTTGTACGTGATAAGCTGGATATCTCTTTTTCGAAAGAACGTGATAACAATACTTATGTCCAACATCACCCTCGACTCGAGCATATATTTTCCCGGCTCATCTCTTTCATGCACCATGCAATTAAGTAGACAATTATATAGACATAAAAGAGATATCTACACATCATAGTCCAAGTCATTAGTGCGTTATATATAGTGCAGCCACGGCTGTGAACATTCATTCCTGATTTATTATTGTTATTGTATACTTGTTTTGATTCGTTATTTAACCATTGTATTTAGTTAATTTTAAATAAATTGTTTTTAAAAACGCGAGTCTGAAAACGAGTTATTTAATTGGCGCAGTCAGTAGGATACCTGAAGGTTGCAGCAGATTCCAGTTAATTGCAGTACAACCGTTGGTGTCCACCATTTATCCGGAGAACCTACAATAAACAAGTAAGTTACTGAGAATTTTCCTTACTTCTTATTTTCCTTTATATTTTGAAAATTATTACCAGTTTTATTTTATTTTTTTTTTTACCATTTGTCAGAGATTGTAATAAATCTTCTTCATTTGAGTAATTTTAAAAACATTTTTTATGCAAAGTGATATTGATAATTTAATTTGTAACTTAAACAAAATGGCATTAAATAACACACCCACAATTCAAGCGGCAAAAGCTCTCGCTGACTTTTTACCCACATTTAATGGGGATCCGTTAAAATTGGAAAGCTTTATCCAAAGATGCGACCAGTATTATCGCACTTATGGACAGACAACGGATAATACCTTGAACGATTTTACATATAATGTATTATGTTCGAAGTTACAAGACAACGTATTAAACTTCGTAATGTGTAGACCAGATTTAAATACCTGGCCATTGATTCGAAGTACATTGAGAAATAACTTCGGCGACAGAATCGACAGGCAAACATTGAATAAAGAATTCCTACAAACAACAAAATACAAAAACGAAAATATTATAGACTTTTTAGCAAGAATATCGCAACTCAAATCAAGATTGGAAATTAAAATAAATTCAGAAACGAATTTAAGTGCTGAACGGAAAACGATATTAATGGAACAAAATGAAGCAAATTCCATAGACATTATACTTGCAAACGTAGATGAGAAAGCTAGAACGATTCTTGAAATAAAGGAACCGAAATCGTTTATAGAAGCATCCGACATATTAAATAGACAATTTTATAATGACCAAAGAGTCGATTCAATAAACTTTTCAAATAAATTTAAAGGAAAACCTCAATTTCAAAATTCAAAATCAAATAATCAAATAAGTTATAACCAACAACACCGCAATCTTAATCCAAACTTTAATCATCGCTATAACACACGTTATTCATCTAATTCTAATTATTCAAATCACCATGAACAAAATAATCATTTCAATCAGCCTAATACATCAAGGCAAACCTTTTCCAATTACAACCAATCTAATCCTAATCGTCATTTCAATCAACCAAGTACATCAAAACAAAATTTTCCAAGCCAACCGATAAAAATTCAATCTAGACCTATTCAAACTAAATATTTTACAAACGAACAAGTTTTTGGGAAACCAAAAAATGTATTTGATCCCAGGAATGTCCCAAAAAATACATTCTCACCGGAACCAATGTCAACGACATCTAGAATCTCTTCCGGAAAACAAAAATTTCCCTTTATTCAGAGAGGCCCTCCAAATTTCCAATTCGAGGAACTTTATCAAGTAGAAGACGAAAATGAAGATAACCAATATTGTGATGCATATAATCACCTTCCAAATCCCCAAACAGACTCTGTAAACATAAATGAAAATTTTCAAGAGGATCGTCACGAAAATCCCGACGATTAACCCAACACATTGATCTAAATAATACAATTCCCAATTCTCTCCCATACATTCAATTAAACTTTCCAACTCCCATTAAATTACTAATTGACACAGGCTGTCACCCATCTCTCCTAAGACCCTACATTGCCGAAAAATACTTTTCAGAAAAAATCACAAGACACACAACTCCGATTATTACGTGTGCAGGATCCCGAGAATCCCAATTCAAAGCCAAAATCCCCCTTTTGCAAGAATTTCACATATCCGAACCTCTCGACTTTGTCTTATTTGATTTCCATAATTATTTTGACGGTATATTAGGAATACGAGACCTTCGAAAATTACACTTAAATTTAGATTTAAATCGCCAAATCCTTTTTAATCAAAACTCAGAGATCCCTCTTAATTATAGAAAAGATTTTAATAGTCAAAAGATAGAAATTCCACCTTTTTCGTCTGTAATAAAAAATATACAGACATCATTACCAGATGGAGATATCTTTCTTAACGACATTGTTAATGAAACAAAAACAATAAAAATCCCATCAAGTTTAGTTCATGTTGAAAACGGACGTGTAAAAATTGAATTTGTTAATAAAACATTCCACACGCAACTAATTAATATCGATAACAACTTTCTAAATAATTTTGCGGAAAATTTTGATACAAGAAATTTTAATTGCTTTTCAATGGAAGAAATTATGAACATTACTATAAACGATACAATTAACACTAAGGACCGGAAAATAACTTTGGAAAATTTTAGACAAGATCATTTGAATCTTGAAGAAAAACATGCACTGAAATTATTAGTAGAAGAATACCAAGATATTTTTCATAACCCTGAAGACAAATTGACCTTCACAAATCAAGTAAAACACAGCATTAATACCACCGATGAAATTCCAGTATATTCAAAATCATACAGATACCCCCACATACATAAGGAGGAGATAAGAAAACAAATCAATAAAATGCTAGAAGATGGAATAATCAGACCATCACAGAGTCCGTGGAGTTCTCCCATTTGGATTGTTCCAAAGAAATTAGACGCTTCAGGAAGACAAAAATGGCGAATCGTGGTAGACTATAGAAAAATAAATGAAAAAACTGTTGACGATCGCTACCCATTACCTTCCATTCAGGATATACTAGATAAACTTGGCAGATGCCAATATTTTACTACAATTGACTTAGCTTCTGGATTTACACAGATAGAAATGGAGAAAGAGTCTATTCCTAAGACAGCTTTCAATGTCGAAAATGGCCACTATGAATATCTTCGTATGCCATTTGGCCTTAAAAATGCACCTGCAACGTTTCAACGAGTAATGGATAACATACTCAAAGATATTTTAAATAAAATTTGTTTTGTATATATGGATGACATAATAATATTCTCCACTTCACTTCAAGAACACATAAGTAATATAAAACAAGTCTTTAAGAGATTGAGAGAAGCTGGTTTAAAAATACAATTAGACAAATCAGAATTCTTTTGCAAAGATGTAGAATTTTTAGGACACGTCATTACGCCAGAAGGCATTAAACCTAATCCGAAAAAGGTAAATGCAATAAAAAAATTTCCCATCCCAAAAACTGCCAAAGAAATTAAATCATTTTTAGGACTCATAGGCTATTACCGAAGATTTATAAAAAATTTCGCTAAATTGACTAAACCGCTAACATCATGCTTAAAAAAAGGAATGCAAATCAAACACACTCCTGAATTTATAGAAAGTTTTGAACTTTGTAAGAACATCCTAATGAATGATCCTATCTTACAATACCCAGATTTTAGCAAACCTTTTAATGTAACAACAGATGCTTCAAATTTCGCAATCGGAGCAGTACTATCTCAAGGACCAATAGGAAACGACTTACCTGTTGCTTTTGCATCTAGGACTTTGAATCCAGCGGAATGTCACTACAGTACCATAGAAAAAGAACTCTTAGCTATAGTATATGCTGTTAAATATTTCAGACCATACTTGTACGGCACAAAATTCAACATTATTTGTGACCATAAACCCTTACAATGGCTTTTCTCCTTAAAGGAACCTAATTCCAAACTAATAAGATGGAAACTTAAATTAGAGGAATACGACTACCAGATTATTTATAAGAAAGGCAAATTAAACACAAACGCAGATGCTCTCTCCAGAGTAGAAATTCATCCCATAGATACCGAAGATAACGACAAATTGTCCATTATAATGAACTTAGACCACAACGAATTTATTGATCTTGAAGAATCAACAAACGAAATGTCGAAACTTAGAGACTTAGATTCGAATGATATTATATTAAAACCTGCTCTTGATCACAACGATATACAAGATATTATAAATATTAATCCATACCAAAACATAACACAAGAATTTATTAACGAAATAATTGACAAAGAACTACCAGTACCAGAAGAAGATATTGTAGAATCCATAGAAGAAAATACCAAAAAAGATAAGAAAATAAAAATTCTTCAAAATATAGCAATACCAAATACAGAAGAGAAATCTGACGATTTAGAAACGGTGCATACTAGTCAAGAAGATCCCATATTAAATATACCGTATACAGAAAAGGCCATAAATATATACAAAAATCAAATAATAATAACTTCTGCAAATATATCGAAACCAAAATATACATACGAAAAAATATTCAACAAAAATAGATATCATTGGCAAATACCAAAAAATGATTTTGAAGAAACACAGTTTCTATGTTTAATTAAAGAAATCATAAAACCCAATACGACCTATTGCCTACTATTTAAAAACAAAGACCTCGAAATACCTTTTATTCGTTTTATGACAAACTCATTTAAAAATAATGCATTTTCCTTAGTCATTTCAAATAAAATTCTAACGGATATAACGGAAGAAGCGGAAAAACAAGAAAGGTTAAAATTTTACCACGAAACGAAAACAAACCACAGAGGCATTAATGAAAATCTTGCAGCACTCAAAAAACACTTCTACTGGCCTGACATGGACAAAGATGTCACAAATTACGTCAATACTTGTGACCTATGTCAAAAATCAAAGTACGAAAGACATCCCACCTCACTTATTCTCAAACCAACACCAATTGGCAATTCCCCTATGGAACACATATATATCGATACATTTAAGTTTAGTAACCAAAATTTCCTTACCATTATAGATAGCTTTTCTAAATTCGGTCAAGCCTATCCCATAAATTCAATAAACGCTATGGAAATTGTTAACAAATTAACATTCTTTATAAGTCACTACGGAATACCCAACAAAATCACATGTGACAATGGCACAGAATTTAGGAATAAAATATTTCAAGATCTCTGTCTCTTACATCATATAGATGTCCATTACGTAACCGCCTACAACCCAAATAGCAATAGTCCGATAGAAAGATTTCATTCTTCAATCATAGAAAGTTTGAGAATACTTAAGGAAGAAAAAGAAAATATCATTATTTCTCAGTTAATGAGTTACGCAATATTAGCTTATAACAATAGTATTCATAGTGCTACAGGCTATACTCCCTTTCAAATAATGCGAGGCAAACTAGATTATAAAAACCCCTTCGAACGAGATGAGAATGAAAGAATAACACAATATATTCATGATCACTCAAAAAACCTAAAATTACTTAACAATATTATTCTTAATAAACTAAATAAAAACCAAACACAAAACTTAGAACGTGCAAATAAATCTAAACAATCAGAAATAAAATTAGACACGAATCGTCCCATATATCAGTTAAAAGGTTCAGAACAAAGATTAGCAAAATGTAATCAACCTTATCAAAAATTAATAAATCCCAAATTAGTTGGAGATAATAAAATATTATCCAACAATAAAGTATATCACTTGCGAAGTATAAAACCTCAACGTATTGTTACAGATAACTACAATCAACATGAAAATACTAGCGATGACGATACTCCTCTATCTACAAGGATATCAAACGTTAGAAATAAAAGAAATTAATAATCCCATCCTACCTGTTCAAATTGGACAAGCAAAAAGGATACTATCAAAACATACATTTCTTTATCATATTAATTTATCCCAACCATTAGAAATAAGTAATCAAATATATAATGAAGTAATAAACTTAAGAAATTCTATTAAAGTAAACAATCACTTTTCAATATTAATTATAAACAAAATAGATCATGCCATAAAACTAAGTAAAGCTATAAATAATCAATTAGAAACATACCCACAAAACCCCAGAACCAAACGAGCATTAATTAACGCAATAGGAAAGGTATCCAAATGGCTTTTTGGCACCTTAGACACTGATGACGAAAATTATTACAACAACTACTTATCCACTCTCAATGACAATCAAAATAAGATAAATTCAAGTTTATTTCAGCATCACACCTTGTTAATAGAAATGTCGAAAACGTACTCAAAAGGATTTGAAACAATTAAAGAAAATCAAATAATAATAAGCAAACAAATGACAATAATTTCAGAAGAAATTAAAGAATTAATAAATGTAGAAAAAGCTTTCTCAATAAATATAATAATAGATAACCTAATAAATCAACTACACGACCTACAAATTTTGGTCAATAACATCGAAACCGCTATATCACTAGCAAAACTAAATATTCTTCATAGCTCAATTATTAATCCTTTGCAATTAGAATCAATAATACTAAAATTAAACAAAATATATACGGTACGAAATGTACCAAAACTTCAAAATTTTATGAATTATTACAGTCTCTTCTCAACTCAGGTGAATATTCATGGGAACTTGGTAATTTTCAAGATTCATACCCCAATAGTTAGTAATCCCTTAAAATATTTCCGAATATATCCTATTCCTTTAAACAACCTAACAATTATACCCGATCAACCATTCCTGCTTCTCAGTAACGAAGAAAATTGGACAACATCTGAACAATGTCCCGAAATCGAAAACTACTATTACTGTCCAAAGAAGTACCTACAAGAAAATACACAACCTTGTTTAAGCAAACTCATCCGAACTGGCAAGAATAAATGTATAAGCACGAGTATCCATTTGAAGAAGACTGAAATAACCACAATTAATTCAAACCAGCTAGTAATCGTACCCATCAATCCCATAAGAATAGAAGCAGATTGTGAAAAGAACGGTATATACGAAGTAGACAAACCTTCCATCATAACCATCGACAAATGTAAAATAACCATCGACAACAAAATTTACGAACAAGAAGAAACAATGCACGAAGAGTATGTATTCGATTTACCCAAATTCGAGTTTCAAAGTAACTTAACCCAAGTTCCAACAATAAAACTAAAAACATTAGACGACGCAAAAATCAAGCATATCCAGACCGTAGCAGAGAATATTGAACTACCAGAATTAAAAGAAGCCCCGACGTATCACAATTGGACCAACACATCTCTCATCATCCTTATTACACTAATAATCTCTGTTTTAGCTTATTTCAAAGTATTCAAATCCAAACTCAACTCCATCACAAGAAGTCGACCAAGAGAGGCACATGGCTCAGAAAATCCAACTCCCTTGTTTTCCGAGCTTAAGGAGGGAGGAATTATATAGACATAAAAGAGATATCTACACATCATAGTCCAAGTCATTAGTGCGTTATATATAGTGCAGCCACGGCTGTGAACATTCATTCCTGATTTATTATTGTTATTGTATACTTGTTTTGATTCGTTATTTAACCATTGTATTTAGTTAATTTTAAATAAATTGTTTTTAAAAACGCGAGTCTGAAAACGAGTTATTTAATTAGACCAAAACAATGAAACCCGGAAATAATGGATCATCTTACAAAAGTCGGGGGTGAAAAAATATCAAATATAATGGTAGCCACTTTTTTATATTGTTGAGATAATTTTGTGACGAAATATGGAGAGTTAGAAACTGAGTGTCGAGCAAGAAGTGCGTTTAAGTCAATAGGAAAGTATTATCAATGACTTAAAACTATTTTTTACAATATATACAGACCAAAAATGTTATAAATAAAGATAATATAAAGAACGAGAAAATCGGATCAGTAAAGCAAAATATTTCTCAAATATGAGATGGTATACACATAAAAGAAGAATGGGACTTGAAAGTCTAATATGATAAATTCTAGAGATTGAAATAAAATAGAAATTGCGCAGTCTGGTCACAAAGAAAACGAAATTAAATTGAAGAAATAGACAAAAAACTATTAAAGAGAAAAAAGAATAGAAAGGGTGAATAAAGAAGGTGACCATGTTCATACCGACGATTGAAAGCGTGTATAATAAGTATTTTAACTCCTTATTATGAATATTATGATACTATGTAGTATGATTCAAATTACTTCAATACAATTCCTATTTCTTGTTATATATAGTATCTTAAATGATAAATATGGATATCCGATCAAATAAAATACTCAAGGACGACCAGATCAATTACCTAACCAACTTTCAAAGCGCAATAGCTCAGTTTATAGAGTAGAATTAAAGCTTTTGTGGCCTTCAAAATTTAACAGTAAACCACCTCGACTATCTTTTGAAAAGTGGTTTGCAGAACATAAAAACGAAAATCAGTACATAAATAAGCTTTCCCCCGAATTATACAAACGGAAAAAATAAATGGGATTTTTTCATTTAGAGCGAAAAATCTTAATGTAATTGTAATTTAATCGCAATACGTCAATGGAACTGTTGTAGAGAATAAAATAAACAAGCAAATTTTTTTAGGAAATAGGTAAAGAAATAATAAATAAGACTTACTCACAATCAATTTAATTTAACAATCAGACGACCGGTTTCGCTTTCTACAATATGCAAAGCATCCTCAGGTCTCGATACAAAGTTAAACAAATGATGCCGGTACTCTATTATCGAGACCTGAGGATGCTTTGCATATTGTAGAAAGCGAAACCGGTCGTCTGATAGTTAAATTAAATTGATTGTGAGTAAGTCTTATTTATTATTTCTTTACCTATTTGAAATGGACTCACACAAGCAACACATTCATGATTTTTTAGGAAACCTTATCGTTGCATTTTTACTTGAGAAAAGTCAAAAACACCATTAGTTTACGGATTTAATATCAGATGTCGTTATTTGCGTCCAGACGAAGCCATGTTAGAGTTGCTTCCTAAGACAGGAGAGATTTATCTTCACGTTCAGAGCGACTGTGAATAGCCGTTCTGAAGAACCGTTTTAGGACGAAATACGCTAAGGATTTTTGCTTAGTTGAGGAGATATGTTGTGGAATATAATTTTTAGATTCCCCATGTCTCTAATAACATCTTTATCAACGTCTGTTTTACCTTGCAATTCTTAGAAGGCACAGATTAAAGCAAAAAATCTGAATTGGTTTCGAAAATTAGTTTACGGATTTTATAATATATTGTTTAAACAGAGGATGGATGCTGTCCGACGATTTTTTTTAAATTACTCCGCTATTTTGGATGGCTTAGCATATTAAGTGAGGTTATCCGATTTTAATTTAGAAATCATTCTTAAAATTCAAAAATTCTCCAATTTGTAGGTGTATATACAGTAGACGCTCTCTATAACAAGAACTAAAATGACAGACTAATTACCTCGTTATATCAAACAACAATAATACTGTGCATACATATGAATATGCATGCACAGTATTATGGAACATGGAAGTTAATGTTTTCTAAAACATTAACTTCCTAAAGTAAAGCCATTCGAAGCAATATAAGAAGCTAAATATTGTTTGAATGGCGTTTTTGAAAAAAAGTTGTTTACTTTTATTGTCAATGAAATACATCAAAACAAAACATAGTTGTTTATTTTTATTGTCAATGATATATGTTAAAACAAAAAATCTGTATTCTGTAAATCTGTTTAAATTATTCAAAATATCTGTCTTTGGTATTTATTTATAGAAACGTAAAAAACACGTTTTTCAATCTTATTTTCTTTCGTTATAACCAAATTTGCCTCGATAGTTCAAATAGAAATTTCATGGGACATCCAATGTACCTCATTATAAGCGAAACCTCATAATAACCATGTTCGTTATAGATGGAGTATATTGTATTTGATTTTCATTTAAGTATGGCGGAAAATGTAAGAAACGGTTCCGAACGCTTAATATTGCTTTTGAAGCGGAGGAGTAGGGAATTGAAGCAAGCGGTAAGAAATCATGTAAATAATCAAAAATACCTTGCTTGCTTTATTCACCCACTCCATCGCCTCAAAATGAGATCGCGCATTCAGAGCAATGTTTGTAGGCATTTTTAATTTACAATTTTTGCCATAGTTAAATGAAAATCGAATATTATGCAAGTGGCTGAATAAATTATGTTTTCTTAATTCAAAATCGGTTAACCCCACTTAATATGCTGAGTCATCCAAAGTATCGGTGCAAAATATTCAAAGATTTCGAAAAAACTGTTTGTCGTACGGCGTCCACCTTTCGCTTGTTTAAACAAGATATTATAAATAAACATTTTCCAGAGAATTACCTTTCCAGCTTTAAAAGGGCCCTATTATAATTTTATCAAACAATAGTTGATTTTAGCGTTTTTTTAACGTTTCTGTGGGAAAATCCACCGATAATTTTTTTTTAATTTGTTTGTTTTTTAATTCTCTACAAAAGTCTTATTGACAGTATCGCAATTATAAATTTATCAGCAAAGATTTAATAATTAACAAATTTAATATCATTTAAAGGGTTTTTACCCAAAGATTTAGTGGCTTCACTCACGTATACCTGGTAACTGCACCGATAATGGATTTGTTAGACGGAAAACGTTCTGTGATGTAGCCCGAAAGGGTGTCTTCTTCAGGGCTGCCGAGGTCTTACTCTCCGGAGCCGCCAGACACTTCTGCACTGATAAATAACCAATGCATTACTGATAGTGTGAATAGAGGACGGTTCATTTATATCGTCGACAGTGACGTGGTTTGGCTGAAAGGTGGCGTGCCGGTTAGCTTGGGGATTGGAACATTTCTGACAGTAGGATTGTGATTGGCGGGTGGAGCGGACGATATTTTCTTTATGAGAGGTCCCCATGGCGAAGATAACCTTATGCCGTCATCTCTTTTATTAAGACAATTTGGACTTTTTCAATTTCTTTGACTTCTCGGATAATTCTTGGTTTATAGAAGCGAATGAGGGCTTCTGAAGTGGTTCTGAAGTTTTCAAAATCAATTTTGTGACCTGTACGAAGATGGTGTAGACCTAGAGCTGAGATTGAATCGGAATTGCGAACAAAAATGGAATGTTCATAAATCGTATTTTGGATTCTACGATTTGTTTGGCCTTTATAGATCGGGGCAGTATGCACAAGGAATTTCATAAACTTGTTCATTTGGATTGTTGTCTTTGATTGATCGGACAAGAGATGAAAGTGTTTGTTGGTTGGTAAATACTGTCTTTATTCCTCTTGATTTAAGAATTTTGCCGATTTTGTCAATGACACCTTGGATGTAAGGAAGAAAAGCCTTCGTATGATGAGGGTCTGTGTCTTTTTGTTGAGATTGAGTGGGAGATTGATATCTGTGGATGCTCCTATTAATGTAAATTTCGCCGTAACCGTTTTGGATGAGAGCTTATTTTAAACTAGAGAGCTCAGCGGGTCTACATACGTCATCACAAAGACGTAATGATCTGGAGACAAGGATATTGATGACTGAATTAATTTGTGAAGGCAGTGATGAGAGTTGGCATGCAAGTAACGATTGGTATAGGTGGGTTTTCGATAAATAGAGTAATAAAAACCTTGGGATTAGTTTTTCTTTATGATAGCGTCAAGAAACGGTAGGGATTAACCCTACATTAGACACACGGGTTACATACGTAGCCCAGCGCATTCTAAATTGTTGCCGTTGGCGCCAATATTTGGTTGCATTGTCGCTGTTTTGTATACGTGTTTGTTAGACATCGATAAATCAATACTTGCTGAGAGTTTATTGGATGCGCACGTGCGTTTCAAAAATATTAGGGAATTTTTACGTCTGGGCTACGATTGTAGCCCGTGCGCCTGATCCCGTAAGTATTTTTTATGATTTCTCGATTACTAAAGAAATTGTTTTTTTTACAGAAAATAGAATAAATAACATTAGGCTTCTAATTGAATTTAGATCTAAGATTCGTCGGCGCTCCCGTGTTCTGGTATCAATTACGGATGTGGCAATACCGCCCTCTCAGACGTCAAAGTCAAAATACAGTAAGACGATGTATATTTTGTGATCAAAAACGAGATTGATTAACTCGAAAACAATGTGAAAAGTGTAAAACATATGCCTGCAAAAAAACATTTAAGGGAGATCTGTGTAGAGTGCATGCAGCAAATTAAGGTTATTTTCCATTAAAATTTTTTAACATAAAATGAATCTTTGTGTTTTGGTTTTTTCCTAAGATTACTATCTAATGCATGTTGCATTTAATGTTCTTATATATTTTTTTTAATGCAGAAAACAAGATTTCTATGCAATTTGTGTACCTTGGTGCATTATTATACGTTTTCACTGTTTATTTTATATTATTTTTATATTATCGCCTAATTGAAATATAAAACTATTAATTAAAAAATTTTTTAATTGAGATAAATTAACCAATTAAAATTCATAAATAAATTGGGCTTCCCAATGAATCAAAATAAAACAAAATTCATAGCGACTAACACAAACACAACAGCTGGAAATATTAACACAAATTTAATCATCAATGACCAAAACTTCGAAGCAGTCAAAGAGTTCATATATCTAGGAACATCGGTTAACCCCAATAATAACACATCTGAGGAAATAAAAAGGTGAATAATAATTGCAAAGGTGTTATCATGGTCTATCAAAGTACTTAGCTAACAAACGTATGTCTCAAAAAACTCGTATAAAGCTGTATAGAATACTGATAGTCTCAAATATGGATCAGAGGCATGGACGCTAACTAAAACAGATGAATCCGCTCTATCGATTTTTGAAAGAAAGGTGCTACGCAAGATATTTCGAGCGGTCTGTGACAACGGAATATGGAGGCGTACATATAACTTTAAACTGCAGAATATCTACAAGCACACGTTTGGTTGTAAAGATATTACCACTATAATTAAGCGAAACCGCCTGCAGTGGGCATATAGCCCGGGCCCCTGAATCGAACATGATAAAAAAATATATAACAGCACAACCCGTGGGAATGAGAAGACGGGGTAGACCACAACTGAGGTGAATGAATGGGGTAACACAAGATGCGGAGAAGATCAGAGTCGGCAACTGGAAAATGCAAGTAAGGGACAGAACTGAATGGCGTAAAAAACTTGAGAAGGTCGAGGCCCTCTAAGGGCTGTAGCACCAAGATGATGATAAAATTGGGCTACAATTGTAGCCCACGCGCTTAACCGAATCAGTAATATCCACGGATATTAGTAACTGGGTACTAGGATTTATACCATTCAGATGGTCTTGAAAAGACACCAAAAGTGTTCTTAAAAAGTGCTTCGGGGAAGCACCCGTCGGTCTCGTAAAACCATCGTAAAACCTCTCACCGTAAAACCGTCGGTCCCGGTTACGAACTCTAGTCCAAATTATTGAAGAGTTTTGAACAGTTGAAGGTAAAATTTGAATAAATGGGGAAAGCTTCATTCTCTTTGAATTCACAGAGCAATTAAAAGCATATAATTTGCCTCTAAGAATGAATCTAAGGATAAGGTTATTGCGCTGCTACATTTTTACAACTTTGCTCTACGGATCTGAGGCATGGACATTGAAACAACTGGAGATTAAGAAATTGGAAGCTTTTGAGCGTTGGTGTTATCGAAGGATGCTACGAATAGCATGGGTAGACAAAATTACCAATATTGAAGTCCTTGATAGGGTTAATAAGAGGAAAGAAATTGTACAGACAATTAAGAGGCGGAAACTTGAATATTTCGGTCATATATTAAGAGGTCCTCGTTATGGGCTACTACGTTTGATTATAGAGGGCAAAATAAAAGGTAAAAGAGATGTAGGAAGAAGACGAACCTCCTGGCTACGAAATCTAAGGGAATGGTTTAGTCTGAGCTCTAGCCAACTATTTAGAGCTGCTGTAAGTAAAATAAGAATTGCCATGTTGATATCCAACCTTCGTTAGAAGATGGAACCTTAAGAAGAAGAATTTGCCTCTAACTTTAGTGCAGTGATAGAACGTTGGGAATACCTTTAAGGCGGAAGTGACTAATTGCAAAGAATGATTTACCACGGCCAATTACAGCTATTTATGGGAAAATAACAGAATTAGAATAAATAAATGTAGTATAATCCAGGAATTTATTTGGATAATTGTTTTAAATATTATCTCTGCAAAATAAAAATACCATTCATTATGATCCGTTTAATTTTATTCACCGTTTGGATATTCTTTGGTTTTATTATTTTTCAATTCAACTATTTAAAAGTAAATATCATCCCTTTTTAATGCATTTTCTGTCGTAGCAAGTTACTACATTTTAATTCCACTTTTAAACCTATGATATAACTCAATATGGTGTGGATGCGGATTATTTTCATACAATTTCCATACCTACTCTTCGGACGGACCTGTCAGTAATATCATAATGGCGTGAAATTGCGCGTGGACCAATCAATATGTGGATTATGGGTAAATTCCATTAAATTCATTTTTCTTGATAATAACACGTTTTGTTCTCTCATGATTTTCGGGAACTAATAAACCCTTATGGGTGAAATGATCTACTAATCGTTCCAACATTATGTTCTCGGTTTGTTTGCGGGACAGATATCTCTCTTGGTAAATTATTTATGTTGATAAATAATTTTCCATACTTCTTACCAATTTTAAAATCATCTTTGTCAATTTCTTAAAAGGAAGATTTATTTCTTGAAACACTGTTTAAGTAGTAAATTAAGTTAATAAGCAATAGATAATACACAATTTTTTTTTAGATATTTGGTTGACAGTTCTGTGGTATTTAGTTAACAGTTCTGCCGACACTGAACAAGAAATACAGCTTTTAATGAACAAAGTAGTGAAAATTAGTAAGGAATATGGCCTGCAAAATAAAATAAAAAACCGAAGGCGTGTTAATTAATAAAGAAGAATTGGTGGGACACAATTTTTTATCAATGAGAAAATGATAGAACAAGTGTCAATATACACAAGTGACAACATGACACATATCTTGACACAGTATAAAATAATATAGAATGAGGGCGTTCCCAGGAAGTTAAGTCAAGAATTAAAAAAGTAAGAACAGCTTTCATCCAAATGTGCAAATTTTAAAATCAATTTAAATGAATTTAAAATTAAAACTGTTCCTATGCTACAATTTTTAGTTTTATGGAGTAGAGCCTTGGATCTTGATTGAGACAACAGCAAATAGATTAGAAGCATTTAAGATGTGGACTTATTTAAGACGTTTTAAAACTTATGTTGGCAGTAAAATTTAGATTAAAATATTTGTAAGAAGAACTTCTTATAACATGTAGAAAGAACTCTAGCAATTTTTTTTATGTAAAAGTGGTCTCAGGTAAATTGGCTGAAACTTTGCAGAGAGGTAGCTTTGATCATGCTGATTAAAGGTTCTCGATGCATTAGAAAGCAATTTATTGTTTCTGAGTTACAGAGCTTCAAAGTGTCAGTTTTTAGGCCATTTCAATATTATAGATGCATAATCTTCAGAGTGTTATTAATTAAGTGCGATAAACTTCAGGAGATGATTCTGCATGAGAAATAATGACAGTTTGCCATATGTATGCCAAATGTATGTTGAAATGTTTCTTTTTCTGAGATACGGAGTGTTTGATTTTTTTTACACACTGACAATTTTTTATTGCTTTGGAACCTGTAGGGGTATGGAAATGGTATGTAAATAAAATTTGGTGGGTTGAGGTAGGTATTGCGCATTTTTGACATACAATTAAGAATTTTTATTCATCGTCTGGATTAGATGAAATACCAGTAGAACTGATAAAACTAATGGAAGAGGATAACTTGAAAGTATTGGCAGATTTATTCAACATGGTGTACAACACGGGAATAATACCACAAGAGTGTCTGAAGTCAGCATTTATAACCATCCCTAAAAATAAGAAGCAAAAGAGTGCTCTGATTATCGAACACTGAGCCTCATGAGTCATACTTTAAAAGTACTGCTGAAAGTAATACATAAGAGAATACACGAAAGGCTAGAAGAGGATATTAGCGAGACGCAGTTCGGATTCTGAAATGGACTGGGTACTCGAGAAGGACTATTTGCCATCAACATATTGATTCAGCGATGTCGGGATGTAAATGCTGATCTACACTTGTGCTTTGTTGACTTTGTTGAAAAAGCTTTCGATAAAGTGACATGAAAAACTAATATCAATACTTATAAACAAGCACATTAACAGTAAAATCATAAATATAGTGCAAACATTATGTTGGAACCAAAGTGCCATAGATCAAATTGATGTGCAACACTCAGAAGAAATGAAGATCTGTAGAGGAGTAAGACAGATATAATATAAAAGCGGGAGTTACCGTTAACGGAAAATTAATTAACAACTTACGATATGCAGCCGACACTGTGATCATAGCAACGAGTATAGAAGATCTACAACATCTTATCGAACGCTTAAGTATGAATAGAGCTAAGATGGGAATTAATATAAAGGCTAAAAAACGAAATACATACATGATAATTACAGAAAGACCACAAAATATACATCACCTATTGACAATCAATGGTAACGTGATAGAACAAGTAGAAAAATCATATTAGTACTTGGGAACTTTGATCAATCAAACCAATGATCATTCTGTAGAAATAAACAGGCGAATAGAGATTGCCAGATCAGCATTTATACGAATGAAGCCACTCCTAATGTGCAAAGATCTAAATTTGGAGATCAGACTATCGTACCATTCGCTGTTATATATTTTCAATATTATTATATAGAGCTGAGACTTGGACATTAAAAAATGCAATTTAAAAAGAATCGAGTCTTTCGAACTCTGGTTATACTGCAGAGTATTAAAAATATCATGGACTGATAGAATTAAAAATAAAGAAGTACTGGAGAGGGTTGGTAAAGAAACAGAACTAGTCACCACTATACAAACCAGAAAACTGGATACCTCGGCCACGTGATGAGGGGTCCAAAACATGAAATTTTGAGACCCATAATACAGGGAAAGATTCAATGAACAAGATCTGTTGGCCGAAGGCAGAACTCATGGTTGAAGAATCTACGTGATTGGGTATCAATGCAGATCGATTGATTTGTTTAGAGTACCAAGTTCAAAACTAAAAATAGTCATTATGATTGCCAACCTCCGTAAGGAGACGGCACTCTAAGAAGAGAAGAATAACTTTAAAAGCCAAACACATAATAGTGTTACATAAATTTTCGAAAATATTTTTTGTTTTCGTATGTAAATATAAACCCGTTAAAATGTACTATATCATAAAAATATATTAACCAATAAAAAATTATTTAAAAAAATAACTAATTCATTGTGAGTGCAGTAATTCCCGTGGAATGAAATTTCTTTTCTCCACATATATAAATCCTTTTGACAGGAAGGGATTACTTGCTTTTTTGTAACACTGATGCCAAACACGTTAATCTCATAAAAAATTATTTGCTGGCACCCTCACATAAAAATATAATCCCTAGGAAAGCTGCAAATTCGTATTTGCATTCTCTGGTTGTCCTCAAAGGGGCATTGAGAATCTAAACGACATTCGTTGCAATCCAAGATACACAAGGAGATGGAAAACATTTTTTTCGTAAATTATTTAAACAAATCTTTAGTTTATTCCAAAGTATGTTGTTTCAAACTATTTTCCACTGATCTAAACAGGTTATAGGTGGGCCCAGTTACTGGACATTACTAAAATTCGATTGATTTACAGTGAATTATTTAGTAGTTACAAGTATTAAAAAAAGAGATCAATGTATAAACCTTGAAAATATTTTTGGTATATTGATTTTTCTATTAATTTGCCATAAAAGTTTTAGAATTAATGTTATAAAAGAATTTTACTGGCTGCTAATGGACATGTAATAGCCCCATATACCTATAAATGATAACTTTCTATTTTAAACAGTGTTTTTAAACAATTTCAATATGTATTTTATAATAATAAACAAATAAATAGTATTCAAAACAAATATTTCATATTTTGGGTGTATATGTGTGAAGTAAAACAGGTAGTAACAAAAATAATGTTGCTAAAAATGTATAATATATGTCAATAAATATGGGTGTAGCCTCCCATCAGATGTAAACATTACGAATCCAATCAGAATGATATCATCTTTTTATCGTATGCTAAGACGCGTCACATCCTAAGAAAATGACATGCATTATCACATATCCCGCCTCTCTAATCCAGAACCCGGCAAGATAACACCCTCCTTATCATATGTTTAGATAAAATTAACTCAACCAATAAATCGTGACACTTACTCTGTTGCACCAACACAAACACGTTCACCAAACAAAACAAAATATAACGGGTAGCCATCATTGTCTATGGTACGGTATAAAACTATCACAATTCACTATATAACGGATATTGGCATCGAGATGGGTGATGGTCGCTGTTGTGCGTCCTAGTCGGTGGCCAATAGACGTACTACGAAATATGAATCTGTAAATCGAAAAAGAGGCAAGAAACGCATGCAGCGCCGTTCACCGTACCTGCGACTGTGACGTGCAGTGGCGGGGGATGGATAATTACACCCAACAAGTAAAGGTTGTATGATAATAATGACCGTAAATAACATTGTATTTTCCTGGAGATATGCAGCAATCACTGCGATTTAAGATTTTTGTTTTAAGATGCTCAGGTAGTTGTTAACAAGTCGTTAGAGTCTGTTTGACCTATGTGGTAGTTTTTATCTTTAGTGGAACAATGACAATAATGAAAATGTTTGTCACTCCAATTACTTCTCGAGTAACAACCGATTTATTAGATACTTACTTGGACAAAAAGTCTGTAAAATATAATATCTACGCTGAGATTTTATTGGTTGTCTCTGATTGATCACCGTCTAGATATTTCGGCAGTGTTACTTTATGTATAGTTATTTATTTCCATCAAATCTTTTAATTTAAACCTCAAAGAAATCAAAACAGGAGTGCTACAAATGTAGCTGGTCTTCAAAAATCAAACACAATTAGCAAACTTCAAGATCAGCAGGGGAACATCATCACAGATAAAAATCAATAAATGTGCATATGGGCCAAATACATACAAGAACTCTTTGATGAACACTGCCTGGGGTAATTGCGAGGTAGATTGAGTAGCTGCGGTTACCACAGCCGGTCCCAAGGCTGGTCCCAAGGAGGGTGATTGGCAAGTTTAACAACCTACCAATCGTAAAAAACAAAAACTGCTCAAAGAAACAATGTACAGCCTCGGAACCGGATTGATACTATGAAGACGACTACGGCAAGAAATAAGGGCAAGCGAAAAACATCCAAAGCCCAGATGAGAATCACTACTTGGAATATCGGATCACTCAATTCAAGGGACCAAGAAATAACCCAAGTGCTGAAAGAGAAAGAAATAGACAGTTGTGCTCTATAGGAAGAAAAAAAGAAAGGAAAATGTCAATCAAAATTAGGTGAGATCATACTAATCTACAGTGGAATAGCAAAAGAAAACAAGGCTAAAGAATGTGTAGCCTTACTAATACACCAAAGGTACCAAATCGCATCAAAGAGTGTTAATATATATATCAGAAAGAATAGTACTAGCAAAGATAAGAATGGAGAGGGAAGATCTCAGTAGTATACGGCTCAAAAAATAACAAGCCTCAATCAACAAGGCAAGCGTTTTACGGTAAATTACAAGTAGTAGATCAAGTCACAGGAAAGATGTTAATATTGGGGGACTTTAACGCTCGAATAGGCAGTCAAGTAATACTTGGCATTAAACAAAAACATAACGAGAATGTTAAAAACAAAAACGGAGAACTGATGATCAACTTCTACACGAATAATGAACTAAGAATAAACAACACATTTTTTGACCGCCAAAGCCAACACAAATATACATTTAATAACACCCGTGGACAAAGATCGACGTAAGATGTCTCAACTCAGCAGATGCAGGTAGCGATCACAGCCTAGTATTATGTAAAATAAGAATAATCCTGAAATACTTCCCACCCAAAAGAGCGGCGCCAACACAAACAAAAATCAAAGTCGAAGGAGTAAATACAGAATCCTCGGAATACTTATACAGGAAAAGAATATCAGAGAAGATCGCTGGGAATGAAATATTAGAAAACGATAACATCGAGGAAAGCTGGCAAAAACTCAAAAATAGCATAATTAACGCAGCAACAGAATCATTTGGAGAGAGGAAAATAACGAACACTAACATATCAAAAAAGAAAACACCATGGTTTAAAGAGAAAGTGAAGACAAAATGTGAAGAAAAGAAGGAAGTCTTTTTTACAATACAGAATACAACAAACACAACAGGCATACAACCACTATAAACGAATCAGAAATGAAACGATTACTTTAGTTAGACAAATAAAAAAGGAACACTGGCAGAGTTTCTCAAAACAATGGAACACGACTTCTACGGAACACAAAAAGAAATATGAATAATGATCAGAGGACAAAGAAAAGAGGTGAACGAACTAATAAAAATGGAAGCTTAAGGAAAGGAAAAAATAGAAAATTACCAGGAGAGGACAGAATACCGAACGAACTCCTAAAGTATGGAGGACCAGATCTAATCAAACAACTATTAAAACTAATCCAAAAAATAATAGAACAAAACAAAATTCCTCAAGAATGGAGATCAAACATCCTAATACCTCCCTTCAAAAAGGGAGACAAACCGGACCTGGAAAATTATAGAGGAATTAATATATTAAACACAAGCCTAAAAGTAAAAAACCAAAGTAATAACAAATAAATTGAATGAAATGATAACATTAGCAGAAGAACAACAAGGTTTTAGGTCGGAAAGATCATGCACCGACGCTATATTTATAATGAGGCAAGTGCAAGATAAATCATGAGAATACAACAAACCGGCATATCTATGTTTCGTGGACCTTACAAAGGCATTTGACCGGGTCAAATTAAAAGACATTATCTACTTACTGCACGTAAGAGAGTTACCTCTAGGAATAATTAAAACGATCGAAAATATCTACTAAAACAACACAATAAAAGTAAAAGTAGAAGAAGAACTAACCGACCCTATTGAAGCTGGCAATGTGGTAAGACAGGGAGATTCATTGACTCCTCTATTGTTCAACGTGATTATGGATGAAATAATAAAAAAAGGAAGAACTAAAAAAGGGTACCAAATGGGAGAAAAGCAACTTAAAATAATCTGCTATGCAGACGACGCAATAATACTCTCTCAAAGTGAAGATGATTTACAACGTATGTTGCACCAATTTAATATAACCGCCAGAAAATTGAACATAAACAGCAAATTTATTAAGATGTAAATTGGAGCTGGAAGATCAGATAATAGAACAAGTGATGGACTTTAAATATCTAGGCATCACATCAGATTATCTAGCTACGGAAAGATCGAAACCGAAGTGGAAGATCAAGTGAATAGAGCAAACAGAGCCGCAGGCTGCCTAAATAAAACAATATGGAGAAATAAAAATATCGGGAAAGAAACGAAAGCCAGAATTTACAAAACAGTCATCAGACCAATAATAACATACGCGACAGAAAGAAGACCTGATACAGAGAGGACAAAAAGGATGTTAGAAACAGCAGGGATAAAAACAGTCTATATAAAAAGAAGAAGAAGAAGAAGAACTCTTTGATGATAATCGAACCGAACAACCTCCGTCCTATATATTATGTAATGTAATGTAATTACCAATTAAATCCACAAGGAAAATAATTTCTGCAGCTGGCTGTATACCACGTATCACAAAAAAAAAGAGGTTAATCTTTGTAATTTGGTATATTTAAAAACCCTTAAAAGGGCTACATTAAAAACACGAACGTTTTCGGAATGACAATTCCATCATCATGTTTAAAAACTTACCAATTACATCAAATGAAGTTGAAAAAGCTATATCACAACTAAAAGATGGCAAAGCTCCTGGACCTGACAGTGCATAATGCTAAACTCATAAAGCTATTTAACAACGACGGTACTCAACGACTAACAGAAATATTGAATGACATATATTTAAACGGAGTACTTAATATCAAAATCATGACTAAAGTCATCATTTATTGCTCTACCAAAGAAAACAAAATCCGTATCCTGCAAGGATTTCCGGAACATCGGCTTAATGAGCCACATTTTAAAGGTATTTCTCAAAATCATACATCAAAGGATATAGTAGACTACGGGTGACCAAATAAAGTGACGTTTTAAGTTGCACGATAAAGTTATAGAAAAAGTTGAAGAATACCTATACATACTTAGGACAAAAAATAATCCTAAATAGGGAAATTCAAACTGAAGAAATAAAAAAAAGAAGAAAGTTAGCTTGGGCAGCATTCGGATGATTGATGCATGATGATTTTTAAGAAGGAACAACAAATTGAAAGAATCAGTGTGAATGGTCAACCAATAAAAAGAGTAAAATCATACACCTACCTTGGTATGAACGTCAATGAAAATTG
Source organism: Diabrotica balteata (assembly GCA_918026665.1). NCBI lineage: Eukaryota > Metazoa > Arthropoda > Insecta > Coleoptera > Chrysomelidae > Diabrotica > Diabrotica balteata. Next base: position 33,255,455 of record OU898278.1, read on the forward strand.
GGACCATATCCTAGAAAGAAAATATAGAATAGCAAATGCAAGATTTGCATTTCAAGAAATGGCTAAGCTATTCAAATGACACGATTTATCAGTGGTTACTCATAAAAATCAGGTTACTACGATGCTATATCTTTCCTATACTGTTGTGGCTTCATCGTAGAATCCTAAAGATATCGTATACGACCACGTTACTCACCAGAAAGTTTTATTAAAAATGCAAAAAGAAAAAAAGTTGTTAACTACAATAAAAACAGCCAAAATTGAATATCTTGGTCACATCATGAGGAACAGCGAAAGATATGGGTTGCTGCAATTAATTCTTCAGGGAAAAGTAGAAGGAAAACGAAGACCAGGAAGGCGAAGAATTTCCTGGCTGAAAAATCTACGTTCGTGATTCAACACAACAACCAAAATCTTTTCAGAGCCGCAGTTTACAAAATACAGATTGCCGTGATGGTCGCTAACATCTGAAACGGATAGGCACTACAAGAAAAAGAAGAAATGTTACAAGGAAGTGTACTCGGCCCGGTACTGTACGTTATATACGCAAGCGAGATTTCTGTTTCAGAACACAACACAACTGCTACCTTTGACACTGCGATCTCAGCAGTAGATCACAATTGCAGCAAGAAAATTACAAGCATCAATGGACCAAATAAATAACTGGACAAAGAGATGAAGAATTAAATTAAATGAAACAAAAGCTCTACACATAGGGTAGACGGGAAAATTCGGCGCACGGGGGAATTCGGCGTATCAGTATTTTGGCAGCACGACATAAGTTTGCTATTCTTTGTTTCAAGTTAAGAAAATAACATTACGCTTATGGAGATCAGTGTTGCCAAAACTCTCAGACACTCTCTTTTGCACGGATTTCCAAGATATTCCCTTTGCTTAATTTTTGAATTTTCATTTTTAATTAACATTTAACTGTTAGTCAGAATAACTACTAAATAAAAGCCTCATTATCATTATGTATTTAGTCAGAGAACGACATAAAATCGCTGACATACGCAAATCGTATTATTTTAAGTTGCAATAATTAGTAAATTAGATATACGCATTCGAAGTCCGTTTATTTGCTTTTAAAACTTTAATAGGCCGTAAAATGCATGATTTAACTAAGCAATATTTTCTACTGATTTCTATGATTCATGGCTCACCGAAAAACAAATAAACTGTCGTTACTATAATTAAAATAAGATAAAATAAAATTATCTTTTGTAAATACTATTTATCTAATTAAAATCATTTTCCCTACTTTTCATCTCTTGTTTTGAATGGGCACTTATGGTCAATTAAGTTAAAAAACATTAATTTAATTCATGTCTGTGGAAACGAAAATACAAATTATTCAAACCCTAAATTGTGCTTGTGTGTGTCGTGGCAACGCCGCGTTTCTATCGTCCATAAGAAATACATTGCCCTATCTCCGCAATGTTATTTTCTTAAGGTGGAACGTAGTATAGCCGACTACATGTTTGTAATATGACTGCATTCTTAGTGTTGGTTTAGACAAGGTCGTCAGTTGTTTCTTTTTCAAGAAATTGATTTTAATATTCTAATAATCTTTAAAAACGCGCCAAACTAAAGTGCAATAGCCATAAAAAAATCAAACTTGGCAGGAAACTAATTTTTAATAATGAACAGGAATCCACCATGTTAAAAAATTGGCGAATATTTTTTTTGTAAACAAATCAGCAAAACTAACCTTTTAGCATACCAGTTTGCTGAAGCGAATCAAATCCGTTTCGACTTGATACAAAAAATCGCTGGTGAATATTGGATAGAACTGTTTTTAAAGCGTCATCCAGACATTAGATTTCTCGAAGAATACCCGAAGGTACCAGTCAAAAGTATATTTCTGCATACAATAAAGATGAGGTTGAACGATTGTTTACCAAGCTGCTCACAGTTATGGAAAAGTTCAAATTTCTTGAGTGTCCTACTCTCAGGAAGATAGGTTGTTTGCGAACTACTCCTCTCTACTCCTTTTTTTGGATAAAAAATTGATGGATTGTATTTTTTTTCTTTTAGGATATGGCCCAGGTATCCAATTTTTTGTACCTTGATCAAGTTAAGTAATTCTCTTAGAGTACCTACTCAATAGTTGTACTTCTTAAGATTTCTTCGTTTCTCACACTATTTATCCATCTTCTTCTATAAGTTCTCTTTTTTATCGAAGGTTGGAAATCATCATGGCTATGCGGACTCTGTTGACTGCCACTCTAAGTAGTTTTGCACTACTATTTTTTCCCGTATTTCGGTTTCCTTGAATTTTAGTTGTCGTCTTTTGATAGTCAATATTAATTCAGCTTCGTTTCCCATTCTTTGAGCCCATGGTATTCATAGGATTCTTCTGTAACACCACAGTTCAAAGATGCACTTACTTTGTTGTCCATGCCTCCAAGCCATAAAGAAAAGTAGTGAATACGTTACACCAAAGTATTCTTAGTCGTAGTCTCAACCTTATATCCCGACAACAAAGAAAGTTTAACGAATAATGCACTTGCTATTTCAATACGTGTCTTAATTTCTTTGGTTTGGTCTACATTTGATGTTATTCATGTTCCTGTCTTTGTAGGTATCCACACTTTCAATTATAGTGTCCATAACAATAAATTGGATGTTTGCATCTGCTGATTTTGTCAGCCGATTCATTAACTCGCTGTATTACGTTCTGTAAATCATTGTCGTTATCCGGTATATCCGTCATTTTGAATAACGCAAGTTATTTAAAAATTCTCTATTGATAGATATACCTTTTATTGAATCTGAGAGCGGTTCCTTTTATTGAATCTAAGTGCAGCTTCAGTGTAGACATTGAAGAGTAGTGGTGACAGCACGCAACCCTGGCGGACTTCTCTCTGTATTTTGATATCTCGGGTGCTCTTGTTGTCAACTCTTACCTTGACAGTTTGATTCCAATATAAATTAGATTAAGTTTTCATATCACAATTGCGAATATTTTTGCTTTTTAATATATCTTTTTACGTTGAACGGCTTTACGTTGAACGGCTTTTTACGTTGAACCTTATCAAATGCCTTTTCAAAATCTACAAAACATAATTATATGTCCTGATTCATACCAGTTCTAAAGCCAAATTGTGTGCCACTAATTTCATATTTAAGAATGTTAACAATTCTGCAATGTTTTATTGTCAAAAATGATTTATGTATATGGCTCGTTAAATCTATTTTTCTGTGATTTGAGCAGGATATGACTCCCGTAAGATTGGTGGTCCCCGGTATTTCTTTTCTTTTTTGCATTCTTGCACTCAACGTCAAATCAATTATATATTTTACGGTTACAATTTTTTGTTCCTTTTTGTTTCTTTTCATTAGTATATCTTAGATTAATAATTGTTTTGTTGACGAATCCTACGCTATTATCTTTGAGAGCTCAGTGAAGATAGTTTTGGAGTCCAAATTAAAGAGAAATCGTACACCTTTTCTTACGACTATCACCTTCAACATGTGGCTCTCCACCCGTACGTGAACTATCGGATCTTAATACTGTTCTATGGTGATTTGTAAGTCACCGTCATCTATACCCGTGGCTCTGAGTATTTATGCTAGGTTCTAATGTTAAACGCTATCAAAAGCTTTGCGATAATCAAAGCTTTAATTTTAAACATAAAGCATGCTTATATTTCGACATTCATGTCACCGGTTTCTGTGAAAGTATATTGAGTGAGAATAAAACCTCACAGGTTCTTGAATTGGGTGACATCCATTTCAGGCTCCCACTTCTTATATATTCGGGTGTGTATGATTCTTAAGAACCTTTATAATATGTGAGCTTCCTCCTCCTCCTCCTCAGTCCTAATCCCTTTTGGGATGTGGTGACACCATCAGGTCTTCACAGTTTTTTCACGATTTCCCTCCATCCTTCTTTGTCCTGGGCTAGTTGTTAGGCTTCATGTAACCCTTGGTTAATCAATATTTTTGTTTGATCTACCCAACGGCTTGGAGATCTTCCCCTAGGTCTCTTTCCTTCAATTCTACCCTCGACTATCAGTTTTTCCATTGTGCTTGTTCTTCTAGCAATGTGTCCAAAATGTGAGCTTACCATCCGTTAATTGTCACGTTTAGATGCATTAGCTTTCTTGAGTAAGGTAACGAAAGGTTCTAGGGTAGAACAATGAAAACCCTAACAGTAAAACAGTAAAATTTTACATAACATCCCAAATAAAAAATTTAGAGACTTACGAATCTCTTAGAAGACCTTGAGATATCCAAAGAAATAAACCTGAACAATGATTGTTGCTTAAACACACAAATCATTCTCAATTGCAATTATAAACGTCTTTTTAAATTATTGTGAGAGACTTTAGAAGAAAAGTGAAAACTTCATTCTATTTTTAAATTTTATTTCTAATTTATAAGAATCATTTGTAATCATCAATCATTTGACAAGTTATTCTTCATTGAAACAAGAAACATTTCCAATTTTTACTTAATATTCTTACAATTCCAATTAACAGATACAATTTTTTTAAAAACACCCAAGTATCACACTTAGAAACATCACAATCTAGTTTTTTCTTTATATCTAAATAATTTGTTTTATTTAGATAACGTGTCGATTGAGCTTACTTTGACCTTTTATAATATTTCATAACGTTTTTTATAGTAACATATTATTCATTATGATGCTATGAAAAGCAAGATTTAAAAAATCTAATTTTAGAGACTTTGATACATTTCTTCTTTCATTATGATTTTCAATAATTTTTCGATAATTTAAAAATCCTAATTCTCTAATGACAAATGTTAATTGTTATCTTTGAAGAATCAAGTGCTTTTGGTCGTTAAAGTGTTTTTTTGATTTTGCTCATTTTATCTGCTGCGTTAACTCTAATAAAATGGTCGGGTTTTGACACCCGTACCACAGAATACTCCACCCAACAAGAAGCGAAAGCTTTGTCGGTACCTTTGATGTTCGTAGGACAAAAATTTCGGAGTGACAATGACAGTTAAACTACTTAATACACTAAGAAAAGTAATGAGGAAGTTGTTCAAAACTGTGGTCAAATTATAAATACACTGAGAAACGAAGTAATCATTAAATCTAATGTTTTTTAAGTAGATCTGTTTTGTATAAATTGTATTTTTTCTAAAAAAAGTGAAACTTTTGTAACACGTTTGAATTTCAAATTTAATTTGTTTACCTGCTACGATCTCTCGGTATCGAAGAGAGACTTACCTATTTCCTCACCAGATTTAGATGAGGACACACAAACAACACAATAAAATCCTCCTATTCGTCCAGTCATCACAATGAGTTTATTACAAAAATATGTATAACAGTATTATTCTCTTTTTACTAATAAACAACACACACGAAACAACACTTCTCAATACGTAAACAAATAACAAACTTCAGTTTTAATAGGTTGACAGATAAACTATTTAGAACATGGCGGACTGTCACAGAAATTTGGATTGCGAAAAAGCCCTTCGTTTCGCTTCTTGTAAAATTAGCTATTTACATCATTGCTCTCGTGTAGCACAGCTCCTAAGATGGTTTTTTAAGCTGAAAGCGCTCAGCTAGGAATTAAAATCTTTACTTACTTCAAAAATGCTTTCCTCTTTGATTTAAAATTTTGGCATGTATCTCATTAGGTTGTAGGATTTTACCATCTTTCTGTAATAGCGATAAATCAATGACACGACTCATTGCTTTATCGCATTGTTTTTATTATTGGAACCTAAATATTTAGCGTAACCGAGATGATCCTAACTGCTACAGAGGATAAGTGTTCTACCTACTTTCGGGAGATTGTTTGAAAGATGATAAATGGAACAATAAAAGATAATGTGGTGACATCTAATTAGCGAAGATCGAAGTAGATTTACGCCTGGTAGATCTTGCACTGATAACTTGTTTATACTTCAACAATTAATAGAAAAAAGAATAGTGGTTGGTACCGAAGTACATCTAGCCTTCATCGACCTAGAAAAGACGTATGAAATTATTCCTAGAATTGTGGCAAGCTTTACAAAAACTCGGCATACAGGGATAACACTACTTACCTAAATCGGAAATAGACTATCAGAGCCAATAAAAGTAACTTAAAGACTAAGACAATGATGCAGTATGTCACCCTTAGTTTTTAATTTATATATTATTGCAGCCCTCCAAAATTGGAAAAACTACTGCTAGGGAATGGGAATCCCCATAGAAAATGACGTACTATTCTCCCTGAACTTTGCGGATGACCAAGTCGTCCTAGCTCAAGATTCTTATGATCTAGAATTGATGATAAAGCGTCTATACAGAGAATATGTAAAATGAGGGTAATAAGTCAGCATGAAGAAAACAATATTCAGTTATCAATTCAGATGTAAGTTTGAAGTGTTGATAGACGAGGGCGTGGAAATCAAACAAGTGGGAAAATTTAAATATTTAGGTTCACTCCTTAATAAGAACGGCTTGGGAGAAACCGATATTATACACCGAATTAATCAGGGACGTAAAATTGTAGGATGTCTGAACTCCTTATGGCGAGATTGCTACATTTCCAAAAGGAACAAAATAAGAATAGGGTAAACCATGGTTGAATCAGTTCTTTCTTATGGCTCTGAAGTATGGACAATTAATGCAGACCTGGAGAGAAGATTGTTGGCAGTTAAAATGGATTATTTGAGAAGAAGTGCTACAACATCAAGGCTGGAAAGGAAGACCAACGAATCTATAAGAAATAACGTGAATGTTACAGAAACGGAAATTATTATAATTGACAGAATAGAAAGAACAGGTTTAAAATAATTTGGACACCTATTGAGAATACCTAACGAAGGTTGGCCCCAAAAACTTAACAGATGGAAGCCTCCTGGAAGAAGAAAAAGTGGTAGACCTCGACGGTCATTGAATGAAGTTATTATAAGAACGATTATATTAAAATAAATATCATCAAAACATTAAAGATTATTCAGGAGTGATGTTTCTCTTATTATTGTATTCATCATCATCCTCATCCAGCCTTCATTTATTACGTCCCCTGTTGGAGACAGACCTCACTTAAATTCCTCCATTCTTTACGATTTTGTGCTCTTTGTTGCCAATTTTTGGTGATACGCCTAATGTCAGCCCAACATGTAGGTGGTCTTCCTCTACTTCGTCTGTCTGCTCTTGGCCTCCAATTTGTAACTTTTCCTGCCTGTTCTCTCGGTTTGTAGAAATCTAATTTTTTCTCCAATCTTTATGTCACTAACCTAATGAAGAGCTTGTATATATGTTGTTTAACAGGCTAATAGGTCTATCATTTTCTAGGTCCGTTCTATCTCCTGTTTTAAGCAAAAGGATGGTTATAGCATTGTTCCATTCTTTGGGTACCTCTCTCTCTAGCATTAGTTCGGAACCTTGATTCATAATCTTCTTTGAAATGGCTGTTTGTATTTCGGTTTGATTTTCTCGCCTACTTCCATATAATTCCTCGTAAAACTCTTCGACGACCTGTATTAACTCGTCTCTATGTGATATTATTTCGTTTTGATTGTTTCCTAATTTATGTAATTCGCATTTCCCATTCGTTAGCTTTCTACGTAGAACTTTTAGGCTGTTCTTTTCCTCTATAGTGCGTTTAATACTATCGGTTTTAAGTTTCCTTAAATCTTTCCTGATTGCCTTCGAAACAGTTTTATTCATTTCTCTTGGAGTGTGGCTGTATGCTTATCGCTTCTCACTTGTCTTCTTTGATCCAGCAGCGTTTCAGTATATAGACTTACTTTACTATCTGATTTTATTTTAGGACTGTGCACTCGCAATCGATGACTTTTTTTAAGACGTTTATGATGCAATTCTTCAAGTCGTTAAGATTGTCCTCAGAGGTTTCATGCAAAAGTAGCTTATTATTGATATGTGCCTGATATTTGTTGATATCTAATGGGGGTGTCCAAATACAGTTAGATTTATTTTTAATTGTTATGTTCCTTTCTCTTTTTATGTTGATTTGGGCATTTGCTCATACCATTCTGTGGTCATTGCTTATGAGTGAACTTGTTGAGTACCTACTGTTACATCTCTAATTATTTTTTTTTGTCACTTATGATGTATAGGCTATTCCACGAATATACGACTGTTTTGGTTTACTGCGACAACGAATATTTTACTGTGCAAGTAGAAGTATGAAGGTCAATTGGTCTAATCATTATTCCAATAAAAAGGGTCTACTAGTATGACATCTAAACTAAAATTATTTCAGTTAAAATCTACAAATAAATACAATGACGTCTATGAAGCCAGATGTGTTCATCAGACATTTGGGTAAGCTTTCCGTGAAATGTAAACACCAAAGAGGCGTGCCGGGTTTCTTTGATATAACACATTTTATTACTTTATTAGGTATTACAATTGTAATAAAAAGAAATATACTATTTTTAATAGAAATGAAAAGAAATTAGCAGAACGATGGTTCAGAAACCAGAAAAAGGATCTAATATTTTACTTTGTTAGTTTTAAATATTTGTTTGCTTTGAGTTTATGTACTTTTAAAAGTTCCGAAAGTAACGGGTATAACATACCGGCTATTGATAGTTAAAGTATGGAGTCGTTACAGATATTAAAAAGTAACGAAAATTTATATACAGATTCATATATCGCCAACTGATTATGGCTGTGAATCTGATCGTTGATGATAGTTTTAGAAGATTAAGAGAATAAGTGAATAAGTAGGTTTTATTTGTTTTTTTAATATTAATTGAATATTCGGCTAAAAAATTTACACTATTTGATCACTTAAGTATTGTTACATTCCCTTTAAATCACATAATTCAAAAACCAACTTGTTTACAATGAAATAATTGAAATGAAAAAATAAACTCCATGATAGTAATTATATACTTACACATCTGTATGATACATCTGATACAAAATCTGAATTACAACTGTTTTATAAACTATTAACTTTATATTTATATCATGACTTCATATTTAAATCTAAGGTTTATATCTGTCGTAACAGTATTTTAAAAATGGGGAGAATTTACTATTGTACAATTCAGTACATTGAACCATTTAAATCTACACCTTAAAGCGAATTTAAAACAGTCGTATATTCGTGGAATGGAGTATAGTGGATCTTTTACTAGTTAGATTATTAATAGTACTCGTATTATTAGTATTCTTTAAAATGTGGAGATTTCGAAATAAAAATGTTTTATTTACTTCAATGTTATTATATCAATGTGGCACAAGTATTCTCCTTGAATTAGGAATATTGTCCCACTTGACTTGTAGCTACATATAGAGCTTAAATCTGGCCGTCAAAATTGTCGATAAAATTAAAAAAGAGACAAAGTACTCCATTTGTTGGACTAACAATTGGCTATAAATAAGCAAAACTTGTATTTGATACATTAAATTCTTTTTTTTACAGTTATTTATATTTTTATTACAGATCTTTCGACGCCACTGTCACTGTATTTCAGCAATATATTTTTACCCTCTTTTGTCGATAGACGCCGGATATCCCATGTACAGACTAAACTGATTCTTGTCTTGTCGCTGTCGTGTACATCACAGCTTCTGTCTCCGTCCAAACAACCCTCATTTTTTAGTTTATATTGTAACATATCCGTCGACAAATTTGTCTATTGATATCATTGTACTGCAACAGTTGTTAATAGGTTAGATAGCGTCAGTAGTTGACAATGAACAAATTGAGGGTAGATGTGATTTGCGGCAGATATGAAAAATGAACTCAACTGCTTTCGCCCCAAAAATAATAGGGGAGCTGTTAATAAATTTGCAGGTAGAGAGATAATGATTTGTAGGTGAATTATGTGAGTGCTTACACTGTGCACAACTTTAATATTATATATTTAATCAGTTTAACATGACCTAGACCCTGTTTGATTTGTATATTGATCAATTGCAATATATTTATAGGTAAAAAGAAATAAGGATAAGACTTACTCACCTACAATTTATTCTACCCCCAACGAATGGTTTCGCATACTTATAATTTCCTATGCATCTTCAGGTAAACGGTACATGTTAAACAAAAATGCTGAAAATATAATAATCCGTATTAGGGTGCTGTGTGGTACAGAATATTTAGCAATTATGCCAATACTATACGTGTGTGATTTATTAAATCTGAATTCAAATTAATTAAGTGAAAAATGATTTAGTAAAATTGAAATTAAATAAATATTGATGATGAAGTGGCACAAAGTCCCTTTTTTTAATTAAATGTCTGTTTTGTCTTTTTGAATGTTTTATTCTATTTGTCGTTAAATTTTTTTAAATTTTAATTTTTGAAATTGACACAATAGTTTCTTTTTTGCCCAAATACGAACCAAAATTGGATCTTCATTAACTTGATAAATACAATTTGGAGTAATTGCACAAACCAAACTTCAAAAATAGAACATCTGTCTTATTGTATCTTATCACAGTCTGTTTTAGATAAATGTTTTGAATCATCATCAATCAGCCAATCGCGTCCACTGCTGGACATAGGCCTCCCTCAGTTCTTTCCAGTGTTCTCTACACTGGGCCGATTGTAGCCAGTTTCCCGCTACACGTTTTATATCATCGGTCCATCTAGTCGGTGGTCGTCCTCTGGTCGTCCTCGGCTTCTGTTATAGTTTCTGGGCCTCCATTCCATAATACGTCTTGTCCACCGTCCATCTTGTGCTCTGGCTAAGTGCCCTGCCCAGTTCCACTTAAGCGACGTGGTTCTTTCGATGACGCCTTGAACTCCTGATCTTTTATCCAATTTGTTGGTTTGAAATGTTTTGAATAAATAATAAATATTTCAAAATATAACTACCTCTTCAATAAATATACTTAAATAATTTTTATATTATGTCACATCACATTTAATTTTCAACATACAATTTACATAAAATGTACATTCCTATCCTAATTGATAATATCTTTTTCCCTCAAGAACTACCCCTTTACTTGTTAAATAGTTGCAGTAAAACCGAGCATTACCGGTCACTAGTTTACCATAACGGATTTTTAAACGGATTACAAGAGCAAATTTACTAAGATATAAATTGGAACTGGAAGGTCAGATAATAGAACAAGTGATGGAGTTTAAATATCTAGGCATCACATTATCTAGCTATGGAAAGCTCGAAACCGAAGTGGAAGATCAAGTGAATGCAGCAAACAGAGCCGCAGGCTGTCTAAATGAAGCAATATGGAGAAATAAAAATATCGAGAAAGAAACGAAAGGCAGAGTTTACAAAACAGTCATCAGACCAATAATGACATACGCGGCAGAAACAAGACCTGACACAGAGAGGACAAAAAGGATGACACTATGACACCAGAGCTAGAAGTACAGATATACAACATAAATGCAAGGTGGGGAACATCAAAAACTGGGTAAGAAATAGAAGAGTAGAATAGAACGATCATATAAGCCGAATGACAACAAATAGAGTAGTAAAGACGGCAAGACCACGAAAACGATGGAATGACAACTTACTGGAGGCACATTGAAAAAGAGACAGAGTTATGTCTATATAAAAAGAAGAAGAAGAAGAAGGATTCTTAAACTGCGTTTTCTAGAACATATAATAATAATCCTTGTATCTGAATGTAAGTAATATTTATTTAATTAATTTAAATTCTAGGTTCTATTTCATTATTACACTATTGGTATTAAATTGTATTTATATTACAGTTATATGTGAATTAGGTTAAAAATTTACCGTCTTGTTTAACTTATTTTTTATATCTCAACTGTGATTTCTTATATCTTTGTTACTACGTGTTAATATAACATCCTCGTTTTCTTGTATTACTGCAGGCTACTAGGACTGGATATGTATCTCAGTTAAGAAAAATTTGCGAAAAACTAATACACTATCATTACGATAGTGTGGTTTACCCAAAATTACAAGGAAAATAGGTAAAAGAAATAATAAATAAGACTTACAACCAGTTTAATTCAACTATCTAGACCAGGGTTGTCCAACTGGCGGCCCGCGGGCCGCATGCGGCCCACGAGGCTATTTGTTGTGACCAACGTAAGATTTTCGAAAAGCATATATTTTCTTTAAATGCTGTAACTGTGAAAAAAGGTTTTTTAATTTATTTTATATTTTATGGTTTAGCAGTGTTTTTACATCACAAGTACTGTACCGCGTGCCGCTTCGCGGACGTGTCACGAACAAAATCGTCCTCCACCACTATGAGAACTGCACTGATTATGCGCACCGCAGTTCACGCAGGCCACACCTCCCACTGCTTACCATCCGTCGATAGCCGCCATCGTGCCAGTGTGCTACTGACACTTAGGCTAGTCGGCTAATCTATTACGTTGGTAGTGAACAGTGAACTTGATTAATTCTTTGTCTCGATTCCTCTTACAATAGTGATACAATAATGAGTGCAAAACCAGTAAAACGGAAAATTGATAGTGAGAACAGCATTTACAAAGAAAGTTAATAGAGTGATTACTTGATTGCTAACAATAATGGAAAGTTGCAGTGCTTAGTGTGCATGAATGTCGTTTCAGTGCCTAAAGAATATAATGTGAGAAGACATTACACAGCAGTGCATGAAAATAAGTATGCTGCGTACACAAATGAAAGTCGGCATGCCCTAGTTGCAGATTTGAAGAAAAAGCTTAAACAGCAAACTGGTATGTTCAGTAAAATATTACACTCTCAAACGCATTCTTTGCATGCATCTTATGCCTTGTCGCTTGACCTGGTAAAGGCAAAAAAACCTTTTACTGATGACAATTTGTTAAAAATAGCCAAAGCTTTTGGTGATTCTAAAATGGCGGAGAAATGTAAATCAGTGCCACTTTAACATCAAACCATACAAAGAAGGATTGTTGCTATGGGTGAGCAAGTAGAAAAATCTATGCTTAGCCTGGTTAAGAAAAGTTCATATTTCCACTTTGTTTGGATGAAAGCACTGATAAAACCGATGTTAGTCAGCTGTTAATATTTGTGCGCACTACTTTTGATGATTTTACCAGTAAAGAGGAGTTATTTGATATTTGTCCTCTTTATGGAACAACAAAAGGAAAAGACATCTGTGAGGCTGTGAAGAAAACAGTTGACATAATTGGAGGTTTTGATAAATGTTCAGCCATAGCAACAGACGGGGCCCCATCAATGACAGGTAAAAAAAATGGACTTGCCCAACAATTCATTGTATTATACATCAGGGAGCTTTATGTGGAAAATCAGTAAAGGAAGATCAAGTTTTCCAAACCGTGATTAAGATTATAAATATGATTAGAGGTGGAAATCGATCTCTTTTACACAGTCATTTAAGCAGTTTTTAGTGAAAACAGAGGCTGAGTATGGAGACTTGCTACTGTACAACCATGTAAGGTGGCTGAGTGCAGGAAAGTGCATGGAACGATTTTTTGCCATAAGAAAGGAAATCCCTGCATTCCTCAACAAATACGTTTCATCTCACATAACTGAACTGAAAGAGAAGTTTAAGGATCCAGAATTCTTAAGACAGTTAGCTTTTATAACAGATCTGACTAATCATCTTAACATGTTAAACTTGAGTCTTCAAGGAAGAAACCAGACGGTGTCAGATTTGATCGGAATGATAAACGGATTCCGGAATAAGCTGAACGTGTTTAAACGTGCTTTGGAAAAGAACAACCTGACACACTTCCCTAGCTATCTACAAATAGCAGAAGAATTCAACGGTGAGGAAAATATTGAGTTTTCATCCTGCATTTCACAAATTGAACAAGATATTGATGAATTCAATACAAGATTTGAAGAAATTGAAAGTCTCAAAAGCAGTGTACTACTTTATAATAACCCTCTTGGAGCAACCATTGATGATCAACCACCCAACTTACAGCTTGAGTTATGTGATCTTCAAGCAGACATGTTCCTAATCACCAGACAAGAAAAGAGACCTGAATTTTTCAAATTACTGTCAAAGGAGAAATTCCCAAACCTGCGAGATTTTGGACTGAAAATGACGTCAATGTTCGGAAGCACATATACATGTGAAAGTGCTTTTTCCTCCACGAAATACATAAAAAATAAAAACAGAAGCAACCTTACCGATTCTTCCTTACGTCATCTTATGAAAGTGTCTACAACTGAACTGGAGGAGGACAGTTCTTCATTGGTGGATGAAGCCGATCGACCACGGTCCTCACACTAATTGGATACATCTTTTTCGTTGCTTTTGCAATGTTTGTCTTGATTATTGAAAAGTGTTATCAATAAATTATCCGTTTATAAAAAAATGTAGTTGTTGAGCAATAAAAGAAATAATATTTTTTTTTGTTTTAATTATTTTTATACCTCACTTTATTTTGTTATTACTTGTAACAAAATTATTATGTGGCCCACGACAACATCAAAGGTTTTAGTTTTGGCTCTTGAGGCATTGCAAGTTGGACACCCCTGATCTAGACGACCGGTTTCGCTTTCTACAATATGCAAAGCATCTTCAGGTCTGTCGATACAAAGTTAATTAAATGCTGAAATAATAAAACCCATATTAGAGTGTTGTCTTATAAAGATAAACAAAAGATAAATGATATAAATTATAGTAATTATGAACATATTACATGTCTGTGGTTTTTCTAAAAAATGAATAAACTGTTTAAGCAGCCAAAGTAAGACCCACAAATTGATATAAAAATAGTCTATGAATTGTAATAAATTAGTAAATAAACAAAACATTACTTACATGCCGGTACACTATTAATTATTGGTTGGAAGAACATAGTTCAAACTATACTGTATTGCTGAATAAAGATTTACAGTTTTTACTATTGTAATTGTTTGAAAAACAGCGGGGAAGTTTCTTGAGGAGATAGATTTTATCCAATGGTGTAGAAAATAGGTGTAGTGTGATTGTTTGTTAAATGAAAGTAATGTTCTATATTATTTAATTCATTAAAAGTTATTTATATTTATTCAAGAGATATATTTATGAACTGTGTGTTATTTATTGAAATTTTATCAAGGTGACAGTTGTATGACAATGAATGAAATTATATGTACAATTGTGTAAGTGTGCAAATTTACAAGTCAAAGAAATTTGAACACCCACACAATTGTACATCTAATTTCATTTATTGTCATACAACTGTCACCTAAATAAGATTTCAATAAATAACACACATTTCATAAATATATCTCTTGAATAAATATAAATAACTGTTAAAGAATTAAATAATACAGAACATCACTTTCATTTAACAAATAATCACACTACCCCTATTTTCTACTCCATTAATTAATTTTGTATCGACAGACCTGAAGATGCTTTGCATATTGTAGAAAGCGATACCGGTCGTCTAGATAGTTAAATTAAACTGATTGTAAGTCTTATTTATTATTTCTTTTATCTATTTGAAATGGACTCACACAAGCAACACATTCATGGTTTACAAGGAAAATGTTTTCTACGAACAACTGTACGTGAAATTAAAAAAAAAGAAAAAAAAAAGAATTTGCCGCTAAAATTTGACATGCATAACTAAAAAAGGTTAAAATTTCTAAAACTAATAGTACAAGATCCAATTGCGGTATCACTGCGTTCCTAACGTAGTTAATCAAACTAATATTTTTACATACATTTAAAATTAGGAGAATAGATTGATAATAGGTTGCCAGTCAAAAAGTGGCCGCAAATATTTTTATTTCAATTAGTAGTAATTAGTTTTTGACAAATATTGTATTCCTTGGCAACCGGAGATTACACTAGACGACCTGGAACTGGTCCCCAACAAAGAAATGGTGCCCATGGATAATCGTTTCATCCTCTTACAAGGATCAACTTCAGTAGTAAGTACGTTCGAAATACTAACGTAAATAAAAGAACAATTAGACGAAGGCTTGAAGAAACAAATTTAAGTAGTCGCAGACCTGCAACAGGCCTACAACTTGTTAGGTGCCATCGAGTTGCGCGACTCTAGTTTGCCAGAAACCATGTTCATTTTAGTGTAAATAATTGGAGGCACGTTTTATTTACCGATGAGTCCAGGTTTACCTTGCGGTCTCCAGATGGCCGTGAGAGAGTATGGCGAAGACCACATGAGTCTTAGGATAGACTGTCAAGAGGGCTCAATTATGGAGTGGGCTGGAATTTCTCTAGAGTCACGTACAGAATTGTATATCGTTCCGAGAGGCTCTATAACAGCTGCCAGGAACATTGATGAAATTTTTCTCAAGATTTTATTGTGGCTTATGCTGGTTTTGTTGACAACGACTTTGTTCTGATGCATGATAATGTCGAGCCTCACAGTGCGAGAATCACTCAACACTTTTTAAATGAAGTAAATATTCCTGTAATGGATTGGCCAGCAGTGAGTCCAGAAGCAAACAAAATCGAACATGTTTGAGACATGCTTGGGCGAAGGATACGAAGTCGTGTTCCTGCCCCTTTAACCGTAAATCAGTTACTAGAAGCCCTTTTAGAGGAATGGGAACACGAAGACGTGTTCCTACCCCTTTAACCGTAAATCAGTTACTAGAAGCCCTTTTAGAGGAATGGGAACTTATCCCTTAACAGGACATTTTTCATTTGATTTTAGACATGCCAAGGAGAATTCAGGCAATAATTCGAGCACTTGGAGGAAACATTCACTATTAAAATGAGTTTGTCCGGACACATGATTTCAGTTTTCATTAATTGAGCGTCAGTTTGTAAAACATTTACTTACGTTTTTTCCTAAATTTTTACATTGCTATCTACTGAAACATGCTGCATAAGGACACACTTTAAATTGATATCTACTGAAACATGGTGTTAACGCGTATAAGGAAAAATGGTGGCAAATTAGGGTTGCCAGCTGTTAAAAACGTGAGGTATAAAGTCAAGTGATAATACGTATATTATTTTATATAAAAAACATACATATACGTCAAGAGCAGCGTATTTTATTAAAAGATATTGGAACGAAATAAACTTTTAACTCAAAAATTAATTACTATTAACTGAATTAAAAATATTGCGCCATTTTTTGACTGGCAACCTATTATCAATGTATTCTTCTATTTTTAGATGTATGTAAAAATGTGAGTTTCATTAACTACGTTATGAATGTAGTGCTCCTGCAGTGGTATCTTAGACTATCACGTTTTTGAGATCGCAGCGGTCTAATAGGCAAAGGAGGCTACTTATTAGACCATCAGATACTTTGAACAATTGCCATTTTGAAAACATGCGAAACAATCATACAAAATTCTAGAATCATACTGATTGGAACAAAAGCTTTCAGATCACTATCATATGATCTGTTTAATTTAAAATTATCTCAAAAAATTCTTTCGTAATTCATAATGATTGTGTCACTGAAATTATTTAGCTTAAAGCTTAAATTTATAGATTTTAAGCCAATGTTTTGAAACCTCTTTATTTGGGATTTAAATTTTAAGTAGACATACATCAGTAAAATTAGATTTAGAAAATAAGATGTAGGAAACTTTATCCTCGCAGTCTACTCGTATTGGATATTGTAACTTTAACGTAAAAGTAGCCACAAATTATTTAAGGTTTCTAAAAATATAAGGAGAATAAGTTTTTCTATCTTTCTCCAGTTCTTTTCAATATTCCAACTAAGGGAAGTTTGATTCCAGTTACTAACTTTTATATACTTTTAACGAATTATAAAGTTCTATATATTTTTTGGGTTTTAGAGATGTACAACATAGTAAAAGATTTGTTCGGTTCCGTTAACCGACAGTTGCTCCATAAACTTGTTCCAGTTTTGTAGTTACTTCGAAATAAACTTTCAACAACTTGAATCCCGAAAACACGAAAGACAAACTTTATACGCTTGTTTCGATAAAAGACAACGTCGTACACATGTTTCGGCGTAGGAACTTCGAAGAAATAATTAGTCCAATTAAACGGTTCACATCGGGCATATACACGACCGTCTTGTGCATCTTTTTATCATTCAATTGTCGGCCAAATGTTGCTCTACCACTTCCAGAATCACACACTCACTTATACATTTTATTATTCAACAATTGAAGGATTTATGGGGCTTCTAATACGGATCCCCTATATATTACGTTTGGGATTTTATGGATTAGGATATATACATTGGCTGATAGCGTCTGGTTACAAGCTGATACGTGTTGAGATTCACATAAAACTTTATACATTTGAAAATTCAAGGGTTTCTTTTTATTAGTTTATTTTGTATCACGAACTATATTACACAATCAGTAGTCCAAGCTATAGAGACAAAAATGAATAATTTTGAGCATTAATTAGTGAGTTTCTAAAACCAGTATAGAGTTATGAATGACAACGCTTGAAGTAACCTCCAAGTGTTTGCAACTCGAAACTTGGCTATATTTTTTTATTGAATGAAAGTACATAATAAAAGCTTTAATTTGAGCTATACAAAAATTAAATTTGACCATTAAACCAATAGTTTATGCAAAATTAACGATTGGAAGTCCAAAATATGAATTTTTCACTTTTTGATTTTCACATTTAAATATTTGAAAAAACTTCAAGAACCATTAAGCATTGTATTGTAGCTCTTTTAATTACAAATCGAATTAGACGTCCTAAGATCCGATCGGTCAATTTCTTTGACTTCTTCTTTGGTCAATTTGTAAATTTTAGTGGGCTAATGAACTCTCTTGTTGGTCAATTATATGTTTATGTAGGAATAATAATAATTACTCATACTGTTGTACAATCCCTTATTTATTTTTTACTTTTGACGACTTTTGCATGTTAAACTAATTAAGCTTGATGACGCTTCTTCTTGTAGTGCCTTGTAACGAAGATATTTTGCCTTCCACATGGAGTGTTACTATTAGGGGTAGAACATTGGGGACAGATACTATGGAAGCGAAGATAGTGCAAGCAAAATAAACGCAACTTATGCGAACGGTACTCAGGGTTTGTTTGGAGAGCTGGAGTTGTGAATAAGTAAATGGAAAGGGGGTTGGATTGGGGCAACTACAAAAAAATGAAACAAAGGGGTTAGAGAGAGAGAAATAAACAGAATGGTTAGAAAAAAATTAAACATTTATTGTGTCTTACCACAAACAGTTACAAAATAGACAATGCAAAAATATTATATCAATAGTCGCAAAATAAAAAAGAAATACAAAAGAAAACTTACATCTCATCCGTTTACAAACTCTAGGAGTTGGAGATAATACATAAACTTAGCAAAAACTTAAGCCTAAACTTAAAAAAAAATTATTACTGTAATAGAGGCAAACCTTTTTTTAAACAAAACAAATGAATATCAAAAATATTAAAGCGGGCTGTCTTATGTTAACATTAAATTTAAAACAGAAAAATTAAAATGGCAGCTAAAGTCAAACCCTAAAATTCACAATTTTAAATATTACAATTTTTTAATTTTAATGAAAGCAATTATTACTTTAGAAAAAAAATGTCTGCTTTACTTTAAAATTTAATCACTAAAAAAGTTACCTGAATTCACCAAAAAAATTACACTAAAATTTCTGGAACTATAACTGGGACAAAAAACTACACAAAACACAAAACTTGGAACTCTGCCTCTTAAAAGGACTGGAACAATGTGGGCATATCAGAAACACAATCAAGAAAATTCGGATACGCCGATGACTGGGCCCTCACTACACGATGCAGAACACTAGAAACATCTGAAAAAGTTCTGACGGCAGACTTACGGTTTGAAAATACCACACTTTCCCACAACAAAACACCGAAGTACCTGGGCGTAACACTAGACAGAACGCTATCATTTAAAGAGCATTTAACAAAAACTGCCCAAAAGTTGAGTACAAGAAATAACATTATACAGAAGCTCTGCGGTACCACCTGGGGAGCATCGGCTTCCACTCTCCGCTCTACTGCTTTAGCTCTTGTTTTCTCGACCGCTGAATATTGTGCCCCAGTTTGGCTACACAGTCCACACGTAAAAAAGGTCGACACTCAGCTGCACAGCACTATGAGGATGATAGCTGGTACAATTAAATCAACTCCCACCCAATGGCTTCCAGTATTAAGTCACATTCCACCTCCACATTTACAAAAATACAAAATACAAAAGAATACAAAAAGAATACAAAAAGATCATGAACAATATAAACCTGCCGATCCACCAAGATACCGAGGATGCACGAAATACCCGTCTACGTTCTAGAAAACCACCAATGAAAACGGTAAGAATGATACATGAGGAGTTCAACATCACGAATGCATGGTCCCAAGAATGGAATGCATGGCAAAATAACATGCCCTGTATTACCCACAAGCCACCAGGTTTTGATCTTCCACGTAAAACATGGTCCACTCTAAACAGGATCCGAACCAGACATGGCAGATGTACATACATGCTACATAAATGGAGAAAGAATCCGTCTCCTCAATGTGACTGTGGGAAGAACCAAACGATCGACCACATTACTGAAGAGTGTCCCTCAATATCCTACAACGGTAGCCCTGAAGACTTCCTGTTTGCAACTTCAGAGTCAATTGATTATGTTAATACACTTGATGTTTGTTTGTAATTATTTAAAGTTTGTCATATACCTATATTACTAGTGTTTGTAATTTTGTTCTAAATGTGTTGTAATTGCCATACGATAAATAAATAAATGTGGGCATATGTATTTCAAATTTGTTATTGAGGTACTCTTAGGTACTTTTTCAACCTCCTCTGTAACTACACATACTGCACAATTAACTGCTACTACACACTTTCCATGAAAAAACGAACGAGCAACGAAGACATTACAGATTTGAAGAAAAATTTGGACCCACGCTAAAATCGACTACCTCTGGCAGCGATCCTAGCGAGAATGTTGCAATTATCTTGCCGGAACAAAACACAACGAGAACGGAAACGCAAAATGTCCTATTTCTTCGACGTACAAACATTTTAAGGCGACTTGGAATAAAACATCAAAGGAAATGCCCAGGAGGTACACATCTGTAAAATATATAAATAAACTCTAAAAATTTAATACGTACGAATAGAAAACTGAAATACATTAAAAATATTCTTCGATTTTTTAAACATATATGAGGGGATTTCAATTTATACCAAGCAATTTATATATCAAAGAATTTACAAATAAGACAGTCTATCCGTTTCTAATATTGGCGACCATCATGGCAATCTGTATTTTGCAAACTGCCACTCTGAAAAGATTTATAGGTGTTGTGTTGAACCAAGTACGTAGATTTTTCAGCCAGGACATACTTCGCCTTTCCGGTCCTCGTTCTCCTTCTACTTTTCCTTGTAAAATTAATTGCAGAAACCCATATTTTTCGCTGTTTATCATGATGTGACCGAGTTATTCAATTTTGGCTGTTTTTATTGTGATTAAAAACTCATTAGGCTGATGGTCCGGAAATCATTGCAGGATACATTTTTTTTGTAAAGCAATATACTTTTACTCCAATATACTGTATAGGTTATTCCACGAACATACAACTGTTTGGAATTATTGCTACAACGAATATTTTACTGTACAAGTAGAAGTATGAAAGTAAATTGGTCTAATTATTATTCCATAAAAAAGTATCTTCTGTTACTATGACATATAAACTAAAATTATTTCAGTTAGTAGATGTTCAGATAGAAGCAAAATTTATTGTGAAAATTAATCCGAAAATAACAAAAAAATTTACGTAAACGCTCCTACAAATACAATGACCTCTATGAAGTTAAAATGTGTTCATCAGCCATTTGGGTTGGATTTCGGAGAAATGTAAACACCAAAGAGGCGCGCCTGGTATCTTTATTACTTTATTAGGCACTATAACGGTAATAAAAAGAAATATATTATTTTTAATATAAATAAAAAGAAATTGGCAGAACGATGGTTCAGAAATCAGAAAAAGAATCTAGTATTCCACTTTGTTAGTTTTTTGTTTGCTTTGAGTGGATATACTCTTAAAAGTTCCGAAAGTAATGAGTATAACATGGCGGCTATTGATAGTTAAAGTACTGAGTCATTACAGATATTAAAAAGTAACGAAAATTTATATACAGTTTCATAAATCAAGTTGTTCGGACATATTATCACCAAATAATTCTTGTATGTATTTGGTCCATATGCATATTTCTTGATTTTTATCTGTAATGATGTTCCCTTTGTTTTATCTGCTAGTTTTACCTTTTTATGCATATTAAATGTATCGTATTTTTGTTCCACCAACTCTATCTCTTCACACTGTGAAGATTTTAACCAATTTTTTTTATTTGTGTCAAAATATTTTTGTACATTCTTTTGTTAATTTTTTATTTTCTTCTTTTTTCCTGAGTTGCAGTAGATTGTCGTTCATCCAACTTTTTTTCTTTTCTTTATTTTCTATTTGATGTTCTTCTCTGATCTTTTTAGGTTTCTTATATATTCTGGAGTGATTCTTCTGGATCATATGTTTGCTTCATGCTACTGAGCTTTTCTGGCAGAATCCGTGCAACTGTCTCCTTTGTTTCTTTATTTTTTAGTCTTCTCATATCATATTTTTTGTTACTACTCTTTCGTACACATATTATATATCGCTTGTATATCGCCCCCCATAGAGTACACATATTTTTAACTTATGTATTGATTATTATAGCTGAAGTCAAGATAAATTAAAAAAATAAAGTTTTCTACAACCAATACAAGTAGAGTTACCTTAATTTGTTTAAATTAAAGGGCGGGGCGTGAAAAAATAAATGTAAAATTAACTAAAGAAAGTTTATTCATTAATTTCATATTAATATTATAATTTATGTTAATATTAACATTGTTTATTAATTTATAATTATTATTAATAATATTCATTAATTTTTCGTTTTTTATTTATATTATTTATAATTTAACTGTCATCATTTAAGTAATATTACATTCAAAATATCAATGCTGTTACTCAACAAATATAGCTGCAACGTTCAAGGTCACTTCATCAATAAAGGGAGGTCCTCATAGTCAGTCGTATGTAAGAGCTCGAAGCGTAAACATCTGTATATTAACATGGAACATAAATTTTAGTGTGTTTGCTACGTTGTCGGATAACTTCGATAACATCGGTTTCTGAGTGCACAAGCTCGTGAAATTATGTACTCTGTTTTTTTATGACTAATTACTTAGCAAATAACATATTTTAAAAAATACCAAAAACATTTTACCTTTGATATTAGCGCACCGATAATAAATATAATTATAAATTCATTACAGTAATAATAGAGTATTAAAATTACAGTTCGATACCAAAATAATATTCGATTAGGCAACACCCCATCAACCAATGTCTGTCGTGTCTGGTCGTGTCAAATCGTCACCGTTGCAGTTAAATCTGTTAAGCTGTAGCTGTACTCTCATTCGGATCATTGTTTTCTGCCGTCAGTCTCTGCCGAGGTGCTGGGAGTTATCACCGGGTATTGTCCGATCCACGTGCTAATGAAGGAAATAGGAAGAATATACGAGAGAAGAAATGAAGATATTACAATGGAATGTTTAAAAATGAAGAAAGGAAGTGGCCCATAATGGTGTGGCACGAGGAATAGGACAAGATGAGAAGGGTGGCGCAGTTAAAGAAGTCTTTGATTCCTAATCTGAGAAGATGGACGGATTACGGGCACCGGCGTTTGGACTACTTCCTGGCGTAGATGCTGACAGGACATGGTTGCTTCAGGGCATACGTTTATAGATTTGGACAGACAGAAAATGACAAATGCCTGTACTGTGAAATATC
Organism: Diabrotica balteata; assembly: GCA_918026665.1. NCBI lineage: Eukaryota > Metazoa > Arthropoda > Insecta > Coleoptera > Chrysomelidae > Diabrotica > Diabrotica balteata. Next base: position 33,279,090 of record OU898278.1, read on the forward strand.
GGACACTGTCACATACACTCTATTGACATGCGATATATGGATAGATAAGAGGAGCCTGCTTGAGAAAGGGTTAGGAAGTAGCGTGCAATCAGTCACGGAACTGGTGGAGGTAATGCTTAGGCCGGTGGAGAATAGGCTCAGATCGGTGGAGAGCAGTTCAGAGATATGTGAGAAGAACGTTGGAGAGAAATGAAAAAGAAGAAAGGCGACTCGAAGGGAGACAAAGTGCCCAGGAGCAAGCAAGAAGATAAGGCAGAAGGGGCGAGATTAAACATGAACAGGGAGGAACAGAAGGAGAGAATTAAGTCTTAGTGAGAAAGTGCTAGAATGCATGAGAATTGTGTGTGAATAGGCAATCCGCCGGTAATTCACCGCTGAAGAGCGTGTTTTTTAGCAGGTATGTATCTGGCATTGACGGCGATGGTATCTGAACAACCCCTGAGTGTGGTCTCGGATATCATCGTGGTCACGGTAGAGGAATCCTGCATGACTGAGGCTGGCAGGCGGTTCTGCCCACCTTCTAGAACTCAGGTATCTTACGAACATTTGTACTACTTAGCTCGTAAAAGACGAGAACGACTTCATTTTCATCATGACTGATACGCAGCTATCTCCGTCAAAATTTTCGTATATTCGCGTTCACTTAACACCATGTTGCAACAACCAAACTGTAATCCTAATGAACATTTGCATGATATACGCTTTGTCACCTCAGGAGGAACCATTTTTGGTTAGATATGATCTGTTCTAATCCGTCTTCACCCTTTTGCCAACCAAAATGCAACGGATCAGGATTATTTTACCACCAAAACCCACTGTTTCTCGGAAACGGCTACAGCATTTAATTTTTTATTTCCGTAGTAAATTAGCAGTAAATCTGTACCGCACCCAGGGAGGGTTTGGGGGTTAAACCCTCCACTCTTCAAAGGCATATAAAGTAACAAATATAATAAATAGTAGGAAAATTTAACTTGTCTTTCACACTCAATACAAAAAATTAATTTTTCACAATCACGAATCAAACAAAACGCTAATTTAATAATTAAATTACAACTTTGAATAGAAAAGAATAGAATACACAATAATTATTGTATAAATACACAATAGATAATAATATTTTTCTTCATATTTAGATTAATATCAGACTCATGATAAAAGTAAACAAAACGAGTCTGTTACGAGTAGCATGCACCTACAGGACTGTATTTGCGGCGGCCTTGTGGATTATCACGGGCTGTGTTCCTCTGCATGTGTTAGCAGTAGAAAAGAGACATCTCTATGAGAGAAGAGAGCATTTGACAACAGCCATAAAAAAAGAAGAAAGGGAAAGATCAGTGGAAAGATGGCAAGAGGAGTGGAACAACACGGAAAATATTGCCCAGTGGACCAAGATGTCGATCTCGAACCTAAGGGACTGGGTAGATTAATTGTTTTAGGGCATGTCTTTATAGGTTTAGAAAGACAGATACAGATAAATGCCTATACTGGGAATATTTCCGACACTGTTACTTACACAATGATGGAGTGTAATAGATGTACAGAATGTATAGAGAAATAGGTATGATCCATGTGACTGTGAGAGAGATGATCGTGAAGATGACGGGAATTACGGGATGGAATAGTGTTCACAATTACATCCAAATGGTAATTAAAAAGAAAGAAGGAGATAAACACCAACCGGACCAACGACAGAGATAAGATATAGATAATAGATGGAAGTTTTCCAAAAATGTCGTCAGCTTTACAGCGGCCATTCCACTTTCGGATAATGTACGTGCGACAACCAACTGCGCACTAGTAGGAGAGGGTGGTTTTAGTTAATAGGTAGGATAACAGATACCTGAAGTAGGTAAATAAATAAGACTTACTCACAATCAATTTAATTTAACTATCAGACGACCGGTTTCGCTTTCTACAATATACAAAGCATCTTCAGGTCTCGACACAAAGTTAAATAAATGATGCCGGTACATCAATAGAGTACCGGCATCATTTATTTAACTTTGTATCGAGACCTGAAGATGCGTTGCATATTGTAGAAATGGAAACGGGTCGTCTGATAGTTAAATTAAATTGATTGTAAGTCTTATTTATTATTTCTTTACCTATTTGAAATGGACTCACACAAGCAACACGTTCATGAGATACCTGAAGCTTTGGCATTGCTATCTTTAATTCTTTAAATTAAACTAAATCCAAATTTTAAGGACTCAAAATGGAGGTACCAAAAATTTTTGGTTCCCAATCAAACCGCCCCCCCCCCCAAAGGTAAATTCTAGGTACGCTACTGCAAGAAATTAGCAATAAATTATAGTGTTGGTCTGAATATAAATTGGCCTTATAAATTGGATATGTTAACATTATTTTAGTTGCAATTTTGGAGAAATATTGACAGATACTGAGATGATAATTTCTTGTTTTTTTTTAATGGACAGGTTTCCTAGAGGTTATATTTGTATTTTTAGATCTCCGTGTTGTCTACTTAGCATACGAGGGCAGTGGTTATTATTTTATTAAGTTAAGTGGCACCGTGTCACAAACATTTATATTAGGATAGGTCAAACAATAATCTAATTGAATAATAGGTCGAATGTGGGTGTTAGAGAATCAAACAATTAGATTCCATTAATCGAAATATACTTTACAGAATAAGATCGATAAATTAATTTAATATTTATAGATCAACCGACAGCGTTAAAACATACAGTCTTATACATATATACAGTGGGAGGAAAAAGTCTTAAGGCCGTATGACACTATGCATTTTCTTGTATCATTTCTTGTATCATTCCTGATATAGAAAGTTATTTATGTTTTCTTGTATCGTTTCTTGTTCGTACATTTTTGCCCTGTATGACACTATGCAAGTTCTTTTATCAGAAATTGTACGTGATTTGGCAGATGATTGGTCGAAATTTTGACACCTATAAAAATAGAACTGCAGTACTTGAGGACCAAAAGCTACTGGGGACTGAGGACAAATGCTACTGATTATTTTTAAAAATACTGTGGTGCAAAAATGAAAGAAATAAAATGTCACAATATTAAAACTAAATTGGAAACCGCAATTTTTGAAGATATTCAACAGACTGTAATGGAAGACAGAAATAATAAATAATTTGGTTGTAATAATTTATTTGTTTTTTTTTTTAATTTGTGTTTGAATGGCATGCTCTTGTTTATCAAGTGTTCAAAATGTTTTCCATGTGAGTTGACAGTACCCTAATCGATGGTAGAATGCGTCTACCACATTTTTCCATGTTTGTCTAGAAATTATTCGAGGTTAATCGATATTTCGTTGCATTAGCTCTGCAAGACTTGTTGGTTTAGTTTTGTAAACTGAATTTTTCAAGTATCCTCAATAAAAATAATCTATAGGATTGAAATGAAGTGAACGGTCATTGTGGAGGCCATTCAATTCTACATCGTCTACCAATCCATCGTCCGGAAAATACCTCTTCTAAATAACGCCGAACATTTACACCAAATTTTGTAATATTATGACAAGCAATTTACGAATTACAAATTACGAATTTACTAGATAGATACCGATCATTTAGACCGAAAAGAGTTATGAATGACAACACGACTAGATATGATGCAAAGTTTTGTTGAAGATCCACATACATCCTCACACAGGGTTGCACAAGTATGCATACATAAGAATATTTTTAAACGATACAAAATTAACTTATTGCAAAAATTAAGTGAAGATGACTTCGATCGTAAATTAGAGTTTACTGAGGTAATGATGGATAAAATGGAAAAGGATAAAAATTTCGTTAACGCAATATGTTTTTCCAATGAAGCAACCTTTACACTGTGAGGAAGTGTAAATCAACACAATTTAAGATACTAAAGTGACGTAAATCTACACTGGATGCGTGAAAACCAAATTCAAAGACCACAAAAATTAAATGTATGGTCAGGTATAATAGGTACTCAGTTAATTGGGCCATTTTTTATTGAAGAAAATTTAACTTTGGATAGTTACGAAATGTCAAGATATGAGAAATATGGCAAATACATGCTTGACAGAGAAAGGCGATAGATAGGCACGACTGGAAAAAAATTCTTGGGGAGGCTAGGACCCATACAGGGTTGTAAAACCAAAATTATGATGATGATAGTTACGAAATATTACTTAGAAATGAAATTGTACCTACACTGATAAACTTGATTGGGTCCAATTTTAATCAGATATGGGCAACATGAAACTCCAGCTCATTTTGGTGTAAATTCTCGGGGTTATTTAGAAGAGATATTTCCAGGACGATGGATCGGTAGACGAGGTAGAATTGAATGGTCTCCACGTTCACCTGATTTCAATCCTAAAGATAATTTTTATTGGGGATACTTGAAAAATTCAGTTTACAAACCTAAACCAGCAAGTCTTGCAGAACTAAGGCAACGAAAAATCTATGAATCTCGAATAAATTCTAGACAATAATGGAAAAATGTGGTAGACGCAGTCTACCATCGATTAGAGTACTGTCAAATCACAAATGAAGCACATTTTAAACACTTGATAAAGTAACCATTGTGTTAAAAAATGTTGTAATATATCAATTGTTACGTTTTAATGTAGGTAAAAATAGTTAGTATTAAAAAAATTATTGAGACAATTAGGCGTTGCCAGACTTCTGTTTTATGTATTTAAGACCTTCCAGACTACATAAAATAATAAGTGTTACATATGGTTGAACTCGTAGTGAAAAGGAGATTCCAATAATGAGTGAATATACAGGCCGATGAATTTAATAAACTAAAGTTACTAATAATATAAGAGAAACGACAAATTCAGCGACACATTGCAAATGTCAATTATGGAATCTCCGTGTCCCAAAATATATGTACCTCAAATTTTGTATAATTGTCTGGTAATTTACGAGATAATTGGCCAATTCCAGACTTTTGGGCCTCTCTGTATATTAAGCTTTACTGCACGTTTTATATTTTTATTTTTTAAATGTTTCTGGAGACCGTGAACAGTTCTGTTTGCTATTGCTATGCGTCTTTTTATTTCGTCGCTTGTCGTGTTTGTTGCGTTTACTAGCGATCCAAGATATGTAAATTCTTTGACTTGCTCAAAGGTATGGTTGCTAATTATTTGAATTCTCTGTTGGATATTTCGAGGGTTTCGAGGGTTTATAGAATCCAACCTATATTTGGTTTTTTCCTCGTTTATCGCAAGTCATAATTCACTTGCGTCCGCAAGTCTTGTAAAACACTGCACCATGTCTCACATACTTCTGCCTACTATAACTACGTATATCGTCAGCGAATGCGAGAATTTGCGTCGATCTATTAAAAATAGTTCCATTCATTCTAATATTTACTTGTCTGATTGCCTTTTCAAAGGCAATATTAAAGAGGAGGCACACCAACACGTTCCCCTATCTTAGCCCATTATTAATGTCAAAGAACGTAGAGTTTTCTCCTTCAATTCTAACGCATGAGCTTACGTTTTGCAATGTTATTTGGGTCAATTTAACTAACTTAGGTGGGATCCCAAAGTCTATCATTGCATTATATAATGCATTGCATTTTATATTGCCGGATTGTCCTTAGGACTTCTAATTATTTTCCATTTCGTCTTACTTAGCACATTCCAACTACGTCCAATTTGATGATCTCCAGTTCATTTTCCATTTCAGTCAGAGCCCATCTTCTGATAGTAATGATCTGATATTATAGGTTACGATGATTAATCTAAGTGGTTTTAGGTGATTTGATCCACATGCTCCTGACACCCCCCTTACTCTGCTTAGGTTTGACCGACTTAGCGGTGTTGGATTTCTGATTTTTATCGGAAATTGCTGTCATCTTCTACATGCTGATTGGCCATAACTCAGAAATGCGGGTTGGCGAGTGAAAAAGACAAGAAAGAATGTGTGGTGTTATGAGTTAGAATATTTGGTTTTGGACATGATTTACCCTAAATGTGTGTGTAATGGAATAACCAAGGCTCACGTGGGCAGGGTCGCTTCTCTAGCGACCTTAGGTCTATCTCATACTGGGATCGTTGAAAGTCCCTACTCGTTTCCCTAAAATATGTGTATGTATTTAGTAATCTGAAAATAGTATCATAGGTAAACATAAAAAGTCTAAAACATATAAAAAAAATTTATCGTACAAACTAAAATAATATTACAAAAACTTATTTTTACTTAGCTAAAGCTTTGGTTAAACACATTCCAATAATACAGATAATCAATAAATTTCTCAACATCTGATCACAGTGCAACTATTACAATCAAATTAATAGAAATTTGATGTCATTAATATGTCTCACAGCACTAATTGTCTACAGAACACTTCTTGTTTTGATCTTTTATTTACAATTTAAAAACAGCTTTTAAAACTTTTCCACTTTTTAGATCATTTAAAGCCAAATCGTATTCTTCTAGTTTATAAGTTTTAATTCCAAGTTTTTCATATTGTAAATACCTAAAAAGAATAAATTCAGTCACAGATAATTAGTCAATGTATATAATATTGAGTAATGCATCCCTAGATAAGGCGAAATGCTCGGGTTCGTTTGGAAAAATATTCTCATGAGATTTTTTTGTACATTCCTTTTCATGAGATACCCCAAAATAGGGTTCAAGAGGTCGCCCAAGCGAAAAGTTGTTCAAATTTTTTAAACATTTTTTTTTAAACAAATTGGAACAATCAATTTTTTCGCCCTGGACAAATATTTTTTTGAAATCTTTGGACTATTCTGAACAAAATAGTCCTGTTGTCATTCTTCTGCAAACTTGATTATTTTTGAGTTATAAACCATTTAAAACTGAAAAAAAACCGCAAAATTACAATTTTCAAGGCTTAAAAACACAACTAAAAGAATTTATTGTCGAGAATTTTTATGGTCAAAACAAGAAGTGAGACCAAGATGGGGGAAAATCTAGATATGATTACTGCAATGGAACAACGTCGAAGAGAAGAAAAAGAAGCCGAAGAGGAACGGCGTCAGGAGGAAAAAAATGGTGAATACGGACGTCATCAGGAAGAAAAGGAAGCTGAAGATAAACGCCGTCAGGAAGACAGAGAGTCGCTCGTGAATCTTAGATCAAAAATAGAAAAATTAAAAGTAAGTAAGGAAGATATGAAAAGAGAAATTGAAGAGACAAAATAAGGCATGATTAAAGAGATTGAAGTAATAAGAGGCCTAGTAGAGGTAAGTCACTATAAGGTAACGGAAACTCTTGAATATATCCGCCTAGACATTGAACAGATCCAAAAACTGAGAGTTGAAGGTATATCAGAAGGGATTTGTCCCTCTGTCAACGGAATAAATAAGCCGCCTACATTTGATAAAAAGACAGTGTATAAAAGACAGTTTGGAGCTCCTGGCCAGTGTATAAAAGATAGTTCGAAGCCGCTGCACAAAATAATGAATGGACCAATGAACAGAGAGCAACTGCTTTCATATTAGCACTTAGAGATAAGGCTGTCAAAATCCTCCAAAACATCCCAGAGGACGCACAAAAGAACTATGAGACTAAGAGCGATGATTCTAAGAAGAATACGGATCGGAAGTAGAAAAGACGACACGACTCGCGTGGCCCGAAGCTCCAGAAGAGTTCCTACACCAATTCACCATCCAATGTTTTCTTGATGGCTTGCAGGATGTAGATATCCAGTAAACATTACGACTATTATAAGAACGCTACCAAATATTGAAGGACAGTATTGTCGCAGCATTGGAGTATGAAGCTGTGATGAGTGTATCCTGCCATCAATATAAAGTCTATTAAGTAAGAGGTGTTGTCAAACTAAAAGAAGGTGATCTTAACACGCTGACTCAGTTGTTTGCCACCCAATTCTAGTAATATCTTAGCCTAATAGTTGATTCTCTGAAACAAAAATATCAAGGGTGTCCTAGGTGTTACAATTGTAGATTGGTTAGCCACCTACAACGTGATTGTACACAACATATAAGAGCAGAGGACAGAAGCAGGCCATTTCCACCGCAACAAAGCAGTCTCAGGTTCTCAATATCCATAATAAGACAAAGCAGCGACAGTTTAGATGCCGATGAACTTCACATTAGTCACCGAGCAGGAAGAAGTCATGGGAATGCCTACAGCCTCTCGTAGAGATGCCACTTTGGAACAGGATCTGTTCTTTTTGAAACAGGTTTTTATTTGGAACAGGTTGGAACAGATATTGATCAATAAGTTTTCCTGTTCCAATATAACAGACAGTTTAATTAACAGTTTATCACACAACAGACCAGTGTATTTACAATTACTTCAGAGACCGGTGTTGCATTGCTGTGCTTTTATATGGTTGTTGCAGTTCCAGTGGAGTGGAAAGTATGTGCATGCGCATAATCCATGATTGTAAACTCTGAATTGTCGACTCGCGACAAAACTTCAAACTTTTAAAATATACAACCACAAATACAATGGTCTATTGTTAATGCAACAACCTTTCTGGAACAAACCGAACCGGTACTGAAACAACCTATAACACAGTGTTAGACTTGGAACAGTTTGGAACTTAAGCAGTTTTTTTTAAACAGATAATTTTTGGAACTGAAACAGTTTGTAACAGTTGTTAAAAAATTAAGGCAATTAAGAAGACCAGAACGACATTGCTTCATCTTCAGTTTAACGGCATGGTAGATCATCGGACTACCGGATCATCAACAACTACCTGTCCCTGTTTGTATATGAAAATCACAGAGGCTGGGACAAACTGCTGCCTCTAATTCTACTAGCCTACTGAAGTTGTAGAGTCCACTCTAGCAATATTAGAAACTCGTCGATAGATGAAGTTTCCTATCGATCTCCTACATGGCAGAGTACACTCACTATACAGAGTGTAGCAGACTAAAAGATTGACTGGTTAAGGTCCACGGTTTTGTCAGAATCATGCTACAACTCACCGGTCACCTAATGAAGTGAAATCTACTCCTATTAGTTTCAAAAAAGGTTTAAGTCCCATCAACTAGAAGGAAAGGTCTAAGTCCCTCGTTGCAGCAATGGAAGGGACCGTATCTGGTTACTAAGAAGATAAACGACCTTGTTTATAAGCTGCAACTAACGTCACGAAGTAAGTCGAAGGTTGTCCACCTTGAGAAATTGTGTAGTTATGAAACGCAGAATCCACCGACGTGGTCCACTTGGTTACTGTTCGAAGCGAACAGCACTTTGTTAGCAAAGTTCTCAAACATATTATTTGTATTTTTCTGGAATCTCGTATTAAATCGTGCTAATTCATCATTCGTACTTTTGCTAGAACTCTAGAACATTATGTTCGTGTATATAAACTGCCTGACTCCTTTAAATAGAGGTAATTAGACGTGTGTTTTGTAAGTGATACCCGTATTATTGTCGGAGATAAATATTAGTGTATTTGTAATTATTAATGAGATATTTGTTATTTAGTGAGTTTATTTTGTAGTTGAGTAAATTAATAGTTCACTAATCCCTGAAATCACCGTAGAACTTAACAATAATAATATAAAAATGGAAAAAAATGATAATCAAATATAATGTATTACTTTACCTGTCCTCCATGGCATGAATTAGTCGAATAGCGTTTAAAAAGCTAAAGGGATTTATTTTAACGCCCATTATTCTGGTTTCTCTCATGAACATCTCGAATATGTTAATCCTTAAATCACACAAAAATTTGGTTGAATATCATATTTATATAGGATTAAGTCGCAATTGATTGTAATAAAAATTTCATTTCATAGTATTTCAGCATTTTTAGCTGATATCAGGTATTTTTGCTTTTCAAAAATTTATTATATGAAGATGGGTACCAAAAATTTTTAGAACTTGCTGAATTAGAAGAAATTATAATTATATTGTGTTTATATGGAAGTAAGAAACAATTGATTGTAATATTAATTACATTTTTAACTGAAAAAATTGACGTTTCGCTTCTACCTTTCCACCCTTTCCGGAAGTCGTTCTCAAAAAAGGTTATTTGAGAATTTTGTTCAAAAGAATGTGTAGCGGCTAAACTTGTTGACGAGGTTATGTCATTTCACAAAATCGAAAATTGTCACAGTTTGCCGCGGTGTTATCCGTGGCTGAAAAGATATGAGGGTGAATTCTTGCCCTATCGAACTTCAACTTCTAATTGTTTTGTCTTTTTCTTTTGGTGCCTATCCTCTGTGGATGTTGGCATTCACATCGGTCCATACAACTTTGTTGACAGCTGCTCTAAATAGATGTATAGTAGTTATTCCTGCTCACTGTCTGATGTTCTTCAACCACGATGTCCTTCTGCGCCCTTGAGGTCTTTTGCCTCCTATTTTGCCTTGCAAAATTAGTTGAATTAGTTGATACTTCTCATTGTGCATCACATGCGCTAAGTCTAAAAAGTCTAAGTCTAAAATCTTTCTGATTTTCATGATACGCATAATTTCCAGATTTTATTCATACGTTGAATCACGGTGTTGTTTGTAACATGATGGATATAGGAAATTCTGAGCATGCGGCGGTAGCACTACATTTCGAAGCCTTCTAATCGTGGCTTCCATGGCTTCCATGGCTTCCATTCCATATAAAAGAGTAGAAAATACATAGCATCTCAAGACTCGTGTTCTTATATCAATGTTCAGGTGCATATTACATAAAATCTTCCTGAGGCGATTGAAGACCGGTCTCGCCTTTTCTATACATCTTGTTTCCTGTGAGTGGTCCCACTCCATATTTAGGTTGCTTACAAGATATGTAATTTTGTCGATTATTTTCAAGGGTTCATTATTAGCTGCGAAGTGGTGGTGTACGTCGTTTTTACTTACTTAAGAGTTTTGGTCTTTGGACAGTTTAATTTCATGCCGTATCTGTCACAGGCTTCCACTTCACGGTCTATTAATGTCTGCAAATCATCCGAATTATCAGCAATCAAAACCGTACCGTCCGTATATCTTAAATTGTTTATGACTTCACCATTGATTTTTATACCTTCTCTTAAACCATCAATAGCTTCCTGAACAGCATTTCTGAGTAAGTATTGAAAAACGTTTGGTGACAAAATGCAGCCCTGACGTACTCCCCGTTTTATCGTGAATTCTTGTGAGGTTTCGTTGTCTACTCATACAGTTGCCCTTCGCTGTAACTATAAATTTTTAATTCAGCTTAAATCCTTCTCATTAATACTAGATTCTTTCGGTATCTGAAATAATTTTTTATGTTGCACCTTGTCAAATGCTTTTTCAAAGTCTATAAAGTATGCATAGACTTCTCAATTTACGTCTCGAGCTCTTTGTATCAATACTTGTATGGAAAAGAGGGTCTCTCGCGTTCCCAGTCCGCTTCTAAACCCAAACTGAACATTGCTAATGTTTTCTTTTCAAGTTTTCTATTCATGGATTTTTTTTGCATGGCTCATTAAGCTTATAATTTTGTAATTAGAACATCTGGTGGAATTTTCCTTTTGGGGAGAAGGATGAAGGTGGAAACTAGCAAATTTTGTTCAATAGACTCGTTAAGAGTTTGAGTTGGTTGTTTTTAAATAGTTTCAATATTTCAACTTGTTTGTTATCAGGACCAGGTGCTTTGTTGTTTTTTATGTTTCTCATTATATGTCCGAGATATTCTAACTTTCTTCTTTTAATCGTATGCATCACTTCTCTTTCTTTCCCCATTCTTTGTAGTACAGTCTCGTTGGTTATCTTGTCCGTCGATGATAGCCTTAGGATTTCTTCTGTATAGCCACATCTCGAAGGATTCAAGTTTTTTCTCCATCGCTTCAGTGAGTGTCCAGAATTCAACTCCGTAGTATAATATCGAGAAGATATAACATCGTAGGAGCCTTACTTTTATCTCCAGATTAAGGTTGTGGCTTTTAAAGTTTTTGGATATGTTGTTGAATGCATTCTTTATTCTTGTGAGTGATCCCATTATTTGTTTACTATTGTTCAAAGATAGGTAAATTGATTTACTTGGTCCACTGGTGTATTCTTGATAAGCAGTTGGACGTCTCTAATTTTATTTTTGCTGATGACCATAAATTTAGTTTTTGATATATTTACTTTGTTTATTAGTTGCCGTAAACTGTTTGAACTGTCTGCAAAAATAACGGTATTATCTGCATAGCGGGTGTTTGGTAGGCATTCTCCATTTAAAAGGATTCCATGTGCGCAATTTTCCAAGGCTTTACTAAATATTTCCTCTGAATATAGGTTGAATAATATAGGTGAAATAATACATCCTTGTCTAATGTCTCGCAGAATCTGGATCGCTTTCATCGGTTCATCTCCAAGATTTGTTCTTATTGTGGCTGATTGGTTCCAGTTTAAATTTTGTATTATACGCCAGTCTTTATCATCTATTTGGGCATTTGTTAGAATATTTATCATTTTTCGGTATTGAACTGTGTCAAACGTTTGTTGGTTGTCCACAAAGCAGATGTAGACTTGTAGACTAAACAGTGCATCTCTCGTACCTATGCCTTTCATGAATACAAACTGTGTGTCTGGTATTCTCTCTTCGCATAGGTTGTATATTCTGCGATGTTCAATATTTTCAGAAAAAAATTTAGTGTATGGCTCATTAGACATATTAGCCTATATTCTCCGCACTTTTTCGCTCCTTCTTTCTTTGATATCGTAATACATTCTGAAACTAGCCAAGCTTTTGGAATATTGCCTATGTCATAGATATTATTGAAAATTTTACATAGTACCTATTCTCAAAGATCAAGAAGTTTAAGAAATTGAGACTGTACTCCATCTGGTTCTAGAGCTCTCCCTTTTTTTAGTGATATTATGGCTGCTCTTATTTCTGCCACTAGTATATGTGGTCCTGTTTCCGTAAGTATTGAGGACTCGTTCTCCCTCCTATTAAAAAATAAATTTCGTATGTAATTTTTCCGGGTATTATCAATACTCTCTTTGTCCCGATTACCTCTCCGTTGTCATTAACAAGTTTACTTACTTTTCTTATTTTCTTTACTTTCTTCCATCAGCTGTAAAATCTCTGTCGTCATCCATGTCTTATTCTTACCTTCTTTATTCTCCATGAAGTTGTTTTTAATGTCGTCTATCGTTTTATTAAGGGATTCTATCTCCTCTTTTGTGCTTTCCGTTGTAATATCGATTTCTTTGAATTTTTTCTTTATTGTCTATTGACTATTTCTTGTACTTCACTACATTTTAGTTTTCTCATGTCATGTTTTTTTACAGTTTTTCCCGGTGATTTCCACGTATATAGGCGTCTAGGTGGTAGTTTGTAAAAAAGGAATGGAAAAACCATGGAATGGTTAAAAGACATAATAGAACTGTTTGTCTATACCTTTCAATGTTTTCAGATTGGGATACTTTAATTCCTTTATTTGTGTTCGTTTATAGAAGTTTCGAACATAAAGAAACCGGATAGTCTCCATCAATAATGCTCACCGGAAGAGAAATGAAACTTCTTTAAGATTGCCTCCCTGCAAAGAAGAACGTTCCTCTCTGACGTAAATTCCCAAAATTTATATTTCGACCTGCGTTTAAAAGGTCGCGCCTGCCTCTTTATAAGATACTTGTTTCAAGACACACTAAGGGTGAACGTGCTTGAGATCATTCTTCGTCTTTTTCTTTCTTAACTCTACAACTCTATAAGTGAGTCTTGGCTGCGTTTACTATTTTTCTCCACTCTTGCCGGTCTTGTGCAGCAATCTCCTACTTTTTCCATCTTTTTCTTGGGCGACCAACTGACCTTCTGCCATCGGACCTTTTCCATTAGGTTGTATTTACTAGTCTTTTATCATTCGATCTCAGTCCATGTCCTGTCCATCTTTTCTGATTTGCCTTAATGTATCGTATTAAGTTTTCTTCTCCAAGAGTCGTTGGAGTTCCTGGCAATTTCTTCGTCTCCACTCTTTTATTATCTCGTCTATACAAGGCCCAAAGATCGTCCGGAGGATCTTCCGTTCTAACACTAATAATTTTGTCGTTTCACGCTGGTTCTGTGTCCACCTCACATTTCCATACGTTATTAAGGGACGAATTATAGTTATACATACCCTGGTTTTAGTTGTCTTTGAGAGCAATTATGATTTAAATAGCATCGCTAGGGAATATTACGCTCTATTTGCTACCGTGATTGTACCTTCTACATCTTTTTCATAACTGTTTTCGGTCGTTATCATTGCTCCCAAGTATTTGAGTTCTTTGACAACATCGAAATTGTATTTATTTATTGAAATGTTTTGTCTAATTCTTGATCTTGGATTTTTGATAACTACCATGTAGGTACTTGGTCTTATCTTCTACGACCTCAGGGCCTATTTTCCTGGCCCCGCTTTCAAAACGAGTAAAAATTTCTTTCGCATCTCTAGTAGATTGTGCAATTGTGTCGACATTGTTAGCAAGACCTAATAATACCTTCGCTCCATGGGCAACATAGCCATTTGTTAAGTCTGTTTGTGCTTTAATAACTATGTGTTCTAAAGCGAAGTTAAAATAACAAAGGGGAAAGTGGACCCGTTTTAATTTGAACCCTATCTGATATTGCTGCTAATTCTGATACGTGCACATAATTCCTGCACATCTGAGCTAATCCTACCTGCTTTTTGGGTACTTCCATTTATATCATTACCATACACAGTTTACAGAGTCTAACGTTTGTACATGTAATCTAAAATTGTATGTACATGTTTGTTGTATTCCCAACTCTTTTCCAACAAGATAAAAATTTGGTCTATTGGTCTATTGATTGATCTATTGGTCCCAATCGGAAGCCACACTGGTAATCACCTATTATTTCTCCTACGTACCGAATTAGTCTTCTTATTAGAATAATTGACATATCAGATCATTGACTGCAATTTCGAGTTAAACGTAAAAAGACGTTTTCCGACAGATTTTTTTATAATTAAATTAGAGATCTATTATATAATTCATTTTACAACTAAATTTTTATTTATTTCATTTATTATGTTACATGTTTGAGTTACATTTAAACCTAAAAGCTTTTTCGGTAGAAAAATTGTGGTCCATACCCTTCGTTTCTCATTTTTGAAATTTTTAATAATAATTAATTTACTTTTTTAAAAAGTAATTAATAAATTCAGTTTATACAGTTTTAATTGAATTTTTTCTCTGCTTTATATAGGCAAGCATGTTAATCTTAATATTTTGGTTTATATATTAATTTGGTATAGTCAGTAATGTAATTTTAGTCCTTTATAAATCTCTGATTGGGATTTATTGGCGCCTATTTATCTTTCGTTGCCCCTACAAAACTAGCTTTATTACTGCTAGTTTCGTAGCATCTAGTATTTCTTGATTTTTTGTTATCTTTTTATTATTCATATTCTTATCCATCCCAGATGCTTACGATAATGAGTCCTTCGTGTTGTCCTTGTCATTTGTGCTAAATCATTTTTTTGACCGTATCTAATTTAAATAAAAAAAGGCAGTTATGAGTTAATACGTTTACTTTAGTTTAGTTCCGAAAGATTATATATTATTATTATTAAAAAAAAAAAATTATTATATTAATATATCCGTTCTTACTTTATCTCAGCGTCTGGTGGAGCTACAGCGAAACAAAGAAATGTTCCACCCGATTTAAGAAGCTTTACTGAGTATTCCATTGCAGCTACATTACCACTACAGTCTATACAGAAATCATACAACTCCTTACTTTTTGCTTTCAGTTCTTCAGGAGTTACCAATTCGACTTTCAGATCTAAAAAGGTAGAATAAAATTGATGTATTTGACCGTTACTTGATGGGAATTAATTTTATTTAACAATAAAACACTGAAAACTTTGTTTTCAAACTTCCACAAAATTTATTTTAATTCTTACTACAGCTATTTCGGCTGATTGCCTTTTTTAAGTCATCTATTTTTGACATGCGTTTACACTTTATAGTCTCTAATAAAATAGGTTGAGGAGGGGAAAACTGTTTGTCTCAAGTTGGTCATTCAGAATTATATCTGTGTTTTTTTTTAATTTGTTGATTTCCACAATCAACAAATCAACAACATGGTGGAAATCAACAAATTAAAAAACACAGATATGATTCTGAGTGACCAACTTGAGACAAACAGTTTTCCCCTCCTCAACCTATTTCATTAGAGACTATAAAGTGTAAACGCATACCAAAAATAGATCACTTGAGAAAGGCAATCAGCCGAAACAGCTGTAGTGATAAGAGTTAAAAGAAATTTTGTGGAAGTTTGAAAACAAAGTTTTCAGTATTTTATTCTTACATAGAATAAAATTGTTGTATATCACAACATATCGTAAAACTTACCCAATTTTCTTATAACATCAAGTCTAGCTGTATTTGGTTCACAAACGGTAACGTTTCGTTGCCCTCTTAAATGACAAATACAAGCCCATAGCACACCAATTATACCAGCACCAGTTATTAAAATTTTCGAGCCTACTGGCATAGGTTCAACAATGTCCAGTCCGTGAGAGAGACATGATAATGGTTCTGCTAGAGCACCTACAAAAAATTTCAGTTGAATTTTGAATTGTTTTATTTTTAAAATTTAGAATTTTTGAAATTTGATCAATTTATTTATTATTTATTTTTTATCATTTCGTTCGTTAATTTTTTAGATTTTCAAGCTTAATTGTTTACATATTTATTAGTTTTGTTTATAGACCTACTAAAGTTAGTTTGCGTGCAACATAAATTAAAATATTCTTACCTTGTTCTAACGTAACATTATGTGGCAACTTATGGACCATGTGAGCGGGTATAACAACAAATTCAGCCCAAGCTCCATCCTTAAGAGTTCCTAAATTTTTGTTATTATTGTTACAAAAATGCGGTTGTCCCAAGTGACACCACTCACAAGACAAACAAGAACTAAAAACATTTAAATTAGTAAAGTTCAGCTATAAAATTATTTTCACAGTAACACAAAATAAAACCAAAAACTTACTCATTAGGGTCTCCAGCAACTTTATCTCCTACTTTAAAAATTGTTACATCTTTTCCAAAATCCACTACAGTTCCAGAAAACTCATGACCTAGAATTAGGGGTTGATCTTTTACTACCGGAAATTTTCCCTAAAAATAAAAGTACAAAAGATTTTCAATTTTTATTATACTTCTTTAAAACCCAAACCCAAAAGATGAACCCTGCAAAATAAAGCAGACACTCGTTTATTTTAATTAAAATTTAAAACTATTAAAAAAACTTAAATTCCGATAAAAAATTTCTTATTATGTATTCAATAAAAAACCACAAAAAAAAAACAAGTTACATAATATTGTTTAAGTTACAGTAAAGTACCAGAATTATAGCGAGTGACTTATGTTTAAATGGTTTTTATAGGCCAGTAAAATTGGAGTTTACCCTTTAGAAAAAAATATTTTTGTTGTTGGAATACCGACAAAAGAAAAAAATTTATTTATTATTTAATAAACAAATTATAGTCCGACAATTTTTAATTAAATGTGACTAATCTACAAATTGAACGAAGTGACAACGGCAACCATGTAAAATCTCAGAAGTAAATTCTTACCGGGATAATTTTATTGTGTATACTTCGCCCATATAAATAAGTAAAAAAAGATAGTCCCATAAAAAGTTGCTTACCAATGAATTTGCATTGTTACAGAGTTCGACCATTGAATACATTCCATACCATACATTACATTGAATAGTTTGAAGCATCGGTAAACTTATCAATATTTCTCTGGTCTATATATATATATATATATATATATATATATATATACAGTATAGGTAAAAGTTTATGGTCGGTATGGACCTTACATGAGATGGAGTGAGAAACAACTGTTTAAAAAGAGAGAGATATATTAGGTGTCCGCCTTTTATATCACCGAACATAAATGAGTGGATATGGAGTGGATATAATAAAAAGGGGAAATTAAACGTTGCCAAACTTATTGGTTTTATTTGACCTGTTGTCTTTGTCGCATTTGAACAATGCTCCAAGATAATGCAATTTGGGCGAAATGGATTTAAATGGCAGCTTATTGTTTTTTTTTTGGGAATATGCCACAATTTTACTTTACAATAAGTGTAATATAACATTTTGATTTATACTTCGGAAATCGTTTTATATAAATAAAATTTATTAATGTTTGGTATTTTAAAAACGATTTCCGAATTAAAAATCTAAACATCAAAATAAGCTTATTTTAAAGTGACATTATGCCTTATTTCCAATAAAAATATTAAACTGCATATAAATAAAAAAGCTTCGTACAAAACTATTTGCCAACGTGGCGTGTCGCGTGGTCAAATCACCGAATCAAAGGGTAAACAGGTATTTACGAATAGAGGTGGGTCATTGACGTCGCAAAACCGATTTTCGTAAACAAGTAACTATGATTTTTTAATAGTAGTTTCAAGTAAGAAACTACCTACATAAACAAACATAATGGCTATTATCGTTTATCTGTATATTTATTGAAGTGAAGGAAACTAATAAAAGATTTTATTATAACTTGAAAACTAAACTAAACAATACAAATAGTAAATCGTACCTACGTTTACATTACACGTTATTATTAAATCACGAATCGTCTAAATTGACATTTAAAAACATAAGTTTTTTTACTTTACTTCTTATTAATTGTGTTTTTCTTTTATTTAAAATTAAACCTGATTTTGAACATGTGTTCACATTTACAATACTTTATGAATATAGTGGTTAAGTTAGGAGATACATGGCGATGGTTTTTTCACCATTGTAATGGACTCTCGCTACAGGTGTACGTTTAGATGAGTCATGTCCAATTAATTGATCAAAAATACACCATGGACTTAAGTCATCTTTATCGGTTTCTTTTTCTTATACTGGTTGATTTTCAATAGTACAAACTTCTTGTTCTTTAATTATAGAAGTAACCAGCTTCTAAACTCTTTCTTTTGTTTTTTTTAGCGTCATTTTTATGAGAAAATCCCTGCACTTTAAATCGTGAATCCATAAACGTACATAATGACAATATGCCACTGTATTCTATCCCTCTAAATCTTTTTGCTAAACCCGAGATTAGTAATTATCCCGTAATTAGTAATAAAAACCCGTACTACGTCGGATACTAACTATGGATGTAAAGTTACTGTTTGCTAAAATTTTATTGCAAGATTTTTGCAGGCAGCGTACCAGAACAATCACTGAACTATCATTCAAGTATTTTTGGCCACTCATTGTACTTGTTATTTCTTTAAATGGCCGTAAAATTTAGGACAATTACGAAAAAATAATCCAGTCTTCATTATTTAGATTTGGTCTAAGTCTAAGTCTG
Source organism: Diabrotica balteata (assembly GCA_918026665.1). Lineage (NCBI taxonomy): Eukaryota > Metazoa > Arthropoda > Insecta > Coleoptera > Chrysomelidae > Diabrotica > Diabrotica balteata. Next base: position 33,298,297 of record OU898278.1, read on the forward strand.
TATTAACTGATACCAATATGGAACGGATTGCCTCTTCTAACTCCGTCATTCTTTCTAACATGTAATAGGTGAAGTTCTACCTAGTTTCCACGTCTTGGATTGGCCGTTTGGGATCTTTGTTATGTTGTAATTGATACTTTAAAGGCGTTTCTGAAGATAAGGTACTTTTTTGAAATGTGTTTTTTGCCGAATTGTCGAAAAAAAGACTTTTTATTTTATCTATTTGTACACGACAGCATTTAAGTGCGTCCTCCATCAATAAATTTAACGTATGAGCAAAACAATTTAAATGTTTTCATTCCAAAGCATATTTAATAGCTATGACCATATTTGAGGCATTATCAGTTACTGCAAAATTTACTTTTTGTTTTAGAACCCCTGAATAATAATTTCACTAATTTTAAAAGCGATGTTTTCTTAATTATGGTTTCCAGAAAAATGGCAGCAGTCTAATTAAACCGCGTTAAACTCTAAATTTTCGGTTAAATTCGTTAAAATCAACTAGTTGATGGTTGAAGCTGGTTACTTCTATAAAAAAAAAGAAAAAGAAGATTATACTATTGAAAATTGACTAGTACAAGAAAAAGAAACTGATAAAGATGACTTAAGTCCATGTAAATGTAAGTACTATTTGTATTGTTTAATTTATTTTTCAAGTTATAATAAATATATTCTTCGTTAGTTTCTTTCACTTTAATACTTATACACATAAACGATAATAGCCAATATGTTTGTACACTCGCTAATTTGAATACTGGTAAACAATCAACTAGTTACAGTTTACGAAAAACGGTTCCGATAAAAATTTAAAAAACTCAAGGACCCACCTCTAGTTTCTTAGCTTTATGAGGATCGGAACCACAGAATATGTAAAATATCTCTGATCGGAACTAATCGTCTCACTAACAGGCAAAATGGGCGTAAAGAAGATTTATGGAGGGGAGACCAAGGGGGAATATGATTGTTATCTTTGTCTATTCTCTGAAAATATGATTTTATATCTGTGTTAGATATCCTGTTAAGTTTTACCATACCGACCATAAAATTTAACCTACACTGTATATATATATTATATATATATATATATATATATATATATATATATATATATATATATATATATAGTTTAACGAATTTGACCTCCTAGGCCCTATATTTGGCCAATTTAATACAACAAAGCGATAGCAGCTTTTTGCTAACAGATTTATTCTTTACACATTTCGCATAGCCCAGAGGTAGAAAACGATGTGATTATATCGTTTTCGTTCACGGCCGCCAAAGCAGGTGGCGCCTCTGCTCGCAAACCACTGCAGTGGTGAAGCTTTAAGAGACATTCGTTCTACTTTCCGTGTTTGAATTTGTATCAGCCCAAGTGTCTGACGATGGCTGGGATAGGCCGAAATGATCATAACACTTTAGTGATACCGATTCGAGCACGGAAAGTTTAACGAATTTGTCCTCCTAGGCCATATATTTGGCCAATTTAATACAACAAAGCGATAGCAGCTTTTTGCTAAAAGATTTATTCTTTACACATTTTGCATAGCCCAGATGTAGAAAACGATGTGATTATATAGTTTTCGTTCACGGCCGCCAAAGCAGGTGGCGCCTCTGCTCGCAAACCACTGCAGTGGTGAAGTTTTAGGAGACATTCGTTCTACTTTCCGTGTTTGAATTTGTATCAGCCCAAGCGTCTGACGATGGCTGGGATAGGCCGAAATGATCATAACACTTTAGTGATATTGATTCGAGCACGGGAAGTTTAACGAATTTGTCCTCCTAGGCCATATATTTGGCCAATTTAATACAACAAAGCGATAGCAGCTTTTTGCTAAAAGATTTATTCTTTACATATATATATATATATATATATATACATATATATATAAATATATATATATATATATATATATATATATATATATATATATATATATATGTATATATATATATATATATATATATATATATATATATATATATATATATATATATATATATATATATATATATATATATATATATATATATTCTTAGAAAGAATGGAAATGAGATAAATATGATATATTAGTTTACTCGCTCTACGTTTTATATGTGCATAGGCGTAGTGTGTTCCATTTTTTGGGAATATATTTGATAAATTAATTTTTAATATTAACTTTAAAATAGTTTTGAGGTAAGTAAAGAAACTTTTAGATAAGTTTATTCTTTTTATAGTATTAACCCATTAACGACCGATACAATAAGCAAAGAGAAATTTGACAATTAATTTATTAGATTGCATTAAAAACATATAAATTAAGACTAATTTACAACCAAAATTTTTTTTCTCATTTTCAAGGAAAAAATAGTATAATTTTTAATAAAGAAACATATCCTATCATAAATGTAAATTAAATTTTAAGGTGAAATACATAAATAAATAGTATTACTTTTACACATCCGACATTCTTGCACTATCGTCTCTTTTTGTAATGTGACCAATATTGTCGAATCTGGTTTCTTCTGGTAAAGCAAATTTAGATTGCCATCCATATACTAAGTTTGACACTGATGTAGCGGTTTCTTCACTATTCTCTTCTCTTCATGTTTGATTAAACGAAATCTATGTCGGCTCATGCTTTCTCTTATAATGTGCACTTCTTTATCGTCATCCTTCGACCAATACATATCAACTTGAAGCAGAGTGTGAACCAGATAATATACATATGCCAATAAATGTTTTAAATCTGTCACTCATTTTGTAAAATCAATCAACTTTGTTAGCAATATTTGTAAAATATAGAATGCTCTCAATTACTTGTTTATCAAAAAAGAGTGAAAAAACTTCAATATAAACTTCCCTCCATGGTTGGCTTTTATATTGTCTAAATATCAATCAGACTGATGTTGAATTACTACTAAGTACGAATGAGTATCTGTTGTTACCCAAATTAAGACAAATTTGTTCAGAGGAATATCCGAATATTATAATCAGAATAGTCAAAATTCCCAATCACTTGTATTTCATATGTACCTGCAATATCCGATTTTATTCTTTCTTCACAAATAATATTAGTAATATATTAATGGAGGAAACTTCATCTGATTCTGACGGCAAATAAACCACATTAAGCAAATCAGCATGTTTACAATATGTCTTCTTCTCACAAAGCTATTAACTCTTTAGTAGTTAGTGCCATCTTCCTTTCATATTTCGAGAATTTACTGAGAAAGGCAGTACTATATACTCGCATTCACCTGATAGTAGATTAGCTTACTTTATTTTAATTTAAATGGAATATAAAACAAATAAACACCAGGAAATTTTTAAATCAACTTAAAAAAACAAATATACCGTTTACAGCACAGAGTAATTCTATAAATAGAGAATGAAGTGTAATAACGAGATCGTATATTAAAATTTCAGATTGTTTAGTATAATGAAAAAATAAGTATTTTTCAAAGGTTTCTGTTTTTTGAAGTACTGTATTAGGTTTTCTATAATAACAATAAAATTTTACTGTTTAAATAAATAATTCAAATATTATTTTGGTACACCCCTGCAACGTTAATAAGTGAAATATGATTTCGTCGCTTTAAGTGCGATGTTGCCAAGTAATTACCTTCAATTAAAAATTGTTTTAGTATAGTGGATTATTACAGAATCTGTTCAACCTCTTAAAAATTAACAAAAACCTTCGTCTTCTGACTATTTAAAGAATGTACGTTCGGATAGAAAAGATTTTTTTATATGAAATAAATTTCCTTAAATTGACTGGTCTATTTTTAAACTGTTCAAATGTTTTGGAAAAGACTTGGGTTTGTAGGGAAAATGTAACGTTGTTAGCGTGTATAATTTAACTTGAAATTACAGTCCTCTCTCTCTATAACGATATGCAAGGGACCAGGAATTTTCATCGTTATAAGGAGAGATCGTTATACAGAGAGAGACAAAATTCGGTACTGTAATATTAATAAAATAATTTATCAAAACGAATATAAATGAATTAACACTGTATTGTACACCACATAGATTTATTAAAGAATAATATAAGCAATACAGTATAAAAAAATGACTGTCCAATTAAAACATCTGTTCTGTACAATAACAAAATAATACACTACTGTATTATTTTGTACTTTTTTTTGTAACAAGGAATGTGTTATTGTATTACTCGTCACCCTGTCCCAAGATTTACTAATCGTTAGGCTGGCGTCAAGAATATTTTGTTTAAGATCGCCATTATTCTCAACCAATTCCATCAAAAGTCTTCTCCTGTCAAACAAAAATAGCTTGTCAAACTCTTGATGACACTTTCGTCCATGGGCTGAAGGACACTCGTTGTGTTTGCTGGCAGAAAACAAAGTTCAATATTTTAAAGGTCGCACAGTACAGGATGAGCAGGACAATTGTCTACAAGCAGAAGAATTTTTTCCCTTTAAGCTCTTTATTATCACTTTACCTTTTCTTCAAAAATTTCCGCAGTCATCCACACGCTGGTGTTTGCTTTATAGGTCACCCGTAGATTTTTTATGTTATTAAAGTAACATCGAAACCAGTCTCATCGGCATTGAAAATGTCGTCTGACGCATATCGTGCCTTTAGTCCAGGCCACACGTTTTCTAGCCAATCATCCGTTACCATCGCGAGCTTCTCCGCAGATTTGCCCGTAGTTGTAGATCTTGTGCCGCAGCTTTCACTGGCTCAGCCAACCCTCAGATGCCTTGAAATTCTCAATTCCAAGCTCAGTTGCAAGGAACTCAGCTTTTGTCCAGCCCAGAAAGTAGAATATGGTGCATACGCTGCTACTGAGGTTTCCGCAACTTCTTCCTGCTATCGCCCTTCATATCCGCTTCAAGCCACTTTTTTCTGTCCTTCCATATCGGAGCCACAGTTAACTGAGATAGCTCCGTATGGCGAACGACATCCAATTGATCGATAACTTTTCCTGCACCGAGAGCACTTTAGGCTTTTTCGAAAACATCTTGACTGACTAAGACACAACTCGCAAAAGTAAACAACCGCTGGACAATGACCTTGCCACTCGTGACTGAGGTAGTCTGAACTTTAAATAAAATAACACATTTGTCATCGACTATTGAACGCTGAAAATCATCGCTATAAAGAGAGAACGATATCGGTATAGAGAAAGAATTAATACATTGTTCTTATGACGGACCAACTAACGTTTACTATTTTCATCGTTATAGAGGAATTATCGTTATATAGGGAATCGTTATAAAGAGAGACTACTGTATCTGCGATGTTCTAGTTTATACCTTTATTTAAGAGTAGATAATTTCCGAGATCAACAATGTCGTCACAGATTATGGCGATGTCATTGTCAACAAGGTCATTGTTCGGGTAGTTTTTTTATTGTATGTTATCTGTAAAATAGTTTAATAAGAGCACTGGCAGGAGTTTCATATAGCAGAGAACAGAATTGTTTGTAGTATTATAAGTGAAAACGTTTACATTTTGTGAATTTTAAGTAATTTAGTTTGGTTCAATTTGGTGACAAATAAAAAATATTTTTGACAGTAGTAATAGTGAACCGTATATAAAAAACGTCACAATTTAACACAACGAAGAAAAATGTTTGATCGGAAATATGTTTGAAGGACCTCGAGCGAGATAAGAAAATATGAATGTAGACATATAGTTACATTATGTAGTATTTTGAAAAAAGTTTCCAAAGGTAGTGTGTACAGAGTAATTAAAACAGACGATGAAAAACACGATAATAATACTTTGAAGGTTGAGACAATAAAATTGAATTATAAAGCCAAACAGGCCAGTGGCGCACCCAGGGGGGTTTTGGGGCCAGGACCCTATTCCGACACTGTTATTTACAAATTTTAAGGACTTAAAATGGTGGAGGTAGCATAAAAAAATTTGGGGGCCCAACCAGAACCCCCAGACCCCCCCCCCCAGAGGAAAATCTAGGTGCACTACTGAAACAGGCCATTCGTAGTGCAGTACATGAAATTTTAGTTCAAAAAGGAATTACCAACTATAAAAAAAATTGCTTCTTTTCTTCAATCTAATGAAAATAATTCAAAAATATCAAAACGTATTTTGTTACGTACTTTACGTGAAATGAACTTTGGGTGTTAAAAGAGAAAGAGGAATACTACCCTTATTAAAAAGGAAGACATCATTTTATAGCGTAGAAGTATCTGAAACAAATATAAAAAAATAGCAGAATTTTCAAGAGATAAGAAAAACATTATACAGAAGAAATATGGTTAAAAGAAAGACATAATATGACAAAAATTTGGCAAGATTTAAATGTGAAAAATAAACGACAAGCTTTTTAGGTTTGCCGACAGGTTTAAAGGCTTCATATGGAAAGGGAAAACACCTTATTATTAGCCATATTGGTAGCGGCTCAAGATTTGTTGAAGATTTAAATGCATTTGTTTCTAAAAATACTTGAGATTACCATGAGGAAAAGCATGCAGATCATTATGAAAAATAGTTTTCAAATATTCTGTTGAAAATAGAACCAGGATATGTTATTGTTATGGATAACGCTCCATATCACTGTGGGCGTGTAAAACCAACCACTTAATGGAGCAAAGTCGGGATTGCTGATTGGCTTACTAAAAACTATAATTCAATGAATCAATTTTGAAAATTCATTTAATAAACTCTTTATCATAAAGATACATATATTAAATATGTAGTAAATGAAGAGGAGCGAGAACAAGGCGTAATTGTAGTTCGATTGTCGCCATACCATTGTGAGTTAAACCCCATAGAAATTATATGGGCTTAAATAAATAATGAAGTAGCAAGGAACAATGTTACTTTCAAATTAGATGATGTAAAAATCTGCTTAAAAGTGGCCTCAGCAATGTGACGTCACAGCCGTGGATAACACGAAATTTGACAATATGAATTAAATTTAATCCTTGAATCAGTTTAAGTTTGTTAATTTAAAGGATAAAGAGATTTTTCAAAAAAAAATAGATTTAACAAGGATGAGTGTTCTTCCAAGAAGAAAAAGCAAGTGGGGGAATATATTAACAACCAAGTTAAACAACTAAAAGAAGAAAATAACATCCAACGAGAAATCAATCAATTCGAAGAAATAATTAAGAAAACTAAACAAGATCTGCTAAAACCAAACAAAGAAACAAAGAAGAAATCTTGGATGACTCCAGAAATCCTTCATTTAATGGAACGCAGAAGGTTAATTAAAGGAAACAAAGATGAGTATAAAAAAATGCAGGATTACATCAGAAGAAAAATAAGAGAAGCTAAAGAAAGAGAAGCTGTAGAGAAATGTAAAGAAATAGAAAGACTACAAGCCAAGCATGACAATTTTAATGTACACAAAAAGGTAAAAGAAATAACGGGTACTTTTAAAAAGCGAACACAAATGAAACTCATAGACACCAATGGAAAATTAATGACACCCAAGAGATGAAAGACAGATGGAGAATATATTTGGAGACACTTTTTCAAGACCAAAGAACGGATTATAGGCATCCATTTTCAGAGAGGATGACGGGCCCGGACATACTTAAATCCGAGGTAGAAGAAGCAATAAAACGGATGAAAAGCAGGAAAGCTGTAGGGCCTGATAATATCGAAGCTGAATTTTTAAAACTCTTGGAGGAAGAAGGAATAATTTGGATCACGGCTGTCTTCAATAAAATTTACAATACAGGAATCATCCCTGATAAATGGCTAGAATCAGAATTCATAGCGATACCTAAAAAACAGGGGGCTAAAAAGTGCGAAGAATATCGAACAATCAGCCTAATGAGCCACATGTTGAAACTGTTTCTTAGAGTCATCCATGGAAGAATTTATAAGAAGTGCGAGGAACAAATATCGGACAGACAGTTCGGCTTCATTAACGCAGTGGGTACCAGAGAGGCACTTTCTGGAGTACAGGTACTGATTCAAAGATGCAGGGACGTTAACTGCGACGTATACGCGTGCTTGATCGACTATGAAAAGGCATTTGACAGAGTTCAACATCAAAAGATGATAAACATTTTAAAAGAGGCAGACCTGGATGACAAAGGCCTCAGAATAATTTCAGAACTCTACTGGAATCAGACCGCATACATGAAAATTAACGGAGAAGAAACAGACAACATAAAAATACTACGTGGAGTTAGACAGGGATGTATCCTATCGCCGTTGATATTTAATATGTACTCAGAGAAAATTTTTAACGGGGCTCTTTACGGAATAGACGAAGGCATCCTTCTAAATGGTGAAAGAGTAAACAATGTTAGATACGCCGACGACACCATGGTGATAGCAGATAGTTTAGAGGGACTTCAGAGGCTAATGGACAGAATAAACGAGTACAGTCAACAGTACGGACTAAACATTATTACCCACAAAACGAAACAAATGATTATCAGCAAGGAGAATATAAATGGGGCTCATATATACATTAATGGGACGCAGATAGAGCGAGTAAAACAGTATTGTTACCTGGGAACTATTATTAACGAACAGTGGAGCAATTTACAGGAAATAAAGTGCCGCATAGGAAAGGCAAGAACGGTCTTTAACAAAATGAGCGCCATCTTCAAAAGTCACAACATATCCCTTGATACAAAAATGAGACATTTGAGATGCTATGTTTTCTCTGTGTTGTTGTACGGGGCGGAGGCATGGACGCTTACAGACGCCACTATTAAAAAACTTGAAGCATTTGAGATGTGGCTTTATAGAAGAATGTTGAGAATATCATGGACAGCAAGGATCACGAACAAGGAAGTTCTAGGAAAAATGAAGAAGGAACCAGAGATTATGTTTACGATCAAACGCATAAAATTGGAATATCTGGGACACGTTATGAGAAATCAGCACCGTTACTCCCTGTTACAGTCTATATTGCAAGGTAAAGTCAAAGGTAAGCGAGGACCCGGTAGAAGGAGAATATCATGGCTGCGGAATTTAAGAACATGGTTTAAGAAAACCTCAACGGAGCTGTTTCGAGCCGCAGCGAGCAAGGATATGATTTCCAACATCCGAAACGGATAGGAACTAGAAGAAGAAGAAGAAGAGTGTTCTTCATCTAAGACATCTATAAAATACAAAAATAAATTTTATGACAATCAATTCGTTATAAAATTCTGATTATTTTTTTAATAATAACCGCACGCCTATAACTCGTCGATTTTCTTTCCCCCTCTTCTTTCCCCTTAGTCAAGCAAAGGTCTACATTGAAAATATGAGTCACTGGCTACAATTGTGGTACTATAGTAAAACATTATTTTATTGTTCCGGAGAAAAATATTTGCCAATCGAAATGATATAATAATTCTAAAATATTTTTATTTGCTCTTCAAATGCGCAAAACTTCTAGGATGACATTAAAACAAAAGACAAAAATAAAAAGTTTTTTGAAACTTTTGCTACGTATAGGTCCGTGTTTACTTTACTTTTACCAACAATTGCATCATATTGGAGTAGAAATGACAGACTATATAGAATAATTCAGAAACAGGTTATACGGTACGAATTATTGCTTATTTCAAATCGAGTGGCGAGCCCTTCCACGAAATAGTTAATAGCGCAGACAACAGAATTAAGGACTGATTTAAATGATTCTTGTGACGAGGACAGTGCATCTGATTATGAAAGTGAATAATATAATTTAACATTACGATGTACCTATGTAACCTATGTGAATATAAGCTTTCCAAACTGTCCTGTATGTATGTAATATTTTTTACTTTGTTACAATAATTTCGTATATTCTTCTATTTAACTTTGTTACGTTTAAGTGAGTAATAATATAAATAATAACTTAAAACAATCTTTGTAATTAATAGTTATTAATACTGTAATCTGTAATACGTATCTACGGTTTCACATATAAATAATATATGTATGTGATAATATGTATTAAAATGTAGTACAATATTGCCAAAAATATAATATGATTTAAATCAAATTGTTAAAGATAGGTACACACAATTTATTAAACAATGATATTATAAGTATTTTTTTGGAACGCCACTGATTTGTTTGGCGAGGCTTTACTGTTCCTAGAAATTTCCGCCACTGCAGTTGAAACATACTCTATTTCATAAATGGTACCTCTAATAAGTTAACGACGAAATAACTCGTATTTGGCACTGCGTGGGCTATGTGTATATCGCTTGATCCTAATTTAGTAAACTTTCGATCATATTTTCTTATTGTCTTTTTTCTCGGTTGTTCAGAACTTACTTTTTACAGAAATCTGTCAATGTAAACAAACAACTTGAGTATGTTTATATTTGAGACGCAATTATAAAAGTTTTAATTAGGAACCTATGAGATTTATAAAAAATGATTTAAAAAGAAGGATGCAATTCCTTTATCCCGAGGCAAATTTGGCTGTGTCAATAAACATTTAGATTTTGTTTATTCTCGTTCGAAGATTTTAAGATGCAATTCGAATGTTTATAAAAACTCTGTATTGACGATTTGTAAGACGCAAATTACAACCTTATTCAAGATTTAAAAAATGCTACAATATATATATATATATATATATATATATATATATATATATATATATATATAATTATTAAGATTAACAAATATATTAATTACCTCAATAATATGAAGATCTGTCCCGCATATTCCAGAATAGGCTACTTTAATTAGAACATCATTAGCATCCGTAATTTTCGGTATAGGTACCTCAACAAATTCAATCTCCTTCTTTTGTGATATTAACTGTATAGCTTTCATTTTAATGATTGATTGTGGTCTGAATTTGTTAATAACAATTTTGTAGTAAAAATACTACTAAGCAAAGATAATATCTGTTTGTTTTTTTCTTTAGTTCAAAATTAAACTTGTTGACGTATATAAATTAATATGTTGTTTATTGATTTCTATATTATCACTAGATACTGTTGTCTTTCCTATAAATCAACAATAACAATTTTTTTATAGAAAGGTTAACGGTTCTTAAAATAGCATGTTTTTGTATGATACTCAACAATTTGCTTACGTCGTACAAATTATAGATAAAGTAAGAAGAGCTTATCACATCAATAAATTATTCGGAAAATTCGGTGACATTCGACCCAAAAGTTAAGTTGACAAAACTATCCATTGACAAAAATGATAGTTAAAATAGGCTGTGAATTGTTTTGGGTTATGTTAGAATATTAATAAGCTATACAGAATGGCATGTTAACTTTGTAATTATTTACACTAAACGTTAAAGTTTTTTAAAAGTTGTGAATGAGATGGAAGAACTCTGGGCAATGTGAAATTAACAATCATTACATTATAGTATTCAGGTAACCCCAACGGAAGACACGAAAATGGGGTAGGTATAATCTTACATCAAGAACCAGACATCTTAAAAACTTTGTACCCATATCGGAAAGAATGCTCCTCCTTCAACTTGATACCTACCCAATAACAACTAACATTATCCAGGTATATACCCCTGAAGCTGACAAACCAGACGACATAAGTAGCATTCTATAATACTATCCAACACCTTAAAACACTTTCCCAAAAAGGATCTAACCTTGATTATGGGTGATCTAAATGCCAAGATTGGTAAGGGACAATCGGGAGAATTCATAGGACAGTTTGGGCTTCGAGAAAGAAATGAGCGAGGAGACCGATTTTCTGAATTTATATCAGAAGAAGAGTTTGTAATTACTAACACTTACTTCAAACTCCCATGCAGAAGATTATGCACGTGGAAATCACCTTAAGATACTTCAGGCTACATAGTCAGAAATCAAATAGATTACAATATAATTAATAAAATATTCTGTAACAGCATTACATCAGTCAAGACATACCCGGAGCCGACATTAAGTCAGACAAAACAAAGAAATATAATGTTTTGTCTTTTTTTCCAAAATCAGACTTCTCTGCTCTTTGAATATATACATATTACACATTGTTCAGAGTCCTGATTTTATCTAAGGTCGCCACACGACCGAGAAAGGGTTTGGAGAAGACACGGAGAGCGACATTTTCGATGTAATATTGCGGAAAGAATAAGTTATCGGGGGGGCTCCGTTATGGTTTGGGCTGGTATCAGTTCAGAAGTCCATACTGATTTAGTTATTGTAGATAGAGGTTCTATGACTGCTACAAGATACATAACAAGTATTTTAGATCAGCATGTGGTACTTTTTGCTCCTTTCATTGAACCTAATTATATTTTTATGGACGAAAACGCTCGTCCTTATCGTTCTAGAATCGTCAACCAATATATAGAGGAGGTGGGAATTGTATGTATAAACTGACCAGCTTGCAGTCCCGATCTCATTCCCACAGAATATCTATGGGATTTGATGGGAAGACGTCTTCGAGCACGAGTACCCCGTCCAAACAACTTGGCTGAACTTACAAAGGCTCTTCAAGAAATATGGGACCAATTGGATCAATTTGATATTCAGAGGTTAATTACCTCAATGCCTAGATGTGTACAGACTGTTATAAGGGCCCGAGAGGGAAATACTAGATATTGATTTATTATCAATGTTTTTCTTAATTTCAGAAAGTTTTGAATATTCTTGTATTTTTGAGTTTTGGCGTATGTCTCTATAACTAAATGATTTTTTTGGATAATCTGGAAAAATTATTTTAATCTAACATATACTTGTACATATATACCTGATTTAAAACTAATATCTTCAAACGTTTTGTTTTTTCAGCAAATAATACCCATGGATCAATTTTTTCGCACCTGAGTGTATTATGTTATTTACCTTCATTATTAGATCCGCTGTCGCCGTCGCCGAAATCAATTAAATCGATTGTCCCTGTATTTATCTTCGACCTTAACATGTTAACACACTTTCTTCCAGTTATCTACAGATATTTTGACAAATTCCTCTTTCACCAACATTTCCACAGCTCATATGGTAAAATCAACATTTTGTTTGTCAAATCCATTTCTCATTTGCATTCATACCATTTCTACAGAGCTTAAATGTGGATGATATGGTGAGTACGTTTTAAGAAAACATGTACACAAATCTTAGCAGTAGCTTATCAAATTTATATTGAATATGATCTTATTTGGTCGCTTCATACAGTTGCGTTTTCCTTTCTACCAAGGATCTTTCAAAACAGCTTCCAAGTAATACTTTGTGTGGCCCTATAACAAATACAGCATGGTACATATTTTAGTGAAAAGTATATAAATATAGGAAAGTAGATTAATTTATGGGCTTATAGTTTTTAAACTAAGTAGTATTGCATTTTTATGAATTAGAATAATTTCTGCGTTATGCCACTGAGTTGGTGTTCCTGTGTCCCTTAACTTCGAACTTCATAATGTCCTATGTCCTGTCAAATTTCAGATCCCTATTAATTATCTTAGGTAATAGTCAACTCTAGATATATTTTTGATCTTAGTATAGTTCTTAGTATAGTTCTTCTTCTTCTTTATATAGACATGACTCTGTCTGTTTTTCAATGTGCCTCCAGTAAATTGTCGTTCCATCGTTTTCGTGGTTTTCCTACTGATCGTCTTCTTATAAGCAAGGGAATCGTCTCTTGCCGTCTTTACTACTCTGTTGTTGTAATTTCTTGTTGTAATAGTTATATTTGACAAAGTCCGAAAAAAATATATATATTTGACAAAGTCCGACATAACAAAATGCTAGAAATATTGGAAACAGCTGGATTGGACGATAAAGATCTACGAATAATTACTAATCTATACTGGCATCAAGTGGCAAGAATAAAGGTTGAACAAGAACTGTCGGATGAAATAAATATAAAAAGAGGAGTGAGACAAGGCTGTATATTGTCGCCCTTTATTGTTTCATTTAGGCAACCTGTGGCTCTGTTTGCTCTATTCACATGACCTTCCACCTCAGTTTCGAGCTTTCCGTAGCTAGATAATGTGAGGCCTAGATATATAAACTCCATCACTAGTAAATTTGTTGTTGTAACCTGCTCTTCTTCTCACGAAGAAACTCTCACGAAACATAGATATGCCGGTTTGTTGTATTCTAATGATTTCTCTTGCACTTGCCTGTTCGGTTGCAATTCTATTTTGTTCTATTATTTTTTGGATTAGGTTTAATAGTTGTTTGGTCAGATCCTTTGCTCTTGGTGATTTTCTATTTTTTAATTTCCTTAATACTTCCTTTACCTCTTTCTCCAAATTTCTTTTTTTGTCGTCACCTCTGGTGTTGGTGGTTCAATATCGTCACCTTTAGCAAACAGGGATCGAAAGTAGTCTACCCATGTTTCTTTCTGAATGTGTTTCGTTTTTATTAGTTCGTTCATCTCTTTTCTTTGTCCTCTGATCATTCTCTATATTTCTATTTGTGCCGTAGAAGTCGTATTCTATCTATTTTAAGAAGCTTTGCCAGTGTTCCCTTTTTGTTTGTCTAACTAAAACAGTTGTTAAAGTATGTTAGTGTTTTTTACTTTCCTCTCTCGAAGTGATTCTGTTGCTGCATTAATTATGTTATTTTTAAGTTTTTTCCAGATTTCTTCGATGTTATCGTGATCTAATATTTCATTCCCAGCGATCTTCTCTGATATTCTTTTTCTGTATAACTATTCCGTGGATTCCGTATTTAATCCTTCGACTTTAAGTTTTATTTGTGTTGGGCCACTCTCTTGGGTGTGAAGTATAGCAGGATGATTTTTATTTTACATAATACTAGGCTATGGTCACTACCTACATCTACTGTATAGTTGGTTAGAAAAACTCTCTACATTGTTCGTAATTTGATCTCGATTTTCATTGCCTTATGTTTGATCATTTCTTAATTTGTGGATTTTTTTTCTTCCATGTTCTATCTTAGTACTTTCCAACTCTTGTTTCGTTCTATTTCTCTAGATATTTTTATGATATTGTATCTAATTTTTTTACTAATTTGTAATTTTCTAGAAGATTTTAAACTATGAAAGGTTTTCTTTGGCCATAAACTCATGCGAGCCTTGTAAATCATCAGGTGTGGATGCTATATATCCAGCGTTATTACAAAATTGACCGGAACGTTTGTACCGCAGAATACCGCTGAAGCAGTATAGCCTTCGGATACGTACCTAAACTATGGAGAGAAATTAGAGTATTATTAGAGTATTATAAATATTGGTAGATACTCCAGCACATCAAGAGCAATAAGGCTATGAAGCAGGGAATTCAACCGAAACAGCAGTCTACAGACACATTGGAGAACACAATTGAAAATAAAGAAGTGATGCTGTTTTTTGGATTTAGATATTTTGACAATACTTTGATAATATCTATAACCAATGCCCTGAGACGTAATGGAGTCGAGGATATTTATTTGAACTGCATAGACTATATTTTATGCTAAGGAATAGATATGTAAATACCACCATTCTTGGAGAGGCCATATTGGCCCGTGTCAATAGAGGATGCACACAGGGGGAGTTCTGTAATCACTATTACCAGATCTGCTGATGAACGGACTAATAGGAACATTAAAGGCAAATAGTGATAAACCAATTGAATATACGGATAATATGACTAAGAATTATTATATACGGATAATAAAACCATATTCCTTTGGGTCCAAGAAATCCAGTTAAAGGGAGAGATAAAGTATCTTGGGGCTGTATAGACTCGAAACTTAGCTGGAATTGGCAATTAGAAAAAATAATAAGCAGTCTAGTAACAACTCTTATGAGGGTTAAATATTTCTTCTTCTTAGGGGCCTGTCCGTTCCGAACGTTGGCGATCATTCTGGCTGATGATGATGATTTTGTTGGTTGCTATACGAAATAGCTGTGTTGAGGTCTTTCTATACCATGCTCTCAGGTTAGCAAGCCAGGATATTCTTCTTCGTCCTGGGGCTCTTTTTCCTTTAATTTTACCCTGCAAAATGCATTGGAGTAGCTCGTATCTGCCTTGATTTCTCATTATATGTCCCAAGTACTCCAGCTTACGGCTCTTCACAATGTTGACCAAATCCGCGGTTGTGTTCATCCTCCGCAGTACTTCTTCATGTTAAACACACGTATGGGAATAAATGGGGACTAAACCTGACTTGGTGTACACTATGGTGGTATAAGATACTTCAAACAGCTGCATAAACTCAGCAAGGTACAAAGACTTGCATGTATGTGGATAACTAGTGCCAACTACTCCAACAGCAGCTGTAGAGGCTCTACTAGGCTTGCCTCTCTTAAATTGGATAATAAAGGGAAAGGCAATATTGGAAGCCTTGAGAATAAAACAATGACTAAAATTTTGCAAGAAAGGATATGGCAAATGAGTGTCACAAGAAATGTAACGAAAAACATATTTAATGCGGAACCGGATGACAAAAGGATACAATTTTAAGAATTCATACATTGTGTCTATTCCAAACAAGAATTTATGGAGAAACAAGGAGTGCCACAACCAACAGGGTAAGATCTGGTACACAGACGGATTCAAAACTACAGAGGGTTTGAAATATACTCCAAAAATTAAAGAATTAGCAATAGCTTTGCTTTTTGGCACCATTTTCCAACCAGAAACGTATGAGATACTGCAATATTCAAAGAGAAATGACGAGGGAGCAGTTGAAAAACAGCAGTTTGCCAAATGACACCCAAACTGATTTAGGACCACATAGAAGAACTGAATGAACCGGTTTGAACTCAGACCGAAACAATGTTGATCTTGTCTAGGTAAAAGGTTCTACCAGGGCATCGAAAAAGCAGATTAAATTGCTAAAAGGAGATCGAACTAATAAAACGGCCGGCAGTGACTCTGGGAGTACAAAAGGCTCCAGTACATAGGACTATAGAGGACTGGATCCGAGAAAGTCAAAAGCGATATTGGGAAAGAATTCTAAAAAAAAATACATGGTGAAATCTTCATCGGTGGACACATTAGACTCATTACAAATCTTAAAAAGGGAATTGTAGGACGTGCAAAAATAAATGGAAAAAACTTTGGGCCTATGTCCAACTGTGGACACAACTAAACACTGTTTAACCCTCCGTTAGTCGCTATCGGTCTCACACACCGACGACAAAATTATTCATTCGGGATTTACAAATAACTGTTATTTTTCTATCGCCACTTTCTGTACCTCTGCCTATCAACCGAACTCGTGTTAGTGTACATTCTTACATTCCTGGGTACAATTGTGTGAGTTTTATAGTTATTTTCGGTGCCAGAGTCCGTAGCGACTAACGGTGTAGCTATTATTTATTGCAGAACTTGCAGAACAGGTAAATATTTATCATCTTATTATTACATTTTATCGGTAAGTTTTTGTCAATTCTTATTCATAGATGTCCTTTGAAGCCAAACAACTTTGATTCCAACGCTTGTTGGAATTATGGACATGATTCCTACCGACGATGAAAATTATTTTGACGATGAGAAAAGTGAAAGCGAAATGGATCAAATTGAGGTGGTGATGGTGGAAATGAATCGGAACAAGATGTGACAGATGAGAAAAAAGAAAGTGGAAGTAATACCTTAGCGTTTATTGGAAAATATAGCGTTACTAGATGAAAAAAGGCTATTCCACCGTAAAATGTTAGAACAAGATAAGAAAATTATATAGTACGTAATACAATCTAATGTTTGTATTTTGAGAACGATATCCGATGTGAAAATTAAAACATCAATAAGCTTACTTTAACCTTTAATTGTGGCTTATTCCCATTTAAACAGTAATTACTTTAAAATGCCACAAGAAAATAGCTCAGAACAATATTCACAATATATTGTTATGCTAGTGTTTTTCATTTTGTATCTGTTCTTTTTTTCAATAAAATATTTTCAAAAATATTTTTGAGTTATTCCTATAAACAATATAAAATATTTGTATGAATTTTATATTAAAAACAATCTTTTTTAGTTGTCGGTCTCAGACACCGTAGCGACTCTTGATGCTCAGTTTTTCCTAGCGACTAACGGAGGGTTAATGATGATGATACTTCTATCAAAAGGACACTACATTGAGAAATAATTGCAGTTTTTAATTTAAAAATGTCTCACAGTATTTTTAAATAGATTATTGAAAATCAAACACAAAATTTCAAACTTAAAAATATTTATTTATAATATTTAAAGCTTAAACACAGCCTTTGCTATGGTACCTTTCTTTAATAAATTTATAGCTTCTTCGTAATCCTTCAATGCAAACGTCTTAATTCCAATCTTTTCATAATTTAAATACCTGCAAAACATAAATTTCTTAGAACCCCAAATAATCTCTTCATTGTTGTCTTACCTGTCGCCCATGGCTTCCAATAAACCCAACGACTTTGGAAAGCTGAAGGGGTTAACCAATACCCCGTAAATTTTTAATTCCTTCATGTATATCTCAAAAGGTTTTATTCTGAAAAGATTCAATACTTTAATAATGATAATAATAATTTACGAATGGACGTAAAACTTTAAAAGTGGTATCTAAATATTACAACTTTATTCAAAGTTCAGTTGTTAGTTTTGTAGAATCTGAAATCTAAAAACCTAGTAGTTACAGATAATCCTAAAAAATATCATACAACGACAATTGGAGGGAGATACATAATCTAAAAGCAAACAATGGGTACTACAATAAAAACAGGCATTGGTATCGGAAAGGGAGAAAACACAAAAATAAATATATACGCTAGTACAAAAACGTAAATAAATCAATGAAACAAAAAATTAAATCTATTAGAAAAATATGCAGAAATACAAAGATTAAAAAACAGCATGACAGCTTTAACGGAAAAATTAAAGAAGTTGTCAACTGACATATACAAGAAAAAGGTATTGGAATTATAATAATAATTTAAAGGACAGAGGAAATAAATAAATGGGAAGAATATATTGAAGATGACGAAACATTAGAGAAATCGAACCAAGAGGAAAAAATGGACCCGAAATTAGCAAAGGGGAAATAGAAAAAACATTAACACGTTTCAAAATTGATAAAGTCATGGGACCTGATGAAATACCTACATAAATCTTACGACTACGAACAGAGAATCACATTGATATACAGTAGACTCCCTCTTAACCGGCTACCTCGGGACCAGAGCCTGGCTGGTTGACCAAATGGCCGGTTCATCCGATGTGGTACGCCCGTCCGGTAGGAATCTATAGAGGAGTATCACCGAGCCGCAAGTCCTTATCTCTTGCCGTACTGCTCCACCATAGGCCGATCAGATACCAGCATATTCTAGTCTAAGCCGCAGATTCATCTAGAATTTTAAACTGCTGCGTTAGACTTTTTGTTTCCTGTACACCGAGCTGGGGCTCGATCCCACATCCACTGAACCATTCGACAGTGAAGCGAATAAGAGGCAGCCGCACAGCCCGCTGAGCTATCTGACCGACAAGAACATACATACATATATCAAACACATGTACAGGAAGGTGTATATTAATAAAGATCACGGAGTACACAGTTGAAAAACACTATTTATTGTACCTATATCTATGTACATATATATAATTTAAATATTTTACAAACTTGTTTTAAAAAAATCGGTAACTTTCTTCTGTTTCTTGACATTAAGTGAATTTTTAAAAGCTATATCTTTTCATTTTTTAAAAACCAAGACATCTATTGAAGATGACCCAGGTTGTTGTTCAATATACTTCAATATCACCTCCATTGCAGCTTCGGTATGGCCGACCTTCTCATCTCCGTCAACATCATCATCATCATCAGTCTCCTCATTTTCATAAGGCTCTTCATGTGGTGCTAGTTTAATTATTTCGTCGTCTGTTAAAAATTCGTCAAGTTCCTCGTCACAGTTCATATATATAATAACGGACTGATTACGGCTGTCGCCGCTTCTCCGCCCCCAATTTCCATCTTTTTCTGTCATACGCAGTTGCCTCTTCTAAGTCTCTTGCCGCCATTGCTTCATCAATATCGTTGCGCCAACTTTTCTCTGGTCGTCCTCTCTTCTTCTAGGAGGGATCCATTCCAGTACTCTTTTAGGCCATCTGTACTCTGGCATTCTTTTAACGTGTCCGAATCAGATTAATTATTTTCTTTCTATGTCATCATTGATATTTCGCTTCATTTTCATTTCGTTTCTTATTTGTTCGTTCCTAACTCTTTCTAGTTTCGATCTACCGCAGCTTCGTCTCAGATAATCCATTTCTGTCGTCATAAGTTTGTTTTTATTAGCTTTGGTGACGTCCCATACTTCCGAACCGTAAAGTGTAATACTTTGGACTATACTACAGTAAATGTGTTTTTTGGTTTCTCGTCGAATTGTTTTTTGTCAGAGAAGAGAGTTTAAGGCACGGGTTGCTGCTCTACCCTTGTTTATTCTTTCCCTGATTTCATCTGCGCTATTTCCCTTCTTATTGAAAATGACCCCCAAATATTTTTTGCAGGATTGTACGCCTTTGATTTTGTCGTCTTCCAAGACTAGATCACATATTTCATCTGTTTCCACTAATAGATATTCATTTTGTCATATTCATGTTTAGACCTGCCATCTCATATTCTTCTTGCAGTTTTCTTACCATATAGCTAAGATCGTAGCTATCTTCGGCAATTACTACCTGGTCATCCGCAAAGAAAAGTGTATATAGCGTGTTTTCTTCCACCGTTATTCCCATGTTTCTACATTTTTTTACCCATTTCACTAAGGATCTGTCCAAATAAATTTTAAATAAGGTGGGTGACAGACAGCAGCCTTGTCTTAGTCCCTTTGTTGTTTGAAAAGGAGAGGTGATTATCTTTGGCCTGCAATTGGACATTTTCGGATAATGTTTGGAGATCTTGATGGTGGTATAATTATCTTCTTCGTGTGATTGTTGACACTCCACAAGTTTCTCAATGTTGGCCCAAAGTTTTTGCAAGACTTAAAGAAAGTAAAAGCAGGAATTTCTAGAAGGCGGAAGCTAACATGTAAATTACGTCTTTTAAGTTAATTTTTTTGATGATATCAATAAGATTGAGATCTTCACTTTCTGCGCCTTTTTGCCTGTATCGTCTTTTCAAGCTTTCAATCACCCCTTGATCCATCGGTTGCACCAAGCTTGTCACTTTAGGAGGAAGATAGATCATTTTTATGTCATCTGTCTCATATGTTAGGTTTTCAGGATGAGTTGGAGCATTATCCAGAAAAAGGACTACTTTAGTGGGAAGATTTACGCTCTTAAGATGGCGCATTACTCTCGGAACAAATTCACGCTCAAACCATTCTTTGAATAGATCGGCGCTCGTCTATGCTGATTTTTGTGATCTGTAGAATACGGGGAGGACGATGGATGTAAGTTTTTAAATGCACGTGGTTTAGCGGACTTTACAACAACGAAAAGAGGAATTTTGTGTGTTCCTGCTGCATTTGAACAAACAACAACTGTAATGTTGCAAATATTCTTTTTAAATTCAGAAGCCGAATATTTCCCAAAAATATTTTTTCTTGAAGCATTTTAAAATTGAGACCCACTTCATCCATGTTATATACTTGTTCGGGTTTTAATTTTTCCATTTTTATAATTTCTACAAACTGGAAGGTAAAATCAGTTGCACCTGAAGCGTCCGCGGACATTTTTTCTCCATTTACGTGTGCGTAATTAACTCCATGACGTGCCTTCCAGCGAGTCAGCCAACCTTCACTTGCAATAAATTCGCCTCCGTCTATAATTTTGTTGTGTATACATAAATAATTTTCCCTTGGACTCGGGCCGCTGATAGGTGTACCCCTTCGCCGTTCTTGAAGGAACCACAACCGAAGAGTTTCTTGTGCAGAAATCATCGAGTTAGAATCTATGGAGAGGGCATCACGTGAGTAAAAAAACTGTAATAATATATTGTGATAGTGCATAATAATGGTTTCTTGTTTTCAACGTAGTTGCAGTAGCAGAAGCAATGTTAATAAAAAAGAATGGCTAATATCTGTGTTCATCCCAACACGCAAATTAACCAACGCAATGTAATATCGCTGTCCCAAAAGTATAATGACAGAATCGTAAAATTTTGAAAAATGACTTTATTGTATTGTAGGGATCAAAACTGCATTTTCTATATATTTGTAAATTCTCATAATTGTAATTACGAAATCCTATATCATGACGAAATTCGTCAAACAAAAGTGGCGATAAAAGAATGTTGCCCATCAATTTAAACTATGTCACTTTGGTTCCAATATAATGTTTGCACTGTATTTATGATTTTACTGTCAATGCGCTTGTTCATAAGTATTGATATTAGTTTTTTATGTCTTACTTTATCGAAAGCTTTTTCGTAGTCAACGAAGCACAAGTGTAGATCAACGTTTACATCCCGACGTCGCGACGTCACGCGGAACACTAAAAAGATCCAGCTGAACTTCTGTGGTCACGCCGAATCTAGCACTATTTCTCTCTGCGGAATTTGACATAAATTCTTTAAAACTTGGTCGCCGGTCATCTTTGATCTCAAGTTAAAGGGTTCGTGCTTCTTCTGTTTCAGTTGAGCCAGCATAAGGTGCAAGACGATTTATGTGAACTACTTTTGGTTTACCTTACGGCAACTTCTTATTCGGTATATTACGTCATTTATTCTCTTTTTATTTTCATACGGACCTCCCTACCTAAAGATCACCTACTTTATAGCTTTCATTTTTGCATCGAGAATTATATTGATCTTTCATTCTGTCCTCGAACATTCTGACTCGAAGTTTCGCCCTTGGTCGGAGTGGATCTCTAAGGGAACATTAAATCGGCTAAAGAATTCTTTAACAAGTACCTCTGCAATGGTACCAGCTTCTTGATTTGGTATCGCATAGCATGGTTACCAGGATATACTTATTTCCATCATTCGTCTCTGGAAATGGACCTGCAATGCCGATTGCTACTCTTTCCATATGACTACCACCATTGCCCTCTTTTTACCAACTGGACCATTACTGGTTGCATACAGTTCACATTTCCGGCATCATCTTCTTACACCATCTTTACAGTTCACCTAATAGAACTGTTTTCGAACCTTTTGCAGAGTCTTTCTTAATACCAAAGTGTCCACCTGATACTCCGTCACGCAACGGACGCAATATTTCTGACACTTTACTTCTAGGTGCAATCAACTGAAGCTTAGATTCTGTACCATAATTGTTTCTAAAAGTTCTATACAAAAGATTATTTCTTAGTACTAGGCAATTCCATTTGCTCTAGTAACACTTGATTTCTCGACTACATGCACTAATGTCTTGCGAAGGAGGTATTTCACTTCGACGCATCCAATCCAATACTCTTTTTATACATGGATCATCTGCTTGAGCGTCTTGTAGCTGTTGAGGCTACCGTTGGTCATTAATGACGGTTGTTCGTCTGTGAGACGAATGTCCAAGTTGCCCAAGATCCTGAGATGACTAAAGGAATCTCATCCGTATTTTATAAGAAATTCGATCGTTTAGATGAGTTAAAAAATCAGCAGCCTAAAGTTGGAAGAGCACTGACATTAGAAGGGCTCGATCTTTGTTGTATATGGTGACCAGGAAGTCGTATACAAGGATATATGGCGTGCTCTAACTAATTAGAAGAAAATAGTGTGCAATTATGAAATCAAGAATTTGGCCTTACTCAAGATAGGACATACACTAGATAATCTGGATTGGAAGATTGTCAGAAGCATGCTTGGAGTGATCTTCCGAGAAACCGGCGTACGAATTACTGTGTATTACATTAACCTGAAGAGATCGTGTCTTTCAAAATCAGTAGACTACTATTTCTTCTTGAGGGGTTCATGCAGAGCTGGAGACTTCTGTAGATTCCGCCACTAGAGCCTACATCTAGAGTTGCTGATCGGGACGCTCAGATCTAAGATGGGAGCAGTGTAACAAAATAGCCCATCTTTGATGCGTGGTACATGTTACAATTCTAAGAAGGATAAATCTAGAATATTCAAGTGTTGGCACTTTAATAGCGCCCGTCTTCGATGCGTTTTCAATGAGAAGAATAGAGGTGGACTATTCCAGAATATTCTAGTATATAATAACTTGTATATATAAGCATATATGTACTTGTATATATAAGTATACATAAGATATTTTCGTGCTGTAAACTTATAAATAAATATATTTATATAAATTACGAACCGCTCGTTTTGCTTAAAAACAGTACAGTCTCTTAACTGACCGATTGAGACCAAACCTAACAAAATGTTGTATCGATTGCTTATCTTATATTTCGCAATCATCCATACTCACTTTATTTCTGAATGAGGTGGTGCCACGCCAAATATACATAGTTTTCCTCCTCTCCTCAGTAAAGATATCGCATGCTCCACAGCTGGTGCATATCCACTACAATCAATAACGAGATCGAACAAGTAATTAGGATCAGCTTGTTGATTCTTTTTCAATTGATCTGGAGTAATAAGGTTATAACCAGTATCTACAAATAATTTTTTTTGTATTAAATACTCTTTGGATTCTCTTATTTGAATACTTACTTAATTTCTTAAGCATGTCTAGACGAGCTGAATTTGGCTCAGAAACGGTGACGTTTTTATGTCCTTGCAAGTGTAGATTACAGACCCACAAGTTTCCAATAATTCCAGCACCGGTTATTAGAATTTTCTGTCCCACTGTAACTGGACTTATGATGTCCCATCCGTGAGCTAAGCACGATAGTGGTTCAGCTAAAGCAGCTGCAAGAAAAAGAATAATAATTTAAAAGTGTGTAACTATAACTATTTGAAATTAGGTGACTATTTTCCTGCATAATCAATTGGAGCAAGTTGTATGTTTATCTACGTATAATACCTCCGAGATATTCAAATTTTTTTGTTTTGATGGGATATACTTAACGGTGTATACCATGTTTTACCTTTCTGCTTTAATATATTCCCAACTGCACTATCCCAAGTCTAGGTGTTCCCCTTCTTCTTTTTTTGTCTATATGTCTTCTCATATTCGCTTAAGAGGTATTTTGCTGTTCATTATGTAAACGTGCAAGTGCCCTAACCAACCAAGTTAGTCTTGTTTTCTAGTTTTCTGTGTTATTAATTCAATATTCAGTATAAACTCTTTTATTTCTTACTTTGCATATTCGTTAAACACTTTACGTATACCGCTTGTATACTAAATGCTATGTTAACACCCATGCTTTCATACTTTATACCCATCTGTTTTTTTTTTCAAAGTAAAGATGAGAATAGAGAAAGAAGACCTTAACATAATAGGAGTATGGGGCCCAGAAAATGTTAAACCTCAAACAGCAAGGGAAACGTTTTATGACCAATTACAACAAGTAGTAGATCAAGTCTATATTGGAGGATTTTAACGCTCGAAAAAGCAAATAAGTAATATCCGGAATCAAGCAAAAACATAACGAGAATGTTAAAAACCAAAATGGAGAACCGATGATCAACTTCTGCACGAATAACGAACTTAGATTAAACAACACATTTTTTGGCCACAAAGATCAACAAAATATAGATATAATAACACCCGTAGACTATGATAGATAATCTATGATAGATTATGCTATACCCAACAAAAATATACATCTATCGACGTGAGAGGCCTCAAATCAGCAGATGTTAGCGACCATAGAACTAAATACGGAATCCACGGAATACTTATACAAAAGACGAATAACAGAGGGAAGGTTGTTGGGAATAAAATATTAGAAAACGATGATATCGAGGAAAGTTGGGAAAATCTCAAAAATAACATAGTTAACGCAGCAACAGAGTAACTTGGAGAGAAAAGAGTAACGAACACTAGAATATAAAAAACAACATGGTTTAGAGAGGAAATGAAGACAAAATGTGAAGAAAAAAAAAGAAAGCCTTTTTGATGTTGAAATATGTTGAAAATGACAGTTACATGATGAAGCTATTACAAGAAAAATCTACCAAGGCTGGCCTAGATATTAATATCCCGAAAACAGAGTACCTAGACAACGTAACAATTAAAGAAAAGGATAAATTTAGCTTCCATACTTGATGCTTCTGGTAGGCTTTTCGTTTTCCTAAAGCTTTAAATGTTTTCTCATCAATGTTGTTTGTCTTTATATCTTCGATGTATCTTTACATCAAAAATAGTATTAGCAAGTTTGTGAATTCTTCATTACATACTCGGTACGAGTATACATTGCTTTAGAATAAACATTTGATTTTATGTAAAATTCATTACATTCATTCATTACATACGATTCATTAATTGCACCGATTAAAATCCAGATTTAAATCCAGACTACGGGGTAGCTAAAGAAACTCACTCGATCTATATAGCGGTTTGGGAATACATTGTTAAAAAAATATATTAATTTAAGATGTAAGAGCTCCATTTATAAGTTTATTATTAAGTGAGGTTTGCCACATGTCTTCAAATAATACGTGACTGTTTTTTCTCACTTTAACTTATTATTTTTCGTTTTGTTTTTAAACAGAATTAATACAATATGTCAGTTACCTTGTTCCAGGGTAATGGAATCACTTAGTTTATGGACTTGATCTACAGGAGCCACACAATAATTGGCCCATCCTCCATTCCTAAAGATTCCAATGGTATTACTGATTCCACCTATTGAGCAATAATGAGGGTTTCCTGAATGGCAGTGATCGCAGCACAGACATCCACTAAAATGATTCATTAATTATTAGCACTACAATTATTTTTACATAATTTAATAACATGAATGCTACAGAAACGTTGGCCATAAAAACTTCACAGATGGAAGCCCCCTGGAAGATAGAAAAGAGGTAGACCTTGACGCTCATGTAATGAAGGAATTAGAAGAGCGATGGAATCGAGAGATTTGGAGGAGGAGTATGCCTTGGACCGGGAGGATTGGCGGAGGTGAACGGGAATACGGCGATAGATGTCTCCAAATTGTATTTTATTTACAAGTTGGATCCTGTACTAATTAAATCGTAGATTATAAGTAAAATAATAAAATAGTTTAATTAGTATTTTTATAGTTTTGTCAAGATTGTCGAAAAATGTGGTGCTTTGCTTGTTTAGCTTTTATATGTAATATTGTTTTTCCTGAAATCTGTCAAGAATATCCAATTCTGTGCCAAATTACTGATCCTGGAATACCGTAATTCTAACTAGCCATATTGGTAGAAGAGTTGGCCACAAAAATGGTCAACGAGCCGATTAAAAATGTTAAGTTAGAGTTGAACTAAGAAACGAACCAAAGGGATACCTAAGGATAGGCTCCTGGAACTCAGGCGGAATAAGAACAAAGGTAAACGTGCTGAAATAACTAATTAATCGACATGAAATGGCTGTCGTAGCATTTCATGAAAATTTCAGGAACAAGCTTACTCACGACATAAAGATAAAGTTTCTAGGATATGACGTCTACGGAACCAGGAACGACTATAGAGCAAATTTAGGAGGAACTACTATCCTAGTGAGCAAAGGAATAATTCACACTCTTTAACGGACTTTCAGCACTTATGGAAGCAACTACAATCAACGTTCAGACGAAACAAAGATAAATAAGGATTACTTCAGCATATGTAAGGTGTAGACAACTAAACAACAACGATATGGAAGTGTTCTTGAACATAGAAGAATTGTCCACAATAATAGAAGATCTAACCGTCAGATCCGCTGACTAGAATGATAGAGTTATAAACAGAAGATAAAAATGATAAATAACTATCTAGTGAACAGAGAATTCAAGGAGGTGATATTCTACCAACTCATCTGGATATAGTAGTAGCTAATAACATATAACGAACAGACAGAATTCCAAACAATAAACAAAGGATCAGGAGATCACAACCCTACATTCGTAGAAATAGGCACATGAGAAGAAGATAGAAGATCAACAACAAAGAAAAGACAGAAAACAAAGTGGTCAAATTTCAAAAGATACATTTCAAATCAAAAAGTAAGCATTGGAATTAAAAACATCCCAACCATAGATAACCCACAAAAACTGAAAGAAAAGTTATATCGTTAGAAAACATCAAAAAGGATGCTCTAAGAAATTGCACTACTGAAGAAGAGTATACAATACGCGTGGGAAGATTAAGAGATATCAAATAGAAAAAGGACAGAGCCAAACAGAGAACCAGAAAAACAAGAAACCAGAAAGACAAAAATCGGCCAAACCTGACAACTCAAACAGGTACAACTAGAATATATTAGCCAAAAGTGAGACAATTATGTAAAGAAAATGGAAGAACGGAGCCAAAATATGCAAGAAATATGGAGGCTCCAACTCCAAAGAATAAAAAAAAATGGTAGAAAACTCATTTCCCACGGGAACATGGAATCGTTTACTCTATAAAATATAAAGCTGAGGGGATGAGGAGGACTCTCAAGAAAGAGAGAGATCGAGATAGTACACTGAATTATTACCAAAAAGAAGACATATACTTTATCGAAGAAGAACTCTAAGAAACACTAGAAACTACCAAGGATCAAGAAGAAATAATCGCCCCACCTCTCCTAAAAAAATAACTGAGGTTTCAGGAAAAGCTCACCAAGAAAAACACCTGGTTCAGATGAAATAGCAAACAGGACCTTGAAGTATCCCACAGATTTCTATGGGAGAGAAGGATGTCCTGAGGAGCATTTGGGCTCGGAGTAGTCTCTGATTTACTCCTGAGGTTCCAATTCGATTTACTGCCAATCCTTCTCGCAAAAATGAATTATGGGTATACAAGTCTCTATAGATTGGGTTTACTTCTTTTGCTTCTCTACTAGGTCGAGAATATTATTTTAGGACTATATCGGATAATTTAAATACTGGAACACTACTGGCGCGTTTGTCGTTTTTTTAATATATAATAGCCAGTAGTAGATGTCAATTATTGTTTATGTATTTTTTAATAATATATTTTTAAATATCTAATATTTAAATATGTCTATGATTGATTTGCCTTTGATTAATTAATTTTAAACCTACAATCATCTGTCTCATGTCAGTGTTAATTTTTGTTTGTGAATGCCCATATTCTGTATATCCTGTTTTTTTTTGTTACTTAATATGTGGAAATTCTTAATATGTGGACATTTTTGTCTAAATCTTTGGCGCAACATTATTATATATATATATATATATATATATATATATATATATATATTTTGATATTGCAGTAACAATAATTCTAAAGGAGTTATAGATGGAGTTGTGTAATTTGAAAGACAATTTTAGATATTATTTCTATCAGTCACATACCTATTAGGATCTACAGAAACCTTGTCCCCTTTTTTGAAAGAAATTACACTAGCTCCTGTTTCTACAACAGTTCCTGAAAATTCGTGTCCTAGAGTGAAAGTTTCTGCATCATTACACGGAAATTCGCCCTGAAAAATAATAAATGATATATTACTTTTACATTCCAGAGACAAGTGTAAACTACATCATTATGTCAATATAATAGAGACATTAAATAAACATTAATTGTTGTAACAACACTTTTCTTATTGGAAACGTAAGCCAGTATTCGAAGTCTATCTCACATCAACCTGTTTTTAGATATATGTATATTACTTTAACTGCGTTTTGGCCAAAAACGCGGTTAAAGTGATATACATTTCCAATCAGATGGAAATCATATAGAAAAATTATTTGCATCTTACAGGACTGATGATCACCTATATGGAGAAGGAGAAACAGGACCTTCAATCCTTAAATCGGAGATAGAAGATGCCATTGCAGCACTAAAAAACAATAAGTCAGCAGGTCCTGACAATGTACCCTAAATGTTAAAGATCATATGTAAATCAGACAAACAGTTCCTTGATAATCTAGTTGTACTTTTTAACAACATATATAATAGCGGTAAAATCCCGGAGACCTGGCTGCAGTCAACATTTATTACAATCCCGAAGAAACCAAATGCCCAGATTTGTGATGACTACCGGCTTATAAGCTTGATCAATCATGTCACTAAAGCGTTCACTGAGATTATTCATAGAAGAATATAATAATATGATAAATGTGAGTCAAATATTGATAGATCGCAGTTTGGTTTTCGGAAAGCACTTGGAACTAGAGAAGCAATTTTCGCTCTCCAGGTGCTTATACAGCGGTGTAGAGACGTTGATAAGGACGTGTATTTGTGCTTTGTAGATTTTAGAAAAGCATTTGACAATGTCAATCATGAACAATTGATAGGTATTCTGCGAAAGACAGGTATTGACGACAAGGACATTCGAATTGTGGCAAACCTATATTGGGGTCAAACAGCAAGAGCAAAAATTGGCAACGAACTCACTGAAAGCGTGCAGATCAAAAGAGGTGTCCGTCAGGGGTGTATATTATCCCCACTCCTATCCAATATTTATTCCGAGGAAATATTTAACAAATGTATGGAAAATGCAAATGAGGGCATAAAAATAAACGGCGAGTTACCGAACAATATAAGATATGCCGACGATACGGTGATCCTTGCCAGTACCATAGACGAATTACAACAAGTAATGGAAAGACTTTATTCAGTTAGTGGGGAATACGGCCTGAGCCTTAACTTCAAGAAGACAAAGTGGATGCTGATAAGCAAGAAGCAACAACCTGCTCGACAATTACGGATAAGTAACATACTAATTGTAGAATCTTATGTGTACCTTGGCACCAACGTAAATGCAAAATGGGAACAGACCATAGAAATTAAGGCGAGAATAGAACGAGCTAGAGCAGCATTTAGAAATATGAAAAAGCTCCTCATAAGCAAGGATTTGTCTCTTCCCCTAAAACTACGTCTAGTTAAATGCTACATTTTTCCGATCTTGCTGTATGGCTTGGAGGCCTGGACGCTAACGGAGACGCTAACGAGAAAACTAGAAGCATTCGAAATGTGGGTGTACCGACGCATTCTTCGTATATCCTGGACCGAACATGTCACCAACATAGAGGTACTCCAAAGAATCGAAAAGGAGAAAGAAATCGTGAATACAATTAAACAAAAAAAGCTTGAATATCTAGGCCACATATTGAGACACGATAAGTACCGTCTGCTACAATTGATTGTCCAGTAAAAAATAGACAGTAAGCGAGGGCCAGGCAGGAGAAGACACTCGTGGCTCCAAAATCTGCGGAAGTGGTTCGGGCTCACATCGGTCGAACTATTCAGAAGCGCCGCAAACAAGATCAAAATTGCCATGTTAATAGCCAACGTTCGCAACGGACAGGGCACTTGAAGAAGAAGAATCAGATTTTATTTCAATTAATTTTTTATTTATTCATAAGATTCTTTGTATCTTAAAAACCACCCGTGCACGATTCTCTGCAGACACCACATACATTGGCAGTAATGCCAATAATTATCGTGAATAGCAGATATCATCAAGTAGCATTGCATAAAAGCACTACAGGCCTTGTAAGTCTCTGGCTTTCAAAAACTTGGTTATTTCTCTCCATTTTTTTCGGTCTTCTTGCTTTCTCTCTTCAATCTCTCATGCCTATTTCCGATAAGTCATGCTTTACTGCTTCCAACCATTTCTTCTTTGGACGTAGTATTCGTATAATGTGACCCAGCCGTCTAGCTGTTTGGGCTCGTATTTTTGCCGTACTTATTGGTTTTCCGTACATCTTCATTATTTCTTTATTGGTTCGACTTCTTCAAATATTCTCTGTCGGCTTTGTTCCTCCCAAGATTTTTCTGAGCAACTTTTTTTCCCAGATCTCTACTTTCTTTTCTTCCTGCTGGTTCATAATCCACATTTCACTGGCATACATCACTGTACTACTGACACATTTTTTGCTTTTAGTATTAAATTTAGTGACACTATCGCTCTGCTTCCTTTTATTAATCTTTTGTCTATCCATTTTCCTTCTTTTTCCGTTTTCGTTATGATTACTGATTACGATATAATTTTCTTTTATTTTCATATATTGCGTTTTTGATTGGTTTATTATTAATCTGTATCTTTTCGCTTTTTCTTCAAATTTCTGTACATCTTTTTCTAGATGTTTTTTCTTTTGTTCTAGCTAGTATCACCACTTCATCCGCGTACCCTATGCACTATTCCCTGCTATTGAAAATGGTCCTGTTTTTAGGCTTATAAATTTTCTGGCCTTATATAGCATTGTTCGATTTATGGAGTCATATGCTTGTTTAAAATCAACAAATAGCATATATAATACAACGTTTTGTTCGTAGCTATTATTTTGTATTAATTTTAACATAATTATTTGATCAGTAGTTGTTCTTCTTGGTCTAAATCCTTCCTGGTATTCTCCAATCATTTTATTATCATATTTTATTAATATTTTTGTAATAATTTTTGCAACTTACTACTTTCACGACTACTTCTAATAGTGCTATATCTCTATAGTTTTCGCACGTCATTTCGTCTTCTTTTTTATAGATAGGACAAATAAGCACGCTATTTCATTGTTTCGGCATTTCTTCCTTTTGCTAAATTGCAGCCAAGTGATATATTCTTTTCTTCGTCACCTTCCTTAAAAATCTCAGCTAGGATACCACTTCTTTCTCTTGCACTTTTGATATTTTTTAGGTCTCTTATTATTTCTTCGACTTCATTCAAAGTCGGTTCCTCGCGCGTCCCTTCTTCATCTTCTTGCTAATTCTCATTTCTCTCGAATTCCTCTTGTTGGTCTGTATTTAATAGATCTTTCAAGTATTCTGCCGATCTGTTTAATTTTTCTGTTGTTTCTCCTAGACCTTCTTTGTTGCTGCAATACTGTGCATTATTCTTTTTAGTTTCTCTGGATTTCTTAACTCCTTGCTTGACATTTTTTACCTCTTTGTTTGTGTAGGCTTCTTCTATATTTTTCAATTGCTTTTCCAACTCTTTTCTTTTTTCTGCAAATTCTTTTAATTTCTTCTCTTATTGCCACATAG
The DNA here is from genome assembly GCA_918026665.1 of Diabrotica balteata. Taxonomy (NCBI): domain Eukaryota; kingdom Metazoa; phylum Arthropoda; class Insecta; order Coleoptera; family Chrysomelidae; genus Diabrotica; species Diabrotica balteata. The sequence goes on from OU898278.1 coordinate 33,330,955, forward strand.
TTCTCGATCGCATTTTGGTTATTTTCTCTATGTCTTTGTAGTTTTAACCTGTTCCTTCTTGCCAAAGCATTCTTACATTCTTCACCGAACCAATCTTGCCGACTTTTTATATGCTCTCTTCCTATACACTTGTCCGCTGCTTCCGACATGACTGTCTGTATGATCTGCCATTTTTCTTCTATATCCTGTTTGACTGGATTCTCTAGCGTTTTATTAATTTCTTTCTTTAGTCTGTTTATTACCTGCTTCTACTAAAGGTGCTCTAATTGGTAATTTAATCTATCTCTAACAAGTTTTGGAATTATTGGTAGTTCTTGTTCTAATTTTGCTATTATAAGCTATGGTCACTGTTAGTATCTTCTCCTCTGTAACTTCTGCAATCGATTATTGCTATAATGACATGATTTATGCTTTCAATTAAGACATTAATATGAACATCTTCGTGATCAAAACTTGTGCTAGCTATCTTCAGTGTTTAATACTAACGAAAAATTAAAGAGGTGGACAGAATACATTAATGAGTTGTTTAAAGACAATAGAACAGAACAGATAAATGTAAAAATAAAAGATGATGTGGTTTTAAAGATATTAAAAGAGGAAATTAAAATAGCATTAAAAAATTCTAATAATGATAAAGCAGTAGGTCCAGATCAAGACCTAGTGGAAAGCTTAAAATGCATAAATTTTAAAAAGCTTAGACATTATAATATATATATATATATATATATATATATATATATATATATATATATATATATATATATTTGTATGAACTTTACACATTGCAGTTTTTATATAAAGAAAAGGAAGAAAAAAGTGACAATAACAATAAGTAAGTAAGTAAATAAGTAAACACTGACATAGAACATATAAAATTAAAATTATTAAATGAAAGTCGAAGGTTACATCCTCGAAGCCAATTTATCGCCTTGGGAATAAGTTGGTGGATTTCTTAAAGGCTGCCAAAGAACTTGGTGGCTGGACACTCGAAGACGATGTGGTTAATTGTTTATTCAGCAGCGCTGCATTTGTCACATTCCGGGCTGGCATTTATACCCCATTGATTCAGCGATTTGTTACAAATTCCATGACCAACTCGTATTCTATTTAGGTTGCACCATTCACGACGGGGAAGAGAAAAGCCGTCTGGTTTGATTGTGGTGTTTTCTATCAGATTGGAATTTCTGATCTCTGGATTCTATTCGTCCATCCAGTGCTCTTCGGTAGTGAAAACAGCCAATTTTGTAGCAGTTTTAGTAGGTGGATGTCTGGATTTCAGTCATAACTGTCTTTGGTGTAGTTTAGCGATGTATGTGTTTATCGGTAGCTCTAGGTTTTGTTGGCATTTTTGAACTAGAGTGTTGGGTGCGACTAGTCGTCTTGTTGCTGGTGGAGCGATGTTGCTTAGAACTGGAAGCCATTGGGTTGATGTGGGTTTTATAGTTCCCGTTATGTGTCTCATTGTTTGGTTTAACTGGGTATCTATGACTTTTGTATGATGACTGTTTAGCCAGACAGGAGCGCAATATTCTGCAGTAGGATATACTAAGAACAGCGCGCTCATTCTTATTACCTCTGCATTCGACCCACATGATGTATTTGCTAACTTATGGATAATATTATTGCGGGTCTTAATTTTTGCTGAAGTATTTTCCAAATGCTTTTTGAATGTTAGGGTACGATCTAGAGTTACGCCGAGGTATTTTGGGTTAGCACTGTGCTTTAGACTGGTTCCATCGCATGGAAATACTACACAAAAGTGTACCACATCAACAAAAATAAACAAACTTTAAATTATAAAACAGACACGGGGCAATTAAGCAACATATATTGCAATATATTGAACAAAATTTAAAACTCACTCACCTTAATGATTAATCATACTAACTAGCCTTAATGATTAATTGAAGAAATAATATTCCTCTATTGTTTTCTTACATTGTTAGTTTTTGTATTTTAAATAACTTTTAGTTGTTTCCATCTTATTTATTGTTAACGAACGTGCTCAAATATATTTATATTTTAACATGCATATAAATTATCAAAAATGTTATTTTAATGTCAAGTTTATTTATGTGTGAAATCTTTTAATTTCTGTAAGTATTGTAAATCTAAGTGTACGTCAGTTTTTTGAAATGTTTGTTTTTTACAGTTACTCCTGATGAAGCTATTAAATAAATGGCGAAATATTGAGCTTTAGAAAAAAACAAAGATTTTTGTTTAATTTAGACCACATACCCGATATTTCCAACATATATATATATATATATATATATATATATATATATATATATATATATATAAATGCAGTTCAATAGAACTCATCACAGCAGCGGTAGAAAGAGTAAAGATAGTGCGATAATGATATCACTATCCGATAGGGAGATGGCACTCAATGAAGAAGATATTATACGAAGGACATAGCATGTATTAATTAATTACATCATAAAAGCTACTAAAAATTAAAAAACCTACCGAAATAATATGAAGATCTGTTCCACAAATACCAGAGTAAGCAACTTTTATCAGCACTTGATTTGGTTGTGTAATTTTCGGTATTGGCACATTTACCAATTCTAATTTTTTAATTTTTGACGTAAATCGTAGCGCTTCCATCACTTCAAAAACTTCTTGTTACGGCGAAAACTGAAAAACGAATGATTTTAGCAACAGAACTAGATAAGATAATTTATCATGTATGTGTACATCGAATAACTTTCCACTGCTTTTAATTAACAATATCTAAAAATATACACTGGCTATAAATTTCAATTATGTAGAGATTATGGTATATACATTTGGTTTGCAATGTCTTATACGGGGTAATTGCAATGATAAGACAATTTATTAAAAATAATAGTAAATATTTTCGTTTAATTCAATAAGAGAATTAAAAAAAATTCTTGTTTTTAAAAGAAAAAGTGAGCCATATGCGGCAAATTTTCGTCTTTCTCTACAACCCTTACAATGCTGGCAAGTGTTGGGATCTCGTTGTTAAGATAAAAGACATGCACTTTTCGTCTTATTATATTTTAAATATCTTTATCAATGACAAGTAAATTTCTTCCTATTGATTTTTTAGAAGATGCTGCATTTCCATTTCCTCTCTCCAAAATGCATGTGTACAAAGTAGATTTACTCACTCCTATCGTATTATCGGGACTACAGTTCCAACAGTAATATAATTTAATGATATATTTTTGACAGAGTTTATTCTTTCATTAAAGGCCCACTAGTTGACACGTGCCCAACATGTGACTTGCTTAAAGTCAATATAGACACAGCTCTAACAGAAGAAATAAAAACTGATGCTAAATAAAAACTAGAAATTCACCACAAGCAAGCTAACGTGACAAGACAACAAATGAGTAAAGATTGCATAGAATCCAGAGGAAACAACTCAGATATTCGAATGGTTCAATTTCATCTACTGCAACATATGTATCTTCCAACATTTATTCATACCCAAATGAACTACAGCCGTTTGCTCGTCTGTATTAATATGGGTATTTATTTAGAAGACGAAGGAAAGGGCATCATGCTCTCCTGGAATAAAACTGTCTGGCAAAGTGGGTCCAATGAGATTGCTTCATATCTGTACAGGTTTTTTACCAGTAGCGACATAGGATTCACTACAGATAAGCAGCTCACTATATTTCCTTCTACTACAACTCTAAAACTCGCCAATACGGTTGGCCAGCGCGGCGTTTCAAGGCCAAATTTTCCCTCATGATGGATACATCAAGTGTACGGCCCTCAGTCCCCGGCGGTTCCAATTTCCCTGACCAAGGTAGCGATCAGAACAGTGTTGGAGCAGAGGGTGCTAAGAATCACCGGAAGGGATCAGGCCACCAAAACAAACGACAAACTTTATCAACAGAAGCATCAATGATAGAACTGGAGAATGAACTACAACACATAAAATCGGATATAATCGGTATAAGTGAAGTTAGGCGTCGAAAAGAAGATCAAATAATACTTAAGTCTGGGAATATGTTCCATTTCAGAGGAAGCGAAGATTCATCTGTTGGAGGAATGGGTTTTTTAATCCATAAAAAATGGGTACCAAACAATCACAATAAAAAGTATATGTACCGGAGTCATTTATCTTATTTTTAAATTAAACCCAAGATACAAACTTAAAATTATACAGGCTTACGCACCAACTACGAGCCACCCGGATGATGAAGTTGGATGAAGTTAAACAATTTTATGAAGATATCAGAGCAGCTATACAAACATCAAAAACACATTACACATTGATAATTGAAGATTTTAACTCCAAATTGGGATTCAAACAAGATGATGCAGAATCTGCTATGGGAAACTTTGGATTGGGTGAGAGAAATGAGAGAGGTAGCAGGCTTCTTGACTTCTTACATCAGGAAAATCTCTTTGTGATGAACTCATTCTTCGGAAAGAAACCCAACGTAAGTGGACATGGAAGAGTCCGAACCAAAGAACAAAAAATGAGATTGATTTCTTAATATCAAATCGGAAAGATATTGTTCAGGATGTAACAGTATTGAATACATTTTCAACAGGGAGTGACTATAGACTAATTAGAGAAAAAGTCACTTTTAACACTGAAGTTGAAAGAACAAAAATGATCCTCAAAAAGAAAAGTGGAAGGTGGACGTTCCCAGAAGATATAACACTTTACGAAAAAAATATTAAGACTAGTTTGGATACACACGACTTAGAGAAAGTCAGCATTAATGAAAAGAACAATAAGATTACTCAAATATTGAAAGAAACTGAAAAGAAATACTGTCCTGAAAACAATAACAAAAAATTAAGCCACAACACAAAACATCTTCTAGACGAAAGAAGAAAACTTAGGGAAAATCAGTATCATAACCAAAATGACCTAAGAATTTTAAATAAGAAAATTAAAAAGGAAGTTAGAAAAGATCTGAGACGATACAATATGATGGAAATAACTAGAGTAATAGAAGAAAACAAAAGCTTGAAAGTACTCAGACAGAGCATGTCCATCGGAAGAAAAAACGTCTACAAATTAAGAAATGAACAGGGGCAAATCATTGAGGATAGAGTTCAAATTATGAACACGATAGAGAGTTTTTATAGACAATTATACAAAGAACAGCAATGTAACCGGAGTGGATCATTACTAAAGATAATCAATCAGGGATCTGAAATTTTACCGGACGTAACACCCAATGAAATTCGAAGGTCAGTGCAAGAAATGAAAAACAATAAGTCCCCCGGAGGCAATGAAATAGTGGCAGATGCCTTGAAAGTGGCTGGAAAAAGATTATGGCATGTCCTTGCCAAACTATTCACTAGATGTTTGCAGAAAGCAATAACACCAACCCAGTGGTATAACGCAAAAATTATCATATTTCATAAAAAAGGAGATGCTACCGACCTCAGGAATTACAGGCCCATAAGTCTACTTTCACATATTTATAAACGATTTACAAAACGACTAGAAAATAAATTGGAATTTTATCAGCCCATAGAACAGGCGGGTTTTAGAAAAGGCTATGGAACAAACGATCACCTACTGGTAATAGAAAAATGCATTGAATATAATAAACCACTAGCTTTAATATTTGTCGACTATGAAAGGGCATTCGACGCCGTAAATCAACAAAAAATGTTGAAAGCCTTGACAGAATGCCGAATTGACTATCGGTATATAAATATAATTAAACATTTAAACAATAACTAAACTAACATAATAAATCACCTCGTATAAAATTTTAGAAAAAAAAAGTACATTATGCAATAACTATATATTTACTATATGATACCTCTTAATTACTGATAAAATATTTTATCATAAAATAATACATTTATACAAACAAAAAATAATAATGCGTTTTGTCTATTATAACTGGCGGAACAACTACTAGCTTACCTGACAACAACAGACTAATTGTCTTAGTTGTTAAAAATATTTACTAATATAATGTCCCCTCCTTTGTATGGTGCGGTATATAAATACTTCATTAACATTTATAGGTTTTTCCATTTATACTTGTTTGAAATGATAAAATCGACTAAAAATATTTGCTTGACCGTGATCATGAAATATAGCAGTCTATAATATTTTTCTTGCGATTTCTACTACAATTCAGTAACACGACTTTCATTTTATACTCTATTACGCGAAATACTGATCTGGTACTATAGATCAGTATTTCTGCTCTATACCATTAACACAAATTGTTTAATCATCTTCTAGTTCCATGACCGTTATTGATTATTGGATATCATGGAACACGCTAATTGACAGAGATGTTCTATTCGACAGATATTTCAGGGTTCGTGTTGGGAAAGAATACTCAATAGATAAGCCAGTCAAGTGTGGAGTCTCGCTAGGATCAGTACTTGGACCGCTACTTTTTTGTATCTACACTAATGATCTTCTACTCATTCTATCCATAAGGTTTCCATTTACGCTGATAACACTTTCTCACCCTCAACTCCAAAAACAGCTTTTGTAAGGTACAGGTGTTAGAGTTTAAGTTGAAACGATAAGAAGACTTCGTGTCCTAAGACTATACAGCAGTAGATAACTACGGGTACCCGAGTTAACCAGGAAGCACAAGATTGATCGCCTAAATTGGTGTCAAGGTTTGCGACTGGCGCATATCGTGATAATTTTTACAGTATACATTTAATGCATTCAATTAATACATTAAAGTGATACCGGCAAAAAAATAGACTCCTATGGAAAATGTCAAATTCAAAACAGATCGCGCCTGGATTATACGATATACATCAATTGAGAGACATTTCGACAAAAAGTGTCAGTCTCATTATCATCATCATTTTGGCTTTACAACCCTGTGTGTGTCCTAGCCTCCCCAAGGATTCTCTTCCAGTCGTCCCTATCCATCCTTCCTCCGCCAAGCACGTATTTCCATATTTCTCATATCTTGGTCTATGTTATCTAGGAATCTTGTTCTGGGTCTTCCTCTTCTTCTTTGACCAATAGGTCTATCAAGGAGCGTTTTTCTAGCTGGGTCGGTTTGCTCCATCCGCACTACATGGCCTACCCACCTCAGACGTCCTAACTTAATGTGTTTTACGATATCTGGTTCCTGGTATATTTTATAGAGTTCGAAGTTGTATCGTCTTCTCCAGACACCATTTTTATTTACCGCTCCATAGATTCGTTTTAGTATTTTTCTTTAGAAACATCCTAACATGTTTTCATTGCTTTTTGTTAAAGTCCAGGTTTCTGTACCATATGTTAGAACTGGGCGTATTATTGTTTTGTAGAGTTTTACTTTTGTATTTCTTGATAAAACTGTAGATTTAAAAAGGAGATTAAGCCCAAAATAGCATCTATTAGCCGTGCAAATTCTGCGGTTTATCTCTGCGGTAGTGTCATTTTCAGTATTGACGAGCGTTCCCAGGTATACAAATTCGTTAACTGCTTCGATGACGTCGTTTTCTATAACAAGTGGCCGTCGTATTTGTGGTTGCGGACCTATTTTCATGTATTTGGTTTTATTAATGTTTATTATTAAACCCATTTTTGTATGCCTCTCGTGCTGCGTTTTCCGTTCTCCCAATAATATCGATATCATCAGCATATGCTAGGATTTGCACAGATTTGTTATATATTGAACCGGTAGTTGTGATTTGTGACCTACGTATTACTTTTTCCAGAGCTAGATTGAATAGTACACAAGAGAGTGGGTCTCCCTGGCGTAGCCCGTTATTTGTACTAAAAGGTTCAGAGAGTTCAGCCTGGATTCGTACTCTGCATTCAACTTTTTCAAGGGTTAGTTTGGTTAGACTTACCAACTGATTTGGTACTCCTAGGTCTATCATTGCTCTAAATAATATTCTTCTATTTACAGAGTCGTAGGCTGCCTTGTAGTCTATAAATATGTGGTGCGTGTCTACACCGTATTCCAGTGTTTTCTCTAGAATTTCTCTCAGAGTTGAAATCTGATGAATTGTTAATTTACCACCCTTGAAACCAGCCTGGTATTGTCCTATTATTCACCCTGCATACGGCGAAATACGATGGCATAGTATATTGGAGAATATTTTATACGCTGCATTTAGGAGCGTAATTCCTCGATAATTAGAGCATTCAAAGATATCTCCCTTTTTGTGTATGGTGCAAAGTATTCCAATATTCCAATGACTGGGAAGTGACTTCTGTATCCAAATTTTTTTTATAAGCTGTGGTAGTGCTATTATGATATCGTGGCCACCTTCTTTATATAATTCCGCTGGGAGATTATCTGTTCCGGGTGATTTGTTTCTGGCTAGTTTGTTTACAACGTCTTTAACTTCCAGGATCGTTGGTGGATTCTCCTCCCTCTCGTCTTCTTCGCTCATCTCACAGCTTTCGTCTTCCGGGTGTTCTTCTTCCTCTATATTAAGTATCTGGTTAAAATATTCCGTCCATCGATTAAGTACGTCTGTTCTTGTTGTTAATATATCGCCATTCAAACTTCTACATTGATTTGTGTTTGCCTTGAATTCTTTTCTGTTGATGTTAACTTTCTTATAGAATGTTCTGAATTCTTTCCCTTTGTTGAGGTTTTCTATATATTGAAGTTCCTTTTTTAAGTGGTTTCGTTTCTGCATTCTGTGTATTTTCTTTTCTTCTCTTCTCTTTGTCTGGTAATTCTCTACACTTGTTCTAGTTCGGCGGGTAAGCATTTTTGCATAAGCTTCATTTTTTTTCTGTGTTGCGTCTTTGCATTCATCGCCAAACCAGTAATTTTTTCGGGTACAAGTTTCTGTTCCTATTTCATCTTGTGCTGCTGACTCAATATCTTCCTTTATCGTGTTCTAGTTGGAGTCTATATCTTTCTGGTCTTCTTCGCTTGAACTTTGATTTCTTAACCTATTGGTAATATTTTCCCAGTACTGTTTTGCAGCAGTTGGATTTCTCAGCTTCTGCATATTCCATTTCTTTGTATCTATTTTTTTTCTTTGTTGGAATTTGAAATTCTAGCCCTTAGTGTTGAGATCACTAAACAGTGGTCTGAGTCTATATTTGCGCCCCTATAACTTCTGCAGTACATTATGTCCATTCCGTGTCTTGAATCTATTAAGATGTGATCAATCTGACAGTGTCAGTCTCGTTCCTGGAAATTTCAAATACCAAAAGTCCAAAAGTAGATTTCACCTTTATCCAAAACATTAACACAATCCTTCTGAAATAAAGCAACACTTACATGCTACAATCTCCAGGTATACAGCGGTGTAGCCGCTGCAGCTTTTTCGAAGACAGTACCACTGTCACGTACCTATCCAAGGAGTGTATCATATAATTATATACTAGAGAACTACAAGCAATCTACAACGCACTGAACCAATCTACCAGCAATGATATAAACTACCTTAAATGGTGCCAAACACATGTACCCTACTCATGCCAATTTAGCACAAATAAAATACATGCTATATAATGCCCAACACGTGACAAAAGCATAACGTTTTTATGGCAAAAAAACCTTGAAAGAAAAATGGAGCCAAACAGAAGCAAAAATTAAAGACACGACCAAATAGTACTCAACAGAGTGCAACTAGGTTATACAAAATTTACACATGGATACATCTTCAAGGATCCTCAGCCGATTTGTCACATCTGTCAAATACCAATTTCAGTGCAACATATAATAGAATATCCATCTATATCCAAGCGAAAATGCAACACAATCTGAAAAAAGTTCTAGTAGAAGACACTAGTAAAGCAATAAACTTTTTCAAAAATTGTAAACTGTATAAAAAGTGTTAAGATTTCATAAAAGTGTATTTATTTTAACAGCCCTAGGTGTTGATGCAGTTAAAAAAATCTTGATATATAGCTGAAAACTAAATTTTTCAAGAGAAACAGTACACATCAATATGACGTACTATGAAGAAACAAGGGCTGAAAAATATAGAATACAAATAATAGAAACAGCAGTGCAAATTAGATCCGCTCATCACATGGGTACAACCAAGAAAAATGGAATGAAATAACATAGGTATTGAAAAGTTGGGTAAAATAGATTAATAAGAATATCTCTAGACAAATCGCAATAGGGCGAAAAAGCATTGGGCGATCTAGAAAACGCTAGTGTGACTTTTTAGGTTTAGAGGACAAATGATGACGAATGTTTAGAGAAGGATGACACTTTGAGAAAAATGCGTGAGAAACTTCAATTTATTGTAGCAATAAATAGAAACGATCCTATTGCTGCACCTAGAAGTACCATTAACACACTTAGAAAAGAGTACAGGGAAGCCATCAGGCTTGCGAAAATTAATGCAAATGATAGGTTTATAAAACATTCTGGTAACTCTCAACAAGCTATGTGGAAACTTATTAATAGTAACAAACATAGAAATATTTTCACTGATAATTCTCAACTCAAGGCAGATAGTTTTAATAGCCACTTCTGCTGAACTGCTGAGAGAGAGTAATAAATGTACTTGAGGTTTCTCAGCTAACTCTTGATGACTTTTTAAAATGTATACCACAGGAAAATATGCCGGGTTTTAGTTTTCAGCCAGTGAACTTATGTAATACTTATCCTTAAGTTTTCAAAACTGCAAAAGTAGTACCTCTGTTTAAGAATAAAGGCTCTATTGATGATTAGAACCATTATCGACCCATTTCTTTGTTGCCTATCTTATCAAAAGTTCATGAAAGAATTAAAAAAAATCAAATTAATCTACATTTTGAATCTAATAAACTGTTTATCGTAAACCAGTACAGATTCCGAAAAAATAAAACAACAGCTTTAGCTATTAATCATTTCACTAGCAATATTTTGGAAGGGTTTGAAAAATATATTGATGCTCTTGCATCGTTTTTAGATCTTACTAAGGCTTTCGATTGTTTCACACATAGTATTCTGCGAGAAAACTACCTTATTATAATTTTCATAATGATGCTATTCAACTAATTGATTCCTATCTATCAAAGTGTAATCAGTATGTTCACTTCAACCAGTGTGATTCTCAAAAACAATCTCTGTTATTTGGTGTCCCTCAAGGCTCGGTTTTGGGTCCAGTATTGGTTCTTATCTATATTAATTATCTAGTGTACTCTCAAAATTAAACAGTTAACGCTGTTTTATTTGTTGACTACACTACTTTCTATGTAAGCTATCACCCTTCTGAATTCGACACCTTTGATTAAGAAGAATGAAGAAATATAATACCTACCTATTTTTTTGTATAAGTGGTATAGAGGGTATTATATAATAAAAAAGGAACTTCAATGGCTCATAAAAATAATTGAGTATACTCCACACGGTAAATAACACTTAAAAAATCATAAATACAGGACTCACTTGATTCCTTAAAAAGTATAATATTATACGATATATAAAAGTATATTATAATATTATAAGAGTCTATAGAGCCCTCATTTGATCTAAGCTCGACTACAGTAGTTTTATCTATTCTTCTGCCTTTCGATCTGACATATATTGAAAAAGTTGTATTTTATTAATTTTATTTTTTTTTTTATAATAAATGTTGTAATTTTTAAAATATGTGGTTCATTGTTTAATTTAATATATACCTCAGCTAGCTCAATTATGTGTTCTAAGCAATCTGTCACTGTGTGACGTCGACTCTGTAGTCTCCTGGTAGAGTTCAAAAAGAAATTAAACCAAAATTTACTTTAGACTTTTGATAAATTAACGAAAATGAAGCACGTTAATTATTAATATTGAACAAATTTAATATAAACAATAAAATTCGTCTGCAACTTGGGTTGCCTTTAAAAATTTACAAAAATAGGAATTGTGTAAATCTTAATGTGGTTTAGTGTCGTGACAATAAAAATTTATTACAAAATGTGGAGACTCTCTACAAATACCTAAAAACTAAATAAATATTGCAACTTTATAAAGTGTTTAAATGAACTATAAAGAAAAAGAAACTGAACACATAATTCCGCTGACTTTAAACTTGCATTCAAATATAATCAAAATTTCAAATGATCCCCAAAATTATTATCCAACCTCACTTTAAAACAGTTCAGATTTCTTTAAAGAAAACTAACTACTCGCAAAATAATAGGTGAAACTGGAATATCAATCCTCTCTTCGGAAGTTAAGGTACGTACTATTCTATTTTTAATTTAATGATCATTAATATTTTCAATTTTTAAGGCCTATCGCAAATATGTTAATTCATGATTTTTAATTTTCTCAATTTAAATGATATTTCTGTACTCCAAAATAATTTATAAGTCAAATTGTTTCTCTTACTCTCTGGAATAAATTCTGGATATCTCTGCTGTGGAAACTGTGGAAAAACTAAAATTCTAATTAGACGAGTCAAAAAAACACTCCCGACCTATTCCACAGTTTCAGGGCTCCCTTTGTCCAAAAATCCTCGTCGGCATCCCAAAAAACCAATTATTATCCGTTGCTAACAGCAACCAACGTTCTTTTTCTTTTCGTCTTTTCTTCTTTTTAAACCCTAAAACGGTCCTGTTCTGACACATTTGTCAATCCACATTAATTTCTCATAATAACTTTATTCACATCTAATTTGGGAATTTATAAAAAAACATATTCAAATATAAAACTTATTCTATTACAATGCTAATACAATTTATTCTTTTCATCTCCATATCATTGTAATTTCTTATTTAACAAAACCTCTATTAATTTAGCTCCCACAAACTTGCTTGACAGTTTATTTTCTGACGTTTTTTTAAAATTTCTGTTTAAATATTTTTTAAGAATTCTTCTTTTTTGTTCTTTTTAAGGTTTATACGATTCACCTATACACTAGGCAACTATACTATTCAGAAATTATTAACACTATACCAGGTAAGTCAAAATTAATTTATTTAACAATTTACTAATCTTTTTCTCTCTTTTGTTTCAGAGTCGAACCCACATTGTGATGGCTTCATGAAATTCATGAACAACAAACTCATATAAAAATCCATTTAAGTTGTATCCTTTTTAACATATTGAAATCATATTCATTAAACTTTGTCCACAATAGTGCACTCTGTCTAAGTCGAGGTGCTTTTCGCTCTAGTTCTATTACGAGTATGTATCGTAATTTCAATCCTCTTACCCCAAGACGACAATCTCTTCTACTTTCGTATACTGCATCAACATCTACAAATCCTTATAATCCCCTTCATTATCTAATTACCACAAAGCTGTCTTTTTCCACTAACAATATCCAACATCTTATCATAAAACCTATACCTCAATTAATTTCTCCACTACTTAAAAATATTTACCTCCTTCTGACTAGTTCATTTCCTCTACGTTTATTTTCCCCTGGGCTAAAAATCTTCCTTTAATAGCACTTAAATTACCATCTTTAATAAACATGAATCTTAAAACATTTTGCTAAACAAGCTACCAACCATAATACTGGAGTCACCCCAATTTAACTAGTTAAAGATCTCAAACTTGTTTTGAAAAAGTCAGTAGAGGATACTTGGCAAAACTTATGGCAAAAGAGCAAAACAACTCTTCATTAACTCCAACCGTTTATTGGTCATCTCTCCCTGGATTTCTAACTAGAAGAGAAGTATCGACTATTAGAAGACTCCGAATCAACCACACAAAATTTACCCATGGTGTCTTGATGTCCTCTGGAACTCGTCCAACTTGCCACCATTGCAATGTTTACCCGACTGAACACATCCTCAGCGACTGCACACAATCCACCAACCTGTATAAAGCACTGGACTTGAAACTTACTCCTAAGGAAATGCTCAAAAACTCTACAGAGATCACAAAAACTATACAGTTTCTAAAAACCGCTGAACTCTACCAAAAGATTTAACCTAATAGACATTAGTAAAAGTGATATAATTATGGCCATAGTTGTCGAGGTACGATATGTAACTAAAAAAAAACACTTTATATTAGATAAAATATCTACAAAAGTATATTGCCTTTAAAATTATTATGTATTATTGTAACCTTTGAATAGAATAAATACGTAACCGTTTTTTTTTATTTCATTGATAAACTCTGATCTTCTGTTTTTCATTACGCACAAGCCAAAAATGTTTAATTATATTAGGATTGTTATTTATTTAAATACTACACGCTCTTGATTAATATAAAGAATAGTATAGATTAAAGGAAGTATAATAAAACTATCTCACAAAAAATATAAAACAACATTGAAATTGTCACCATCATCATCATACAATTTGTAGCATCCACTGGTGCCTTTATCATATGCCTTTTTCAGTTGTTACAGTGCTCCCGATCTTATGCCGTGTAAATCCAGCTTGTTGTAACCCCCTGTATCATCATTGAGATGGTGTCAAAGGATTCAAAAGTACCTGTTGAACTTTTGGATGCGCCTGTATAAATACAAACAGATTTTAAACAATCTGTCAAGTAACTGTTTAAAATAATATGGCTTTTTAAAGGGTGCATGATAAATTGGTTGTATTGCATATACTTAATTTAGCAACTCAAAGAATTTTTTAAAATGTACCACTTTGTTTGCGATTATAAATTCGTTATCCATATTTGTAGTATTTATGTAGAAATAGAACAGAAGGATACTGAACTACCAACTTTGGAAGAAATAAACAAAGCAATTCAGTCTCTAGCCAGAAACAAGTCACCCGGAGCAGGCAACTTACCCGCAGAAATATTTAAATGTGGCGGTCAAACATTTGTAATCCTCCTTCACAAACTACTAATACAGGTATGGCAAGAACGCGCGTTACCAGAAGATTGGAATACTGGAATTATATGCCATATACACGAAAAAGGAAACGTTCTTGAATGTTCCAACTTTAGAGGGATTTCCCTTCTTAATACAGCATACAAAATTGTGTCCCTGATACTTAACGAACGACTGGCACGGTATACTGACAATATAATAGGATCCTACCAAAGAGGCTTCTTGAAAAACAAATCCACCATTGATCACATATTATCCATCAGACAAATATTAGAAAAAACGACGGAGTACGACATAGACTGCCATTACATCTTCGTAGACTTTAGGGCAGCGTACGATACTATTGACACGTCCCAATTATATTCGGCGATGATCGAATTAGGAATACCCAAAGATTTGGTAGAATTAATTAAAATGACAATGATGAAAGTCGAGTGTAAAGTGCGCGTACAAGGGGATGTTTCAAAACCATTTAAAACCAACAGAGGACTGCCCCAGGGAGATGCGCTATCGTGCACGATGTTCAACCTAGCGTTAGAAAAAGTTATGAGAGATTCGGGATTAAACTTAAAAGGTACGATATATACCCGTAGTATACAAATACTATGCCACCATTGTCTACCACCGTTGTCTACCATTGACTGTGGATTCAACTGAACTACTTGGATTATAACCCATTTATATATTTTGATTTTAATTTTAGTATTTTAATTGCATAGCCAGATTTCTTCTTTTTTACACTACTGATAGTGCTTGGTAGACCATTTTATTGTAGTCAACTACCCACTGTCTAATATATTGTTTAGTATATTTCTTGCACATACTTTATGTCGACTTCAGTTGCCCTCAAACTATCACCCTAATTATTATAGACAGGTTTGAGTGTGGGATCTGGATTATTCAATCTACTTCTACTAAAATATTCTTTATAATTTTATATTTCATCAGTTGATTTCCTATAGTAGTGTCAGTTGGACCTTTGGTCAATACTTAGTTTCATAGAATTTTGAATGGTGCAGATCACATATCTATGATTGTGACTGCCCACCCAAGCTCTGTCATTTGTCACATGTCACCTCAACATTTCCGTTAGGTTAGGCCATAAGCAATTCTGTCTCCGGCTTCTATAGACAATGTAGCGCCTATTTTCAAAAAATATTAAAGTGTTTGTTCGTCCTTGTGTGTAGTGAAAAACCACAGTCAACAAGTATTCAAAGAGCTGTCGATTTCAATAAACCGCAATTGGACCTCTTCTTCGACAAATATGAATCACTGCTATCAAAATTTAACCTTACTCCCTCAAAGGTGTTTAACTGCGATGAGACGGGAGTTTCTGTCGTCCATGATAATGCCTTAATGGTTCTATCACAGAAAACAAAAAATCAGGTTAGTAAAATCACGTCGGAGGAAAGAGGCAGAAATGTAACTGTGCTACTATCTATCAACGCGACAGGTGATGTATTTTTACCTCCATTATTTGTATTTAGAATGGTTAAAATGCCAGAAGAGTTAAAGACGGATGCTCTGGAGGAGAGTATTTTTACTTGTGAACAAAGTGGGTAAATCACTGCCAATTGTTTTTGCTCGAGTGAATCCAACTAAGGAAAGTCCGGCTCCTTTGATACTTGATGGCTACAGTTCTCACAAGGAACTATAAGTAATTATATATGCGAGAGAACAGAATGGTCACATAATAAGTCTATTCCCTTACACCACCCACAAACTTCAGCCTGTTGATCGAGTTATAATGAGACACTTCAATATTGCGTAGAATGAGCCTTGTGAAAAATAGGCCAATAGGCCAATAACCAATATTGCCCGCTTAAAATAACCCAATAAGACATTGCTAGATTGGTTAAAACAATGGTTGATTTTTAAGCTATTTGTAGGATGGAACTCTCAAAGTCTGGGTTTACCTGTACTAGTTTGTACTCATTGCAGAAGACCATTTAACAGATCTAGACTATCTTGCTGCAGCTCACTTTTCTGTAGACAATGAAACCCATAGTAACATAGTATCCTGCACAACAACGCCTTTATCTAGACCACCACTGGCTGTAACAGACAGGTTTCATGCAGTTTTTCCGCCCTGCACACCTTCGGCTCTACTGTGATAGCCTTACCTTTAGCTACTGCCAGCACTTCTAAGTCCTGCGATGGAGTTTAGAGCTCAAACCTTTCTTAGATTTTTGACTGGATCTCCTTATAAAACTATATTGGAGAGAATATATCAATTCAAGAGAAGATCAAAAGGCAGCAGAGAAAAAAAAAGAAAATGTAACCAGCCAGAAAAAACCAAACCAAACAGCTTGAACAAAGAAATAAACAAAAAAGAGTATTGATGTAAATAGATAACTTTTCACGTCAACGACACCAAGTGGTGGAAGTAGTTAACGTTTAGAAATGAATACTAAAGAAGAAGAAACTACTGAGTGTCTCATCTGCGGTGATGCGGATATATAATTACTCTCGCATATATATTGAAGATAGGGTACAGTGCACTACATACAAAGGGTGGGCGTACGTGGCGTGCATGGATCAAGAAAATCTACTTTTTTGTAAGTATGAAAATTGCGCAACATGAACGTTTGCAAGCAAATAAAATTCAAAAAAGTTGACATTACTCACAAAATATTTTAAAAAAATATGTATTTCATTTTGCTACCCATGCGATTAACATGTTTTTAATGTGTCCGGATTGGGAAAATTTTTCTGTAGCACAACAAAAAATAAACTTTTTTTATTTGTTTATTTGTTATGCTTCTTTGTTATGTTTAACTACGGAATTTTGCGAATATTAATTTTTGTGTGAACAATAAACATGTTTACTTTTAAAACATTGCATTTTTATTTCTTATATGTGTTTCTAAAAAAAACTTTTTAAAAAACTTTAGGTGCTTGTTAAAGTTGTTTGAAGGTTTTTGTTGCCTTTTCAGTGGCGGCTCGTGACTTGAGAGATAAGGTCGGTATTTTTTGTCTCCTCAGATAGGTATACCGTCTAATTAAGACTTCAATCATCATAGGAGATTTTTTGTTTTCTTGTTTTTTGTTTTTTTTTTTTGTTTTTTCCTATAAATAGAACCTAAACATGTTTGTAAATTAACTCTAGTCTACGTTGTTAGGAAATAGCAAAATGGGTAATAAAGTCATCGTAAAATTTATTAGAGTTTTGGAGAGATTTTAAAAGTTTTTTTTCTATTGACATTTGAGACAAACTTGACATTCTCTCTTGTTTCATGGTATTTCGACAATACGTTTTGATTGTTTTGATGCAGAGAATTAATGACAATAATTTATTAATTTCGGTAACAGTTTGTTGTAATGAATTGCAATATATAAAATTATACATATCTTGTAACTTATCCCATCTTCCGAAAATATTTGGATCAGCATATAAAACTTTTAATTCATTTTCTAATTTTATTTTATTAAAGAATGATGGATAATTTTTAATTAACCTGTCTAATAAATATCTTGGAAATTCTTTGGCGTAACTTTTAAATTTTGAATCGTCAAAGAGGTCAAAAATTTGCAAATCTTCAAAATTTAAAAAACGAGTATCTATTTGCATAATAATAGTATCCAAAAATTTCAAAATATACTCGTTTTTCGAGATCTGTTTCTGTGTCATGCCTTTGTCTTTTTTTGGGGGGTTCGGAAATATCAAGCGAGTCCAAAACGTCACTGCGTATATACTGGAAATTACTATCATTACGAAAATCTCTAAGATTTAGCACCAATCTTGTTATTCTATTTTTGGAATGGATAATGTCAGTTAACTGATTGTGAACAACATTGAATATCAAATCGGTTTGGGTAAACACTTTCTTAAAAATATTTAAAAGTATGTTAAAAGAGTAATCATTTAATAAAGTTTTCAAACCGATTGCTTCACGGATCGAGATATCATCACTTTCAAAATCGTCACATTCAATAATAAAATCACAAACTTCCAAAAGCTGTTCACGAAAATCTGCTACAGTGAAAACTAATCGAGATTTAAAATTCCATCGCGTCTGACAAACTGTTGGCATTTTTTTCGAAACAAACCGTTCTAAAACATTAGTCCGTTTAGGCGAGCTTGAGAAAAATGAAGCAAATCCGCTTAAACTGACAAAAAAAGACGACATTCTTTAATTTTTTTACATGTATCTTGCAAAACTAAATTCATTCTATGCGCATGACAATGAGTAAATAAAGCTTGCGGTGCAATAGTTTTAACTTTTGCCTGGAGACCATTTAATTCACCAGACATCACGGCAGCGCCGTCATAAGTTTGCCCTAATAATTTATTTTTGATATCAAAAAAATTTAATCTGTCCTTTAAAACACCAAAAATATGTTCTGATTTATGGCTTTTACTCACGTCTGTAAAACCTAAAAACCTCTCATAGATATTACCACGTAACGCGTATCGAACAACAATTGATAATTGTTAATGACATGATATGTCGGTAGTTTCATTTACTTCTAGTGAAAAGCGAATGGTTTCCTGAATCTCAGATTCAATAGCGTTACTCAAAATGTAACTAATTGATTCTATTAATTCATTCTGGATTGTTTTAGATACACCGCTAAATGTCTTCGAATCAGAAAGTAAATTAAAAAATTCCAAATCGTATTTTTTAAACATTTTTGTTAGTTCTCTATAATTACCTTGATTTAACGAATGCTCCGATTCCTCGTGTCCCCTAAAAGATAATTCCTGACAACTTAAAAAAATTACAATATCAATTAAACGACGTAAAACTGCGTGATTATTTTTTACAATTTCGTTATGTTTAATAGCATTTTCACATTGGGCATTATCTAATGAAACATAGATATTTTGTTTTCCAAATAAATCTAATTTAATCTGGCTGTAAGTATGATCTTTCGAAATTATAATAACCAGATTCACACCACGGATTTGGATGTTTGCCCCTATTTGTGGAAAATAAAATGCAAGACCAACAGAAAAGTTTGTTTTTTATTTCACTCCCGGTAAGCCATGAGTACTTGCTGTACCAATTATCTGAAAATGATCTATTATTTCCCTTACCCGCACTAATATTTATAAGCCGGGACGTTTTAGGCAAAGGAGGCCCCTTATTTTTAATAACAATTTGTTCTTCATATGGAATAGATGAAAACTCATTATGCAAAATATAATTTACAATATCAGACTTATAAATACTTACAGTTTCTCCCATGGCTTGCATTTTTTAGGTTAATTTACCTGAATTTGTTTACACTTGAATTAAAAAAAAAAAACTTCTAATTTGTCAAAAAACCCTTTAACCTTTAACTATTTACGGCAGACGTAACCTATCACAGTATTACTTTAGAAAATAAAAATGAATCACAAAAAGAAAGGCTAGTTCGTGCACTGAATATTACTTTACTTTACTACATATATGAAATAGCATTTCGTCCCACGCTCGCAATGTACAGTTCGCGACCAATCACCAATCCAAATGAAACATCGGCAAATTTAAATTTGCCGTACTTGGTAATTAAGTTCATATGGAAAGAAATGTATATTTGGTTGCTAATCAACCAATATTCCGTTGATTTTTACAAGTAAAGTCAAGGTTGGGATCGGCTAGCCGAAAAAACAAAACGTGCCTTTTTAAGAATTCATAGGCGGATGGATGTCTCCGATATCAAATCATCTATTTGAAAAGTGTCTACGCAGGGATCACTTAACGCTCATATTGGACGAATTCTTTTAAAAACCATGAATAACATTTAGTCTTTATTATCTCACAGATATTTTTTTTGTTTCATCAAGTGAGTAATCCGTATCTTCGGATGCCATAAGGGAATAATATTGGAAACATTTGCTTTTAGTATTACCTATTTAATACTTTCAATAGATATTTAGGTGGAATTGTTTATTGTTTTGTCGCTTACATTTTTTTTATAACATCCTTTTCTTTGTTTTTTTTTTGTTTAACTATGAGAGAAACATTGCTTCATTATTTTCTGTAGTCAATAGGCTGAAAATTTTTGGAGTAGTTCTAGTTCGTTGTATTTTTGGTGTAATTTACAGATTGATTTGTACCTCTAAATGTTCTTTAAATTCTTCCCAATTTGATTTGATTATAAAGAATCGATTGTGTTTGGGTTAAACAATTTTTATCAAACATCCAATTTGACACATAGATTTGGTCTAGTTTTCTCAACAACTTTTTCTATTGTATTCTGCATTTAAATTAGTTTTCTCAACAACTTTTTCTATTGTATTCTGCGTTTAAACTAGTTTTGTCTGACCATCAATCATTAATAAGTTGGTAAGTTTTCTCAGAATATCTTTTCAATGGCGCTATAACATTTAATTCAAAATTTTCCTGTATTCCACTTTAATTGAAGTTTAAAAATCTAATTTTTAAAAAATATAATATTTGTCCATATTGCTGTATTCATAGTAAATAAGCCTCACTTTTGGTTGCCTATCTTACAGGTAGATCATTAAATTTATGTGAATAAAGTTACCTTTTTCAGTGCAGCATTCAGCGTCAAGAAATTTGTAATAGTTGCGTTGATAATAATTCTATTGACCAAAAGATGACGCCCTCAACAGTATTCCAAAAAATAAATATTTCATCCTTTCTGTTTACTGTTTGAATTAAATTAATGGAAAAATTCTATTAATTTACAATTTAAATCTGAAACAAACCGATCAAATTCCTGCATAAATCTGCATTATTTGCTGGGGACACAATTAGAAAATATTTCATTTAAATGATAATTAAAAAAAAATAGATCAAAATGATAGGACAATATAAATTCGTTTTATCAAATGGTTGAATAATATAATTAAGTGAATATAATATTATACAATACAAATTTTTATAGAATATTATTTTTACATGTACCAACGCAATAAGAACACAAAACTATTAAAATTTCTGTGCTGTAAAATTCCATGCTTTTCAGCATAGATATTGAATGTGAATTGATTTTGAACTAAACTAGGAAAGCTCCAGCAGATGTCCTGAAAAGATCAGGAGAAATCAGATAGATTACCTACAATTGTACTTCACAATCAATGACCGTTATAGAAAAAGTATATATGTAAAAGTAAAGCAGTACACTTATAAGTACAACATATCCTGGAGCTGATGTCCTTTCGGACCATATCCTCTTAGTAAGTGATTTAAGACCCAAGAAACTCATAAAAGCATCAACACATCGCAGATTCGATGTCAATGTACAAGTTACCATAATTTATTACTCGCAACTAGTTTGGTGAATAAATTTGAAGAGTTTCACAATATTGAAGATCGCTGGCATCATTTTAAACGAAAACAAAACTACTTCTGACTTACCCAAAATCAAATATTAAAAATAGCATTGGATGAATTATGATATATTAAACCTTATGCAGACATACGGACAAAAATAAGAAGAAAAATACGAACAGCAAAAGAAGCTTGGTTTGAAGAGAAATGTCTTCAAATTAAAGATCTACAAAAGAAACACGATGTATTCAATTTACACAAAATTATAAAACAGGCTACTGGTATACGAAATAAAAGGTCATACAATCTTGTCGATAAAAAGGGAACTTTAATTTTTAGACAAGGAACTTTCTTAATGAAACAAAAGGAACAAAAAGGTTGGAAAAGGAATGACAATAGTGGAAAGCTGCTCACTGTATGGCTTAGAGACGTGAGTTACAAAAAAAAGAATGGAAACAGAATAACATAACAGAAACAGAAAACAGAATAAATAATAGGTGATGTATTGGAGAAGAAACTGCTTATTACCACTAATGGACAAATTGAAAAATGATCGAATTATAGAACTAATGAATGTGAAAAGCACTAAATGATGAGATAAAAAAACGAAAATGACTCTGGTATGGACATATTATTGAAAGATGGACTAGACAAGAATACCACTAAAAACTTGGAAATTTAAACTAAATAGAAGGAGGAAAATAGGATATCTTAGATTACAGTGGAACGGACAAATATAAAAAAAAGACTTCACTGAAGAAGATATATACGACAGAAAGAAGTGGCGATTGGAAAGTATGTATGAATGATAAATGATCAATGAAACGAATTAAGTGAGTAAAAAGATGGAAAGAGTACATTCAAGACCTATTTAATGGTCCATTAAAGTATACGAAACAGAAGAAACATCAACAGACTGGTTCGACCGAGTATTTCTTCTGTTCAAAAGTAGAATGGGTAATAAGCAGCTTCGATTTAGAAATGGTCTAGGATCTAGGGAGGCACTATTGTATATACGCGTTCTCTCTACAAAAAAAGCTGCGAAAGAACGTTTATGTTTGTTTCATCGACTTCGAGAATGCATTCGACTGAGTACAACACGATACACTTTTCAATTGCCTGTTGTCTGCAGGACTTGACCACTGCGACAAAAGACTGCTAAAATAGTTATATTACAATCAAGTACCCTCTATCCAAATTGGAGATAGTCATACTGAAAAACTAACCATCAAACGTGGAGTAATTCAAAAAATATATACATACCCCTATAAGAAAATGCACCGTTTGGCCAGAAAATGGAAAAAACTATAATTTTTTGTATTATTTGATATTTAAAAATCCCTTAATCGGGCATTTGGCCTTATTTTCGATCCGAGAGTCAAACTGTTGCACTTTTCTGTTCCGTTGCGTATGCTCGGAATGTTTCTACATATAACGGTTCGTGAGAAAAAATTCCAATCACCCGAAAATTTCGTAAGAATAAAAACATAATATTTCGTTCCACCTTGAGTTTATTTCGATTAAGCATCACCAAGTCTTTTAAATCTGTACTCTGAAGAAATATTTAGGGAGGCTTTGGATGATAGACAAGGGGGAGTAGAGTAGGATCAACAACATCAGATACGCTGACGATACAGCCATCCTTGCAGAAAATTTACAAGGTCTCTGGATCTTGGGCTTAACATTACATTTCAAAGGCAAAGTGGATGGCGGTTGGAAAGACTAATATAGATCAAGGTTTGTTTTTGCTTAATGCAGAGGAGATAGAACGCGAAAACCATTTTAAATACCTCGGCAGCTGGTTAAATGTAAATTCTGACTCTGATGAAAAAATTATAACCACGTAATGCTTTTATGACCTGGAAAACAGTTTTGTGTAACAGAAACCTGTCGATGCATATTCGCAACAAGGTCCCGAAATGTTATGTGTGGTCTATCCTATTATATCGTTGTGAGACATGGGCATTAAAAACCACAATGCTTTGCAAATTAGAAGCATTCGGATTGTGGTGCTATCTTTTTCTTTAAGTGCCATCTCCGCGACGAAGGTTGGCAATCATCATGGCTATTATGATCTTCGAGACAGCTGCTCTGAACAATTGCCTTAAGCTGCAACCAAACCACTCTATCAGGTTCTTCAACCTGGAAACGCGTCTTCTTCCTACGCTTCTCCTACCCTCTATATTTCCTTGAATTATGATTCTCAAGATGTTGAATCTTTCGTCTCTCATTACATGTCCGAGATATTGCAATTTCCTTTCTTTTATTATATTTTCTATTTCCCTCTCTCTGCCCATTATCCTTAACACTTCTGCATTCGTGACTCTATCTACCCATGGAATCCTTAACAATCTTTTAAATGTCCACAATTCAAACGAGTTAAGTCGATTTATTGTATTCCGATTTAATGTCCATGATTCAGCTCCATAGTAGAGTACACTGTGTACATAGCATTTAATTAGCCTTATTCTTAGGGCCAATATCAGATCTTTGCTGCATAAAATCTTTTTCATTTTCACGAAGTTGGTACGTGCTTTTTCAATTCTGACTTTTATCTCTGCAGTATAATCGTTATTTTCTGTAATTATCGTTCCCGAGTAAGTATATCTTTTTATTCCACTAGGAAACTAAGTTCCTGTAGCTGGCTGTATACCATATATCACAAAAAATTGTTTAAAATCCTTTATAAAAGGTATATAAAAAATGCCCCAAACGGGCTATCACAAACACATTGCAAAACGTTTTCGGATTGATAAATCCATCATCAGTGCAAACGGTTATACATGCTAGTAGCCACCAAAATATATGGGTCAAAACCCTTTAAATGTTTTAAATTTGTAGTTGTTTTACATTATTAATAGTTATAATTTGTGATGTTTAAGTTACCGTTGGATAGGTAACATGGCGGCGTATGACTCTACATAAGTAAAATGGTCCTGAGACGAAGTGTCTACGAGGACCTGTTGATAAAAACTCTGTTTTTATACATATACTTCGAACCAAAATTCCAGAAGAGAGAAAACGAGGATTTATATTTTACCAAATGAAAAAAAAAGATCAAAAGGTTTGCAAATATTTTTTTCAAGCTGTATTGCAAGTGTCTGCTGGTAGACTGGACAGACTTTTGAAAAATAAAGCAGTAGGAGCACCTCCACCTTCCAATCGTCGTGAAAAGCATCCTCCAGCCAATAAGACAACAATCAAAAAGGAGACTGAAGTAAAATTATTTATTCAAAAGATTCCAAGCTATGAATCACATTATTATAGAGAAAAAACTAGCCACAGAAAATATTTATCACCCGATTTGAGTATGGGAAAACTCTATGAGCTGTATAAGATGGAAACGGAGAATCCTGTATCATATTACATTTTTGGTAGAATTTTTAATACTCAATTCAATCTACATTTTCATCTACCCATTAGTGATTCATGTAAGAAATGTGATCTATTCAATATAAAGCTTAAAGCTGCAAATGAGGAACAGAAGATACAGTTTAAACATGAAAAGGAGTTACATCAAAGGAAAGCCAAGAGTGCTAGAGATGGTTTAAATCATGACACCGATCTTACAAAAAGTGGAGTTTCATTTATATGTTTCGATTTGATGAAAACTCTACCCACCGCAGTATTAACAACTGGAATTTGTTACTATAAAAGACAGTTGTGGACCTACTGCTTCAGTATTCACGATATGGGTACTAATAACTCGTATATGTTCACTTGGAATGAAACAGTGGCTTCAAGAGGACCTCAAGAAATAGGCTCTTGCATTTTGTATTACTTTAAAAATTTCGTCACTTCAAGAACAGTCATCATGTACTCCGATCAATGTGGCGGCCAAAATCGGAATATAAACTTTGAGGTTGTTGATATATTATATAAACGAAAAACTCTTCTTCAAAACAATTGTCGCTACTATACATTTTGCGGTAATAAATAATTTCCATGCCTCATTTGATACATACTAAAATAAGTGGGAATAAAAATATTCCGAAACTAAATCATAAAGCTAAATGAAAATTTTGTTCCATTTTTAAACTCATTTATCTCCATTCATTCATTCAATTTGGGCTTAGTCCACTATGCTTCTTCTAGCCTCATATACGATAAGAGTTTTAAAGAGTTTACCATAGTCTTTTTGTTTAAAATAACTTATTTACAATAAGGCGTTAAAACATGACGCCGTGACATGACACTAATATTGCGTATTAGAATCGAGAAGAAGGTGTAAAAAACCGTATATATAGTTAGACAACTAATTAAAACTGTCACATTCCATAGTACCCGTATTTATCAGGAACAAATTAACAAATTGTTTGAAGTAGTCATTATAATACCAATAAGTTAAACTAAAGGAAATATGTTAATCTAATGATGTAAAGTTTTTTTATCTTAAGTTATTCTTAAATAATTGCAAGGATAAATATTTTGACTTCATTTAGATAAAGCAATTCTGAAAAAAAGTAATAAAACGTATGGAAATATCTACTTAGAAATTCCCGAAAGTAATGGCTCTTATCATATGAGATATGGTTTGCAGCAAAGCAAAAAATAATAATAATTGACACGCATTTTAATAAATTACGCTAAATACTAGAAACTTCGCAAAATGTTGTTGTTTTTATCAATGTTTTACAATAAGGGGAAAATTTTGTGGGGAACTTGATTTCTTCTTATCAATTTAGAGAATAATTCATGACATGGCGCTCTACTTTTTTTCATCCGTTATAAAATGTTGGTTTTTTACACTTCTTAACATCGGATGTAAATAAATTTGTTGCCTTAGAAAATCTTTGAGCCAAACCATTATTTTTATTTAGGGTTTCACGCGGGACTGCGGGACACGGGACTGGCTCTTATCGTCCCACGTTTCGCAATTTTCCATCTGCCCCGCCCATCAGCAATTTGCGCTGTCCCGTGCCTCGTGGGACGTCCCTCTGTCAAATTTAAGATTTAAATTTCGTTCTGAACAAATTTTGCTTCAACAAATTGTCTTACTTGAACATCAAATTTATATTATTAGACTAATTTAATAATTACTTAAGTTTCTACAAGTGGCACCTTTTCTTGTACAATGTATCGTAACGAAATAGCGCATCTCCAAGACTCTTCAATAGGTTCGAGAACGGTTTTATTGGGTGAACTGTAAAATTGATGTAAGAAGATGGAGCCGGAAAAGTAAACTGTATGCAACCAGTAATGGTTCAGTTGGTAAAAAGAGGGCACCCATGAAACAGTATAATACAATTGCAGAGGTACTTGTTAAAGAATTCTATAGCCGATTTGGTGTTCCCTTGGAGATTCACTCCGACCAAGGGCGGAACTTTGACTCAACCCTTTTCCAAAACGTTTGTAAATTGATTGGTGTCAAAAGGACCAGAATAACACCTCTGCATCCTCAATCAGATGGAATGGTCGAGACGATGAACCGAACGATGGGTAAACACCTGTCCAAAGTTGTATTAGAACGCCAAAGAGATTGGGACTAGCACATTCATTTATTCTTAATGGCCTACAGCTCGATCATGAATGAACCATAGGCCAGACTCCAACCTGGCTAATGTTAGGTCGTGAAGTTCGTTTGCCCCACGATCTAGAGTTTGGCTGCAGACCTTCTAAAGAACATGTTGCAAGCGAAGATTATGTCGACCGCCTGAAGTTAAGAATGAACAACATTCATGGACTTATCCGACAACACATCTAGTTAGCCAGTGACAAAATGAAAGATCAATATGATTCTCGATGCTAAAAATGAAAGCTATAAAGTAGGTGATCTTGTTTGGCTTTATAGTCCACAACGTCGTCGAGGCTTGTCTCGTAAACTGTCCGAGGGGTACATGCAGATCTAAGAGGGGAGCAGTGTAACGAAATAGCCTATCTCTGATGCGTGGTACGTGTCATAATTCTTAAAAGGATAAATCTAGATTATTCAAGAGTTTGCATTTCAAAACCGACCGTATGTGCATTAGACAAGAAGAATAGAGGTAAACTATTTCGGAATATTCTAGTACATATTAACTTGTATATATAAGCAGCTCCGATATTAGCTAAGTTAGTTGATAAGATATTATCGTGCTGTAAACTTATAAATAAATATATCTACATAAATTAGAACCGTTCGTTTCATTGAAACACGCTACAGCTGTGTAAAAATTTCTATTTGTTTTGTGTTTCTCCTGTTTGAATTGTTTCCGATACTTTTAATAGACTATATATATTATACACTTAAAGACTATATGGTAGTGGTTCAAGGTTCAAGGTAGTATGGGTGGACGATGCTCATACTGTAACAAAACTCCTGTCCTGTCCTGTCCACTGTTTCCGACGAAAAAGTCGGGGGTTCCAGAAATAGAACACAACTTCTGTCAACAAATCCTACTATCCCCGAAGTCTTTTACCCCCTCCATCTAAAGTCTTGAAGGATTTTGCCGCTTAGCCACTGGGTGCATGGCTTACAATGATCGTGAGTTATGTAGCAGACGAGAAGGGTAAAAAGCGAGTTTCTGGCGCTTAAAAACTAACCGGCTAAGGGAATACACCCTGACAGAAAATTCTGGTTCTCCAGGTTGGGTGTTGGGTAAATAAATAAATAAATAAATAAAGGCAGTGCTTCGAAAGTGATGTCGGCCTTACAGCGGCCATTCCGCTTCCGGATCGCTAGATGACAGAGGAGGGTCTGGTTTAGCAGGCAGGCGTCCAGGACTGAGATGTCTTTTGAAGATTCCAGACCCCCCTATTTAAAAATGAAAAAAAAAGTTGGGTGTTGGGCAATAGGCCGCCAACCCATTAACGTCACGAAACCTTTAAATAAGCCTCGGATAGATCGGTCTTATCGATGACGACATAGGCAAAGAAATATGGACTACGCACTCGGTACCTGAAACGATAATGAATAAAACCAGGAGTACAGGCATCACTACTTAACAAGCTCAGAAAATACAAAATAGAACTAGCAGCAATAAAAGAAAGTACATGACTAGGACACGGAATAAAAGAGACAAAAACGCATACAATACTTCATAGCGGAAAAGATAGTGGAAAAAAAGAGGTAGCCTTTATAGTTGACACTAAGATAATACATGCCATATTAGATTTTAAAGCAGTAAATAAGAGAAACAAAAAATGAGTAAACTAAGAATAAAAACAAAATTCTTTAACCTCTTAATTGTAAATAAAATTAGTATTTACACAATAGGACAAACATGAAGAATGTCCTAAAATGAGATAAAGAGTTTAACATGGATTGCTGGTTACAAAATATGAGAGCTCTTACCTGTAATATAAGAATGTCTTAAACACTAATGGTTTAAAAAGCTATCCAAAGGTACAAAACGATTTATTAAAGAGAAAAAGAGAGACAAACGAGTACCATAAATAAAATCAGTACAAATATACGTCCAAAAATAAGGGTACTTCTTTATGTACACTTTTTTATAAAACTGAATAATAAGGGAGATACAACACATTAAAGGGGTGAATTGAAATTCTTATTTTTTCAAATATCTTCCAAACGGTTTTGAATACGGAGTTCATATTTTGGGAGTGATTATAAGACATTAAGACTATATTAATCTAGGATAATCTTGGAGGGTAAGTGGGGGTTATTGCGTCACATGTTTTTTAATTTTTACATATTTTAAAAAAATATTTTAAAAATTGTTTCCTTGGACTTTTCTACGCAAAAAAGGTGCTCTTGTAATATTTCGATAGATATCACCGTTTTCGATTCAATTAAACTCGAAGGTATACATGTATTTTATTGTAATCGTTACATTTCTTAATATTCATTAAGTATGCTTTGGAATTGACACTTGTGTTAGCAACAACACTTTAATCTCAAGTAGTCTATGAATTGTCAGTGACGTTTAATAACAATTACATTATTTTATCTACACTTTTATTGTACTCGACAGTGAAATTTGTTTAACACGTCTCTTTTGCTATATTTTTAAATTTGTTTGATAGCAATATGGCACACTATTCAAATTCTGAGATGACAGACATACTTTTAGTATTAGGGGAATGTTCGGGAAATGCTGCTGCCGCTGTAAGACGCTACAGAGAAAAGTATCCCAACAGAAATGTTCCCAATGCCAGGACTTTTGTAAGTACTGAACGACGACTGAGAGAAACCGGTTGTCTTCAAAGAAGGAATACAGATGCTGGTCGTCGTAGAGAAGCAAGAAATGTTCGCGTTGAACAGCAAATATTGGATGCTGTAATAAATGACTCCACAATAAGTACACGCAGGTTACGATTAAGAACAAATATTTTCCATCAAAGTGTTTTAAGAGTTCTGCATGACGAGCAATTACATCCTTACCACTATCGACAGGTGCAGGAATTGTTACCTGACGATATTCCACTTAGAGTTGATTTTTGTGAAGTATTGCAAAATAAAGTTCAAATTGCACCAAATTTTTTAAGCAATATTTTGTTTACAGACGAGGCCACATTTACAAGACAAAGTATGTTTAATTCTAGAAATATGCACTTCTGGGCTGAAGAAAATCCAAGGGCTACAATGGAAACTCACTTCCAACACACGTTTAAGATACCACATCTTTCCCGGAAATTTAAATGGTAACATTATTACAATTTTCTAGACAATATTTTACATGATATTTTGGAAGATACTCCATTACAAATACGAAGAAACATGTTTTTCATGCATGATGGTGCTACACCACATTACACAAGAATTTGTAGAAGGTGGTTACATAAACATTTCCCTGATAGGTGGATAGGCCGGGGTGCGGATGCACCGATTCATTGGCCTGCTCGTAGTTGTGATCTTAATCCAATGGACTTTATAGTATGGATTTATTTGAAATCAAAAGTGTATAACACTCCAATTAATACAATAAATGAGTTAAGAGACAAAATTGAACAAGTATTTACCGATTTACAAAACGATCCAGTAACATTAAATGGATTAATGCGTTCGCTAAATAAAATAATTAGATTATGTATTCAACAAAATAGAGGACATTTTGAACAGTTGTGAAATATTATTTTCGCCATTAATTAAATGTTAAGTATTAATTAAGTTTTCCATTAATTTTGTAATATTATTGCTAACACAAGTGTCAATTCCAAAGTATACTTGATGAATATTAAGAAATGTAACGATTACAATAAAATACATGTATACCTTCGAGTTTAAATAATTCGAAAACGGTGATATCTATCGAAATATTACAAGAGCACCTTTTTTGCGTAGAAAAGTCTAAGGAAACAATTTTTATAATATTTTTTAAAATATGTTAAAATTTAAAAATCATGTGACGCAATAACCCCACTTACCCTCCAAAATTATCCTGTATTAATATAGGATGTGGTAGGTGGTGAAATGAAAATAATTATCCTAATGTCTTATAATCACTCCCAAAATATGAACTCCGTATTCAAAACCGTTTGGAAGATATTTGAAAAAATAAGAATTTCAATTCACCCCTTTAAAGTGTTGTATCTAACTTGTTATTCAGTTTTATAAAAAAGTGTACATAAAGAAGTACCCTTATTTTTGGACGTACTATGAGCTCTAGAAATTAATGTACATAATTCTAGACCACCTTGTATAAAGAACTAAACAAAATTCGTACTACTAAATACTACTTACTAGTTAACAAGTCTTTCAAACACTTCTATGTGCGGTTATTGTCCATTCAAGTCACTATCACGAATATTCTGGATCAAGAGATGCGGAGATGTGGTAACCATGTGTCAAAGGCCACCCACAGAACCATGCGAAAAAAACTTCTAACACTTCTAGTGTATACAAAAACGGGCACTCCTGAATTATAATTAATATGTATATCTGTGATTATAATTGATTGCTGTTGAATTGCTGAAGCGGGACAAATCGTTGGCCGATTTGGAGAGCACTATATACTTTTTGAGGATTAAATTCTGTGTAGTTAAGGACTTCTGCCAAACAGAGATGTTGCTTCGTCCACGTCTAAATTCGCTCTGGGTTGTAGGCGGGGTGCCTGATTTTTTGGAAGAGTTTGAAGCACACAAAAACTATAATATTAAAAGGACCGAAGAGAACATTAGGATATGTTGTTATTTATACTGATTATTATATGATATGATTTTTTTTTGTAAATCTATTTTTTATACAGCTGGTATATTTGAATTTTCATGATATAATATATTAATAAAAGGTACATATGATATTGTTTGTGTATATTTTTATTCCTTTTTGTCCTCATACTTGCAAATACAACATTACTGATACTTAGCCATGGAAGTAAATTCTGAGATAATTCTGTTATGAGTAAGTTCATCAATTTAGATATTATATTTTAAAATTAAATTTTTCTTACCATAACAATATATAAATAAATTATTTTCTTTATAAAATATATTCGAGTGACATGAGCGAGCTTAGTGAAATCGTGAACAATGCGAGCGGGTTTTCCAAATAGATTTGTACGTCGATATACAGTGAATATTGATCGCCAACCTCAATAGAGAAGGCACTTAGGAGGAGGATACAGTGAATAAGACCATAGAATAAAAATATTTAGAAAATATAATTCTCCGTTAGTTCTTAAGAATTTGTAGAAACCGATTAGCATGTTAATAGTTTTTAGGAAATTTATAATTGTAGGTAAAATTGTTGTTTGTTATCTAAATGGTAGATGGGGATAAGTGTGACGAACTCTGATTGAAGGAGATTGAAAAAAGTGGAATAGGTATGTAGGAATGAGAGTTTATCTAGATTTTTGAGGGAGAAAAGATAATGAGTTGTTTTTCCAAGGGTGCAAGGCGAACAGTCGTTGTTGTGTGGTGGTTCCCCAGAGGTAGTAAGCAGTAGAAGTGAATGTTTGTGAGTTTTCGAGAAGTAAGTGTGTCTGACAGAAGCTGATCCAGTAAAATATTGTAAGTTATATTTTTCTACTTATATTCTAAGAGTCACTGTTCAAGCCAGAACGAGAGATTCAGTTTATCGAGAGGAGAAGAGGCTAGCATCATTTGAACGATACGTGCATTTGAAGGAGATCATTAAAGACGATAGGCTCGCAATAATTTGTTGTAAGATTGCTGATTACCTAGGGGACTGCTAAGAATAGATAGTGTAGGCTACAAGGAACAAGGATTTGGACAACTCATCATCAGAGAGATAGTTTTACCATTCGTCAGTTTTTCTTTATTTACAACACATTTTTTTAACAATTGCTTTAGAAGAATGAGATATTTTTTATTGAAAATATTTGAGTGTGAATTTTATTTCAATATATAATGTTGTATCATATATGTTTTAATTATTCCGGTATTCTTTGGACCTTACCTATCATATGTAAAGCATGGATATTGAAGCACGAGTATAACCCTGAGATACAAAAATTAAACAGTGTGATAGAATCATATATATTTTTGTTTTTAAAAGCTCCTTAACAACCTGATCGCAACGAACTATCATGTAGGGTTTATTATGAATAATACAAGGTAAAATTTTGAAATTAAGTATAACTTTCTTCAAGACAATTAGTTCATAGAATACCTGAGGTCTTTTTCTTGTGGTGCTAATCCGTTACGGATGTTGGCTACTAGCATGACAACTTTATTGACCGCAGCTCGAAATAGTCCTGAAGTGGTAAATACCTGAGGTAATTCATTCTATTACATTAAAATAAATGCTTAGAATGTTCTCCACCTTGTTATTGGCAATAACACAGCCACCTATAAAACTTGTTTGGTAAAGTTGGTTGTGTTGCATATACTTTGTTCTTAAGATAACCTTACAGAAAAAAATCCAAAGGCGTAAGATCTGGCGACCTAGCTGGTAACTCAATAGTACCCCTTCGTCCAATCCATTTATTGATGAAGATTTCATTCAAGTAATTTCTCACCATTAAAGCACAATGGGTTGTTGACCGTTCTGCTGGAACCTGACAGTTTCATGCGGTAGGGTCGGATCTATTGGATTGGGAAGTTAGCGAACTCAGAAAGAACATCGTCTCTTAGCATGCTTAAATATTTTTCCGCTGTCAAATTACAATCTACAAATATAGGACCAATAATATGATCTTTTATAATACCTGCCCAAACATTCAACTTTTGAGGATAGTGTGTGTCTCACGCATCCAATGAGTTTTCTCCGCTGACCAATATCTACAGTTTTGTCGGTTTATCTCTCCGTTCAATGTAAATGTTGATTCATCATAAAAAAAATTGTGCAAAGAGCTATTTCATATTTTATTTGTGTTAATTTTATCCTTCATTCTTTCACAGAAATCCATTCTACGATCCGGATCGTCATCTGTTAGCTCCTGTACAAAAGGTAATTTATATGGATGAAGTTTTTCTTTAAGGAGACACACTAGGACAGGTGTGTAATTCACATTATTTTGACGTGCAATTTCACGTGAACTTGACATTGGATTCTCTGCGACACTTTACAAACGATCCACTTTCACCTCATCTTCAATGAAGTTCGGTTTTCTTTTTAATAGTTTGAGCTGTCCAAGTTCTTTGAATTGTGCATAAATTTTAGACACAGTAGATACCTCTGATTGAATAAATTTAAGTGCTACTTCAACTTGACTTCTACAATTCTCCCCATAACTGATCATCATTAAAATTTCAATTCGGTGGATCTCAGTTAAATATTTCATTTTTATTTCTGCAAGAAATTAGCTTTTAATTAGGAATTTATTATTTTAATGTAAAATGTCAACACACCAACAACTGATTGATAAAAATCCGCATTATTTACCGATTTAGTTTAATTAGCAGACTATCTAGACAGTTGTTACCTATTCATGACATAAAATGTTAACTCTAAACAGACATTTTCCACAATATACTGACACTTCGAAGTAGTAGAGTAGAAGTGTATTATCTGTATTTAGCTAATTTAAAATAATACCATAACACCTGAATTATTAATTTCAAAATTTCACCTTGTATTATTCATTATTGACCCTACATCACATAGTTATTTGAAATCAGGTTGTTAAGAATCTTTTAAAAACATAAAAATATACAGGGTGTTTTATTAAAAATATCAACAAAGCGATAGTACCTTTTGCTAGAAGATTTAATCTTTTACACAGTTTCCATAGCCCAAAGCACACAAAAAACGATATTACTATATCGTTTTCGTTCATGGCCGCCAGAACAGGTGGCGCCTCTGTACGCTAACTACTGCTATAGTGAAGTTTTGGGAGACATTCGTTGGACTGTCCGAGTTTGAATTTGTATTAGCCCAAGTGTCTGATGAGGTTGGGATAAGCCGAAAGGATTCATAACACGTTATTGACACCGATTTGAGCACGGAAAGTTTAACGAATTTGTCCTCTTAGGCCATATATTTGGTAATATAATTCAACAAAGCGATAGCAGCTTTTGCTAAAAGATTTAATCTTTTACATATTATAAATATAAATATATATATATATATATATATATATATATATATATATATATATATATATTCTTGGTTCTTGCTCACTAATTAACATTAAATAACATTTAATTTACTTTAGACCACATGGTCATTTGCTGTGCTAATTTTATAAGTTCATATATGTTGTTAGTTACTTAATTGTTTATACAAAATCAGCGTATTATGTCCATTTACTTAAGTTTCATTCACATTATTGTTAATAACATTGGCTGCTACATGTCTTTTTAAGGTAACAATTAACATCGTTTCCATGATTGTGTGGTTCTCATATTGTACTTTTTTAGATGAACTGATGATGCTTTCAAAACTCGAAAGCGAAACGTCTTCAAAATAGATAAAGTAGCCTATCAACTTTGTCTTTTATTTCTCCACTAGAGACCGATATAAGAACCCACCACTCGTCTGAGTGATCCTTATATATATATTGGATTGACGGTCGTACTCCTTTTTCCGATATATATATATATATATATATATATATATATATATATATATATATATATATATATATATATATATATTTGCCTTTTGTTTTTTTATTAGGCTGTACAGGAAAATTGAATGTATGTGTATACCATAATAACCATAGCCACGTATACCGCACAAATGTAATACGCGAATTTATCTTTAAACTTATTGCAAACATAACAATACGTTTAAAAGGTAACTCGTGATATCGGTAATTACTTTTTTAAACTGGAAATTGCACGAAACATTCTCTTTAATTGGTTGACTGAAACATATTACATGTAATATAATAGTGAAAAAAATTAGCAAAACCAAGACAATAGACTCTAGCAGTATATATTATACTTTATTTTATTATTGTGCTGGGACCTGGAACTTTTATAAAGCTAGAAAAGTACTTGAACGAAGCAGCAAACTAAGACAACGGAAAATAGAAGATAGAGAAGGAACTATTACAACACGGCTGACAATCTATAATATTTTTCACCTAAGAAAACCGCTTTGCAATTAAATCTGGTAACTTTATTACGAGCGGACCAGATAAGCCTCGATATATTTTACACTACATTTATGAATAACAGTTTGCTCTGTTGTTTAAATCAGCATTGCTCAACAAGTTATCGTCTATTGTTTTTAATATTTTATTGTAATAGTACGAGTACGGAATATTTATTTCAACAGTGAATTTATTACATGTTAATTTTTTTTTAAATTCTTCGGACGTATCGTATATTGTAGGTTTAACCAATAATCAAAATTATGCTTTTACAAAAACATATTACATATTTCAAAAATAAGGAGTAAATACCATATGTCTTAATAATTGTAATCTCCTTTATACACGCTTTAAAAATTTGTTTAGTAATTTTAAATCCACCCAATCATTAAAAAGTGATTCATGCTTTTTAAAATAATCTTTCTGTTAACGACACTCTCATCGACAAAGTAGATCACACTCAAACGTCATCATATTGCTCTTATGTTTATCGTTAAATATTGATGGTCGTGGGTTGTATTGGTGCTACTTAATATTTAACAAAATAGATAATCAGTAAAAATCTTATTTAAAACATGCGAATGGCTTTTGCAATCACAATCAATGCAGTGTTTATGCTTGTTTAGCATTGGCTGTTAAATAATTTGTGTTCGATTGTTTCGTCTGTTGTACAACCCTCGTCCTTTTTAGGTTGTAGTAGTTTATATAAGTACCTGTTTTTTATAGTAGTTTAGTTAAGCGGTACTTTAAAACAACATGAGTAATTTCGAAAAAAATAAAATACAGTCGAAACGTAATATCTCCAGAAGAACGGCGTTTAGTTCTAAAAGTCGAAAGTTACTTCAATTTGGAAAAAATAATATGGGTTCATTGACATCTGTTATGGCAGTTCAGAAACGCACATGCGATGCTTGCGGTATCTCAGAGAGGACATTCCGAAGAATTAATAACATGAGTGAGGATGAAATAAATAAAATAAACAAGAGAAATCGTCGACATCCAAAAACTTTAGATTTGCACCAGTCAATTAAACTTGCATTTAAAAATATTATACAGATTGAACGAAATAAATTCGGAACATAGGAATATAATGTATTTCGGCTCAATTCTGCTGTAGGTGGTTGGCCAACAAAAGATTGTCAAATAATTATCTTATAAAAATCCCATACTTCAGCGGGCTGCTGGATTCTGAACTCATAAAAATTGAAAGCTACACATAAATCTACGATTTTATTATGCTGTCAAACCAGTTATAGTCCAGGAAATGAAGTATTTCACCTCGCAATTATTTCGTGCTGCGTGGGTTGACTTCAAATTTAACAGAAGGTAGGTAATAGCCTAAGGATCAAAATCTATATCGAACCAAAGTGCGCCAAAGCCTAGGGGGTGGTTGCCACCCCATCTCCGGAGTGAAATTTTTTTTTACGTTTTAACTGTTTCAATTAAAAAAGTGATTCTAGACAAAAAATGTGCTATACATTTTTTTTTATAAAATGATATTTTTCAAGTTATTCGCGATTGAAAGTATCGACTTTTAGACGAAAAAATCCACATTTTTAATCGATTTTTCGCGAATAACTCGAAAATGGTGCATTTTATCAAAAAAATTGTAGAGAACAAATTTGTAGCTTTTAAAAAGACAAATACAATTCATTTTTTAAAATGTTTTTGCGATATAATTGGAACCGAAATACGGCCTATCAATGTTCAGCGGTTTTCTTCAAATGCCAAATTTGAAAGATTCAAATTCAGATATCGGGAAAATGATGCATTTTTGGAAGAAAACTCACAAAACCTTTTTTAAAGCATAAATAGACCTATCATAAAAAAAGACTCTAGCTCACAAATTGAGTGAGTTATGATAAGTCAATAAGTCAATACCTCATTTTTTACGAAAAAATCGATGAAAACAACCACCTAACCACCCCCATAATTAAAATCGATCTTCACCCTTCTGCAATTCCCTTTGTACATGTATTGTTAATACATCCAAGAAGTTTGACCCATTTAAAATGCTTAGTTTTAGAAAAAGTACAGCTTAAAGCGAGAAACGATTTACAATTTCATATTTTTTATCCTTCTTTTTTTAAATATGCCCGAAAATACTGAATATATGAAAAAAATAAAAATTACCAAATTGTAGCTTTTTTAATGACTAAATTTATCCTTTAGTTAGATTTGTTGTACAATGAATATTTGGCGAGATATAGCCGTTTAAAGCACCGATTTACGATCAAGCACCATCTTTTTCGAGCCCTTTAAACTCACCCCATTTAAAAACCAAGGGTTCCAAAAAGATTTAATTCACAGATCCTTGTAGCTCTTAAAAACCTCTACAAATCGTTTTTGAAGAAACACTCTATCGTTAAAAATTAAAGGAAATACGTTAAAAAACCAGTTAATTTTTTTCCGGAAAATTCCATTAGTATAGTACAGTACACTTCGGAGCATAATAATCTACAAAACCGGTATATTAGCTAGTTGCAAAATTTTGGCAAAAAATTGTTTTCACCTATAGCACTCATAACAATTGATTTTTAAGGGTTGAAAATGTATGAATTTGTATTTTAAAGTATAAAAAAATCACTATTTAACTAATCCAAACCAAATTTTACTCATCTTAAGATTTGTAATATTATTTTACAATTTTTGATAATTAGGGGTAGTTTTCAGCCCTAAGAACAATCAGGGTTCATCGGCATGACATAAACTATAAAGCAGAGGGTGAGTTGAACTTAATTCCAAACTTTTATGCAAATCGTTCCAAGGTGAAATCATTTTCATCGCATTACTAATTTTTTTATAATAATCTCTAATAAGGGTCGCTTTTTAAGGGTTGAAATATGATGGAACTTTATTCAAAAGCACGAAACTATCATTATTTAATTAATTCAAACCAAATTTTACCCATATTCAGGTTTAATATGTTATTTTATAATTTTTGACAATTAGGGGTAGTTTTCACCCCTAAGAACAATCAGGGTTCGTCGACATGACATAAACTATAAAGCAGCGGGTGAATTGAGCTTAAATCCAAATTTTTATCCAACTCGATCCAAGGATAAAACATTTTTTTAGAATTAGTAATTTTTTTACATTAATCTCTAACAAGGGTTGCTTTTTAAGGGTTGAAATATGATGGAACTCTATTCAAAAGTATAAAATAATCATTATTTAACTAATTCAAACCAAATCTTACCCATATTCAGGTTTAAATATGTTATTTTATAATTTTTGACAATTAGGGGTAGTTTTCACCCCTAAAGCCCTTCAGCGCACTTCGGTTCGATATAGATTTTGATCCTTGGGCTATCACCTACCTTCTGTTAAAATTTCAACTGGATACATGCAGGACGAAAAAATTGCGAGGTTTTAACTTTTTTCGAGCTTCATTTCCTGAACTATTATCGCTTCCTTAGACAAACCCGTCTTACACAAACAACATTGTTGCGAGACAGATAGTTGAACGATATTTTATACAATGTCTATACCCAGGTATGGATTTATTTTTGTCCAAGTTTTATATTGGTCCACTATTTCAAATGCAGTTCAAACAGACATGTATTAAATTGTATGTTCCGTTTTAATTTGTTTCAATCTGTATATGATATGTATAAAGCCAAAGAACATGTAACAGTTAGTGCTGTGTTACAAAAAATAAAAGACAAGGAATTGTGTGATATTAGTTTTATAAGTTTGTGGAGAATGCTGAAACATTTAGGTTTTCGATATAAAAAGACAAATAATAGACAAGTATTGTGTGAACTCTCTAAAATGTTGTTTCAAAACGGTGGCATTTTTTAAGAAAATACATGAACAATGAAACGTCTGATAGTCTGAGGCAAGTTGTATTTTTAGATGAAACTTGGACTTTCGCTAAAGAAAATATGTCAAAATCATTATGGCAAGATGGCACCACGAAATGTTATTCTTCTAGTCGTTCCGGTAATGGTAAACGCTACATTATACTTCATGCTGGAAATGATGAGGCTTTTATTCCTGACGCTAGTTTAATTTTTTTTTCATCCACAAAGAATACAGGTGACTCCATGGAAATATGGATGTAAATATTTTTAAAGAATGGTTTGAAGAAAATGTGTTCAAAAAATTGGAGCGACCATCCATAATAGTGTTGGATAATGCATTCTACCACTCAAGAGTAGAAGAAAGATTTCCTTCAAGCAGCTGGACAAAAAAAGAAATAAAGTTCTGGCTGACAAAAAAGAAAATTGATCACAGTGACATATTTTTAAAAGTCGATTTACTTCAAAGGTGTGGAAAGCACAAAATTCAAAAAAAATTTGTTACTAACCAAATGTCTCTTAAATATGGCAATAAAGTTCTTCGACTTTGCCCTACCATTGCCCCTACATTGCAATTGAGTTACTTTTGGGGTATAGCCAAAAACGTTTATGATAAACATGCATCCAAAACAACAGATGAAGCTAGCGTTCTTAGTTTATGGAAAGAATCGCTAGAACTATAGACATACGGAAGACATAATCGTTCAGTCTTTTCAAACCGAGCGAGTTATAGATGAGGTCCGGCCTCTAATTATTCGGATAGACAATTCAGATAGTGACGACTCTGCTAGTGAAATATCAGACAGTGAATAGGACAAATCATTTGCAAAAAGAAGTAACAAAAAAGTGTTTCTGAAATTCAATTCGGACGTTGTGTTGTCTAGTTAAACGGTAAAGTACCTTCGGTCTAATTACTGTACTGCATACTCTCAATAGCTTTGGTATTAAATACTGAGCTACACGTGTTTAAACAATTTTTTTGTACAAACACTTTAATGACGCAGTGGTAATAACATTAATTTATTGAGCGAAAAAACTCAATACTTCAGGGGTTGTGAATTGTAAAAACGGTCAGAATGGGAATTGTTACATAACAAAAAATTTCTTTCTTGTCAGTTCGGTCACAGTATAAAGAGGTTATACTGTGGTTCGGTGCTTACCTGAGGTACCGCAATTATTCGGAAATACTTTATTTCAATATAAGGTTGAATGTTCGAATAATTAAACTTTGAGGGTATACAAGGCAACTATCGAACACAGTAGTTAATCAAATCTTGCCCAAGTACTTTCGATCAATAGATCATCTTCAGGGGCATCTGAAATGTAATACTTTATTTAGTAAAAAGGCAATTGCTCAATAAATACACATACTACAAATTAACTTGATATATAGCATATTATGTGACTGGCTGTATGACTAATGGTCTAGACAATAAAAAAATGTGTGGAATCAAATTTACAGCTGGTACTTTATGACAAGTGTGCCATCATAATGAAATAATACCTTTCTTTCAGTATCCTCATAATAATACTGTTTCAATTACATTGTTTTTTTTTATTTAAAACATTTTACCACATCAACCACGCAGGGTTATTAGTGGGATGACAAACACAATAGTTTTTATAGGATTATGTACATTAAAGATTATAATACAATTTTATATCTCTTAAATAATTTAATACATTTAAATTTTTATCTGTCAGGATGGATTTGAGGTCGTCTGAAATTCCATGCATTCTTCTTTGATTTTGGAAACCTGGGCCGTCAAGCAGGAAGTGTTTCTGTGGAAGTGGATCTTTACTGATAAAAAATTTGTGTGTGACAGCAGTATGACCAATGCTTAAACGGTTTATAATTACTTGATCTCGTCTACTTGTGGGATTATTCAAAGAGCTGTTTACCTTTGGGCATATTGGGTTTAATTTTGTAACTGAATTTTCCAGTAATTTTGCCAAATATTATTGCAATGATCTTTAATCAGATGTTTCTGGGGGATTAGGATATTTTGTAATTTTTGTAGTATCTTCTAAGTTGATACGGCTTGTAGTTGCTAGTTGATCTTTTAAGTGAATCTATAATGATGACGCATTTCATCGTGTTACTAGTTTTGAAAAAAGTTAAGGCTTTTAATATAGCTGTGGTCTCGCCTGTGAGTATACTACAATTTTTAGGTAAGTGTATCTGTAGGAATTTTCTTCATCAGAATAGTAAGCAGCAGCATGTCCATCTGGGGTTTTAGAAGAGTCGGTAAAGATTTGTAAGTAGTTGGGGTAACGGGATATGACTTCTGCAAAAAGATGTTTAATTATCGAGAAGTTTGTATATGATTTGGGATACTTTTTTAGTGTTAGGTCAATAGTCAGTAGGCGGGTTGTCCTTGGAGGAGAGATTCCATTTGTATATAGTAATAGATTAAGTTGATCTATGTTAAAATTTGTGACTTTTATTCTTTCTATTAGAGGAATACAGTTTGTTGAGAAAAGAGGATGTTGATTTTGAATTGAAATTTTGGCAATGTAGTTTAGTGATAATTGTTGTCGCCCTATATTTAGAGGTGGCTCTTAGCTAGAACTGGCAATCTACTAGTGGGACTAGTTCTAAATGCACCAAGTGCTAATCTCAAAGCTGTAGATTTAATACTGTTAAGCTTATTAATATTTTAGTATCTGCTCAAACTTTGTTAGACATAATTTTTAGTATATTTAAGCTAGATTGACAGGAATGTTGTAGATTATTGATATGCAAGTTCCAATTTAAGGTTCTGGTAAAAATTAAACCTAGAAAATTAACTTCTGATTGTTTTAATGCTAAATTAATTAAAGTTAGGTAAGTTGAATACCGTGGTCTGTTTTTATTAAAAATTATGTAATGTGTTTTTTTCTGTAGAAAAAGTAAACCCAGTTTTTAACGTCCAATTTTCAATCCGAGTTAAAAAACTTTGTAAAATTTTAGTTTTCGATTCATAGTGTTTGATTTAGTATAAACGACGGTGTCGTCTGCATAAAGGCTGAGTTTAATTGGTGCTCTAATTTCATGAATAACACTATTGATAGCAATTAAGAATAGTTGTTGGACTTATTATGGAACCTTGAGGGATTCCATTATCTAATGTTCTTGTTGTGCTTTTAATGCCATTTATCCTAATTTCTATTGATCGATTATTTAAAAAAATTGTTTATAAATGGTAGTACGTTATTTTGAATCCCGTTATTGCTTAGATTTTTCAAAATGCAGAGTCTATAAGTTCTCTCAAAAGCCTGGCTTATGTCAAAAAAAAAATAGCAATAACTTTTTGGTTGTTTGCAAAAGCTTCATTAATTAAGGTTTGTAAAGTAACATGGTTATCTGACGTCGATCTACCTCTTCGAAAGTCACTTTGATAAGGGAAAGAAGATTATTATTTTCCATGTGCCATACTAGAGAAAGGTTTAAAATTTTTTCAAGATTTTACACATACTATAGGTAAGAAGATGGGACGGTAAGAGTGGGCTTATCTTTAGGTTTATTAGGCTTGATGATGGGAATCATTACTGCCTGGGACCAAAAATCAGGAAGTTTATGTTTTATAAAACAAATATTAAATAAATCTAGTAAAACTAGTTTAGCTGTAAATAGCAAGTTTTTTTATAAATATTGGTGGTA
This sequence comes from Diabrotica balteata, assembly GCA_918026665.1. NCBI lineage: Eukaryota > Metazoa > Arthropoda > Insecta > Coleoptera > Chrysomelidae > Diabrotica > Diabrotica balteata. The sequence goes on from OU898278.1 coordinate 33,374,645, forward strand.
TGTCATCTGGTTATGCCGAGGCGTTTTTTAAATCAGAAATAGCAAATTCTAATTCTTGCAGAGTTATAGCGATGTTTAAAGGATCATTGGTATCGTTAATGTTGATAATAGAGGATTCTATAGTTTCCTTGCGCCGTAATATTTACTGAGGTATATCATTATTGTTAGAATTTTGTTGATAAATAATAGCAAATGTTTCTGCAATAGCTTTGTTACAAGTAATTAGTGTTTGACCAAGAGTTAAGGAGTTTATTTGTCTAAAAGAGTTGGAGAGTTTACGAATTTTAGACCAAATGAAATGACAGCTGAAGGTGTCAATGAATTATAGAAGAGACATAATTTTCCCATGTAATTCTTTTACTTTTTTTTTATGATATATCTCGATTTTGCTCTGAGTTTTTTAAAATTAAGTACATTTTCTTCCGTATTATGCTTTTTAAGTTTATTAAACGAACGTTTTGTAATAGATAGAGCTAGTGCGATTTCGCTGGTCCACCAAGGCACTAGTTGAGTTTAGTTTTACAGATATTAGTTAAGGCAGCTTCTGTTATGATATTATTTGAGGACATAATGTCAGAGTTTATGTCACTGCTTAATTGAAAATTTTCAATTTTATTTTGTATGTTAATCTAATAAAAGTTCCAGTCAGCATTCTTTAATTTCCAAGATTGATATATTGGGAATTTAGGAGATTGAGATTTATTAAGTGTTACATGAATGGGGAAATGATCACTATCGTGTAGTGATTCTAAAGTATTTCATAAAAGATAAGTTGATAATGATTGGCTACATAATGTCAAATCTATGACGGAGCCGTTGTAAGAGTTAAATCGGGTCAATTTTCCATTAAGTCTGAGGTATCAATAAAGTGATTCATTAAGTTACCCAATTTGTCAGTTTTATGACTTCCCCATGCCGGATTGTTAAAACTTTAAGTGACCTGACGACGGCCTTGCACGTCGCAAGCATGGCTTGGCGATAGCTTTCTACGGAATTCGAGGTATTTCTTTGAATTGATTCCAATCTTTCTTGAGGAATAACAAACAACTAGTTAGTGCAAATGATACTGACTCTAGTCACAAAACCATTGTATGTAGAGTACCACAAGGTTCAGTACTGGGTCCTTTACTTTTACTTATCTTTATAAATGACATCACTAACTTAAAAATCGATGGGAAAATTTTTCTTTTTGCTAATGATACCGGTATTACCTGGAGCAACTCTTCATGCAATTATAACTTCTGATCTACTTAAAATAAAAACCTGGTTCGACTCTAATTTACTCTCTTTTAACGTGGACTTTTTGAAGACAAAGAGAGAACAGAAGCACCAAAAGAATTTAAGGATGATACTGGGCCTGACATTATACGAGAAGAAATTGAATATGCAATGATACAAGCTAAAGGTGATAAATCTCCCGGGCGTGATGAAGTTCCTATCGAATTACTTAAAATTGTGAATACTGAATCTATTGATCTTCTTTTGGATCTATTCAATACCATATATAGAACAGGTATAATACCTAAAGAATGGCTCCAATCAACATTCATACTGCTTCCCAAAAAAGCCAATGCAAAGGAATGCAATGAACATCGCACCATAGCCTTAATGAGTCATGTCTTGAAATTGTTTTTAAAAGTAATTCACATAAGAAATTAGATGAAGGCATAAGTAATACACAAATGGGATTTAGGAAAGGACTGGGAACACGAGATGCACTGTTTGCATTAATTGTTCTTTCGCAGAGATGCTTAGATATTAATCAGGAAGTATATGCCTGTTTCATTGATTTTGTGCTGCTATATGGCGTAGAGGGCTGGACACTCAAAACGAGGGATATAAACAGATTGGAAGCTTTTGAAATGTGGCTTTATCGCCGTATCCTAAAAATACCATGGACAGCGAAAATCACAAATATAGATGTCCTTAAAAGAATAAACCAAGAACGCCAACTTTTCGAAACCATCAAGAAAAGGAAAACGGCGTATCTAGGTCACATCATGCGAAATGAAAAATACCAGTTCCTCCAACTTATAATCGAGGGTAAAATTGAAGGCAAGAGAGGAATGGGACGCAAGAAAATGTCCTGGCTCCGAAACATAAGGCAATGGACAGGGATTAACGACATACAATCTCTGATACATATTGCAAGAAATAGAGAGTTAATGGAAAATGTGATCGCTAACATCCATTAGTGGATTTGCATCTGAAGAAGAAGAAGAATTGATTTTGAGAAGGCATTTGACAGAGTGCAGCATAATCGACTTAAAGAAATTTTATTAAATAAAAACATAGACAGTAGAGATATTAGAATCATCTGTAACCTCTATTGGAATCAAACAGCAAAAGTGAAAGTTAAAAACGAACTGACCAAGGATATCCAGATTCTTGTTATTCAATTTATACAGTGAAGCCATCTCAGAATTAGCGCTTGCCGAGATCAGTGAGGGCCTTATAATAAACGGTGAGCCACTTAATAACATAAGATATGCTGACGACACCGTCCTTCTGGCAGGAACACTAGAAGAACTGCAACACCTTGCTGAACAACTAAATATATATTGCAACGATTATGGACTAAAAATCAATTTGAAGAAAACCAAGTTCATCGTATTTACAAAAGCACAAAACATCAAAGTTAAGCTAGTACTAGATAATACAGAAATTGAACAAATATCTTCGTACAAATACCTTGGAGCATGGATCACAGAAGATACTGATCAGACAAGAAATAAGATGCCGCATTGAAATTGTGCGGTCAACTTTTAATAGAATGAGAAAACTTTTTTGTAATCGCGATATCAATATATCGCTCCGGATAAGAATGCTTCGATGTTATATTTTCTCTACCCTTTTGTATGGAGTTGAAGCTTGGACACTTGAAAAATCCAACATTAAAAACCTAGAAGCATTCGAAATGTGGTGTTACCGACGTATTTTGAAAATATCATGGATGGATCGCAAAACAAACGAACAAGTTCTCGAACAACTAGGAAAACAATGCGAAGTTTTTAAGTCCATAAAAATCAGGAAACTGGAATACTTGGGGCACATAATGAGAGGTGAAAAGTACGAACTACTAAGGAATATAATGCAGGGTAAAATCAAAGGTAGAAGAAGCGTAGGAAGAAGTAAAATCTCGTGGCTACGCAATCTCCGTGAATGGTTTGGATGCAGTTCAATTGAACTATTCAGGCGAGTAACCAATAAAATTATAATTGCCAGAATGATTTCCAATCTCCGATAGGAGTGGAACTTGAAGAAGAAGAAGAGCGTAGATAAGACAGTAGCATTATCCTATAAAGGAGCTCTTCAAACTTTGCTTTTTAATAAAAGCCTGATCAGTATCTTTGATTCTGTAAAATTTCTTGGTATTTTTATACACAGCAACCTTAACTCAAATGGTCCCTTCATATCGATTTGTTAAGTAAGAAACTCGCCTTAGCCTGCTATGCAATAAGATCTGTTTCGAAGGAAATCAATTTGGCATCTTCCAAAATATCATATTTTTCTTGTTCAAGTCTACAAATTTTTGATATGGCCTTCCTTTTTGGGGTTCTAGTACAGCTGCTTAATCTGATATTATTATAAAATTATAAAAAAGAACAATACGGTATTTTTGGCCTCAGTAAAATAACACATTGCAGAAGCTACTTCAAAAATTACGGGATTTTAACTCTTCCCTCTATATATATTCTAGAAACTGTTTGCTTAATTCGTAAACACCTACATGTTTTTCCCTAAAATCATAACCTAATCATGATTACTCCACCAGAAATTCAAGCTCTGATGTGTACTTACCGATCCAGTCCACTGAGTTAGTAAAGAAATACATATTATATTCGACTTCGGTAAAAAAAAATTATACAACCATCTGCCTTTGCAACTTAAATCTACAACTGCTTTCTGTAAATTGACGAAAGCTTATGTATCTGAAAGACCATATTATTCAGTGGAAGCGTTTCATAACGAAAAAAAGTACAGTGTGTTTGGGTACAATAAAAAAGTATTTTTATATATTCATATTTGAGTATTATATGCAGCAGCCTAAACTTATTTGTAAGGTTTTATTATGTAATTTGGTAATGGATTGTATATTTTATTGTTTTATTTTGTGATATTGACGATTTATATAGTTTTAGTAAATTTTAAATTATTATTGTTATTTTTTTGACTTTTTGTAAGCTTTGTCCATAAAATTGTACAATTTTCAGTGAAAATACAGCATATTTCTATTTGGTTCTATTCTATTCTCTTATGCTGATCAAATGCGTTAAAAATTATATCCGATTTGGCTTTTACTACCATAGTCTGATCTTGTAGTCAGATCTATGTTTTGTCACTTCTATGTCGAAATATCACGCAATGGTAACCCAAATCCGGTAAGACAACAAATCTAGTATTTTTCTTCGTTATCTGTAAGTTCTATGGCCTTTAAATATTTGCTGCAATAACGATATTTTTCTAGAACGAGCAATAAAACGATTTAGAATTCCCACCATAAAACAGTAAGTAAAGGTGGATTAAAAAACTCAAAAATAATTTAAAAACATCATTTATTTTGTCATTAAAGCTGTAAATCTTATACAATACATTCAATAAATAAATCTACATAAATATATACAATGTCTTTAAAAAATATAGTCAAAAAGGTAACCATATCAACTAATCAATGTGATTTCACTAACGTCTTTTAATATAAAATACTCATTTATAATAACTTAATGGGAAATTTTCAGTCTAACAAAAATACAACAGTTACAAAAAAACTGTTACCAAGTAAACAATACAAGACTCATCATCAAATTTTTAACAAATCTTAGAAAAGTCAACAAAAATGATTTTATTAATAGTAGTCAGTCAATTTCTGCTTCTTATTGCACCAAAAACGTGAAATACCAGTATGTTAAAAAAGACTCATCAAGCAGGTAGCTGCCCATTCTAACAAAAAACTTTGTTTCAAATATGTGTCGAAAGACGTCTTCAAATTTGTAGTAAATTTTAGAAAATATTCCCTTCACCGTTGATAATTTCTTTTGGATAGTTAATACATAAAAAAACCTTGAATATTATTCTAAGACAACACAAGATCTGAACACAATAAGTCAAAGAACAAAAAATACAAACGGAAAATTCTGATTATATAAATTATTCCGCAAACATTAAGTATAGCAATGATATTACTTGTAAATAATTAGAATTATTACGATTATGTCTGTTTTGAACTTTGCAATTAATGTTTTCATAGTAATGAGGATGATATTACAGTTTTATGTGACACTCTTCAATTACATTGTAGCTACACATGGGACTTGATATTGTTTGCCATCAATCCGGGCATAAAATAAACGCACAATCATTGTATAATATTAATACATGAGCAATTCTCAATCCTATCAAAAAACTAATTATCCTTTAACAGAAAAATACAATAATATTGTGATTAAATGGTAAGGGGCTTTGGAACATCAATTGTTATTTGGTTAATGCATCAGAAAATTGATAAGTTATCTTAAAAGAATCCTTAATCAATCAAGGTGACTTTTTCACGACCACATTTAAAACAAATTTTTATGTTAATTTCAATTTACTCTAATGACACCCAAGAATCGAAATGCAATTTATAACAATAATGTTGTTCGGTTAGAAAATAGAAGAAAAATACTTCTGTAAATATCTAACAATATCGCTTTGACTGTTAGTTGGTAATGACTTTTCTAATAATAAAAATTAAGTTAGGTATTTGTCATTGATGTATATGCAAATGCGTCTGTTTTTGTACTGTTATTCTGTTATAAAGTTTTTTGTGCTGTAAGAAGTCAACTATTCTAATCGAGAAAACATTATTCTTCCGTAGACATTTGTGTGCTAGCACTAGAAAATGAACCTCTAGCCTCTCCGCTTATACAACTGTCCGGTACAGTGATAAAATTACATTTCTTGTAACTGGGCCAGTTGGAAGTGTTACAGACTCTTTTAAGAATGCTTTTACGTTCATTCTCGGGTTTACAAGTTACGACTACTTCTGGTATCACACGGTTGTTTTCTAAATTAATATTATCATTTTTGTCATTTTCTAGAGTCTCTGGAATATACTCGAAACTGTAGTTCTTAACAGTTGACTGTCTTCTAGGTCTGTCTACTATATCTAGGTTTTGATTTTGCTTTGAGAGATTAAACATCTTACAGATCTCCCTTTTTACTCGTTTATTTCTGTAACCGAACAAAAAGGGAGAAATGATGTTAGAAAATACTAGAAGTATTAAAGATAAATAGTTAAATATCTGATTGGTATTAACCTCTATACATTTGGAACACAGAACAAGTGTTATACCATAAGGAACATAACATACTAGTACGAGAAATATTACAATGATACTTATTTTGGCAGCTCTAGTTTCTTCTCTATATCTAAACACAGAAGCGTTTGAAATCTTATGTCTTAAATTACTGATGAAGCTACTAGAACTACGATCACTGGGCGTCCTGCTGACTTTCTTGTCCTTCACTTCCTCCACTATGAAACCTTTTTCGTTATCTAACGTGGAAAAATTCGGTGCAGAGTGCACTTTTGGCAACACTTCTTTAAGTCTATCTTGACTAGATTCTTTCACTTGAACTGGAATAGTGCAGTCGATCTGCGGATTTAGAGGAGCAGAAGCAGATCTGCGCATCCGTTCACTGTTCTGATGTGCAGCCGTGTAAATGCACACGTAAATTATACATATGGCGACAAAAGGGGCTAATATCACAAGAAAAAAATAAGTAAAAGCGTAAAAAGTGTTCAAAATTCGCACACTGTCACTAGGTTGAGGTCTGTTTTTGCAAAAGTGCCACACACTGCTATCACTGTACGTTAGAGAGCTCAAAATGGCACAAAATAGAGCCACAAACCAACTGATACCGATGAAGATACTGGACCGGCATCTATTGATGTAGAAGTGATACCTCAACGAGTGTATGACACCGAAGTACTGGTTGATGCCAATGAGGAGAATACTGAAGATAGAAGCAGTGCAGATGAAACTCGTGGTACTCTGCGCGAAGTAGCACAACGCGTTAGTTCCACTGTGGTCCATCGGTAGCACTCTTTCGGAAACAATATCAGTCGCACTGATGAGCTCAATCGTGTCTGAAGTCGGATCACTCTTGAACTCCTCCGTGATGATGACTTTGTCGAATTCCCTGATGGTTTTGTTGACATTTTTTGGCTGGATCGACGAGTATGTCTCTTGGTCCACCAGCAGCAAAGGAATAAGCAGAATGCTGGACAGCAGATTAGTTACTAATAGGTTGATAATAAACCTGAAACAAAGAGAGATTCATTAGTATATGTTGAACAATAATTTCTTAATACATTTATTGAGGACGATACATTAAAAACACTTAATAATAATTTTGCCATTCTATGATCGAGTATTTCTCCATGAGATGTTTAACCGTTTGTCTTGCAGTAGCGCAATCGCCATTTGGGGAAGGTATTTTTCTCCACCTGAAAAGTGAATAGGAGCACCTGCCACAGTTTATTCGTATTCTGAAGTGTGGTTGCTGAGGATTCTCATGTGGTACCGCATAACTTGTACCGCATGTTCTTTAAAGGTTATCTTAAGGTCTATCCAGTGTCAGTCGAGATATTTTGGGTATTTGTATCTGAGGAATAGGTATTTAAAGTGGATTTGATATATAAATGAGTTCTCTCTCTGGTACCGTCTCTTCTGATGGAATACTGGAAGCATTTTTGCGTTTTTTAGCCAATAATTGAAGCTGACTAATTGGCTAGATTAGGTCAATAAAGCGGATGCAATTTTTGTTGAAATATTCAGAGTTAATTAAAATATGAAAATAAACAAAATAATAAGATGTACTATTCCCAGAATTGCTCTTTTTTCTAGCGATAAGATCAACGAGGATGATGATAATACCAAGAACCACCAAGTAATTAAAACTTGTATACTAAAACCCTTTTTTGCGCTGTATATGTGCCTATTATTTACCCAAAAACCTCAAAAATTATAATCAAAAGGAGCTAATTTCTTTGTTCCTAATTTATCACTCAAATGTCTTCAGCACGTGTATTGAGCATTGTTTTAAATTAATTTCTTTGAGATCAAACGGTAAAGATAATGGTAATACTGGTCATATTAACATTTATATGCTATAGGTTAACATATATAATGAATAATTAATTGGTTAATTATTCATATTAGCGAACATTACATTAGAACGTGGTGAACGGGAGTTTAAACAAAGAAAAATGTTTAATACATAGGTACGAAGCGGCATAAAATTAAAATCGCCTTGATTTTTAATGAAAAGTATATTTTTAAAGTAATACATGTTGAATATGTCATTTTTGTCATTAGAGGACATAAAAATGTTGATATTGTTCGGAAATCATTCTCAAAATACAAATTGGTTAATTACTTATATGTCTCATTTTCATCGACAATTTAGACATATATACAGTTTAAAGTAGTTGATTTAAACATGATATTTATTTCATTCGATGAAATTAACTGTATCTTAAAAACAAGGAAGAACACTTATGATACTGTCCCAACGTGGTACTTGGAAACGTGTAATTTGGTCTTACTCTCAATATTAACAACAAACTTTAATTATGTATAGCTTAAAAACATGCCTAAATAATGTATTCTCAACATGTTATTGGCTTGCTAATTAATAGTGGCACCTTTTTTATTAATTTCTTTATTGGTACTTGATTATTAACATTGGTAACAATTGGTAAAAAAATCCAGGCCGTATTTGGAATAAACAATTTATTCCAAATACTATTATTCCTTTCAATATAAAACATGGATCATCTGTTGAGAGTACAATAGAATCTCCTCATGAAATTTTTTTGTTCTTGATGAATGAAAATATACTGCATCATTTAGTGTTTCAAACGAATTTGTATGCGATCCAAAAAGGTAAAACGTTCAAGCCAACAACTAAACATGAAATTTTACAATTTTTAGCTGTAAATATCGTTATGTGTATCAAGTCATCGCCTAGCTACAGATATTACTGGTCTTCATAGGATATTTTGAGAGATAACTATATTTCGAAAATAATGAACAGAAACAGGTTTAGTCGGTTACTTGGGCATATACATTTGAATGATAATTCCCCTTAGCCTGATAGAGGAACTGCTAATTACGATAAACTTTATAAAATACGTCCTATTTTAGAATAGCTACTGGAATCTTTTCAGCAGTACTACAAGCCAGGAGAATATCAGTCTATCGATGAAAGTATGATTCGTTTCAAGGGCCGTTGAACTCTTATGAACGTATCTCTTATGAAAATAGAGATTGTAGACGAAAAACAGATGGACCGAGTAGAAACAGATTGGCGGCAGCTTTCAAAAAAATGGTCTTTACTAGGTGGAAAGATCAGAAGGGGATCAATGTTTTGTCTTTCATGATCCTACCGAAATGGTATCTGTCGAAAGAAGACAGAAAAATGGTTCCAAAGAAACTGTGACTACAACCAACAGTTGTAAAAGACTACAACAAATATATGGGTGGGTGGATAAGTCGGATATGCTGAAGAGTCTATACGAAATAAATAGAAAAAGTAAGAAATGGTGGCATCACATTTTTTGTCCATTTACTTGATTTAGCAGTAACTAAAGCGTTTATCATATTTAAATATAGAAGTCCAGGACGTGCATTATCATTGAAATAATTCCGATTAGCCGTTGTTACAGGCCTTATTGGTGCTAATACAGATACCCCAAAGGGACCAAAACATGCAGTAAATAGTTTCAAAAAATATGTACCTATTGAAGTTAGCTACGATAGAGTGGCTCATTTGCCTCTTCATTGAACATCAAGAAGATGTGGGTTATGCAGCACAACCCCAAAGGTTCATCGGACTCGTTGGTTTTGTCAAAAATGCGATATTGTTATTATCTGACAATAAAAATTCTTTCCAAAAATTCCATACCCTTGAATAAGTGACTTTTGTGTCCCAGTGGTTGTACGGTGAAACCACACTTTGTTTGTAATATTTGTTACGATTAAATTTAAATTTTCAGAAAAAGTGTTAAAAGTTAAGTTAAAATCTACTTCAAGCGTAAAAATAAACGTATTTTCAACTGAAATTATGATTATTTAAAGATAATATTGATTCTTCGACCAATTTATTACAATAAGTATGAATAAAAAACTATATTTATTGCCTTTCAACCTGAGTAAGAAAATAAAATATTAACGCACACACACTATGAATCACTTTATTATTTTATTTTTAACATTATTTTTCATACTTAACAAACACTAACAAACGTTCTGCATTAATTTGCCTTTTAAAATATTGAAATCAGTGGCTTTTTCGTAAATAAGAGGACAGTTGTAAATTCTTTGACCCCTTCATGTAACCGTAAGTAAAGTTAGTTGACTCTGAACCGGGTAATTGTATGTTGGTGCATATCAATGTTGTTATTCGATAGGAATTGGTTGTTGGCTGAGATTTATGGGCAATGTTTATGGGGAACAGCGAAATCATTTAAATAATTACAATGTATGTGGTCGAATTGAGTAATAACTATAACGTGAGGTTTGTGTATACATCCGTTAAAAATTAATAATGTTTGGAGATTTGTCATGAATATTTTGTTAAACAATGTAACTGTATTATAATCCATGAATTACAGGTTGTCTGATAAAAATTTGTAGTAAAAACTGAATTATTAAATCTTAATTCAATTACAACAATAGTTATAGTATTTTACATAACTATTTAATAATTTTGAATAAGTCGCCATTTTTGGTTTAACTACAATTTAAACATAACACAAGACACATTTTCTCTATCTTATCTACATTACAAATGTTTTTGTGTATTATATACAAGACTAAAAAATAATAAATATTCTTGAAATTCAATAAAAACTATAAGAGGATACAAAATATTATAGAATGCTTCCACAAATAAATTTGATTCAGGAATGATTTCAGCAAATGGATACAGGATTATAATTAGGTGACTATTTCATGGACTATTTTTATCTGATAACACGTATTAACGCCACGTTTCCTACTGGCAAAACTCCCTCCTGTCCGTGATTTCTCAGCAACAAAATTATGACAGATCTGTCACGAAGGTATCTGATAATTCTGTTGTTGTCAGTTTGACAAACGTCGTTAAGGCGTAATCAATTTTGGAGAGATATAATAAATCCAGACGAAAAATCATGATAAAATTGGTTTTGGAAAGTGTCCCATTGAACAAGCAGAGATCCAGAAGCTCTATTTAGACCCAATTTTCGGAATTCCTACGGGTGAGAAATTTTACGCTTGAAAAATATACTACCATAACGGAACTGGTCAAAATTCTTGAGGATTATACCTTTAAGATGAAAAAAATCAATGACGAAGACTATTAAGAGTCATCTGTAAAGTCAATGTGCAATACTACAGCAAAAATTGCACAAGAACAATATTTTACGGAGTGCGGCAAAAAAATCGACCAATTCACATATGTGAATCTTTCAAATGTGCAATATTGGCCAGATATACCAAGCGGAAACAGCTTCAAAGTGTTCAAGAAAAAAGAAAACTCAATTCAAAAGCATTATCCACCGAAGAACTACTAAAAATCATCCAAAGCGAGGAAACCATCGATAGAGCACAAAAAAAGTTTTTTTCCTTTGCTCATTTAAACTTGCTTGGAGAGGCAATGGAATTTGATGTTATGGGAGAATTTAAAGGCCGAATTAAATACATCAGCATTTTTTCCAAAACAAATCAAGGCGGTTCAAAAAGTTTGGCAAGCAGCAAATGGCTGGTAAGAAATTTACCAAACGAAAATGTATGCACAGTTAGATTATTTTTGAAATTATTGGAAAAAAAGGGGACCAAAGATTTTATCAGGCAGACTCTTTCTTACCGTTCACCCCAACTGGAAGATGACTCTTGGTTCAAAAACTGTCAACACTTGGAATCAACACCGTATCTAAGTGGACAAAAAAGTCAGCTGAAAAAATTGGAAAACACACAAAAAACATACAATAACAAACCATCCTCATCGATCTTCAGCTGTGTCAGCCTTGTTCAAACAAGGTATTTCTGAACAGGAGTTAATTTATTCACCGGCAATTTTGCCAGCAATATTTTCTCTCTTATGATATTATATACGATTTATGAAGCCGTTAGAACTCTATCGAAAAGCCATATTCTAAAGTTAAAGACCTAAACCAGGATAAGTACTTGACAAACGGTAAAATCCCATGTCACTACCCTATGTAAATTACATTTAAAGTTTATTTAGCAGAAAATGGTTGACTTCAGTTAGTGCGGTCGTGAATATTATTAAATTTATCTGACTTTGCCCATTGTTAAGACCGTGTACTTCAAGTAAACTATTGTTACCTAAAACCGGGCCTTTTATACTCTTATCGGTTAACTCAGGATGTTTACAGTCGGTACTAATAAATTGAAGTCAATCATTTACTGCTAAACAAACTTTACCTATGTACACAAAATGATTTACTAATTAATAGCACTGTTTAAGCTTATAAACATACAATAGCTCCTTAGAATTTCGTTCAAATTAACAAACACAACTTTTAAAACAAAAAAATTGTTCTAGGACCCTTAGGAGCCAAGACTGCCTTTTTTAAATCACTGTTACGTCAATTAACAATATTAAGGGTCAAATTAACCAATATTGTATCTAAGTTTTTAGAAAAAAATTGTATAAACAGGAGTACTGTAAACAAAAGGTACTTTGTGTTCCGACTAGAGTAAAAAAGTGAAAGTATAACCGACCGAAGAATCAGCCGCGCTCGTCACAAAATCCAACACGTTTTAAAATAGAGCTTTTGGAGAAAAATGACATATCTCGGTCCATACTGGACCAAATTTCTTTGCTATTTCTTTTTTTAAACTGAGCTACAACGGTAAAATAATCACATTTATCGTATTTTTGTTGCAAAATTATCCAAAACAAAGCAGTTACTAACTACGGGATGCGCATATCTGTTCTTAAATTGCCTTTTTAATATTCTTATTAAAGTTTAAATTCATTATAATATAACTGTACTTTTCATTGTTGTAAATTATCCTGAGTCAATTTTATTGATAAAAGGTGCCATTTTATTACAAGGAAACATATTTTCTATAACTTCCTGTGTTGTAAAGCATGCCAAAATGATTTTAGTTTACATATTTATACCATTTTAATGAGCAATAATCAACTCCAATTGTTTTAAACAAATTGGTAACATTTCCTCAAAACTAATTTACGTCAGTTTTTATACCACATAAGTATATTTATTCAAATTACTTTTGGGAACACTATAATAATTTAAAAAAAAAATGATAAGGAGAAATGTAGTGTGATTAAATGTGGTCTTGATTGTAAGCAAATAAAAACAGTGGTAACATAACAATCTAATAAATTTCAGCTTGTCTATAATTAACATAGAGTAATTATAAAAATTGTAAAATAGTTAGATTGACAAAGCTTGTGAAACAATTTTAACTGTTTTTATGTATATACAACTTATTTATAGAGAAGGGATTTCCCAATGTTTCAAACGAATACATTTGAAAAATATGTTATTTAACATCTGATAGAAAAAAAGGTCACATAATAAAGATGTGTACGTTTAAAACATTTCCAATGTTGTTTATGTGTTATGCAATTTATATACATTATTAAACAAAACGATATGTATCTATGTTCTTCTTCTTAAGGTACTGTCTTCACTTCTATATTTGTTATATTTGGCTCTGTATTTGTTTCTTTTGTTGTTGTTCTCCCGACCTTTTCTCGAAAGAATTCTCGTATATATTCTTCATCCCTCCGCATTATGTGCCCTTTGACTTCTATTGCTTTGATACCGTATCTGCTTCTTGAACATTAACCTCTTTTTTTAACAATAAACCACAATAGCGTCTTTGTTCTCTTTATTAAATTCTTTTTATATTACCTCATCTCTTTTTGTCTATTGTTTGTCCCATTCTCTATTTCGATATGTAAGTCATGTATATATTTCTTGACTGCTCCAAATAAATACTCTACTCAGCTAAATTTTTTCGACCTTCTCTGCAGTGTCAACATTTTCCAAACCTTGCCAATTGGTTTAAATCATAGTTAATTGAATGAATTTATTAGTATAATACAAATCTGATTATTCCTTTTTCGATTATTTTCATTTTTTATGTTTTATTTATAGCTCTATTGGAGGAGTTCTTTCTGCTAGGTCGTGGTCACTAATTATGTGAACTGAATATCGTCTTTTGTTAAAGTTGCTATTATAATTATTTAGTTTAATACATTTTTGAACAATTTATTATTTATTATTTTACTAACGATCAAGTTATAGTTATTTTATAATAATATAAGAGAATAATTACCTATTAGGAACAGTCCGAAGGCCCCTTCTACGACAAAATATGAAGAGAAGAAAGAAGTTCGCTGTAACGGCAACGACGGAGGACGTTACAAGCCCAATTGTTATGAGCCAGTGGTAATCGGAATCCATTTATTGCCTGTAACAAAAGAATTCACTTGATTAGTTTTATATAAAGATGATTATTAGTAGATATATGTTGGTTGGGAAAGCGTCGATATCATTCCATGAAACAACTACTCTAAAAATGGAGAAAAAAAAATAATGGAGAAAAGTAGAAGAGTAGAATATATGATCCAAAAATTTGTTTATTTACGACAGTACGGTACTTGATATTACTTTATTGAGCTAAAGGAAAGAGTAAAATTGTACTTCAAGACATTAGAATAGATCTTTGCAATTTATAAATAGCCCTATAATTGTGCAGATAATGATTTTAATGGAATTAGAAAGATTAGATAACCCCTTTGCCCCCACGCTTCATTATTGGGAAAAATAAATTAAAATACAATAAATAATTAAAAAATGCAAATGAACGAAAAAAAGACATTAAGTAAGTGTTATTCTTAATTGTGAAAAAAAAATACATATAAATATTACGAAAAAAAAAGTAAATATGGATGAATTAATATCAAAATGTAAAAGGAAGAAATGATCAAATGATAATGAACCTACAGAAATATTAACAAATCCCAAATTTCTTTTGTAAACTCAATATTTTATTAATTTTTCTCGATCATGAAGACTTTTCTTCTACTAAAATGTATGAATATTAGGTAAATAACTAAATATATAAATATATCGATGTTGTGGTCAAAAAACTAATTACTAACTAACGGAACTAGAAATTCTGGATTCGGTATATATACATTATACACGTGATTCTGATAACGATTCCTAGAAGAAAATTGGATCTGGGGTTTTCCGTCTATTGGTCAATGGGTAAATTCAAGACGGTTGGATGTGGTGATTTACTGGAGGTCTTTATCATTAAAAACAAATTGACATTCTTTGCAATAATATACCGTTTTCCTTGTTTATGACAATAATGTGTTTCTTGTAATCTTGTGAATCATTTATGATATTTACCCAGAGTTGTGCGATATTACTGTTTGTTTACAGGTGTTTTAACACCTTTATCGCCATTAGGGTTTTCGTTAAAGATAAAACTTACCGACTGTGGTTTATTGATTAAACACTAGAATTATATAAACAGCTCTGAAGGCATTGTCAGGGTTACCTGGTGATTTGCCCTTTTCGGTTAAGGCGTCCTTTTTTCAAGTTTGTTTGAATAGGTTTTCCTTTTTCTGAGCATTTTTCAGTAACACCACAATGCAAATGCTTTTTTTATAGATATCAACACCGTAGAAACACATAGTAGCTGAGTACTTGATTACTTGGATTAAAAACTTTTGCATTGGTCTTGTTTACTCCATTCATTATTTTATTTAAGCTAAGTGGTCCCATCTTTCGTTTAGAGTGCATCTCAGGAACGTTATTTTACACTCATTCAAATTCTGCTCCTTTTATGTTTATTGTCAATGTTTTATTTATATTCTTACAGTAAGAGAATATAGAACGCAAGCCTGTCGTGGGTCCTCTTTTAATACTAATTGAATCAGTTAGAATTGAAATGTAGGTAGATAAGTGGAGGAGAGCTGCTAAAAGGGATGCTTGGAGGCGGATGCTGTGGGAGTACAGGACCCTACTTGGGCCGTAGCGCCATAGGAGATAGAATAAGGAAATTGAGTTTTATTTTGTCGAAGGTTTTCCTATAATATATGACACTATATGACACTATATAATATATAATATGAAGTCTACATCGCAGTTTAAATCTCATTATTCTTATTGAACGAACTGTTTCTATCGTTTCAAAACCATTCCTGAAACCAAGTTTTGTTTCGTACGCGTCTTCAAATAATTTTCTACAGATTTGGTTATGTTTTATTCAAAGAAGTAGCTTTACAGTATGATTCACGAGACAGATAAGTTTTGTATTCCTTACACTTTTTTGATTTCTCTTTGATAATGGAAAAGATAAAGAGCTTTTGTCACCGACCTTTATTATCAAAAATGTTAAAACTTAAATGGCATAAAAGCTCCTGTATGCCGTTATTGAAACAGTATAAAAATATGAGGAAAAAAGTAAAAAAGGCATTAACATAAAAAAAAATTGATAAGCAGAATGGTTTGTACCATATTCATCCAACGATCTAAATTAGTACCAAACTTTTGAATAAAAGCAAAATAGAAGAAAGATATTATTAACGAAGAATTACAACAAAACTAGAAAAACCTCAGTAACTTACTTAAAAGTTTATAACATTCACTTCGGTTACACACTAACACAAAACAAGATACTACAGTAATAATCAAAATCCATTGCTAATGTCTACACTTCAACAAACGTTTTGGAACGTTTCTACAATCGATATGTCATCATCAGAACTAACTGCTGCCCCACGAGATATTGTTTTTATATAAAGTGAATACGTTGGACCATGCGCAATCTTTCTATTGGTCGGAACGCGTCTGGATACTTAGACACAACGTTTCAAATGAGCTCTAGACGAGTCAATCATACCAACTTCACGTATACTTATTGCGCAGTGCTCTGCTCGGGAGTATGCGCAGTGTTTTATCTCAGAAAGGGTTCACGAAAGTTTTTCGTACCATCATTCACGAATAGTTTTTCTTCTTATTATTAAATAATTAAATGGTAAGGACAACGAACGTTGGAAATTTACAATGCAAAAATAAGAACTACCACCCTCAAAACAAGAAGCGAGAAATAAATAAAATTTTTGAATTTTACAAATAAAAGCCAGATATCGAGCAGAGTTGTTTTAATAAATCTTGCTCAAGTACTTTCGCTCTCGTAGCATTGAAATAAGCAAAGAAACTTGTTTTTAAGTGAGAGAAAAGTAGGCAACTTCGAAAAACCTCGAAATTGATGATTGATAAAAAATTTACATAACGTTTTAGGACTTACTTCGTCAAAAATTGTAGACTATCCAGCTCATTTAAGACATTCTTCTTCTACAATACTTCTAGTGTTTGTTTTTGTGTATATCTATTTAAATGTTTATAACATTCAATTGATGTGCTGGATAGCTGGATATGCTTTTTATGAACTAAGTCTGAAACGTTATATAATTTTTTTATCAACCATCAACTTCCGAGTTTTTTCGAAGTTGGCTACTTTTCTCTCACTTGAAAAAACAAATCTCTGTCGATATCTGGCTTTTATTTGTGAAATTTATATATTGGAGCACTCAAACATATATATTAATTAAAATAAATAAACGTCTTTCAAAAAAGATAATAAAAATAAGATGTAGAATCATATATATCAAATAAAAATCGTTAAGTTCTTGTGAAATCACGTTTGTCACAGTCTGTGACTATAAAAATGCATTGTCGCCAAATTATTATACTTCAACGAAAAACTCATTGCAACTATCAAAAAAACTGATAACAAAATCGTATTTATAGCAAGTCTCTACCAGTAGATATCACGATTATGCTATAAAAAAGAATAACATTAGAAACAAGCTAATTAAACGACACACACCAATTATCGGTCACAAAAAAATCATACGATTATTATATAAATACGATTGGAAAAAACCTCGATAACCTTCTGTCCTTTGTTTCAGATAATACCATCTTTATTATACGTTTTCTACAAGATAGGTAAGTTTTTTAACATAATTAACATATCTTTGAGGGTAAGGATATCTATAGTTTGAACCTGTTTTTCAAAATAAATTATTAAGCAAGAAAGTAACAAAATTTGATCGGAAATATTTTGAAAAAATATTTCTTGATAGTGTAAGCAATGCTAGACTTAGTAGTTGGGAAAAATTCTCGATGAATTAATATTAAACTATTCTTAGAACTGGTAACCGGTAACCTAGCCATCTCGCAATCCCGACCTTGATCTTTTTGTTTTTTTATTAGGTGGAGTTGAAAGACAACTAGTTCTAGAAAATGTGCATACAATGCTAAATTTCATTATCTTTAATTTTCTCTTTCTCGTAACAGTTGTTATAATGTTCTGCAATGCAATATTAATTTCTTGTGCATTAAAAACTTATTTGATTACCAAGAAAATAAGACAATAAAATAAATTGAAGAGAATAATGTATCCAATGTATTCGCTATCAAGTTTAGACACAAAAGATTTATTTAATAAAAGAAGGAAACTTCATAGAAAGGGCAACACTAAAACTTTAATGGAGCTAAAACATTGCAGAAGGATCCAAAGAGTATTGAATTCCTTTTCGATAAAACAGTGACTTCATAGAATGAAAAATGACAATTGAAATAGATCGAATCATGTAAAAAAATGGTTACTTAAAAGTTAAATGTTACAGAATATTGAAAAAGGCTTCCACTTAACGGAAAAGCTAATGTGGCATATCTTAACATGCCATTAGAACGAATTGGATGCTCCAAGTACTGTTCCAGGTAATGAAATCACTGAGCTAGTTTTGTAAAAGGAAAGATTAAATGTAATTTGCCAAGAAAATAATGACCAAACTACAAAGATCCTTTAAATGGGATTCAAATATTGAGACTCGACAAAAATGAGATGTGAGATTTCAATTATATTGGATTGTCCGTGTAAGGTTTTCACAAAAAATGAAATAATCACAAACCACTGCCAGACACGACGTCGTTATTGGTATGTATTTCATTCAGTCGATTGCACACATTGATCCCTATCCTGGATGAAGCAAATCCTTCATCTCAACCGATCGTAGTATGACTTTGGTTACTTTGGTACGGTTTGTATCATATTTTAAATTGGATCGTGAATTAAGGATCACATACATATTCCCAATGGTAGAAAAATAATTATAAAAACTATGATGGGGGACTATAAAAAAAATCTAATTATAAAGACAAATAACAATGAATATTCCTAAGGTTACAAAAGAAAAAAGAAACATTAGAGAAGATAAAATTTAGGGTATTAAATTGGGGATTCCTAAGTAAAGCAAAAAAATTATACAATATAAATGTCAAGGGCACGGATAATCACAAAGAATGTAGCAAGAAATATTGCTTTTATTCGCGTTCATTTTAAAATGAAAAGTGTACAGTGGTTTTGGCTCACTGTAAGATTAATAAAAAAACGTAATTTTTAAAATAGCTTGGCTCTGATTTTTTACTTTTTGCCAACTGTTTAAGTTTGTATTATTCAAAGGAAATGTTTTAAACAATTGTGTTAATAGTTAAAAATAGTTAACACAAGTAGGACATATTTTAAAAGACAATTAAACATTTCTAATTAGTTAAACATTCTGATAATTTATTGGGAATTTAACTACCCAGACAAAAGTCTATTTAAAGTATTTAGATCATCAAAAAAATTCCTTTAAGCACCCAGACACAAAATTACAAAAAAGATGATATTCAAATATTGCGTTGAACTAATATATTTAAAATATGAAAAAGAAGACAATGACACAATTGCTATTATAGATTATCCAAAATATTAAAAGGAAATCATGGTAAATGTAGTTCAATGTGAAAAATCAAGAATAATTTTTTGGAGTTTTGGACGAAGTGAAGAATGTAATTATAATTATACCTACTTAATTTTCGCAAGGCGTCTGAGTTGGTAGTGTCGATACCATGAAGAGTCAAAAAAATACAAAACATAGTACAACATAGTTGAAAAATTGAATGATAGTCCAACATCAAGATGTGCAATTGACTGGATGAGAAAATTGTAATAATCCTGAAAATTTTTGATAGCTCTATTTTTGTTACATATTTTGCCATTGAAAGTGAATTCATTAAAATATTAATGTTAGTAGTGACAATTTGAAAATGAAATAAATAAATAAAAAAGTTGAAGACTTACATATCAATTTATCAATATTATTCTTTGAGTTTACTGGCAATTTACATCCACGAACAAAAAGTTCAACACTAATTTCAAAAAGTAACACATTTATGACACCAAAAACTAATTTTTCTGGGAAGACTCGAACTTCTTTTTGAAAATTCGAACCCAAACTGCGACCGCCACAAACTTCACTATAGCGTGCGATGTACGAGACTGCGCTCACTGCTCGCAATGCGATGCGCACTCCTCGACTACAAGCTTGAAACTAATCAAATCACAAACGCGTCTGTGAAAAAATACATAATAGTCGGGCTATTATCTTTGCGGCAGGTACAAAGGCCGGCAGCAGCGTTGTGTTTAATGAAATGATCGAGGGAAACTTTGATTTTCGGCTGGGTGGCTGATGCATGTTTGTTTTTTTGGAGAAATGCATCGAGTGCGATGAAGGACGTTATGATTTATATGTGAACTTGAACTCCGGAATGGGAGCAACGTTGTTGTTCCTATTATTCGCTCATCTGAAATAATATTTTCTCATCGTTTGCCTTCAGAGGAGATTGGTGATTGTCTTAATCGTTTTTATATCTTTACCCTTTTACTTCGTTTTTACGTATCTGTTCCTCTAATCTAGATAGACGAGATCAAAATGTTACGAGATATTGTTCTGAAGCTATTTTCTTGTGGCATTTTAAATTAATTACTATTTAATTGGGAATAAGCCACAATTAAGGATAAAAATACGTTTATTGACGTTTATTTAAAAAATAAACTTATTTTTTTATCCTTAATTTTGGCTTATTCCCAGTTAAATATTAATTAATGTTACGAGATGTCGATAAGCCAATTTGCTCTTTCTATTAAATTGTTATTTGTTTTTGGTTTTGATTGGTTCTTAGAGATATCTGAGACAGAAACATTAATTCATTTCAAATCTATTGTAGGCTATTTATCCTATTATAGTGTATTTTTTATGTATGAGAGAGTAATAAAACAATAAATTATGTATGCAAATCCCTAAACTGTTGATACGGGTGACTCAATGAAAAACAGATATTTGTCAACAAGTTTACAGAAGTATATAGGAAAACAATTTTAAATTGAGTATGACCACCAGGTATAAAGGTTGGAGCAGAATAGAATACAATAGTTGTGAGGGTAACTAATCCCTAAATAAGGTTGCCAGTGTCGGAGTGATGGAGGTTAACAGGTACTAATGAATTTGCAAGAAATGTAAGATGTTTATTTTATTGGTTGTATATAACCAATAAAAGTTTAATAAGTACCTACCTATTTGCAAAATAAAGTTTAACTCTTTAGATAAAATAAAACGTTTTATTTTATCTGAAATGAGTGCATTCCACGAAGTGAGGGTTTCAACAATCAAACATTTTATTTTTTAGTTCCAGGAATCTAAGACAGTAATTGACTAGATAATTACCTTCTAAACTCATTCCACAGAAAATGTGATAGTGGGTTTTTCCATTTTGTAGGAAGGTCCAAGTGGCGTATTCAAAATTCTTAACAGTTCACTAAAAGTAGGTACTTCAGTTGCAAGGTGCAGTTTATTGTATATACTAGTGTTATGGAAAATTTGGAAGTGCCGTGTAAACGCCGAAAAATTGGTTCTTTAACAGTTAATGAAAAAACATTAATATTTAATTGTTTTAAATCATTTACAGACAAACGTTTATGTGAAAGTGTTGATGCGACCGTTGAGTTAGTTAGCAGTACACTTGGTGTTGGGAAATCTACGATTTACAGAGTTATTAAAGAAGAGAAATGTGGTAGTTTTCAAATGCCACGTAATGCTCCAGGGAAACCAAAATTTCAAATAGAATATCATTTTAAAGAAGGACTTCGACGGAAAGTGCATGAATTCTTCTTTGGACAAGAATTTCCAACATTGGATAAAGTTCTTGTCTCAGTTCGAGATGATAAGGATTACCCAGAAATGAGTCGAAGTACGTTATGGAAACTTTTAAAATAAATAGGCTTCCGCTGGAAAAAGAATCCCAGAAAGTCTATTTTATTAGAAAGAAGCGATATTGTCATATGGAGAAGACATTTTCTAAGAACCATAAAGGAAATGAGAAACCAAAAAAGAAAAATATTTTATTAAACCCACCATTAGGAAATGGACGCAGGCTGATAATAGTACACATTGGCAGTTCAGACGGTTTTGTTGAAGGTGGTTTATTAACTTTTGAATTAACTCGTACCGGTGACTACCATGAAGACATGAACGCTGATGTCTTTCAAGAATGGTTCCAACAAATGATAGATCTTCTTCCTAAGAACTGTGTAATAGTAATGGATAATGCAAGTTATCACTCCAGACTTATAGAAGGACTGCCCACAACCAAGTGGTTAAAAAAAGACTTGCAGAATTGGCTAAGTTCAAAAAATATTACGTACCATCCCGGATCTATAAGAAAGGAACTTTATTCGTTGTGTGCCCTTCATAAAGAAAAATTTAAAAAATACGAAATTGATGAAATTGCCAAAAATTGTGGAATGTCAGTACTTAGATCCCCACCATATCATCGTGAATTAAACCCGATTGAACTGGTATGGGCACAGATAAAGAGTGAAGTTTCAAGAAAAAATACCACTTTTAAAATTCATGATGTTAAACAGTTGTTTTTGGAGGCCGTAAATAATGTAAAATCTGAAAACTGGGAAAAGGCAGTAAATCACACTATTAAAGAAGAGGAAAAAATGTGGAAGCTGGACAATATTACTGATAAAATGATCGAGCCAGTTATTATAAATCTTGGTTCTGAAAATTCATCTTCTGAATCTGATTTGGATTTGTAACAAGTAGCTGTAAGTTTTATATTAATATTTTTATTCATCTATTTAACATACCTTAGACGGTTTTAAAAACTCTTTTTCTCTTTTGTAATTTTTAAAAATAAAAAAAAATGTGAATTTTTTAAAACCCTTTTTAATGTAGGCCAGTCAGTTCTAATAAAGTGTGTGATAAAAGAGGTCACTTTTGTTTACATACACATAACACTTTATAACACTGAAATAATTCATTTATTTTTTACAATTATTCAAAGTAATTTTTCAATTAATCTTGAGCACGCCCATGGAGTGGTCGAAGGTACCAGTTAAAATTATGCTAATTACTCTCTCGTTCATAAAAATAAACTATAGGTTTAATACTCAATTTTATACTTTTGAATATACTTTTTTTCTTCGTCTGCAAGTGCAGAGCATTTTTGAAATCAGAGCATCAAAAATATTTAAAATTCGTTATTTCTCAAGCACCAAATTGTTTCATTTTGTTGCGCTGTTATTATAGCCTAGGCGGGATCTGTTTTGGATTGGACATTTTCCATAGGAAGCTATTTTTTTGCTGGAAACACTTCAGGATGTGCCCAATATCGCTAATCACGCTATGCGCCAGTCGCAAACCCTGTGCTAAATTTTTTATTTAACAAAATCTGAAAACAATTGAAAATTTCTCATTTTTTTTGCTCCTATTTTCGTTTATAATTCGGAAAGTATTGATTCTAGAGAAAAAATTATAAGAAGTTAAAAGTTTCATTATTTAATTTTACACAATATTTCGTTAGCTAGAAATTGAAAATTTAATGTTTATTGTTGAAAAAATAGCAATAATTGTAAATTTGACTTACAACCTCCATATTTCGCCTAGATTTTAATATGTTTAAAACGTGTGCTAAATTTAGTTAAGATCGGTCGGATAGGTTTTGCATAATAATTTTGCAATCCAGCCTCCTGGAAAAAAATCGCAAATTTTCAAATTTATAGTAGGCCCTAAATAAGGCCCACAGATAGTTGCAAATTTTTTTTGCATATAAAGGAAGGCTCAAACTTTCAAACGCTTTTTGTAAAGTTTTAAACATTTTTTAGGCTTCTATACAAATTGAATAACTTTACGTGCTTTAAACATATCAATTTGTTATGAAAATGAAGGTTTTGAGGAAGAAATAAGACCTGAAGATTCTTGTTCTTCCAACAAAAGAAAACGGCTTAAAAAATATATTGAAGATAGAGTCAAAATAAAGTTTATTTATGAAAAAAAAAAATGTTTTTTTTTTTGTTCGCCTTTGTTTTAACAATTTAAATTATTTATTAACAACTTATAAGTACATATTTGTTTACTAAAAGTAACAATTTACTTCAATGTATAAATTGCAAGCTCAAAAAAATGCATGAAGAAAAAATGTAATTACTTGTTTAACACACAATTGTTTATTGCAAATTTCCCCATTTGCAAAAAAATGGTATTTGAAAATATGATATTTGAAATCCTTGTCGTCTGAGACATCGATTAAAAAAAGAGCAAAATTGGTTAACAAAAAGCCGAGATAATGCAATTTTTAGCGCGCGCTATAATTTCGCCGATTCATATTTCGAGTGAATGTCCCCCACCATCACCTCTCATGCATTCAGAGCGACATTTTACGCGAAAACGGTTTTTTATTTGCCTTTTTATGGATGTTGCCATGAAGCGCATTACGTAAAACTTTTCATTTAAAAAGTACTTGACAAGACGAGGGTATTTGTTTAAAAACGAGCCCTCTATCACTTATGGTTACATGGCAAATGTATGCCAACTTTGACCTTCAATATCTCGGCAACCAGTAAACCGAATGTATCTTTTTTTTTGAAGCGTGTTTTAATGTTCTTTAAGAGTATAAATTTTTAAATTAATATGTTTAAAGCTCGTAAATTTATTCAATTTCTTTATAAGCCTAAAAAATGTTTAAAACTTTTAAAGAATTTCTAGACTCTCCTAGTAAACCGATTTGAATTTTACAAAAAGCCTTTGAAAATTTGAGCCTTTCTTTATATGTAAAAAAATTTGCAACTATCTGAGGGTCTTATTTAGGGCCTACTATAAATTTGAAAATTTGCGATTTTTTTCCAGTAGGTTGGATTGCAAAATTATTATGCAAAACCTATCCGACCGATCTTAACAAAATTTAGCACACGTTTTAAACATATTAAAAAGTTTTTCTAGGCGGAATATGGAGCTTGTAAGTCAAGTTTAGAAAGTCGAAAACATTTAAAGGATTAACTTCATTTTTTTGTACTTTTTTTTTCAAATTATTGCTATTTTTTTAACAATTTACAGTTTAAATTTCTAGCTAACGAAATATTGTGTAAAATTGAATAACGAAACTTTTAACTTCGTATAATTTTTTCTCTAGGATCAATATTTTTCGAATTATAAACGAAAATAGGAGCAAAAAAATGAGAAATTTTCAATTGTTTTCAGATTTTGTTAAATAAAAAAATTTAGCACAGGGTTTGCGACTGGCGCATATCGCGATTATCGATATTGGGCACATCTTAAAGGGATTCCAGCAAAAAAATATCTTCCTATGGAAAATGTCCATTATGTTCTGAATTTCTACAGATTCCGTCTAGTCTATTATTCCCGTTTCATACCATGCAAGCTAAAAGTTTACTTCGTATTCCAGCTCTTCCTTTGACGGAATTTTCAGTTTTTTATTGAAGCTAATAAAATGAAATTATTTGCTTCGTTGTATAGTTGCAGAAATCGTTGATGTAGCAGCTAATTTAGCTGTTGATGCATCTGGCGTGTCTTTATTTTGCTGTGTAAACATATTCCGACATAATTTCAGGACATTCATTAATTCCTCTATTAAATAGACGAACTCGGTTATTTTGGCACTCCAGAGAATTAAATTTTTTTCTAAGAAATAAACTTCGAATCTTGATAATTGTCTTTCATTCTATTTACTGCCGAATACGTAGTATCAATTGCTGGGAAGATTGTATTTGTAAAAATATTATTAATGAAAACTTATTTTATAAACTAGATCTAATGTATTATTTTTATTTCATACAAAATTTCCGAGAATTCATGAGGAGTACGTGATTTCGGCTACATTTCGCCACTTACGGCGCGTGATTTTGGATAACTAATTTTATTTTTCATTTGCCAGACTAAAATAAGTAGCATTATAGTTTCTGGATTTTGTTTATGTTTATTTTGCTGTTCTTTATGTTCTAGTTTGTTTGCTGTTATTTGTACTTCTCTCTCCATTTCTCTGTACTTCTCTTTAAACCATTACTGTTTCTAAAATTTCTAAAATACAGGTTAGAGCCCTCATATTTATATTCAGCACCCTCTCTCTGCCATTTAGGTACTCTCTGCCATGGAATTTTTCATGTTTGTCCTATTGTCTAGATACTAATTTTATCTACATGAGTTATATTAGATATTTTATCTTCTTTCAACGGGTTTAGGATCTCTAAATACCTAAAGAGCTATTATTTTCGTTAAAAAATAATGGTTTTATCCAAATTACTAGTCATTTGTAAACAAAACCTGCAGTTTTATATAAACCACATCGAGGATATTAAACTCGTCATCTTATACATGTTAAAAAGCTGATATTTTTCCATTTGAATCAATTTGCATGACTTAAATAACGCCAGTGGACATGTTTATTGTTAACAGCGAGCCATGCTGTCTACAGCAAAATTTCCGTCGACAAAAAACACAATTTATTATATCTATCCAGTGATTTTTTTAAATAGAACGAAATATTGGTGTCCACATTTCATCGTAATACTCACATTTTGCTTTTCGTTAAAAAAATAAAAATTTAGATCTAAAATTTAAGATTTCTTGATTTGAAAAAAGCTTTTAGTCAATAACAGCCACTTGTGTGTAATATCGTGTGTACGGGATCGTAGCAATTATTTAAGGCAGTTACATTATGGTTTCTAGAATTTTTCTGTGTTTTAACTTTTGATAATCACCAAATATTATCTGAGCAATTCTTAAAAAGTGTATATACATTAACTCCGGTTAGATCAATAATGACATATTACTGCTCAAACCCGAGCTGATACGTACCTAACGCAAAGACTAGTAGAAACAACGGAAATGAAACTATTGAATAACACATACAATATTAAGTATACAAAGACTAGTAGAAACAACGGAAATGAAACTTGATCGAATAACACATATTAATATTACAATACAATATGAAGTATACAAGTACGAAGATACCAAGATACTGGATAAAGACCATGGTAATCTTCTGTCACAAAACATTATTTTTAAAATTTTAAAGACACCACAAAAATTGTTGAAACTATTCTCCATTTAGGTTAAAAACAAACCAACTTTGCGTTCTACTACAAACTTTATGCAACATTTTTATGAATAGTTATTTATTTATTATTTTTTCTCTAATATGCGATATTTCAGTTCTTCGAGATTATGAATTAGCGTAAGATAAATCAAATTAGTGATATATAGCTGTATAACATAAAATCAAAACTGGTTTAAATCGCGGGACTTAATTTTATATACACTAAAACAGTAACTTTTTGTGGGTCTAAAGGAGGTTAGTTGGTTTGGAGAGGTAGTACCTTTGTATCAGGTTGACTGGTCCTCACAAGCTCTTCGAAGTGGATACTTACCTCTCTCTAATCAAGATCCTAATGCGTGGATACACCTGTTAATGCTGGATATTACTGATCTATACCGAAAAGCCAATAAATGTTCCTAGTTATAGTAAAAAGCAATTACAGTACCAAATTTGTAGCATTCTATTTTCCTAAGCTTAAAACTTTTGACGGTACTGTATTAATTTCGAGTTCCTCCCCTTGTAATAAATTCCGTTTAAGTTAAAACTCATTGTTTAATATAAACACTAGTTCAAATAACGACTAAAGATGTCTGGCGATCGCTTATAAATTAAAGAACACCCCGATTTCATCCCATTTCTTAGTTTGTTGTCGCAATCGCCACTGATGTCAATTTACAAGTTTTTTGTGTAAAGTTCAGTAGCGAAAACCCCACGTTTTGGGAAAATTTTATTTATTTTTGGCCAATTCATTTAAATATGATATAAAAAAAGGCAAGAGGGGCCCACATCCTCGAGCGCCGAGTCACCGAACTGGGCGTAGCCCAGAACGGGAACTCGAGGCCCGAGCAAGCAATACAGATCCAAGATACTAGAGATAGCGGAAATGAAGCACCTTACGCTGACCTCCATTATTCGGGTAGGATTTATTGTGGAAGTCCTTACACCCAGGACTTCCACATGATAAGTACTTAATTCATAAGAGAGCTTCTATAGCGCATCAGAGTCATATCGGGTGGAGGGGAAGTGGATGGTCTAGAGTATCGGTGCGGTCCCGAATGTCATTATTAAGGGATGTGCAAGTCTCTGCAAGGCTAGAATAAATCCTATTTCTTGCTTGACTATTTAGGATAGCTATAAACGGAATACAAATAGTCACGACAATCACCAAGCTTAAAAAAAAAACGGTACCTAAAGAAGTAGATTTAAAACTTTGTTACATGATAACAAAACAAAATTCTTTGTTTAACTTGTATTTTGAGAACCATCTCCGAGGTAGAAATTGAAACGTTGAATATCAAGCATTTTCAATAAAAAATGTTTTTTTTTTTCATTAACTGTACTAAAAGCAAGTTTTTGGTTGATGGGTTTTTACCAAATAATGAATTAACATATTGCGGTTTTAGACAGATAAAAAATCTAAATATATTCATATTTTCAGATGGTGAAAATGATAAATAATGATTTTTTAACAATTTTTCGAGTCAAGTAGTATAAAAGAAACAGCCTATTTTATTATTTAATTCGAAAAATAGAATTTTATAGTCAGTCAACGAAAATGATAAATTTTTTGGCAGAAAAAATGCAATATATTTTAAAAAGTTGTGCTATTTTAACATTTTCTGGAAATTCCAACTTCCTTGGGTTATTTTTGTCCAGAAATTTCCAGCGTCAATTGATTTTGTTTTATATAATTTTTTGGTATTAATAAACTGTGAGTACAAAGATGGCTATACAAGTACAATATGAAGAAATCTACGGTTAGTTGTGAAAAATGGTTTTTAATTAAAATCTATATTTATTTCTCATACATTTTTTTCTCACTTTGTCCCTTTGCTCTAATGACTGTTAGTTTGTCGCTGAAGTGTTTTTGTGTCTGAAAATCTGGCGAATACAGGGACAATTAAAACAATTATTAATACGTACAAATTTCCTAATTTTCCCATTGTCGAAGCGACTTTGCAAATGGGAGTATTTGTATCGGCCACATATTTGCAATATGTGGCCGAAAAATAATTATATTCCTTTGCAAACTAAGCTTTCCTGTTGATATTTTGTTCAATTCGCTAATTGTGCTGAGTATTGTTCTAGATGTATTTGGGGATGTCCATAACTTGAATTTTTCTTTTGAATGAGCTATAAAATTCCCCTTCTTTAAACTACACCACCAAAAAAGTCGATTTTTCTTTTCTATTTTTGCTCCATTTTATTCTTCAAAACCTCTTCAAAATAGATCCAATCGCGGTTTTTTATGAGTTATACGCTTTTTTCGAAATAAAAATGCATTTTTAGGTTTGTACACCCAACCTTCAACTTTACAAAAAATAGACAAGTTTTGTAACAGCCTCAAATATGCGTGTGAATTTTTTGAAAATTTTGTATTATTTGCATCCTACCAAAACAAAATAAAAACGAAAATGGACGTTTTTGGGGTAGGGCGAGATGGGAGTGTGGTGGGGGGCTTAAATTGCACTAAGCCATATTTTTTAATTACGCAGAACCCAAAAAAAAAAATGAAAAAAATTTAATTCTGGGAGTGACGAGATTTTGCCTATCTTAACGGGGGACCCTTTGCGTAGAAATTCGGTTAGATTCTTCTTAAAACTGTAAATCATTCCAAAGAAAGACGGTTTTCACTTTCTTCCTTTCTTGATGTAGATAAAATAAGTATCTACACAACAAGATAAACATGAAGAATGTCCTAAATGAAAGATAATGTACAACCATAGTGTGCTGGATACAGTTATGAGAGCACTTACCTGTAATTTTGAAATATCTTACACAATAACGGGTAAAAATCTAGTAGTATCAGTAGTATCTACGATACTAATTACTAGGTAATACAAATATTTGGAATGTGTATGTACAGTATTTTCCATCGAAGTCACTATCACGCAGATCTTGATAGTAGAGATGTTGGGATGTGGCAACCATGGGTGTTTAAGTACCAAGAAACTATACGAACTTACATACACTTTCTAGTTTACACAAAAGGAATTTTTGTGGGTACTACAAACGTATAATTCCTTATTTATGCTAACAGCGGGACCAAATCTTTGACAGATCGGCGAGTACTATATAAATATTCTTCTTGATGTGCCTATCCGCTACGAATGTTGGCGATCATCATGGCAATTTTTATCTTATCTGTAGCAGCGCGGAAAAGCTGCACAGACGTTGTATTGAATCAGACTATGAGGTTCTTTAACCAAGATGTGCTTCTTCTTCCTCGACCTCGCTTTTCAAATATTTTTTCTTGCCGCATGGCTTGAAGGAGAGCATATCTGGATTCATTTCGCATAATATGTCCGAAGAATTGTAACTTTTGAGATTTGAATGTGGTCAGTACCTTTCAGTTCTTATTCATTCTTCTGAAGAGCTCCTCATTTGTGACTCGATCAGTCCACGGGATCTTAAGTATTCTCCGATATAGCCCATCTCAAATTTTTACAGTTTTCTGCACATATCTTCGTTCAAGGTCCACGATTCTACACCATAAGGATTGAGACGGCGTAGCATTCTTACTTTTGTATCAAAAGAGAGGTTTGACTCTTAAAGAATGCCCCCATCCGATTTAAGGTGGATATAGCTTTTCCGATGCGTGCTCTAATCTCGTGGTCGTTGGTCCATTCCGCATTTATTGTAGTGCCGAGGTAATTGTAGTGCGTCAATCTTTCTGCAGGGGATTGGTTGACGTAGAGATGACCTTCTGTTATCCTTTATAAATATATATGGAGTAACTCCTTTACGGATTTTTAAGAAATCTTCTGAATCAGAGATGGTGCTTCGTCCTCGTATTAATTTGCTCTCTCTTTGAAGGCTGTTGCCTGGTGTTGGAGTAGTTTTTTTTTAACTAGATATGTATTTTATGTTGTGTTGTTGTGACACAACTATATAAAACCTTCACAAGAATAATAAACAACCGACTAACCTATAAACCTGATAACTACCAACCAGTGGAACAGGCCGGATTCAGGACAGGATACAGCACAATCGACCATCTACATGCGCTTAAAATCTTAATTGAGAAAACCAATAAATACAACCTTCCGCTATATTTAGCATTCGTAGATTATGAGAAGGCTTTCGACAGTATTGAACACTGGGCGGTTAAAGAAGCTCTGGTAAATAGTAGAATAGATTCAAGATACC
The DNA here is from genome assembly GCA_918026665.1 of Diabrotica balteata. NCBI lineage: Eukaryota > Metazoa > Arthropoda > Insecta > Coleoptera > Chrysomelidae > Diabrotica > Diabrotica balteata. Next base: position 33,406,143 of record OU898278.1, read on the forward strand.
GACAATTGATACATGATATTTACCAAAACGCAACCATGACCGTAATTCTAGACGACAAATTAATAACGGATAATATAAAAGTTAAACGAGGAGTCCGACAAGGCGATATAATTTCACCTAAACTGTTTACCTTGACCCTCGAAGATATAATAAAATCAACAGATTGGGAAAACAGAGGAATATGTATTAACCGAAAGTACCTAAATCACCTTAGATATGCGGATGATATACTCCTGATCTCCTTGGAACGACAAGAACTGGAATTAATGCTGAATGAACTTCATAAAAAATCACTGCAAAAGGCCTAAAAATTAACTTCAACAAAACAAAATTAATGACAAACACGGAAGACCAAGAGGCAATAAAAATACAAACAGAAAAAATAGAACAGGTAAATGAGTATATCTATCTAGGAAAAGCAATCTGAGCTAACAGAGAAAATCAAACAGCCGAAATATTGAGACGAGTAAGAATGGGATGGGCAGCGTTCGGCAAACTTTCTTACGTTCTAAAAAATCAAACAATTCCTCTATACTTACGAAGCAAGGTATATAACTCCTGTATAATACCGGTGCTCACCTACACGGAGCACAGACATGGACATTTACACAAGCCAATTTGAATAGGATAAGGAAGGCACAAAGAGCGATGGAGAGACAAATATTGGGTATATCACTTAAAGATAGAAAACGTAACCAGTGGATCAGAACCAGAACAAAGACAGTGACGCGATAGAACAAGTAGCAAAACTGAAATGAAAATGGTCTGGACACAATGAACGTCTCTAAGACGGACGATGGAACAATGCCATCGGAAAGTGGCGTCCATACAATGCAAAGAGATCAAGAGGCAGACCACAGATGAGGTGGAAAGATGACATCAGGAAACAGGTCCCACATGGCAGAGAACAGCTCAGGATAGGGAAAGATGGAAAGAACTGGGGGAGACCTTATCCAACAATGGAAGGATAGAGAATAGGTTCAAAAAAAATGTATTTTATACACACACACCACTAACCCTGTTGTTATTTATATTTACACATTTTACAACGTTGGCAAATTATCCTCAAAAGCAGAGTTAAAAAAAATATGTTTAAGTAGTTTTAGATTTTGGAATGGATTTATTCTTGTTTCTTCTAATTTTCTGCTAATTTGTGTTAATGCTTGAATTTTGTATTATCTATAAAAGAAAGTTAAATATTAAAAATATTCGTTAATTTCTTAATTAAGTGATTAAATTTTCATTGTTGAGGTTCTTTACACCTTATAAAAGATAATAAAAATATTTATTGTATTTGCTTATTAATACTAGATTCTTTATGATTATTATCAAAACTGGTATTTTACCAGAGAAAAATGAGGTAATTAGAGATTTTTCAAATTATCAAGTATCGAAGTAATTTGATATTATCAATTGTAACATGTTTTTAATGAAGTTGTACACATGTGATTAGCTCACGATAGAGATTAAAGATTCTTAAGTGTTCCATTAAGTATTTGTAAGAAACCCCAAATCATTTACATATTTTAAAGTATTTTATTCGGTGTATTCAATAAAAATTTACAGATTAAATGAATGAATGAAACATGATATGGCACGTTTCGTTGAAAATATTATACCGTGTGAATTTTACTTTGTATCTTTACGTTCCGCACAATACTGACAGGAAAAACCAAAAATAAAATGTTTTTTAGGACAAGACAGGGTTCTGATGCATTGAGTTTTGGGTTTATAGAACATCGTTTGGAATTATTTTTGTCTGACGTTTACTCTGTTTGAACACTGTTCTGTATTTTCTCCTTCTTCTTCTTCTTCAAGTGCCATCTCCGCGGCGGAGGTCGGCAATTATCATAGCTATTCGGACTTTTGAGACGGCTGCTCTGAAAAGTTCATTTGATGTACATCCGTACCACTCTCTCAGATTGCACAGTCATGACATTCTCCGCCTCTCTATGCTTCTCATTCCTTGGATCTTTCCCTGCATAGGCTGCATACTCAGTGGAAGTAAGGTGTATGTACACTCCACGTGTAATATGTCCGAGATATTCTAATTTTCTTGTTTTAATTGTATTTTCTCCAGACCTCAGCTTATTTTACTTCAGCAAATAATATATTTTTACAAATTACCGACTAAAAGCTTACATTCCTCTATAATGGAGTTTAGGAATGGAGGGACACAACGATCAAGAATCCACGAGATGACTTCATAAAAAGGCTCTCTACTGGACTGAAAGCTCCAACCCAAAGAGGTCCTCGGTTTGTTCTTCTTCACGCTGGAAGCGAAACTGGTTTTGTGGCATGGGCCAAATTAACTTTCTTGACCAAGAAAGGAACCGCTGATTACCACGACGAAATGGACGGGAATATATATGACGAATTGTTTGAGACAACGTTAATTCCAAACTTGCCGAAAGAGAAAGAAAACATCAACGTTGGCAACGCGTCATACCATTCCCGTAAATTTGATTTCCAGAAAAAATTGTGGAACAAAAGACAAATCAAGGATTGACTAATCGATAAGAACATTTTTTTCGAGGAAGATTACCTAAAAAGTAAATTACTCGATACTGCGTCCGCATTTCGAGACAAGTAAGACAAGTACAAAATTGAAACAATTGCGAAAAAATATGGCGTTAAGATTTTAAAACTGCCGCCTTACCATTGTGAGCTGAACCCGATTGAGATGGTGTGGAGTCAAGTTAAAAGGTATGTGGCTTCAAACAACGTCGATTTTAAAGAAAACGCGGTAGAATGGTTGATAAAAGAAGCTTACCAACGCGTATCTAAAGAGCAGTGGCATAATTATGTGAACCACGTCGAGAAATTAGAAAAAAATGTTTGCGGTGAACAATTTGCAGGAAGATATTGAACCGGTGATAATTAATATAGGATATGATTAAGAGGATGAGTACGATTTAGATATGGATTGCGATTAGTATTTATTAACCAGCTTATCTTAGATTTAATGCTCATTTGTTTTTTAGTACAGCTACTACGTACAGTACATTTCAGTTATGATCTTTCTGTGTATTTTATGTATATATATTTATCGGGTCATATAGATATTTTATGTAGGTATACATTCATTTTGTATAGAATTGATTTGATTTTTTTGTTTATTCTCTTATTTAACTCAGTTAAATTAATGAGTAAAGATTTTTGAAACGAAAGGCGTACACTCCTGATTTCTCAGTCAATCGCCAAACTACTACACACCTACCACTGTGCCGACATGAGCGGCATCGCTGCGCGCCGTAAAATCAACACTGCATTCTTATTGTGGCTTCTACTATAGAGTGCTCTTATATAAGAAGAATATGTTACCATGTGACTAAGACTTGCGAAAAATTCGAAAGTATGGTTGTACAGTAAAAAAGTTCTACTATATAAATGAAAATTAGCTGCATAAAAACCATATCTTTAAAGTTTCGCAAGTACTACTACTACTACTACTAAGGATTTCCACAGTTTTCACTGTCTTCCTTCACTCAACCGTTTTCTCCAATTTTCCCTGTCATTCCAGTCTCCATCTCGCAGGGTTCTCTTTTCCATAGCCTCGTCGATTTCGTCTCTGAATGACCTTCGGGGTCTTCCTCTCTTTCTTCTTCCCATCGGGCTCCATTCTGTGATTTTGTTTATCCAGCGTCCTCTGTCCGCTCTTCTGACGTGGCCGTACCAGGGTAGTCTCTTCTCCTCTATATAGTCGATTATGTCTGATTGCACTCCCATTCTCCGCTTAATCTCAGCGTTTTCAATTCTGTCTCTTTTTGTAAGTCTACAGCTTTTCATCAGGAACTTCATTTCTACTGCTCTTATTCTACCTCTATTTCTCTTGTTTATTGTCCAGTTTTTGGACGCATATGTCAGGATACTTCTTGTCAGGGTATTATATATTCTCTTTTTTGTCTTTATCGTAATGTTCTTATCCCACAGCACTGAATTTAGTTGTCTTATACAGTTTCTTGCTTGTCATAGTCTGTTGTTTATATCTTCTTCTGTTGTTACGTGGTTCGATATTATGGTTACTAAATACTTCTCTAGGTTTCTCATATCCTTGTTTTCTGTTGTTAGGTATTCGGTTTTCTGAGCATAAAGCTGAGATCTTCTTCATCTTGTGCAGTGACTACTTGATCGTCGGCAAAACTTAAGGTGTATAGGTATTCGTCTCTTATTCGTCATTCCTTCGCACTTTCTCCTGGTTTGAGTGTCTTTTCCAAGAATATTTTAAACAGAGTAGGGGACGTAGCACAACCTTGTAGAAGTCCTTTTGTCCTCTTAAATGGATTGTAGGCTTTATTTCCACATATAATAGCTACTTTGTTTTCTTTGTACAGTGCTTTAACTGCTTTTATTAGTGTTTGTCGGATTCCGAGATCATTCATTGCTTCCCATAATTTGACTCTGGGTATTGAGTCGTATGCTTTCTTAAGATCAACAAACGCCAGATGGACCGGTCTACCTTTTGCCATTTTCTTCTCTATCAGTTGTTCTAATGTGTACGTATGATCTAGGCATGATTTTCCTACTGTGAACCCTGCTTGGTCTTCTCCAATTTTCCTATTATTTCAGTTTCTAGTTTTCCCTTGATAATTTTCCCGTAAAGTCTACCTACCGACGATATTATGCTAATTCCTCTGTAGTTTTCACATTTTTTCCTGTTTCCTTTCTTATGTATGGATGTGATGTATGCTTGTGTCCATTCCGCAGGTATTTCCTCTCCGTTTAGTCCTCTTTCGAACATTTTGTGTAGCATGCGGAATAACTTTTCCGTTCCGTTTTTAATTAGTTCGTTTGGTATCCCTCCGGGTCCTTTGGCTTTTTTGTTCTTCAATGTCTTGATTGCTCTCTTGACTTCTGTCAGACTTATTTCTATCTGGTCGTATGTCCCATTTCCTGCATGTTCTGTATTCTCTTCCTGAAATTGGGGACAGTTTTCTGTAAGTAGTTCTACGTAGTATTCTTGCCACTCGTTTTCACTAATTTTGCCGATCTGGGTTTTCTCTGTCTTATTTTGTTAGAGTGCTTTTAATATTTGCCATGATTCTGAATTTCTCGTTCCTCCGATATGTCGTTCTATCTCTGTGCATGCTTGTTCCCATCGTTCGGTCTTTTCATTTGTTACTCTTTTCTTTACCTCTCTGTTTTTCGCTCTATATAGGTCTAAGTCTTCCTGTTTTTTTGGTGTTTAGGTATTTTATGTGTAGTTTTTTTCTTTTCTTTTATACATTTCAATGTTTCTTCCGGTAATTTGATATTCTGATGGGTGTTCCTTTGGTCGTCTTCTCCAAGAGCTTCTAAGGCCGCTGAAATCAGGCAGGTTTTTATGTGTTCATGCATTTCATCTAACGTGTCATATCTGAATTCTTCTAGTTTTTGGTCTAGTCTTCTTTTGTATAGATCTTTTATTGATTCTTCCTGTAATAGATGTAATTTGAGCCTCTTTTCATTTATTGTCGTTCCCGTTGTAACAATCGATGTATGTTTTTGTTTTGTCCAGATATAGGGGAATTCCATCCATGCCACCACAAGTTTGTGATCTGTTCCACACTCTGCCCCTCTTTTCGCAGGTGAGATGTTAAAATTAAAGCTCTGGACAAGCTTTCATTTAAATGGTTTTCAACGAATTTAAACACCAGAGTAGTAAGACTAAGGACGAACAGTTAAAGATTCGCGGTTATGTTTTAGAATTTTTAGGTACTCAAATGAAATTTTTTCTCACGAATCGCTATATGTGGGAAAATTTTAGGGAAAAGAACAAGCGGTAAATTTTATTTAAGAAAAGTGCAACAGTTTGTTTTTTGGACTTAAATTGACGCCATGATGTTCGATTGCCGAATTTAAAAAAAAAAACCAAGGGAAAAAAATTTTAGTTTTTTTCATTTTTGGCCAAAGGGTGCATTTTGTCATAAGCATATGTATATATTTTTTGAATCAGAACGTCACGCTTAGTCGAAATACATCAAATTTTGAAACGAAATATTATTTTTTTATTTTGACGAGTTTTTAAGACCTTTAGGTGTTCAAATGGAATTTTTTCTCACGAATCGTTAAATATTTAAAAATTCTGAGTATGGGAGAAGAACGAGCGGAAAATGTTATGTAAGAAAAGTTCAAAAGTTTGACCATCGATCTTAAATTGACGCCAATATGACCAATTAACGAATTTTGAGAAAAACTAAGGGAAAAAAATTCAGTTTTTTCCATTTTCCGGCCAAAGGGTGCTTTTTTTTTGTAAGCATATGTAAGTATTTTTTGAATCAGCACATTATGCTTAATCGAAATACATTAAATTTGGAACGAAATATTAACTTTTAATTTTGATTAAGTTTTTAGGACCTTTAGTCAAATAGTTTTTTCTCACGAATCGTTATATGTAGGACAATTCTAAGTATGGGAGAAAAACGGGCGGTAAATTATATGTAAGAAAAGTGCAAGAGTTCGTCTTTCGGATTTAAATTGACGGCAAAATATCCCATTAACAAATTTTGAAAAAAATTCAATGTTTTTCTTGGTTTTTACGACACTTACACACAATGAAATTGAATGTGTAAAGTCTAAAGCGTTTATTAAGAAAATTATATTTAAAAAAATGCCATTCAATTAATTGTAACAACATGTTTTCAACAAGTGTAATTGATTATATACGTTTTTAATATTTTCTTACAAATTCTGTATAGTTATTCGGATATACTGACACCGAAGCTAGAAAAACTAGAAATTGGTGGCCTTTAAACTTACAAGCGGGTACCTTTTGATGGTTACCTGCCTCACATCAATGAGTTTTCATACATTTTATTGTTAGCAATAATGTCTACCAATGAAAGTATACAAGAATTATGGTCATAAACCAAAGATCAAGTCATTGAACTGAACTCTATGTATACCAACAACAAACAAAAATTCCGACAAATCCCCAGGACATAAGTAGTTTTAACAATCTAGATCTCTAGACCTGTATACAAACAAATTTACCTGTTTCTACTTTATTGTAAGCAAAGTGAAATAAATACCTGTTTGTAAATCTTAATTTGACCTGGAAGTATCCATTTTGGTGTATAATTATGAAAGTTTTGTTAATTGACTGATAACAAAGAGTATCTTTTCAACAAGTTAATTAGTGGGCTACAAAATTAGGATTCAAAACTTTCTTTTTTATTAGTTGTGAACAGATTTTATTACTTTTTAATATTTCTAAATAAGATACCATCAGTTTTTACAAAAAATTGGTTCTTATTTAAATAATCCTAATGAGAGTGTCACTAAAATGGTTGTATACTGAATGAATGGAAAATCATACTTCAAAGTTGTAAACGAAAGATGTTTTAGAAACCTGATAAATATTTCCTATTTTAAAGTAATACATTTTGTTCTCTCCCAAAAAATTCAGCAACCAGAAGCAAGAAAAATATGAGCCCACTTTCCGATTTATGTGTGTTGAAAATGGTGAAAAATATATAATTTGTTTCGTGTACTAAGCCAGAACAAAACAAAATATTCTAAAAAATAGTTAATAATTACGAAATTAAAATTTTTATTTTTATTTCGAAAAACAAAGAAAAGAAAGGAAACAATAAAGGAAGCTAATAAAGGTCTGGGGTGCATGGAAAACATTCCGAATAAGTAGCAAACAGGAACGAAATGAAAATGATATACTTTTGCAGAAAAAATGACATCTTAATAGGGAACACCTTCATCATCATCATCATCAGTTGGCGATACAGCCCTTCGTGAGCCCTTGCCTGCCTCAAAACCTTTTTTCATCCTTCCCTGTGGAGTGCCTGTCTTCTCCATCCTCTTACTCCAATCTCATTTAAATCGTCCTGCTCATCGTTTACATACCTGAGTTTAGGTCGCTCACTTCTTTTTCTTCCGACCGGCTTATTTAACACGGTTATTTTAGAAGGATCACTTTCATCTATCCGTATAATGTGGTCCACCCATCTTTACGATATCTGCATCACCAAAACGTCTATAGAGTTCAGGGACAACCTTTTTGGAACCAAATATACAAGATAAATATAAATTTCTAGCAATATAGCAAGCAACGCCAAAAGCCTGATTGACTACATCGTACATCGGACACAAAAGCTGACAAAAAAATTAAAATATACGATGACAGACAAAGAATCAGAAATTTGGTCAAATCACAGACTAGTAACGGAAAAACAAATGGGTACCATTTCTTTGGCTCAATTTGTTGGTGGTTCTCCTCTGTTGTTTGTTTATATTAACCAATTCGGTCCTATTAAAATTTCATTTTCCTTTTCTTCTTTTTTTTTCCTTCTTTTTTTGCGTTGGAATCGTATATTATAATTATATTCTTCACTTTGTTATGTATTGCTTTGGTAGATGGTTTATATCCTATTGCTGGTGTTGGTTATCGAATTTCTGTCTCCACCATAATCAATTTCACCGTCATTACAAAGTGAAATCCTGAGTTTTAAACAAGGCTGTAGAAATAAATTACAGGCTTACTCACAATCTACTTATTTAGCTTGTGACGACCGGTTTCTGGTCATCATTAGGCCACCACTAGAGTAAGTAGGTGCAGCTTTACAATGTTAAAACAATCAAAGTTTGTTTAGCAGTAAATGGTTGACTTTAATTAGTACCGAATATAAACATCCTGGGTTAACCGATAATAGTATAAAAGACCCGGTTTCAGGTAACAATGGTTTACCTGAAGTACAAGGTCTTAACAATGGGCCAAGTCAGATAAATTTAATAATATTTACGAACGCATTAATTGAATTAATTGAATTCAACCATTTTTTGCTAAACAAACTTTACATATTCTAATTCGAACAATTTAAAAACCCTTATCAGGTATGCTGCAAAAAATGGCAATATTACTTATGTTTGTTAAAAGGAGGGAACATTTTTTAACGAAAATTAAATTAAAGCAAAATAAGTAGTACTCCTTCTTCTTCTTCTTCTTACGGTGCCTATCTGTTCCGGATGTTGGCGATCAACATGGCTATCCTAACTTTGCTTGCTGCTATTCTGAATAGTCCGGTTGTCGATGTATTAAACCACTTTCTCAGGTTTTGAAGCCAAGATATTCTTCTTCTCCCTGGTCCTCTCATTCCAAATACCTTGCCCTGAAGAATAAGTTGCAACAAGTCGTATCTCTGTTCATTTCTCATAACCTGGCCAAGATATTCTAGTTTGCGCTCTTTGATGGTGTTAATAATCTCGCATTCCTTGCCTCTTCTAGGTACGTAGGACCTCAAAATTAGTCACACGATCCACCCATGAAATTTTTAAAATAAGTCTATAACACCACATCTCGAATGCCTCGAGTTTTCTTAAAGAAGCTTCGGAAAGTGTCCAGGCCTCTACTCCGTATAATAACGTAGAAAATACATAGCATCTAATGAGAGAGATTTTGGTAGCAAGTGGTAAATCGTGACTTCTGAAAAGAGACTTCATCATTATCAACGCTGATCTCGCTTTTCTTATGCGTTGTTTTATTTCACTGGAGTGATCCCAAGTAGTACTTACATTCCGGTATTAAGTTCTCGTATGACATATATTTTGTTCATCAAGGATACACTAAAATAATTTTCCTATGGTATTTATTGGTCCGTAGGATTCCACATCGGTTTACCCCATTTTGGTATCATAATTGTGTTGGCTATTTTCCAATGGAGCACGAAAATGGCTGAGTTTTAGGCATGCATTTAATAATTTTGGATAGATATGGGATGATGCTCTCTGGAAATTGTTTTAGAGATTGTCGAATAATGTTATCAGGATTTGGAGAATTATTTTTGCGGAAATTGCAATAATTTTCTGTTATATATTATTTCGGGGGTCATGGTTAAGTGGATTGAGTATTTCGTAAGAATTGTTTAGTTTGAGTTCAAATTCATGCATAAAATTTAGATTTTGAGGGGTTTGAAATGTGTTTTAAAACGAATTTTTGAAAGCTTTGACTTTTTGTTCTTGGAATTTATTGGTATCTGGTTTCTTATCAACAAGTGAGCAGTTAGGTTCTGATTTTGTTTTGATAAGACTTTGAGTGTATTCAAAAATTTGCTACTTTCTCCATAGCACAGTGCAGAAGTAATATACCCATTGGCGAGCCTGTAGGATAGAGTACCTAACCACATAGTTAACCTAAGAAGAAATCTGCATGATAAAATCTCAGCTAAAGCTAAAATACACGGAATATAGTCAAATGCGGTAAAAATAAAGAAAAGAACTAGACGGGGCTGTACGTATATTCTAAATATATAATGAGAAAAACACTAGACCAGAAATTAGTAACCTGCGATACGCAGATGACACACTTATACTAGCAGCGAATGAAGTCGAAATGATTAACATTACCAAACGGCTAAGCCATATAAGCGAAGAATTCGGACTTCGGAACACCGAAAAACAAAAATAATTATCGTAGACAGAGCAAATAATAATCTACCGCAAAGTGGTGTATTTCTAAGGGATAAACAGATTTGTATACTTGGTCTCCCTGATAACCAACAATGGCGATAGCTTCTCAGAAACCAAGCTTAGAGTACCGATGGCCCGAACCGCAACAACTAAATTAATTACAATATGGAAAGATTGAACAATAACAAGAAATATTTTAAGTTGGTCAATACCCTGACTAAAACATGGAGTGTCAAAAAAATTGACAGGGGTAAATGTGGGTCTATAGAAGGATTTTACACATATCCTGGAGAGAACATAAAACCAACATGTCAATTCTGGAAGCGCTTCATATAAAAGACAGGCTATTAAAAAAAGGAAACAGAGTATCCTAAATTACTTCGACCAGATAGCTAGAAGAGCCGGTACAATGGAACTATTGGGAGTAGAAATAAAGGGGGAAGGCTAAAAGACCAAGAGGAAGATTTCGAAGCTGGCAATATTTAGAGTGTCATCACACCATGACAAGGGGTCAAGAAATGGGGAGGAGGAGGATAGATAGTTATCTCTTAAACACAGATTTCGTTGTGTTATTCTGTTATAATATTGAGATTGCTGTTGATTTTGTATTGAGGTAAAAATCACGTAAAAATGCGATAGCCTCACGTATGATACTTTCAATTTGGAGTGCATCCAAGTCGCCTAATAATAGTAAATTTCCGGAGATGAAGTTTTTATATAGGTACCAATCAGCATTTTAATGATCGCCTATTGTTTTTGGGTCGGCTGGAGTGACAGGAGAATAAATATTTGATTTTACCAAAATAGCAAGGTGGTCTGATGATGTTGAATAGCCAATGAAGTATCTTTACTCGAATTTGCCCAAAATGTTACTTGTAACTAAGCTGTGGTCCTAAATCGATGATACGTTTACATTAAAAAAATTGGATTCGTTACAAGTGACGCTTGAAATTGGAAGGTCTGGTAAAAAGTTAGATAGTAGTGAATTTTTTGTTCCTGTTGTCACCGAATTGGTATGTCTACAGTTTAAATTGCTAATTAGATGCTTTGTTTAAAGTAGCGAAATATTATAATAGACGGATGATAAAGCGAACCATTTGAATGTTTATAGTTAGAGATTATCGTGATGGTTTGATTATTTCTGACATGCATATTACTAGGAAGTCCACATCAGGAATCTGAAAATTTTGTGTTCTCACTGGTTTTACTTTATAGTTCCCTACTTTGCTTATAATAAGTTAGTTTAGATTAGAATTGCTAATTGGTTTTGAAAGACCAAATTGTAATGTAAAGTAGATCCAAATACTGTCACATTGTTTTTTTTTTATTAAATAAATGACTTATCACCGATATGTGTAATTTACGTTTATTTCTCGAATTGATTTTTTAAAACATGTAATTTTGTTTTATTAAGTGAAATACAGTGTATTTAGAGCATCTGGCTATAGCAATAAAATACTATAATTATACGAGTCTATTGCAGATCCATCACACCTTTCTAATAAATTCGTGTTTTGAAATTGTTTCCAAACTGTTATCTAACAACATTGTCATTTTCTAGGTCTCGTTCGTGAGATGGTTTACTTTTTTCGACCTTGATTGATTTTAAAACAATTTGTTTTGATTTGGAATCGAAAAAAATGTAAACTTGATTTCTAAATACACACTTGAATGGAATTTTATTATGGATTCAATCGATTTATACCTTGACATTTTTATCTATTAAGTAAAATGACACAACTGGTTGATAATAAATTGTAGGTGGATTTTACTTGACATTGTTCATATTTAAAATAAGTTAAAAAGTTGAATCATTGTATATGTATGTAGATATTTAGTACTTAACGTGTTTGGAATCGTCATTGGGTTTAAAGTTTAATATCAAGTATAGTCATATTCTAAATTATTTTTATTACCGAACAGATAAATCCGACTACTTGATTTTTTGTAATTATTAATTGTTTGGATTATATTGGTAATATTATGAATGTAAAGCATTGAACTGTTGGTTCGAGTGACAAATCACGATTCGTGATATTTGAGTAAGGGCTTAAAAACTAATCCAAAAATTTCTTAATACAAATGTGAAATGTTTACATAGCTAGATTTCTCGGGAGTGTGACTAATTCAGATATCTGACAATTTTTTTAGTTATTACAGGCCTATATAAAGAAAACCTATATGTTTTCCGCATAAATTTCGGCGTCTGTTTTTAATTATTAATAATTTAGTGTAAAACATGCCATTTTTTTCGATTTTTTGCTTACCATTAAAAAGATTAATATTTAAAGTAAAAATACAAAACTTTATCTTTTAAAACATAAAAAAAGCTGTAAAATGGAAATTGTAAAATTAATTTGTGGCTCCAAAAACTTCAAACTAAAGCAAAAACGTTAATTGTTTATAACTATTGTAAAAACTCAACCTAGGCATTTGTTATTCTACCCAACGTTGGGTATTGTGGTCCTCAACAGTCAATACTCAAAATTTCAGATCGATCCATTAATAAGTTTAAAAGTTTTTCTATTTGTTTACCCCAGAGAGCTTTTTTTGAAGTAATATTAGTAAGAAAATAATGAAGATAAAGTAATTCTACGCATAGCAAATGAAAGTTTAAGAGCTAAACTATCAATACACATAAAAAAATTGAAAAAAGTAATTTTTCAAAAAAACAACGCCAAACCCTTTTGTAAAATTACGGTTTTTTTGGTTTATAAACATTTAGAATATCTTTTAAAATGTTGATCGAAGATATTTTTTATATTTGAAAAGCTGACATTTTTACACGAATTAAAAAAAATTGTTTTACGATCATTTTAGGGAAAGTTAGTTTTTTTTTAAAGTTCACAGCTAATTGGGTTATAACAATTAAGGAACGCAATTTTCGGCTTTTGAAAGAAAAAGATTCGATGTTTTTGTGCAAAACGTTGTGCAAACATTGCACTATAACTGGATCCTCTGTGAATTGTCAAAAATATAGTTCAAATTAAGACTAATAGTGGCAGTTGGAGGGGGAACCCACAAATCTACGCGTTTAAAAAAAATGAAAACGCAATACTACAAGTGTTTATATCTCCGGATTTATTTAACGGATTTTATTCTTTGTTGTCCTAATTTGTATGCAATCTTTGCGTACATTAAAAATATGTAATTTGTTTATAAGTTAATTAACTAATAAATAGTGTAATTTGTTTAAACATCTAATGAAAAAAAATCCCACAAAAATCGATATTTTTTGTAATATCATTGTTAAATATAGGAAAAGTTAAAATACACTTTCTTTGAATAATTTTTTTAAATTTTAAGTAAAAATAAGCTCTTACGTATGGTTACATTGTATTATAAGGAAATAAGTGTTTATATATACATATACACAAGTATATATTTCGATGACCTCGGAAGCCCTAAAGAAGATATCAAAGAGGATGTCGAAAGCTCTGCGCAATGATAATCGACGCAATTCAACCCGAAAGACTGTTCGAGTTTAATATTAATTCTAATTCTTAATAAATATTAGGCTTTTTAATGGTAAGCAAAAAATCAAAAAAATTGCATTTTTTACATTAAATTCTTAATAATTAAAAAAAAAAGATGACGAAATTATGCGGAAAAATTTGCACGTGTGCGTTTATTTGCTGTATACAGCGAAAGCAGGTAAATAACTTCTTACCTGAAATACCAAATCAATTCCAGTAAACAAAATTTTTGAACTTGGATCGTTAGTAGTCATTGCCCAATGACTTTCTCCAACGTGATATTCGTGTTCAGCGACATTTCATTAAATATTTGTGAAGTAAAACTTTTTTAAATTTGCAACTTTAGAAAATCCATTTTCCAAATGCAATTTTTCATTTCTTCATGATCGCATTAGTTCAAAAAATTTTCTGACGCTCTCGCGAATCGAATGCACCAAACTGCATCTCAATCCGCCTTACTGCGCCGAATTTCGAAGGTTTACTAGTTAATTTCCTCGACAAAGAGCATTGGAGCATTGTAATGTATCTTAAAACGTATTTTACGAGGTTAAATGTCGAAAAAAAAGTCCCGATTCTGTTGTGGTCATTGGAGTTGTTACAATAAGTTTGTCTCATCATTTTCAAATTCGATTTTAACAACGCTTAACATTAGAATATTTTTTGCAGTAGATTTAATCGTTGTTTGATGAGATTTGGTCTTCTTTCTTTTAAGTGTTCTTTCGGTATCCTGTCCTCTGCTGATGATTTTTTTTTTAATTTCCTTGATGATTCCTTTACTTCTCCCTGTGGTAGCTCAGGGAAGTACATTCAATGAAGTCAAAGTAAAACTGACAGATGTCCTAGAAGACTTAGCACTATACTATGACGAAAGGCATCTGAAACCTTTTCCTACAAAAACATAGGTGTGTGCTTTCCACCTTAGAAACAAGCATGCCCGAAGGACACTGGGAGTGGAATGGTGTGGTCAGATGGTGGAACACAATAAGACGTACCTCAGCGTACATCTGGATAGAACTCTGTCTTATCGATATTACTGTCAAGATATCAAGAAAACAGTAACCGCCAGAAATAATGTCATCCGCAAACTAACGAACACTAAATGGGGAGCACAACCACATACTCTCCGTACTTCTGCCTTAGCATTATGTTTTTCTGAGGCCTAGTTTGGAGCACTAATGTGGGAAAACTCTGCTCACGCTTAAATGAAACGGTTCGTATAATATCTGGTTGCCTGAAACCGACACCTATCGAAGAGGTATATCCTATAGTTGGAATTGCTCCACCTGCTATCAGAAGACAGGTTACGTCAGAGATAGAACGAAAGAAGCAGGAGACGGATCGACGACACACCTTGTATGACCACCAAGTTTAGCCAAGTCGATTAAGATCTCGGAAAAGCTTACTGAAAGAATCACGAACCCTTCCCGAAGAGCTAAAGACGTGCCAAAAACACCTATGGCAAGCGTCAGCTACATCCCTCAGAGAAAATGGCCACTTCACACAAGTTGCCACATCCCAAATGGAAAGCGCTAAACAGACTAAGAATTGGCGTTTCACGTTGTGCTAGTAGCCTGAAGAAATGGGGATACCAGGAGAACAATACCTGCGACTGTGGCGCGGTTCAGAATAGTCACCATTTGCTATCATGTACACTATGTACATATATGAGAGAGACTTGCACAAAAGAAGACCTATTCTTAGCGAATGATAGGGCCATCTATGTGGCCAACCCCATTGGAGACACAAAATTTAAAGCTGTTGGTGTTCCGGACATGGAAAGTAAGTAAGTACTGACATAATCTGTTGGCAACGAATTCCACAGACCACAGGACAAACAATTCAATTTTAAGTGAGCTAAAGGTTAACAAACGGCTGGAGTTTGCTCCAGCTCCAACTCCAATTAAAATACTTAGGACACGTTATGAACGCAGATACATAAAACATGGAAAGACTTAGGAAAGGAAAGGTAGAAGATTGAAGATTACGAGGAAGATCCGCAACAAGATAGATCGACCAAATTACCGAAATATGCAAAAGACCTATACATGAATTAAAAGAAATGACCAGAGATAGAGATCTTTGGAGACGGACAATACCCGATGACCAATATACTCGCTCTGGGGGGTCAGGACTGTACAGAAAAATAGAGACGGTGGTTTATCGTTTTCTTGGGAAAATATTTCTAAGGATGTTGACGCTTTCTTTCTTTCAGCCAACGTCTCCAGTCCTTTTTATTGTGTCATTTTCCATCACCAAGGTTTCGTCTTTCCATGTGGCCTCCTTCACTTCATCCTTCTATGATCTTTGTAGTGGTCATCATTTTCTCTTTGCTATTGGGCTCCAATCTAAAATCTTTGATGTCCACCTTGTACGATCTGCTCTTCTCACGTGTCCGTACTAAATTAACCGTTTTTCTTAAATTTTTTTGCTATACTTTTCTCAAGTAATTGTTGGAGTGTATATATAGCGTATATGCAGGACCATATTGCAGTAAATAGTTATTTTATTTGCGGTAGATAGAGTAGAATATCCCAAAAGGCAAAATATAAAGTAGATTTTTATTTGCATCGTTACAAATATCCGTTTTTTCCATTGTATTTATTCCGTTTTAATATGTTTATTTCCATTCCACTTTTTTTGTAGTTTCTTGTATCACATTGATACTTTTTTGGTAAAGTAACCCACTAGAATATATTTTCTCGGGTAATCACAAGACCCTTACGTTCACTTCTTTTGGGATTACCGCAACCGTAAATTTACCGACCATTTATATTTTAATAAATAGTTGACATACATATTTGACATCCATTAATTTTATTTAAATTTCTCTATAAGTAATGCCATGGACTTTCCAGTCTTCATGTTTTCGTTCGGTATTCGATATCGTATATGGCAAGGATGACAATTTTCGATATTTTCGCAATTTATTATTAATTATGATTTGAATATTTGTGTCAGGTACTTTCAAGAATGTAAATTCCCATTGGAATGATACCCACTGCTTTTTTATGACAAATCATTCCTATTTTGTATTCTGAAAAACTAATCAAATATGAAATGTAAAACAAATTTTAAAGGATCGTAATCGAAATATCTGATAGATATCAAACATTTTAAAACAAGACAGTTTTATGTTTAACTTATTTTTCTTTCCTTTTCTTTTTCTTTTTACACCCTTATCATTTTTCAGGAGTATTGATTGGTGAGCTGGTCTCTCTATTTGTTTATTCCATTGTTTGTGCTATCGATTTCATTTCTCTAGTAATCTTTCCCTGTCTTTTTCTGTATTCCTTATCGCTGATACTCTAATGAGAGTTATTAGATTTGTATTTATATATTAGAGATAATGAGATAATCATTAAATTTTTGGATAGTCGAAATAAGTAAGTCATGTTGTGGCCTTACTAATAGTGGCATTTTCTTTGGTATCCAGACCCTACTGCATTCTGTTGAAGAATTTGCGACGGAGTTGCTTTTATTTGACATAATTAGAGCTGCTTTTTTGATTTTTTTTACTATCTGTTTCTTTCAGGACAATACTTGGATCTTTCCCATGTGTATTGACACACTTGAGATCTATCAAATTAATTATTAATATAAAATTTATGTTCACTTATTCTAACATTTAATGGCCTTGATGTTTTGCCTAAATAAAACTGATCGCATTCACAAGATATTTTATAAATACAATTCTTTGTTTTTTCTTATTCATTTTTAGGTTTAGTTTTAGATGAGTCAGATCTCAAATACCAGGTTTGAAACGCAGGCCGCGTCGTAAAGAAGTGGATGACGCAGCCCAGACTAAAACTTGCGACAGAAAAACCGAAGTCATCATTCTAAAGGGGACAAGGAACAGGCAAAGTATTCAATTAAAATGTGCGGGAGCATGTCTAACACCCAAGAAACAAGTAAAGTATCTAGAAGTGACATTGCACCAGAATGGAAAATGGGGTAGCACGTGCGGGAGGTGTCTGGAAGGCTGCGAATAGTGCGGCTGCGTCGGGGAGGGTGATGCCGAACATTGGAGGACCCAAATCAGAAAGGATGAGGGTCTTACACGTTGTTGTACAGTCGATCGTCCTCTACGCGACACCAGTGTGGAGCGAGGCGGTAGAGATAACGACCTATGGGAGTCTCATGACACGAGTGGACAGAACAAGTCTGGACTGTGTCTGCGGCAGCCTTCTGGATCATCACTGGATGTGTTCCGTTGCATGTTTTGGCGGTGGAAAAAAGAGCTCTATGAAAGAAGAGGCCCAAACCTTACTGTGGCCGAGAAAAGACAGGAGAGGGAAAGGTCCAAGAACACGGGGGATGTGGCACAGTGGACGAAAATGCTGATCTGGAACATAAGAGATTGGGTGGACTGTGGCCACAGGCGACTGGATTATTTTCTGACGCAGGTGCTCACAGGATACGGATCTTTTAGGGCTTACCTCTATAGGATCGGAAAGGCTGACACAGATGAATGCCTATACTGTGGATACTCGGACACTGTCACATATACGATATTAGACTGGAGCAGATGGATAGTGGAAAGGAATAGAATCGAGCGAGAGACAGGTGTGAATTTTGTTAGAGAGAGAAATTATTGAGAGAATGATTAAAAATAAATCAGGTTGGATTAGCATACACAGCTATGTCCGTGCAGTGATCAAGAAAAAGGAAGAGGAAGAAAGACAGCTGTACCAACGGCAAAGGTAAGAGTAAAAGATGCTGAAGGGTGAAGCTAGAAAAGTGGGTCAGACTGTATGACTTAGAATGCGTAAGTCAAACTGTGGGGAAGGATAAAATGCCCATCTGGGAAAGATGCCGAGCTAGGAGCGATGAGGGTCTTCTACGCACTACCTAGAGCGAGACAGGGAGCCTCCTTGCTGATGAATAGAGTGTGAATGTATATGAATGGATAATGAATGAATAAAGGTAGTGCTTCGGAAGTGATGCCGACCTTACAGCGGCCATTCCGCTTCCGGATCGCTGGATGAGAGAGGAGGGTCTGGTTTAGCAGGTAGGCATTCGAGGTAGACTTGGCGACGAGAGGACATTTTAAAGGTTTAGTTTTACATAAAATATATCTCCGTGTGTTTGTTGTTTTAAATGTTGTTGAAATGTTCAATTTATTTCCTATAGTTTTAAGTTTTCCGATAATCCTTTTACGCTTGGTATTGCTATGTTTCTCAAAAGTTATAGGATCTCGTTCTAAGTTGTTCTGTTCCACTGGGTCCAGTGGCGCACTCAGGGGAGGTTTGGGGGTTAATCCACCCCCGGGCATATAAAGTAAAAAATATATAAGGAATAGTAGGAAAATGTAACTTGTCTTTCATACACAATACAAAATTAATAATTAAATTACCAGTTACGACGTGTACACGTGAAAGGTTATTTTCATCGCTGAAGACTTATTTAAGAAATTGTATTAGCGAAGAAAGACTAACTCTCACGACACTCAAATAAATGAAGAAGAGGTAATAAACCATATAGCTCTAAAGCAACGCCGTAGTCATTTTATTATAAATTTAATTGTTTGCAAATTATTAGGATACAGTTAGGATTTAAAGTTAGTTAAAGATTTAGTTATTAGGTACAGTTTATGATTTATTTTTTTTATTATATTTAGATATAAATACCTAATATTAGGCTCATGATATGAGTAGACAGAACGAATCTGCTGCGAGGAGTATGCGCCTATAGGACTGTTTCTGTGCAGCCTTGTAGACTGTCGCGGGTTGTGTTCCTCTGCCAATGTTAGCAGTAGAAAGAAGACATCTCTATTAGAGAAGGAAGCATTTGATAACAACCTTAAAAAAAGAATAGAGGAACAGATCAAGAAAGTTGGCAAGAAGACTGTGAAAGACTGTGACTGTGTGACTGTGAAAGAAATTATTAATTAAAAGGAAAGAAGAAGAGAAACACCCACCGGACCAAGGTCAGAGATAAAGTTTAGATAAGGAAAGGAAGTGTTCCAAAAATGTCGTCAGCCTTACAATTTCAGTGCCCAACCAACTCCCCCACCAGCAAAATTCTAGGTACGCCACTGACTCGGTCTATTCTTGAAAATTCCTTTCAAGACATCCAGGAAAGGTAGTGTGTTATTATAATAATATTCTTTTTTCATGGTAAATATTATTGTCTCTTCTTTATCGTTCAGGAATGTCCAACAACTCTAATCCATAAGGCCATGGATCTAAAACTTGTAAAAATGTGTAAAGAACACCAGGTATATATACACTTGTGAGGTGATTGCCTATTATAGTTATGCCAATACCACCATTAAAGATCCCAGTTAGGTTACAGCTTTCATAAAATTATAGATTTTGTGACAAATGATTATATTTTTACTTATAACAGCTCATTATTTAGGCATAAGTTACATTTCCCCTAAGTCTTGTAAAATTAGTGTCGATTTTGAAATATTGTAATAGAATATTGCTATATTAGTGTTGCCCTAGCAATAATGCATGTAAAATATACAAGTGTGCTTCTACAACGAAAAAAATCGGACATTGTTCACATCATTCACAAATATTTTCGTTCGAATTTTCATAACACATTTTAATTAATGTTTCAGTTCCGTATTGCTCTTTGATTTACGATGTTCAAACAGTAGGTGTAAACCAAATATTTATCTGCCTAACAATTGTATGATTTTAAATATCTGCCTGATAAATAGTAAACTGGAAAATTATAATTATTTTTGCTAGCATTTCAACATTGACAACCCAGGTGTGGAATCTGTTTATAAATACACGTGGATTCAAAACGTTCGAGTTTATTCTATAAATTGATTGTGCTAAATGGAATAAAACTTACTAATTTCTTCATTTATCGACAAAGTTAAAAAGATTTTTGATGAGACGATGTGTTTACTTATGGAATATTAATACAAAGCAAGCATTTTACGCTTCGAATAATATTTTAATCTAAGACACAATATATTTTTGTGTATTGAAACTTTTATTCTTTCTGATACTTTCTGCAAAAAATTATAAATTATGTTTTCATATACAACTTTGTAAATGATATTATCTTTATTTTCATTAATGCTTGTAATAGACAATTTTAAAATATATACATTCAATTTAGAAACATTTAAATTAATTCAGAAAAAGCTTTTCAGAATAAAGTAAGTTATCTAGAGTTTTGCAAACCGATTGCTGTTTTAATAATTAGATTGCAAATAAATCCAAAACTTTAGCATCGGAACTATTTGGTGGCTGATATATCATTTCAATTGTTAATCGTAAACACCCTTACACAAATATAAACATATATAGAAAGAGGATTGAGGATTGTCCAAAATGTTGAATGATATTGAAACTTAAGGTATTGGCACAGGGAAGTCAGTTTGATAAAACGAGAATAATTTCAAAAATAGTTGGTTTATTCGGCAACTGGATTAAGAGTTAAATAGAAGCAAAACCACAATCCACAACATTAAAAAAAGATGGTAAAACGAGCAGACTTTGGATAAAAAGAGAAGGAGAGGGAGACCAGTTATTACTACAGCCCAACAAGATGAAACATTAACTAATTGTTTAAGAGCGCATCCCTTCCATACGGCAAGGCAAGCAAAAGTTAATACAAACTTTAATGCTTCTATAACTACAGCATTAAAGAGGATTAGAAGAACAGATTTAAAAAATTGTGCAGCCGCCCAAAAATACAAATTTAGCGAGAAACAAAGTAGACTCCTATTTGCTTTAAATTACGTTTTAAATGATCCAATCAATTTTTGG
The DNA here is from genome assembly GCA_918026665.1 of Diabrotica balteata. Classification (NCBI taxonomy): domain Eukaryota; kingdom Metazoa; phylum Arthropoda; class Insecta; order Coleoptera; family Chrysomelidae; genus Diabrotica; species Diabrotica balteata. Next base: position 33,427,753 of record OU898278.1, read on the forward strand.
AACCGTGTATATCAATTTGGGCTTGGATCTATAGAGAAGGTTTAGGCACAGAATAATAAACAAACAGAATACCCACTCTCCACGGAAAATTAAGTACGCGCATCTCCTCCGCGCAGACGTTCCGCCATGTTTTAGGAGGATTTTAAAGAAATTAGTGTTGTTTATGGGGTGTGCATGGAAAAATTAACCAGGTTTATTTGACTTACGGCAATCATAGACATACTATACAATTATATTAACATTGTTAAATGTAATAACATAAATATATTATAATTAAACATAAATATAAACGATTACATAACCACACAAATCATATGTCTGTGTCCTCCTAAAACATGGCGCGCGTGCTGAAAAACTTCAAAGGCGGCATCTGAGAGTGGCCCTTCTGATTGTTTATTATTCTGTGGTTTAGGAATGTGTTGAAGAATTGAAGGACGATTCAATATTAAAACCTATTTACATATATTAGATAATGTGATGTTGCCGTCGGTTAGGGAAATTTCCCCAACAATAATTTTATTTTCCAGCATGATAACACTGTTCAATCCACACAGCTCACCGTGTACGGGATTACCTTGTGGAAAATAGCATTAAAGCTCTTTCATGACCCTCTAAAAGTCTAGATATTAATCCAATAGAGAACGTTTGGGGACTGATCAACAAAATACAAAAATTAAATTTAATTCCCCAAAACAGAGATCATTTATGGATCATCATTGAAGAAACCTGGGAAAGCTTGGCCGAAGATGAAAATTTGTCACTAAATTTAATTAACTCAGTTCCCAGAAGATTACAAGAAGTGATTAATAATAATGGAGCTATGACAAAATTAATTAATAATTAATTTTTCTTTTCGAATTGTAATACATTATATTTAAATGTCACACTTGTTCGCTGTAAAAATTATTCATTTTTTATTAATTTCAAATTAAATTTTAATTTTTTTCAGTGAGTTTTATTTACTGTAGTATTCGACAACTCAATACAGATTTGTGCTACACTTTACGAGAAACGAATCATGCCTGTCGATTTGAAATTAAACATAAATTTAAAGTCATGTCTAGATTTATTATCTATCATTATTTTTGAATTAAAATATTTTCATAAATTATAATAAAACACGAATCAATGTATGGGTACTCAGATAATGGAAAATTTCAAAATTAATAGAATTGTTTAAGATACATGTTTAAATAAATGTATAAATATAAATGTGGGTGACTGATCAAGAATGCTCGATATTGTTTTAGTTTTTAGTATACTAAAAACTTGCTAACTGTCACACAGCCCTGCTTTTAGCTGGTTTGATATAATATTTTTGTTGAACTGGCAACGTTGCCTCCGAAATTAGAATGACACATGTGACAAGCTCAACTTACACAACTTGAAAAGCACGATTTTCGGGAATTGTACCAGTTTTTTATGACGGGAACGGTACTATACTTTTTCTACGAATATTTTCATTTATAAAAATAAAAAGTATAACAAGTATAACAACTTTTATTTACTTGACAAAATTCGGGAACAATTTAAATTAAACATTTATTTATAATAATTAATTATAAAATTTTGGCAATTATTTATAATAAATGAACTTTGAAAATTAAGGCAATTATATCGAGCACAAGTTTAATCAAATCTTGCCCAAGTACTTTCGCTTAATATAGCATCTTCAGGGGCATTTCGTCAAATATGGGCTATCCAGCAAGCGTAGAATGTGATAAATATGGATGTGAACATAAAATTGTACAAACACTACAATAGAACAAGGACAAACAGTTTAAAATCAATTAAAATAGTTCTACGTTACATGCTTTGGCGGTAACAGGAGAGAAAAAATTCTCTCTCCCTCGCAGAATCAGCTATCAAAAAGGGTTTAATAATAAACACCAACACAATGAAAATAAGTACGCAACCACAAATCCTTCGACCACTTGTTATAGAAAACGACATCATCGAAGCAGTGAACGAATTTGTATACCTGGGAGCGATCCTCAACACTGAAAATAATACTACCGCATAGATAAACCGCAGAATTTGCGTGACCAACAGGTGCTATTTTGGCCTCAATCTCCTACTTAAATTCACAATTATATCTAGAAATACAAAAATAAAACTCTACAAAACAATAATACGCCCAGTCCTAACATATGAAGACCACACGGAAGAAAGGCGAAATGTCACAATGAGGTTAATTCGAGAAAATTGAATTTTTAACTTTCAAACCCTAAACATCATAATACAATTAAATATTTTGCGTACTTCTTTATTTAAGTAGTCTTCATAGTTATTTTGTAACGTATTATTTAATCAACACAAATAAAACACAAAACTTAGAAACATAGCTTTATGTAAAGACAAGTCACTACAAACAGGGGGAAAAAGCGAAATATATGACAATTTTTTTCTGTTCTTCATTTGTCTAGCTTTTATTATTTTCTCCTCATTTTGTTTACGTTTTTGTCTTTTTTGTTGTAAGGTAAGCCTCTATAGAACGATCTAGCCCTTTCAGATGTGCAAAACTAACTCAAGTGGACTAGATCGTTAAATTTTTCCTTAGAAATTTTCCTTGACTCTAAAAAACATCTCTATGAAAAAAGATAAAAGGAAGGGAATTTTTAAAACAAACTCACCTGTATATAGTTTTGGTGGCAAAATAAACTGGCTCTCGGGTAGTTGCACCTTATTGGAATTTGTAAATGGTTTGCCTATAATTGACGTCTCCCATTGTCGATTATAGGAATCTCGGTGTTTGAAAAAGCGTGCATAATCTTTCAATATTTCGAGTTCTCTGATTGGTCTTGATTTATATGTTGGTTGAGTAACGTAAATTTGGTCCAAGAATAGTAACCAGTTTCTTATGATTGATCGACCTCTACGACATCGAACGAATTTGGTTTTACTCGACATGATCTAATTTCCGTGTACCAATCCTCAGGAAGTTCAGCCATAATTTTTTGGTTTATCACACTCATATCTCGATCGCACTCCATGTAAGAATGATCTCGTATTGGAAAGGTTACTTTGATTGAGTCCAACCTTTTTGCAGTATTAACTACATAGTGAAGATAACGGAAAACAGTGAAGTTTGGCCGCCACATGAATCACCGAATATGTGGAGGTGACGAACTGACAGATCAAGCTGAAAAAACATAAAATGGTGCAGAAATGACACTACTTCGTTGGAACCTTTGCCTCCTATGGTTTCTGGAAAACAATCAAATGTAGCATTTCCTGTTGACAATACATGAATGTTAAGGTAGTGAAGCGTCAGTTGTCTCTTATAGTAGACATCGCGCGTCGTTGGTCGGAATATTTGGAGTGGATAATTTTTTTTCAAAATCTGTACCGACTGCTTCACAGTTAACATTCTGCATTGCTGCTTTCCTTGCCTTTCTCTTTATTTTATGAAATGCTTCCGCTTTGGATTTGTGTAGGCTATTTGCCAAAGTTATTCGTTTTATCTCAACTTCTATCTTTTGTTTTTCAGAGGCATCATTTGTTTCAATCAGTTTATTGTGAAGGACCTTAAGGTCAGCCAAGAAATGATCGCAAGCACTATACGTATCACTCCGCGGATAGCCTCGGATAGATTTTTTCCTCATTTGTCAATTGGTGCACTACCAGTAGCTTTTAAACTTTTTTGAATATTTTCAAGCCTCTTCCGACCAATGCCATGAAGGCTTAGAAAAGCTTTAAAACAAACTGGGACGTCAGTAGTTTTATCGTCAGTCGTTATTCTAACTCTAAAAGAATACTTTGCATCATGCAATCTTGATGTAGTGCACTACCAGTAGCTTTTGAACTTTTTTGAATATTTTCAAGCCTCTTCCGACCAATGCCATGAAGGCTTAGAAAAGCTTTAAAACAAACTGGGACGTCAGTAGTTTTATCGTCAGTCGTTATTCTAACTCTAAAAGAATACTTTGCATCATGCAATCTTGATGTAGTGCACTACCAGTAGCTTTTGAACTTTTTTGAATATTTTCAAGCCTCTTCCGACCAATGCCATGAAGGCTTAGAAAAGCTTTAAAACAAACTGGGACGTCAGTAGTTTTATCGTCAGTCGTTATTCTAACTCTAAAAGAATACGTTGCATCATGCAATCTTGATGTAGTTTTATCTCAGGCTCTTCTTTGCTTTACGGGCATTAACGTTATTAGGCCTGCCAAGTAAATATTTTGTTCATCACGCCCCATACGGTTAAAATTGTTTATAATGTTTGATCGGTTTTGTTGATCTGTTTTAAAACACTTAAGTCTCTTACATTGACAATCGTCACCTGTTTCATGGCTCTGTTGTCTTAACCGCTTCATTACTTCATTTATTCGACCTGTAATTTTTCCTTTTTCTAGTGTTTTTTTCGCGACACGTATCATCTCTTTCACTATCCGTCATTTTTTAGCACAATAAAACGCACTTTATTTAATGAAGGCTACTCGAAAACTAAACGTTTTTAGTAAACAAAAGGCGGCGTGTACTCCCCCGACGTCCCGACAAGCACTGGCATTCCACCTTTCTCGGATTTATGCGAGGACCATTCGCCTTTCTTCCCTGTACGAAGAATTTTATAACGTGTTTTAAGCTATGAGGATTCGTCTTTTTCCCATGTTTGAATGACTTACATAAAACTACTACTAAAAACCTACATATTGCTGCTCTGAACAAAAAATAATAAAAAATTGACATTTCGCCTTTCTTCCGTGTGGTCTTCATATAGTTCAGAGACATGGACTCGGGATATTTCGAAAGAAAAGTACTAAGTAGCAGTTAATGACAATGGAGTGTGGAAAAGACGATACAACTTCGAACTTTATACAATATACCAGGAACCTGATATCGTAAAACATATTAAGATAGGACATCTGAGGTGGATAGGTCATGTGCAATGCGGATGAAACAAAATGACCCAGCTAGAAAAACGCTCCTTGATAGACCCATTGGTCAGAGAAGAAGAGGAAGACCTAGAACAAGGTTCCTTGATAACATCGATGAAGACATAAGAAATACGGGAATACATGCTTGGCGGAGAAAGGCGATAGATAGGGACTATATAGTGGAGAGAAATTCTTGAGGAGGCTAGGACCTACGCGGGGGTGTAAAGCCAGAATGATGATGAAGAAACTCCAGTTTGCTCTATAAAGCCTGTCAAAATTGGAATTTTTCAAAAGAAAATATTAGGGAAGCACCCCGGACGTTCCGTCAGCGACAGGACAGCGATTTTTCTGTTATGTTTGATGAAACATAATTAATACATTTACAATAACAGAAAATTTTAAAATGCTTTCGACAATTCTTTTTAATTTATTGCGATGCACGCCTTGTATGCAAAAATTATTTTAGTTAGGTCTTTCTAATAAACCGCCACCCGACATTCTTTTCCTTACTTTCTTCTGTGTCAGTAATTTAAAATGAATAAATACTATTTAGAATTCAAGAAGCAGAATGATCTTTACTAAAACCAATAGGTTTCTTAAAAAACTGCAAAAAAGTTACAGACTTACCAGGAGGGGAAAAGTATTATTACTTTACTTTTACACGCTTCCCAGTGGGGTAACAACCATATTTACTAAAATTATTAGACAATATGCAAATATTAAGTGAAAAATATCTACATTGTTCGATATATCCGTCTCTCTAAATTAAGATAGTGATAATCTGATAAACCATAGGAATAAAAGTTAGCATGCGTATATAATACTTCAGAGAATCATTAACGGTTATTACCTACAATTAAAAATGTTTAAATTATTATTTTTTAAACGTTCATCGTTAATTATTTGTCTCCAAGAAACCAATTTTACAGTTAAAAAATTATCATTTGAACGTATTTATAGGTTATCACAAAAACAATTAATTAAATAAATTAACCAATTAATTTAGATCCGTAAACAGCTTAAACCACATTTACCAAACTTATCCATTGGTAAGATTGATAGAGAAACATTTATATGAATTGCAACAATAAATGCTACCGTAAAATTTTAATGGGTTTCATCATATATCCGTAATCCTTGATGTGAAAGAGTAAAGATTGTTACCAAATCTTAAATACAAAAGTAGCTTCTTTTCACCAATAAAATAGAAAATAAACGCAGTAATAGAGAAGATCTAGTTATAGTCGTGGTAACATACATTACAGAATGCTTTAAATGCAGCGACTTTTGATCCCTTTATGTTGATAAAATGTATGTATGTATGTTAAAATGTATGTATAAATGTTCGGCGTTATTTAGAAGAGGTATTTCCCGGACGATGGATTGGTAGACGAGATAGAATTGAATGGCGTCCACGTTCACCTGATTTCAATCCTAAAGATTATTTTTATTGGGGATACTTGAAAAATTCAGTTTACAAAACTAAACCAGCAAGTCCTGTAGAATTAAGGCAACGAACTATCGATGAATCTCGAATAATTTCTAGACAATCATGGTAAAATGTAAAAATAAAAATTTATTGAGTCAATTAGGTGTTGCCAGACTTTATGTTTTATGTATTTAAGATCTTAAAAACTGGCAACATTGCAAATATTAAATATGGAATCTCCGTATCCCAAAATAGGTGTACCTTAAATTTAGTACAATTATAACTAACAATTTCCGAACGAGATAATTGGCCGTTTCCAGACTTTTGGGCCACTCTGTATATATATAAATATATATATATATATATATATATATATATATATATATATATATATATATACAAGCTCTTTACTAGGTTAATGTTAATGACATCAAGATTGGAGAAAAAATTAGATTTCGACAAACCGACAGATCAGGCATGATTCGGTTCAAATTGTGGTACCAATGATAATCTCGATACAGTAAAGACACTCATTGAAAAATCTATAGAATACAGGAAACCTCTTATTCTTACTTTCATAGATTTTCATAAAGCGTTCGACACGATCGAAATAGTCAGCCTTATAGAAGCAATAAATGATAGCCGGATTGACCATAGGTATAGTGAACTTATTTACAACATTTACAAAATTGCCACTATGACTGTTTAAATACACGATAAAATCCGACCAATAAAAATAAAACGTGGGATAAGGCAAGGAGATACATTGTTACCGAAAGTGACTATACCACTACGACTGTTAAGGTACACGAGAAAACCCGACCAATAAAAATAAAACGTGGGATAAGGCAAGGAGATACATTGTTACCGAAATTATTCATAACGGCATTAGAGTATGCCTTTAAGATGGTCAATTGGGACTACAGAGTAGTAACAATAGAAGGCGAACAGCATAACTATCATAATTATAGTTTATTCGTCTTACGGGTTTGGACCGTGTCATTTGTGAGTGACCCAAAAGTGGGTTCATCTCGACGTTTCGCTACAATTGTATGTAGCTTCTTCAGGAGAACAAAAAAGAAAAAAGAAAAAAGAAAGAAAGAAGAAAACAAAAGAACAGGAAGATGGGTAGTTAGCAACGGTAACTCAGTTACTCAACGCAACCAGAGGCGAATACTAACTACCAAGATGGGCATTTGGTCACAGTAACTCAACTACTCAACGCAGCCAGAGGTGAAAACCAAATGCCAGGACAGGGATTCACGTCCAACAGCTCAGAACACTAACGCGTCGAGAGGCGGGGAGTGAATCCCTTTACTAACTACCAAGATGGGTATTTGGTCACAGTAACTCAACTACTCAATGCAGCCAGAGGTGAAAACCAAATGCCAGGACAGGGATTCACGTCCAACAGCTCAGAACACTAACGCGTCGAGAGGCGGGGAGTGAATCCGATTTCTTCTTTCTTTCTTTTTTCTTCTTTCTTCTTTCTTTCTTTTTTCTTTTTTCTTTTTTGTTCTCCTGAAGAAGCTACATACAATTGTAGCGAAACGTCGAGATGAACCCACTTTTGGGTCACTCACAAATGACACGGTCCAAACCCGGAAGACGAATAAACTATAATTCTGACTCTGGCCGTGGAAGCCTACGATTTCAGCATAACTATCTCCGTTTCGCAGATGACATTGTCCTTATCATAGATAATTTACGAAAACCCACAGATATAATACATGAATTGAATTTTGCATGTTCGAGGGTGGGCTTCAGAATGAACTTGACCAAAACTAAGTTTATGACAAATATGGTCTCCAATAACTATTTTACTATTCAAGATAAAGTGGTAGAACTGGTGAAGATATATATGTCTTTGGGTCATGAAATAGGAATCACCAGGCATAACAAAACATGCGAAATCCAAAGACGAATTACTTTAACGTGGACAGCCTTTGAAAAACTGCGGTCCAACATACCAATTTACGTCAAAAGAAAAGTATTTGACCAATGCGTATTATCGGTCATTACCCATGGGGCTGGAACTATGACTCTAACCAAGACTACGGCTTCGAAATTGAGAGTATAAGAGTAGCACAGAGACGAATCAAACCGGTTGCGGGATTGAATAAGAAACAAATTTCTGCTAAGAAGAACGAGTATTGCTCATGTTCTAGATGGCATAGTGGAACTGAAATGGAACTGGGAAATCCATGTAGCTAGAATGAACGACTCACCATGGACGACTAAAATTACAAATTTGAGGCCAAGAGCAGACAAACGTAGTAGAGGAAGACCACCTACACGTTGGAATTACGACATCAGGCATATCACCAACAATTTGCCACAAAGAGTACAAAATAATAAAAAATTAAGGAGTTTAAAGGGGGCATATGTTCAGCAGTGGACGTTTTAAATAAAGGCTGGATGATGAAAACCAATGAAACAATTAGTTACAAGCTATAAAACAAATTACTAAATATATCCTCAAATTTGGATACAATTGGATACAAATAGTGTAGAAGTGCTTAACAACGATACCTATCATTTCCGACAGTTCAGTAAGATACCAAATATATCTTGAAAGAAAGCAGAAGTGCAAAGCCTTTTTATTGAAAATTATTTGTATTTTGAAAATTTTTATACAGAAAAATGCTTATTGAAGTTCTGCAAAAAATGCAATTTAGCAAATTATACTCCCTAGAAAGTATTGCCGAAAAGACCTCTACCTATTTTTGTGTGTCTAATCCTATAAAGGTAATTTAGGCACAATTAAAACCAAGTATAATTCGAGCAAATACATTTCCTAAATGTCTGAAGAAAGTGATTGAGGTAATTCAAAAAATAATTATTATAACACATTAGGACGTACAGTAGCCGAACATATAATAGGATGTTATACTATAAAAGGGTTTTTAGAGTTTATTTTATAATGAAAATTACGATGATTTAAGAGAGCTTTATTATCGTGTTTTTTTACAGAAGCTAAACGTTAATAACTGACTAAATATAATGCGAATACTGTATGTTTGTGTTCTACTCACATCAGTAAAACTAAAATATATACAAAACGGTCAGACTACACACACTAAGGTAACTGATCCATCTAATAGCGGCTTCCCACGGTCGGCGAAATTGCGGACCAGCCCGCACCACGCACCGTGGGAAAGGTCTCGTCCGTGGTAGCACAGGCACGTCTGTGCTGGTCCGTCCTATCCATCTAGAGTCGGTAATATCAAAGGTGCGGTACATGCTCGTGCGACGCGATCCTAGCGCGTCTGTGTTTTAACAGACAAGTGCAAGTCAGAAGTTTTTCAATCACTGACACGAGTAGTTGTTTGTAGTGTTGTCAAAGTTGTTTTGCAGTTTTTTTGCTAAAAAATCGAATGAACAAACAAAGTTATTTTTGATTTTTTAAATTTGTATCAAAATGAACCAAGTTTATGGAATTCCACGGCGCCAGAGCATAAGAACCGGAACGATGCATACGATATATGGAACCGAATAAAAAATGAATTGAAGAATAGTACTATTTCGATTAAAGAATTAAAAAAGAATAGAGATAATTTAATGTCGACATACAGAAGGCAATGATGTTTACAAGCCTGAGTGGCCTTTTTATGATATAATCCAACATTATTGTCACGGACCTACACAGACTGTCACGGACCGTAGGACTCTGTCTGCGGTGCGTTGTCGTCCGTGCTGATCGGCTATCCGCGATGATCTGTAGAATCGCCGATCGTGGGAAGCCACTTTAACAGGACTCTCGAGATGCTATATGTTGGTGTTTGAAAGTTATAATATATATTACACACCCTCCAGAGGCGTAGCGTTAGGGGTTGGTTTATTACAATATTTAATATTACCAAAGAAAAATAGCAAAAAAAATCGCCAAAGTGATCGAAGTTGAAGAATGCTATAAGAAGATTGGATACTTCCACATTAATGCGAGAAATAAATTTATTATTAAATTAAATGACGACAATGAGGCAGAAAATACGGAAGAAGGAAAAAATGAAATAAGTGTATAAGCATTTTAAGTGATTCCTTGTTAATAGTTATGTTGCGGAGTTAATAATGTGACAAATTACAAGTGGAATAATGAAAAGACTCTCGTTTAAAAAAAGTAGTTATATTTTTATTTTTTATATTTTTTAAATAAATAGAGTAAGAGAGGGGACATGCTGTATTTTTTGCTGAGTTTTAAAACTTTTATTACTTACGTTAATTTTAGGTTTAAATCGATTTAAAAAATGGTCAAAATTAATTTTATCAAATACGATATATCTATGTCCTACTTTAACGGTATATATCTAGATAAAAAAATATATATTATAATTACACATTTATACATACAGTAACAACAATAACATAACATAAAGCTAACAATAAGCACAGAAAACTCAGAATTCGATATAATTACAGGATACTTATAACACCTTTCAAGCTCAGTTCTAAAAAATTTAAACATGGCTGATGCCTCCAACACCAAGGTCACGTATGTCTAACTGTCAAGATTTCTTTCACCGAAAGTTGAAAATAAAATTTATAGGTTATATAATTTATTCTCAATTTTATTTCCGGAATATTGAAAATTTTATTACAATTAATTGTGGTTTATTTCCGCGTATAAAATATTCAGTCAAAAAACTTGTAACAAGACAATAGTTTCAGAGTCATATTAAACGGATTACGATTAAAAGACAAATACCGTATCACGCGTAAAATATTCAAATAGTAGAGTGTATAGCACATGCTGCTCACCAGAGGTCAAGCATGAGCTTAAGAAACAAAAAAGTGCAATTGATTACAAACGGAAGGTGTCTAATAAGTAATAAGTATTCAAAAGAAAAACAAAATTCCCGTAGTTGGCTGTATACCATAAATCACAAAAATTGTATTTAAAAAACCTTTACAAAAGGTATATAATTAAAAAGGCCCTTTCGGGCCATAACATCACAACATAAGGTTTTCCACATTGCTTTTTAAACCTTAATCAAAATTTACTTTTTACGTTTGTGTACACTAAGTGGTAATACTTATTTCAGGTAAATGCACTGATAACGGACTAGTAAGTCCGAAAAAGTTCTGTTGTGGTATAGTCCGAAAGGGTCTTTTGAATTTCATACTTTTTATAAAGTATTTTTAAATAAAACTTTTTAATAAGTATTCTCTAGTTTTTTTTTCAATAGGATCAATGGGATTATAAAATCATACATAAAATCTGATTCTGTTATAATAATAGTTCAATATAATATATTGAATAACACAGGTTGAGACCGCTTAAAAATAAACAAACATTTCATAAATTCTGAATTGTGTCTGTTTATGTAAAAATAATTTATTTTTCGGTCCCCAACTGTAAAGGATAACATAATGAATATAACACAATTCAAATGAATAATAACGTATTGGTCGTTTAGTTTTCACGAAAAAGGTTTGATCGTTCGTAAAATTTATTGGTTAATAGAAAACAGGTCACATGTGTGACACAAATAATATACAAAACTCGAATTAAGCCCGTCTGGAGCAATGACATCCAATTAAAGGGACCTAATTGAAGATCTAATGTCAATATCCTAGAGGATTCCAATTAAAATTTCTACGGATTATACCCTTAGGAATTTATTACATTCCTAATGAATTTGTTACTCATAATAGGCTAGTGGAGAACCTCAAGGAAGTTAATTCGAAAGCTGTCACAAATAAAGTTACAACTGAGGTTTTATTAAATATCTATGTTATAGTTATAGTTGGGAATACATATATTATTTGGTTTAATTTGTTGTGTACATTGTTTTGTTTGGTTTACAGGCTATGCTTTGTAGTTATCTCTTTTACAATCACGGCAGGCATTTTCTTTATTTATTCCGCTATTTGTTGTTTAAGCCTTTTGTGTTTTCATCGGTAGAAAGCGTCATATCTCATGATATCTCACAGTATGGGACTAGGGTGGTTTTCCAGTTCTGCGAATTTTGTCCTGGCTCTATCCTTCATTATTTTCGTCACTCTGACCTGTTGTAGGTCCCTGAATATAAGCGTTCTTCTGCATATCTTGGGATGTTGACAGCTTCGATTTGTGAACTGCTTGAATCCTCTTCTTTCTGGTGTTACAGGTGTGTCCTTATACGGGAGATGCATATGTAAGTATCGGTAAAATGATACTGTTTATTAATCTCATTTTAGTTTTAGGCCTCAGTTTGCTTTTTCTACCTGTGATTTCTCTGTTGGATTCTTTATCCATGTTTGCTTTTCGCACTGTGACGTCTACGTGCTTTTTGAAAGTAAGTCTTTTATCCATGACTCCCAGGTATCTTACCTCGCTTTTTTCACTCGATGGGATTGTTCTGTACAGTAAGTTGATAATCTGGCTGCTGGAGTCTCTTTTTGAATAGCAAGACTTGCATTTTGTTGGAGTTTATGGCGATTTTACATCTGATACCCCATTCCTCGATTTCGTCCAACACTGTTTGCAGATTGTTGACTGCTATGTTTACATTTCGGTGCTTGACCGCTATTGCAGTGTCGTCGGCATAAAGGCTTAATAGGGTTCTTGGTGTTCTGGAAACGTCTGCGGTAAATATTAAGTACAGCAGGGCTGACAGGACCGCTCCTTGTGGTACTCCAGCATCCGGAATTCCGAGTTCTGACAGGACTTGTCCACTGAACTCTTGAAGCTCAGGTTGTTGAAATAGGAAGAGATCAGTCTCATAATTGCCCCGCTGTAACGATATCTTCTTATTTTGTATATCAGCTCTTTACGCTAGACTCTGTCGAAGACTTTGCTTCCGTAAAGGAAGTCTGCTTCTGTGTACTTCTTGTCGTTAAATCCAGCTGCTATGTACTCTGTTAATCCGAGTACTTGTAGCTCGCTGGAATGATCAGCTCTGAAGCCAAACTGTGTTTCTGGGAATATTTCAAGCCTGTTCGTTTCAGCTTGGAGTCTGCTGAGAGATGGCTCCTTCCACAATTTTGCTAGTTGCTGAAAGTAAGCTTATTGACCTGTAGTTTTGCGGGAACTTACTGCCTTTGCTGGTTTTAAAATCATATGGCGTGGGCCTCTTTGCATCTAATTGAGAATTTCCTGTATCCTAACATTGCATTTACTATGTTAGTTAAGAATAGATACTATGGCTCTCGGCGGTAGGTATTTTAGGGCTCATTAGGCTCATTAGGCTTAGCTGTTTGTTATTTAATCCGGGCTTAGGGCTTTTTTTGGTAAACTATTCTTGATTAGTTCATTTATCTCCTCCGGTGAAGTTGGAGGGATGATGTCGTTTGGGCCCTCTCTCTGTTCCTCGACTTCTTCGGTGAAGTCGAGGTCTTCGTCAGGTATATTTAAAGCAAGTAAACAAAATAAACAAATAACATACATACAAAAGATTCTGAGTACCAATTAAAAATACGCGCGATAAAGATATAAAAACCAGTAGTTAAATAAGAAGTAAAAAGAAAGACGACGAACGATTGCTGTGTAAATAAACATTTAGAGCATACCTTTTCGTTATTCTCTCGCAAAAACTGCTACAATCTTCAAGGTAATATCAGAACCAAATTAGAGCCCAGTAGCAACTAATTAAGCTAATAGCACCTTTTTATAGTTACTCAGGAGTGAATGCTTGGGATTTACCTGTTATTGACAACATTAATTTTAAATAGTTATATAATGTATATAACTATAACAAACAATATAAACGGATTTAAATAAAAAGTAGTAAAACATCTAGTTACTTACAATGAAAATACCTCAGCACCACGCAAAGTACCAAACATCTGCTTTATCTGCAAACAAACAGAAGTAAACGTTAACAACTTAGAATATGTAATAATTGATAAAAAAAAATAGTTAAGAACAAGCCCGTCATTATGCTATGCAAAAAACTAAAAAGATAAACACCTTTTGCAAAAGTATGATAAGGAAACTTTTTCTGTGTATAGATTATTTTAATGAATTACATACAATTTATATACTTTTATTTTAGCTGTTCCATATTACTTCACGTTTCTGATGGATTATCTCTCAGTTGTAAATTAACGTTTTTAATTAAGGCCTGGAAGGAAGACCTGAACATCATCGGAGTATACTGTCCACAAAATAACAAGCCTCAAACAACAAGAGAAGCGTTTTATGACCAATTACAACAATTAGTAGATCAAGTCAGAGGAAAGATGATGATATTTGGCGATTTTAACGCTCGAATAGGCAATAGTAATACCCGTCATTAAATAAAAAACATAACTAGAATGGTAAAAACGAAAATTGAGAACTGATGATCAACTTCTGCACGAATAACAAACTAACAATAAACAACACATTTTTTGACCATAAAGACCAACACAAATATACATTTAATAACACCCGTGGACAAAGGTCTATTTTAGATTACGTTATAACTAACAGAAATATACATCCATCGACATAAGCCCGGAAAACGGCCCGACGAAAAATGGGAAGCAGCCCGGCGAAAACCTACATTTCTTGTTAAATATTGTATCCTAAAGGCAACACAATTTTTGACACAATTGTACAAAACTAATGTTCGAACGCTATTAAAAACTTGATTGTAATCAAATATTTAATTACAATTAAATATGACAAAGCAGCTGTCAAAATTATTAAAAATTGCTTATTATTATTATTGATTTGTAAATAAAAATATGAAATTAACATCAGAAAGAGTTTAGTTATGGTTTATTTTAAATTAAAACGCAAAATAATAAAACTGAATAAAATAAATCAGTCAACATAACCTCAAAATGTGACGTATTTGATTTTAATTAAATATTTGATTATAATTAAGTTTTGATTAGCGTTAAAACAATCGGTCCTTTTTTAGTTTTATTATTATTTATTCAAATAACGAATTGTAACTGAACTTTCAGATTGCGAATAAAAGGTATTAAAAAATGTATATGTGTAATCACGTAAAATCAGACTTTTGTCCTGCC
The DNA here is from genome assembly GCA_918026665.1 of Diabrotica balteata. NCBI lineage: Eukaryota > Metazoa > Arthropoda > Insecta > Coleoptera > Chrysomelidae > Diabrotica > Diabrotica balteata. The sequence goes on from OU898278.1 coordinate 33,443,002, forward strand.
TGCATTCTAAAAATAAACCGTTTATGTTTGTTTCCTGAAATAGCAAAAGGCCGCTATATACGCGTATAAAACAATTTCGAAGTACTTAACTGAAGTGTAATTGTTGTTTAATTTAAAAATTATCAACATCACATAAACGCGACGAGGAACTTTACAAAGTAGAAAACATTTCCGGAACGACAATGTTTTGGACTAGTTTCCAAATTGTGTGTTTTGGTCACGGACAAACTCAAAACAACCTTAAAGGCGTATGTTCGTTTATACAATATTGTTCCGCTAATGTTTTTTAACTAGTATTTTGATTGGTTGTTTGCATAATGTTGCAATATTTAAATAACACGACTGGATTATTGAAGTATTTTTATTGCAGTTTCTCGAGAGCATATTTTTTAGAGTGAACAACGGTTTAAATAATTGTATACAAGCCTCTAAATTTATGTAACATAAGTTTTTTCACTCATATAAATATCGAATTATAACATAATTTGTTTAATTTAAGTAGTTGTTGTATACCGCACAGGTCTGAGAGTCTCATTGAAATGTTTCCACTGCTTTTCTATACTTTCGTCTCTCCAAATCCGCAGTTTTTTTTTTCGGTTTTAATTCCTCTGTTTTATAAATTTTCCTTACACGCTGCAAGCTACTTTTTTTTCTTTGCTTTTTTTTGTTTTTATTATGAAGGCAAAAAAATAATCAGCGTAATTTATGCAGAACTACAACAGTTTCTTCTCTCGAAATCCTCTTCTTAATTAGTTTTAATCCCAAATTCTTTAAAGAAAGTATTCGAGATAGTACATCGATAAGAGAACAATTAGACAAATTGCATTTTTAGATGTTTTACTAGAACGAAAACTCAGTTGAAAGCTTGTGCACAGAAAAATAACTGACACGACCCATTACTGGAACACCAAGAAATCATAAAATCTTCACTCATCGCATTACCAATACATTTGGGATAAGAATTGAGATTTCCAGAAACAGTGCTGAGACAAAACAGATATTTTCCAAGGGATATTATTAAACGATCTTCACATATCATTGTTCTCTTTACAGACAGCTTTGATCAGGCACATATGACGCTCCAAGAACTCCATACTGCCACAAAAAGAGTTGGTCTTAAAATAAATTTTTCAAAAACACAATTTATGATAAATTTAGTCCACAACAAAAACATCTCAGTAAAAGACAAAGATATTGAGCCAGTTGACTCCTATAAATACTTGGGTCATGAGATCAGAATAAGTCGAGACAACCAAACATCGAGCTGAAAAGAAGAATAAACCTCGCTTAGGATTTGGAAAGATGAATGATATTTTTAGGTCTAAGATTCCAATTTGTCTGAAAAAAGTATTTAATCAGTGTATTTTGCCAGTGATGACCTACGGCGCAGAAACCCTAACATTCACAGGAATAACAGTGAGTAAACTACAAGTTGCGGCAAGGGCAATGAAGAGAATAATGTTAGGGATTTCTATACGTGATAGAATACCCAATGCTACTATACGCAAAAGATCAGGAGTAGCAGACGTTATTGAAAGGATAACAACACTACAGTGGAACTGGGCAGGTCATGTAGCAAGATTAGTTGATGACCGGTGGATAAAAAATTTTTTTAATGGAGACCCCTAATACAAGCTAACAGAAATAGAGGTCGACCCCCAACGAGATGGAAAGATGGCATAAAAAGAGTAACTACAAATTGCATTCAGATGGCGCAAAATCGGACTAAATGGGAACCAATCGGACCAACATTGGGAACGAAAAAGTAAATCTTTCTTGTTGTATATAAAATATGACAAATCGAATTGACAAAATCTTACCAACGTAACGTCAAATCTGTCTTCAAACTAATAACAAGTCTAAGATCGGCTAAATATCCAAGAGACCTGTTCCACCACAGGAATTTTCCGCATATCCTGTAGTTGTGGTTCAATTTACATTGTAACAGCAAAGTAAACCATAACCCATCCCACAAAACAAGTTCCAAGAGGCAAACAAGAGGTTCCAAGAGGCAAACAAAATCCAAAAACAATCCATGGACTTTAACATTTGTTGATATTTCTGTAAGATACTTAACTCTTCATTTTAACACATTCTCTGCTAACCATATTTTTTTAGGTCAATGCCTCTATTAGCTATCTATCTACATAAAAGGCTAGGAGGACAAGTCACGTTGTTTGTCCGGGAGGGATCTGACATTTCAATCATATTTTGTTCTTGAAACGATACGTTGAATTATTCATACTAATAATATTATTAACATATTTATATTGCCTAAAATATTAATTGCTGTAATTTTAAGATAAGATTTAATAAACAAAATAATTTAAAGCTTTATGTTACTTTAGATTTAAACACCTAGCGCCACCTAAAAAAGAAATCCGAACTACCAACTGACATGAATGAACTTATCTGTCAGATAAAATGTAAAATATTTATTTGCCAAATCAAGTATGCAGCATGTATAAAATTCGAATATTCAAAGTATAAAATTTATCTGGTACGCCATTGGGCCAAGTATAAAATATTACAAAGTTTCTGTGTTTATATTCTACATTCCAAATTCTAGTTACCACTGCGAAGTTAAATAATTCATATTCAGCGTTTTAAAAATAACCCAAGACATGTTAAGAATGAATCTTGCTTGCAGCGCGTCTTTTAAAAGGATTTTGGTTGGTCCGTTGCGAAGCCGGTGGATAGGTGAGACGCAACACTGGATGCAGGTACGAGGCGCCAGGTCGAAGTGAAGTCAGGTTTGGAAGAATCTTTGAACAGCAAGACGCTGTGAGTGTCGGCGTCAAGAGCCGACAAATTTGTTGTAAAAAATGTGAATTATACTCAATGTAATGTGTCAGTTCTAATAAGATTAATCACTGTTTTTCTTTGTTTGGCGTTTCCAACAAATTTGAAAAATACCCACATGATTCTAGTTTATTAAGAAGCAGATTTTCAAAGTTTGTTTCTAGTGCCAACTTCCAACCTCAATTTGTTTGTCCTAAGAGCCTTTTCTTTCATCCATCAGGAAGATTCCTCAAAGCGGCGTTCATTTTAAATAGCTTGAGAACCTTCTTGTATTGTGTTTGTCCAGAAGATTCATGTAAGTACCCCCTTTTTGCTCTATTTTTGTAGTTGCCCCAATTCAGTCCCCTTATCATTCACTTATCCACGACCTAGTTCTCCGAATAAACCCTGAGTAGCCGTTCGTTGTTTTGCTTGACCTATTTCCACTCCAGTAATTGCTGTCCCCAATTTTCAACTCCTCATAGTAATACGCTATATAGTAGGCAAAATAATAAGTTATCTGGAAGATAAATTGTGTTTATTCTAGTTTATTATTCTTATGCAGATTATCGCGGAATCAAAAATATAACCTAAATATTGTTATTTATGATGGGTGAGAGTCATGGATCCGGTATTAGAAGGTTTAATGAAATCAAAGACTATGTTGTTTAATGTTTATAAATTTTTCTCCATATCTCTCTTACATCTTTAGCATCGTCTGTTTTGTCGTGAAATTTATAGAAGGCACATATTAAAGCAAAAATCTGATTTTCACTTTTGTGATTTATTTGCAGATGTCGCTATAGCGTCTATATTGAACCCATTTTATTGTTGCTTCTTTTGATGGAAAAAAAACCGATTTCTCGTTTAGAGCTTCTGTACAAGGCGCTCTGATGAGTACTGGTAGGATGAAATAGGTATAAGCGAAAATACAGAGGCACTATGCGTGAAATCAAATCTTAACTGTGTTTTTCTTTTTATTCATAAGTATTTCTCCACTTTCGATTCTATAATATAATCCGTAATTTTCAACATCATCTTGTTATCTTTCCTCGGTTTTAACGTTGAAATTTCCAATCACAACTTGGAACTGGGCCAATTCTTGCCGTTTTGCCTGGCATAGGTCTTCCTGAAAACCAAAACTCGTAAAAACAAAACTAGTGATTTGATTTGAATTTTCTTCTATGATTACTTCGGTGTCATTTCTTATTTGCAGTTTGGGATGGAGAATAATTTGAATCGTTTCAGCTGTTCGGGGAATTTTTATTTCCTAGAAAATGATACAAACCTGATAAATTTTTACACTTTTTTAACACACAAATTTGAGGATCTGACTCGGAATCTCAGACTCGGATAGATCTCAAATATGTAAACACACATGATAATGAACATGGAATCAATGGAATGATTCAAATATAGTCCTAAAAGAAACAGGTGGTAAAAAGAAAAAAATCAAAGAAGCGGCTCTAATTATGCTAAATGAGACCAATTGTGTCGCAAATTCTTTGGCAGAATGTAGTAGGATCTGGTTACCCATATTGAAAGAGGAAGTTATTAAAACGAAAATACCAGTGTTAGTAAGTCAGTAACATATAAAGGATACATCATTTATGTTTTTTAAATAACGTAACATATAAAATCAGAATTTGGTGTTTATTGAAAGTAAACTAAGTGTACGACCAAATACTTACCATGTCGGGATAGTATTATTAGGTTTTTTTTCCTGTTTTTTCCCTCATAATTTAATATGGAATTACTAACAGGAGAATTTGCTATGATGACAGAATACTGTCATCATGGCATGTGTTTGTCTTTTTAAAGACGAATTACAAGCTATGATTTTTTCTGACGGATATTCTCAAGTTAAAGTTGATTTCATGTAATCGAATGAACTATCTTATAAGTTAAGTCGTCCCAGGAGCGCAACTCAACAATATTGGCAATATCATTTTAAAGTCGTCTACTTTAAAATGTATAACGTATGTCTGAATTGTCAACATAAATGAGTCAGATAAAATTAAATTGTTATAAGAATGTTTCACTAAATAACAAAAAAAAACAAAATTTGTTTAATTTTTAATTTTTAATTACTTTAAAAGCCACAAGAAAATAGCTTCAGAACAATTTTATTTTAAAATAGGATGTTACTCTTTGTGTATCAGCTACTTTCTTATATTTCAATCAGACAGTATCAAACTTCGAATATGGACATTATTTTCTTACGTAAGACTTTCTTAAAGCTATAATCAGTTTCTTCCTCCATACATTTACATATTTCTGTCGGTGGGCCCTTTTCTAGGGCACATTTTTATTACAAAAAAAAAACAGCTTGACACTGTATGCTTACCTATAGAAATGACTCAGCATCCAATAACAGATCATTGTGCATTGTGTTGTATAATATTTAATTTAGCATTTCACCTTGATCAAGTATTCAGTAAGAGAACCACGTAGGTGAGGTCTGCAAAATGTTTCTTTCATTCATAAATAACTCTTTGTTAATTAGGTATAAAAAATGACACAATTGACGTATCGATTGTGTCTAAAAATAGCGCTGAAAACTATTTTGAATAAGTTTTGAATTAGTTGATTAGTCTGAAACCAAAAGATTCAGATGAAGCAATTAATAGTTTAATTTGATTTTTGTTCTGTGAGATCCAAGGTCCAAAGTTTAAAATGTAAAATATGATTAGACAATATAAACACGGATTTCGAAGAGGTATTGGGTCATTGTAATGACTCGCCAATTTTGACGGAAGGAGAAACTTCTTTAAATAATAAGAGAATAAAACATAGATATAGAGATATGTTACAAATATAAACGAAAGTACAACATATAATATAGTGGTATCCTTTAACACCTTCGCTGCCATGAGATGCCACTGCGGCATGACAGCAAATTTGACTTTCTGGCCGTGTGAAGCCAGTCGTGCACCTCGGACAGGCAGATACGTTACAGCTGTGTGAAGCCGCATATGCTATTCAACGCCGTGAAATGTTTATGGAACATGTGTACAATGGCTGTAAGAACAAGAAAATGAATTTGGCCTATATAATTGAGAATAACATGTGGCTTCACATGGCTGTAAAACTATACAAAAATAAAACAGCTTTGTTAAGAATATTATTATTTATAGAAATAAAAACTTATGCAAAGAAACACACATTTTATTATTTATTTATTAAGAAATTGTACTACAAAGATAAAAAAGAATATTAATATTAAAAAATACAATAAATTGAATCGAAAAAATACATTTATTTAGTACTCTGATGAACTGCAAATAAACAAGATAAGCAATAACTTTTTTGACAAACATTGCATCTAAATTTTGTGAATGGCGAATTTTTTTGGGCTTGTGTTCGGCCACCAGCTCCACTCAGATTTTTATAGCACTCAACGCATCTGCGTCTTCCATTTCGACCAACATCTTCTAACACATGCTGCGGCAATGGAGGTTCATTACGACGATAATGCTCCGTATTTTGTATTTGAAGTAATTCCATTCCATCGTGACAAGTTCCTTAAATTTAGTAATGGTCATCTTGTCGTTCGTAACCTGTTGATGTAGTACAAAAGCATTGACTAATGATGTTCCAATAAGAAGTTCGACAGCTAATTTCCTGTACCACTTCACGCCTCGTCTTAAAGAAGTAGCATACGCTTTCATCTGATCGGAGAGGTCAATAAAAGCTTTATGATTATTGTAATCAACAACAGTGGACGGTTTTTCCGTTTGCTTGCACCCAGAGGAAACTTGTAGAAGCTCTGAAGTATGTTTTGTGCTCAATGTCAAAACATCACGTTTGTCCTTCCATTTTTAAATTACTATTCCAGTATTACTTTCAGCAGCTACTGTCTCACCTTTTTTGAGTTGCTTTTTTATAATATCTTTTGGATTAAATTTTCGATTAGCTCTCAGTGTTCCCACCAGATGAGTTTCTTTTTCTAATAATGAATGAGCTAAAGAAATACTGGTGTAGTAATTATCGGTATAAATAGTGCGTCCTTTGTTCAATAAATCTTTTGCCAGTGTAAGAACTATATTTTCAGAAGACGATTGACCTTCTACTTTATCTTGTCCACAATAAACTGTTAAGTTGTAGGTATAACCCTTTTCAACACATAGTTTATACAGTTTGATGCCGAACTTGTGTCTCTTATTTTTAATAAATTGCTTAAAATTTAAATGTCCTCTAAAAGGAACTATAGTTTCGTCGATACACAAAGACTCTTTTGGAGTGTAATATTTTTGAAAATTTTTCAGAAGTTCATTCATGAGAGGTGATATTTTTTGCAATCTTTCATCCGTTATCTCTTCATTGTTGTGAAAATGCCACATCCTTAACAATATTTGAAACCGGTTTCTTGGCATTATTGAACGTATAGAATTTTGGTATAATGTGTTTTGAGACCAATAACACTCCAGTGTGGAACACTGAACTAAACCCATCCAGAAGAGAATACCAATAAATTTTTTCATCTCACTGGCTTCTGTATTATACCAATTTTGAATCCTTGCTTTTGGTGCGTTTTCCTTCTCTTTACATTGGGAAGCATATCTATTAGTTTCGATGACCATTAAATTTATAATTTCATTCGAGAAGAATAAAGTGTAAAAATCGTATGGGGTTCTGTTGTAATAATCCCCATATAACTGAATATCAATACCGCACGTTGGCTCTCTAAAAACAAACTGTTTCAAATTTCGACCTGTCACAATATCCCAAACCAGATCTCCATCAGGCTCCTTATTTTTATTTTGGTCGCTGTCATCATTGTTGCTGTCTGTAGTATTATTTTGTATTACATATTCAATTGTTTCCATCAATGTGTCCCCCACATTCTCGTCTTCGATTTCTAATTCATTTCTGTCCAAATTTATAGGTTCTGAAGTGGCAACTTTTAGACGTTTTTTTGTAGAAATTTCTTCGTCTGATGATTCACCACTGCTATCAGGAATATATTCATCAGAAGAACAATTATCCTCAACTATTTCCTGCTCATCTTCATCAGAGAGGGCCTCCTAAAATACAACAATATTAGAATACTTTTCCCACTTATAAAATATAGTGAATTTATTACCTGCCATAAAGATTCTAACCGGTTTAGCTCCTTCTCGTAGCTCATATTCACTCGATACAGTAAACAAACGATATTGCACTGATAAGCATATAATTACTACTGACTCTGACCATAGATAAATAATATAGTATATACAGATAGATAGGCAACTCTATATATAAATTTGGTTTATTAGCACCACTGGTGAGTGGAGTCAATACTAATCACCATTTGGCGGGAAATTCAAATGGTTAAGTATTAATTTTATCGCTTTAGCGCCTCTGGTGGGTCATTTCGGTACTAATTAAAATTTAGTGGGAAATTCAAATATTTTATTATTTTCCAATGGAATAATCTCACATATCGTGAGTGATGTGACAATACCTATCTGCTTTTTCACAAGTTTTGTAGGGAGACGAAAATCTTTATTTATAGGAACTATAACTAAACTTTAAAAACTAAGGAATCAAATAAAACTAAACTGAAAAAACTAAAGAATCAACTAACCGAACTTAAAAAACTAAGGAACCAACTTAAATTAAAATTATCAAGATTAAATTACAAACGAAAGTTAAAGATAATTAAATTAAAAATGAAAACTAAGGTATCAACTAACTAAACTTTAAAAACTAAGGAACCAACTTAAATTACTAAGACTAAATACAAACGAAAGTTAAAGATAATTAAATTAAAAATGAAAACTGTAAACAAGCCAAAGCACGTGGAAGACGAAAATGGACGAAACTCGAAAATATACAAATAGATTGGTTAAAGTCTTCGTGAGCGAGATAGGCTGTCATCTCTCTTTATTAACCGACTGGAGTCAAAGTGATGGGGGAAATGTTCAAGGTTATTCATATAAGATTCCAGGCCATGACTCTGACTGACAAATTTATTGCAACTATCGAAATATACAGTTATCCCTCCCATTTAGTGTCGTTTACATGTCTGAATATTCGACCTTGTACCAAGCAGCCGCATTGGCTTCACGCGGCCATTAGAACTACATCTTTGTTTTAGGGCCGCGAGTAGCACATGTGGCTTCTCTTCAAAATTTGCAAAAAAACGTATGGTATACTGAATAATATGATCAAAACTTAAAAGTATTTATATGTTTATATCGAATTGTGCACAAAAAACATAACGGCCAGAGGGATCATTTTTTTTACGTACCATTGTGGCAGCCAACCTGTTAAATCGCACAACCTTTATTTATTTAACAGCTTTATTCAAAACTAGCTTCATTTGCGACAAAGTGAAAAAAAATGTACGAAAGCTGCACTCTTCAGCTTTAAAATGAACTTTGATTTTTGTTTCTGAGCTTTGATTTCTGTTTTGTTTTTGAGGACATTCTGATTTCTATTTTAAAAAAATATTTCTCACGATTAACTGAAATTTAAAATCAGCAGTCGCGTTGCATCAAACGTTGTTTTTGAGAGAACGGTTCATTTTACAGAAAAAGTGCTAATTATTATTTTTGTTCAAATTTATCTCAGCTGCATTTTCTGCTTGAAACATTTTTTTCTACGGAGTACAGATTTTTAGTAAATCGATGTTTTCTATTTACCCCTACAAGAGGGCTTTAGAGGGAAAAACCCTTAGTAGGACTGGCAGACTTTTTGAATCGTGTTTGTGGTCCCAAAATTCATATTCTCGACAAAATTCAGCTTTTTTGTATGTATTTAGAGTTTCAGTCGTAGTATTTTTATTATTTTCATTTTATATTTAATTGTTTAATTAACGTGTGAATATCTTATACGTGTAAACTAATACGGTCCTGTAGACACCGCCCCTGGCATAATTAAGAGCGCGAACCTATTTTGGCCTACTCACACTCAGTATGAAAGAAGTGGGGTTAGATGATAGAGACTTGAGAATCATCAATAATTTATATTACAACCAAACAGCCAATATTAAAGTGGATGATCAATTGACAGAGGCAGTCTCCATAGATAGAGGAGTGTGGCAAGGATGCATTCTGTCCCCGGTGTTATTTAATATATACTCTGAATATATCTTCGAGCAAGCGCTGGGAGAACTACAAGAAGGCGTATTAGTCAACGGAATACGTCTAAACAACATTAGATATACCGACGACGCAGTAGTTTTTGCAGATAGTCTGGACGGTTTGCAAAGAATAATGTCGCATATATCACATATAAGTAGAGAACACGGACTTGATCTTAATACGAAGAAAACAAAGTACATGGTAGTCAGTAAGCGCGAAATATTAAATACACAGCTTTTGGTTAACCAACATCCAATTGACAGAGTGGACAGCTACACATACCTTGGTACCAACATTAACAGCCAATGGGATCACTCCAGTAAAATAAAACAACGCATAGGAAAAGCGAGATCAGCGTTCATAATGATAAAGTCTCTTTTCAGAAGTCATGATTTACCACTTTCTACCAAAATCTCTCTCATTAGATGCTATGTATTTTTTACCTTATTATACGGAGTAGAGGCCTGGACACTTTCCGAAGCTTCCTTAAGAAAACTCGAGGCATTCGAGATGTGGTGTTACAGACGTATCTTAAGAATTTCATGGGTGGATCGTGTGACTAATGTTGAGGTGCTACGTAGAATAGGCAAGGAATGCGAGATTATTAACACCATTAAAGAGCGCAAACTAGAATATCTTGGCCATGTTATGAGGAATGAACAGAGATACGGCTTGTTGCAACTCATTCTTTAGGGCAAGGTATTTGGAAAGAGAGGACCAGGAAAAAAAGAATATCTTGGCTTCAAAACCTGAGAAAGTAGTTTAATACATCGACAACCGAACTATTCAGAATACGAGCAAGCAAAGTTAGGATAGCCATGTTGATCACCAACATCCGGAACGGATAGGCACCGTAAGAAAAAGAACACTCAGTATTACAGTATTAGTATAATTGCTGTACTAGACACTTTAGTTGCTGCTCTAGTTCTATGTAAAACATCCACTCCCAGTGTAAACAGACGCTGCCAAACAATCCAGTTCACTGGAAAAAGAAGAAGCATTAATTCATCATCACAGGTACCGTAATTTGATTTGCATACACACGTAATATTGAAATTAATTGATAAATTTGTTAAGAAACATATTAGAATCCTCTTATATGTATGGTATAAGAGCACAATTTTTTTATTTAAAATTATTTTGTTTTTCTTTTTATATAAAATTAAACTACAATAATTCATCAACATGGGGTGTAGTGTTGTGTTATAGAGGCAGCACCTTTTATCAGAACCACCACATCGTCATAAGCGAGAGATGGTTTTTGATAACTGGTCCTCATAAGACAGCCAACTCACATTGGTGAAATCAGCGTACAACCAACGGTATGAATGGTCCGCTTTAAATCTACCAACAGCTTCCTTAAGAAGGTTGAAGTGTGGTCTGAAGTAGGGGCACTGTGTTGCCTTTGAGTGGAAAAATCCACTCTAAAGGCGGAAGAATCAATAAGGTCAACGGCATCAGGTCAGAAAGCAAAAAAGCAGGAAAAAACTACTTTATTAAAGATCCTTTAGAAAGATCCTTTAATGCAGTAGTCACTCATCATGGCAAGTAAAATCAACAATGGCCCTGAGTACTGGCGCTTCTTAAATGAAGCAGGGGTGCGAAGAATCTCCGGGCTTGCTATAATGAAAAAATCGATTAAAAGTGGAACATGGAATATTCAAAGCCTACTAGAAGCAAGAAAGGTCCATAATGTTCAATCACAAATTAATCCCTTAATTTGTAATCTCACATTATTCTTAACTTCTTAATCTTTTATAGATTCACCGTGTATAGGTGAGTAATTGTAAAACCATATCGTATAATATTTTAATAATTAGTTCATTTACCTACAACTAAACAAATTGCCGAATGATATATTATATTATATATATATATATATATATATATATATATATATATATTTTATATATATTATATTATATTATATATATATATATAATTAAGGCCTAGATTAATTTGTAATGTAAGCAAATAGTTCAAAGTTTGTTGGTATGTTATGATAGAAGCAATAACCTCTGTGCTGAGGTATGAATTATTTGTGAGATTATAAATTGGGGATTTGAGCTCATGTGAACACAATTTATTATAAGTAGTTACCTAACGAACATTATATAGTGTAATTACTAGTAGCTGTCAATAAAATCAACACTTTTACTCCACAACTTCAATTTTTATTATATTTAACATCGTCGATCGACAAGTAGCGGACAAAGGGGCTTTATAAAACGATTCGAACCACTACGTTCGAATCTTTCCACATAATGTAATTGAAATTGAAATATTGGCACTGTATGGCCCAAACAGGAAGACTAGAAATAGATGTTATCTACTTCTCTGTCATATAGTATGATAATAGTCGTTATTATGACGAATCGAATAGTATTAAATACCATAAATAGAGAGTTAGAACTTATAATACCGATTAAGAAAAGAAAGACCTCGTACCTAGAGCACATAATGAGAAATAACAAATATAACCTGCTACGGTTAATTATTTAAGAGAGGATAGAGGACCGAAGCATAGTAGGCAGAAGAGCCATGTCATGGCTTTGCAATATCAGAACTTTGACGGGTGTGAACGTTCAAAAAAATTAGTCAGAATGGCGCAGAATAGAGAACATTTTGATGTAGTGATCGTAAACCTCCAATAATAAAGTGTACCAGAAGAAAAAGAAGAATTATAAGAAGAAGATATAGGAAGATATTGTAATGTTAAACTGTTTATTTGACGATGTAGCTTCCAGTTCAATAGTCGTTTTCAGAAACAGACATCGTCATGTAAGAACTGATTTTGCAACTACGGTTTATTTCGGTAATTTTTTATCTATGAGGTAAGGCTTCTGGTAGCTATTAATAGGCAATTATTTTTGACACCAAGATCCCTCATTATATATTAGCTCGGTCGATGGGGGAGGTAAACAAAAGTATATCAATAGGCAAGGGAGAAATCAGCCATAAAATGAAATAATATAGTGTCGATGTTGTACGGAAATAGAAGTCCTCCATCGTATTTACCAGACTAATAACGGTGGATTAACTCTTCGACCTTGAGATTATCTCATTCGAGTCTTTGTACTTACTTCTTACTCGCTACAGAAAGTATATTATTACAGCAGCGGACCCGGATATTCAAAATCGATAGGGGAATAGTGTTGAACAATGAAAAATTAATTTTTGTTCAAAATTTCCGCATTAAATTCATACGGGAAGAGAGTAATTATATGGTTGGTTTATAAAAAATAATTGTTTTTTTGTAAATGGTCTAGATTTATTCACATTTATTGTGTTTGCATAGTCAACGAAAAATTGACGTTTACTTTGGGGCTCCCCGGAAAATTCATTTCACACCAGTTTATTTTTCTTGTGTGATATTATTTAAAGAACATGTACTGCAAGTAGCAACCAATAACTCCACGTTTGCATTGATAGATTAAAAAGTTTACATAAAAGTCAAATCCTCTCCTGAAAATTATTAAAAATAGTGACAGTGCTATCCCGAATACATTTACCTTGAGATGAATGACACCAACAAAACTGAATCTTCAAATTTGTTGCTATCAAAAGTAATGCGAACTCTGCATCATATGGTGCAATTCAAAGACAAGTTTCAAATATTCGGGCAATATAATTTTTGTCTATAGATCTGAGAAATCAGATCTATAGACAATGGGTAAAAAATAATACAGAAAAAGTCAAAGCATTCAGTGAACATTTAGTAAAAGTATTCGAACCACAATATTTTATATTTCTACAGAAACTCAAGATATAGGGAGGGTCTTAGACGATTCAAATGAAGTTGACAGTAGAAAAATTTACACACGGAAAATTGAAATCGACCCCAAAAAATCTCCTGGTCACGAACTTACAATGGGGGGAGTCTTATAAAACTACCCAGAAAGGGTACGGGTTGTAATATGCAGATATTCAATGCTGTCTAGGACTTTCCGCAACAATAATGGTACCGAAGCCAGGGAAGAAACCTGAAGAAATTTCATCATATAGACCGATAAGCCTATTGCCAATTCTATCGAAAAAAAAATTGAGCAATTGTTGTTAAGAAGACTTTAAACTACCTAGAAAACAAAAAGATTATATCTGATTGCCAGTTTGGTTTTAGTCGCAAACAGATACACGGAATTGTAAAACAAATCGACAACGATGTAGAAAATAGACAATATTATTCCGCAGCCTTCCTGGGTAAAAGTCAGGCTTTTGATAACATCTGGTACACTGGTCTATTCTATAAAATCAAAAAGCATCGACCACATAGATTTTATGGTGTGCTGAAATCTTATCTAACTAACAGATAATTCCTACTTTCTAAAAGGAGTTCACTGACTTGTGAGTGAATTCCCCAGTTGAATAAATGTACCCTAAGGTAGTATTCTTGGACCTGTACTTTAGCTGTTATACACTATGGATTTCACAGCAATACACTCAACGACAATAGGTACATTTGCTGATGTTACTGTTATATGTATTAGCATCATATTAAAATGCAGACACTACTACAAAAACTACAAAATGATCTCTAGAAGATCGAACTTTACCTGAACAAATGGAAAATGAAAGCCAAATCCAAAGACCTAACACCTGTACAATTAAAAGGGATACCGGTCACAATGTATGACGTGGAGCACATATCTTTGCAAAACGTAAACAATTGGGAAATTGTTTACGTTTTGCAAAGTTTTAAAACTGTACCAAATAGACTGTCTGATTGACAGGGAATCAAGGGTAAAAATAGAAAATAAACCCCTAATCTACAAATCAATCGTAAAGCCGGTATTAACATACGAATTAGAACTATCGGGTGCTGCTAGTAACTTAAAACTTGAAATTTTCCAAAGATTTCAAAATAAGATTTTCCGCATAATAAATGCCACTTAGTACATGCACAATCATCTAATCCAATTCTCATTTATTTTGTTTAAGAGGAAGTTACGTATTTATTACGAATAATACCAGAGAAGCGTATAAGGCTATAGTGAGAATGACGCTTAGGCACACGATGAATAGGGTAACAATGAAAGGAAGCCGTTCACAGTGAATATAGGTTTAAAACAAGGGGATCCCCATCAACAAATTTATTCGAGCTAGTATTACAAATCGTGAAAAGATCAAATATGTACACAAACAGGACTATTTCAGGGAACAATGCATAGCGTACGCGGATGATGTGGTGATACTAGCGAGAACAAAAAAATATTTAGAAAAAGTTTTCCAGTAATTTGAAGAAGAAGCGAAAAGATATGAATTAATAATAATCTAAACAAAAAATATACGTATATGAGATAAGACATAACAAATAATAACAAATATATAAAAATAAAAGGAGCAGAGACTGTATATAGTTATGAAAAAGGGTCAGATTTTGAATACTTAGAAGTAACCATAACGAACACGGGAAAAGAAGAAAAAAAGATAGACGAGGCAAAGCAGATCGCTAGGGTCACTGAAATCATTCTGGCATCCATTACTGAAAGAATAAATGTGTCAAGAATAGCTAAACTGCGAGTCCACGAGATAGTAATCAGACCCACAGTGATGTATGCCAGTGAAACATGGATTATAAATTAGCAGGAAGAAAGAAAGTAGAGATCTGGGAAATAAAGGTGCTCAGAAAAATCTTCGAAAGAATAAAGACGTCAGAGAATATTTGAAAAAGACAAACAAATAAAGAAATAATGAGGATGTACGAAAAACCAGCAATTACCTCAAAAGTACGATCCCAAAGGGCTAGATGACTTGGTCACATTATATGAATGCCAGAAAATCGAAATGTTAAAACAATATTGAAGGAGGAAAAAATGAAATATATATATATATATATATATATATATATATATATATATATATATATATATATATATATATATATATAATATAATAGTCATAATGGTTAAGTTGGTCAAAACAGATAGCTGGGACCTCCAAGTAAACAGAATTCCCCTAGACGTAACGCGATATTTTTTTGGTACGTCTTTAAAATCTTTAAAAGATATAGAATAAATAGATCGTAACGGCATTTTATGATAGTATTAAAACGGTAACATTTAAAAAGGTTTATCAAAGGAGTTGAACATATTTAACAGTTGTTTTTAGACCCTGGGCGCTAACAATATAATGGGAATTTTATTAGCACTCCAAAAATTAAACAAATATATTGAGTCTTTTTATAAAATTTTGGGCTTGCTATTTCTACAAACCGTACAGATGTCTAGTGTTTTATAATTTCCTTTTAAAATGAAAACTTTTCTGTCATATCCTCAAACGTATAAACTATTCATAATTAGATGTCGCCTCTTCTTCTGGTCACAATACGCTTCTGGCTAAAATCGTTTTCGTCGTGACATCTTTGTAAAGACGATTTTAAAAATTGAAGAATGTGGCTTTTCTTGACCCCGGAAGCATGCAGACGATGCACCACTGCATTCTTAAGACAAGAGCTAGCTAACGAACTAATTATCATCGGTGAATGTCTCGCAGTAAATTATGGCAGAACCCACCGAAGAGAAGACTTAGCGGATGCTATTATTATTCGTATTGTTATTTGTTTATTATTAGTTTGTGATGCTGTTCGATTTAATGGGTTGTGATTCTAGAATGTTGTTTGGATCGTTATGACAATTAAATAGGCAGAAAATTAAAGACCGATAAGTACAAAGAGATACAATTAAGAATATAGCCATTTTAATGATCATTATAAGAAGAAGTAAAGTGTTATTGATGTGTATTATTTATACAAAGATGGAAAGCAGCTTGTTTCAGAAGAATTGCGAAAAATATGAGAAATATAATATAAACATATATTATTTATTGAACAATATTGGAAGAAAGAAAAAGTAAAAATCGACTATAAGGATTTTAAATGAATTTTTCAATTGTAGTTTTTGCTTTCAGAATAAAATCTTCTGGCTCAATAAACTATTCATTTTAATGATAACAATAGTTTGTTCCTAACGAAATATTAGTACAAGCTGAGATGTCATAAGGGAAGGCACAAAATTGATGTCTACAAGCTTAAATTAAACAATTTAAAAACTTTGTCATAAACAATGAATAAGTAAAAAGGGTATCGTAACCAAAGCCAACCTAAATTTAATTAAGCATTTAAAAGCTGAATTACATTATACCAGGGGTGCTCAAACTTGAACTGCTGGCGATCTACCTCAATATTTTTAGACTACTTACTATCGACTCTGAGAGACTGCAAGTGCGTGTGTGATGCAGGGTTGTCGTACATACACGATACATCCTACCTACCTAGGTAGGGCGTACCGTAGCATATATAGATATTAGCTTTCTGCACAATATAGGTACATTATTTTAGTCAAGGTTTGGGTTAGCAATGAAAAAACTCATAGTTATTCAAAATTGCGAGTTTATTTGTTGTTACAAAACAAAAGAGTTACATATGGTGTTAAACTTAACTAAGGAGTGGCTTTGGATGTTGAAGCGTGGCACTGCATGTCATCAGCATACTTTTCATAAGATGGTACGTAACCACTGAGTGCTGATCGCAAGCATGATGTCATATGATCGTCAGTTAGTCGATTGCGATATTTTGACTTAATTATCTTATTTCAACAAATGCAGACTCGCACAAGTAAGTTGACCCAAAAAATGCCGTCAGTTGAAGGGCGATTTGCCTTACATTCGGATATTTATCTTCAGATATAAAACGCCAGAAATTTGTATCAGATACTGTAGCTTTGAGATGTATATCTGATATAATCTGCACCAACTCATTTTCAACAGAACATGAGTTCATATTAAACTAACTTGCTATTTCAGTAGCTAATTCCTCAATGTTTTTACATGAAAACGGATAACTCATAAATGATGCTATATTTTCCAATTTACTGCAATCATAAAAACGCATTTCGAATTGTCCCATAATATTTGATAATTCAGCCTCATACGTATCATAATTCAACTGAGGAATCCTTGCTTTCAAAGACGGAAAATGTTTCAGATCCTTTCTTTTCAGTTGATCTATCATAAGTTGCAATTTACTTTTGAATGCGTTTACTGCACTAATCATCTCAATAATAGTTTTTCCTTTTCCTTGAAGCTCCAAGTTAACGGTGTTTAAGTGCATTGTGATGTCAGTCAAAAATGCCAAATCATTTAGCCATTTTTCGTTTTTCAAAATCTGAGTGTCATCACCTCTTTCGTCTAGAAAAGGTGTTATTTCGGGCAATAATTCTTGAAACCTTTCTAGGAATTTTCCGCGACTCAACCACCTGACGTCCGTGTGAAGAACTAAATCAGTGTGTTCAGCTGACTCCCTATCCTCCAACTGCAACTGAAAGAGCCGCAAGCTACGTGCACGGATGGAATTTACAATTTTTGTTGAAGTGCCCATAATTTCCTCCGTGTTTAAAACTTTTGAACACAAAACTTGTTGATGTATAATGCAATGGAATGAAAAAAATAAAGGGAATTCTTCATTAGCTCGACACAATGCCACAAAACCGTTTTTGTTTCCAGTCATTGCTGGTGCTCCATCGGTTGTAATGCACATTAATTCATATATTGGTAGCTCGTAGTTTTTTACAAAGTTTAAGAAAACGTCATATATATCTTCGCCACGGGTCTTCCCCTTCAGAGGAATGATTGTCAAAAATTCTTCCTTAGCCAACATGTCATTGAATACCATCCGAATAAAAATACACAGCTGGGCAGTGTCTGTCATATCGATGGATTCGTCGAACTGTAAAGAAAAGTATGTACATTCCATGATATCATGTTTTAGTTTATCTGCGATGTCTTGACTCATGACTTCAATACGCCTTGTGACAGTCGGACGAGATAACTGCAGAGAACTGCTAATAGCAGACATGATTTCTGTTTTATTTTTAAAATCTCCAAATAAAGTCTCACCCGCTTCAATAAATGCTTCCTTCACCAACGATCCATTTTCAAATGGTTTCTTGTGTTTCGCCAAAATATGAGATATTTTAAATGACGCGATCGTAGCAGCTTTTGATTGTTTGGCTGGTCTTGTGAACATGGATTGTTCTTTTTTCAAACAAGATATCAAATCGCTTACTTTTCGTTTTTTTGATTCACTCTGTGGCGGAAAATCCTTTTCATAGTTTTTATGAACCGTTTTATGATGCCTCTCTAAGTTACCACGCTTAGGTATTGCAAATGACGCACGACAAATAACATAAATGCACTTATCCTTCACCATAGAAAAGAAAAATTCTTCCTCCCAATCCTTATTAAAATGATACGTTTTAGATTTCTTCACTGCACTCATTTTCCACTATTTAATAATAAACTTTGTATCGGCGTAGGATCGCTATCAAGTTTCAATTCAGAATAACTCCAATTCCTGCAGGCGCAACATTTATATCGGCGTGAACGAAAGTCTCGAATGTTCCCGTCAAATGCGCCGCCCGAAACTAGACTGTACTGTCTCTCGTCTAAAAACAACACTGCTTTTCTTTGACAAGTGCCGCGCGTTCCTTTGATAAAGCCACCTTTTGCCGCAAGCAGTGTTATTTTATTACGTAATACATTTTTGTAGTTGATAGAATATCATCCCAAATTTGATTAATAATGATAATAAATATTGAATTGATAAAATAATTAGTTAATATATGTAAATATAAAATATGCTGTGTGGACAGTATTTTATTGTCCCCATTTCTTTGAATTGTAATGATGCTTAGTCAAGCATTCTATGTATTTGTATAGTTCAGTATTAATAAAAACGTTTAACTCTGCTGACAGTAGTTTAGTTACCTACCTACTTATTAAATTTTTTCTTCTTCTCGAGATCTACCCAAAAAACACTTGCGATCGACCAGTCGATCGCGATCGACCACTTGAGCACCCCTGCATTATACAGTATATAATCAATAATTTCAATCCAATCAATCTATATTTTTTAGTTTCATTTAATTCAGAATGCCGTAATTTTTATGCGTTCCCTGTATAGCATATTTCGTCTTAAAGAATGTTCTGGTCATTAATATTGTTTTTATCGTCGATTCTTGAAGATGAGGTAGAAGCCCATTCTGGAGCTTTTTTTTCTATTTGTCGAATTTAATCAAGACGATCCGGCATTTGACTTAATTTCAAAGGGGAGATGACGACATTGGCGGCATATCCAGTGTCATTCTGTTTCTGACTACAGAACAAATCATAATGTATTGTTTTTCCCGAAGAAGTCCGGTATAAAATTATTTTACACTAATTTATCAAACTTTATAAGAAGAGGCAATGACTTTTTTTGCAAAATTTGTAAACTATTTTTACGATTTTCATGTACATAGATACATAAATAGATTACAACATTACAAAATGTTTTAAAATGTTTATCCGCAGCTTAAAAATAATTTGTTTGTATTATTTGAAAAGAAGTATTATTATTTTAAATATAGATCTGGAAATTTATAATTTTTGATTGCGACGATTGCGTATATATTGCAGTACTGTTTTATATTAAAAATAAATTACAAATCCAACATATTCGATGTGTTGTTGTTTTGTCATCCTCTCATTTTAGTGAGTCGTTCTTCTGGTTCTAGTAATATCAGACTGTAGACATTTTTTACTTACGTACTTACGCATTTCTTTTGATTCCATAAAATGTAGCAGAATGGGAATAGTTCCACAGAAAGTTAGGCCTTTCCCTAACATATTATATATGTATTATTATTCTCAATATAAATGATATTTATATATGCACTGATGACTCTTGGTAGAGTGTGTGTAAGTCGCTGAATGTTCAATGAGCTCTTTTTTAATCCATTTAATGCAGTGGATTAGTCTGCATATATCCTTTAGGCCATTTTTCAAAGATTTTTTTGTATATTTACTTTATCTACTATCTTCTTTTACTACCTTCGGTCCTGAATATTTTCTCTCTAGTTTACAATTTCCATCTTTGATATATCCTGTAGCAGTTGGTCTTATCTTATTTTTGGTCTTCTCCTTGATCTGTTTATTACTGGTTTTCCAGTTTTTTTATTTTCCTAATAAGTTCCTTTCCCTCTTCTTAGGTTTCATTGTGATCCGCAATTGCTCCTCTAGAAGACCTCACATCTTATACTATTTGTGTCCAATTTTTCGAAATTAACACATGATGTATTTGATTACCATCCATTATTCTTGTTAACTATTTGCTCCATTATCGTTTGTGACTTCATGTATGGTTTCTTTGCTTGCTACATTATGGAGATATCTTCCCTTCCCACCTTTGCATTAAAGTCACTATCATTAAGATGCCATCCGTATTTTCAAGTTTCTTCCAAGATATCATAAAATTCTACTTTATCTTGGTTCCTTCTTCGGTGGGGACGTAGCAATTGAGTATCGGTATGTTAGCTTGTTTCTTCTCTATTCTTATATAGGATATCCTCCCATTAACTGCTTTTAATTGTATTATTTCTCACTTATTCTTCTAATTACCATAAATACTGTCTAATTTTTTCCTGCTTGTTTTCTCCCAAAACAGTACATAGTAAAATTTTTCTTTACAATTTTTCCCCGATTCTTTTAGAGTATTTCCTGCAAAGCTAAAATTTCTAGTTCATATATTTTCGTTTCTAGCGCTAGTTGTCGCATCTTACTCATTTTTAGCACGATTTTGATATGCCAGGATCCGATTTTTTGAGATTTATTATTTTCCTCGTATTAGGTTTCTTTTTTTATTTTCGTTAGCCTTTTCCATTGTCGGATCTATTGCCTTAGTGATCATAATTATAGATCGGCATCGTCTGTGTATTGTCTATTAGTTTTTCAGGCATTCATAAATAAACTTACTGGAGAGTATTCTAAGAATGATACGAAAATAAATTTTATCAGGAATAAAAATGCCATCAAACTGCCCAATATTAACAATCACTGTATATGTACAAAACAATCATATACAATTTGTTCCATAAGATAAATTAAGAAAACAGATATGGTGGTCAACGTCAAGTAAGAAAAATTCAGTTCAAGATATTTAAAATGATCTCAGTTTTCGAATTGAAGGAAAATTTTTATTTAAAATAAAATTATAATAGCAAGACTCTAAAAACTGTATTGTGAGAACCAGGGTCTTTTTTAAAATTTGATGCAAGTATTATGCGATATTTGCATTATATTCATAATAAATATATTTATATTACGAAACATTATAACATGTTTACCCAAAGCTTAAAAATATGTTGTTTTGTATCATGTCGAAAGAAGTATTATTAGTGATAGTTCGATAACCAAGTAAGTTAATACAAATTATTTATTCTCTTTACATAATTAAAGTCACACGATGTTATTTTGCTAAATTGTCGTCTAGAGAAAATATGACATTCCAGAGATGAATTGAGTAATGTGAACTAAGAAATATATCAGTAAGATATATTTCTGTTTTTGCTGTTTAAAATGTAGAAATTTAGAATTTATATGATAAAAACTAGATAAAACTACTAAATATGCTAAAATGCTCCAATTTTTTTTCTACCCCATTATATCGCCCTAGTTGTCTCATTGACACGTTGTATCACCCCACGCACATCGCAGAAATATAAAGTTTTAACAAGCCCAGATAGTTATTGTAATTCAATTTGAATATGGAATCGCCTAATATTAGCCAAAACATTTTTTGCTGCAGAAATAACGAAAATATGAAGAATGGAGACAATCGTATATCTTTCCAATACACAAGAAAGGCACAAAGACGGATCCTAAAAACTATATAGGGATCGCAGTGATTGCTACTATAGGCCGACTATACTCAAAAGTACTACGAAACCTGATAGAAAATGATATTAAATACAAACAACCCGAAGAACAAGTGGGATTTAGGGCCGGACGCTCCACTATGGATAATATTTTCACATTAAAAATTGCAATGGAAAAATGAGCGCAGAGAAATAGAGAAACCCATCTAGCTTTAATAGATTTGGAAAAAGCGTATGACAGTGTACCGATCTCCCAACTATGGATAAAAATGGGTAACTTGAAAATAAACCCAATTCTTATTAACGCCACTCAAAAATACTACGAACAAAACATTGCAACAATTAAAATGGGACAAGAAATCACCTCTCCTTTTAAAACTACAAAGCGACTAAGACAAGGCTGCTGTGTCACTCACCTTATTTAAAATCTATTTGGACAGATCCTTAGTGAAATGGTTAAAAAAATCCGGAACCAGAATCGAACAGCATCTAAAAATATTAATGTTTGGATGGGATGGGAATAGGTTTATAGGCCCATTTTTCATGAACAGAAACTTTACTGGTAATAAGTATTTAGATTTAGTAAATAACCAAAGTATTTCTGTACTTCAATAGAATGGCCAGTTACCACAAAATTATTGGTTTCAACATGATAGAGCGCCTCCCCACTATCATCGTGCAGGATTTTTTCGATGGAAATTTTCTGACGCAAAGTCCATGGATTGTACGTAGAAGATTCATAGAGTGTACTGCTTGTTGTCTCGACCTTAACTTGTAAAATATTTTTCATTGGAGCTATCTAAAATAACGTTTTTACATTAGGCGGACCAATATACTTGCAGGATTTGAGAAAAAGAAATATTGATAAAGTATTGATGACGTGAACTTGGAGAAGTCTTGGATAGAGTGACTAACGAATTTAATAATTTGTTTGCACATTGTCAGGAGGTTAACGGCGAGCAATTTGAACATTTAAATTGATTTTTTTAAATGATTTTTCTCGTTGGTTTAATCATTTAATCGATCTTTTCTTTAATTATAATATGGTCCATTTCTCGTTGTAATAATTTTTTTATATAACTTATAACTAATAAGTTCTTTTAAAATAATTGATATGAGGTTGAATGCTCGAATAAATGAACTTTGAAAATTAAGGCAATTATATCGAGCAAAAGTTTAATCAAATCTTGCCCAAGTACTTTCGCTTAATATAGCATCTTCAGGGGCGTATCATCAAATATGGGCTATCCAGCAAGCGTAGAATGTGATAAACATGATTTTATGTTAACATTCATGTTCATCACATTCTACGCTTGCTGGATAGCCCATATTTGACGAAATGTCCCTGAAGATGCTATATTAAGCGAAGGTACTTGCGCAAGATTTTATTAAACTTGTGCTCGATATAATTGTCTTCATTTTCAAAGTTCTTTTAAAGATGCTACGTTTTCTGAGATGCTACGTGTTCTCCGTATTATTTTACTTGGACATTAAAAAAAGATGTTTCGGACAGATTAGAAGCCTTCGAGTTATGGGCCTACAGAAGAATATTAGGAATGGATAGTTGGGTGGATAGAGTCACGAATATCGAGGTGTTAAGAAGAATGGGAACAGATAAAGAGGTTTTAAATATAATTAAAGTCAGAAAACTGCAATATCTGGAATATGTCATGAGGGGCAAGTGTTATAACTTGTTGCAATTGATAATGCAAGGAAAAATAATAATGCAGGGTAGAAGGAGTCGCGGAAGAAGACGCATCTTCTGGTTAAACAACTTGAGAGCTTGGTTTAACTGCACTTCTGCTGACTTCTTTCTTCTTCTTCAAGTTCCACTCCTATCGGAGATTGGAAATCATTCTGTCAATTATAATTTTATTGGTTACTCGCCTGAATAGTTCAATTGAACTGCATCCAAACCATTCACGGAGATTGCGTAGCCACGAGATTTTACGTCTTCCTACGCTTCTTTTACCTTTGATTTTACCCTGCATTATATTCCTTAGTAGTTCGTACTTTTCCTGATTTTTATGGAATTTAAAACTTCGCATTGTTTTCCTAGTTGTTCGAGAACTTGTTCGTTTGTTTTGCGATCCATCCATGATATTTTCAAAATACGTCGGTAACACCACATTTCGAATGCTTCTAGGTTTTTAATGTTGGATTTTTAAAGTGTCCAAGCTTCAACTCCATACAAAAGGGTAGAGAAAATATAACATCGAAGCATTCTTATCCGGAGCGATATATTGATATCGCGATTACAAAAAGTTTTCTCATTCTATTAAAAGTTGACCGCGAAATTTCAATGCGGTATCTTATTTCTTTTGTCTGATCAGTATCTTCTGTGATCCATGCTCCAAGGTATTTGTACGAAGATATTTGTTCAATTTCTGTATTATCTAGTACTAGCTTAACTTTGATGTTTTGTGCTTTTGTAAATACCATGAACTTGGTTTTCTTCAAATTGATTTTTAGTCCATAATCGTTGCAATATATATTTAGTTGTTCAGCAAGGTGTTGCAGTTCTTCTAGTGTTCCTGCCTGATGGACGGTGTCGTCAGCATATCTTATGTTATTAAGTGGCTCACCATTTATTATAAGGCCCTCACTGATCTCGGCAAGCGCTAATTCTGAGATGGCTTTACTGTATAAACTGAATAACAAGGGTGATAAAATACACCCTTGGCGGACCCCATGGCGAATCTGGATATCCTTGGTCAGTTCGTTTTCAACTTTCACTTTTGCTGTTTGATTCTAATAGAGGTTACAGATGATTCTAATGTCTCTACTGTCTATGTTTTTATTTAATAAAATTTCTTTAATTTGATTATGCTGCACTCTGTCAAATGCCTTCTCAAAATCAATAAAACAGGCATATACTTCCTGATTAATATCTAAGCATCTCTGCGAAAGAACACTTAATGCAAACAGTGCATCTTGTGTTCCCAGTCCTTTCCTAAATCCCACTTGTGTATTACTTATGCCTTCATCTAATTTCTTATGTATTCTATTGTGAATTACTTTTAAAAACAATTTCAAGACATGACTCATTAAGGCTATGGTGCGATGTTCATTGCACTCCTTTGCATTGGCTTTTTTGGGAAGCAGTATGAATGTTGATTGGAGCCATTCTTTAGGTATTATACCTGTTGTATATATGGTATCGAATAGATCCAAAAGAAGATCAATAGATTCAGTATTCACAATTTTAAGTAATTCGATAGGAACTTCATCAGGCCTGGGAAATTTACCACCTTTAGCTTGTTTCATTGCATATTTAATTTCTTCTCGTATAATGTCAGGCCCAGTAGCATCCTTAAATTCTTTTGGTGCTTCTGTTCTCTCTTTGTCTTCAAAAAGTTGTGCTATATATTGTGTCCATCTCTGCATTTTTTGGTTTATATCTGTTATAAGTGCACCCCTCTCATCTCTTAGTTGCCTAGTTTGAAGTGATTTTCTTATTCCTGCTAATTCTCTAATTCTTTTATGCATGTTAAAAAAGTCATATTTTTTCTCAATTTCTTCTAGTTCTTGGCACTGCTCATGTAACATTCTCTCCTTAGCTCCTTTTATTCTCTTTTTTATTAATCGATCAGTTTCATTATATTTGATTGAATTTTTTGTTTTGAGTGATTTTCTTTCATTCATTAATAGTAGTATTTCTTCAGTCATTCAATCTTTATGTTTTCTATTCTTTGGTTTTAAGTTTTTATTTGCTGTTTTAATTATTGCTACTTTTATATTTTCCCATTTCTGATCAATGTTATAGCTACTTTTATTCAGTTCTTGGGCATTACGTAGATTTTCAGTAAGAGTTTTTACAGTTTGCTCCTTTGTTTGTGGTTCTCTTAATCTCTTAATATCAATTCTACTTTGTGTGGGTTTTTTAACCAGTTTTAATTTGGTTCGTACTGTGACTACTATGGGGTTATGGTCTGAACCGATGTCTGCTCAGACAGAAGTTTTGGCAGACAGTATAGAATTACGAAATCTTTGTCTAATAAGGACAAAGTCAATTTGATTTCGGATTATTCTATTCGTTGTATCACCGGGAGATTTCCGTGTATACAATCTTCTTTTTGGGAGCTTAAAAAGTGTATTAGCTATTACAAATTCTTCCGTCTGGCAAAATTGTATCAAACGGTCACCAAGTTCATTTCTATTTCGTAGACCATATTCCCCCACATATCTGACCTCTTTAGAGCAGCGGTATCGAAAGTGCGAATTGCCATGATGGTTGCCAACCTTCTTAGAGGAGATGGCACACAAAGAAGAAGAATAGTTGTTCAAAATGTATTAAAAGTTTTTCCACGTACAACTTTGATACTATCTTTTAATTTTTCTCTTTCTTTTATTCATCTTCCGGGTTACGTCATTTTTATTATCGTTATTTTCCGTTATTGTTTATAGTTGTTGTCACTAAGTAATACTTTGTGTAAAATTCTCAATCTCTTTTCACTCTGGTCTCTCTTTATTTCTTTATTGTGTTCCTTATTCATCATTTATGTACTATTTTGTTATATATTTACACAAGAAAATAGCTTCAGAATCAAAATATAGTAACACTAGACAGTGAAAGTATTCAGGCGTATTAAAAAGATACACTTGTTTGTTTAAAATATTATTTGATTAAACAAAGTCTAAAAGTTAAAATAGTATATTTCTTACAATGTAGAACCAAAACATCAACATTAACACGCCTCATTATCACACGAGTATTAATGACAGATCTTTTAAAAAGTTTAAAAATTAATTTACACTTTTAACAACATTTTAAGCTTTTTAAAAACATCTTTGGGTTTATAATTCTTTATAGAAAACAGTCGATTCAAGTTCAGTTTCTTACTTTCGTAGCAAATCTTATTTAATCCCGGATTCAGCATAAAATTTGCGATTTCGCTGAATGTTGACTTGATTAAATCGTGTCTGTTGGAGCGAAAATAACCGCTTAAATCTAATTTTAAGTGACAATATAAATCAAGGTAAAGAGCGCCTTTCTTGGAAATGTTCACTGGAAGGTTATATAATGATTATATGTCATCAGAAATACTCTTCAGATCTTTAAAAGAATATATTTAATTGCAAATGACTTGAACCATTATACAGTTCTCTTATATGAGATGTACCTATAGGTCTAATATGAGGACTAAAATACAGTACGTACATACATAGTTTTCAAGCTGTATTTGTGTTCTTATAAACAAAAATTAAACGTTTACAAACTTAGTACATACATAAATACAATATCTCTCTTCAATCCTGACCCCCCAGGGGGAGTGTAGTGGTCGACGTGATGTCGTGTATTGTCCGTCTCCAGAGATCTCTGTCTCTGGTCATTTCTTTTAATTCATGCATAGGTCTTTGGCATATTCCTGTAATTTGATCTATCCATCTTGTTGGGGATCTTCCTCGTGATCTTAGGCCTTCTACATTTCCTTGTATTATGAGTCTTTCCATGTTTTCTGTGTTTGCTCTCATAACATGACCAAAATATTTTAATTGTTGGAGATGGACTTTACTAGAGAGTCGTTGGCTAACTTTTAGCTCTCTTAAAATTGAATTATTTGTTCTACGGTCGGTCCAAGGAATTCGTAACATTCGTAACTTTCTTCTCTCCGATTGTCTCAGAGTCCAAGATTCACATCCGTAGGTCAGTATTGGGAATATTAAGCAGTTGATTTATAAAAAGTGCGAGGAACAAATATCGGACAGACAGTTCGGCTTCATTAAAGCAGTGGGTACCAGAGAGGCACTTTTCGAAGTGCAGGTACTGATTCAAAGATGCAGGGACGTTAACTGCGACGGATACGCGTGCTTGATCGACTATGAAAAGGCATTTGACAGAGTTCAACATCAAAAGATGATAAACATTTTAAAAGAGGCAGACCTGGATGACAAAGACCTCAGAATAATTTCAGAACTCTACTGGAATCAGACCGCATACATGAAAATTAACGGAGAAAAAACAGATCACATAAAAATACTACGTGGAGTTAGACAGGGATGTATCCTATCGCCGTTGATATTTAATATGTACTCAGAGAAAATTTTTAACGAGGCTCTTTACGGAATAGACGAAGGCATCCTTCTAAATGGTGAAAGAGTAAACAATGTTAGATATGCCGACGACACCATGGTGATAGCAAATAGTTTAGAGGGACTTCAGAGGCTAACGGACAGAATAAACGAGTACAGTCAACAGTACGGACTAAACATTAATAACCACAAAACGAAACAAATGATTATTAGCAAGGAGAATATAAACGGGGCTCATCTATACATTAATGGGACGCAGATAGAGCGAGTAAAACAGTATTGTTACCTGGGAACTATTATTAACGAACAGTGGAGCAATTTACAGGAAATAAAGTGCCGCATGGGAAAGGCAAGAACGGTCTTTAACAAAATGAGCGCCATCTTCAAAAGTCACTACATATCTCTTGATACAAAAATGAGACATTTGAGATGCTATGTTTTCTCTGTGTTGTTGTACGGGGCGGAGTCATGGACGCTTACAGACACCACTATTAAAAAACTTGAAGCATTTGAGATGTGGCTTTATAGAAGAATGCTGAGAATATCATGGACAGCAAGGATCACGAACAAGGAAGTTCTAGGAAAAATGAAGAAGGAACCAGAGATTGTGTTTACAATCAAACGCATAAAATTGCAATATCTGGGACACGTTATGAGAAATGAGCACCGTTACTCCTTGCTACAGTCTATATTGCAAGGTAAAGTCAAAGGTAAGCGAGGACCCGGTAGAAGGAGAACATCATGGCTGCGGAATTTAAGAACATGGTTTAAGAAAACCTCAACGGAGCTGTTTCGAGCCGCAGCGAGCAAGGTTATGACTGCCAATATGATTTCCAACATCCGAAACGGATAGGAACCAGAAGAAGAAGAAGCAGTTGATCAACCTCATCTTTATCGCTCTTGAAATTTGACATTCCTTCCATATTTTGGTCATTTTTGCTGTGGCAACTTTTGCTAGATCACATCTACGTTTAATCTCTTCTTGTAATGACCCTGTGTTTGTGATTAATGATCCCAGATATAAGTATGAGCTTACGACCTCGAACCGGTCAATTGTGGTTATGTGTGGATGATTGTTGTGTAATCTATCCACTATCATGATCTTTGTCTTTGATATGTTTAATTGTAGACCAAATATTTGACTTTCGTTTTCGATAAGTCGTATAAGTTCCATCAGCTCTGCTTGACTATTTGCAAGAAGGGCTGTGTCATCTGCGAAACGAAGGTTGTTTAGTTTATGACCATTTATTGAGATGCCCTTTTCCCATCCTTCAAGTGCTCTTCGCATAATATACTCTCCATATATGTTGAATAATTGTGGAGATAGTATACATCCTTGTCTGACACCCCGTTCTGGATGAAACTCGTTCGAAAGTGTGTCAAGTACTTTAACTGATCCAGTAGTGTGTTCATATAGTTCAGTTATAAGCGTAATTAGATGTTGTGGTACGCCTACTTCTTTTAGTATTGGCCATAAGTGTCTCCACTTGACCCTGTCGAACGCTTTACGGTAATCTATAAAACAGATGTATAGTGGGATGTTGAATTCCCTAGATTTCTCGATTATCTGTCTTATATTCAGCAGGTGTTCTCGAGTGCCTCTCTCTACCTTTGGTAAATCCAGTTTGCTCTTGTGGAATTTCTCTTTGAAGGAATGTTGTCAGTCCCTCATTGATTATATGTAGCATTATCTTGCTGGCATGGGATATAAGAGAGATAGTGTGTAAAATAATTTATTAATTAAGCTGAGTATACTTTCGACATAATAAATGTCATCATCAGAGCTATCGTCAATTAGGCAATAAATACTTCATAGAAGGAAAATTGTGGACAAACGACATATTAAAAAACAAAGATCGGGCTCTGTAGGCCACAGATCTTGGGTCTAACCCTTATACATATGTATAATTCACATCAAAATTTTTTTATAAAACATGAGGTATTTTCGGGTTTTTGCATTGACTGTTTGATAACCATCAGGAGTTTGCGCAGAAGAAACATAAGTGTTCGGGTTTATTTCGGATCATCTGAAAACTGTTCAGAATCGAAGTTTGGTGTTCGAGTTAAAATCTGATACTGTTTGTGGACAGTTTTAAAACTATCAATTCGGTTTTTGTTAAAAAGTCTTGATTATTTCCGGATTTTTTGAGGTGTGCGCGGTTCGTTTTAAAATTGACAGTTATGACACAGTATAAAGAATGATTTTGTGCTTGTTGTTGATTGATAGTCGTTTGCATTAAATAGTAATTTCAGTCATTTTCGAGTGCTTTTTATTAAAAATGGCCCAATAATAAATGTACTGTTGGAGTCAGAATTTAATTTATACATGCCTAATTACATTTTATATACAGGCAGCATAATATAATAATATAAATAAATAATTTCAGAGAATGAACTTTTTCTGTACTAGAGAAAATTTTTTATAAATTTTTTACATTGAAAACTGTGATAAAAAATGTTTATTTTACAATTACGAGACAATTAAAGAATTGGTAAAATATTGGCTAAACTTTTATAACACATTACCTGTTTAATTTTAATAATTTATTTACTTATAATTTTTTTTACCAAGACAAAGTATGGGACACTATCTAAATATTCAATATATTTTAATAGCATTTTAACTTTCTCAAGGGAAGTCATATAAAAGGTAATATTAGAATCATATTTAAAATTTACTAATAATTTCCCATAAATCTACAACAGGTTAGGTTTAGTAAAAAACTATATGATGAAGTAATCAGTCCTGGCACAGAATTTATGTATCGAGTTACAATATATAAAACTGTTCAAAGTAGAGTATGTTGAATTGAGAAAATAAGTTACTGATAAAATAATTAAAGCTTTAACCACAAATAAGCTCCCAAATAATTGAGTGGAACTTTAAAACTATAGCCTGTATTTATATAGGCTATATATTTATAGCCTGTATTAATCTTTTTTTTTTATTAACACACTATGAGTAATAATATATGGTCTCTTCTTTTAACTATCTATAACATTTTAACATATGGATACATTTATTGGTAGAGTACAAAAACTGAAGTTTTGTCAGTTTTCGATGTTCATTATTTCAGTACGTTACAGTAAAAATAAAGGAATTCATAAATAATCAAAAAAATTAAATTAAAAGTTAAGTTAAATTAAAACATAATGAAAGCATTATAAGTGGTTTTGTTGAGTGTGGCAGCAAGTTTAAAGAAGGGACTAAGTATGTGTTACTACACATAGTGTGTTGAAAAAGAAAGATTAATTCTACCAGGCGCTGATGAAAATGACCTTTCACATACCTACAACTTAAAAAGGCTGTATCTAGGAAATTTAGCGTTTCCGCAGAAAATAACATTCAGATTCATGATCAACAACCCCAAAAAATGTAAGTGTACCAAATTTTATCAAATAGGCGTAGCAGAACTTCTGTAAAAGACCCTAATTTCCAACTGTAAGTAACTTAAATATCAAGAACAGAAAAATTTAACAAAACAAAATGTAATATTATACATTTTATACAATATCAACATTACGTTTTTTCATCATACTCTCTAAGAATTGCAGTTCTATTCCCCTTTCAAATAACTTTTTCTTTTCAATTTCAAATTTTTTATACTATTTTATTCTATTGTCATACAACATACCACATAAAATAAAATATTTCAAACATGTCATTTGTCATTCACAAACTGCTGTTTTATGTCATTTAATTGTCGCTATACATGTTCGCGTTTTGGCAAAATGCTAACAGTTCTAGGATCATTTTAAAATGATTTATAAATCTGTACTACTGCGCAAGTGGTCGGCGCAGTTTCAAAACTGTTTGGTGACAGTACAGATTTTAGAACCCGAAAATACCTATGGTTACCACATACAGCAACGACAACAGCTGTTTTTGACTTACATTTTTGAAGTAAGTCAAAAACAGCTGTTGTCGTTGCTGTATGTGGTAACCATGTTTTATAAAAAAATTTTGATGTGAATTATACTTATGTATAAGGGTTAGACCCAAGACCTGTGGCCTACAGAGCCCGATCTTTGTTTTTTAATATGTCGTTTGTCCACAATTTTCCTTCTATGAAGTATTTATTGCCTAATTGACGATAGCTCTGATGATGACATTTATTATGTCGAAAGTATACTCAGCTTAATTAATAAATTATTTTACACACTATCAATTTTATTGAAAACATACAAAACCTGCTTACCAGTTAGACCTATTTAGAAGTGTGTACAAGTCTTACAGTCTTTTTCAATTTATGAGAGAGATAGTTCTATAATTGTTCTATAGTTCTAAATACAATATGCTCCATACTAAAAACAAACGGTTGCACAATTTATTCACAAAAAGTACTTTAAATTAAAAAGAAACATAATGTACTTAAAACAAAGTTCTTACTCACAGAATACACAAAATAACATTAGTTTTTGAAAAATTTGGTTATTTTCTGCTGCTTTCCACACTGTACACGTTTTTCTGAAGCCATGTTTCTCATCTTTTTTAATAGCGTCGTGTCACTTGCACAAGTATCTTCTTGACTTTAAACGAAGCACAGCAGAACCTCGAACGACTTGAATGTATCGGAGTGGCTCATTACGACTGCATTTTTGTCAGTGATTTCATTCCCTTCATTGTACGAGTTTTTACTTGCACACCATGTTCAATATATCGCCGTTAGTTAATTCGTTCTGTTCGTCTAAACTCAACCACTACTTGTTAACATCGTGTTTTTTCATTTTTTCACATCCCGGCAGGTTCTTTACCAGTTTAGCAATCTCTTCTTCGTCGAAAGTCTCATTGGTACCTTTATCACTCCATTCATTAGATGCTTTGTGGTCTAACAGGTTCGTCCATGACCTTAACATTGTTATTGGTTTAATCTAATCCCATGCTTTGGCCACTCACATCCAACATGTCCACTTTTTTTAGAGTCTCTGTAACGTTTTCTCCTTCATCAATTCCAGCAATCAGCGCCGTCAATAACATTCGTCGATAGACATGTTTTATACATTCTATTCTATAACACCTTGGTCCATAGGCTCACAGAGGAATGGTACATTTGAGGGCAAAAAAGACACTTTAGTTTGCCTTTTTTTAGTTCTTTTGGGTCTTGATGAGAGGGTGCTTTGTTCACCAGCAGAACTGCCTTTCCCGGTAGATTATTTTTGCTAAGTATTTTTCAACCTTTGATGCAAATTGCTTGTGAAACCACTCTTTCAATAAAAGACTGTTCATCCAAGCACTATTTTGATAACAGTACCAAACTGACAGGGAAGAAAAGTCTTTGAAAGGTCTAAGGTTTTTTTGACTTTCCGATAAATTCTAGAGAGAGTTTGTGAAATACTGTAGCATTGCTGCAGACTAAAAGCGTCACTCTTTCCTTTTTCTTCTTGAATTCTGGTGCACTGTCTTGGTGTTTTGAGGCCAGATTGTAGGTCGGTAGCATTATATAATTGAGACCTGTTTCGACACAATTGTAAAGCTGGTCTCTGGTAGTTCCTTTTTCTTCTAGTAAGCTATGCAAGAACTTTTTGAGGACTTCGACAACTTTTGGTACAGCAAACAGTTTCTCACCACATATCTATAGCTTCCGCATACCGTACCAATTTTTCCAACTCTTCAACCATCCTTCACTTGCCTTAAAATCATTATCACCTCCAATTTTTTTTGTGGAAGTATAAGGCCTTTTAATCCCTGTTCCTTCCTTTGGGTGAACCAAAGATATAAACACCCACTGATATGGTTTTTAGAGGCTTTTTTATCATTTTCGGTTTCTTTATGAGGAAAAGACAATTTTTAAACTAAATCTCCTGGCTCCGATAGCGAGGTTGACGCAGAAGATAATTTGTCTGTTTCTCTTGTTTGCCCGATCCAAGAGAATTATAACAGTCCAGTTCAGTCTGAGGAAGAGGTTGAATCTAGTTTAGACGAAGCTAATATTAATTTATCACAAGTACGTAGACGTTCAAAACATGTAATAAACTTCGAAAACAAAAGCCTCATGGGTAAGAGTGGTCACAAATGATCACAGAGTTGCCTCAAAAATCTAAAAGAACAACTGTCAGTACATCGTAAATTTTATATCGGGTCCTAGAGTGATTGCAAAAAACTGTTCTACGCTGGGTGAATATTTTTTGCAATTTTTTCTCTGACGATATATTTGATATTATTTTTGCATATAAACTGCAACATGCAAATGTAGACATTGCCGTTCACGTTTGAAAATCCAGTGGACACCAGAATGTTACTATAACGACAAAAAAAGAATTGAAAGCTTTATTTGGTATTTTAATTCTTTCTGCGCTAAAGAAAGATAATCATTTATTAGCAAAGCACATATTTAATCCCACCATTTCAGGCAATTTTTACAGTAAAATAGCGGTAAAAGGCAAATAGCAGTAAACAACGGATACAACGAACAAACAATTAATAAAATGTTAAATCAAAAACTACACAAGAAAGCCCTGAAATTAGTATTTCCACCACCAGAGAAAAAACCCAGTACCTTCTGCTCGATTACATATACAGGCAAAATAACAACAAAAATTGCCAAACACATAAAAAAGAAAGGAATAACACCAACTTTCCGAACAAATAACAACCTAGGCAAATATATTAAAAATAACAAGAGCCAAAATAAAAAACACTTAAATAGTGGTGTGTACAAACTTCAATGTGGCGACTGCCTAAAAACTTACATCGGTCAAACTGGTAGAAACTTTGATAAACGAATAGCAGAACATAAAAGGGCTTTCAAGAATAGAAAAACAGATTCGACATACGCACTTCACCTTCTAGATCATAATCATTCTTTTAATGACAAATTTAAAATTCTTCACATTCAAAATAAAGGCCTTAAGCTTAGAATCTATGGAAATCAACAAATTAAAAAACACAGATATAATTCTGAATGACCAACTTGAGACAAACAGTTCTTCCCTCCTCAACCTATTTCATTAGAGACTATAAATTTGTAAACCCAAGCCAAAATAGATCACTTGAGAAAGGCAATCAGCCGAAACAGCTGTAGTGATAATATTTAAAATAAATTTTGTGGAAGTTTGAAAACAAAGTTTTCAGTGTTTTATTGTTACATAAAAGTTAAAACATTGTTAAAATTCCCATTTTAAACAGATGTATTACAAGTGACGGCCACTTTCATTACTACGTCGACTGTAGGGGATCAGCTGATAGTGGCCTGCGCAATATCAAACCTTCTATTTTTTGTACCATGTTTGTACCCTATGTTCCTGAAAATACTTAAATGTGTTTGTTTCATAATTTTATGCTTTTGTTTTTATATTAAATTTATTTTTATAAAATGAATAAAAAATTCAAATTAAAAAAATTTAGACATTTTTCTATAAAGTAGTAAAATTTACGATAGTCCCGTATTTACGTTTGGAAAAAATGGTCCTGGATTCTAGGATTAATTAAAAATTATATTTTGAAACTATCAATTTAAAATCCGACACATCAGAAATATGTAACGAGTATATTTTATTATTTATAGTGTGCTTAATTTAGAAGAAGATAATATGTGTATGTGATAACGATATAAAATCGATTTTGTCCATTGTATCGTTTTTCGTTTACAGCATGTATGTCTCGATGTGCGTGCTTAATATCGTTTACTCTTTTCCTGTTCAAACATTAAAGGAACGGGATTTGAAAATGCATTTATTTCGCTTAAGTACACAACTAAAATCCGTTAACCAAACAACATTCTCGTCCACACACGATTGCCCACAGAAAATCTGCATCCGTAGGCAGGATTTCAAGTCATTTCAATAAACGGTGATGTGAGAGATGAGTCATAATGGGAAAGAATCGTTCAAAACGAAGAGGAATTCCAAACTTACTGTCATAATTGCTTGTCC
This sequence comes from Diabrotica balteata, assembly GCA_918026665.1. Lineage (NCBI taxonomy): Eukaryota > Metazoa > Arthropoda > Insecta > Coleoptera > Chrysomelidae > Diabrotica > Diabrotica balteata. The sequence continues at coordinate 33,479,450 of OU898278.1, forward strand.
GCTAAGTCGAGTTCGAGTCACTCTTCACTCTTCAGCTCGCTTGATTTACATTTTTAAGCAGGTTCAATGGTTTGAAGATGTGTAGGAAAACGGGTAATCCCCGAGATCATATGCGGAGAAGTTTGCAAACTGAGAAACACCTGGGATTTGAGAACGGATTTGGAATAACTAATGTGTATAGTGCAGAATTATGCTTATACGAGGATGGATAAAAATTTACATACTTCTAAGAACTCTTGTTCAAAAGTAGTATTTTTATTTACTTTATGTTAAAAATATCTATTTCTAACAAATATTAAAAGAATATAAATTTAAATGAAAACTCATGGGATACATGAGAACGGAACAAACGCTAAAATAAAAGATAACAAATACAAAATAAAAATTAAACACTAAAATTGAACCACAGTATGTTATATAATTACTATTTAAATGAGAATAAGCCGCAGTTAACGGTGAAAGTAAGTTTATTGACATTTCAATTTCCACTTCGGAAATCGTTCTCAAATCAGAGAAGTTGAAGTTTTATTTAAAAAATTGATTTCGCGCGCGTATCTGACATTCAGCGTAATCTAGCTGAGCAAAATTCAGCTTGTTCGTATGATTTTCAGAGGTTCAGTGGCATTTTCATCTCAGACGACTGGAGTATCATTACTTTAAATTAAATCATATATTATCCCAATTCACATAGTGGTAATACAATTACATTACCAGTTTATTTATTTTTCTGTCCTGTACTCTACTAGCTTAATTTATGTGAGTACCGTCTTTACTTTTTATTGCAATTTTTTATTAAAATTCCTACGCCACGTAACCTTTCACTTGGAAGAAAAGCAACATCAGCGCTATAGTATTTTCCACACCTACATTTTCAGATAATTGATTGTTTTCCTTTTACCACACATTTTTAATGTGTAACAACATCCGCCCACACTTTGTGAATTTCTCTTGACACAAGGAGCCATTGTCGTATAGAAATACAGAGGTGTTATGAAAAAATATTAAACTCCTTACTTTCTACGCCAAAAACAATAGGTATTATTCTTAAATCACGTCTTCGAATAGTGTCAGTTTTTTAATACAAAATGCTACCGCTAATATAAATAATATATATATATATATATATATATATATATATATATATATATATATAGTGTTATGTTTCTTCTTTCTCAACCAAAGAAAAATAAATAAAAATAGCCATCGAAATAAAATTTTAAGATATCAGTATAAACAAATTGTATATAGTAATTTAAGATAAGATTTAGTGTAGATACGAATAGAAATTTGTTTGGCAAACGACCTTTTTCCGTTTCCAACAAAATTATAAAAAAAAAACCTTTGTTTAGAATTAGAAGACATTTTACCTGTAAGTTAATCTTTTCATTGTTTGTATAATCGAGTATTAAGTGACCATATTCTAATCTTTTAAAATATGTATATATTGTGTATTGACAAAACCAATTTTAAAGTAAACTATTTAGTTTTTTTCTAAAACCGAAATTAGGCTTTTCCAAAATCATGGTAAACACAATTTGAGCTTTTGATTGGACGGTCGTTTTTGAATGGGAATTTGTGAGCCGATCAGGAGAACCGGAGAAGAGAAGTTAGTGATAATTTGGTCATCGAAGGAAACAGTCGTTTGTCTCAAGATAGGGTGTGGTTCGTGAGTTGGATACCGGCATTGTGAAAAGAATTGAATAGTTTTGCAGAAGGAGATAACAAGTAGATGAAAAAAGGTCCTTGTATCCACCGTGGGTATTTTGTGAAGATATGTGAAAGTAGTTTTACGGCATCAAGTTGAGAAAAGAAAGTCCTTGTGTCATTAATAAGTAGCTGAGTTTTTGGAGAAGTGAATCAGGTATTTTTGGTTAGTGCAGGAGGTTTGCAGAGACGTCAGGAAGGAGCCGAGGTGGAGAGATCACATCGTTGAGGAGACTGGACTTTTCTGGGTATGTTCCAACATACAACTCAATAAGAAAATAAGCTGTAAGTGTTTTGTACAATTGAATTTTATATCTGTGAAGGATCTGTTTGACATCATTGTCATTAGCATTCAAATTTAAGAACTGAGGTTTTGTTAGGCTAATCAAAAGTTTAAAGTTTTGTTGTTTCTTGTTTCAAGTAAAGAAACATTTAAGTAAAATTGGTTTTCACTTAATATAAATGTATGTAGATTTAAAATCTTATTAGTATAAAAATTTGATTTATTTTCTTGTATGCTGATTGATAATATAACGGCAGAATTTGATAATTGTTTTATTCATTCATATAAAATAAAGAACACGTAATTTTTTGTAATATAATATTTTCTTTTATTATTATCCTTCTTCTCTATCCCGATAAAGGACAACTAGAAAATCTTTGAATCTATCGAACACAGGTAATATAAGGAGTTTTATTTTACATTATAACAATATATATATATATATATATATATATATATATATATATATATATATATATATATATATATATATATATATATATATCCACTAATATATATATATATATATATATATATATATATATATATATATATATATATATATTTATTGGATTCTCTTGGACTTAGGTTCATAAAAAAAAATTTAGTTTGATACTAAGACATTTTTATATATTTTTTCCGACGTTTCGGCAGGAAATCCAGGAGGATTTTTCAAGAATATATATTGACAAGCATGTAAAGATTCGGTATTAACAATTAGACGTCACAATTAAAATAATATTAAAACATAGGACATACCCACTAAGTCACTACAAGTAAAAATGTATTGTAATGATTTTTACTTGTAGTGACTTAGCGGGTATGTCGTATGTTTTAATATTATTTTAATTGTGACGTCTAATTGTTAATACTGAATCTTTACATGCTTGCCAATATATATTCTTGAAAAAGGCATGGATTTCCTGCCGAAACGTCGGAAAAAAATATATAAAAATGTCTTAGTATCAAACTAAATTTTTTTTTATGAACCTAAGCCCAACAGAATCCACTAAAAAATATATATTAAGGTTCAAGAACTAAACTCAAACTATATATATATATATATATATATATATATATATATATATATATATATATATATATATATATATTTTTATACGTTGACAATGATATAGACGATGAGAAGGGAAAATTTGACTTGTTTTCAGATTTGACCAAGAAATGTCTAAATTTCTTTGGTAATTATTTACCCGTTATAGAAAAAGTTAGAAAACGGTGCGCAAGGCGTTAAAAGAGCAAAATGGAACGAAAAAAATAAAAGAGCTATGTGGTTTGTGTATAGTGGCGATATTCAAATTCAAATCATATTCATTCTGCGTCAAAAGTTGAACATAGGCCTTTGCTATTTTCTTCCAGTTTTGTCGGTTCTTTGCTTCCTGCTCCTGTGTAGTTGGTCTACCTATGCTTCTTCTATCATTGTAACCAATGATCGTGGTTTCCACACTCTGATTTTTGTGTTCACCGCCATTCATTCTTACCACATGGCCAGCTCCACTTTACATATATTGTAGAACGCTTTAAATGCGTCGACGTTTGATCACTTGTTTTTTTACAACCGATTGGATGTCGTTTTAGTTGGAAAGCAGTTTTTTAGTAGAGTATAGACTGTTGTTTGCTGAATGTCATCAAATGTGATCAAAGTTAACGAAAACTATTAGAAGATTGTGCTCTTCGACAGTAATGGTGTATGATAGGATAATTATGAAATGGCACGTGAAGAAGAAGAAGTGACTCAGAAAATACAGAAGTAAAAGAGAATGGATTAAGTGTACAAGTATTTTACATAATTCCTCGTTAATTGTTGTGTTGTGTAATTAAGATTTCGACAAATTACGAGTTAAAGCATGTTCAATCATCCTGCAAATTCTTGCAAATTTTTGCCTTCTCAAAATTCTTTTAGCTACGAGCATTTTAGGTACAAATCCTTAGAAGAGTTATGCTAAGCTTTCCATATATGTTTGTAATGTAATGTTTTTCAAAGTAATATGCTTATATGAAAACTAAATTATCGTTTTTAGGTTGTATATATACATATATTTTGTTTTTCTTTAATATTTCCACTTCTTATAATAATTAACATTCTCATATTCTCATTTTGTTACTCCACTGAAAAAACATTAAGTTCTTGTTTTTGTTTTCATGTTAGACATACTTTTAAGGTTTTTTGACAGTGACAGTTCATTAATTTTACCATTGTCAATTGTCTGGCCATTATTACTTATTGCCTGTAATTTGTATAATTAGAATATAAGCGTTAAATGTTGTTTCTTTTTTACAGGTAATGTATTTATTAATAAATAATATTGTACAGAAAATAAAAGGTTTACATTTTTTTACAGAGAATCCCCCCCTTTTCATTTAATCTATCGTTAAAAACGTCTACACTGAAAGGAAAACAATTTTTGAAGTTTTTATGAGACCCGTGATTTAAGCAGTAACCTTAACCCAAATTCGATTTTCTTTTTAGTGTTAAGTAATCGTTTAAGAATTTCCATGCAGTTTATAATTAAATAAAGTGTTTCTCAAGTACCTAATACCAGTAATTTCTGCAAAATGTTTGAAATTTTTATGTCGGGACGGAACTTGACCCCGTTCCGTGCGTTTATTGGGAGTGTCAAATATTTCATGTAATTCGTTTGAAGAGGTTCTTGTGTAAATATTTGAAATAAACTAATAATTCCAAATGGATACAGATTAGTCAATGTCAATAATAATTTATGATCAATTTAGGGTAATGATTTATTATTATTGTTTTGGGATGACATGATACATGTTGCGATAATTTTCGGTGTTGCAATTACAACATTGTAGTAATTTCCCCAAAAGGAAATGAATCAGATATATTACATTTTCTAAATATAGGATAAACGTAATCTGCTGCAACAATTTTTACTATATTTAACTGTTTTGTCATATAAAAAATGTATCAATGCTGTGGCGTCCCGGCATAGTTGGAGGGACGTACTAATATTATGTAGTAGATATATATATATATGTATATATATATATATATATATATATATATATATATATATATATATATATATATATATCTACTACGTATAATATATATATATATATATATATATATATATATATATATATATATATATATTATTGTGATATTTAAAGTTTTGGTGCGCCAAGCTATTAATTAGCTAATTAATTAATTGATTAATTAAAATTATCTTAATGATATGATTATGACTCTATCACAATTTTTAATTCTTTTATCTCAGGGTTAAATTCGTGCTTCAATATCTATGCTATTACATGTGAAAGGTAAGGTCCAAAGAGTACCGGAATAATAAAAAACACATATGATCTAACACTATATATTGAAATAAAAATAATGAAATAATTCACACTCAAAAGTTTTCAATAAACAAAATCTCATATAATGATTCTCAAAATTTTGTTCTACGTACGTGAACAATCAAAATTAATGGTACAAACAATATTACTTGAAATCTCAAAATCCCAAACTATTCTAACTCTCCTAATCAACATATTTATATCCTTTCTAAATTAAGTGTAAAATTGTGTTATCAATGAAAGAAAAAACTGCAGAAAACAAAACTATCTCCCTCTGATGATGAGTGGTCCAAATCCTTGTTATTTGTAGACTATACTATTTACTCGTGGCCGCTCCCTAAGTAATCAGCAATCTTACAATAAATTATTGCAAGTATCTCGTCCTTAATGATCTCCTTCAAATGCACGAATCGTTCAAATTATGCTAGCTTCTTCTTCTCTCAATAAACTGAATCTCTCGTTGGCCTGAGTGAAAAATGACTCTTGGAATATCTTTTCTTTACGATAAACTGAATCTCTCGTTGGCCTGAACAGTGACTCTTGGAATATAAATAGAAAAATATGACTTACAGTATTTTGCTGCTTCAGCTTCTGTCAGATACACTAACTCCACAAAAACTCACTGACATTCAACACTACTGCTTGCTACTTCTCGGGAACCGCCAGAGAACAATCACTGTTCGTCTTACAGACTTGGAAAACCAACTGATTATGTTTTCTCTCTCCTGAATCTAGCTAAACTTTCATTCCTACATACCTATCCCACCTTTTTCAATCTCCGCCAATCAAAGCTCGTCACAATTCCCCATTTTTTCATTTCGATAACACACAACTTTTTACCGATAATTATAAAATTTCCTAAAACTTATTTACAAATAATATTTTTCTACAATTCTTAAAAACTAACAAAAACCTCTTTCTAAAATCTCTTCTATTGTCTTAATCGCTGCCTTAATGTATTTGGAAAAACCCGGTTCAATTGTCTTTGGAATTTCACTTAAAATTATGCGGGTCACTCAAGTATAGTATAACAAAGGAAATAATTTATGCATAGCTTACATTTTGTTTAATACAGGTAATCCAAAAAATTTAAAAAACTTTCCTTCTTTGAAATGTTTGTTGGTTATTATCCTACTTATCTGAATTATTTTAATGTTTTTGAACTTTGAAATATTTTAATCAAACCGATATTTTCTTGATTTTACATATCATAACAATATATATATATATATATATATATATATATATATATATATATATATATATATATACTATAAAGTTTTATTAATTTTTTATTTATAAAATAAAACCACTATTACCAACTATTTAAACTGTGTTTTGGTTCATGAATTGCCACCGATTTGACTAACCTTCATCGCCATAATGCCAGTGATGATGTAAGACACTCAGGACGTTTTACTAGAATTTTGTGGTTTGATCAAGCTTGTTTTCATTAAAATGAGATTGTATATCGCCATAACTCTCAGTATTGTCAATGGAAGATTCACATTGGTTAAGAAAAACTCGCTTTCAAACTAGGTGGGGATTGGTTATGTTTGGTGTTTAAAGCTTTATATATACATATATATATATATATATATATATATATATATATATATATATATATATATATATATATATATATATTAAATATTTAAATAGTCAGAGATATCTGAAATTTCTCAAAAATGAGCTACTTTTGTTACTGTAGAATATTCCCTTATATTTATTTGTGGGGTATTCTGTTAAAAAGTAATTAATCACACAAACGATTACTCCAAAGAAATCAAAGTTTGAATGGAGAAAGCACGAACAAACTCCAATAAAATGAGAAAGGTACTCTGTGCAAGAGAATCGAACTGAGACTTGAGAGTTAGGCTGGTAAGGTGTTATATTTTCTCGACCCGTCTTTACGGAATAGAAGCATGGACACCTAACGCGTTGACATACTAAAAAGTTGGAAGCATTTGAACCTTGGGGGGTATAGAAGAATCCTGAAGATATCATGGACCGAGCATGTAACAAACAACGAAGTCATGAGAAGAGTCAACAAAAGAATGGAAATATTGGAAACCATCAAGACACGAAAACTACAATACCTGGCGCATGTTATGCGTAATAAGAGATACTGTAACCTCGGAAACCTTTTTGGATGGTGCTAGAAAGGTCACCAATGGAGACACTGCAAACAGCAGCCAGATGGTCGGTGGAGAGCGAGTCGTGGGTTTGAAACTAGCTTTTGGAACCGGGAATGGGTCTAATAAGATAGAAACAGGGCGCCACTCAATTTTTTCGGGTTTAAGGAGAAAATTAAGAAACCTTAGAAAAGAAAAGAGGTAAGGAAAGATATTTAGGTTCAGAGATCAAACCCAAGAAAAGATATTAACAGTTAATTATAAAATAAATTTGGTCAACACAATATATACAACAAATAATAAACATATTAGGTGGACTCCGTCCATCTACTTACCTACGAAACTTAATCAACCTGGTCTTTCTCCTGGTCAGAGGTATAGTAATACTAAAAGGTAACAAGCAAATATTCAGAGTTATGGTTATATCAGGGAACTTGTTAGGAATCGACAAATAAAATGCATACATAAAACGAAAGCAATATATTCAACAACACAATCATGACGCTGCTGAAGGCAACACAAGTAATAAAAATACACCATCAATTACTAAATGGTGGTATACATATAAAAATAAGCAGTAATATGAATAATAAGTACCTTTACAAATACGACAATATAATAATGCACAGGTTCAATTATCTGCGAAGAGAGTCTAATGATGAGTAAGAAAAAAATTCAACCAAAGTTGATTAAAGAAAGTCTCACTTTGCTGTTTAATGGGCATATCTCGAGATATTGGGTATAGTAAATAAAAAAAAACAATTATAGTAGATAACAAAAATTAATCAAATCTAAATTTACAAGAATGCAAAAAAGGTTACAGAAGCAAAAATTTGACCAACCCGCACTGGTCGTAGTTAATTATCTATCTCGCACTGTTATTTAATGATTGAGAACTAAATGTTCATAATTATTATTTATTAAAATTTCTTAGTAGCTGATGAAAAGTTCGTAAGAAAATATTGAATGTTCTTTAAATTTAATTCAAAAATCAGTAGTTACTCTCCAACTACTGGTGAAGAAATGGATGACTTTAGATTCGTCCAGATAATGGAAAATGATATATTATACCATATTATTCGCCCAGATAAGTGGAGATACAAAGATTATGGTAACTTACAGTAATTCCTGATGACTGATGCACTAATTTACTGAAGCTATGTACTATACTCTAATACTTTACTTGTATCCAACACTGGATACATTGTATATGCACACTTAGAAAGTAAATGCACAGAGAAGGTAACACAGAGACGGTAAGATATGGCGAAGAGACCCACGAGAAGTAAGTCTTTTCTCAACAACGGCCCACTCAGAAGTGATTCTTTCTTCTCTCAAAATTTACCAAACTACCCACAAAAAGGTGAGGGTATCTCCCACTTAAAAATGGTAGGACAGTTGTATGTATTTCTGAGAAGGTAAGCTTCTAACGGCCATCGGAAAGTTCGGGGTAAATAACAGTACCCTTCCAGCTAGGTACATGATGGAATATAAATAGTTTGGATTAAATTATTATAGTAAGAAAACATTACAACGTGCGTTCGAAGATAATTACCGAATTTTTGAAAAAAAAACCGCCTTCGCCAAAAAGCATTAGTTCCTTCCATACTCAGGATTAAGAAGGAAAAGATTAGAAACCTTTCTTACTCCGAGAAATTCTGTGATATTTCGGTAGTTTCCCATAAAATTAGCAATCCATTTGCGAACACGACCATGGGCGTATCATCCACAGGGGTAAAGGCATTAGAAATAATTTAATATATTAATTATAAAAAAAATGTTACACTAAAACATACTTTAATTAATTATATAAGGGTAAATCCAGGGCAAGAGGAGTAAAGGCGTAGGAAGGAGAAAAATCTCATGCACAAGAAAACTAAGTTCCTGTAGCTGGTTGTATACCATGTATTACAAAAATGTTTACAAACAAATTTGTAAAAACACTACCTGCAGTTACACTGACTGCTTTGTTCCGTCTTCCGTCCTAACATATTGTCAATATTTTCATTTAAATCAGTTGCTATCAACATGTCCTCGTAGACACTTTGTCTTAGGACCAAGCAACCTCATGTAGAGTCTTACGTTGCCATGTTATCAATTTCACTGGTAACTTTAACATCTCAACATATAATATCAAATAATTTAACGTAAATTTAAATTAATAACATTTAATGTGTTTTTTACTCAAATATTTTAGTGGCTCAAAACATGAATCGTAAGTCTTAATCACATGTTATATTAACCTTAGTAAAAATTTTAAATTTCACTTTATCTTTAATTAAAGTGGTTATATACTTTTAGCACACACTGATGATGAAATATAGAATCCGAAAACGTTTTGTGATTGTGATATAGCTCGATTGGGTGTTTTAATTATATACCTCTTATAAAGGATTTTAAATAAAAAAAAATTTTAAGAATCTCATGGTTGCGTAACTTAAGAGAATGGTACGGATGCACATCAATCAAACTATTCAGATCGGCATTAACTTATCTAAACATATCTTAGTATACTCTGAGTTTGTCCCTGCTTATTTCACAAAATTTACAATAGCAGTAGAATTGGCAACGCTGTTATCCAATATCCGTACACTGGTATCTGAATGTGATTTCCACTTAGAAGGGCACAAGACTAATCTGTTATATAATATTATATAACCTTATACCTTAACCTATTATATAACCTGTTATACCATTCGTTGAATGCCACGTCCAACTTAAATGGTAGATTCGTTTGTATAATGTAGGTATTTCAGATTTTCTTTCATTCTATTTTTCTTTTGTATAAGTTTTCCATCGTTTTATGCTGTATGGGCTGTATGTCCGATTGGAATAACTACAATTATTGAGCATTTGATATAAAAATTCACATCATCAATTAATTACGTTTTTATCACTCTAATGGTGACATTAGCAGTTATTGTAGGCAGGTCACAACATTACATATTATTTGAAACAATATAAATTCCAATGCAAATAAATCTAAATCTTTTATGCTTAATAAGACAAACTATTGAGACAGTTTTAAAGTGACAGCAACTTGGTATACTTGAATATAAAAGCTAAGGCACCGAAGAGAATTCACATAAGGGGAAAAGCTTATTTTTACGCTTTTTTGAATTCGGTAGATCGATACAAATTGCATATTAATTTAAAATAATATTGTTTTAAGGTACCACAAATATATAATATTTTATATGACACAAATATTGTCTCATAACAAATTTATTGAGGAAACCGCAAAAAGATAAAGGACAGTTGTAAACAAACAATATTTATCTTTGGAATAACCATTCAAATTCCCATGGGGGTGAGGTAAAAGATGGTTCCGGAAATTCAAAATATTTACGTCGGTGGCAAGTATTCCAAAAATAGCCCCAAAAAGAATTATTATTAATTAAGCAGTATTTTTATTTTATTTAAGTACGCCCTATTTTATTTATCATATGTTCAATTGATAAGCAATAATTGACGCAGACTTCCAAGCGGAAAAACGTAGTTTTACTTTACTATTTAGTATCTACTCATGTTTATTATATATTGCAGCATTTTTTCCACTCTGTATATCATAAAAAATTGCTAAAACTTTTATATTGTGTCTTACAAATATTCTAAAAAGAAACACGTGGAATTGCGTCTCAAAATCTTCGAAGGGAATAAATATGGTCCAATTATTTAATAACAGTGGAAAATACCAGAATTCATCAACCAGATAGCAGAAACTGAGTGTTTGTTTGATATATACCTCAGCGATATGCCTCTGGCAAATTCCTCTAAAAAGTGAGTTCTAAGCAACGAGAGCAAGGGTCGAAGGTTAAGACAGTTCACATCGTCGCACAGTGGGGCGAAAACGCTTAAAAAATAAGTAAATCATCAGGAGATTGAAGTATTGCCTGGAAATTCGGCAGACATATTTGTGTTACCAAGTAGTTGGATAATATATATTATGAAACGAATTCGAGGATAATGAAATGTTCGGTATACAAGATAATTGTCAATAAAACAAATATTTTGCAAAAAAGTTGCGCGCGGTATTATTCCTATATATAGAGTGAAAATGACTTGATGTAAGAGGTGATTTACACAAGTCTAGCATAGTCTACAGACTAAGTCCCATGAAAGACTACACTTCATGATGAGGAGAGATCCTTTACGGAGAGGAGGATTAATGTTTTTCAGTTTCTCCTACCTCCCTCGTAAAACCGGCCGCACAAGCTCATGCAGTATTGAGTAAGTTGCAACTCGTTGATTACGTATAAATTATTGTCTTACATACGGCTATGCAGACAGTTGTAAACCGCCGATGATTGACACTATAATCAAAACAATATTCAACCATATAATAACCATGATTTAACAATAAATTCAATTATTACGTTATATTATAATTCAGCAAGTCATTATAAGTTGATGGTTAAATTATCTGTCGCTTATTTATTATTAATTAACAGGTCTACATTAATAAATATGTAGATAGTAATATATCCTTAAAAGTTTGTAAAATAATCTAATTGGACTTTTGTGTAAAGTTTAATTTAAAGTCAAAATTAAATGTTTTAGTTTGTTTCTAAAATCGTTTCCACAAAAGAATTTTTAATATTAAAATGAAATCTGAACATTTGTATCAAATTTTCCAAAACTTAAGAAAATTATATTAAAAATTACATTGAACAAAAAAGAAAAAAATATCGATTGATATTTTACACAGGTTTACTGGGTACACGTAAACTCATCACTAATTAGGATAAATGTCATCACTGCAATAAAACCAGGATTTTAAAGTAGACCTAGAAAGCCTAGCCTAGCCAGCTAACCGCACTTAAGCATTTTGATGCATTGTGCCGTAATGAATAGATTGCCTCGAATTTAAAAAATTCTGCCAATGATGCCATGAGCTGTAGAGATTTGCGCGTGTAGAAAATTAAGTGTCTTTCGTCTTCTATGGAATGATGGCACACCCAAGTTTTTAGCTTTAGCTCTTTTTCAGATATTTTGAGTTTACTTAGTGAATTTATTTGTAAAAATGCGTAAAAATGAAAAAGTAGATGAAGATTTTGACATAAAAATTGATTGTTTTCTGCAGTTTTCCTCGTCATCTTCTTTCAAAGAAATATTTCGGTACAGGTTCACTTAGAATCAAAAATTTTCTTATAATTTACGTCCTCTACTCGTGATTGAACGAAGGAATTAAAAAAAAGAAATATAAAGTTTTTAAATAAATTTGAATGAATTTTTGTCTCATATTTTTAGGATTTTTCTGATTCTCATCGATTTTAAAACATTTTTTTGCATAAAACAAGAATAAGTCGACCAATTGAAAATCCCTTCGTTCAATCACTAAACAGTAGTATAAAGATAAACTGTACAAAGTTTCAGCAAAATCGGTCAATTCATTGTCGAGAAATCGTGCCTACCTCATGGAAAAACAACGTTTCGAGCAAAACGCGTGTAAAGTTTTTTTACCCCGATTTAACAAAAAATAAAAATTTACTCACAAAATATAGACGCGTGTGTACTAAAGAAACGTGCTTTGTGCTTTAACGAACTACTGTAAAACATATTATAATTCTCAGCTGGTCTAAGATATGATTAAAAAGAAAGAAAAGAGTACATATTGATTAAAATAGAAAGGAGCTGATTTTACGCGGTAGAACCGAGCCGCATGAGTGTAAAATGAATATTAAGAAGTGTGGAGTCATATCTTTTACTCGCAAAATAGACTACATTGAAAATAATTATAGAATTGACAATTATGTAGTATCTAGGAAAACCAAATGTAAAGATCTGGGAATATACCTACAGGCTAACATGAAATTTAATGAACACTATATAAATATTAAATATTGTTAATAAGGCCTACAAAATATTGGGATTTGTAATAAGAAATTCTAAACACTTTGGTATAAACACAACCATTAGACTATATAACGCTTTAGTCAGACCAAACTTGGAATATGCATCAGTGGTATGGACTCCTGAAGCCAAAGTTCATATTAATCATATAGAAAAGGTACAAAAAAGATTTATAAGGTATTTATACCTTAAGAAATACAATGTGTGTACTCGCCATCAAGTGGCAAGAATAAAGGTTGAACAAGAACTGTCGGATGAAATAAATATAAAAAGAGGAGTGAGACAAGGCTGTATATTGTCGCCTTTACTTTTTAACTTATATTCGGAGGAAATATTTAAGGAAGCCTTAATGGAGACAACCGAAGGTATTATTGTGAATGGAGTAACCGTCAACAATATTAGATATGCCGACGATACCTTAGTCCTTGCCAATTGCGGAGAAGACCTTCAAAATCTAATGAACAAAATAAAACAGACTTGTGATCAGTATGGACTAAAACTCAACGTTAAGGAAACTAAATATATGATAGTTAGCAAACAAAATTATATACATGATGACGGTATAAAAGTCGGAGATGCCACACTGGACAGAGTAGAGAAACTCGTGTATCTCGGCAGTAATATCAATGAGAGCTGGGATCCAACCGCAGAAATTAAAAGCCGAATAGAACAAGCCCGAGCTGCCTTTGTAAAAATGAGAAACGTACTTTGCAGTCATGATCTTAGCATTGACCTTAGAGTTCGTATGATATCTTGCTACATCTTTTCTGTCCTGCTGTATGGAGTAGAAGCGTGGACCCTAACTGGGGCTATGCTTAAACGCTTGACAGCCTTTGAGATGTGGGTATACAGACGACTACTGAAAATAAGCTGGGTCGACAGAGTTAGAAATGAGGAGGTCCTTAGACGGCTGAACCAAACAACACAACTGGTCAGTATAATAAAGAAACGCAAGCTGGAATACTTCGGTCATGTTATGAGACACCCTGAAAAATATGATCTTTTACATCTGATCATTCAGGGAAAGATCCAAGGTAATCGTGGTCCTGGTAGAAGAAGAACATCATGGCTGAAAAATCTAAGGCAATGGTATGGAAAATCAACTACATCGTTATTTAGAGCTGCTGTCAATAAAGTCACGATAGCGAATATGGTAGCCAACATGATATCCAACGATCGATAACGGTCATGGAACTAGAAGAAGAAGACTCGCCTTACGCCATCAAAAGAGTTGCTTCAAATACTTTGGCTTGCACTCATTAGAGTAAAGAAGAAATATGCATTGTGTTATGTTTAGTCATAATATTATTAACAATGTTAAATACAAGACATGTGGTCTGATCAACTTTATTAGGTTTCATGTGCCAAAGGTCAACCTAAGGGTAAACAGTAACGACCTATTTTTTTGTAGTCCATATAATTCTTGTGCAATAATAAGCTATATGCAATATCAGTATAATGCGTTAATTAAGATCTGTGATATAGACCTCAAGCATATACTTTATCCTGATATAGACCTTTGCACTCATATTGCAAAGTTTAATATTTATTTGCTAGACAAGGTTCTACAAGATTTAAAACTTTTTATTAGGCATATTGGTCATTACAATTACTATTATACTACAACTGACTATTCGTATCAACAGCCAGCCGAAATGTTCCAGTACAGCATTTGAAAAGGGTGCGCCAATGTACTCTTACAAGAAAGACAAATAATTCCAGAAGAATTTGATGATTCGGATCAAGATCCTGACTTTAATCTATTTTGTCTAAAACAAAACCTAACAATGAACAAGAAAGGACAAAGAATTGTATTTATAAAATACCTTGTGAATATGATCAGTTTTATTTAGAGGAAACATCAAGGCCATCAAATGTCAGAATAAGTGAACATCAATCTTATATTAAACACTAATGTTTGTATTTTGAGAACGATTTCCGAAGTGGAAATTGAAACGTCAATAAACTTACTTTAAACTTTATTTGTGGCTTATTCCCATTTAAATTTAAAAAACACAAGTTGGCTAGGTTATTTCTTAAAAAACATTTTTTTCTGATGAAGAAGACGAGGATGAACAACCGTTAACATTAACAAAAGCAACAAATTCCTTAACTGCTGCCGATAAAGACGAGAAAGAGGAACAAGCTCCTTCAAATCAATCTTTTGTGTGGCCTATGAAAAACGTCCCTAATCTTCTTTTCGAATCATTGGATTTTACTAAGCGTCAATGTTGACATTAAATTGCGTAAGCCAATCAACTTCTTTAGAGTTTTTTTTAGTGTGAGTATCTATAAACAATTTTCAAAGAATCCAACCTCTACGCCACCCAGATATGGATGGCAAGCGATGGCTTGCAACTTTTTATTGATATGGAGGAATTTGACGCTTTCTTGGGAATACTTATAGTCATGGGGTTTTACAGCCTTCCAGCAATAAGATCATACTGGTCCAGCAATTAAAACTTCCATACAGAATGTGTGACTAAATTATTTATATTATAAAAAGGTTCCTGAAAATCTTGAGATTTTTGCAATTAAACAATAATGAAACTATGCCCCAACCGCAAACTAAAGTGTTTGATAGGCTCTAGAAACTTAGACCACTCATAAAGCATCTTCAGAGACCTTTCAAAATGCTTATACGCCATATAGACACCTATCTATTGACGAAAGCATGTGTACTTTCAAAGGGCGTACATCACAAAAACATTATGTCCATAAAATCAATAAAAAGTGGCTTTAAAATTTGGACATTGGCATGTGCTAAAATGGGATACCTTCTAAAATTCTAAAACGTGGTATTTTAGAATTTACGTCGAAATATTAAAATCGTGGTGGTTGTGTATACTTTGATAATTTTTTCACCACAATAACACTGATGCAAAAACTACTGGAAAAGAAAACTTTTGCTTGTGGCACTGTAAGGCAAATAAGAAAATATTTTCAAAAACAAATATTATGTGTTGATAAAGAACTTGATCAACAAAACCTGAGTTTTTTTAAGATAAAATTCAGATTTTGAGAATAAATTAAACCGGAAAGAGAGATCAAGTACCATGTTCTTAGACAATAGCCGATTATAACAAATATATGGGTCGAGCAGATACAGATCCCATAAGACTATCTCGAGACACCATCTCTCCCAAACTATTTACCCTTGCCCTAGAAGACATTTTTAAGAAACTAAAATGGAACAAGGCAATCAACGTCGACGAATCATACTTAAACCACTTGAGATTCTCAGATGACATAGTTTTAATAGCCGATAATATCCAAGAACTAAATGATATGTTACAACAATTAAATGCAGTTTCAGGAGCGGTAGGCTTAAAAATGAACTACAGTAAAACAAAAGGGACAAGATAAGAAACACCGAGATGAGACATACAACGAAGATTACGGATATTGTGGAAGTAATTTTAAAAATGAAATGGCGCTGGGCAGGTCACGTAGCCCGATATAGTGACAACATGCGGACACGGAAAATTCTAGAATGGAGAAGATAGAGAAAGATGGAAGCAATTGGAAGAGACCTACATTCAGAAGTGGATGGAAAATGGTTGACAAAGAGAGATATAGATATGGATTTATTCGATTAATATCATGCTAACAACTCCAATGGAAATCAAGATGTTGGTGGGTAAGAATATTTTACTACCTTTTAGACGCAGCAATAGTAAACAGCAATATTTTATATAAGGAGACTCTGAAAAAAAAATATCTTCAATGCTAAGCCTATGACTGCATTACAGTTTCGCAGTGAACTAGTTGATAATTTGATAAGCACTTTTACTTTCAGAAAAAAGTCTGGACCTCCATCAAACTCAACTTTGAATGCTGGTTCACAGTTATCCACCAAAGGAACTTATAGGCGCTGTACCATTTGTGCTTCAACTAAAAAGAAACAAACATGCAGAAATTTGATTTGTCAAGTTTGTAACGTTCCTCTATGCAAAGACTGCTTTGCATCCTACCAGAGTAGATAGAAAGTTTTAAATAATAAACTTAAAACATTCCTGTATTTAGTTTTTTTATATTTTCGAAATAAAGTATTTTTTTTTATAAATTTTTGTAACTGTTATTACCGGTCGCTAGATATACCATTGCCCAGTAAGTATTTGTTTTTATTTTTGTCAAAATGCACACTGGTAGCTATATCTACCACTCTTTCTAGAACTTCCGGAAAAAATTTTTTTTTAAACAGTTTTTGTCTTATTAATGATGCATAATGAATTACTTTTACTATTCAGAAGTTTTACAAAAAAAAATATTAAATGAGAAGTAAACAATTAAAGGAATATCTGTCTCTAAAAGGTTCGATTCGGAACAATTGTCAAAAAACGTTATAATTTTATTAAAAGTCGATATTATTTTGCCACTTAGAATCTTCTATTCAAACATTAAAATAAAATGCTGTATATTTGACAACTTTCACAGCCGTCTTAAACGAAAACTGCCAGTTTCATATGTCGGTAACGACATTTGAAAGTCATCCCAGAAACTACTGCTTTCTGTTCTTGTTTTGATTCCTTAGGGTGCGTTCATTACGGAGACCATAGCATCGTATCCTCGCCTAGAGCATTGCACTGAGAGTGAACGCTCGCATTTAAAATGCATTACGTATAGTCGGTTCGCTATATTTATTATTATATATATTATATCTGGGTTTCGGATTAACAAAATTATGCTAATGACTCATTGATAACCAGTTGCAGTAAACGACTTCCTAGAAAATTAGGTAAACACTGCATTAATGGTCATATTTTAAAATACATTAAAATAACATTAGGGTAGGTATAAATTTGTTACAATATTGCAGTTGAATTGATTCTTTGCCAGTGTTGACATTGTATGTTTGGTGGAAATATTTAAGAATGCCTAGACGTGTGTTAGATGTAGATAGTCTAATTTTTAGTGTAGGTACATAAGTATTTTACGGGTGAAAAGAAAATGGCGGTCCTTTAAAATCGTTAATGTCTGTTCAACAACGCGTATGTGATGCTCTAGGAATTAGTGAAACCAAACTAAGAGGAGTATTACAAAATCGCAATAATGAACGGCCGAAAGAAGATCACCGACAAACTTGCCTATCATTGAAAACGAAAGATATTCCAGGTGGAAAAAAATTGAAATTCGTGATTCCATTTATCGAATGCGAGCCAACATGGTACATGTGACCTTAAATACAATTCTCTCGGAATTAAAAGATAGAAAATTTGACGAAATTGGCAGAACAAGTCTATGGCAAGTAATACATCATTTGGGTTTCAAATTTCAAAAGGAAGATAACAGAAAAGCCCTTTGTGGAAGAAGTTCTGTTGTGCATAAAAGAATTAATTTTCTAAGAAAATATTCTAAATTAAAAGAAGAAAGGGCAAATTTTATATATTTAGACGAAACATGGATATTTTCTAGGGGTGCAACCAAGAGAATATGGCAAGATGATAACGTAAAGTCTATCAAACATACTGATGGAGAAGGGAAGCGACACATAATTTTACATGCAGGAGGGAAATCGGGTTTTATAGAAGG
The DNA here is from genome assembly GCA_918026665.1 of Diabrotica balteata. NCBI lineage: Eukaryota > Metazoa > Arthropoda > Insecta > Coleoptera > Chrysomelidae > Diabrotica > Diabrotica balteata. Next base: position 33,498,293 of record OU898278.1, read on the forward strand.
TGCTGATTTAATATTTTCATCTAAATCAAAATCAAGTGACTATCACGATAATATGAACACAGAAATGTTTGTAAAATGGTTACATGAAAAACTTCTCCCAGGTTTAAGTGAGCCCAGCGTAATTATTTTAGACAATACACCTTACCATTCTGAAGTATTAAAGAAAAGTCCAACGAATTCTTGGACTGTTAATAAAATTAAAGAATGGTTGACAAAAAGGAACATATACCATATACACAACATATTTTAAAATCAGAATTATTACGCTTGGCAAATATCCACGCAAAACCAAAACCTTTGTTGTGGATCAGATTATTGAAAGTTACGGTCATCAAGTTTTACGTCTGCCACCGTATCATTGCCAGTTTAATCCCATCGAATATATATGGGGAATAGCAAAACAATATTATGACAACCATATTGGGCCTAACGGTTATAGCAACGACGCAGTTCGGGAAACTTGGCGAAAGGCACTTTCAATTGTAACTCCAACTGTATATTCAAGTGCGAGAAACTAATAGAAGATTGGTGGACTCGTGAAAATAAAATAAACGAAATAAGTCCAATCATAATAACAATTAATGGTGATGACAGTGATGATGATGACAATTATGATATTTTTGATGATAATGACTGATTTTCATTTTTGGTGTCAAGTTAAATTTTTTTATTTTTCTTTTATCTTTTATTTTAACTTTTATCCATTATCCATATTTGGAATAGACATTCGTGTATCCCTCGTACTTTCCCCATAAGTGATTAATTGAGAGAAGAAAAAAAAACACTTACCGAATATTTCAAGAGTCTGAACGACCGAAAATATTAATAACAATATAAAAAACGAGGTTAATGAGATGAATGACGGGTACAGGCCGTGACGGTCGTACATATGCATACTTCCAGCTTTTATGTTGCTGTTTAACATTTATTAGTATTTTTTACGACTCTTCGGGGATTAACAATTAATATGAATGGATTTTTTTCTCCGATTTCGTCACTTGATTCATCTTCTACTATAAAAATATTATTGTTTTTGTACAGTGATGGACCAACAGATGTAATAGCTGTGTTATGTCATCGTTATGTTATCAGTTCATTACCTCCTGAATATAATTTCTGGTGTATTAAGTACTTACGTAGTTTTTTATCTGTGACTGTTTTGCAAACATACAGATTACGTAGTTGGATCACAGTAACCAGTCAGTATAGCATAATGTAGAATATGATTACATACATGTAATGAAAGATGCAAAATTAGCCACCACTGTTAGGATTTTAATTAAAATTCTTAGAACTCTTTAAAACTGGTGACAAAAGCTAATATTTTTGAACAATATGCACATTAAGGAAATTCATTGTCACTACCATAATGCGTTGTATTTCCCAAGTGTTGAAGTCCAGTAAATAAAAAATTATTAAATATGATACAAAAAATAATAGAAAAATAAAAATAACTATCTATAATAAAAAACAAAGTAATTTTTAACTGGTTCTCCGTATAATGCACAATTTTATGGTCTATTAAACGTTTAAATATTTATTAAAACAAATAGATAAACGGTTGAGGTAAGCAGCTTTTATCGTTTCATCTAATAGAATGTTCTGGCAAAGACAATTTTTCTTAAATTATTATATTCATTTTAAAATAACAAATGTTATGACATGATTTTTTTTGGACTCTTCTAATATAGGGAAGTTTTAATTATATATAGAAGACAGAAAATAATTATTATATTTCACTGTATAATTCTGATCGATTTTTTTTAATTTTAATGTTCAAATAGTATTGTGTCGGCAGTGATTCCAGGTAAGATAACTTTACTTATCAGGTTTTTATAAATGAGCTCCAATTTTTCCAAGTTTATCTCATGTTGTTCCACTGGGACTCTCATCATTGGCGGCGCAAGATTATAGTTTTATGTGGGCAAAATATATTTTGCGAGGCCCTCTCTTCGCACATAAAGACAGATTTTTTAAAATAAAAAACATGTGTCATTTGATTATTAAATTTTATTCATTCAAAATCTAGTCAAACTTACAACTAACCTAAATATATTTAAGATAGTAAGACCTAGCAAAGTTAAAAACAATTTAATAGAAACATAATTATTAGAAACAGTTAAGAATTATACACAAAAGTGTGGTTCAACATAAACACCTAGCAATGAAAATAAATCAGAGAATCATGAATGTGTTGCTTGTGTGAGTCCATTTCAAATAGGTAAAGAAATAATAAATAAGACTTACAATCAATTTAATTTAACTATTCAGACGACCGGTTTCGCTTTCTACAATATGCAAAGCATCTTCAGGTCTCGATACAAAGTTAAATAAATGCTGAAATGATAAAAACCCATATTAGGGTGTTGTCTAATAAAGATATTAGATGTTATAAATTACAATAATTATGCCAATATTACATGTCTGTGGTTTTTTCAAAATGAATAAAATGAATAGAAAGGTATAAAAAGTTTAAACAGACAAGGTAAGACCCACAAATTAGATTGTTTTATTTAAATTTAATTAAGTAAAGATTGTTAAAGTATGCCAATATTAAACACATCAATTTACTTTTGATATCTTAATTAAAACAATTTAGAGACATTCATTAATATCAGCATATTTTACAAAACTAGATAACTTAACTTGCAGTATTAAGAAACAGAAGAAGAACTGTCACATGCTAACCTACATCTGTCAAATTTACCACTAAAATCTAATAGATAACATAAAAAGTCATTGTGCCCAAGACTGAGATCTTGTGCATAAAAGTCCTTCCCCCCTTTTTAAATTTAATGTTTGTTTCGTCCCTTCTAAGTGTTTTCTGTTTTAGTGTGTTTAAATTGTCCTTAATTGTTTTAACTTTTATATTTTATACACTCGACTTTGCAATAATCTACCATATTGCCAATAGAACTTTATTAAAGAAATTTGATAATTACAAGTTGAAAGAATTGCACACCCACACAATTTGTACATCTAAGCTTATTCATTGTCATAAAACTGTCACCTTCATAAAACAAATACTCAATAAATAACACACATTTCATAAATATATCTCTCTAATAAGTATAAACACCTTTTAAATAATACAATGGTATATAACATCACTTTCATTTAACAAACAATCACACACCTATCTCTACTTCATTGAGTCAAATCTATCTCCTCAAGAACTTCCCGTTTACTGTCAAACAACTACAATAGCAGACTTAAGTTCTCCATTCAACAATACATGATAGTTTCATCCATGTTCTACCATCCATTAATTAATAGAGTACCGGCATGTAAGTAACGTTTATTTATTTGCTCATTTATTAATTTATTACAATCTAATAGACTATTTTATAACAATTTGTGGGTCTTACCTTGTCTGTTTAAACTTTTTATTCCTTTTTATTCATTTTATTCATTTTGAAAAACCCACAGACATGTAATATTGGCATAATTATTGTAATTTATAATATCTAATTTGTTTATTTTTATTAGACAACACCCTAATATGGGTTGTTATCATTTCAGCATTTATTTAACTTTGTATCGAGACCTGAAGATGCTTTGCATATTGTAGAAAGCGAAACCGGTCGTCTGAATAGTTAAATTAAATTGATTGTGAGTACGTCTTATTTATTATTTCTTTACCTATATAAATCAGAGAGTTCAAAAACATGTATTACAACTCAAACCGTGATAACATGGAATTAAAGTCAATTAATTTCTTATGACTTTTTGTCAGAAGAAATATTTTACTGGTTTTTCAAGAAAATTATTTACATTTTTTGTTCAAGAGTTTGGAAAATCATACATTAAAATTGATAGTACTCTTTCAGTGGAAAATGTACTGGTAAAACACTTATGCAATATAGACCTAATTTGTTTTATTCTACAGCAACTTTTGCAGTATACATTCGAACCATCCGAAAACAATTTGTTAAGTGGACAAAGTATCTTTACACTTGCTTGAAAAAAATTAACTTTTGGAACATTGCAACAACTTGAATTTTCTTTTTCAACAACTTTTCTTGAATACCTAATACATGAAGTATAAAAATTTTCATTTCTCTTGGAATATGATTCATGGTTTCTCGTCTTCGCGTTATGTAGTTCTACTAACTGTTTTGCCAATTATTTTAGAAAATTAGATTTTTCCGATATTGTAGGATTGTCTTTAGATGTTTAGAATATTCCCATTGGCCATCTTTAGGTACAACGTCTGCAAGTTCTTTTGGAACATTTCTCATCTAGTGAGTTGACTCCTTCTTTGATCGTAGTGTAGAACGATACAATTTCTGGCTTGTTTCTTTACGAATCAGTGTCTTTACAATGGTGCATTGAAGATATAAGAATTGTAGCTTTTCCTTTTTTTCCTGCATCAGTCTTATCTGTTCAGTAAAACCATATAGGGTGCTTTCTATCTCCCTCTTTTTATTTGGTAGAAAAGAAGGAGAAACTTTCTTTTTATTTTTTTTTCATGGTTCCCATGTAAGTCAAAAAATGTATCGTTCCTTAAAAGTTGCATCAACTTTATCGATGAAAAGTATATATATATATATATATATATATATATATATATATATATATATATATATATATATATATATATATATATATATATAAAGGCCAGAGCTGCATTCTTTAAGATGAAGAAACTGTTATGTGGAAACAATATTACTTTAAGTCTGAAAATTAGATTAGTGAGATGTTATGTGTTCTCTACTCTTTTGTATGGTGTCGAAGGTTGGACTTTGACGGATACACTTCTCAAGAAACTGGAAGCCTTCGAAATCTGGGTGTATCGGAGAATCCTATGAATAAGTTACGGAAGTCGTTAAAACAGTTAAAAATCGCAAACTTGAATATTTTGGCCATGTTATGCATCACCCAGAGAGATATAATATATTCCATTTAATAATACAAGGCAAGGTAGACGGAAAAAGAGGGCCAGGTCGAAGAAGAACGTCATATCTTAAAAACCTGGGAGATTGGTTTAACAGATCCTCTGCATCTCTTTTCCGAGCTTCCGTCAACAAAATTACTATAGCCAATTTGATAGCTAACGCTCGATAATCGAGCACGGCACATGAAGAAGAAGATATATATAGCTATTATACAAATACCTCTTCATGGCATCTGTGGGACAACAGTTTGAGACCAAATTTGTCGGGTTTGTTCGGCATGAACATTTTAAATTTACCTCCCTGAAAACTAACTAGCATCTCATCGACACATACAGTCTGGCCAACTGAATATACGTTTTTGGTCGTTGGGATTATCAAAACGAAGACATGCTAACAAGACCGCAAACCGATTATTACTCATAACACAGCGAAAAGTGTCTCTTTTAGTACCGTCCGTAGCAAAAATGGTGCGAATACACTCATGATTTGAGTTGAAAACGGCAGCATAAATTAGCATACCCAAAAATGCTTTCATTTCAATCACATCCGTGTCAAGAGTTTCACTTCTATTAGGTTCTTTTGTATTTATCCCGATAAATACAGATTGTAGCTTTGGTCCAGTGAATAATTTGCTCAATCATCTATGTAGAAAACAGTAAATTCCAAACATCTAAAGCGGATGCATTATTTCCAAGAGCACGAGCAGAATTCTTTAGAAAAAGAACTTGTAAGTATAGGCTATATTATGTTTCAAAGTTCTCACAGGTACAACTTCGTGTGACAACCATTTAAAATGATTTTGGCCGCAAATATTACCTCGATTAGATGAGTCATCTTCCTCAATATTTTCGTCTTTTTCACTCTTTTCTAATATTTCCGATGCTGTATCGTGCTCATTTTCGATAGCACAATTATATTCTGCATTCTTTTTTTCACTTCCACAACTGTCACATTCTTCATACCAATTCGTAACTGTTTTTTCATAACTATCATCCATAAAATGCATACTCTGAGGATTGTACTTATTTTGGCCACTTTCGACTATTGCGACTATATTCGACAACAATATCCAAATAACCCACGTCTAATAATAGTTATTATATATCTTTGTAAAGTTGAATTCTTTAAAATAAAAACAAAAAAAATTGATTTGTAATGTGCTTAAAAGAACCGTTTTATAGTTTATTTTTATCGAGTTTTTACCTGGATGAGTTGTAGTGTGCCAAGATTATTCTAAAAATAAGCAATATGATAAAGTACTCGTTTGGTGCGATGATTACTAACATCGAAAGGTGTTTTTTAATTAAATAAAAAAAAATCGTGTTCCTCCCAAGACACAGTTTGTATTTTAGCGAAATTTAAAATTTAAATTAAATGACAGGCTATAACATAATGAAATAATAGTATTTTTAAGTGTTCACTATATCATTTAGTTTTCAAATAACATAGAAATGACTCATATCTAAGCCCAATTACATACAAAAACATTGATATTGCGGGTCTGTGAATAATATTTCACGGAGTAAAAAACACTTAAGATTTATCATTTAGAAGTACTCATTGTACTCAGAGTATAAAGGCAGTGGTTTAGAATAGTTCATTCCTTACGTTTTGTCTGCAACGGCGACAGGCAATACCAATACCGACGCAGAACCAGACGACGTAACCTCCTGGCCTCCTGCCCCTCCATTCACTAAGCGATAAGTTATCTAAATGAGATCATCAGTAAGTGACACTAGCTACAGCAGGATATTCCACCGCAGTTGCAGAAAAAAGGCAGAAAGAAACAATTTTATACTACAGCTTATAAATTCGGTTTCGCGTCTATGCATTGTTTCTTTGAGCAGTATTCGTTTTTACAATTGGTAGGTTGCTAACCTTGCCAATCACCCTCCACATTTTATCCGGGCTTGAGACCGGCTGTAGTAATCACAGAGCTACTCAAGTTACCCCACAATCACAGACACCAATTTAATATTTAATATACTCGCTAGAAAATTTAACATGTTAATTTCCCCAAAAAAGATCAAATGCATGGTTATAATAGCAAATTTACTAAGATGTAAATTGGAGCTGGAAGGTCAGATAATAGAACAAGTGATGCAGTTTGTTGCAGTAGATATCTACATCACATCATCTAGCTACGGAAAGCTCAAAACTGAAGTGGAAGATCAAGTCAATAGAGCAAACAGAGCCGTAGGTTGCCTGAATGAAACAATATGCAGAAATAAAAATATCGGAAAGAAATAAAGGGCAGAATTAACAGTCATCAGACCAATGATGAAATACGCGGCAGAAACACGACCTGACACAGAGACGACAAAAAGGATGTTGTTAGAAACAGCAGAGATGAAAACACTATGGAAAATTGATGGTAAGACATTATGGGCCAGAGCTAGAAGTTCAGATATTCGACGTAGATGCAAGGTGGAGAACATCAAGAACTGGGTAAGAAATAGAAGAGTAGAATGGAATGATCATATAAGCCGAATAACACCAAATAGAGTAGTAAAGACCGCATGAGACGGTTCCCCAATAGGAAGATGATCAGTAGGAGAACCACAAAAATGATGGAACGACAACTTACTGAAGGCACATTGAATAATAGACAGGCATGTCTACATAACAAGAAGAAGCTAATAAATCTGGAATACAATGCACCAATTTAGAATTTAGAATATAACAGATTACGATACATTAAAGTTAGCGATCCTGTGTAGATCAGCTAACGTCGGCAAGACTAATTCAAAGTTTGTTATATCATATCGAGTTTTAATATTTGCTGCATTCCAGACGAAATTGTTACCGATCTGGAGAATGACTTGGGCATCGCTAAACAGGCAATAGCATATGCGGATGACATGATGGTGCTGGAGGAGTACAACGCGAAAATCATGCATAAAGAGAACCGAACAAAGTAAAGGCGTAGATGGGAAGCAGGGACCTCTGATCTGAGGGCCAGAGACCATACAGGTTTTAGTCTGTATGGTCTCGTAAAAGTCTTGTAAAAGTAAAGTACTTGAAAGTAGTCCTACATACGAGGCCAATTTATGGTGAGCACGTTAAATATGTCGTTTCCAGAGCAGAGGAGAGGACTGCGGTACTGGCAAGGATTATGCTCAAAGTTAATAAACCAGGGACTGAAAAAAAAATGGAAGTGGTCTTTTTATTGGACTTTTTATTCGAAATATAGGAGGATGCCAGAGGAAAAGCACTACTAAGGGTAGCACGTGAATACAGGACAACATCAACGGCGGCCATATAAGTGATCGCGTGTATGTTACCCATCCACCTGATGATAAAGTAAAGGGCGGAAAGCTACGGAAAGGACAAGCAGGAGAAATAGCTAGGAATATCAGCATAATGGAATTACAGAAAGAATAAGACACTAATTACTTTTTTATCCACTTTCTAACGTGACACCGTTCCTTTTGAGCCTACCTGGAAAGGATAGAAAAGGTTATGACGCGATTGAGAAACACGTCTTAGGAACAAGTCAGCCTTTTTAAACTATTTTAACTGGGGCTTATAAATGTCCGCCCCAGCACCGCTTTTCCCCAGAGTCTCGTATTTTTGTTTTAATATTTTTAATTTAAATCTCCAATAGTTAGGTCTCTTTTGCCCATTTCCTTAATTATTTGTTCCACTGCATTGGTTCTTGTTTGGCTATTGCGATACATTTTAGCTGTAGTATGCCATAAAAAAGGAGATTAATATTGATATGATTTGAGAGAGGAACTTATTAATGAATACAGATATAAAGAAATACAACTTATTAGATAAGCTAATATCGCATAGGTCTAGTTGCAAAGAGAATGATAATCCTACGGTACTTTTACAACTATTGGTGAGTATTTCTATTGAGATTTCACCCAAATCAAAGATTTTTATATGCACATGTTTTTTTAACCAATTTTTATAATTTTTTGTTCATTGCTTGGTTCAATCTTAGATAAGACATACCTTAATGTATTCTTTACTTTAAAGCCGGCCACTCACGGTCCAGCGGTGTCGTTCGACAAAATCGGACAGCGGCGTTGTTCAATTTTTTGGCATATCTGGTGCGAACACACACGGTATTTGTTCGGTTCTCGACCATGTCAAATCAAACAATCATTTTAGCGACTCTTACTTTGTGTATAATTAAGCGCAAAAAGGAACCTAAAATGAAAAGCAGATTTTGGTGCAAAGAATGCAAGATTTTGGTCCAAAATAAATCTCGTCTGTTTCTGCACCTGATTTACTTGACTGCAATTCTAATTTTAATTCTCTTTTATAGAATGTGTTCCGAGTTTGAAGAAGTAGAATACTTCAAATACCTAGGAGTTACAATAAGTAAATCCGGAGAAAGGAAATCCGAAATAAAAGAAAAAATATTAGCAGCGAATAAAGCTTATTTTGCAAACAAAAGATTACTTAAAAGCAAAACACTGACTAAAAAAAGCAAGATGAGCATTTATAACACCATAATTAGACCAATATTATTATATGCAGGGGAAACAATGACGATGGTTAAAAAAGATGAAGAAGACTTAAGAATTGCAGAGAGAAAGATTATGAGAACCATACTAGGACCAATCAGAACAGAGCAAAATGAATATAGAAGCAGAACAAATGCAGAAATTAAGGAAGAACTTAAGGAAGACATTGTAACTAAAATAAAGCAATGCAGAGTTAGATGGTTAGGTCACATCTGGCGAGCAGGCGATGAGGCAGTGACATACGCAATGATATAATGGAATCCAGGAGGAAGAAAGAGAAGGGGAAGACCGAGATCAAAGTGGCTGCAAGAAGTTGAAGAAGACCTCCAAAGGGCAGGAGTCAGTGAATGGAGAGGAAGAACTAGAGACAGGAAAAAATGGAGAGATATTGTCAAGAAGATAAGATAAACAAAAAAAAGACTGATCCACTTAAGGAATAGGATCTAGAAAGCATTTGCGGTTTAACCCCACGTTGGGGTATATAGCCATTATATATATTTATAGAATGTTCTAAAATTGTTAATTATTTTTTACATACTCTTCATTCGCATCTTTGTTTACTTCTTGGAACTTTAAAATTAGAATGTCCATTGCCTGTTTTCGGGCGTTTCTATCGTGATACGTTTTACCTTTAATTCGCCATAAACATTCTTGTTCTTTATATAATTCAAAAAAGTCTTAAAAAATTCTCACTAAATCAAGCTATGTCGATTTTCTATATGATCAAAGCAAGTGTGTAGTTAAAAATGTATTTTTGCAGTATCAACAAATTGAAAACGGTCACACACGCTCAACAAATTGATGAGATCAACTCTGCAGTACTGCAGCAGACAGGCCCAGGCCAGTCTGTCTACGGTCAAATTGTACGATTTCGTTGGATGCACTCACGATACAGCGGCGTTGTTCAACTTCGTCGAGTTCGACGTATTGACAAGGATTTTGATCATGTTGTTCACTATTGTTTTTAATTATTATACCTATTATTTTAAAAACGTATCAATATGCGGTGATAACATTTTTTATTTTTTAAATAATTTTCTTAGAAACCATTTCAAACGATGTTTGCTTTGTTTTTCAATCAGATATTTTTAGTATATAAGAACTCTTTAATAACTGACGTACTTTGCTGGTGTCAACAGGTTCTATAATTAGTTAATTATCCTTTTTTACAATACTGTGGGTTTTTGACTTCGGCGCGTAAGAGTAGTGGGCAGTGTTGAAAGTCTAATTAACTTGTCACCTATGTTTATTATGCAGAATAATATCAGATTTATTTTACACGATGCTTTTATTGTTTCTATATTTTAGGGTAAAAATCTACGTCGTTCTAATATTTAATTGCTAATTTTACAATATCATTAAAAATAGTAATTAAAGTAAGCACAACACAAAGTCTATAAGATATATATTATACGAGCTACTTTGGGAATAGGAATATCAAATCGTAAGCAATTCATTACACCATCGTTTAAGGTATTTAAATACATTGATAAAGTCTAGTCTAGTAAGTGTTGAATAATTATCTAAGTACTGTTCGTTGCAAGATTTTTCTGATTTAATCTGTAACTGGTGATGCGGGGTCATACGAGCCCCAACAGATTTTTAAAGTGACATACGTCCTAGCTTATTAACCATGACTACTTGACCGCCTTAGTGCCTTTCCGAGTGTGTTGCGTGGGATAGTCGTAAGAAAATAGGTAAATGTTTACAAATTATACGGAAATAACTGCAATGTGGGGACACTGTGACCCCGCCTCACCGGTTATGTATTTTTTAATAAGTAGTTTTTTTATTTTCAGTTAAAAATGGACTTTTCACGATATATTAAAATGGATTCCGACAATTCTTGGTTTGAATAATGGGCTCAAAGTATTCTAGATGCGGATAAGAGTGATTTCGCGGTAACGCTGACTCAGACAATGATCCCGACGAAACTAATTCAGAAATTGAATGGAAGCCGAAAACCGTGGAAAATCTATTGGATGTTGAAGATAATATCCCGCAAAATGCAGCACCTTCGGAGGTTAATTCGGACTCAGATCCACATGAGCAGCAACAAACTCCAGGCCCTTCGAGAACGTACTATGGCAAAAATAAATACAAGTGGACTGCAGAATCTCCCTCTTCAAATATAAGAACAAGAAGTTTCAACATTATCTCTCATTTTCCTGGAGTTATTGGGCCAGCCAAGTCTCTTGGGAAATTGTGTCTACAAAAAAGTGCTTGGGAATGTATAATAAAGAAGGATATTTTAGGGGAGATTGTTCTTAGAACAAATGAAAAACCAAATATACCGATAGTAATAGAGCGTGTCTAAAAGATTTAGACATTATTGAACTGAAAGCGTTTATCGGTTTTTTATTTTACTCAGCCGTATTTTAATCCAATACGGAAGACTTAAGTTCGATATTCGCCACCGGCGGTATTGGTAGAGAAATAAGTTTGTAGAAAACAGCAAAGAAAATTATTGCATAGGGCAATACGCTTGTATTGATGAAATGCTCATTGGTTTTCGGAGAAGATGTTTATTTCGCATGTACATGCCTCAAAACCCTGAAAATATGGATTAAAGATAATGGCACTAACTGACGCCCAAACCCATTGCTTTTTGGATGGGTATGTATATACAGGTGCTGGAACTGATGGCCAAACATTGTCAGAAGAGGAAAGAAAATTTAACAAACCAACGCAATCAGTTCTTTGTCTAGTAAAAAGTATTGAGGGTTCTAACCGTAACGTAACAGCAGACAACTGGTTTACATCCTTAGAAGTATTAACTGAGTTGAGGAACCGAGGCCTAATTTATGCGTGTACTGTTAAAAAAATAAAGGGGAGATACCTATTTCTTTTTTGCCAACTAAAACGAGGCTCACGGGATCATCTCTATTTGGATTTTGCGATAAAGTTACATTAGTTTCATATGTACCTAAACCACGAAAAGCGGTACTTTTGATGTCTTCAACGAACTACAGTAATGCAGTAAACGATGAAACAATCAAACCCGAAATTATCCAGTTTTACAATCAGACAAAAGGAGGCGTCGATGCATTAGATGAAAAATGTACAGTGTGTTCTACACATCGTAGAAGTCTAAGATGGCCTCTTATTTATTTTTATACAATTTTGGATATTTTTTCCGTCAATGTGTTTATATCATACTCATCACTACCCAGAAACCCCCAAAAGTCGAGGTATGAATTCATCAAATCACTGGCTCGGTAGCTTGTGCAGATTCATATGGAAAGAAGACTAACTATTTCTCAAATTCCAAGGTAACTAAGACATAATATCGCTTTTATTTTAAAAACAGACATTCCTGAACACAAAAATGCTATTTTAGAAAAAAGAGTCTTCTTTTTCTTCTACTTTTTGTAGATCTTTCGATCTGTTTAATTCTGAAGCTGCCTCTGGTTAATTTCTTGGGAAGTAGATTGCCAATTATCCCTCCATCTTTTAGATGGTCTTTCGGGGGGTCTTGAACCGGGCAGATTGTTTTCTAGGGCAATTTTTGGGAGTCTATTCTCATCCATTGGTCTTACATGGTTGTACCACATCCTCTTGCGCTGCCTTCCCCATCTTACAATATCTTGAATTTTGCACTGCTCTCTAATGTTTGTATTTCTCACTCTGTCTCTTCTTGTTTTCCCCATTATTGTTCTTATGGATTTCATTTCGGCAACCCTTAGCATCTGTTTCGTTTTGTTGGTATCTTCACGCACTTCTATGCCATATGTCATGATCGGTCGTTTGCAAGTCTTATAGATTCTAATTTTACTATCTGTGCGCATATAGGGATTTGACCAGACTATCTCCCGCAGACATCCTGATAGTGCAGATGCTTTGTTGATCTGACTCCTCAGGTCCTTTACTGGGTCGTGGGTGCTTGATATGCCCAGATATCTGAATTGCATCACCTGTTCTATGGGGTTGTCCTCAACCACTAACTTACATCTGAGCGGATCTTTTGTTATTGTCATACATTTAGTTTTGTTGGTAGAGATGTTCATATTTAGTAGTCGGCTTGTTTGAAAGAACTGAAAGAGCTGCCCTTGGAGATCATCTTCTGATTCGGCAATAATTGCTGCATCGTCTGCGTAACACACCATACCAATTCTTTTGTTGCCCATTCTATATCCGAGATTAAGAGATGTTACTTTGTTGATAATTTTGCTCATGAGAAGATTAAACAAGAAGGGGCTTAAACTGTCGCCTTGTCTAATTCTCTAGAAAAAAGAGTAAGGTGCTCAAAATATCCACGATCATTGGATAGAAAAACGAAGATAGTTTGCATTAGTTGCAAAGTGCCAATATGCCACATGTGTAGTGAAACACACATTTGCAAATATTGCCTATAAGAATGGATTGTAGTTTTTATGATGTTTTCTGTTTTTGGTTATTTTTTTATGTTGGTAGGTTAGATTAAATGCTTAAGTTTATATTTTAAGAAAAAAAATTTCTTGTTCCTCATTTTTTTATAACAGGATAACGTTTAGTCTAGTCATCAACGACTTATTAAATCCACATCTAGTGATTCATAACCCACAAATCTTCTCATCAGTTCCTCATGAAACCAACTGCCATCATTCTAATTATCATAGTTTAAATATCACGTTCAAGCATGTGTTCTACGCTTTTAAAATGCAAAAGATTTTCTTAAACAAAACTAAAAAACATTTTTCGGCATAATAGCAACGTGCTAATTTCTAAATTTACGATATAGGTTTAACTTTTTGATTTAAATAATTCCTATACTTGGATTATGCTATTAGACCGTCGGATTTCAATAGAAGTTCAGCTACGATTTTATCCCTTATGCTTTTGGAGCATATACTAAATCCCTCCGGCGGTCAGATTTTAATACCGTACATAAAATGGTCACAGATAAATTCCCTCTGGCCATATATTTCTGAGAAAATACAAAAAAAATCACTAAAAACACAAAAAACGGCTTCGGCCACCAAAAAAATTAACAAAAACCCCTAAACCCGGGCACGTAGGGCCCAACCCCCTTGAGCACCAAGTCGCCGAACTGAGCCGGGACTCAGAGCGGAGACTTGAGGCCCAAGTAAGCAATTTTAGTTCGCGGATAAGCTACATTAAGATAAACAGGAATAAAGCGGAGATGCGCTGTCCTGAGTTTTCATATACGGTTAGGAAACCATGTTGGGGTTCTATTACCCAGGACCTCCACATGAAGAGCACTTGGCTGATTGTTGTGCCTCTATAGCGAATCAGATTGCTATAGGGGGGGAAAGGGATGGTCTAGAGCATTGGAGCACGGTGGGATGATTCCTGTTTTTAACTCGAGTTAAAACACCTTGCTCCAATGAATTGTTACACCCGATCGTACTACCTGGGTGAACATTTCTCATAGGCTGGGTTCAATCAAATTGCTTGCTTTTCTGAGAAAATATAGTTTAAAAACGCCTTTAGTAGGTAGATATAGTGCAAGCACTCCTGACCATGAAGCTGCGCGGACGCGGAGTCAAAATTCACGTAAAGGCTGAACGGTTCTATTGTAAGTGGAATTATACAGTGCATAGTACAATGCGAAACGTGGACCATGACCAAAGCAAACGAAGAAAAGCTCAGACGCTTTGAACGAAAAATAATTGAACCTCAACATGACATCACCACAAACCAGTATAAGATCAGAACGAATATCGAATTAAAAGCACTCTACAATGACGCCGATATTTTCCAAGAAATTAAATCACAGCGACTAAGATGGGCAGGTCACGTGCACAGACTGCATAACGAAAGACTTGAGAAACTGGTATGGGAGGAGATTCCCACAGGCAAAAGACCACTTGGACGTCCCAGAATGCGATGGAGAGATAACATCCAAGCAGATCTCCGGAAAATGAACATTCCATTTGACCCTAGGTTGATGGAAGACCGAACAAATTGGAAAAAAGTTGTACAGTCAGCAAAGACCCACCTAGGGTTGTAGCGCTACGTGATGATAGTGATGATAGTACAATGCGTTTCCCATGGAAGTGGGAACTAAACCAAATTTCGTCTACTGCGCCGTGGTCAAGAGTGCTTGCACTATCTCTACACGATAAATAATAATAAATTGCCAGGGTCAGTGTCAATAGAGAAGGTTGTCTTCATAAAGCAGCTTCTATGATACATTTTATTAATAAAAATTTTAATAAACATTTCTCAAACTTGGTGGTTAAATAGAAAACTACTTCATATTTTAAATTTTATAACCATATTATCACCAAAGTATTATGATGTTGGAGCTCAGAGCTCATATTCCTTTGTTCAATATTTGGTTGGGATTTTCTGTGTCAGAAATTACAAGTGATATATTTCTTAAAAAAGATTGGTAATTAGTACCTGAAATGTTAAGATAATAAATGGGGGTGGTGCATATTTCATTATTATTAAAATCTTGAATATGTTGCCTGTGTGGGTACATTTCAAATAGGTAAAAGAAATAAGAATAACACTTACTCACAATCTATTTAATTCTACCACCAACGACCGGTTTTGCATACTACAATTTGCTATGCATCTTCAGGTCTTACGGTACATGGTAAATTAAATGCTGAAAATACAAAAACTCGCATTAGGGTGCTGTCTAGTAAAGAAATACAGCAATTATGCCAATATTTTATGTCTGTGATTAATGAATATGACAAATTGATTAAAGCAGACAAAGTAAAAACAAGTGACATAAAATAATTTAATAAATTGAAATTAAATTAGTAAATAACCAATAAATACTACTTACATCCCGGTACAAAAATTATTATTTAGTGATTTAGAAAACATAGTACAAATTGTCCTGGATTGGCTGGTGGTGGGTGATCATCGGTTTTATTGTTGTCAACTGTTTGACACTTAGAGGGGAAGTTCTTGAGGGGAAAGATACTGACAAATAAACTATGAAGTAGGTATTGTGTGATTGTTTGTTGAAAAGAATGTGATGTTTTGGTACTCTGATGAAGTCATTTTGCCTTGTTGAGTACTGGTGATAATCAGAGTTTAAATGAAAAGTAGTTATATTGGCTTTTACATGTAGTATACATTTAAAAATATATATAGAAGGTACTGTTAAAATGTTGTATTTTTTAAAATATTGTCGACATGAATGCCTATATGGTAAATTAAAAATTACCCAAATTATCCTTTTGAAATACAAACAGCCTTGCAGCATTCACATCACTATCCCAAAGATTTATATTAAAGGCCAGGTGAGAATAAACATTCAATATTTGTTCCTTTTTAAGAAAACTTTTTAATTGCAATATTGCGTAATAACTACTATTTATTCTTTTGCAAACATGATTAATTTGAGATTCCCAGCTCATGTTACTATCAAGATACAAACCTAAAAGTTTGGTGGAAGTTGTAGAATGAAACGGGCTCATTAACTTTTATAGAAAAATGGTAACTTGAATTTGATCTATAAAAGAATTGCATGCTTGTGGCTTTTTTAGCATTAACAATCAAAGCATTTTTTTTTACACTCTGTAAAATCTTCTGATATAACATTCAGTTGAACAGTTAATTCCTCGGCACTTGAAGCAGATGTAGCAATAGTTGTGTCATCTGTATACATAAATATATTATTTGAACTGAGATATCTGGGCATTATCATTAATATAGCTTCACAGATTGAAAATGGTCGCAACCAAGTTAATATTTTAAAATAGTAATAGTACTAACATGTCTAACACTAATTTCAATACTGCCACTTCTGTTAACATTCCTAACAATATCAATGTAAATAATTGTTATAATTGCGGTATTAATATTCATAAGTAGATTTTTCTAATGTTGAATTTCCGAGAGTAACTTTAAAGTGTTTAATAAAAGTTCATAAGTAATGTTTATCCATATATTCTTTTTAACATACAAAACGGCTGCAGAAAAATATTGTACGTCACACGATCCAAAAGTAATTTTACGAGACTCATAGGATTCCAGGACTCACATACGGCTCGCCCTTCTTACTCGTCTCGTAAAATTAGTCTAGGCGGGATCTGTTTTGGATTGGAAATTTTCGAGGGAAGCTATTTTTTTGCTGGAATCCCTTCAGGATATGCCCAGTATCGATAATCACGATATGCGCCAGTCGCAAACCCTGTGCTAAATTTTTTATTTAACAAAATCTGAAAACAATTGAAAATTTCTCATTTTTTTGCTCCTATTTTCATTTATAATTCGAAAAATATTGATCTTAGAGAAAAAATTATAAGTGGTTAAAAGTTTCGTTATTAAATTTTACACAATATTTTGTTAGCTAGAAATTGAAATTTTAATGGTTATTGTTGAAAAAAATAGCAATAATTGGAAAAAAAAGTACAAAAAATGAAGTTAATCCTTTAAATGTTTTCGACTTTCTAAACTTGACTTACAAGTTCCATATTCCGCCTAGAAAAACTTTTTAATATGTTTAAAACGTGTGCTAAATTTTGTTAAAATCGGTCGGATAAGTTTTGCATAATAATTTTGCAATCCAGCCTACTGGAAAAAAATCACAAATTTTCAAATTCATAGTAGGCCCTAAATAAGGCCTTCAGATAGTTGCAATTTTTTTTACATATAAAGGAAGTCTCACACTTTTAAACGCTTTTTGTAAAATTCAAATTGGTTTACTAGAAAAGCCTATAAATTTTTTTTAAATTATAAACATTTTTTAGGCTTATAAACAAATTAAATAACTTTACGAGCTTTAAACATATCAATTTCAAAATGTATACACTTGAAGAACATTAAAAGACGCTTCTTTTAAGAAACAAAAAGATACATTCGGCTTACTGGTTGCCGAGATATTGAAGGTCAAAGTTGGTATACATTTGCCGTGTAACCATAAGTGATAGAAGGCTCGTTTTTAAACAAATACCCTCGTCTTGCCAAATACTTTTTATATGAAAAGTTTTACGTAATGCGCTTCATGGCAACATCCATAAAAAAGACAAATAAAAAACCGTTTTCGCGTAAAATGTCACTCGGAATCCATGAGAGGTGGTGGTGAGGGACATTCACTTCAAATGTGAATCAGCGAGTATCAAATAGGGGACCATCACTTTGTTTAATTTCGGGTTTTGAAATATAAACAAAAGTAAAGTGCTCCAAAATCTGTAAGGGCTTGTAAAGTAAATTGTTACTTTTAGTAAACAAATATGTATTTATAAATTGTTAATAAATAATTTGATTTTTTTTTTGTAAAAATCAAACATTTTAAAATAATTAACATTAAAAATAATTTATTTCTGCAGTTTTATCACAATAATGACATTATTTGATTTGAGAATATATTTTGATTCGAAAGTGACGTGTATATTGTATATTGACGTGTTATTATACTGCTGTGTAATGCTCGAAATTGTTTTTTTTTTGAGCTTGCAATTTATACATTGAAGTAAATTGTTATTTTTAGTAAACAAATATGTATTTATAAATTGTTAATAAATAATTTAAATTGTTAAAATAAAGGCGAATGAAACAAAAATTTTCTTTTCATAAATAATCTTTATTTTGACTCAATCTTCAATAATTTTTTTTAAGTCTTTTTTTTTTCTGGAAGGACAAGAATCTTCAGGTTTTATTTCTTCCTCAAAACCTTCATTTTCCATTTCAATATCTTCATCCTCGATCTGTAAATTTAATGTTTCTTCTCCTTCATCTGTAGCTATATCTTGTGCCTCCAAAAAATCTAAGGAATCCATCGACTCCATATCCATATCTCGTTCAACTTCTTCCAATATTTTATTGTGATCAATATTTTTACATGTTTGACCATTACAGTGAAGACAATAGTCAGAACCTTTGAGACCATGTTTGATACAACTGCATGTTTTTGTACAAAGTTTTTTACATTTGCAACTAATATTTCTGAATAATGAGTCAGGTAGTAATACTTGCTCAGTTTGTATTGGCTCAAGACCATTTTGAGTTAGTTTCCACCCCCACTCAGTAGCATTCAGGTTATTTCCAAGCCACTGCTGTACTTGGAAATATACACGAAGCGAGTGTTGCTCAGCTGCAGATTGTGTAGGTGGCAGCATGGACAATTGAAAATTTTTATTTTTGCAACCTTTTTTAAAGCACAAGTAGCGAATTTTATTCAATGTAAAATCGCACTTTGAGTGGCCCATATACAATGCTGATATAATTTTGCATCCGCTGCGTTTAATTTCTTCCTTAGTTGCACTTTTTTCATTAAAAATTGTTGCTTCTTGCCATATATAATTATTTGTTGAAACCAATTTAACAATTTTGCTTTTTCCTTGATAAGAAAATGCAGAGGTTGTATCACAACCAGAAAATGCGTGTAAAAAACCTACTAAATTTTTTAACGAAGATTTCGTAGATTCACTTATTTTAAGTGCATTATTGAAAGAGTTGTAGTAATAAATTTCTTCCGATTTTTTTCCTTTGCTAGGTTTCCAGAAAAAATATTTTTATTTTCAGTTACTTTTTGTAAAAATATTACCAGAACATCAATATCCTCTGCAATTATAAAAACTGGCTTGTTATCTGAGGCTAATATATACTTGATACTCACCGATTCACATTTGAAGTGAATGTCCCTCATCACCACCTCTCATGCATTCTGAGCGACATATTACGCGAAAACGGTTTTTATTTGTCTTTTTTATGGATATTGCCATAAAGTGCATTACGTAAAACTTTTCATATAAAAAGTATTTGACAAGACGAGGGTATTTGTTTAAAAACGAGTCCTCTATCACTTATGGTTACACGGCAAATGTATGCCAACTTTGACCTTCAATATCTCGGCAACCAGTAAGCCGAATGTATCTTTTTTTTTTTAAAAGAAGCGTCTTTTAATGTTCTTTAAGTGTATACATTTTGAAATTGATATGTTTAAAGCTCGTAAAGTTATTTAATTTGTTTATAAGCCTAAAAAATGTTTATAACTTTAAAAAAATTTATAGGCTTTCCTAGTAAACCGATTTGAATTTTACAAAAAGCGTTTGAAAGTGTGAGACTTCCTTTATATGTAAAAAAAATTGCAACTATCTGAGGGCCTTATTTAGGGCCTACTATGAATTTGAAAATTTGCGATTTTTTTCCAGTAGGCTGGATTGCAAAATTATTATGCAAAACCTATCCGACCGATCTTAACAAAATTTAGCACACGTTTTAAACATATTAAAAAGTTTTTCTAGGCGGAATATGGAACTTGTAAGTCAAGTTTAGAAAGTCGAAAACATTTAAAGGATTAACTTCATTTTTTTGTACTTTTTTTCCAATTATTGCTATTTTTTTAACAATAACCATTAAATTTTCAAATTCTAGCTAACAAAATATTGTGTAAAATTTAATAACGAAACTTTTAACCACTTATAATTTTTTCTCTAAGATCAATATTTTTCGAATTATAAATGAAAATAGGAGCAAAAAAATGAGAAATTTTCAATTGTTTTCAGATTTTGTTAAATAAAAAATTTAGCACAGGGTTTGCGACTGGCGCATATCGTGATTATCGATACTGGGCATATCCTGAAGGGATTCCAGCAAAAAAATAGCTTCCCTCGAAAATTTCCATTATGGTCTGAATTTCTACAGATGCCGCCTAGTCTAAATAATACTTTCGGAACTTGTTATGTAAATTACTATTATCAGCTTTACATATATATCAGCTTTACATATATATTTGTGATTTTTTACTATTTATCAACTATAATTTGTTTTATTAAACCTGGAAATTATACGACTTAAACAAGATTTAATTTGCGTTATTTCATAAGTTAACTATGAGACAGAAAATAACTATTTTTTCAACATTGAAATTATCCAAAAATGTTCAAACTAAATATTAAGTAACTCAATAATTTTACAAATTTTAAACACTGTGAAACTATGGCTGAAAATCTGCAAAAATATATTGAAATGTATATCTGAATCTGAGGAATAATATAAGGCTATTAATAAACAGCGAAATAAACGAATT
This sequence comes from Diabrotica balteata, assembly GCA_918026665.1. NCBI lineage: Eukaryota > Metazoa > Arthropoda > Insecta > Coleoptera > Chrysomelidae > Diabrotica > Diabrotica balteata. The sequence continues at coordinate 33,519,613 of OU898278.1, forward strand.
GACACTGAAACTCTTATTTTAGAAGATTTACATTTGATTAATAAAAATTTTTATAATGACAGAAAACAAGTTGTTAGCAAAATTCCGAAGTGCGGGCAGGAAGCACATGACTCATTGAACTCCGTGGAAGTGACAATCAATCAAAAAGAACAATTTTTATTAAAAAATGATCCGTTACTTGTGCAGAAACCCAACGGACCAAGTTTACAAGAAAGCTATAATAGTAAAATATCAGATAGATAAATATATGGATGGCATTCTAATAAGAAAGTTTTAGACATCTGGAAGAAATCTAGTAATAATATAAACGTGAATGGTATATTCAACCATATGTGTTATAAAACTTGTATATCTTTTAGTGTGCCGTCAAAGTAGGGTACGTAGGAATAGGAGTTGAAAAAAATCGGTAACTTCGTTGTGTAATCATTACGATAACTGTGAGGCAATTAGCAAAATAAATACAATAAAATTATTCAAGGTTCCATTCTGCCTTAAAATAGATATATTAATATTAACATAGAATCTTATCACTTTCTTCCAGCGTGCTAAAATCGTATAACTTTATGCGGTGACCTCAAATGTCTCGTGAAATATTCGCAGTACTACTTTATATGTGATATAACAGCATAATATCTACCTCACCTTTGTGAACTTGAAAAACTGAAACGTAACGTCTGGGTTTTTGACTTCACATTCTCGTCGAGCTGATGTAGCAAAGTCTTTCAGCGAAGTAAGTCAGACTGTCCTCCATCGTAGAAAAAGGTTGCAGACCTGCAACAAAACAAAAAATTCTTATGTAATCTAAATAATAAACTCTATGTTTAAGAAAAATGTAATTTCTAGAAGAATTAAAAAGTATGTGGTTAAATAGTATTCTGTAAACTATAATGGAGCTGTAAACTTTATGGACAGATAATATTTATTTTCAGTTGAAGCTTTTATCAACTTATTTGATAGATAACAATATTTTAGTATATAAATTACATACATTACATTATATGGATTAAGGTGTCCTCATGTTTTAATTGCTTTTGTCACTTGTTCTCTTACTTCTTGCTCAATATAATTGTCAATTAGCTTAGCTTAGTTCTATTATATTCAAATTTCATTACTTCTTCAAGTTTAGTATTCAATTGATACAACGTTCTTTGTAGGGAGTCTTCATTTAGTCCAAACGCGATCTGTTTTAAATTATATATTTTCCATAGGAGTCAATTTTTTTTCTGGAATCACTTCAGGTGATCAATAATCCTTGTATCAATAATCACGATATCCCGACAGTCGCAAACCTTGTGCTTAATTTTTTATTTAACCAAATCTGAAAACAATCTAAAATTTTTGCTTTTTGCGTAAATATTGTCGCCTATAACTCGAGAGATATTGCGCATACAAATATTATATAAGATAAAAGTTTCATTTTTCAATTCTACATGATATTTAACTAGCTATAAATTAAAAAATAAATGCTTATTGTTCAAAAAATAGCAATAATTAGGAAAACGTGAAAAAATTGAGTTTTTTTACATTTTGTTTGATCCCCTAAACCTAACTTAAATCTTTCATATTCTGCCTAGAAAAATTTTATGAAAATTTTATTGCTCTAAAAGAAATCCTATCGATTGAAAATTGCTTGTATGTGATTAACGGTGGATTTTTGCTACATAATAAAATATGGTTGGCCTCAAATAAAGAACTTTAAAAGAATCTTCATGAGTTATGTAGATTTTGTATTAAGGCGTTATGCATACGGCAGCTATACCATTTTTAATGGATATCCAGAAAATGTTGAAGAAAGCACCAAATTAGTTTAGAGACGGCGAAACTAAGCCAGAAAGATTTGTTCTGATATTAATTTGAGCAAATGTTGCAGTTTCACCACTATATATTAACATTGTTAAAATATTAACAGAGTTTTTGCTACAAGCCAAGGTGTCGCTTACAAAAACCCAGATACTATCGAACAATTAAACATTCTTGTTGACAAAGAACCATAGAAAAATAGAGTGTCTTTCGTTAAAATTGAACATAGCTTGGGTACTTCTAACCCACATGTAGCGTTAACGTGTAAAAAAATTCGTTAACCAATCGCCTTTAGGGTGTTTAAGTTGAGGGTAAGGAGGTCTGTAAGAAGGAGTGAAAACGCAATGTATCGTTTGTGTGCCAACTTTTCAACATCTAATTCAGCTTTCAGTAAATCTGAATTTTTACATGCACACTTTCAATTTTATAAGATGTAACGGAAATGGTATATATATATTGAACAAATAGTAAGAATATTTCTGCATTTTAAAATTTTAGGCCAAACTAATAAAGTTTTAACTTTATTTGTTTTTAAACAGTTATTTAAATGATTTGTAGTTTATTGATCAAAATTTTTTTTAATTAATTTTTTTATCAAGATTTCAAATGCTTTTTCTTTTGAACACATCATTTATATTCTGAAGATTTCTATGAAGATCTTTAAGTTAAGTTATTAAAAATATATGTAAATGAGTTATAATGACTGTATGGTTTTTACAAAATTAATGTTAATTTTTGTAAAATACTTTTGTCTAAAAAAATGCATTGTTTCGACAAAAAATCTTGATCTTCTTACTATTATCATTATAATTTTCAGATTAAAATAAAAATAAATCATGAGTAAAACACACAACTTTATTTAAGAAGAAAATACTATAAAAACAAAATTATTCCAATTGACCATTATAAATAACATAAATACAAATATACAAATATACAAATAAACCACAAATTAATGTTAATTGAAAAATCATGCAATTTTACTCAATTAGTCAATGAAGCTTTACAGTTATTTCTAATGCAAAAATACGCAATAATATTATTATACTTACTTATGAAAATTAATATGAATTTATAAATAAACATTCTCCACCATAAAATATATATAACTTCATTAACATTGCTTTTTAATTTTTTATCGGAAAGATATTCCGTTATATTTCCCGGTAAGAAGCAAGTTCTACTGGTGTAAGCTTTCTTGGCACTTATATTTAAATAATATTAACTACCAAAACCAGTAATCTTATATTAGCTAGTAATAATTGATTATTTTCGAGTTTTTTATATTCACTCCAATGTACTACTAGCACTCTTCTATCCACCAGCGCCGCCCTAGCGACAATCAAAGCAAAACTGGAAAAATAGTGTATGAACACTATTGGTATGGCTACCTCGCCATACTTTTGTGGTTGCTCTACATATTTCTAAGAAGACGGGATCTCAACTGAGATCGCGCAGACAGAGGATCTAAATACTTTTTCTTCTTCAAATGCAAATCCACTAATGGATGTTAGCGATCACATTTTCCATTAATTTCCTATTTCTTGCAATGTGTATCAGAGATTGTATGTCGTTAATCCCTGTCCATTGCCTTATGTTTCGGAGCCAGGACATTTTCTTACGTCCCATTCCTCTCTTGCCTTCAATTTTACCCTCGATTATAAGTTGGAGGAACTGGTATTTTTCATTTCGCACGATGTGACCTAGATACGTCGTTTTCCTTTTCTTGATGGTTTCAAAAAGTTGTCGTTCTTGGTTTATTCTTTTAAGGACATCTATATTTGTAATTTTCGCTGCCCATGGTATTTTTAGGATACGGCGATAGAGCCACATTTCGAAAGCTTTTAATCTGTTTATATCCCTCGTTTTGAGTGTCCAGCCCTCTACGCCATATAGGAGCACTGACCATACGTAGCACTTAGTAAACCTTAGTCTCAGCTGAAGATCAAACTCTGAACAAGTCAGTACTTTCTTGAATTTTACAAAAGCTTGTCAAGCTTGCTCAATGCGACATTTTACTTCCCTGTCCGATGCCCGGTCCTCAAAAAGTCACGATCACAGGTATGTTAAATAGAATAAATGTTAAATAAAAGAGGGGAATGCACACATCTCTGTCGAACGCCCCTTCTTATATGTATGGGTTTGGATATAGAATTGTCTATTAACTGTGAAGTTTGATGCCAGTACAAGTTTTCAATGCATCAAGTTTTTGGTCTATATCAACTTTCTTGAGGATCTGCATTAACTTGTGGTGTTGGACACGATCAAACGCTTTTTGGTAAACCAAAAAGTATAGACACACATCCTTCTTCTGATCGTAACAATTTTGGACCAGCACCTGTGTCGCTACTATTGCTTCTCGTGTTCCTAAACCTCGCCTAAACCCGAACTGGGAGTCACTGATGTCCCATTCACATTTTTTGTATAATCTTTGATGTAGTATTTTTAAGAGTATCTTTAAAGTGTGAATCGTCAGGCTAATGAGTCTGTGATCCTCACATCTTTTTGCATTGACTTTCTTTGGCAGGGTAATAAAGGTAGAGCGTAACGACTGTTGAGGATAGCAGCCAGTTTCATAAATTAAGTTAAATATTTTGTGTTGTGCTGAAATTCCCCTTTCATCCAATAATTTGAGTATTTCTGACAGGATTTCATCTGGTCCAGGTGCCTTATTGTTTTTTGAATTTAATATTGCCTTTTCTATCTCCTCTTTGTCGTCTAGTCGACCATCTTTTAGCTGGTCGTCTGTATAAACTTCACTCATGGGTCTTTCGTAATGGAAGAGCTCCTGGATATAATTTTTCCATATATCAATTTTCTCCTTTTCACCCAGCACTATCTGGTTATCCTGATTAACTATGGTAGTTGGTGTTCGTTTTGTGTATACTACTTCTGTATTCTAAATACTACTGGACCTAAAATGAATCTATCTTTCTAATTCCAGTTATTTCAAAAAGTTGTGTTGGTTCTCTCTGTAATTTTAGTATTGTTTGGTTTGTTAAATAGATATGCTATATATCAAATTTATAATATCCTATGATATTGCTATTTTCAAATGCTGTGATGGGAATTTCCCGAAACAATAACCTAACGAAGCAGTAGCGTTCCAAACAAATACTTATGGTTTATAATAGGTCAATTCGTTGAACACATGTAGAAAATATATACAATATATTAGAAAATATATTAAATTATATTTGGAAAATTTTTGAAATATTTGAATACGTATTACAATATTATTACTCATTGGTAAACATTTTTTATCTTTAAACCCGTTCTTAGTTGCAATAATAGTTCTAAAATAATATGAATAGTAGATAAATAAATCATTTGTGAGTACATCATATCGCAATATTTTGTTATTCACTTCCATAATAAGGTTTACTGTGGTCATCACTGGAATCAGTTAAGTCAACTAAGCTTAACTCTTCAGTAATTACACCTATTCATTTTCCAAGTACTTGTTTTCTACCTTGACAACATGTTCACACATTTTCTTTCAGTTATCTACAGTTACATTGGGAAATTCCTGTTTCAAAAAGACTTTAACAGCTCCTAAAAAAACTCCTTTTTTTAGCCCAAATAATTTCTATAGAGTATATGTTTGGATAATATCGAGAAAATTTAAAGGAATTGTCCACATTATTGCAGTACCTTATCAAACTTATACTAAATATAACCTTATTTGTGTCGTTTGATAATTTAATACAGTTGCGGTTTTAACATTAATATTACAAATGGTATAATTTTATTTGTCAACCGAGATAACATATCCGTCTTTTTAGAATTGGTGATAGGTGCTCCCTAAATTTGTACATTGTGATATAGATCATTGTCAGTGAAAACAACAAATCCTACAGCAAATTGGGGAGTAACAGGTTTTCGTAATCTCGTCACATCGTATTTCATAACATAAACTTAACCTACTTGCTAGTGAAATGTTTTGAACAATACTTTACCACGATCATCTGACCAGCAGTTAGGCGTAGTGTGTACTTTATGTATATGGTATTTATCAACATTTACAATTGGCAATTGGCTTACCTTCACTTTTTAACATTATCTAAATACTTAAGATGTAGATTAGGAATGTTATTTTGTGCAATTTGTGCAATAAATCCTAAATCTTTTACAATTCGATAGAGAGAAACACATTTCCAGTTTACTTGTACGGCTCAATCTTTTTCTGCAAACGCTTCAATAATAAAAGACAACCTTCAATCTCACGTAAATGGTAAATTGTAAAACAAAATTCATAATTATCAGCAAACGTGATATAGACAATCTCAGAGTACGATTAGGAAATCAAGACATATAAAAAGTAAAGAGATTTAAGTGCTTGGAATGCTGGATAAACAATAAATGAAATCCTGATCATGAGGTCAAAATTAGAATCTAAATAACCAACAGTAGGTTCTTAAAAATAAAAGCACTATTCTGGACTGGAGATCTGAGTCTGACCACTCGATAGCGTGTCATTAAATGCTACGTACTGTCTACACTGTATGGAGTTGAATTAACGTTAAAGGCAAGAAACATGCCACGTCTGAATTCTTTTGATATGTGGTTATTGAAAATACCATGGATCGAGGGAGTATCAAATGATACAGTGTTGGAAAGAATGCTTAAAGATAAGGAACTATTAATAACAGTTAAGCGAAGAAAAGTAGCTTATTTTGGCCATATCTTTATAAACGATAAGTATGGTTTTCTGCAGTTAATCGTTACAGAAAAGATTGAAAGAAGACGAGTCATTAGGTTTCTCTTGGCTGCGAAACTTATGTTAATAGCTCGACATCAGGGAGGAGCACAATTATACGATTATCACAATATAGAGGAAAATTCTAGTTGTTGCTGTCTCCGATCAGGAGAAGAGATATGGAGAAAAATAAGTTTGTCGTAGTACTTCAAGTGGATCACATTTGCTTTCCGTTTACAAGTCTTATATCTAAAAATCTTGTGAATTATTTGAATCTGCATTTGTTAACATATTTGCTTGTTAAATTATCCTTTCTACTGAGCGTACAGATACTCCAGTAGCTTTGCTCACACGTTGTTTAAAATTGGTTCGATTATCTTGAAGAAACGATGAATATGAAGAGCAAGAATATGTGAGACAATTTATTTAGTACTGAATTAAAGATCAAGATATAGGTTCATAGTTCATTATAACGGTGCTCGAATCAATATAGCTGCTTTTTTTAACAAGGTTCTACATTTTTTGTGAACAGAAGCTATTAAGAAGGTAATAGCTCCGTTTAGTATGTACAGATATGTAAAGCTATAAGTGGGTTACAAGTTTTCATTATATTAAAATTGATACAATTATTGCACAATATGTAGAATGAAAAATTTAAATAATGGATCTTATCATTTTCGTCTTACAAATTAATGAATTCGCATATTTTATATTAATCAAAATGTTATACTCAACAGACCGACAAATCTGACGTTGTTTTAACCGCGAAACCAGAAATACGTACACTCGCCAGGTTACTGTTAAATATTATGGTAACTTCCTGTTTTGGTTTTACAGTTATTTCAGTTAAAGCGATGATATAAATTTTGGGTTTGTATTTAATCTTCTGTTTTCCAGTACTGTGTATATATTTTTATATACAACTATTTGAAACCTATAATACGAAAAAATCGCTAATTAAATTAGCATTCCGCATCAAATTACTTATAGTGGAAGATATGCCCAGCTGAAAGACTGCTACAATGACCACTGGTAAAGTAGTACTGCAATTATAATAATATGTAATTGCTCATTAAAAGAAGAAGCTCAAGAAGCTACAGTATCAGATAATCAAAAGAGGGATGCGTGCTTCTTCAACTTTGTTGAACGCCTACTCAGAAGTAGTTAAAAAGTCTTTAAGAACGAAACAGACAGAATAAAGATCAACGGTAATTCCATTTGTAATATAGGATACGGTGATGATACCGCGCTCATTACAGAAAAAACCGATGACCTACCGAGATTACAAGTTAAAGTAGGTAATGCAAGTGAAGAATTTGGTCTATTACTCAATATAAAAAAAAAACCAAATTTATGATAAATACAAAGAAACATACTATGATAGTAATATCGATTTGTGTATAAGACAGAAACGAACAGAACAAGTACATAATTAGAATTATCTAAGAACAAATATTAACGAGTCAAATGAATACACTCAAGGAATTCTTCTTCTTAAAGTGTCCTCTTCTCAATGGAGCATAAGCTACTACAATTGCAGACTCATTTTTGTCTTCAGCTGTTATTATTAGCTGTTCAAAATTTAGCACTACTTATTGTCGGATGTTTTTTTAACCACGAGTAACCCGAGAAATAAAAATAAGAATAGAGAAAGCCCTTAGTGCGTTATGCGTTTAACAATATGAACCAAATACTGTGTAGTTGAAACCTAAGCCTAAAATTGAAGGTCATCATCACCAGTTGGCGTTACAACTCTTCGTGAGCCTTGGCCTCACTGGCCAAGTGAAGTGATATATTCGAACTATGATCTTCACTCGATGTGGAATAAATGAAAGTGGTGAGGTTTATGTGAATACTTCGATAATAATTACTGGACTAAAGGAAGTTATTTTAAATATCTCTTGAAGTTTAGTAGAAGTAAATAGTACTTAGAAACTGTGAGTTGTGTAGTATGATTTTTAATAGTTCATTTGTATGTTTAATTTGGTATTGTTTATTATTATTTCTCTGTCCACTCTGCTATTGTCTGAAACGTTAATATTAGTTGTGTCAAATTGGTTTAGGATTAGTCATACCTGATGTCATACTACTATCTCTATTATTATTGAATTATCTTTTACCACGCTCGATGCCATTTAATTACCACCAGAAAATGTCGATAGTTCACGTAAACTAATATTATAAATTGTTATGTGATATACCATGAGATTGGTACATGCTTGTATGGTAGTTATATACACTTCCGTTTGATTAAATCCCAAATACTTGTCTATTCAGTTTCCTTTTTTTTTCTGATAAAAAAAGCTTGGGAAGAGTTTAAAATGTCAAGATCGATTGAATGTTAGTTAAAATCGCTATACAATTAATTACGTTTTAACTATAAAAAAATACTTTAATTTCACGCAAATTGAAATAAATGTTTTATTATTGGGGTAATTTTAACAGAAGAGGCAATACAAAACAAATGTTTAGACTCCTAACACTCTCACAATCTCTTAATAGAATCTAATATTGGGTATTACCCTTAGACACGGATATTCTCATCATTATCAACTAATTAAAAAGACATGGCGTAAAAGATAACTGTCGAATTACCGTGCTAGTTCTCTCTCAATATCTCGTACGAGGTAGGCGCCATATATTAACCATTGAAATGTTTGTTACGGTGTTAAATCAGAGAACTACGAAAACAGTTAAATTTAGATGAAAAATTGGGGTAAGCAGTAAGTACATCATAAAGTTTTTAGTAGTAAACTTGAATACCTATGATATATTAAATTTTTTATCTCCTTTTTAAAAACATTCCCAATAACAGTTAAAGTGGTCGCTAGGATCAGTGGCGCACCCAGGGGGGAGTTTTGGGGATTAAACCCAAAAAAAGGTTTTTTACTAGAATAAAAGTTTCTGTAGGAGGGATACTAGGAAAAAGGATTTTTACGTCAAATGAAATTAATCTGGAGTTGTTAGGTAATTGAAAATGTCGTATTTTAAACTAGTTCTATTGTATTTGTTATGGTAAAGTTAGGTGAAAATTTAGTGTGTTCTAAAATAATCTCTAACAGTTTTTTTGAAAGTTTATATGACGGAGCAGTATAAAAAGAAACTACAGGTCTTATTGGGTGATCCGGTATGTGTAGTTTAATGAAAGAGTATAATTTAGGAGGCTGTGGGTTCATGATATTGAGGTATTTCTGTTCTAGTGGATTTACTATTGATTTTGAATTTTCTAACGCTAGCTTAATTTGTTTTTGATATTTTTCTGTCGGATTTTTGTGCAGTTTCAATATTTTGATTATTTAAGAATTCTATTGATTTGTTATTGTATTGTATTATATCTATAGCAACAGTAGTGTTACCTTTGTTTGCTTTTGTAAATACTATGTTGTTTTTTATTGATTTATTTTTAATTGAAATTGCTGTTTTATTCTCTTTGTAACAGGAATTCTTAGTTTTACTACACACATCTGTAATAGATTTGGCAATTATACTTTTTTCGATATTGTTCGCAGTTTTGCTTAACGCTAGGAGTATTTAAGTCGACACTCTACATTTCTTAAATACATAGAAATAAATAAACACATATTTTATGTAAAAAAATGAAATACAATTGTGAAAAATACAAAAATAAAAAGAACTCTTAGATGAACATAAAAACAGAAGATACAAAAAAAGGCTTTCTGTTTGATTTTCATGATGCTGAAATTCTTATAAGCAAATGTATGTGGTGATCACTGCATCTTTGGCACTTCATTGTGGTTGCTCTATTTTTTTTTCGACCGCACTGGGTACACCTCCCTCTTTTGGAGTCTCGGAACTCTTATATGGCGCTAAGTAACTTTTAATGCTTCTAATGCCAATAGATTGATTCGTTATATTTGCCATCTGTTGCAAATGGGGTGTCATTAGAGAAACCGCTAAATTTTTTAAGAAGTGTCTGTGACCTATGGCCTTATCGCAATTAGTAGTGTTAAATAAAATATTGAAATTTAATCCTGCAATATTCATAAGCTGATAAAATACGACCAATGGCCACGGTCTAGTTCGTCTTTGGTTACTATAATTGCTGCACATTTGGTCGACTACGTCGATTCCTCGTTTAGTTTCATTAAAGAATAGCACTATGTGGTTTGCCTAACTTCTCATCTAGAGAATCATCAGCGTGCTGCAAAGAAAGTAATATGACAGCTTTATTCGTTTTCCCACTGTAGGGTGGTTTCTTTCTGATATGCATAAATAAAGAAGTGTATAGGTCTAGTTTTGCTTGCTTATAATTCGGGTGGGATTTCTCTTTTCTTCTTTTTTTTTAAGAACCAACCAAAGTAATTTTCCGATGAAGAAGCACTTGAGACGAAGGATAACTGGTGTACCAATTATCTGTGGTTAAGTTTCTTTTAAAATTTTTGAAGGCGTCGACCAATCTGAATACAATATCTGTTAGAGTGTTTGGTAAATTATATCTTCCTTCGGGCTGCTTGAAACAGCAAATTTCTAAATTTGGGACATAAAACATATTTGAATCACACAATGCAAATATTTTTATCCCATATTTGTTGCACTTGTTAGACAAATATTATACAATACTACAACGACCATGGTATTGAACTAACATTTCGTCAACTGTAATACGTTCACCTGACAGAAACAGAAAAGGTTTATATCTCATAAATGCGGGAAAGGTTTGGATTCTTGTGTCATTAGTTGCCCATATCTCTCCAAAATCAGTATGGCTTTTTTCTCCAACTTTTTATTCCAACATGGTGGGTAATTCCAAGAAGTGCAAGGATTTCCCTTGGCGTTGTTAATTTTACATCTCTGTCTCTTATGTACCCTCCTTGAACTGTTGTAATAAAAATATTTTTGTACGATGTTACACTTTCTATCATTTCTTTGAAAAAAAATTTAAAAAATGCACTTAGCTCGTCTTTAACACTTTCTGCATCGACTAGAGCAGTGGTTCCCATCCTTTTTCCATGATCGCTCCCTTAGACAGGTTTCACCAGTTATGAATACTACAATCGCCCCCCTCTCACCCAATTAAATGGAAACAAATAATGAATCCATATTTATTTATTTTTACATTTGGTAAAATGATAAATGGATATACATGTGTAAAAGAGTTGTTAATGGTTTCCTTGGGTATAGATAAATAATATAGTATATAGAAATAGATAGGCAACTCAATGTATAAATTTCGTTCATTAGCACCTCGCGGCTGGGGCCATTACTAATCATTTTTTGGCGGGAAATTCAAATATACACAACTTACCCCCATACCCTGTAGTGCCTCTTGCAGGCTATTTCGTTACTAATTAAAATATAGTGGAACATTTCCTATTATTTTCCGATGAAATAATCTTACATATATTACTAAAAAATAAAAGGATAAAAAAATGGACAATTTTTTCTAGATATACGTATATTTATTTGTTGTTTAAGAAAAAACAGTTATAAACTAATTACACTGATTTCATATTTATTAATAATAATTATTACACTAATATTTTCAGAAACAAATGTTAAATACTATTACTGTTTGCTTCCTGACAACTTACTATCATCATCCTTTTTGTAATTTTTCCATGATTTGTGCACAACGGAACAATACAATAATTCACCATATTTAATTTTTTTACTAGCACAACACAAACATTCTTTGCTACAATAGGTAACTAAAACTATACTTTAAAAACTAAGTAACCAACTTAAATTGTAAGAATAAATGCAAACGAAAGTTAAAGATAATAAAATAAAATTGAAAGCTTGTAAACGAACGGACGAGCTGTCATTACATTTTGTTTGGACTTCAAATTACACGCCAATCAGCGCAAAATTGTCTGAACGGCAACATTGTAAATATTTGTTCCTTTATAAAATATATTTGTAAATATTAGTTGTTGAATAAATTGTTCCTTTCAAGTTGACAAACACGTTTTTCATTCTGTCAAAGTTTAATTAATTTATTCAAGTTTATTTCAACAAGAAGTTCATAACCAACGCAAATATACAGTCCAACCTTAATGGTTTCTTCTAATCCCTTCACTTTTGACAGAATTGGCATTGCGATGAATGGTTAAAGTATTCGTGAGCGAGATAGGCTGTCATTTCCCTTTATTAAATACCTGGGGTTAAAGTGATGGGGTAATGTTCCAAGGTCATGCATATAAGTTTCTGGGGCATGTTCCTTGGGCCTGGTGTCCCTCACATAATTTCTTTATGTCTGGCTCAATGTTGGTTAATAACAACCTCAAATCCCCTCTTTCTATTATGTCGAGCCTATTTCTTTGTATGTTCTTTCATATACACACAGAACTAAAACATTTTTCTACTAGATATGTTGTGGGGATAATGTTGTGTGCTAATAATAAAAATTTGATTGCATTTTACAAGATTGGATACACTTCTTTTATCCGCGGCCAAAATCTTTCACACTCACACTCCTGAAACAAACTTTCAGTTTCAACATCATGTTTCAAATCAGTCAAGTTTTCTTGAAGAGAAGGACATACCGTTAAAAAAAAAGGTTAGTCTTTGTAAATGGGTATATTTATTTAAAAAACCCTTAAAAGGGCCACATCAATAAAACAAACGTTTTCGGACCACACAGTCCATCATCAGGTTTTTAAAATCGAAAAATGCCTAAAAATAAGTATAAACCATTTAGTTAAAACAAACGAGATTGTGAAATTTTGACTATGGTTGAAAAGCAAAAGATGGTTATACTTACTAGGTCACAATACCTGAGCCACCAAAATACTAGGGTAAAAACCCTTTAAATTACATTTAGTTATGAAAGATTGTACAGTGTGTTGTAAAATAACTGTGATGTTCAGTATTAAATTAAATTTGACTAGAGGTAACACATGGCTCAATCGGGTTCCAGAGCCGGTGAGAGAGAACCTCTACACTCGGAGAACAGCTGGGAACTGATTGACAAGATACTTTTGAAGGATGAAGATAACAGAATGTCAATGCAACAAAAACTATAATAGTTGTACATAGTATTACTACAGCCAAAAGATTCAACAAGTTTTGATGATTTTAAAAAAATAACAACAATGTAGGTGTTGGGATTTAAAAACTTTTTTATTTATTAATTTAGGGTATAAAAGATGTGAAATCAATGATGGTTTTATAGTTATGATTAATAGAATGACCTGTGCCTTAGGCAACTTATGTTGCTTTTCGTCGTATGGAATGTGGTCTAAAGTGTATTTAATGTTGGGTTAGCTTATATATATGAAATTTATCCTTTTATGTTTAACACATCTAGGACAAGGTAAAAATTAAATAACAAATATTTGAAGCTAATATCAGACCTCATATTTAAATGACTTTATTTAAGACTGCTCCTATGGTGAAAAATTAATAAAATTAAGTTTAGTAAGATGGAAATCTACAGGCTGAAGAAATTAAAGTAGTAACCTATGTGATTGAATTTAAAATTGAAGAGGCTGGGTTCCTCAGAGACTAATGAGAATAAAAGTAAAGGAAATGACTGAAGAAAAGGAGGGGGGGGGGCGGTTGAAGGAGAAAAGGAGTTAATCAACAATTAGAGATAATAGGGGTCCTTTATACTTAAAGTATCTAGCACCCTGAACAAAATCTATTTTGGTGGTATTAAATTCAGTTTGTAGAAACCTGAAATTTGTTGTATAAGTGTGCTACTAAGTTGTTGACCGAGAGAAGGTGGACAATGGTAGATAAGGATTCTTTGTAATATGGTAGATTATGAATTTTAATAAACTGTTAGATAATGTTTGAGTGATTACTAAATTAAAACTATTGGATACATGTTTAATATATGAATTGACCAAGAAATAATGAAAGAGAACAGAATTGACAGGAATGTGATGTAGAAGTGAAGAGTGGATAAGATAGTGATATGTTGGTATGATGGATGTGGATGGTTCTGAAGTTAACATTGGGGTCGAAAATTTGTGAGAGGAAGGTGTGGCGATATTGTAGAGAATGGGTGTTTGAAGAAACACAAGATTGTGTAGGATTAAGGTGTTGACGTTTGTATAGGAAAATAAGGCAGAGAAAGTAGGGCAGTATTGTGAAGTGTGAACTATAAAAAAAGAAAAAAGTTGACGATGTAAAGGTTGAAAGTCCAGTCATTTTGTTATACCGTTAAAACTTCCACGCTAAAAGGATTAATAAACCAAGTTGGCACTTTCAGACTAGTCAAATCTTGGAATCGGGACTGCAGATCTTCTTTCAGTGTTTGAAGGTAGAGGCAATATGTTTGAAGATCCTCAGAATCACCACAAGAAGATTTCAAGTTGGGGAATTTGGTCAGACCTCTTCTCTGCATATTTTCTTTAAAAATAGATAGTTTGTCAATTAATGCTCCGACTACTCTCTTCGCTTTGGCCATATTTATGTTCTTCACCTGTAGTTGCAGATTCATTTCATTTAATTTTTGAAAAATATCTAATAAGTAAGCGATGTCATTTCGCTTCTCTTGTAGTTCTGTACTCATTGTGGGGTCAGTAGTATTAAGAAATTCAATAACAATATCCATGAGACTACAGAACCGCCATAATCAATTGCCTTTAGGAAGCCAGCGGACTTCCGTACGTAGTAGCAATGTTTTAAATATCTCATCATTTTCTTCACAGAGTGTACGAAATATTCGTCAATCATTCGTAAATCGGTTTTGTTTTAATTTTATTTACCGCATCTATGACAAGTCGAAGAGAATCATACAACCTCCCACTCAAATTCTTGATAGCCGAATGCTCTCTGTAAATGACGCCATACCAAATTCTAGGTACTGCCTGTTTCAGATGTGCAATAAATCCCCGATGGCGTCCTCTTATTGCTGCTGCGCCGTCAATAGAACAGGCGATCATATCTGATAAGGGAATCTCTTTTCCTGTCGGTCAAATAGCCAAGTGGGCTCTGCGGCCGGTTCTCATTCGCTTCACTGCAAGTGGTTCAGTGGATGTGGGTTCGATCCCCAGCTCGGTGTACAGAAAATAAAAAGGCTGGCGCAGCAGTTTAAAATTCTAAGAATCTGCGGCTTAGACTAGAATATTTAGGTGTCTGATCGGCCTATGGTGGAGCAGTACGGCAAGAGATAAGGGCTTGCAGCTCGGTGATACTCTTCCATAGATCCCTACCTATCTCTTTTTTTACAAAAAATCTCTTTACGACCTCAAATATGGAAGATCCTTTTGTATCAGTAATCAGACTTCTAGCAAACAGCATTTCTCGGCCATTTCTCCATTATCGTCAATGAATCGGACATATGACAGCAGCAAAGCTTTGCTGTCACTCAGGGTACTCTCGTTAAGTTGCACAGTAAACTCTCTGCCTTTCAATTTGTTGCAGAGAACATCTTCGACATTCGCTCCCATTTCATTAATCCTTCTGGAGACAGTATTATTGCTGAGAGGAACTGCATCTGTTACTTGGCTGGCCTGATTGGGTCCTAACATAGTATCAACTATTTCTTTGGCAGCTGGGAGGATGAGTTCTTCTCCAATTGTGTGCGGCTTGGCACATTTTGCTATTGACAATGATACCTTGTTGGAAGCCAGTAAACCCTTGTCGTTTTTCTTGGTAGCTTTTGCAGTTAATGACCCAACAGTAACTCGCCTTTCAAACTTTGAGTTGAGCTCCTGTAAACTTTTTATTATCCTATGGATATCCGATCGAAAGTATTGTATTTTTTTTTTCTCTTTTCTTATTTTTCTTAATTACTAATTTCTCTTTTTTCGGATGATAAACGCTCCCCTTATCGCCCCCTTTTCTCTGTCGCCCCCCATATCGCTCCCTTCGCTCTATCGCCCCCCTGAATATCTCAAGACGCCCCCCGGGGAGCGATCGCCCCTCGGTTGGGAATCACTGGACTAGAGGTCGCGGAAAAATTTCCACAAGATTTTTTGAGGGAGTTTTGACAAATTTACTTAAAATAGGATGTTTATTCTACACCATATTTCCGTTGTGACTTGTAAACGTAGGTACTTTTTCTTCTTCTGAGTTCATTTGATGATCACATACTCTTTGATATACTTGTTTATCACCTTCCTGCTCTGAAGTGGAATCATGGCCACTGTATTCAATACATTCATCGGACGCATCAGGATCAATACCACCTATGTCTTCATCATCAGATTATTCCATAATTTTTTTGGCTATCTCCTCTAACTCATCGCTAGTAAGTACATATTTCCTATAATTGTATGGTACGTGAGACCCAAAATAAATAATTACAGCGTAATAAACTATACTTTTACTTAATTATTTGCTCTGATAACCAAAAAATTATTGTTACTTACATAGTCGGTTGGTGTACTTTCTTTACTTTATTGCTGCTCTCTAGTCTTCGTAGTACTTCTTCATTGGATATTCTGTCTGTCCAGGAAATTCTCAGAATTCTTCGATATATCCACATTTCAAATGCTTCCAATTTATTAAGACATTGTTTATTTAAAGTCCATGTCCCCACACCATACAAAAAAACAGAAAATACATAACACTTTAGTACCCGTTTTCTAAGATTTAGCCCGAGGTCTCTACAACATAATATTTATTTTATATTATTGAATGCACTTCTAGCTTTTTCTATTCTAACTATAATGACTTTGGTATAATTGATTGTTTCATTAATAGTTATAATTCTGAACTCATTTTATCATCTTATTATTTACATGAAGATTGATGTATCTAATATTTTTCTTTGATATAACCATGAATTTTGTTTTCTTTACGTTTAGTGACAGACCAAATTCTTCACTCGCCGCAACAACCTTATCTAAAATTGTTTGTAGATCTATAATATTTTCTGCTACTAGTATTGTATTATCAGCATATCTAACTTCATGTATGGGTAGGCCATTTATTTTTATGCCTGCTGCTTCATCTTCTAATGATTTTTTGAATATTTTCCCTGAGTATGCATTAAACAGTGATGGCCCTAAACAAGACAAAGCCCTGTCTAATACCTCTTTTGATTTTTATTTTATTAGTTTTTAAATTATTTATTCTTATGACAGCTTCTTGTTTATAATACAGATTATTTATTATTCTTATATCCCGTGTGTCAATGTTCTTTGTTCTCAGTAGTTTTATTAACGGATTATGTTTCACTGTATCGAATGCCTTGTTATAATCTAGGAAGCATACATAGATGTCCTGGTTAACATCTAAACATCGCTGTATTAGCACATTTACTGCATATAATGCTTCTCTGGTTCCTTGAGAATTTCTAAATCCGAACTGAGGTTGTCCAATGTTTTGTTCTAACTTTTTGTATATTCTAGGATGAATAATCTTTAGGAATACTTTTAGTGTGTGGCTGGCACATTAGACTGATGGTATGGTGATCGCAACATTGTCTGGTGTTTTTCTTTTTCGGTATATTGCAAGTATATTGACAATAACAAGTATATTGCAGTCGACGATAAGTTAACAATATTTCTGTCCTACTGCTTTCCCGGTTTTCATTTCTTTAATTGTGTACTTTACTTTACTTTCTGTTATTTCTGGTCTAGTCTCTTCAACGAAATATTCGTTATTACATTTCAAGTCAAAATTTCGAAACAACCAGAAATTCTTCGCACCATCTGCCTATTAAACTATTACAGATTTATAACCAATATTTAGAATGTATTAAGTCAATGTTTATTCTACCGAGTCAAGAATTTATGAAGTTAACCTCGTAACATTTCAAAAGGCGAAATAAACGCAGAAAATCCAATTTCCTTCTTCGCATCTTAATTGCTTTAATTAAACTGTATCTAGCTATAAGGATAGCTGCGTTCAAAATTACATGAGTCATGTGGCCCCGCTAATGGTTGATTAAAAATAAACTAGCAATGCATTCCGATAATAGCATTTTTATAATAGGATTCCGAAAAAATATTTCATTGCTTAAGACCAGACAGAATTTTTAGGTCGCCGGGAGCAATCTTTTCCTGGTTACATAGTTATATTTTGTTACACGGTCATAGATACTTTAAAATCATAGCTATATTATAAGTACAGAATATTCTATTAATTTGCGAAAATTATAGATTCAGCAGGTATAGTGTGCTGAATTTGAGATATTAATAATTTCTCCAATAATATTGCAAGTTTAAAAGCATTGTCGAAAAGAAACTACTGTAAATATTAGATTTTTTATGTTTACTTAGTGCCATATACAATTATTACTGGAAATATGGGGAAAAAATTACAAATTTTTCAATTATCGTGATGGGTAGGTATTTACCTACAAAATTTATATACTTTAATATAATATATCAATAAACATTTCCGTACTTGCAGTGCACATTTCAGTTTTTTATAGAAAAGTATTTAGTTCTTTTCTACACTAATTTTGTTTTTTATACATGATAAAATTTTTTACCTATATTTTTTTAACATACATGTACAACTACCACATGTTATATTTGCTGTGCTAATTTTATGAAAATTGTCAACTATATTTAGTTCAATTTATTGTTTATACAACATAATTATACAATGTCCATTGTCTTAAGCTTCTTTACAATAATTGTTAATATCATTGACTGCTACATATCTTTTTGAGGTAACATACTTAATAGCTTTTCATTGGATGTTAGGTTTTTCATATTGTTCTTTTTAGATGATCTGATGATGCTATCAAATTGGATAGCGAAACGTTTTCAATAAATAGATGAAGTAGCCATCATCTTTGTCTTTTTTTTTGCAATTTTTGACCGAAAAACCCGTCTCTCTTCGAGTGATCTTTATTTTATATTGGATTGATGGTCGTACTCCTTTTCATATATATATACATATATATATATATATATATATATATATATATATATATACGGAGTACGACCATCAATCATAAAATTGTATGTTTGGAAAAAACAGATATAGGAACTAATACTTAATATTCCGTATTTCCACCTCTTGCATTAATGCAAGACTGAATGCGATGTCCCATGCTTTTTATAAGTGTATTAATGTAGTTTTCGTCTATGGTGCCCCATTTTTCAATCGCTGGTATTCTAAGGTCTTGTAGTATCCTTGGGGGTGGCTACCGGGACTGAATTTTATTTTAAGCATATTCCATCCGTGCTCAATGGGATTGAATTCAGGTGAGCAAGGTGGCTATTGTAATCTGACGATATTTTCTGTCTTTAAAAAATTTGTCACATGTCTCGTACGATGGGGAAGCGCATTGTCGTCCATAAAAATATAATTTGGACCAACAGCTCCTCGCCACAAGCGTACAACAGGCCTAAAAATGGTATCAATATAAATGTGTCCATTCATCTTACCAACAATAGGAATTAAAGAAAGGAGTTTTGTTATTTAGCATGATGCCGCCCCAAAACATTATGGGACTCTTTGGACAGCTTGTTTAAGTCTATCCTGTCGATTTGGGTTCCTCCAAATCCTAATTCGACGATTAACCGACAAAAGGCTAATTTTGGTTTGTAAATGTGCATTGGCCCATTCCAGTCGAGTCCTTTTCTGCTCTAACGTAAGCTTTGGTACAAACAATGGTATTCTTGTAAATAAATTCGCCTAATGTAACCTGTTTCTAATAGTCTGATCGCAAATTATAATTTTATGAGCTTGCTGGACCTCTTTTCTAATAGCTGGGGCAGTGATAGAGGTGTTTCTTCAGGCAGTAAACATTAAAAAGCGTTCTTGTACGTTGATAGTAATTCTGGGTCTTCCGCTTTTTCGACCATCGCTAACAGAATTCATCTCTCGATATTTTTTCACAATCCGAGACACATCACTCTGATTAACTCCAACCCGGACAGCAACATCGACTTGTGTGTGGACTTCCTCAATCAAAGTAATGATTCTAGCTCTGTTGAACTCGGATATCATTTGTCTATCTATATCGTTCACTACAAAGTGAATAAAACGCAAACCAATTTTTACAAATATCGATTTTCGAAAACTGATGAACGCAATATGAGTACTGAGAATCTCCGCGACGATTAAAAAATAAAATACATTATTTTAGTAGACAAAAAAAAAAATCAGTGCAAAAAATTTAAAATGAGAAACGTTCAGTAGAGGAAATATAATATTTTGAATGCCTTAACCATTTTTTCATTTCGTTGTAGTGTGTTTTTTGCTACGTTGATATTTAATTAAAGCAATGACCAAAAATTTTAGAGCCTAATTCCTAAATGTTTTTATTACCATATCAGATTAAACAAATTGCATAAACAAAAACAACAAAGATACACAAAATACGAAGAAAGAACTTTGTAGGTCAGAATAATCCAAAACGACGCGTTGGATTTGATTGACGTCATTCATGGCTTGCGTTCGACCAGTGATAAGACAACTTTGTTTACGATGGCGTCGTGAATATTAACGAAAACTTTATCGTAAATATTCGCACGATTCAAAATCTAATTCATTCATTTAAATTTTATGATGTGTTTACGTCAAGTTACACAACACGCCAAGGCTCTTGTTACTCTTTTAATCGGTTTACTATAAAAAACAATACGATTAGGAAGAGTTGTTATTTTATAATCTTTACAACATATTTATCTACTACAAATAAAGAGAAATTTGTGTAACTACATAACTGGATACTAGAAAAAGTAATAGCCTAGAAGTAAAATAGTTAACCCAATCTTCTTCTTCTTCGTCCTTCTTGTATGTATGCTTTAAAGCCTGTTTCTTCTTCAATATTAGCCTTATAAATTGTTTAAATTGTCGCACCCCCTTTTTTCTTGGTCTGCCAATACTTTTTCGTCCATTTGGTGACTTTACCTTAATATCAGCCTCCTACATTGTTTAAATTATCGCACCATCTTTTTCTTGGTCTGACAATACTTCTTCGTCCATTTGGTGACTTATCTCGTGCTATTCGTACTATTCTATTCTCTGCCATTTTATTGTGTTCGTTCCACTCCTGTTTTCATTTTGTCACCCATCCATTTATATCTTCTATATTGCATGCTCTTCTTATGTTTTCGCTTCTCTCCCTATCCAATAGACTTTCGTCTTTTCGTCTCAGTTGTTTCTAGTAGTCGTCTCGTTTTAGATGTGTCAGGTCTTTTCTCTGCCGTGTATGTTAATATAGGTCTAATTGCTACTTTATAGATTCCTGTTTTTGTGTCTTGTCTTAGGTGTTTGTTCTTCCAGATTGTATCATTAAGAGATCCCGCCGCTTACTTGCTTTTAAGCTTTGTTACCGTACTTCTTCTTCAACATCTCCGTAACTAGCTATATCTATTCCCAGATATCTAAACCTTGCTTCTTGCTTTATTATTTTGTCATACATTTGGTTTCATTCTGCTGATATTATCATATTGTATTTCTTAACTGTTGTATTGAAGATATGTGTTAATCTTCGGAGCTCGTCTTCTGTCTCGGCGATTTTATTTGGATTTCTTTGTGTCGCATTCTGTAGCCATGATCTTTACGTATTGTATTATTTCGTCCATTATTATATTAAAGAGAAGTGGGCTTAACGAGTCACCCTGTCTGACTCCGCTTTGTACTGGTATACACTATGTTAGTTTTCCATTTATCTTTGCCTGTATTCGATTAAGGAGGTACAGTAAAACCTCCGTTAACAGAAATAAATGGGGGGAGACCGTTTCGGCTAACAAGAATTTCGGTTAAAAATAACATTGTTCTTTATAGTATTTTTGGTCAAAGTATTGGTATTAAAAAATACTATGAGGTGATTTCGTAATGTTTTCTAAGAAGTAAATACTGAATAAAATAATAAAATAAAGGAAAATGAAAAAGTTTAACATGCCTTTTTAAAGAAATCTTTTATTTTCTTTTGCGTTTTCGTTTGACAACGATGTTCTGCAGCTATATCTCTCCATCGTTCATTTGCAGAACGCCATGAGTTTGTCTTATTTGACTGTTTGACGAAACATAAGCAATCTGTAAAGGCCAAAACTTTTCGAAACGAAAACAAAAATTAAGAACCTAGTCGTGTCCCGAACTAATTAGGCTTACTGTATAAAATTCTTATCTCTAAGGCATTGAAAATCTCGTCGGCGGTCTTGTGCTGCCTGTTGTCTGGCAGTTGGGTCGTCATCTTCGTCTTCTGATACGCTCAGGTTGTCTGGATGAAAAACCATATCAATGATGTCCTGGTCGATGAATTCACTTTCTGACTCATCGGCTGGTGACCACTCACGTATCTCTTCTTAGTTAATTTCGTCCCGGCAAATGTTTTATTAAAGGTTTAATTTCTTCTGTCGTTTCTTTACCATTTTCTTTTTCTGATCGTCAATCAAAATCCCATCCAAAAGTTTGTTCCAGCATTTTTCCAAAGTTGAAGATTTGATCTTGGCCCACGACTCAGCACACCAAGAAACAACATGTTTCATTGTTAAAGATTTGAAAATTTCAGGAACACTTTTAGATTCATTCGCCTCCTGTAATAACAGATGTCTTAAGAATGCACCTCTATAAATGTCTCTTGAATGTCTCTATTACTCCATGGTCTAACGACTGAATTAAGCTCGTGATATTCGGTGGCAAAAATCTGACAATTGTCACCATTTTGTAGATTTTGAGGGTGAGTTGGCGCATTGTCAACAAGCAACAATGCTTTGATGGGGAGGTTCCTTGATTTTAAAAAGGATTTTTCATTTTCCAACCATTATAAAAATAAAGTGGTCGACATCCATCAGCTTTGTTGGCTTCTATAAAAAACTGGAAGTAAAATATCTTTTAGAGCTCTTGGTATTTTTGATTTCTCAACACACATAGGCATCAATCTATGAGTGAAATTAATGAAATTGTTTCCGTTTTGCGATAAAAATTTACTTTTTATTGACGAAATTATTGAAACTGTCAGTTTCGGTTAAACGATGTTTCGGTTTAAAAGGTTTCGGTTAAGGGAGGTTTTACTGTAGATGTTTTCGATGGTTTATATAATATTGATTGGTATGTTTGTTTTATACAGCAGGTGTAAGACGTCTTCGACTTGGATGCGATCGAATGCCTTTGTCAGGTCTATAAAACATAGATATGCTGGTTTATTGTACTCGATGGCCTTTTCTGTAATTTGTCTTAGTACAAATACGGCGTCTACGCAGGATCTTCCGGATCTGAATCCTTGTTGTTCATCTTATAAAGTTGTTAGTTTATTGATTTTGTTAGTTAGGACTTTTGTGGTAAGCTTAAATGCAATAATAAAATATTAAAATAATAAGCAATAAAATTGTTGGGTTCTTCTTTATCTGTTTTCTTGAACATTGGTATTATTATGCTGTTTCTCAATGCGTCTGGTGTTAACTCAATCAACTATATCAACCAAATTAAGATGATTTGGTTTTTGGCTATTAAGTATAGTGCGAAATATAGTGGAATTCAGGTTTTGTTAGTTCTGCTCTATGTCATTAAAAATATTTATTTTTTACTTAGGTATATCCCGTTAAAGCAGGACATATCGTATGTGCTTAAATTAATTTTGACCGTTTTTTATTTCTTTTTTTAACATATCACCTTACAGGCACCTTCCCTCTTAAGGTTTGCTGGAACATTGAAAACTGATGTAAAATAATAGCTTTTGTGATTACTATTTTTGTTGTTAAAATTGTTGACACTAAAACAACTGATTAAAAACAGAATTAAATATAAAATTAATTTAAGTATACAGTTCAAAATTTCATGTTCAGTTTAGTTTCAGAATTTGAGTTCAAGCATGCCCCCGCTCTTTTTTTTATTAATTTCAAAAATTAAAAACCTAAAAATATTTTTTTTAAATGAGAGTATTTTAATTATTACACTTGTAATTTGTCGGAATATTAATTTGTAACGTTATAAACGTCACATCTCTATTAATTTATATTTAAATAATTATTTCATTTTAATTCCTTTATTAATTTGTTTATCTTCAGTTAATTTTTACTATCTTTTTTATTTAAAAAGTAGTTGGCGCCCTCTCTGTCCCTCTATATTTCTTCTTCTGTTTTCATTTCTTCCTCTGTCATTATTTACTCTCTCTTTCTGTTACGTAGAATAAATATTCGCCCTCTCTTTTAGTGTTCTGTGTTGACAGACAAGTTAGTTTCATGAAATAGCAACATCCTATGACATCTGTGATAACTTCAAGTAGTTTCCCACTTTCTGTCAAAACAACTTCTAACGTGGTGGGATTATTTTTTGTCTCTTTGATCTTTATAAAAGAAGGCAAAAATTATAATTAGACTCATTTTATGGTCTACAAATTCCCTTGGGTTTTATCGGGAATATTTTATTGATAATATTCAACGTTTATTAGGAATATTTAATCTTTTATTGGAAATATTCAAAGGATTGTCGAGAATATACCATCTTATTGGATTTATTGGCGTATTGGATTCACGGGGAATATTGACCGCATCAAACCGTACGAACACATCAAACCGTAGGACCACGTGTAACTGCAGTTCTTCAACCTACAACATTCCTTGGAGGACCTAGCAGCTAGGACCCACAAGTAGCCATCGAACAAAGCATTTCATCAATTGTTAAGCTTTGGCAGGGTCAATTATTGTTTTTTTATTCTTTTAAATAAATATGTTTGGTTAAAATTTGTTTTATTTGCTATCAACTGAGAACTCAGGTTCAATCCCTATTTTAAGACAAGACGAACTCACCCTTGAGTTACTGAGCTAGGCAAGGTATAGACGATAAGACCCCATGGTTGATTGAGGTATTATTTTTAAAATAGTACTTCAATTCCCTTTGGTAGTCTTATCGTTACAAATTGTACAACACAACAATTAACAAGAAATCACATAAAATACTTGACTTAATTCATTTTTTCCTTTTTCTGTATTTTTGGATCATTATCATCATTCAATTCAGTAATAAATTTATTTCTACCATGTGGAAGTATCCAATCTTCTTATAGTATTCTTCACCTTTGATCACTTGGCGATTTTATTCTGACAATCTTCTTTGTGAATATTACATACTTCTTTTTTAAATACCCTATATATCTTATCAAATTAAAGAAATGAATTTGCAAATCCTATAATTGGTTTAAATTGTCCCCTAATTATGTCTATAAAACTGAAAACACAAACATAATCTCAATATAGTGTGTCCATACTTATCGGCAATACTCTATAGGGCTTATAATTTGTTAAATGCTGTGTTTCATCATTTAAATCCATTCGAATCTTCTTTATCACTACTTTTTTTTTAGGAATTACATTCACATAGGCACTGGCACTTTCTACAAGATCAGTGTTGTTTATGTATACCATATTGTCAACCACATTGTCCCACGGACGCCACATCTTCTTCTTCGTCTTCAGCCTTAAGTAAACCAACCTTGGACATAGGCCTCCCCCAAATCAATCCATTGTCTTCTATTTTGCGCCACTTGCTTATAGTTCTGTCCTGCGATCTTCTTAATATCATCCGACCATCTCATTTGTGGTCTTTCTCTGCTTCTCTTTCCTAACCATTGTCTCTATTCTTGTATTTCGTAGTTCCATTTCTTATCCTCTATTCTCCTGCGTCTTTTACTTTCGTTTTGCTTCTAATCTATTTGTTTTTTGTCTATAAGTCTCACCCGAGCATTGATCTTTCCATCGCTCTTTCTATTTAGGAACACACCAATATTCAATTAATTATCAAAGAAATCACACTAATGTTTTATTATCTCTTTTGATTATAATTTGCGGTGGCAGGAATAAAATAAATTCCGCAAAGAAAAATTTAATAATAAGTAAAAAATAATACATGTTTAATGATTCTTCTTAGGTTTATCCATAACACTAAAATATTATATAAGGTTAGCTCAAACATCTTCAACTTCAGAAAGTTCAATAATGTCTTACTCTAGCAATTCATCTTCAAAATTGTTTTCATTTTGATTTCACGCTAGGGTATGCTCGTACAATGTCACTGTTGTTTAGAACGGTTAAATCTTTTCAACCCTACAGCCTTCTATTAAATCAAATAGTCTTCTTCTTACGGTGCCTTATCCTTAAGGACGTTGGCCATTACATTTGCCCATGTATCCAATGTAGCCCATGTAGCCAATCTTATTTGTAGCAGCCCTGAATAGTTCTATGAAAGTCATGTTCGTCTATTGCCGTAGGTTTTTAAGCCAAGAGTTGCGTCTTCTTCCTGGTCCTCTTTTGCTATTGACTTTGCCTTCGATTATAAGTTGGAGCAGTTCATACTTTTGATTTCTTATGATGTGACCAAAATAGTGTGGTCCGTTCTTTTATTATAAGCTCTTTCCTTATTCATCCTCCGCAAGACTTCCGCATTTGTCGTATGGCTCATGTAGGATATCCTGAGCATTTTACGGTAACACCAGAGTTCGAATGCTTGGATTCTTTTTTGTGTTGCTTCTGTCATTGTTCAGGCTTCAACACCATAGAGCAAGGTGGAGAAAACATAGCACTTAAGTAGTCTAGTTCTCAATGAGACGCCCAGCTGGCGGTTGCATAGAACTTTTTGCATTTTGTAAAACATTGTACGTGCCTTTTCCAGGCATCAAATAGTACCTAAACCTTTTCTTTCATCCATAAAATTTTTTGTTACATATCTAGTTTTCATATGGAATTAATTACAAAAATTTGTTTAGTGGACTTCTTAAAAATGTCTTCACTATATAATCAGAATCTCAAATTACCAACTCATTTCTATTATCTCCATTCTGGATATTTTGTAAACTTAATCTGAGTCTTCTTTATATATAATTTAATGTATTTTATATTTATTAAATAAATATAACATCCTAGGTACTATGTGCATATTTTTCATTTTGCAATCATATATTACTATTATTTAATCAATAACATCAATATTTCTCGAAAAACGTTAATTAATCCTTTTTTTTAATTATCAAGATTATGAAAACATTTAATACCTAAACTAAGTTAAGAAAAGAAGTATACACCTACTTTTTTAATTATTTATTAACAACTATTCACAATATTTTTTCAGAATATTGATCACTTAATCAAAATCTTTTTAAACAGTCTTTATTATTACAAAAATTAAAATTCTGCTTCGATTCTGCTTCAAATATTATATTTTCGGACCAAGTTTATAAAACATTAAAAATCATACTAATCATACTCTCCTATTTCATAAAATATTCTAAGAACGTATCAATGTCTCTCACCCACAATAAACAACAATACTTAGGTGCTATTTTCGATTTCGTGATAACCTACAACACAATAACGAACTACAATAAATACAATTTATTTTCCAGATAACTTTTTATTCAGTACTTTATATTTGGCAAATAAACATTTTACATTTTATCTGCCAGATAATTATTTCAATTTATTTTATCTGTTAGTTGGTAGGTCAGATTTCTTTCCTATGTGGCGCTAGGCGTTTCAATCTAAACTAACATAAATAAAGCTTTAAATTATTTTGTTTATTAAATCCTATTTTAAAATTACTGCAACCAATATTTTTGGCAATTTTGCAAAAAATTAGTAGTATTATTAATTATATTTAAATTCAATTAATATTATTAGTCTTATTAAATAGACGTGTCCTTACAAGAACAAAATGTGAAGGAAATGTCAGATGTCGGTAATTCAAATTTCTTTCCTAAGTGGCGTAGTTGCCTTACTGGACAAACGGTATGACTTGTCATCATAACCTTTTATATAGATAGAATTTGATAAATTAAACTTTATATTTTTAAAAAGTAAAAAACTTTTGGGGCTAAAAGGGGTCAGTAGGATCGAAAAAAAAATAACCATAAGGAAACTACTTATCTACTTTTATTTTCATATAAACGGAGACAAATAATTTTTCTGAATTAAGTCATCTATTTTTAAATTCCACAGACATTTCTATGCAGTTTCAAACATAATTTAAATGCAAAAATGCACTTAATGTTATCGCTGTTCACTTTTCAGTAGGCGTAGTCTTAAATTTAATTTCTGTGCATTATTAATTGTCAAGAATAGTTTCGCAACAGCTGTTGTTTCTTAAGTTTCCTGTTTTCTTGGAAATCTCATAATAGAAATAATTCTTAATCCAGCACATGCATCACTGCTCTTGTTGTCAAAACTATATATTCGTAAATAGAGTTGAAGGAAAAATACGAATTTCGAAACATTTTGATTGTATAAGCTTTTACACAAAATGTTTAAATAACATAACATTCTGCGTAGGATAGTAATATTTTTAGCAGAATCCAACTCATTATTTTATATGTAGCATTGATCAGTGAAATTCCTTTATAGTTAATAAATCCATTGTCCTTTCTTATGTATTAGTATAATACATTGATTTTTACATAAGATTTTACTTAAATTCACGACACTCTTTTTTAATAAGTTTTGCATCAACATTGTCCAAACACAGAGATTTGTCCTTTGTTAGAGCTCTTATTAACAAACGTCTTTTCAACGGATAACGGGCCGATGCTAAACAGGTAGCCGTGTCGATGGTTCATAAATTTCAAGGGAATCTCCGAAATATCGCCAGTTCCAAAATAACAAGTCCAGGTAATACATGTTGTATCATGTTGTCGTCAGCAAAAAATTATATCGTATATTTTCTTCCCAGGCAACTGAAGGCCTTCCCCTTCTTCTTCTTTGTTGTGGTATGTAATTTAAAGCTTTCTTTGGCCATCTATCTTCATTCATTCGCTTCACGTGACCATACCACACTAGTCGTCTCGTTTTAATTCTTTCTACACTGGAATATACAGTATTTGTCCTTCTTCTAATATCTTCATTCCTGATATGATCTTTTTTCGATACACCACATACTCTCCTTAGGAAATCCATTTCTACTACTTTTATTCTTTTTCTATCTTTTTTCGTAATCTGCCAAACTTCTGCCCCATAAGTCATAATAGGCTCTACCAAGGTTCGATAGATTGTCAATTTCGTTTCTTGTTTAATATCTTTAGACCATAGTAGAGAGTTTAGAATGTTAACCGCTTTTTTTCCCTGCTGCGTTCTGTTTTAGATGTCTCTTTTGGTAGTGCCTTCTTTAGATATTATAGATCCGAGATATTTATATTCCTTGCATGTATTTGTGTTTCTAATTTCTAATTCTGGATCTTCTTCATCATCTCCTATTTTAAGATACTCTGTCTTTGACATATTCATATTGAGGTTCCATTTTTCATATTCTTTCTTTAGTTGTCTAAACATGTAGTCCATGTCTTCCTCATCATTCGCTACCACTACCTGATCATCTGCGAAAAATAAAGTTGTTAGACATTTACAATCGCCTATGTCTATTCCCATTCCGGATAGTTGTTTCCCTCACTGCTCTAGCGATGATTGAATATATATTTTAAATAAGGTCGGAGATAGACAACATCCTTGTTTAAGCTCCTTTGTTATTGGAAATGATTCAGATATAAAGTTTCCTTCTTTAACGACACTTCTTGCATTTTTGTATATATTTGCGATAGCATCCACATACTCTCTACTGAGACCTACTTTCGTCAATGTTTGAAACAGTTTTTTCAAAGGTATTGTACCGTATGCCTTCTCTAAATCTACAAACAATACGTGGATAGATAGATTCCTTGCCTTCCGTTTTTCAATTACCTGCTGCAGAACGAATATACCATCAGTGCACGATCGTCCTGCACGAAATCCATTTTGTTCTTCTATGTCTCCGTCTGCTGATTTTATTCTTTTTTTTATTATTAGACCGTACAACCTCCCCACTGAGCTGATAACAGTTATTCCCCTATAATTAGAGCATTTTCGTTTATCCCCTGTCTTGAATATTGAGCTGATGTATCCAATATTCTAATCATCAGGGATATTTTGTCCTTTTAAGCATTTGTTAAATAGTTGAACCAACATCTCATGTAATATTTTTGGTCCATACTTTATCAACTCACTCTCTCACTTATTTGTGTGTTTGGATATTTCTTCCATTTCGATCTCTTGAAATTTACATTTATGCTCTGTCAGTAAGACTCCATAATGGTGTTTCCACTGTTTCAGATCTATTAACTGTAAGTTAAATTTTTCCTTTCCTTCCCTCCGGAGAGACTTTATCACCTTCCAAGCTTGCCCAACTCTTGTTCCAAAGAATGTTTTAGCAAAAAATTATACACGATGATATTTCGATGATATACACAACGAATCCGAATCAGATGTCGATCATTTGTCAAAAGAAGGGGCAGATGAACAAATTTTAGAGAAAGATCCATGTAAGTATAAAATAAAATGTAAATTTAGACTAGTATATTTTATGATAATGAAATTGCAGCTGTTGAAGAAGACATTAGAAACAGTCAACCAGAAATGTATGTTGCTAAAGATAAAACTGAGTAGTTATCACCACTTTTACTGACTGGAAAAACAAGAATTCAGAAGATAGTAAAAGGACCAATACATAGAGTTCAACTTCCACTTGAAACACGCATTGAAGAACCAATAGAGAGAGTTCGATAATATATAAATGAAAATATTGTGGATGACATTGTCAGTTACGCCAATCTAGATCTCATGTATTGCAAAATAAACCATGGAAGTCCTGTGATAAAATTGAAATGTAAACGACAAGATCCGAGAGATGTAAAAAAGATAAACTGGCTGTTATACGGTATATATGGAATCAAATACTATTAAATTTGAAAAAGAATTATTTGCCGATCGATGACGAAATATAACAACTTATAAATAATTTATAAAGCCCCATATTATCCGTAGATCGAAAGTAGGACTGTCTAAGTCAACCAAATTCTGTATGAGATGTACCTACCACAAGTGCCACAACTCATCGACGAGCAGTTAATACCTTATCGTGGAAGATGTCCGTTCACACAATATATTCCCTCAAAACCGGACAAGTATGAAATGAGAAATATTTTATCCTCTAAATGCGATTCCATATCTCGGCAAAGAAGATAACCAAATAGCTACTGGTTTGGGATGTTAAGTGGTAGAATCACTAAGCGAATCTTATTATTAGTTGGATCGACTTGCATCCAAACTGGACCATAAAAAGACACGAAAAAAAAAACGTCTATTCATAATTGAAATACCAGAACAACTTATAAAGCCCCATATTATCCGCAGATCGAACGTAGGACTGTCTAAGTTAACCAGATTCCTTATGGCGAACTTTGAAGTTATTCAAACTTGTTCAAACTTGTTCAAACAATATATTCCCTCAAAACCGGAAAAGTATGGAATGAAAATATGATGGGCATGTGACTTAGAAACATTTTATCCTCTAAATGCCATTCCATATCTCTCCAAAGAAGATAACCGAGTAGCTACTGGTTTGAGATGTAAAGTGGTAGAATCACTAAGCAAATCTTATTATTATTTGGATAGACTTTCATCCAAACTGGAACAAAGAAAGACGCGAAAAAAGACGTCTATTCATTATTGAAACAGAAAAATAACTCATAAAGCACCATATTATTCGCAGATCGAATTTAGGACTGCGTTCAACCAGATTCCTTATGGCGAACTTTGCTGGAGAAGCAACTGCCATAAGTGCCACAACTCAGTCAACACATCAAAGAAGACGCAGCAAGAACGTTTGCAACGAGCACAGGAGTGTAAAGCGTGAGTGTATTAGTTGTTTAAGAAAGTAATCAAATCAGTAGCGCACCTAGAATTTTCCTCTGGGGGGGGTGGTTTTGGTTGGGCACCGAAATTTTTTTATGCTACCTCCACCATTTTAAGTCTTTAAAATTTGTAAATAACAGTGTCCGAATAGTGTCCTGGGGTAGGCGGGGGGGGGGGGGTTCTAGGAATATAAGCTTTTATCTATTGACTAACGTCAATTTTATTTCTTAATTGTCATAAACGCAGCAGCTTTGATTTTTTAAACAAATTAAGCAAACTTCACTTCTATTGGTCGTAGAAAACTTTTTTTTAATCTTTGTCTTGACTTCAGCTATAAGAATCAACAAATTAAAAATGTGTGTACTGTCACCGAACAATGTTGTTCGGTGGTACTGTATAGGGATCCCTATAGCTTAAATAGTTTATATCGCAAAAGTCGTCCCTAGTTCAAAGTAATAAAAAGGGGTTGAAATACTTTTTGAGCAATTATTTTTATTCCTGCATAAAAATATAATTGGTCAACAAGAGAATCCGTTTAAAATTAAATCTTTAGACTTTTTAGAAAAAAGGTTCTGGGCGTATAAAATTTAAAAAGAGTTTTTATAAACAATTAAATGCATTTCAAAAAAGAATTAACTGATTGGATCTTAGGTTGTCAATATAATGATTTTTCCACATACAAAAAGAATTTTTACAAAAGTTATTTCAAAAATAAAAAATGGCAAAAAATTCACATTTTTGAAATGGAATAAGTGACACTTATTTACTAACGTCCTGTATATTGTTCCAGTTGTCCATAAAACTTATTTGTTTCAAATCGTCGCAGAATGTTTTGTTATCTAAATATAGTTTATTAAAACCGGTGTAAAACCTTACTTAACAGTTTAAAAATAAATAATACGTCCAATAAAATTAATGATTAGGTATTTTAAAATCATTTGCCTATTAATAGATTTTGCGATTGTTTATTATAAACCTAACGTAGGTTAAAAGACTATCGACTTTCTTAATTATCTAATAAACATATGTAAACAATCTCGTGTTTCTTAATGAATAAATATTATTTATATAATATTTAACTTTTTGTTATAATAATTCAGGCAATTGATTATTGTATTTCTTAGTTTTCGTAGAAACAGAAAATGAAGTACTCGATTGCAGTATGATGAACAAGTATCTAAGGAAAACTTATGACGTGTATGATATATCTCAGGAGCATATTCTATGCATGTTCGAATTAACTAAGGTCTGATAACAATGCTGACCAATACAGAAAGGTAATATCCTCATTATCAAACCTATCTTTTCCTGTTACCGAAATATGGCGTTATGATGGGAGATGGAAAGACAACAGGTTCTAAGATACGGCTAATATACTGATAGTCTTCCACAAAACTAAAATAGTTCGATATTGAAAAATTATTCCAGTCCATGCCGTAACTTGTAGACCTTAATAAGGAAGAACACGATTCGGCATAGACAAAAACCCTATCTTCATCTCTGAATAAAATACAAGCTTATACTTGCTCAAATGCGCATGTCGCTTTGTTGAGATTAAGATATCCATCTTTCATACCAGCGTTTGGGGGTCTTCGGGTGCTCGGTTTCTCTTCCTTTGTAGTGTTTGCAAGTCTTTTATCACCCATTCTATCAACGTGGCCTCTTTATACTCTTGTTCTGACTCTAAACTATTCTACAATGACTTAAATGGTATACAGGATCCTAACATCGCTGATCCTCACTCTATCTCTTAGTATTTTGCAAGTAATTGATCTTAGCGACTTTATTTTTGCCGTTATTAGTAGTTGCTTAGTACTGGTTGTCTCTGCTCTAATTTCTGTGGTGTGGGTCATAATAAATCTGTCACAGGTTTTGTAAATTCTTCATATTACATTCCGAAGAAATCCTGATAACATAGCCGCATAGTGTTCTTGTTTTAGATTGATATTGCTTATAATATTAGCGTCTAGACACTGAACGACATGACTTATTCCAAAGTTTTATTATAAATTGCTAACCGACATCTGGGTTCTCTTGATATTTTCATAAACTGCGTTTTTTGGACAAAGATAATCTGATTTAATTCTTCTGCTACTATTTCAACCCTGTATAGTAGTCTAAGTAAATTGTCCTCATCTTAAGATATTAATACCGTATCATCAGCATAACAAATTATTTAAAATTCTGTATTGCCCATTCCATAACCTCTTCTCGAGGTTTTCACTTCAGAAGGACGTTAAGGAGGACTACTGAGATAACCCCCTTAAATAATTCCTGTTAAACTGGTTTTTGTTGGACAGCTTATGGTTTGCTTTGATGAACTTGCTGTTGCAGTTTCGCAGCTTTTTCATTCTAGCTCCGTCTACACGCCGGAAGTACAGATCAAAAACCCATTAGCTCTCGCTACCAACCCACCTGGTAATTTTCAGTTATATACAACAGTATACATTTGCTGATACGCATTTATATTTACTTGTGTAGGATCGTATCATTATGATTATTTACAACTTTCATCAGAATCTGGTTTTCGTATCCGGATATTTTATTCATGGTCTGCGATGGTCGATATTGAATCTTTTGTAAGATTCTGACCGGTTTGTATTATTTTTGCTAGTATAAATCACCTTTAAAGTAGTTATCTTCGACTGTAAATAGTCTTCCTGCAATTAGTGTCCTCCTTTATGGAGTGGAAAGCTGGAGCCTTACAGAAGATGCTATAAAACTATTGGAGGCATTTGAAATGTGGTGCTACCGACGTATATTGAGGGTCTCATATATACACCACACAAGCAACGTAGCTATCCTCCAGAGGCTAAGAAAAGACAAAAGAAAAGACTAAAGAAATTATTAACACCATAAAAACAGAAAATTGGCTTACTTCGGCCACATCATGCGTAATGATAGATACCGACTTCTACAGTTGATTCTACAGAGCAAGATTGAGGGTAAGAGAGGCCCTGACGTAGACGTATATCCTGGCTGGCCAATCTTCGAAATGGACTGCTCTAACGTAAACTGATCTATTTTGAACTGCTGTGAATAGAATAAGATGGGTCAATTTCTTAATGAATTAGAATTAAATGTATATATATATATATATATATATATATATATATATATATATATATATACATATATACTACTCCCTGCTTTGATTCCACTTGCTATAAATAGGGTTTACTATTTGTTTTATTTCTTTAGTTCCTTTAAATATGTCGTAATACACATACTTAATTCGAAAAAGAGAAACCAACTCTTCTTTCTATTCTGTCAATGACCGTTTCTGTAGCATTTATATTATTTCTTATTGATTCGTTGGTCTTCCTTTTCAGCCTTGATGTTATAGCACTTCTTCTCAAATAATCCATTTCAACTGCCAAAAATCTTCTCTTCAGGTCTGCTTAATTGTCCATACTTCAGAGCCATAACAAAGAATTTTTAACCATAGCATTAAAGCCATAACATTTAAATTTTTTATTAGGAAAAAAAGAATGTCGTATCTCTTAGACGTTTTCATGTGTGTATAGTAGAAATTGTTTATTGAATTTACTCCAATTGATATACTCGGTATATTCTATTTGCTTTAGTTAGCATTTGAAGGGTCACGGGAAAGAACGATTAGGGTCAATTTTTAGTCGGAATAGATATTGGCGACATATTTAAGCTTTTTGTGGAAAGAACCCAAGCATGGTTTCGCTTCTACAATATCGATCACCGTACAGAAGATAATAAATTCTAAATACACGTAGATTGTCGTTGGCGTCTATACCATCAGTTACATAGAATGCGATAAGGGGATGAGTCTTGTGAATTCTAAATCTTATACGGAAATACCAGACGGCTGGAGTGATGTATTAAATAATAGTCGCAGTAAAACATCACCATTCAAGGTAATAAACTGCGCGGATGAAGTTAACTTTCTCACATGGACCGAATATTTATCCTATCTTTATGTGCCAAAATATCCTACAGCAACTAGGCCTCTCAGGATTCTAAAAAATAGAAAAAAATAACCTTTGTGTAACACTACGTTTTGTGTTACATAAAGACCACTATTATGGCCTATTCTTACAGTCGTTGTAATTCCCTCAAAGAATCAGGCACGTAAGAGAAAATTGGATCCTGTTCCATTCTTCTTCTTAGAGTGCCATATCCCTACGGAACGTCGGCGACTACCATGCTTACAATATTATTATACTGATCTCGGTCTTGGGCTACGTGTAGCAATTGGTCCGCTGTCAAACCTGTCCACTGCTGCAAATTCCTCAACCAAGAGAGTTTCTTCCGTCCTATCCATTTCTTTCCTTCGATTTTACCGTTGAGAATTAGCCGAAGGAACTCATATCGTGGTCCTCTGATTATATGTCCAAGATATTCTAGTTTAAAGAAGAGTCCAAGATATTCCTGTTCCATTAAAGAAGCTGTATAATGAACCTCTGCCTATTAAGACTGCTTAGTTACATGATTTATTGCACCTAACTCAATTCCTAACAATCCCTGAAGCGCATTCTTTTGCCAAAGACTAGTTTCCTATGCCGGTACGATTGATGTAGAGATGATAGTAGTGATGTGTTGTATTTAATTTTCCTGAACCAAAATAAACGACTTTGAACTTTAAAATTCGATTTTTACAAAATGAAAAAAATGTCACTCTGATCGTTATTTCTCGTGGCCCTTCATTTGATTATGACAATTTTCTGTGAATCACTTTTAATTTCTTAGTATGTACATAGTACAATCTTGAAATATATCCACAAAAAGCGTTTTCTAGGATTTTGCGCAACCTTTACATTTTTTAAGTTTTTTAAATAATCTCCTATATCAGTATTGATACGTGTATCGTGATATTATCTAGTAAATTTCTACTTTACTGTATGTATAACACATAAAATGGCGTACCTTATTTTTTAAACGTATCGCAAGGCCTTGGTAATTTAGATTATATTTATTAGAATTTGAAAATCAGTCCGGAATATGCGGAGATCCGGGTTAGCAAAATCCGAGTTATCGAAACTCTATTGAATCTTTATTCGCGAATAGCAAGATCCATATTAATTAAATGCAACTAGATTGAAAATTATTACGTAATATTTCCCTATCAACATAGTTAAATTACTGTTTAATTTTGCGAACTATTTAGAGCATCCTGTCGATTGAAATCGGAGGAAATGGCTTGGTTTTACCAAACAGGATTAAAATCTATTAATATGTGTGGTATGTATTGCAAGCCATTACTAAAATAAATAGGATTCTTCGAACGTAAGGTTCATTCACATTTTAAACATCCTATACTATATCGCAGAACACAGTATGGATGGATATAAGTATTAGATAATACACTTATCAGATCAATATCATAATTTATATTAATATATATATATATATATATATATATATATATATATATATATATATATATAAAGTAGTTTTGAGTTTCTTAAACCGTATTATATTTAATATAAAATTAATGTTTCTTAGGTTTAGGTTCAATAAAGATATGTTACATGTGAAACTAGATTTTATTTTCTATTGCAATCAATCAACGTTTCGGCAGGAAACCCTTGCCTTTGTCAAGATTCTAAAATGTGTATATATATAAGGACAAACAGATATTGTAAAATATGTATGTATATATATATATATATATATATATATATATATATATATATATATATATATGACTTACCAAAACGTAAAACGTGACACAGACATTAACGAACTGACATATAAAAGTTGATGACAGTAAACAATAAGATATCAGATATCAACTTTTATATGTTTTTCCGATGAAGCAACTTTTACACTGTGTGGAAGTGTAACTCGACACAATTTAAGGTACTGGTGTGACGTAAATTCACGCTGAAGACTGAAT
Source organism: Diabrotica balteata (assembly GCA_918026665.1). NCBI lineage: Eukaryota > Metazoa > Arthropoda > Insecta > Coleoptera > Chrysomelidae > Diabrotica > Diabrotica balteata. The sequence continues at coordinate 33,557,459 of OU898278.1, forward strand.
GCGTGAAAACCATACTCAAAGACCACAAAAATTAAATGTATGGTCAGTTATAGTAGGTACTTATTTAATTGGGCTATTTTTTATCGAAAGAAATTTAACGTCAGATAGTTGGTGTAAATGTTCGGCGTTATTTAGATGAGATATTTCCCGGACGATAAATTGGTAGACAAGGTAGAATTGAATGGCCTCCACGTTCACCCTATGTCAATCCTAAAGATTATTTTTATTAGAGATACTTGAAAAATTCAGTTTACAAAACTTAACCAGCAAGTCTTACATAGCTAAGGCAATGAATTATCGATGAATCTCGAATAATTTCTAGACAATCATGGAGAAATGTGGTAGACGCATTCTACCATCGATTATAGTGCTGTCAACTCACAAATGGAGCATATTTTAAACACTTAATAACGTAACTATTATGTTAAAAAATATTCTAAACTATCAATTGTTACGTTTTAATGTATTTGAAAATAGTTAGTATTAAAAAATGTATTGAAACAATTTAGGCGTTGCCAGACTTCTGTTTTATGTATTTCAGACCTTCCAGACTACATAAAATCATAAGTGTTACATATGGTTGAACTCGTATTTGATAGGAGATTCCAATAATGACTGAATATACAGGGTGATGCATTTGAAAAACCAAAGTTACTAGTAATATAAGAGAAACTGAAAATCTGGAAACATTGCAAATACCAAATATGGAATCTCTGTATCCCAAAATTGGCGTATCTCAAATTTTGTATAATTATGTCTAGTAATTTACGAGATAATTAGTCGTTTCCAGACTTTTGGGCCACTCTGTGTACTATACACTAGTAGTATTTGAGAAGTATAAAAAGTGTTTAATAATGAACAAGGAAAGAGCACTTTCCATATTGAGTTTTTTATTCAATTAATCTTTAACAAACAAAAAATGTTAGGTTTATAGAATGAGTCTCGTATACTTGAACTCATTTTTCACTAAATAAATATTTTTGTATTTACCATAACCACAGACAACATTTTTATTACTTTATTGGTTTTGTTATGAATTTTGAATTTTGACCTCATACAATTCGATGTTATTACAAAAAAAATCATTTCAGGTTTTTATGACAGATTTATATCCGAAGTTCGTAGCAGATTTATGGGAGGATATTATTTTCGTATCTTGAATTTATTCATGTCAATTAAACAGGAATAGGATCGTAAATATAATATAAATCTGATGCAAAAATACTGGATTTAATATATACGTAGTTAGAAAATAACAGAAGAGAAACTAGAAAATTTTACAAGGAAACTAAGCAAGACACTCAAGGATACATGACAAAATCAACAGTTTGCTTTACAAGGCGAAAATGGGGTAATTATCAGCGAGAAAGAGGAAATAATGAAAAGGTGGAAGGAGCATTTTTCAGGAGCTATTAAACCCAGAAAAAGAACAAAACGAAGACCAACAAATAATTCACACACAGCAGAACAACTAATTGAGCAAACAACATTGGAAGAAACGATAAACGTCATAAAACATCTAAAAAATAATAAAGCACCTGGCACATCCCAGAAGATTTTAAAGTAGGAATCATACTTCCTATGTACAAAGGGGGAGACAAACGACTTTGCAAACATTATAGGGGCATAACAGTTTTAAATGTCGTCTACAAGATATTATCAGGAATTATATACATCCGCCTGGAATCGTTTTCGGAGAAGATGGTTGGTGAATACCAATATGGCTTCAGACCAAAGAGGTCAACTATAGACCAAATACATATGTTAAGAGGTATACAGATTGAACGAATTTAAAACAGATCATAAAATTTAATATATCTCTGTTTGAACTGCATTTGAAATAGTGGACCAATATAAAACTTGGACAAAAATAAATCCATACCTGGGTATAGACATTGTATAAAATATCGTTCAACTATCTGTCTCGCAACAATGTTACAATGTTGTTTGCCTAAAAGAAGCGATAATAGTTCAGGAAATGAAGCTCGAAAAAAGTTAAAACATCGCAATTTTTTCGTTCTGCATGCATTGAGTTGAAATTTTAACAGAAGGTAGGTGATAGCCTTTTGATATTTGATATTTGGGAACTTTGATCAATGAAACCAATGATCATACTGTAGAAATAAACAGACGAATAGAGATTGCCAGATCAGCATTTATACGAATGAAGCCACTCCTAACGTGCAAAAATCTAAATTTGGAGATCAGACTGCGTACCATTCGCTGTTATATATTTTCAATATTATTATATGGAGCTGAGACTTGGAGATTAAAAAAATGTAATTTAAAAAGAATCGAGGCCTTCGAACTCTGGTTATACCGCAGAGTATTGAAAATATCATGGACTGATAGAAGTACAAATAAAGAAGTACTGGAGAGGGTTGGTAAAGAAACAGAACTAATCACCACTATACAAACCAGAAAACTGGAATACCTAGGCCACGTGATGAGGGCACCAAAATATGAAATTTTGAGACTGATAATACAGGGAAAGATTCAAGGAAGAAGATCTGTTGGCCGAAGGCAGAACTCATGGTTAAAGAATCTACGTGATTGGTACCAATGCAGATCGATTGATTTGTTTAGAGCAGCAAGTTCTAAAATAAAAATAGCCATTATGATTGCCAACCTCCGTAGGGAGACGGCACTCTAAGAAGAAGGTGATAGCCCAAGGATCACAATCTATATCTAACCGAAGTGCGCTGAAGGGTTTTAGGGGTGAAAACTACCCCTAATTGTCAAAAATTATAAAATAACATATTAAACCTGAATATGGCTAAGATTTGGTTTGAATTAGTTAAATAATGATTATTTTATACTTTTGAATAGAGTTCCATCATATTTCAACCCTTAAAAAGAAACCCTTGTTTCTTATTAGAGATTAATGCAAAAAAATTACTAATTCTAAAAAATGATTTCGCTTTGGATCGATTTGGATAAAAATTTGCATTTAAGCTCAATTCACCCACTGCTTTATAGTTTATGTCATGTCGACGAACACTGATTGTTCTTAGGGGTGAAAACTACCCCTAGTTTTTTAAAAATTATAAAATAACATATTAAACCTGAATATGGGTAAAATTTGGTTTGAATTAATTAAATAATGATAGTTTCGTGCTTTTGAACAAAAGTTTCATCATATTTCAACCCTTAAAAAGCAACCCTTGTTAGAGATTAATGTAAAAAAAGTAGTAATGCGAAGAAAATGATTTCGCCTTGGAACGATTTGGATAAAAATTTGGAATTAAGCTCAACTCACCCTCCGCTTTATAGTTTGTCATGCCGATGAACCCTGATTGTTCTTAGGGCTTAAAACTACCCCTAATTTTCAAAAATTGTAAAATAACATTAGAAATCTTAAGATGAGTGAAATTTGGTTTGGATTAGTTAAATATTGATTTTTTTATACTTTAAAATACAATTTCATACATTTTCAACCCTTAAAAATCAATTGTTATGAGTGTTATAGGTGAAAACAATTTTATGCCAAAATTTTGCAACTTTTCAACTTTTGAATATCACCCTTTATAACATTGCAGTTTTTATAAACTAATTTAATAGATATAAATTAAAAAAAGTAGAATTAAATAAAAAAAAAATTATCAACATAAAAAGGCATCATATCTTCTTATATATTTACATAAATAGTTGAAAATATTTACATTTATAACAACAACAACAAAAGTTCATCGGGTTCAGGTTGTTTGTTCATGCGTACGGGTAATAACAAACCATCTTTGGAATACCATTCCCAATCTGTTGCTCTGATATTTTCATTGCCAAGCCATAGACATATGAGCAGATGTTTTATTCTGTTGTATGGGATTTCAAAATAAGAACGCTTAAAATTTCGAATGTATAACGCCCCACTACCTAATATACCGGTTTTGTAGATTATTATGCTCCGAATTGTACTGTACTATGCTAATGTAATTTTCCGGAAAAAAAATTAATTTGTTTTTTTAACGTATTTCCTTCATTTTTAACGATAGAGTGTTTCTTCAAAAACGGTTTTGTAGAGGTTTTTAAGAGCTACAAGGATCTGTGAATTAAATCTTTTTGGAACCCTTGGTTTTTAAATGGAGTGAGTTTAAAGGGCTCGAAAAAGATGGTGATTGATCGTAAATCGATGCTTTAAACGGCTATATCTCGCCAAATATTCATTGTACAACAAATCTAAATAAAGAAAAATTTTAGTCATTAAAAAAGCTACAATTTAGTACATTTTTATTTTTTTCATATATTCAGTATTTTCGGGGATATTTAAAAAAAGAAGGGTAAAAAATATGAAATTGTAAATCGTTTCTCGCTTTAAGCTGTACTTTTTCTAAAACTAAGCATTTTAAATGGGTCAAACTTCTTGGACGTATTAACAATACATGTACAAAGAGAATTGCAGAAGGGTGAAGATAGATTTTAATTATGGGAGTGGTTAGGGGGTTGTTTTCATCGATTTTTTCGTAAAAAAATGAGGTATTGACCTTATTTTCATCATAACTCACTCAATTTTTGAACTAGAGTCTTTTTTTTATGATAGGTCTATTTATGCTCTTTAAAAAAAGGTTGTGTGAGTTTTCTTCCAAAATGCATCATTTTCCCGATATTTGACTTTGAATCTTTCAAATTTGGCATTTGAAGAAAACCGCTGAATATTGATAGGCCGTATTTCGGTTCCTGTTATATCGCAAAAACATTTTAAAAAATTAATTGTATTTGTCTTTTTAAAAGCTACAAATTTGTTCTCCACAATTTTTTTAATAAAATGCACAATTTTCGAGTTATTCGCGAAAAATCGATTAAAAACGTCGATTTTTTCGTCTAAAAGTTGTTACTTTCAATCCCGAATAACTTGAAAAATATCAGTTTTACAAAAAAACGTATAAAACGTTTTTTGTTTAGAATCACTTTTTTAATCTAAACCTGTAGTTAAAACGTAAAAAAAAATTTTGACCTCCGAGATGGAGTCGCTGGCAACCACCCCTAAGACTTTGGCGCATTTTGGTTCGATATAGATTTTGATCCTTGGCTATTACCTACCTTCTGTTAAAATTTCAAGTCAATCCACGCAGGACGAAAAAATTGCGAGGTGAAATGCTTCATTTCCTGGACTATAAGTGGTTTGACAGTATAATAAAATCGTAGATTTATGTGTAGCTTTAAATTTTTATGATTTCAGAATCCAGCAGCCCGCTGAAGTATTGGATTTTTATAATATAATTATTTGACAACCTTTTGTTAGTCAACCACCTACAGCAGAATTGAGCCGAAATACATAATATTTCGTATGTTCCGAATTTATTTCGTTCAATCTGTATATGAAAAATATGTTGAATATAACATACCTATTTACAACTTGTATATCGATTTCAAACAGCCGTTTGATGAAGTAGATCGACAAAAGATGTTAGGGATACCCCATAAGTTGATTAAATTTATACGAATGACTCTGGAGGGTTCCAAAGCTATGGTGAAAATAGATGGAGATATGACGCAGGCCTTTGATATTGAAAATGGAGTTAGACAAGGTGATGCCTTATCAACAACACTTTTTAATCTAACTTTAGAAGCTGTTGTTAGAAAACTGGACATAAACGGCTGTATTAATACAAGAGTAATGCAAATATGCGCATATGCGGATGATTTTCCCATAATAAGCGGCAACAAAAGGGTATTAAGCGAAAAAGTTATAGAACTGAAACGAGAAGATGCTACGTTTGGTCCATATATAAATGAAAGCAAAACAAAATATATGGAGTGCACAAAAACGAATCAACATGAGAATCTGAAAGTAGACAACGATACCTATAAATATGCCTCTACTTTTCCCTACCTAGGCTCAATAATAAATGACAACAACAACATCAATCAAGAAATACAAGCACGGATTCTTAGCGGTAATAAGTGCTTTTATGCATATAAAGACTTAATGAAAAGTAAGATACTGAATCGTGAGTCTAAGCTAAGAATTTACAAAACAGTAATTAGACCAGTGGTCACATATGGATGTGAAACGTGGACCCTTTTAATCATCATCAACTAGCCTCTAATGTCCACTGCTGAACATAGGCCTCTCGCATGCTTTTCCACTTAGTCCGATTTTGCGCCATCTGAATCCACTGATAAAAATCCCTGTGGACCCTTTTAACCACTGATAAAAATCAACTGAGAATATTTGAGCGCAAAATACTAAGGAAGATATGTAGACCAACCCAATCCAGTGATGGTTCGTGGAGAATTAAAATGAACAACGAGCTGCATGAACTAATGCAGAGCGCAGATATTGTTAAATTTGTAAAGTCACAAAGACTAAACTGGCTTGGTCAGCTAGAAAAAATGACAGATAATCGAGCTGTAAAAGTAGTCCAGAGATGGAAGCCGCAAGGAAACAGAACAAGTTGAAGGCCCCGTATGGATAGACGACATAGAGAGGGATCTTAAAACCATGAACATCAGGCAGTGGCGAAGGAAAGTATCCGACAGGGCAGAATGGAAGAACATTGTTAAGCAGGTCAAGACTCACAAAGTGTGGTAGCGCCATTAGAAGAAGAAGAAGTTATAAAATCAGAGAAACATAATCACAAAAATATAAATCATGTACAGAAATTAGTAGCATTAAGAAGTATCTGGATTTGCGTTTTTTTCCTGTAATAAATACTTTATAATAATGATGAAACTTTTTATTTCTTTAAATACGATGTTTCATTGCGGGGAGTCTATTATTAAACCTTTATCACTATCTTATTCATGATCATTCACATATAGCGTACTTTTCCAATTGAACTCGTGAACTTTGTTACTACAGTTCTGTCAATGACAAAATATGCATGTAGCATGAAAAATGATGTAAACTAGACTAGGTTATCGGCATAAATTTAAATAAAAACATTAACATGTTCCGTTAGAAAATTTTCCATAGACTTAGGTAATCAATCTGTACGATAATATTGTGTGGTGTTTTTAACCTTCAAGTAAAATAAAAACATTAGTCAAGGAATGTAGGCTTTCGCGGCCGGCCTTTTATATTAGTACATTGATTATTTTTAGGATTTATAGGCATATACAGCTGGTCTGCAATTATTTCTTCCGGACCATTCGTCTGCAACTGCGACCCGATATGGCAACTCTGATCATCTATTGCTCACTGAAGACCTTCAAGCAAGTAAGCAAGCAATTTAATTAAACCCATTTTGATAGACTTGCACACTTCTTAGAACAATGGTGCTTAAACTTCTACTTCATGGGATCTACCACATAAACTGCAAGCGTCCGGAGATCGACTGCTATACACTATTTTTAAACCAGGAAGAGTAATTCAAATTTACCGCACCGCAATGTTTGTAATCGGTCCAACCTCAGTACTCCACTGTTATGAAATGTTGACACTAATGGCATTTCATAGGTTAATTAAGTTATATCAGCGATTTATTGTGTTTTCTGCGTTATTCTTTTAATCTTTAGATTTTTAGTCTGTTTTTATATAAAAGACAGTTACTCTGTATCGACGTATTAGTATAATATAATATTTTTGGATTACCGTCGAAGGGCGATATGATTAACCAAAAAAAAGATGTATTTGGTAACTTTTCTAGTGACTTTCTTGGGCGTGAATCTGTCTCTTTAGTATACTCCTCCTGTGCCCTTATTCTTGAATTTCAGGGAGTAGAAATTGCAAGAGAAAGTGACGTAAAAGTAGGCGTGGCTCCCTAAAACCGAAAATGCTGTATTCTTCAAAAAAACTCTCCTAATTTGTGAGAGAAATGTCACTCCCTAAGGGAATAACAATTTCTACTGATAGTAGGTAAGAGAAATTGTAAATGGGAGCGAAAATAACAATACATAACATTTCAAAAACCTGGCGAAGTATTTTGTTTTTTAAAAAGCGGAAGTTAATAAAAGATGGATATCAATCATATGCTCTACTGGAATTATATTATGTTTAATGATGTTTTGGAGGCAGTTGAAGATCTTCAAATTGGCCGGGATGTCCTCCAAACAACGGACCCATTTTTTGTCAGATAGAAAATTTTTACAAATTTTAAAATATATTTTGGAATATTCAAAGGTAGCAATAGTAGCAGGGTAGCAGTTAAGATTAAGATTAAACTCATAGATAAATAATTAAACTGCTCCAAAAAATCACTGCTTTTTGTCACCGTGATAATACTGGAGCAGTCACAGTTTGTCACAGCTACACAAAAATCGGAGGTTGGTCCACCACTAAGGGGAGTGATCAGGTTGACGGTTGACAGTATCTTGTCCTTTGTCAATAATTAACTTTTGTGATTGGTTAAAATTTTCATTGAAAACCCGGCAACACTGTTCATAGTTTCTCTCATTCCTTTCTACTCCCCGTATTCAAGAATACAGCTTTTTAAAATCGAGAGAAATTATGATGGAGTAGAAAAGCGAGTTAGCTTAGTGGGGACTAAAATTTTCTCTCGATTCAAGAATAAGGCCCCTGGTTTAAAAACAAAGCATAGTAAAACAAAACAATTTTCAAAATAAAAAACTTTATTGCACATTTCTAGTTGATAAAAAGTTGTAACTACAGAGAGTTGTAATTAAAGTCATGTTTTTCATATTAATTTTATTTGGATGTTGATGCATGGCATTGCATATAATCCACAAGTATTTCAGATGATGATGCATAATTACCGAGGGCCAAACGCAAGCATGAAGAGAGATGTTCGTCAGTCAGCCGATTACGATATTTTCATTTCACTATCTTCATTTGGGAAAATGCATACTCACGCAAGTATGTTCATCCAAAGAATGCTGTGAGCTGCAGAGCTATTTGTCTCAAATCGGATATTTCTCAGACGATATGAAAGACCAACACTTCGTATTGGTCGCTCTGGATTTAAGGTGTATATCCCAAATTATTTGCAGTACCTCATTTTGGACGGAAATGATCTCCATATTGAACGTAACGGATATTTCAGTGGCTATTTTTTCACGTCTTGACAAGAAAATGGATTAGACATGAATGTTACAATATCTGTCAGTTTTTTAAAATCAGTAAAGCGTCTTTCACACTCGTTATGAAGTGCTGGCAGCTCCGTCTCGTAATATAACATAATTCAAATATCTTCTTCTTATGGTGCCTGTCCGTTCCTAACGTTGGCGATCATTCTGGCTATGATGACTTTGTTGGTTGCTATACGGAATAGCTGTGTTGAGGTCTTTCTATACCATGCTCTCAGGTTAGCAAACCAGGATATTCTTCTTCGTTCTAGGGCCCTTTTTCCATCAATTTTACCTCGTAGGTCGTATCTGCCTTGATTTCTCATTATATGGCCCAAGTACTGCAGCTTACGGCTCTTCACGATGTTGACCAAATCCGCAGTTATGTTCATTCTCCGCAGTACTTCTTCATTGGTGACTTTGTCTGTCCATGGTATCTTCAGAATCCTTCTGTGTGACCATAACTCAAAAGCCTAAAGTTTTGATAGAGTTTTCGCCTTTAACGTCCACGTTTTTACTCCGTACAGAAGCACTGAGTACACATAACATTTAAGGAGCCTTACTTTTGTTTCTAGGGTGAGGTCATGGCTTTTGAACACAGAACTCAGTCAAGAATGCACTCTTTGCCTTTCCGATGCGACATTTAGTCTCTTGTGTATTGTTCCACGACTCATTGATTATAGTTCCCCAGTAATTTTATTGTGAGACTCGTTCAATTCTCATTTGGTTCACATACAGATTTGCTCCAGTTATGTTTTCCTTGCTGATGATTATTAGCTTGGTTTTGTTGGTGTTTATGTCCAGTCCATATTTTCTACTTGTTTCCGTTATTTTGTTCATTAAGTTTTGCTTCACTGTTACCTGTCATGTCTAAATTATACGAAAAATTACTCTTGAAGAGACTAAAACCGATTATAGAAAAAAAAAATTTAATTCCTAATTATCAGTTTGGGTTTAGAGCAAGCCACTCAACGATAGATCAGGTGCATAGAATAACAGATATCATAGAAAAAGCTCTAGAAGAAGGAAAAGTTTGTTCCGCAATTTTCCTCGATGTAGCGCAGGCTTTTGACAAGGTGTGGCATGATGGACTATATCATAAAATGAGATGCTACTTACCAAAACAATATTCTGAACTACTAGAATCATATATATCCGACAGATACTTTCGAGTTAAATATGAGGAAGCATATTCAGAATTAAGAGAAGTTAAAGCTGGAGTTCCACAAGGAAGTGTCCTGGGGCCAGTGCTATACCTGCTCTATACCAGCGATATTCCATCATTAGAACCTAACACAATTGCGACATTTGCAGATGACACATGCATACTAGCAGTCGGACAAAACCACGAGGATGCAGCTACCATGTTACAGAACTCTGTTGAACAAATTAACATCTGGACCAGCCGATGGCGTATCAAATTAAATGAAACAAAATCTGTTCATGTCAATTTTACTAACAAAAGAGAACAACATACCCCAATACATATAAATAGAAACCAAATACCTTATGCAAATACGGCAAAATATTTGGGTATGACGTTAGATTCCAAGCTATCGTTAGATTCCAAGCATATTAAGAAAAAAAAGAAGGAATTAGAAATTAAGTTCAGAAAGATGTACTGGTTGATGGAAAAAAAATCCACTCTGTCTATTTACAACAAATTGCTATTATATAAGCAAGTCCTTAAACCGATATGGACATACGGAATACAGCTATGGGGCTGTACAAAAGAAAGCAACATCCAACATATACAACGATATCAGAATAAAGTATTAAGTAACATCGTTAACGCTCCATGGTACTTTAGAAACTGTGATCTTCATCGAGACCTCCAGATGGATACAGTTATCCAGACAATAAGTAAGTTTGCCGAGAGTCATGAACAAAGGCTCTCCAACCACGTAAACGTCGAGGCCATCAAACTCCTAGACAACGCCAACCAGATAAGAAGACTAAAGAGAACGAAGCCGTTTGATTTAGTGCTATAAGTGAGTGAAAGTGAAAAAGCAGAGTAAAGTGCGGCTAAAGTGTACACGTTAGCTAGTAGTACTATAATGTATTAGAGCCTAAGGAATATTGCTGAATATAACCTTAGATAAGTTTCTTGTAATATTTATATATAGAACTAACTTGCTTATTGATCATAGTGAATGATCAGATAGCAATAGTCATAAGATTCCAGTTGGAGTTTTATTAAACAAAAAAAAAAAAAGTTTTGCAACCCTTCTATGGTATTGGAAAACACTATTGTATCATATGCATACGGCAGGTTATTAAGCTTGACTCCATTTATTGAGATACCTTCATCAATATCTTTTAGAGCCTCTTCAAAAATGTGCTCCGAGTACAGATTAAAGATTTTAACCTGATCTGTATATTCTCCATCTATTCGGAGTACCGCTGATTGATTCCAATACAGGTTAGCTATTATTTCAGCACTTCTATCATTTGTTCATGTCTGACTCTATCGAAAGCCTTCTTGTAATCAATTATACATGCAAAAACATTACAGCTGATATCTCTACATTTCTAAAACAATATCTGCACGCTAAATAAAGCTTTCCCCGTACCAACGGCGTTCACAAATCCAAACTGATTGGGCGCAATTTGTTCCTCGCATTTTCGGTAAATTCTTTTGTGGATGTATCTTTAAAAACAGCTTCAGCATATTATGTTCAGCATTAGGCTTATGGTCCTATAATCTTCACAAACTTTTGCTCCTGGTTTTTTGGGCAATGGTACGAACTCCGATTTGAGCCACTACTGGTATTTTTCTTGCATTGTATATTTCATTAAATATTTCAGTTATTATTTTTATTTGTTCTTCTTCTAATAGCTTTACTAGTTCTACAGGAATTTCATCAAGTCCCGGTGCCTTTCCATCCTTAATTTGTCTGACGGCTGCCGTTATTTCTTCTGGTAGGATTTCGGGACCTGAATTTTCTTCAATGGTGGGCTCTTGTATCGTTCTAAGGTCATGGAAAAGCTTCTCCAAGTATTCTTCTTATACTTTCTTTTTATCTTCCCTGGTTATGGCAAGATTGCCTTCATCATCTGTTATTTTTCCGCTGTTGCGTTTTCGGAACTTTCCAGCTATTTCCTTCACCTTTCGATGAACATCGAATTGAACATCGAACGAACATCGGAAGTTATCATATCGACTCTGATACTCCTCTATTTTCTGACATTGTTCTGTTTTTTGTTTCTCTTTGGCTTCTCTTATTTTTCTTCTGATGATGGTATATACTCTCTTATATTCTTGGAGAGTTTATTTGTTTTTTTTTCTCTGATCCATGAGTTCAAGTATTTCATCTGTCATCCACGATTTCCGTTTCTCTGTATCTTTATTCAGGTGTTGTTCTTTTATCTCTCTCACTGTTTCTTGCATGATGGTCAGACTTTCCTTTATAGTTGCTGCATTTTTGCATCCTTCAGTTTTCTAACATCATACTTTTTTCATCGACTTACTTGTAACCTTCTTCATTCTGACTTTAAAATTACCTACAACTGGTACATGATCCGAATTTATGTCTGCCCCCGGGTATGTTTTGACATATGACATATGTATAGCTGTTCCTATACCTCTTATTTACTAGCATGTAATCAATCTGATTTCTTACAATCTTTCCCACAGAGTCCTGTGGAGATTTCCAGGTGTACAGTTTCCTTGGGTGTAGTTTAAACCAGGTGTCCATTATTACCAATTCATTTGCTCCCGCAAAAATCTCCAACGTATTTCCCCGATCGTTGCGGTTTCCTAGACCAACGTTGCGGTTTCCAACTTTGGCGTTGAAGTCACTCATGACAATTGTTAGGTCTTGCTTTTTTAATCCTTTTCAGGACTTGACTAATGCTATGGTATAGTTCTTTCATCTCTTCTTCTTTTCCTTCTGTTGTAGGTGCATACACTTGAATTAGATTCTTGTCGATTGGTCTTGCTTTCAGTTGTATGAGCATCCCTCTTGCTGAGATTGGGATAAAGTTGTTAACAGATTTTGCCACTTCTTTTGTCAATATAATGCCGACACACGAAAGTCATCGTTAGCTCGACATAATGCAACAACTTCATTGTTACATCTTCATTGTTAACGCCAGTCATGGATAATGCACCATCTGTTGTAATACACACGAGTTTTTAAATTCGTAGCTTATATTGTTTCACAAAATTTTAAAAAACGTTGTATATATCTTCTCCGCGAGTTTTTTCTTTCAGAGGCAGCATTTTTAACAATTCTTTAGCCAACGTGTCAGAAAATACCATCCGAATGAGAATACACAACTGGGCGGTATCAGTCATATCGGTGAACTCGTCAAATTGCAAAGAAAAGTACATACACTTCACAATATTACTTTTAACTTGGCTTTCCAAATCTTTGCCCATGATTTCGATACGTCTAGTAACCGTTGGACGTGATAACTGGACTTCTTTAATGGTAGATATAATATCTGTTTTATTTTTGAAGTCCTCAAATAATACGTTCGCAGCCTCAATGAATGCTTCCTTCACTACCTCTTCATTTTCAAATGGTTTTATGTTATGCCAATATATAAGAAATTTTGAACGATGCAATTGTTGCAGCTACTGATTGTTTAACAGGACTAGTGAACATTGATTATTCTGTCTTCAAACTACTTTTCAAGTCTTGCTCTTTCCGTGTTATAAACAAACTATTTTGCGGAAAATCAGTTTTATGGTTTTTAGTTGTTTCTGACATATTCTAAACTAAAAGTACAAAAATAACGGTTTTTGACATATATATATATATATATATATATATATATATATATATATATATATATATATATATATATATATATAAAATCACCAAATTAAATTCACCACGTGACCTAAATGACCACTGGGAAGGTAACATAGCCGATAAACACGGTCCATTAGAAAAATACACAGGAACTGCTTTTCTTCAGTTTTCCCTATCGCACTGATAGAATGGGCCTGTATTGCAACAGTCAGTCTATTTGTATTATATGTCTATGGGTTTTAGACGTTTTTGAGGTTAACGAGCATCGTAATATAATTTTTCTCCCAGAAACTGTTATAAGCATCCGAAAGTATAAGCCTCAATCTCAAAATACGTTTTTCTTTGTCTTTGGGACAGACGGTCTAGAGAACAATTTTGGGTAAAGAGAGAGTGGCCAAAAAGATCAGAGCGAGTAATTGGTTCGAACAACATTCTCCGTGGAGGTCCTAACGAGTCAAAAGAAAGTGGTTATACTCGCACCACAGCTTCATGTAGCATTAGGATTAATGAAACGATTCACAAAAGACGATACATGTTATCAACATATTCGATCTGGATTTCCCAATTTATCTGAAGCAAAAGTCAAAGACCCTGTGATTATGAAGCTAATCAAAAATGACAATTTTGAGAAAACTAACAGAAGAAGAAGCATAATTTTTTATAAAAAAAGTTGTTCACAATTTTCAAGCAAATCAGAATACAAAACAATAATTGCAATAATGCTAAACAAATTTCAAAAACTAGGCTGCTGACAAGCTTGAAATTACACTGTTTGTTTTCTCATTTAAATTATTTAAGAGAAAATGTAGGTGAATTCAGCGAAGAGATGGGAAAGCGATTTCACCAAGACTTTAAGCAGAAAGAATGTCATTTTCAAGGCTGTTTGGATGTACGAATGATAGCAGATAACTTCTGGTCATTTAAGATAATTGACAGTTCAGTTGAACATGGACGAAAGACATTCAAACGATCGTTTGGAATAAATGGAGATCGATTTAATATAAAAAAAAGTAAACCTACATTTATACCCATTCTTCAAGAAAACGAGATTTATATTAAGGTGTTGTACATATGTCCTGGCTCCGAAACATAAGGCAGTGGACAGGGATTAACGACATACAATATCTGATACATATTGTAAGAAATAGAGAATTAATGGAAAATGTGATCGCTAACATCCATTAGTGGATTTGCATCTAAAGAAGAAGAAGAAGTTGTACATATTATTTTAGAATAGAAAATAAACGGGTCTGCATAACCTCAAAAATAACAAAAAAATGCTACTTTCGAGCTTTCAGCGCTTTGCGCACCAAATACCTTCAGAAAAATATACTCAAACTCGTTGGCCTCTTTAATTTAAAGAAACACTCGAATATCCGTTTAGCGTGAAATAGGAAAATTTTAATATATTGTTAAACTTGCTAATTTTTGAAACACAATCACAAAACACGAATATGTTCTTGAATCGGGGCTTTAACTCACTACCTATGGATTGCGACAACTAAAGGTAATATGAAAGTCACAATAACTGTTTGCATTTTTGTTTCATATGCAAATGTAAAATTAATAACCGTGGACGTATTGAAAGGAAATATTTAAAATCATTTAAATTTAAAATAACATTCGAAGTATAACAAAGTATCATAACTATTCATTTTTTCATAGGCCTTCAAAAGGTTCAAAAGCACCGAGTTAAAATATTTTTTAAATTGAATTTGAAAATATATCAATAAAATGAAAAAAATTTCGGAAAATGTTACGTCATGAAATATTTAGCATTAACTTGGCGATAGGAGAAAAAAAAACATTTAGAATTAAAATTTTTTTATTATTTTTCAAAATATTTCCCGTTACTTTCTATACACTTTTCAAAATGGTATATAAATGAGATTGTCTTTTTAAACGCTTTAACGCTTTCGTCTCATTAAAAATCGTTGACCACGCAATTAATTTTTGACTACTGAAAACTTTTTAGTAGTAAAAATTTCCTTTTGTATTGGGACTTCTTCTTCTTCTTGTTCACTATGGCCATCTTCTACCATATTGTGCTTCCATTTTCTATCGTTGCACCCTATAGGTATATGGTGCATCGTTTGTTGTATATAAACATTTGACCTGTAATAGGAGTATAGTAAATGAAGGATTGTATCAATATTTTAATGAAAACATATATTTTTATTTTCATATATGTATAAAAGGAGTTTTTTTTCCCTGAAAAATGGCTTTGGCAGAGAAAATTAGCCAGACTTGTGTGTGTTGATTGTTAATCGACTGAATTTTAATTATTATAGATTGCAGATTCATAGTCAAAATTTTCTTATCAGTTATCAATGTTATTACTACATATACCTAATACTTTTATAGATACATAAATCTGGTTTTGATATATTTTTTTTTGTTTTTTTATTCTTTTGTTTTCTTGTTTTTTTTTGTTCTATTTTCTTAATTCTTTTTTTTTTATTAATTTGTGGTATACATTTTTTTTTGTTTTTTTTTTCAAACCATATTAACAGATTATGACTATATACTATTTACAACTTGTATTTACATATTTTAACATGTTTGTAAATGCAATGAAGAATTTCCATATTATTTGAAAATGGTAAAATATTAAGGTTTATTGGAAAACAACACTTAGAATTTATTAATTCCTTATAAAGTTCGTTTATATTATTCATTTGTAAATCACATTCTAATATAATATGTGTTAGATCGCCTATTTTGCCGCAAGTACAATTGGGAGTATTTGATAAGCCGATTCCATTCATGTAAGATGGCGTAAGAGCATGATTTGCTCTCAGCCGATTAATGGTCTTTATAAAATGTCGATTAGATTCTGTTTTGTTTGGCTGTTTGAATGTTGTTGAATCTGTCGACATCTGTGTATATGGTGCATCGTTTGCTGTATATAAACATTTGACCTGTAATAGGAGTATAGTAAATGAAGGATTGTATCAATATTTTAATGAAAATATATATTTTTATTTTCATATATGTATAAAAGGAGTTGAATTTAAAAAAATTTTGTTACATACTCTGCAGTAAAATTCATTGTTTATTTTGTTATTAATATAAAAATTACAATACAATAAATACACTGCAACATAATTCAATATATTAATACAATATAAATTAAAATGCAATATTCATAAGTATTTAAAACTGCCAATATACATAACTTACTTCACGAAGATAAAAATAAAAAACCAACAACTCGGATTATGTTGTAAATTTTCATTTTATTTTAAAATTTAGCATTTTTGCGTATATAAAATACATTTAATAATATTAACGTGAGGTTTTTAAATATTTCAAAAATAAAAAAGGGAATTTATATTGGGATTCGAACTCACAAACACCGGTGTATGAACCAAACACGTAAAGGTTTTGCCAATTGGACATGACACTAACGGTTTCAAAATTGACAGTTATCAATTAAACAGTGATTATTTTGAAATATAAAAGCCTAAAATAATTATAAACGTTTAATAAATAATACAAAACATATCGCATAAATAATAATATTAATACATATTATATTATATATATATATATATATATATATATATATATATATATATATATATATATATATATATATAATATTAAATATGTATACAAAAGGAACATTTTTATTCTCGAGAGAGGAAGAGAGAGAAAATATATTTCTGTCTCTCTCTTACTCATTGTCTTACATATGTAATGGTTTCACAGATTTACTCTCATGCAAATTTCCGACTGTGGTGCGTATAGAAGTATAACTTCAATAAAAAAAATATTTTGATAAATTTTTAAAATTATTGATTAATTTGTAATGAAAATTCATCTTATATTTCTGGACGTAAGGTATATTTTTAATACTTTATTATGTATGTTAATCTTCAAAATGTTGTTTACAGCAAGTATGTTATTATTTCTAACAATTATGTTATTAATAACTGTTTTCAGTTTGATGTAAGTTTACATTTTTTTTCATTTCCTAACTTTCCATAACGTGTACTTAACATACACAAACATATTTGAACGGCCGAGTCATCATCGTGATCTATTTGTGTTTACTTCTTCGTTTATGCCGACTTAAATTGAAGTTTTAACCTTTGACATATGGAATAAAACACAGCAAACATTATGTAATTTAAAACGCCGCTTGGTGTTCCAGTCAAAATTAATCACGTTGTTTATTAGTTGTATCGTTTATCTCCATGAAGAGACCAATGAATCGGTAAAGGTTGTTGTGTCTCGCGATCAACTTAAAAAAACGATCCCGAGAAGAAAACTTTCCATTTGATTAGTTCTTAGAGAATGTTGAATGGGGATTTTTAGTTCATTTTAATTTAAATAAATTAATTAAAGCAATTAATAATGATTAACTGAAACTAAACATTTGATTTTATAAAAATTATTTTATTGGCATCTGTGGCGCACCCAGGGGAAGGGTTCGGGGTTGAACCCCCCAGGGTATATAAAGTAAAAAATATATAAAGAATAGTAGGAAAATATAACTTGTATTTCACACACAATACAAAAAAAATCCGAAACGCTAATTGAATAATTAAATTACCACTTTAAATATGCAGAACACAATATCTATCTATCTATCTATCTAATTAGCCTTCTTCGGTCCATTTTTGGACATAGGCCTCCCCAATCCTTTTCCATTCTTCTCTGTCTGTCGCTACGGTCATCCATCTAGAGCCCACGTGCTTCTTGATATCATCTGCCCATCTCATTTGGGGCCTTCCTCTGCTTCGTTTATATTCCCACGGTCTCCAACTTATAAGAATTTTGTTCCATCGGTCTTCTTTTTGTCTTATATTGTGTCCGGAAAATCTCCATTTCAATTTTGCAACTTCTTGTCTAACATCCCTCACTTTTGTTTTCTCTCTTATCCACTCGTTTCTCTTCTTATCCATTAGTCTTATGTGCAACATTTGTCTTTCCATTGCTCTTTGGGTTTTTATAATTTTGTCCATGTTTTCTTTTGTAAATATCCACGTTTGGGAGCCATACGTAAGAACAGGGAGTACGCATTGATTATATACTTTGGTCTTAAGATGCTGTGGATATCTTTTGTTTTTAAGAATGTAGCTTAGTTTGCCAAATGCCGCCCATGCCAGTCTAACTCGTCTCTTGATCTCTGCTGTTTGGTTCTCTTTGTTAAATTTTATAGTTTGACCAAGATATATATATAATCCTTAACTTGTTCTATTTAATCTTGTCCGATTCTCATTGTGATGTCTTCATCTGTATTTGTTATAGTTTTGGTCTTGCTGTAATTCATATTAAGGCCTATCTTTCCAGCTTCTACGTCCAGTTCTTTCATCATTTCAAATAATTCTTCTTTTTTATCGGTTATCAATACAATGTCATCAGCGTACCTTAGATGGTTCAAGCGTTGTCCACAAATTTTTATACCTTTTTTTCCCATTCTAATCTTTTAAAAGTATCTTCAAGAGCCTGATTGAAAAGTTTCGGTGATATTGTATCACCCTGTCTCACGCCTCTAGAACACAATAATTAATACACAATAATTATTAATAATATTTTTTATTATATTTCGATATAGATACCTAATATTAGGCTTATGACAAAAGTAGACAGAACGAGTCTGTTGCGAGTAGCATGCGCCTACAGGACTGTATCTGTAGCGGTCTTGTGGACTATCACGGGTTGCGTTCCTCTGCATGTGTTAGCAGTAGAAAAGAGACCTCTATGAGAGAAGAGGTAGCATAAAAAAATTTCAAAACCCTCCCTAAGATAAATTCTGGGTGCGCCACTGGTCGACATATCTGTGGTAATATCGAAGGTTATTTTTCAATAAAGATGTAACACGATTGACGATGTTATATTAACCATCCACTGGTAACGTGAACTCGTGTAAAACGTTTTAAAACTCGTTTTAACATGGTAACTTTTTAAAAATGAATTTATAATAAGAATGAACATGACAAAATTTTTGGATACAAAACGTCAACAAATATATAGACAAGGGTTGAAATAAAAAATTAAAAATATACAACAAAAATGTCCGGCATAAGCTAAAAAAAATTATTTTTCGTTTGTTTTCCCAACATTCTTTCTGTTTGTTGTGATCTCCTTTAAAATGTCTTTAATCTTTCTAATCAGCTTCTCTTGGTCATCTCTTACTTTTTCCGGTCCCGAAGGGGTATGAGGTTTCAGAAGGTAAGGGAAAACTAATACCTTAATACTTCCTTCTCTTTTATAATTGTCATTAATTAGCTATGACATTTTATTCAGAAAATGCTACTAATCATTGATATCGGACTCCAAGATCCGGCAGAAGAGAAATAATACAATTAATCCGGCAGAAGAGAAATAATACAATTAAACCACATAACGCATCGGAACCAGACGGAAACTTAAGGAAAAATAAGCCCATAATCAGATTAGCAAGATGGAACATTACTTAAGCTGAAAGAAAATTAAAATTAACATTAAAGAAGCAGCAACAGAAGCTTAAGGAAAACGCAAAGTCATACTGAACAAAAAAAAAACAACAACAGTACACCATGGTTCAGAAAAGAAATAAAAGAGAAATGTAAAGAGAGACACAACTTACTGGAGGCACATTTAAAGCAGACAGTGTCATGTCTATATAAAAAGAAGAACGAGAAAAAGAAAGAAGAAGAAGGAATAAAAATAACAGCAATCTTTATTATTTCTGCAAAAATTAGGACTTGCCTTAATGCTACTCTCTCTTGAAAGGAGAGCTGAAATTTTAAACATTTTGTACTGCATACCGTGAAAAATATACTCTAACGCAAACTTTTCAAGTTGTTTATCTTCACTATACTACACTATCCGGACATGGAATGGGACGATGCCATTCATGTTGCAAATTAGCAAAATCTAAAAGATAAAAGACCAATAAATTGGCAAAACAACCATAGTGTCAAAATTCCAGAAGTATGTATGCGGTAAACACAGCAAGAAGTCAAATGTTTGTATATCCTGCGATTATGCCAATTCCATTTAAGCCGAAGACTCCGGGTAAATTATAAATTCTTATCTTTTTAACTGTTCCATCATTTTCTAGGAACTTTTTTTATGTGTAAAAGTGTTATTTTTAAATTAGTTTTAATAAAGAAGCACGTTTTGGATCAATAAATGTTTGGTCATTAATTTTGACCCCCCTTGGTCCACGCAGCAAAGAGAACATAGTAACTGAAAGATTAGAAATAAACTTGAAAGAAGATATCGAGAGTGAAGACTTTAACATCAAAACCAAAATATGGTTACTTTGATGTTATGCATTTCCCGTACTTTTATACGAAGCAAAAGCATGGACACTAACAGAGGCATCAGTTAAGAAGCTTTAGGCATTTAAAATGCAGTTATATAGGCTTATTTGGAGAATATCTTGGGTGGATCATATTTAAAATGAAGAAGTACATGGTAGAATGAATCCACAACCTGAAATATTGAATACTACAAAGGCACGGAAATTTAAGTAATTTGAACATATTATGCAAAACATTAAACGTTATTATAGCTGATATTGCAAGGAAAAATAATGGGAAAAAGAAGTCTAGGATGTAGATGGATCTTCTGGTTTCAAGATTTACACACATGGTTTTCCGTGATAAATACTGGACTTTATCGAGCAGCAGTGGACAAGGTACGAGTGGCCATTAGAGAGAGCCGCAAGTATGATTTTCATCTGCATGCACTGCATCTACACATACTATTAAACAATATAAAATATAGAACTGTATATGTATAGCTATGTACTTTCTGTCCAGACAATGCACTCCTTGCACCCCGCTGCCGGCACCCATGCGAGTGACCATGATGATATTCAAAACAAATAGGGACCGAAAGAAGGAGAAGTAGAAGAAGTAGAAATAAATGCATGAACGTGAATACTCTAGGTCACTAGACACGTTATCTATGTGTCATTATTGAATAAAAACACAACTCTTTTTTTAACTTTGATTAAAAAATACTTTGTGTGTAATCGTTTAACTTCGCTACGAAATAATTGTGTGGTCTAAAGATAACAGTTATTTATTTACTCTTAATACCACTTTGTCACACTTTGAAATACCACAATCTATTACATAATTTATAAAAACATTATTTAATACAGCGTTCATTATATATATTTCTATCATGTGCCCTTTCCGATCATAAGTTTGCCAAAAATTTAAACGGTAGCGCCATACATTGTCTCAATGTCACAGGAAAATGCCTTGATAAATATAAATAAAGCCAAGATTTGTAAATAGTGGTGGGTGAAATAGATTCCTGGCTAATTATACGTACTTAATTGTTGAACGAACATTTGATTCCATTCAATAAACGTCTAATCACATGGTATGATAAATACACCTTGAAATATGTTACCAAATAAATTTTTTTAAGAACAAAATACACTTTGCAAAGTTACTTTTTGATCATTTTAAGGTACTTAAAACTACAGTTACATTCAATAATGTTTCTGCTACAGTCATTATGTACATAAGTCTACCTATATGCTGTCCTAAGCCGCAATATGCTCTGAAATTGCAATAATTAATTTATTAATTAGACGAGCTTTTTCTCCGTCAGTCCTATTACAAACGGCTTATGTTTTCACAGCTCGATATTATGTATGTTAATTTAAGTATATACATTTAGTTTTCTTATTTATATGGACAACGAAGCCTCGAATCAAGACATACAGAAAAGTAAGGACTAAGCCAGAAATAAGGTTCCTGTTAATTTTACAAATAGACATTGATTATTAACATATATATTTACATCGTTGAAAAGAAAAAGCTTTGCTTTAGTTTTCTACATAATCGCCATATTTTTCTACACGGTGCTTAAATTTGCGTATCTCTATGTCGTAGTACTCCGCCGCCAACCCATTAAGGAATCGTTTCGCCTCATCTGTAAAACAGGGGAGGCAAGCCAATACATCTAAAGTGTGACAAAAGCTCCGTGAGGTCGGACATTGTCGTGAAGCAGCACTACACCGGCTGACAGTCCAGATGGTTTTGTTTAGCTACCCTGAGCTTAAGTATTGAGCAATAACTGTCTGTTGTCCTGGGTTCAATGAAATTAATCAGCAGTATCCCTAACGATGGGACGTCAATGGACTGACTTAACTGACAAATAGTACTCAAAGAAAAAGATCCCTAACGATCCCGATTTTACGTGCAAAAAACACTGACAATTTTGCCAGCATGTTTCGACTTTTGTTTAATTTCTGAAGTGAAATGTAACCCCAAGTTTTTTCTATCGTAACAATGGAATCCTACAAAGCTTCTTTATCGTCCTGATACTTGAAAACACTGGCAATCAAGTCAATGCATTTTTCCTTATGCTTTAATGTCTTAGCTACGATCGCTTTAATCAGTTATAACTTTTTTAACCTTCTGGACACCAAAGAGTCTATTTAAATACCTCCAGAGTCACTATTTGGATAGTTGTTTAAATAATCACTCTCTAAGATAAACAAATTAAATCATAAACTTTCAAAATATTTGGTTGATCTAGCTAAGATTTAGCACACTTAAATAACTTATTAATTGCCATAATTTCAAAAAGTTATATGGCATATCATTTTTCAGACAACATTTATAAATTACTGCAATATAATAAGGGATTTTTGAAATTATATCGGTCAATTGATTATGTGGTTATGTGAGTAAAACGAGTTTCTAAAACACGGAGGAGAAAGTACAACCTTAGAGATGACAAAACTTATAAAAAAACTAATAATGCACTGCAAGATACCAGACGCATGGAAAAATAGCATAATGATACCATTGTTCAAGAAAGGAGATAAAGAAGATCCCAACAATTATAGATGTATAAATCTACTGAACATCGCACTTAAGTTTACCACAAAAGTCTAAACCAACAAAATCAATAAACTAACAACTTTATCAGATGAACAAAGACATTTGTACAACAAATATTTGTACTAAGACAAATCACAGAAAAGGCCATCGAGTACAATAAACCAGCATACCTATGTTTTATAGACTTGACAAAGGGTTTCGATCGCATCCAAGTCGAAGACGTCTTACACCTACTGTATAAAAGAAAAATACCAATCAATATTATACAAACCATTAAAAACATCTATTTCCATAATCGAATACAAGCAAAGATAAATGGAAAACTAATACAGTGTATACTCCTACAAAGCGGAGTTAGACAGGATAACTCGTGAAGTCCACTTCTCTTTAATATCTTCTTCTTTAAGTGCCATCTCCACGGTGGAGGTCGGCAATCATCATAGCTATTCGGACTTTTGAGACGGCTGCTCTGAAAAGTACATTTGATGTACATTCGTACCACTCTCTCAGGTTGCGCAGACATGACATTCTACGCCTCCCTTGCTTCTCTTTTCTTGAATCTTTCCTACATAATCATTTTATAATCTTTAATATAATAATGGACAAAATAATACAAAAAGTACGTAAAGGTCATAGTTACAGAATGGGGAACAAACAAATCCAAATATTATGTTATGCAGACGACGCTACATTGATCGCCGAGGTAGAAGACGAACTCCAAAGATTAACATACTGTTTAGAATTCACTGAAAATAATAAAAAGTGGCAACATTGTGCGCCATTCTCGGTACCGGCTTTTGGAGCGACGCACCGCTGCGGGGACAAGGCGAGACGATCAACACCTAAGAAACCATAGACAATGCCTTCATTTTAAATTCAATTTAAATAGTTTTTATATGTATTTACCACAGAAATAAAGTTTATTTTACAATCACTTTTCTTATGATAGTTTAAGTTAATAATTTCCTCAACACACACATCTTCTATACACCAGCCAGCATACAATATGATAATATTAGCAGAAAAAACCAAATGTATGATATCTAAATACCCACTACGATGTAAAATCGAAATTGATGGGAAAATAATAAAGCAGGAAGCAAAGTTTAGATATTTGGGAATATATATAAGTAGTTACGGAGATGTTGAAGAAGAATTACGACAACAAAGCTTAAAAGCAAGTAAAGTAAACAAACCCCTAAGACAAGAAACAAAAATCAAACACATGAATCTATAAAGCAGCAATTAGACCTATATTAACATACACGGTGGAGACAACACCTGACATATCTATGACGACTACTAGAAACAACAGAGATGAAAATACTTTGACGAAAAGTCTGTTAGATAGGGAGAGAAGCAAAAACATAAGAAGAACATGTAATATAAAAAACATAAATGGATGAGTGACAAACCGGAAACAGGAGTGGAACGAACGAACACATTAGAAGAATCGTTAGGATAATACGAATGGCACGAGATAAGTCACCAAATGGACGAAAAAGTATTGGCAGACCAAGAAAAAGATGGTGCGATAATTTAAACAATTTAGGGAGCTACTATTGAAGAAGAAACAGGCTTTAAAGCCTACATACAAGAAGGAAGAAGAAGAAGAAGAATTGGTTATATATATTTTAATTTAGAAAAGGGCAAATTAAAGAACATTTTTAAATCTACAACTTTTATTTGAACCATTTTTGTCTAAAATGTTCACGAAACGTTTTATAGTCAAAAAATTATGTTTTTACTTTTTTTGATTGTTTAATAAAAAACAAAGCAAAATTAGCGGTACATCTTTAAGAATTTATCATCAGCTATCCCTCATATTATACCTTTTAGAACCTTCAAAAAACTGTATAAAATTTATGATTTTTACGTAAAATCGATAAATTTTTCAAAGATAGACTGGGGTAAGAGGATAAAGAAGCATTGAGTGACCTCTAAAAACGCTGGTGCGACTGCTTAGAAGATACCGAAGATTGAACAGATATTTTGCCTATTAACAGTATAAAAAAATAAGAAAAAGATGATCTGAAAGCCTATTTTCATAACATCGTAATATTGAAATAAATATTTTAACATCAAATCGCCATTGTTAAGTTTCTATTACATTGCCCACACTAGGGTTAATTTGACTGTAAAAGATTTTTTTTTATTCTCTTTTATTATATCGTTTCTGGTAATATTTGCATATCATGTCGTACCGCCTAATTTATTGCAAAACAACCGACATTTAGACGATGGTTTATGCGATGTCGAAACAATAGATATCCAACCATTTATTTATTATAAGTGATATAACGAACACCACAGGAAATGAGTTTTCAATTACGTATTTACTTTACATACATTCAATACCTAATAACACCATAATGTTTGTCGTTGCATTGTCTGGATCGCTATCTAAATTGCAATTGACAAATGAAATAGTAGCTAAACACACATGTAGGTATACTTTTTCCTACTAATAACGTTATAAGTAAGGAAAGCTATATCGTCATGGAACTACCAACTTCTTACAATTATCGTAATCAATCTAATGATCGGAAAATCCATGACTATTCACTAGACAAGTGTCTTTTGGGCAATAATTTATATCTATGATTGCCATATTTAAAATCAGAATTGAATATTGATCATTATATGTTAGTTCTAAGTATTGTACACGTATTTTTGTTAAACTAAAGGACCTAAAAGGAGTTATACATATTCAGCACAATTACAAAAACAAAAAAACTATAGACGAAGTTTAAAAAGACAGGAATATAGCTCGAGAATATGAGATATAGCAGTGGTATAAATAAAATATGGTTAACAAAAAAACTTTAATTAATTACTATTTAAATGGGAATAAGCCACAATTAAAGATAAAAATACGTTTATTGACGTTTCAATTTCCACTTCAGAAATCGTTCTCAAAATATTAAAGGTTAAAGTGCGTTTATGGACGTTTTAATTTCCGTTTTCGGACCAACGATTTCTGAAGTGGAAATTGAAACGTCAATAAACGTACTCTAACCTTTAATTGTGGCTTATTCCCATTTAAATAGTAATTAATTTAAAACGCCACAAGAAAATGGCTTCCGAACATTATTAAAAAAATTGACACAATAAGTAAATAATTTGACAACTGACTAACAAATAATTGATGAGCAATCCACTGACATATTTTTTTATTCTAAACAATCTGCTTAACTAATCCTGACGATTGTGACTTATCTCTTGCTATTTTGACGACACGGGTCTCCCCCATTCTGCTAATGTGGTTATTCCATTCTTTTTTTTCCATTTTGTGTTTATTCATTTATACACTATACGTTACATTTTTTTCTAACGTCTTCATTACTCTTTTGATCTGTCAACGTATTTGCTGTAATTCTTTTTAGTACTCTCATCTCTGCCGTTTCCAGTAGCTTTTGTGTTTTGGCTGTGTCGGGTCTTGTTTCTAAGGCATATGCCATTATTTTTCTTACACTGGCTTTATAAATTCTTGACTTCATCTTAGTGTTAATGTGTCGGTTTAGCCATATAGTGTTATTAATTTATCCTGTGAGTCTATTTGCTGTTTGTACTTGATCTCCTACTTCTTTGTCCAGGTCTCTATTAAGCTGAAGAGTGTAATTCCAAGGTATTTTATTTCCATTACTTGGTCAATACCGATGTCATCAATTTCTATTTTACATCCAGTTGGTTCTTTGCTAATTACTATTGTTTTAGTTTTCTAAGACAAGATTGTCATATTAAATTCTTTTGCTCTTATTTTAAATCTGTGGACCAGTCTTTGCAGACTATCTTCATCTTGGGCTATTAATATTGCCTAAACAATCTTATTAAACTAAAACTTATTTTAACGAAGCGAATAATAGTCACTACACTTTCCTTCACTCTAGTATCCGTCAGGTATATATCCCGTGGCCAACCTGAGGGGAAAATAGCCTTGGTGAGGTAAGGGCGTACTGCCCCATTGGACCGAACAGCACGACCCAACTTGTGGGAAGAAGAAAAATAAAAAACGGAAGAGGGAGCAGCAGATATGAAGGAAAAAGTAGAAGAGGAGGAGTGAACGAAAGGGATGAAAATCAATTGAAGAAAACCTGGAGAAGAAAAGTGGAAGAAACTGGAGGTAGAAAAAAAGCAAGCAGAAGTAGCGGGAAGGATAGGAAAAAAAGAGAGAAACAGCAAACCAAGAGAAAGGAAGAAATAAAGGAAGGAGAAAAAGAGAAAGAAGAAGGAGAAAACAGGCAGAAGGACGGAAAAAATAAAATGAGGGAGGAGATTCTAAGGAAAGAAAACGAAATAAAGGAAGACGAAGAAGCAAGCAGCTTTGATGATGAATGGAAAAAATGGACGTCAAGAAAAAGAAAATCAGGCAACAGGACAGAAACAACCAGTTCGGAGGAAGAGGGACAGTCACTGAACTACAAAGCTAGATCAAAGTTGGAGCGTCTCCGGGACAGCGTAGCGGAACTCGGAAAGTTCATGAGGAAAATGAAAAATACAAGGCTATCCATAAAGAAGAATGTCGACATCCTGAGAAATCGAATGCTCCATTATATCGAGGAAGTGGAGGAAAATAAGAAAGAAGAGGCACCAAGAAAGCCTTTGTACATGACATCCAGAGGCGTGCAGATCAACATGGAACCATCGAAAGTTAAGAAGTTGGTGACAATGGGGGTCTAAGTGGACATAGAGAACCCAGAAACCATTAAACGAAGGATAGACGCTATCGCGAACAAGATGGCAACATGCAAGGAAGAGAAAGAAACAATAGAGTTTCTAAATGAAGTATCCGTTAGGTAGGTCATTAGAAACGAAGCATTTCAGCATGGGTCTGGTAAATGGATAGGTCATAAATTCCGCTGCTAAGACGTTAGGGTGTCCGCGTAAGAGTATGGCATAGTTTTTGAAATAACTACTGGAGGTCTTTCGCAACATTGCTATTTGAGATGTATCATCGAGCGTTGGTAATCATGCATAACACGTTGGACTAGAATCTTTCTAATATTTCGATGTTAAGCTTACAAGCTGAATCCCAGAGTTGTATTCTATCTCTCCAGATAGGCTTTATGATTGTCTTGTATATTAGGAGCTTATTTGGAGTCGCAGTTGCTTTCTATTTGTATATAGTGTGAGTCGCAGTTGCTTTCTATTTGTGAAGATAAGTTGCTGATTGTTAAGGATTACTGGTAGACAGTTGTCTCTGTGGTTTGTGAACGTTCTATGTACCGACTTACTTTCATTTACTTTGATGCGCCATTTCTTTAGCCACTGCTGGATATCATTTAGCATTCTCTGAGGAGTTTTCTTGAAATGGACAACATGTTAATTGGTCTATAGGCAGATATGGTCTATATGGCACTATTCAGAGGTTTTCCAGGCTTGGGGATGAGTATAACTTTCGCTAGTTTCCGATCCTTAGAACGCAATTATCGATTTGTGTTAAAAACTTCAGCCTTTTGGTGGATAATTGTTTAAGTATTGTAGTTGTAATGAGATCGTATTAATGTAGTATTAATGGTTTCTTTGACTTGGTTGATTTTAAAATTTGCAAGTGTGAGTTAAGCCAACATAATAAACATTATACTGAAATAGGTGTAGAAAAAGATCTAGGGAATTATAAAAGAAGGTTCAGACTACGGAAATCAAAAATCAACACCATACACAGTAGAACAAATAATTCAAAAAAACACAATTGAGAAATTCATGTGACATATTTCACAGTGCTTTCGATGCAGTCGTATATTCTAAAATTATGGAAGAGTTGAGGAAGCTTGGGATTTCAACAAAACTAAGGACTAACTGTGTCTCTAGATCCCCACCGCGAAGATAAGACCAAATTGAACAACCTCTAAGGAAATAGTACAAAATAGTATAAACAACAAACTCAATAATAAGTTGTTCATTAAAATGTATTGTTTCATTAAAAAATATAATCAATTATTATCGACCTTTATCATTGTGTTGTTGCTTTAACTAAGTAATTTAAGGGTCATCCTACCTCATTATGTGGCTAGTTCCAATTACTTTATAATCGTTTTTCACTGATGATGATCCTATATTATTGAAAATGTTCTGAAGATTTATGTATCCATTTTGGATAATTAAAAAAAATTGATAAATAATATACCATTTTACAAAAGGTTCGTAGTATTTTGAATTAATAATTCTTTCTATAATATAATAATAGGTAACTTTTACAAAGAGAGTCTGTCAAAGAGGATCGCGACACGCGGTGTCTAGACATTATGACTGCCTATGCATCAGTATTTTCAGAGAAACGACATTCATTGTGAATTGTTCATTGTTCAACAACTAAGTCGGTTTGTTCAACAACATATTGTTCGATAGTGGACACTTTTTTAGATAAGCGAAATTGTGACTAACGACGAGGGGAAACAAATATAGTAAAAAAAATTTTTTAACTTAAAAATTCTAAAAAGATTGCATTTTAATGGAATCGTTCACAAAGCTTCAAAATTGTGGTCCTCAAAATTGGTCGGCTTTGAAACTAGTGGGAGCGAACGAGAGAGAAGGAGCTGCTAAAGGTAATGGATTTTGACAAGAGCTATGAATCATGCCGATTTAGTACACAAGCACCACAAGTTTGCCTGTTATTTACAAGGTCATAGCTCTTATCAAAATTCTCTGTATCTCTGTTTCTTGTTTATAGATTTCTACGTTTCTTTTTTTAATTTGTATGTACTTTTTACGTACATTACGAATATGTAATATTTAAATAATTAGGTTCTTAAATAAACCAACTAATTTATTTAAAGAATTTTTTTTGTTTTTATTTTTTTAGGAATATTTGGGGTATTTTTTATTGTAAAAAATAAATATTTATGATTAATATATACTTCTTCAATAAAGTTCGTAAATATTTTATTTATAATAGATTTTATGAAAAAAAAACATTATGCTATTCAATTATTTCTAAAAATATTAACTATTTTAATTTCATACCGAATTCACTATAAAATATTAAAAACGACTGTAAAAAAAAACAAGAAAATACTGCAACCATTTTACTAATGCAAAAACTATTCTTGCTATCAGAACGTACTAAACAGAATTACTTAAATGTTTTCAGTAATGTCGGATTTCATAGTTTCGTTCGTACAGTGACACCAAAAATTAGGTGAGTCCAGTGTAGACACCTGTCTACAAATATGCCGTTGTATAAAAATAGGCTGTTGTATATTTGTTAACATTTTGTTGATATGATATCAGACGTTTCTGTACTTTCCATATCTACGAATTGATGTAGAATCTCTAGCCTAGTAATGACTAGGTAGTTCTTTGTACAACTATTAGAAAATTAATTTAAGCAGCTAATCGATAACTAAATTATGCAGCAAAATCTTTATACTTGTGTTACATATATTATGTGATTATCAAGTCGCGTGGCTAATAGATTAAACTAAACCTTTCTGATAAAAAACAGTAAAATCATCGACATGGAGTCACCCTTCCCCGAACCGAACTTTATTTGTTAAACACACTTAATGATCCAGATATCAAATTATGTCAATATGATTTTTTTGTTACTTCCTGCAAGTCATTTCGACTGAATTTGTCTGTATTTTGTTTGGGTTTTGGTGTCAAGATCAATGGCATGGATTAGTCACAAAACTTGAAAATTTAGGACATGTATTTATTGTACAGAAATTCGAACAGTAAATATTTGTGTGTATATATAGGTTTTTTTATTATGAAACAACATTAATCGTAGGAGATTTTAATGCCAAAGTGGGTTGTGGAAAAGTGGAACATATTTGTGGAAATTACGGACTGGGCAATCGCAATAATAGAGGTGACAGAGTACTACAATTTTGCCAGGAGAAACAACTAACTATCATGAACACCTGGTTCAAGCTACCACTACGGAGGCTATATACGTGGAAATCACCCGCAGATAATAAAAAAAATTGTGTCCGAAATCAAATCGATTACATTATTTTAAACCAGCGATATAAAAATGCAGTAACGGATACAAGAACATACCCAGGCGCGGATGTTCCATCGGATCACAACCTACTAGTGGCTAAATTAAAAATAAAGTTCAAAATGCTAACAAAGACTGTCAAAAGAAAAACCGACATCAATTTACTTAAACAAGAAAATATACAAAGTATGGTAAAGACTAAACTCAACGAGGAATGTGAAAGACTCCAAAGAGAGTTATCACCAACTACAGAAGGCTTATGGACTGAAGTCAAGAATGCTTTTACTAGCGCCGAGAAATATATAAAAGACACTAATAACGAAAGAAAATCTAAACCCTGGATGACACAAAAAATTCTGGGAATGATGGATACTCGAAGAGCCTACAAAAATAAAAATAATGAAAAATATAGGGAGATACATCGTCAAATCAAGAAAGAAATAGCTACCGCAAAAGAAAATTGGATGATAGAAAACTGCCAAGAGATCGAAGAATTAATAAGGAAACACGACAGTCAAACGCTTCACAAAAAAATAAAATATCTAGCTGGAATGACAAAACAAAGACTCCCTTGTAGATTAACAAACGACGAGAATGAAACGATATGGGAATTAAGCGATCTAAACAACGTATGGGGACATTACATAGAAGAACTATTCTCGGACACGCCACTAAACAACATAATATATAAAAACCATGAAACCAGTCCTCCTATATTAAAACAAGAAGTAGAGAGAGCAATCAAAAACGCAAAAAATGGGAAAGCCCCTGGCCCCGATGACATACATACGGAAGTCATAACGCTACTGGAAGAGAAACATTTAAATATAATCGTCAAATTATTTAATCAAATATATACAAGCGGTGAAATTCCACAAGACTGGTTAAAATCAGTCTTTACTCCCCTTCCAAAAACTAAGGGAGCAAAGAAGTGTGGTGATTTCAGACTTATTAGTTTAATGTCGCATATGTTAAAGTTATTCTTGAAAGTTATTCACCAACGCATTTATAAGAAATGTGAACAGGATATCAGTGATGAACAATTTGGCTTCCGAAATGGATTTGGGACACGGGAAGCATTAACCAGTTTTATTATACTGCTGCAAAAATGTCGAGACCAAAAAAAGGATCTCTTTTTGTTTTATTGACTATCAAAAGGCCTTCGACAAAGTAAAACATGATAAGCTGATGGATTGCCTTCACAAAAAGGGACTAGACGAGAACGATTTTAAAATTATCCAAACGCTGTATTTTAACCAAACTGCAGCAGTTAGAACAGAAGCCGGTGACACAGAAATATTCAATATCAAGCGAGGTGTACGACAGGGATGTGTATTGTCACCACTACTTTTCAATATATATTCGGAAGAAATCTTTGCACGAGCACTAGAGCAATCAAGAGAAGGTGTTAAAATTAACGGCAGAGTTCTAAATAATGTACGATACGCCGACGACACGGTCCTAATTGCAGAGAGCGCACAGGATCTCCAGACACTCTTAGATCGCGTCAGATCGATCGGAGAACAATACGGCCTCAGCATTAACGTCAAGAAAACAAAAACAATGATTGTCTCCAAAACATCCATCCATCCACCCATGGCTTTAAACGTGAATGGTAACATTATCGAAAATGTCGGGAAATTTCGATGTCTAGGGTGCTGGATAACGAAAGATATAGATCCAGACATAGAAATAAAATCGCGAATTGAACAAGCAAGAAATGTCTTTTTAAAAATGAAACAAATGTTTACGTCCCAAACGTTTCAAATGTTACGTTTACAGCACCTTACTATATGGAATGGAGGCCTGGACCTTCAAAATCAACTCACTCAGGCGTTTGGAAAGTTTTGAAATGTGGTTATTTCGAAGGATGCTGAAAGTCCCCTGGACAGCGCATATGAGCAACGAGCAGGTCCTACACAAGATGGGTACCGACAGAGAACTCTTAAAAATAATGAAAACACGGAAAACCTCATATTTGGGACACATATAGAAATGAGAAATACCAGCTACTGCAGCTTCTTATAGAGGGGAAGGTAGAAGGAAAACGTGGTCCTGGTAGACGGCAGGCGTCCTGGTTGAAGAACATTCGTGAGTGGACTGGTTTGGATTCTCAATCTTTAATAAGAAAAGCCAGGGACAGAAATGATTTTGCTGAGGTTATCGCCAACCTTCATTGAAGACGGCACCCAAAGAAGAAGAAGATATATAGGTTTTTATAGGCCATCAATTTCTGATAGATACCTTTCTAGGTTTGTTGTCCTTTTGGTTTCTTCGTTTAGTTTGGCTACTCGTTTCATTTATAAACCTTAAAGTTCTTTTATCACGTGAGATACTGCTTTTGTGGTTAAAGCTTTTTTACCCCATTTTAAAAATGATCGAATTGAAAAATCTTATTAATAAATGCTATTAAGTTTATCTTTAAACGAAGCTGATACAAGATATTACCGTCGATCCAAGAGAACCGTTGTTTACTTCAGAAATTTGCCTTATTGCGTGTATAAGAAGCCATTGTAGAACACCACCATCATACGACACAATCGCCAAATTTTATTCAAAGAAGGAAAGCTGCCTAGTAGAACATGACAAAATATATGCTATATATGCTAATCGTAAAAACAGTCGTCATCTACTAAGAATGTGAATTTTAGCACTACGAAATATGAAACCTCTTCCTAGACGCATCGAAAATTTCCCTACCAATTCAGACAAACAGAGAATTCCCGAAAGAACACGAATGCTCTAAATAGCCATTAGTGATCTGTGTACTTACGATAGTTTTCGCAACGCCTTTGATAATGTCTGCTGCAGTTGCCGAGGAAACCTCAGGAAAAAATAATTCCAGCCACGGCT
The DNA here is from genome assembly GCA_918026665.1 of Diabrotica balteata. Lineage (NCBI taxonomy): Eukaryota > Metazoa > Arthropoda > Insecta > Coleoptera > Chrysomelidae > Diabrotica > Diabrotica balteata. The sequence goes on from OU898278.1 coordinate 33,591,796, forward strand.
GGAATTCCGAAAATCTGTAAATCCCGAAAACAAATGGACCAGTTCACTATTAAACATGGTGATACTTTGACGAGGTGCTTGACATTGAAAATTAATTCCTCTTATGGAATCCTCTCAGGATTCAGATTTATCCACCGACGTGGCGTTTTAATTTTTACCTATAACGTAATAATCCTGAAACTCGGAGGTACTTAGCAAGAATATATGCTGTCTATACAGGATCTGTCTACACGAAAGCTATTTTGGTTTTCTACATCTGTCATCTCTTTTTCAATTTTTTTTTAATATTTGTTCATAGAGTTTGAAAAGTTAATTTATAACACCTACCCCCTGTAGTTTGAACAATTCTTTCTATCTCATTTTTTGTAGATATTGTTAATATGTGCTTTTGTCCACTCCGGCGGTAGGTCATATCCTTTATAGAATAAGGTGAAAACACATATAGTAATTCCTACAATACTTGTGGGCTTTATAGTAATTCGTTCGGTATTCGCATGCTTTTCGATTGTTTAGATTTCGTATTGCATCTTCGACTTCCTGTACTGCTATTTCATCGTCTTCATCGTATTACACTTCATATGTTGTTATAGCGGTGTTCGTTTCGTAAATTGCGGTCTTGTTTCAGTCAGACATTGTGAGTAATGTTCTATAATAGCCAAGATCTTTATTTATTTAATCTATTCTACTCTCTTTTTTTCTGTTGGTTCTGAGGTTTTTTTACCGTTTTCCATGCTTCTTATGATTTTGTTAATCCCAAGCATTTGTTGAGCTCTTCGCATTTACTTTTCCAGGAAAGCATTTTAAAATTTAATTTATTTTTTAAACGACTTAAAAATCGATATTTTTATCAGTTAAAACATTTTCCTGGTATACATTTATTGTCCATTGTATAGTTTCACATTTCACATTATCTACATTTTATAATGAAATACCATTTTTAAAGTCGTGCTACGCTTTGTCTAGTGATTTAAAATAAAAAGTTATTTAAAAATTATACGGGAACATGCATTGTCATTGCCATTTACTATATATCAATTAAACATTTCTAATTAAATTAGTCTAAGCGGAAAATAGACGCATCAATTACAAGAAATTATCAATCAAAACAGATTCGATGGAAATTGTTGAAAATATTGACGTAATAGTGTCCGGTTAATACTATATACAAGTGAAATGAATGTAATAGAGTGAGGTTTGACGTAATTATTCTCGTTTACAATTAAAACTTGTTTGCTTTACAATATTGTTTGAATTTAACAATATTTTAAATTGAATCTATATGTACATTTATAAAAATACTCTAGAACTGCAAAAATACTAGAAGAACAAATCTTGTTCCAAGAAAAAAAACGAGAAAATAATCAATATAATAACAAAACAATTTCGAGTTATTGTGCATGTAATAAAGACTCCACAAATAAGTATGCACCAATTGAGCCATAATACAGAGTAGTTCAACGACAGTTCGAGGAATTATAAAGGAAACTAAATTTCACCCATTTATAATTCAGTTGCATTAGGAGTTAAATGAAAATGATTTTCAAACAACATTGAGAGTCATTATTGGATCATATGTTATTGGACTTATGTCAGTACTTTACAACATTAGATTTGGCGTCCGGATTCCACCAAATTGAAATCGATCCAAAAGATATTCAAAAAACAGTATTTTCAGTTGACAACGGATATTACGAATTTGTTCGTATGCCTTTCGGATTAAGAAATGCTCCTTCAACATTTCAACGAATAATGGATAACATCCTCTTAGGAATTCAAAACGAGAGATGTTTAGTATATATGGACGACATAATCATCTATTCAGCCACCATTCACGAGCATATGTCACGACTGACAAAAATATTTAAAAGAAAAAGAGAAGCAAATCTGAAGATACAACCGGATAAATGTGAATTCTTAAGAAAAGGAGTCGCATACTTAGGACACCTCGTAACTGAACATGGAGTAAAAACAAATCCTGCCAAGGTATCATGTATAAAAAAATTCCCAGAACCCAAGACAACTAAAGAAATAAAATCATTTTTAGGCCTAGTAGGTTACTACCGTAGATTTTATACCGAATGTTGCCAAAATTTCCAAACCACTTACTAAATTATTTCAAAAAGATGTAACTTTTGTTTTTAATGCCGAATGTAAGGAAGCATTCAACGATCTCAAAATATTCTAATGACAGACCCAATTCTCATATATCCAAATTTTGAAGAACCGTTTTTACTCACTACTGACGCTAGTGCTTTCGCAATTAGAGCCGTTTTGTCACGTTAAGGCCCATTAGGAAAAGATCTGCCAATCGCTTATGCCTCAGGAACATTATGTAGTGTAGAAACCAAATATTCCACAATAGAAAGAGAATTACTAGCTATAGTATGGGCAGTAAAACATTTCGGACCATATCTTTTCGGTGGCAAGTTTACTCTTATCACTGATCATCGCCCTCTTACATGGCTATTTTCAATCAAAGACCCAGAAAGCCGCCTAGCACGCTGGCGCCTAAAACTTGAAGAATATAATTACAAGAAAGAGCACCGTTCAGGTACATTTCTTCAACCAAACAGTTACGGCTAATGACTATCATAGGTTTTTAATAGACAAGTTGCGTGGTTTTTTATATAAAAAGTGGAATTAGACGAAATATGTTCAACATAACGGAGGAAAATCGAATCGTACAATAACTGTTAGCCGCAGGACTACTAAATAAAACCTTCTGGAAAAGTTCCGATGACAGAAAGTCAGTTGGTCGCTCAAGAAAAAGATGGAAAAAGACGAGTAATCGTAAACGAGGTAAACGAGTAATCGTAAAAATTGTAAACGAGTTCAAGACTCACTTAGAGTTGTAGAGACAAGAAAGAAGAAGAAGTGTGCTAAATAATAACTTCGGCGATAGTGGTTTGGTGGTACTGTGGACCGGTCTAGCTTTCGTGGAGGAGGAGCTCTGAACTGAGTAGGGGCTCTTCTGTACTTCACGGAAGACAGACTGGGCGGGGGATGTCCTCAACCTCGACACGGCACGTCCCATATGGCTGATAGGGAAAGTTCCTGCAGATATGCAGGACAGGTACGAATAAGGCATTGCCAAATAAGTACCCGCGGATCAACTGAGGATATGACATTAGGCAGCAGTAATGTCATTACTGGATTAAGGCTGTGGGAAGTAAAAATCCTGTAGGTTTATTCCAGATACTCACAGGCGTCACTCACATTATGAGTTAAGCGGCTGTGATACTGCGATGGGGAAGGCAACGGGAAACCACCATATTATGGTCACTAGTAAAGTTATCATGGAATCAATGAGTGTAACGAAGGGAAGGAATACACAATCAAACCACAGGACTTCCCAGATCGCTAGCCAGCGAAATCCCTGTGAGCAAAACATCACCATACATACGATGAAAATTAAGAATCCATATAAAGTAGCTACATGGAATGTAACAACTTTCTAAGAAGCCGGTAAGTTGAGAAATCTACTCTCTGAAATGGACAGACTAAACAGTCTGTCGATTTCAGACTGTTTAGTCTAAATGGTTACGCCGTTTATTTTTCTGAAAATCAAGACCATATGGATCGAAATAGAGTAGCAATAATTATCAAACAGCATATTAATAAGTATGTCACTAACTTCATCCCAATATCAGAGTAATTTTAATACAGCTGAATGCTAAACCTGTAAATATAAATATCATCCAATTTATGCTCCCACTGCTGACGCAGATGAGCAGAATATTGAAGAATTCTACCATCAAATAGAAGAAGTGTTAAAAATAACAAAGAAACACGAAGCAATAATAATTATGGGTGACTTTAACGCTAAAGTTGGACAGAAGATGACGCAGGGCATCACCGGAAAGTTTGGCTTGGGAGACAGAAATCAAAGAGGTGAACGGCTAATAGAATTCTGCCAAGAAAATGACTTCGCCATTACAAATACCTGGTTTCAACTTCCATAAAGGCGTCTTTACACGTGGAAATCCCCTCAAGATGGACATCAAGGCAGAATAGTACGGAATCAAATAGACTACATCCTAATAAACCACCGATTTCGAAACAATATTAAAGATGTAAAAACTTACCCCGGCGCTGACATAAACTCAAATCACAATTTACTCTGCTCCAAAATACAAATTAAATTGAAGAAATTAACAAAGCCAACTAAGCCTTGTAAGATATATCTTGACCCCCTGAAAAACCCTCAAACGCGCGAACACATAACACAGCAAATAAATAGTAAAATACACAGAATATCAAATATACCAAACGAAAACAGAACCATTAACGAATGCTGGTATGAAATTCAAAACTCGATTTTAGAGAACGTACAAGAGTCTTTGAAAACACCTACCATGTTGGCAAAAAATGAGTGGATGACACAAGAAATTCTAGATCTGATGGAAGTTCGACGGCAACACAAAAATAGAAATATTATCGAATATCGTGAAATTAATAAACGCATAAAAAGAAAAATTAAGCAAGCCAAAGAATCCTGGCTTGAGAATTTATGTAAAGAAATAGAAGACCTCAAAAAAAAGCATGACAGCTTCAACCTGCATAAGAAACTTAAATATACTGCCGGAATTAGAAAACAGAAAAATGCTCACATACTTAAAAGCGCGGACGGAAAAATTTGTGATCACGAACAACAGTGCAAAGAATGGGAGAGATACATCACTGACCTTTTTGACGATGCTTCTAGGGAAAATGCTCCAAATACTGCCTATGACAACCAGTTGGACATAGGTCCCAATATACTGAATTCGGAAGTCGAAAAGGCAATACAGCAAGCCAAAAACAATAAAGCACCTGGACCAGATCAAATCCCTGCCGAACTACTTAAACTTTTGGATGAGGAAAGCATTGCCTGCTTAACCACTTTCTTCAACAAAATTTACAACGAAGGAAAAATACCAGATGATTGGTTAGAGTCACTGTTTATAACATTACCAAAGAAAAGCAGGCCCACCAAATGCAGCGATTTTAGACTAATCAGTTTGATGAGTCACACACTGAAGATACTCTTACGAATTATACAAAACCGAGTATTCCTTCTATGCGAAAGTAAGATGGGTGATAAGCAATTTGGATTTAGAAACGGTCTAGGAACTAGAGAGGCACTATTCTGTATGCGCGTTCTATTACAAAAAAGTTGTGAATTCCGAAAGAATGTTTATGTTTGTTTCATTGACTTCGAGAAGGCGTTCGACAGAGTCCAACACAATACACTTTTCGACTGCCTACGGGCAGCAGGACTTGACCACTATGATATAAGACTGCTGAAATACTTATATTACAATAAAGTAGCCTCTATCCAAATTGGAGACAGTCCCACTGAAAAAATACCCATCAAACGTGGAGTACGGCAGGGTTGTGTTTTGTCACCCACTCTTTTTAATCTGTACTCTGATATCTTTAGGGAGGCTTTGGATGACAGACAAGAGGGAGTAAGACTAGGTGGAGAAGTAATCAACAATATTAGATACGCTGACGATACAGCCATTCTTGCAGAAAGTTTACAAGATCTCCAAACATTACTAAATCTAGTCAGTGAAGCAAGTTATCGGAGAGGCCTAAAAATCAACATTTCAAAGACAAAGTGGATGGCAGTTGGAAAGATCCATATAGATCAAGGTCTGCTTTCTCTTAATGGAGAAGAGATAGAAAGGGTAAATCATTTCAAATACCTTGGCAGCTGGTTAAATGTAAATTGTGACTCTGATGAAGAGATAATATCCAGGATCGAAATATCACGTAGGCTTTTATGACCTGGAAACCAGTTTTATGCAACAGAAACCTGTCAATGAACATTCGTAAGAAGGTCCTGAAATGTTATGTGTGGTCGATCCTATTGTATGGTTGTGAGACATGGACGTTAAAAAACACAATGCTAAACAAGTTAGAAGCATTCGAAATGTGGTGCTATAGACGAATCCTAAAGATATCGTGGGTTTGGTTGGTTTGGTTGGTTTGGTGGTGGGTATCGTTAAAACTCAGAACGTCTGCTCATAAACATCATAAAGAGGAGAAAAACAGAATACTTCGGCCATATAATTAGAGGACCCAAATACCATTTACTTCGCCTTATAATACAAGGAAAAGTGGAAGGAAAGAGATGGATTGGTCGAAAGAAACTTTCATAGCTGCGTAATATTAGACAATGGTGTGGTTTCACAGTAGAAGAATTATTTCGCGCAGCAGCCGACAGAGAAAGGTTTCAGGAAATTGTAAACATGATGACGGCCAACGTCTGAGTACGGACACGGCACCCAAAGAAGAAGAAGAAGGTACTGTGGAACGGAAAGATCAGAACTTACTCAACTAGACTATTTTTTTAAATGCTACAAGACGTTTGAAATTCCTTTATCAACCGTATACGACTTATGGCTGTGAAGCTGAAAGAGCAAGTTTATTTTTCAAGCACCAGCAAGAAGTGTTACTACCTGATATGCCTATGGCAAGTGCAGTCAGTAAGACTTATTAATGTGATTATCCAGAAGAGTTTTAAAGAAACTGAATTTACATAGCTCTTTTCAGTATATTTTTAACAATTTTTTCTCCTATAGTTTTGCTGATTGTAAAAGTGTTAGAATCATTGTGCCAACTTACCCTTAGATTTGTTATGCTTTACTGGACTGTGACTTGGAATTTCTGAAACAATATTATAACTAAGTTATTATCATTTAGAACAATAAAGTAATAATAATATTCCTTTTATTATTTCTGCTATAGTACATTACGCAGCAATGCTTCAAATAAAAAATTTAAAAAGATTTGTATTATTATATAGTAATATTTTCATTAAATTCAAGCTATTTCAATTATTTTCGTAATCCGGCGTTTATTTCCGTTAAAATCCCACTTTGTTACAGCGCTATTAGCTCACGAACTAGCTGCAAAACGGACCAACACACGCTTTAGTATCGATTGAATGCATATTTGGTCAATACTTGCAGCAAGGACCCGGGCTAAAGCTCGATTTGTGGATAAATGTTGGAATTAGGATACACTCGCAATAGCTGCTGATGTTACTTTATACAACAAGTTTATTCATGCAAAAATTTCATTAAAGCTACATATGTTTCTGATAAATCAGATCGATTTTCTGTCTCGGGTTTACTAATGGGAAAAAGGTTTTTGAAGATAAACGGAATCTGCTATCATTAGATAATGACCAGTCTACATTTCTTTATAGCAATGTAATTGTTTTGTTTGACATGATTTTAATAAAGGATTAAATATGAGTAATGATGTTAATGATTTGACAAGTATACCGAAAAAATGTTTTTTGTGTATAAAAATAAAAAACAATTTAC